>CP124708.1:45620000-48120000 GCA_031232105.1 Capsicum rhomboideum | reverse complement strand
CGGGGTGTTACATTCTTCCTCCCTTAGGAACATTCGTCCTTGAATGTTAACAATATCGTTTCAATTACACCAAATGCATCTCTACATTAGCATACATATACATACACACTTAAGGCTCATGGAGACTTACTTGTTATTGCTCCACTCCCTCACTTTGAACTTCTTGGTCCATTTGAAATAGATTGGGATACTTGGATCGCATCATTTCTTCCGCTTCCCATGTGATCTCCTCTACTTGTTGATTTCGCCAAAGGACTTTCACGGAAGCTATGTCTTTATTCCTCAATATTTTCACTTGTCGGTCTAGGATAGCAATGGGTACCTCTTCATAAGTAAGATCCTCTGTAACTTGAACATATTCAATGGGAACAAAACGAGATGGATCTCCTATGCATTTTTGAAGCATCGAAACATGAAATACCGGGTGGACTAAGGAAAGTTCTTGAGGTAGCGCTAATTCATAAGAAACTTGCCCAAATCTTCTAATGATTTCATATGGGCCTATGTAACGTGGACTTAATTTCCCTGTCTTTCTGAACCGCGTTACCCCTTTCATCGGTGACACCTTTAAAAACACCCAATCACCTATGGCAAATTCAAGACCTCTCCTTCTAACATCGGCATAATACTTGTGATGACTTTGAACCATTTTTAACCGCTGTTGGATCATTTTAACTTACTCCATAGCCTGATGAACAATATCTGGCCCAAGTAAAGCAGTTTCACCCGCTTCAAACCATCCAATTGGTGATCTACATTTTCTCCCGTACAAGGCTTCATAAGGTGCCATTTTAATACTTGAATGATAACTATTGTTGTAAGCAAATTCAATAAGAGGGAAATAGTCATCCCAAATGCCTTGAAAATCTAACGTACAAGCTCGTATCATATCTTCAAGTGTCTAAATAGTACGTTCTGCTTTTCCATCAGTCTGAGGATGGAAAGCCGTACTCAAATTCACCCGTGTACCCAAACTCTGCTGGAAAGATCTCCAAAAGTGCGCTGTGAACTGTGCTCCTCTGTCTGATATAATGGAAAGTGGAATACCATGCAATCGTACAATCTCTTTCACATACAACTTCGCATAATCCCCAGCTGTATAGGTCTTCTTGACTGGTAGAAAATGTGCTGACTTGGTAAACCTGTCCACTATAACCCATATAAAATCAAACTTTCACAATGTACGAGGCAAACCTGTAATAAAATCCATGTTAATCATATCCCATTTCCAGACTGGAAGATTGATACATTGTATGTAACCTCCTGGTTTCTGATGCTCTACTTTCACTTGTTGACAATTCAGGCATTGAGCGACAAACTCTGCAATGTTCTTTTTCATATTTCCCCACCAATACACTTCTTTCAAGTCATGGTACATTTTAGTAGCACCCGGATGAATAGAATAGCGCGAATGATGCGCCTCTGTCATAATTCGTGTCCTCAGCTCATCTAAATTCGGTACACATAATCTCCCTTGAAATTGAAGTACCCCTTCTTGTGTAAGATCAAATGCCTTTGTCAAATCCTGCTATACATTTTCCTTTAGCTGCAATAACATAGAATCCGCAAACTGTTTCTCTTTCACTTCAGTTATTAAGGAGGATTCTGCTGCATTCTGCACAATAACTCTATCATCTGAGGATTCAATAAGGCGAACTCCCAAGCTGGCTAATTGATTCAAATCTTTGATTATCTCATGCTTTTCATTCAACTGACCACTAGTGCTTTCTACTGCATTACGGCTCAATGCATCAGCTACTACGTTTGCTTTGCCTGGGTGATAAAGAATATCAATATCATAATCTTTTAAAAGCTCCAACCACCTTTGTTGCCTCAAATTGAGTTCCTTCTGCTTAAAAAGATATTGCAAGCTTTAGTGATCCGTATAGATGTCAACATGAACCCCATATAAATAATGATGCCATATATTTAGAGCAAAGACCACCACTGCTAATTCAAGATCATGTGTGGGATAATTTTTCTCATGTGGCCGCAACTTTCGTGAGGCATATGCTATGACATTACCGTGTTGCATCAACACACATCCGAGGCCAACCCCGAAAGCATCACAATATACTACATAACCTTCGGTACCTTCGGGAAGCACTAAAACTGGTGTGGAGGTTAATTTATCTTTCAGCTTTTGGAAGCTTTTCTCACATGCGTCATTCCACTGAAATTTTACTGCCTTATGTGTAAGCTTTGTTAACGGTGTGGCAATAGAGGAAAAACCTTCCACAAACCTTCTGTAATACCCTGCCAGTCCAAGAAAACTACGAATTTCTATGGGTGTCGTAGGTCTTGGCCAATTTTTCACTGCTTCAATCTTTTGTGTATCAACCTGTGTGCCTTCATCTGATACAATGTGACCCAAGAACGCGACTGGTTTCAACCAAAACTCACATTTGGAGAACTTTGCATACAACTGACGTTCACGAAAAATCCGTAACACTTGTCGTAAGTGATTAGCATGGTCCTCTGGTGATCTTGAATAAACTGGGATGTCCTCTATAAATACCATGGTGAACATGTCCAAAAATGGCTTAAACACCCTATTCATCAAATCCATGAACACAGCTGGAGCATTTGTTAATCCAAATGACATAACTAAAAATTCATAATGGCCATACCGTGTTCGAAAAGACATTTTGGGTACATCTTCTTCTCTAACTCTGACTTGATGGTAACCCGACCTCAAGTCAATCTTTGAAAAACACCTGGCACCCTGTAACTGATCAAACAAATTATCAATGCGAGGGAGGGGATATTTGTTCTTGATCGTTACCTTATTCAACTGTCGGTAGTCAATACACATTCTCAATGTTCCATCTTTCTTTCATACAAATAATACCGGTGCACCCCACGGGGACATACTAGGCCTGATGAAGCCCTTGTCCAGTAAATCTTTCAACTGCTCCTTCAATTCACGCAGTTATGCTGAATCCATTCTATATGGAGGAATAGAAATAGGCTGAGTGCCTGGAATCACATCAATGCCAAATTCCACTTCCCGTTCTGGGGGTAAGCCTGGAAGATCCTCTGGAAAAACATCAAGAAATTCATTGACTACCGGTACTGACTGTGGAGTTAATGGTTCCATATCTTTATCTTGCACCCGTACTAGATGACATATGTATCCCTTGGCAATCATTTTCCTTGCTTTCAAATAGGAAATAAATCTTCCTCGTGGTGCCCCTAAATTACCCTGCCATTCTAAAATATTTTCCTGCGGAAAACAAAATTGTACCTTCTTGGCCCGGCAATCTACCGTAGCATAACAAGAGGCCAACCAATCCATTCCCATGATCACATCAAAATCCACCATGTCTAGTTCAATAAGATCAGCCAATGTATCATGACCATACCCAGTTACCACACAATTGCGATAAACTCTCTTTGCAACAATATATTCACCCACCGGTGTAGATACTTCAATTGATTTAATTAACAATTCTGGAGCCTTTGCAAATTTCGCAGCAACCAATGAGGTAACATAGGAAAATGTAGAACCTGGGTCAATTAGTTCATATACATTATGTGAGAGTATGGATAATGTACCTGTGACAACATCAGGGGAAGCCTCTGAATTCTGGCGGTCCACCAAAACATAAGTGCGATTCTGGACCCCGCTAGTACTGGCTGCTCCTCTGGCCCCCCTACCACGGCCAACAGGTTATACACCTCGGCCTAGTGAAGGAACCGATGCTGATGATGCAACCGCCGACCCAGCCGGTCGTGCTATACCACCCATGCTCCGCTGTGGACAATCCCTCGCTATATGCCCCGGCATACCACACCAAAATTAGATATTCATCCTTGACCGACATGTACCTGTGTGCATACACCCGCAGTGCTGACATTGCTGATGAGGAAAACCTGCTGCCTGTGATCCATAAACCCCACTACTCTGCCCATTTGAACCACCTCTAAACCCTCGATACTGAGAATAAGCACCTGCCATGGAATGAGAAAATGACGGTCTAGATGGTCTGGGGAACATACGAGGCCTAGATCCTCCTTGGGACATCATAGGTGGTCCCATAGGTCTAGCCCTTTTGGACTGTCCCCTATCAAATTCATGCACTCTTCTCCTCTGTCGTTGGTCTTTTATTTTCTGGGCGAAGGCTTGTATTCGAGCAATGTCCATGTATTTAATCAAGGCAGCAATAGTGCAATCCCGTACCAAATATGTCTCTAGTCTGTCCACATATCTATGGACCCTGTCTGTCATCGTAGCCACCACATTTGGCGCATATCTAGCCAAGGAATTAAATTGCAAGCTATATTCTCTGACACTCAAATTTCCTTGACGGAGATTTAAGAACTGATCAGCACATGCCTCACGGATCTCATAAGCCAAATAATGATCAAGGAAAGCCACTTTAAACTCTTTCCATGTAGGTGGATTTGCACTAATACCACGGGATTTCTTCCAATACTCGTACCATAATATCGCCTCTCCTTTTAGCCTATACGCAGCAAGTTCAACTGTTTCGACCCCTGTCACCTACATAACTTCCAAGGCCCTCTGAATTTGATCCACGAAGTCCTGTGGATCTGCTCTTGGATCTGACCCAGTGAATATAGGTGGGTCAAGTTTTAAGAAATCCTGTGTCCTGCGACTTGCCATTCTAGCCGCATCATCATCATGTGTTATTGCACCAGCTCGTCCCTGGCTTTGTACCGCCACTAACTGTGTCAACATATGTATAGCATTTCTAAGATCATGGTCCATAGTATCGACTGGTGGTTCTACAGGTAATTCAGGCTCAGTATCACCTTGATTAACTTGATCAGGTGGTGGTATACTGGTTCCTTCACCAGCAATTCTATCTATCCGCTTACTTTTACCATTTCCTCTTCTAGTGTTCGACATTTTGACTATACCAAAGAAAAAATAATTACCAAGATCAGATACAATATAACTTACAACATTGGCTCTATTGTACGATCTAGAATGAAGAAAAGAAACAACATCCTAAATGTCCCGTAGCCTCCTACTTATAAATGCGGTGCACAACACATCGATAAGTAAGATTCTACTCAGACACGGCTTTGTAGACACCCTTAGAACGACCCGCTCTGATACCACTTTTGTCACGCCCCGAATCCCAATGAGGCATGATTGGCACTCGAAGCTGATAAGGCCCGAGAGAACCAAGATATGCTTCTATACATTCATATGCATGCCATCGGAACACTACTATCACATAAAAACATGAACCATTAGTATTGGAAATTATGGATATTGGGAATCATGGCATATATATACACATTTGAGAAACTTGGCCGTTGAGGCCATCAAAACAAGACTTCATGAGTCACCTTATATACATATACCCACGTACGTCTACAAAAGCCTCTAACAGATGCATTGACCAAGACAAACCAAAAGTCGGGATAAGTCCCTACTTTATACAACATGTACATCACCAAAACATATATACACTTTGACTCAGAGAAGCCCCGAATTAGCTGGAGCTCACCAAAGAACCGCTAACACTGGCAATCTACTGAGGAGGCCTACTGGTACCTGCGCCTGCAGCAAGTAAGGTAAATTCTCTGAGAGGGGTCAGTACGAAATAAGTACTGAGTATGCAAGGCTCAAATGAAACTTTACAATACAAGAATATTTCAATGAACTCAAAACATATGAATAATCGATGTGAATAAGTCACCATTTTGCATTTTGAAAACCATGTGTATTGCTTTCATTAATTTCTTGATTTCTTTAATTCAATGATTACTTGTCAATACATGTGTCACAATGTACCCGGGCCCCTACTGATCAGTGGGTCTTTACATAACATATCATTATGTTGGGATCGGTTTGAGCTAGGCTTATGCCCCTAGACCTGCCACCCATAAATCAATGCATCAGGATCGAGTCGAGCTAATATTATGCCACTAGAATTGCCACCCATAAATCAATACCTTCGGTATCGAGTCGAGCTAGGCTTATGCCCCTAGACTTGCCACCCATACTTGATCATCGACCACATTTGCATTACTTTATTCATTACTTTGAGATTGATACTAGGATAGTCATAACATCACTTTGAACTTTGGAACATAACATTATTGGAAACCTTGAACCATTAACTAATGCATAAGAGACATGTGAATAACTTGGAAACATAACATTATTAGAATCATAACACCATGGGAACTATTGGACAATAATCTATGAACAAGAGACATAAGTATAATCACTATTGGAACATTGGAACATAACCTTGTTTGAGCTTTTAGAACATTAACCATGATTATGAGACATGAGACTCACCAATGATCCATGAGTAGGAAATATATGACAATGACTATTGATAAAAGGATATAGGATACCTTAGCACATTCCGGGATAGGACTAGTGAAATAGCAATGTGGATACTATTTGCCGCAGAAAGATACGGACAGAGTAACCTTACATACCTTGTACTCTCAATACGGATATACAATCCTAGATGTGCATACAATAGTCCCGCTCCTTCTTTATGTGTCACTCTACATCACAAATGCATAACGGAATAGACATTAACCACCAACTACTCTACAAATGCATACAATGTCAATGAGTTACATGTTTTCCATTAAACATGTCATTTCCCCTTAACAAAACCATTGATAAAATTATTACTCCAAAAATAATCCAATATTCCCAACATTGACCAATACATGATAATCAATAAATTCCACCACAACACTTCCCCTTTACCCTTCTTATCCACACCACATCACAAACAATCCATCAATTCACCTTAATAGACTTCATAGCACAAATCGGCCAAAATCCCACAATTTTCACTTAGAGAAAAATAACAAATTTAATAACAAAATAACACCATACACGTTCATATTTTATCCATACCATGATCTTTCATCAAAGGCACGAGCCAATATTCAAGTTCAAATCACCAAGATATCACATCTTCCATCAAAAGCAAAAAGACACTATTCACCACCTTGCCAACATAACTAGCATAATATACATAATCTCCCATGCATATAATATGGTAATCCATGTGAATAAATACTTACCAAGGCTTGGAATAGGATGATCTTTCTCCAAAGAGTCCAAAGGAACTATTTGCTTTAGGGTTTTGGAACAAGAGAAATGTTGAGAAATGTCTAGAAAGCATGAGAGTTCAAGTGAAATAAAAATCAGATTATGTGGTCCTTTATATAAGTCTTTATTTCCATCCTTAGCCACATTTATAGAATTTAATGCTAAGTCTAGAAGGTCTTTGAAAGAATGGGTCATTTAACCCATTTTGGGCCCAATTCACTTAACCCGATAAAATCAATAATTTCTTGTGTTTAATTCATATCATACGCATTACAATAATATTCCCTCTCATGCTATTCATATCCGTAGCCTCAATCCAAAAACCAAGTGATTCTAGCCACGTTTGGCTTATTTTGACCTTAAGGGCAAAACTGTCATTTTGACCCTAAATTCATTCTCGATTAATTTTATCATACCAATATAATATGTAATTCATTTCATGTATATACTCATGGTTGTATAAGAAACGTGGCAAAAATTGGCTCGGTACGTCCCCGGATACCCTTGGGACTTAGAAATTTCCAACTTTTGAAAAAGTTGAAAACCCAAGGTGGCACACCCCTGGGCGCGCCAACTTACTGCCTCTGGACTAAAAATTTTAGTCCATAGTGGTAAGGCATGGTCCCAAATGCGCCCCTTACTTAGTTTTTTCAAAAAATTCCATTTTTGGACTTCTCTTCGCGGGTTTGGTTAGATACTTCAAGTCCTATTCTTTAACTCACTTCTTAACCTTAATATACTTTGTTTAGAGGTATTCTTAGCCTCGTTTTAAACCTCACCAATGTTCCACAAAAATCATAAAACACCTCCTATGAAGGTTTAATCACATAACAAGAGCCAAATTCAATTGTCTCACAAATAGCATTACCAAATGCATAACTATAGCTCTCGATACCGAAGTACATATTATTTAGTGTCGTCAAGTAGGGGTAGAAAGGTACGGGGTGTCACAGCTCTAGAGGCATAAGCCTAGCTCCAGCCGATCCCAATATATATTGATTTATGGGTGGTAGCTCTAGAGGCAAAGACCTAGCTCGAGCTGATCCCAACATAACATGATGTTATGTTAAGACCCACTGATCAGTTGGGGCCCGGGTACGAAATGATATAAGTGATGAAGATTAAATAACAAAGCGAAGAAATAAAGTATGTAAGGTACATGGTTCCACATATGCAAATCGATGGGTTGTTCATATTGACTATCCTATTACATTTTGATTCTATTGACGTATTTATGATAGTCTTATATGGCCTTACATACTCATTACATTATCCGTACTGACCCCTCCTGGGGGCTTACCTTACTTGCTGCAGGCACAGGTACTAGTAGACCTCCACTGTAGGTTGCAGATCTTTTGCAGACTTTTGGTGAGCTCCAGTTGGTTCGGGGCTTTCTGAGTTGCTATGTACATTTATTATGGTATTGTATATAAGTATAGAGCGGGGTGTTTTCCCGACTCTAGGTTTGTCATAGCTATGTATATTTAGAGGCTTTGTAGACTTGTGTGGGAACAGAATGTAAGATATGTATGCTCATTTGGTTTGATGGCCCTAACGGCCAAGTCTCTTATATGTATATAATGTTCCATGATTTCTGCACTTAGCCTCTTATGTCTTCACGAGTTGGTGATGATTCCTTCGGTATGCATACGATTGGGCATGAGCAGAGATTGGTTCTCTCGAGCCTTATCGGCTTCGGGTGCCAGTCCGGCCCGAATGGGATTTTGGGTCATGATAAAAGTGGTATCAGAGCAGGTCATTCTAAGAGTGTCTACAAAGCCGTGTCTGAGTAGAGTCTTACTTATCGATGTGTTGTGCACCACATTTATAAGTAGGAGGCTACGGGACATTTAGGATGTTGTTTCTTTTCTTCATTCCTAGATCGTGCAATAGAGCCAGTGTTGTAAGTTAAATCATATCTGACCCTAGTGATTGATTTTCTTTGATATAGAAACTGCCGATGACAACGAGAGATAAAGGCAAGGGTAAGCAGGTTGTTATGCTTATCGGAGAGGGATTGAGTAGACCACTACCTGACCAAGCTAGTCAAGGTGGAGCTGATACTGACTTTGCATCACGGGCTTCTTCCACTTTCCTAGCTCTGGAAGAGCTGAGAAGAAGAGAAGTATTTTCAGAACTGCCCATTGTTACTATTGAGCAGGATTTGATGAGTGCAGTACAAATATTGACCCGTGTAGTTGCTGCACAAGATCAAAGACAAGCTCTTGTGCAGCAGAAGGAGGAACAGAGGCAAAGGAGAAAGATGCAGGACTTGGAAGAAGGATCGTCAAAAAGAGCTAAACCCATGGGACACGTTATGGTATCCGTAGAAGGATTTGGGCCTCGGGTGTTTTACAAACTGCCTAGGCCATTATTTCCCCATCCTACAACAAATACCCCTCCTCTATTCCAATGGTTTAGAAGTAACCAGTTTGGGCAATGAGGTGAGATTCAGGGTTTACGAATAGTGGGGTATCAAGCACAAGGAAGTATGAACCGCCCTAGGTTTTATCGTCGGTTGTGCTAGCGCTGCGGGAGGTTTCATGCAGGTGAATGTCGATTCAAAAAGAATGTTTGCTATTTTTGCGGCATGCCAGGGCACGTGGCAAAAGGGTGTCCACAAAGGAACCCTGGTGGCATGGAACGACCCACGGGACCAACCGTTGCCTCGACATCATCTGTGCCTCCTCTAGGTAGAGGTGCACAACCTGTTGGTCATGGAAGATGTGCTAGAGGAGCATCTAGTTCTAGTGGCATTCAGGGCAGTACCTACGCCGTGGCGGATCGACAGAAATTTGAGGCTTTTCCTGATAACGCAATAGGTATATGATCTGTCTTTTTACGTAACGTATTTACATTGATTGATTTGGGGATTTACCCTATCATATGTTATTCCATTGATTGTTGAAAAAACAAAAACAGAAAAAGAAAACACTTTGTGAAAGGACAGTAGAAATTTTAGTTAATTTATTTGAGATAACTTAACAGTGTGTGGTCATAATACATTGGTTGATCTTATTGAATTGAAAATTGTGGATGTTGATATTATAATGGGAATGGATTGATTGGTTTCTTGTTATGCCACGGTGAATTGCCGGGCTAAGAAGGTATATTTTCATTGCCCATAAGAACATGTTCCTAAGTGGAAAGGTAATGTGGGGGAACCAAGGAAAATTTTATTTTCTATCTTAAAGCGACTAAATTGATAGCCAAGGGGTATGGATGTCATTTAGTCTGAGAGTAAGATACTAATGTGAAACCACCAAGTCCATAATAAGCCATACGTGGCTAGAATCACTTGTTTTTGGAATTGAGGCTACGATTATGAATTGCATGAGTGGGAATATTGTTTTAACGCATATGGAATGAATTACACATGAGAAATTATTGATTTTATTGGGTTAAGTGAATTGGGCTCAAAAAGGGCCCAAAATGAGAAAGAAAACATGGGCGAAGAATGGGTCAAAATGACCTATTCTTCATTGACTAAACCTCACATTGCATTAAATGCCAAGAGTGGATAAGGATGACCCCAAGGCCTATAAAAAGGGGCCAAAAATCAGATTTTATTCATTTGGAACTCTCATGCCTTTTAGATATTTTCTCAAGCTTATCTCTTAAACCCTAAAAGCTCAAAGACAACTTTTGGAGCAAGATCATCATTTCTCAAGCTTAGGTAAGTGATTATTCTTATGGATTAACATATTATATGCATGGGAGAGTATGTAAATCATGTTGTTTATGCTTGGAGGTGTTGAATATGGTGCTTTGTGTTTTTGGTAAAAGATGTGATATCCATGGAATTGTAACTTGAATTATGACTTGTGACTTTGATGAAAGAGCATGGTATGGATAAAATATTAACATGTATGGTGTGATTTTGTTATTAAACTTGTTATTTTTCTATAATTGTAAATTGTGGGATTTTGGCCGATATGTGCTATGAGGTGTATTAAGGTAATTTGATGGATTATTTGTGGTGTGGTGTGGATAAGAAAGTGTAAAGGAGAATTATTATGGTGAAATGTATTGATTATCATGTATTGGTCAATGTTGGGAATATTGTGGGATTTTTGGGATAATAATTTCATCAATGGTTTTGTCAAGGGGAAATGACATGTTTAAAGGCAAACATGTAACTCATTGATATTATATGCGTTTGTATGGTAGTTGGTGGTTAATGTCAATTCCGTTATGTACTTGTGTTGTAGAGTGACTCATAAATAAGGAGTAGGACCATTGTATGCACATCTAAGATTGTATATTCGTATTGAGAATACAAGGTATGTAAGGTTACTCTGTCCGTATCTTTCTACGGCAAATAGTATTCACATTGACATTACGTTTGTACCATCCCGAAATGTGCTAAGGTATCCTATATCCGGTTAGAAATGGTTATTATCATATTATCACATATTTTCTACTCATGGATCAATTGTGAATTGTATGTCTCATATTCGTTGGTCAATGTTCCAAAAGCCCAAAAATGGTTATGTTCCAAAGTGCCAATAGTGGTTATACACATACCTCTGGTTCATTGACTTATGTCTAATGGTTTTAATAATGTTATCTATTGTTAAGTCACATACTCCTCATTCATTAGTTATGGTTGTTCATGAGTTGCATAATGATGGACATGTTCTAAAACTCCCAATAATGTGGTGTTCTTAAGCTTCCAATAATGTTGTGGCTATGTATATATATGTTAATCTCTCATAATTGATTGTATCAATCTCTCATAAGAGGCAATCCCTCACAAGTACATCTCTCAAAAGTAAGAAATAAAGTAATTCATATTTATTGGTGGTTAATGATTGAGTATGGGTGGTAGCTTTGGGGGCAAAATGCCTAACTCAAACCGATCCCGAAATGATTGGATCAGGGGGCAGTCCTAGAGGCATAAGCCTAGCTCGGACCAATCCTGAGAAGGGGCAGCTCTAGAGGTAATAACCTAGCTGGAGCCAAACCTGATATGTTGGTATGGGTGGCAGCTCTAGAGGCATAAGCCTAGCTCGAGCCGATCCCAATATATATTGATTTATGGGTGGTAGCTCTAGAGGCAAAGACCTAGCTCGAGCCGATCCCAACATAACATGATGTTATGTTAAGACCCACTGATCAGTTGGGGCCCGGGTACGAAATGATATAAGTTATGAAGATTAAATAACAAAGCGAAGAAATAAAGTATGTAAGGTACATGGTTCCACATATGCAAATCGATGGGTTGTTCATATTGACTATCCTATTACATTTTGATTCTATTGACGTATTTATGACAGTCTTATATGGCCTTACATACTCAGTACATTATCCGTACTGACCCCTCCTGGGGGCTTACCTTGCTTGTTGTAGGCGCAGGTACTAGTAGAGCTCCACTGTAGGTTGTAGATCTTTTGCAGACTTTTGGTGAGCTCCAGTTGGTTTGGGGCTTTCTGAGTTGCTATGTACATTTATTATGGTATTATATATGAGTATAGAGCGGGGTGTTATCCTGACTCTAGGTTTGTCATAGCTATGTATATGTAGAGGCTTTGTAGACTTGTGTGGGAACAGAATGTAAGATATGTATGCTCATTTTGGTTTGATGGCCCTAATGGCCGAGTCTCTTATATGTATATAATGTTCCATGATTTCTGCACTTAGCCTCTTATGTCTTCACGAGTTGGTGGTATGCATACGATTGGGCATGAGCAAAGATTGGTTCTCTCGGGCCTTATCGGCTTCGGGTGCCAGTCCGGCCCGAATGGGATTTCAAGTCATGACAGGAACAAACAAAGGATTACAGGTTTACATGAGAAGAAATCGGAACCAAGAAAAAGAGAACAAGGACTCTCACTAGAATCGAATGTCCGCCCCGCAGGATCTCACTGATACACAAGGTAATTCTCCAGAACCTAATTCTGATTTACCCCTTATTAGTTTAGACCTTGATCTTCCAATTGCCAAACGTAAAAGGGTAAGAAAAGTCTCTAACGATCCCATGTCAAATTTTGTGTCATATAGAAACTCGTCCCCTTCCTATATAGCTTATCTTTCTCAATTATCTGGAATGGAGATACCGAGAAATGTGCAGGATGCTTTGAACATTCCAGAGTGGAAGGAGACAATTCTAGAAGAGATGAACGCTCTTGAGAGAAATGAAACCTAGAAAATTGTGGAACTACCATGTGGAAAGAAAACAGTGGGCTGCAAGTGGGTGTTCACCATCAAATTTAAATCAGATGGGTCCTTAGAGAGGTATAAGGCACGTTTGGTAGCAAAAGGATTTACTTAGACTTATGGGATTGACTATCTTGAGACATTTGCTCCAGTTGCCAAGTTGAATTCAATAAGGGTTCTTCTGACTATTGCTGCCAACCTTGATTTGCCTCTCCAACAACTAGACGTGAAGAATGCATTCTTGAATGGAAAACTAGAAGAAGAAGTCTACATGGACCCTCCTCTAGGTTTTGAAGAAAGGTATGGAACTAGAGTGTGAAAGCTAAAGAAATCTCTCTAGGGGCTCAAACAATCTCCAAGAGCTTGGTTTGAGAGGTTTACTCAGTTTGTGAAAAAACAAGGGTACACTCAAGGCAAGGAAATCATACCATGTTCATTCGACATCCTCTTGAGGAAATGACTGCCATCCTGATAGTGTATATCGACGATATCATACTTACAGGAGATGACTTATCCGAAATGAAGAATTTAAAGAAATAGTTGGCCTCGGAGTTTGAGATTAAAGATTTGGGCCATTTCAAATATTTTCTTGGCATGGAAGTAGCGAGATCAAAAGAAGTCATTATGGTGTCACAAAGGAAGTATGTACTAGATATTTTAAAAGAGACAGGAATGAGTGGTTGCCGTCCAGCTAAAACACCTATTGATCCGACTATAAAATTCGAAAACAAAGAAGGAAATTCAGTTTACCACAGTCAATATCAAAGACTAGTGGGGAAGTTGATCTACTTGTCGCATACTTGACCTGATATAGCTTTTGTTGTAAGCTTAGTCAGTCAATTTATGCACTCTCCAAAGGAAGAGCACCAAAGAAGCTGTCTACAGGATCCTAAGATATCTTAAAAGTTCTCCAGGGAAAGGATTGTTTTTTAGAAAAAGTCAACATAGGGGCATTGAAAGCTTTACAGATGCAGATTGGGCAGGTTCTACTACTAACAGGAGGTCTACATCTGGATATTGTACAATTATCTGGGGAAATCTTGTGACCTGGAGGAGTTACAAGCAGAATGTTATAGCCCACAGTAGTGCTGAAGCTGAATACCGATCTATGGCCCATGGGATTTGTGAAATGATTTGGCTCAAGAGGATGATGGAAGAACTAAAAAAAGTTTGGTTTACCAATAAAGTTGTACTGTGATAATAAAGCGGCCATACGTATTGCTCACAATCCAGTTCAACATGATAGAACAAAACATGTTGAAGTGGAAAGGCACTTCACAAAAGAGAAGATTGAAGAAGGAAGTGTCCTTTCGTCCCAACAAATAAGCAAATTGCAGATATTTTCAC
The DNA here is from genome assembly GCA_031232105.1 of Capsicum rhomboideum. Lineage (NCBI taxonomy): Eukaryota > Viridiplantae > Streptophyta > Magnoliopsida > Solanales > Solanaceae > Capsicum > Capsicum rhomboideum. Next base: position 48,105,428 of record CP124708.1, on the reverse strand, counting down.
AAAAGGCTTGTTTAAACCAAAATTTGAAATTCTTGTAAGAAAGTTAGGCATGACAGATATCTACTTGCCAACTTGAGGGGGAGTGTTCATTTGTGAATATTTAAGATTTGATTTTATAGGATCTTAATTGATCTGATAAAATCAGATCTGATTTGCTATAGATAGTTTAGGTAATTAGATCAAATAAATCATATCTTGATTCTCAGATCTGCTAAAATCAAGCGATCTAATTATGTGTGTGTTTGCTTTCCTGTACTATAAATTTGTAGCTCTCAGATGAATAAAATGTACACTTTTGGTACCAATTCTACAATTTTAATAGCTTAATAAGGATAGCCACACATAACAGATGGATAAGGGGCTTCCAAATAGGGAAAGAAATGAGGGAGGAAAAGAAATCAGTCATCTGCTGTATGAAGATGATACATTAATTTTTTGTGAACCTGAGGTAGAGCAAGTGAGATACATCAGACTGATTTTAGTTCTTTTTGAAGCTGTAGCATGCCTAAGGGTCAACTGGGTAAAAAGTAGCTTGATTCCTATCAAGAAAATCTCTCATATTTAGATATTAGCTAGTATACCTAGGTGTAGAGTATAGGGATTGCCTACCACTTATCTGGGAATGCCACTAGGAAGTAGGCATAAGGCTCTGGAAATTTGGGATGGGATCATTGAAAAGACAGAAAAGAAGTTAGCAAGATGGAAAGCTCAATACCTCTCCTTGGGAGGTAGAGCCATATTGATAAACTCAATATTGGACTCAATCCTCACCTATGTAATGTATCTATTCCCTATTCCCTCTAAGGTCATAGTAGAATTAGATAAACTCAGAAGAAATTTCCTTTGGAAAAAAGGTAAAGAAGAAAAGGGCTACCATCCAGTGAATTGGAATACAGTGATGGTTAGCAAAGAGGGGGGGGTAGGGGTGGGGTGGGGTGGGGTGGGGGTTCTAGCTATCAGAAACTTGAGAGTGCAGAATAAAAGTCTCCTAATGAAATAGCTATGGCGGTATACCAGAGAGTAGAGGGTCCTTTGGAAGGAGTGATAGTGGCAAAATATGGGGAACTTAGTCCTTGGGTTTCAGAGACAGAGTCAATGCCATATGGGTGGGGAGTGTGGAGATCCATCAGAGCTTTTTGGGACTCATTGGAAGAAGAGCTGACATTGAAGGTGGGGAATGGTATTAAAATCAAATTCTGAAAAGATGTTTGGATCAATCAAAGCTCCTTCTGTGAAGTCTTCCCAGACTTGTTCTCTATATGTAACAATTCTAAATCCAAATTCAGTGAATGCTGGACTGCATAAGGTTGGGATCTCTCCTTTAGGAGACTTGGCTAGAGTAGCATCCCTCCTGGAAATACTAGGTGGAGCTAACATTTTCACAGATATTCCTCTGCATAGGCATAAAATTTGTTCATTTTCTAAGTTTTATGATTATAAAAGAACCTGCCAATTCTTGGAAAGTTGCACAAGAAACTGTTAAATGATTTTCTGGAGACTTTCAAAATCATCTGAAATATATAGAATTTTCTTATTTGTCTTATTTATTCATTGTTTACAACATTATATCAACTGGAATATTTGTAAAGAACTAATGAGAATAACTTTTCTGTAACACAAATCACAGTACAGTGTTGGGAAAAAAATTCTGCTGAAATAGGATAATGGGATTCAACTGTGTGCTACAGGTTTATTTACCTAATTAGCACTCTTAGAATATTGGATAGCAAGTTGTTGGAGTCGTAACTAAATTTTTTCGTTCCGTGAATACTTAGTGGGAAGACTGTCAATTATACCTTCTCAATAACTGTCAATTATATGTGGTCCATTCCTTCTGATCAGGGGCAAAGCTACAGTGTTATAGGGGGGTCGGGTGAACCCAGTAGCTTTTGCGTAGACTCTATATTTGTGCTGAAAATCCAAGAAGATAAATATATAAACAATATGTCCGAACCCACATAAACAGAAGAGCAGGTGGCCCAGTGGTATACAAGTTGCCTGTAGAACCTTCAGCCCTTGGGGTTGTGGGTTCAAAACCCAGCAGCAACATTACTTTTTTTTCCACCTTACTTGTCTTAAAATTTTAAACCCACAAACTTCAAATTCTGACTCCGCCTCTGCTTGTGACTTTGATTTCTTGAAAGCGTTGACGTGGTTCATATTTGATTGTTGATATACAATATTCAATCTATAACCGCTTGATAAAAAAAATCTTCAATCTGTAACAACTACTGAATTTGGACCAAATAGCAACTACTGCTTTTATCTTTCCATAATAGCCCTTTTTGTACTCTTCTAGAGTAGACATTTTAGTGGCTGTATTTGCTACTGGGTTTTAGTAGTCATGTCTCATTGCCAACTTATTACACTTCGTGCATATGATTGAAAGTAGTGCTCATGGGGATGAATATGATGGAGTGATCTTCTCACAGCTTGTATGGCTGCTGGCACGATTTGTTCTGTATTAAGCAATAGTGCGCCATATTATCTAATGTTTTTGCTTTTCCCATAGAACTTGATTGACTTAGCTGGATCTGAGAGTTCTAAAACTGAAACAACGGGATTGCGGAGAAAGGAAGGATCATATGTCAACAAAAGTCTTCTGACTCTTGGAACTGTAAGTACTAAACCATCAACAGTTGATGGTCTTTATGTAGTTTTGCTATAACTGTTGCATATTAACACTTTTGTGATATCTAAATTATGTGAAAGAAGGTAAAAAAGAGAGAAGACTATTTACCCTCTAGTTTTTCATCACAAAAAAAATATAAAGAAGAGAGAAGACTATTACCATCTAGTTTTTTCATCACAAAAAAAGAGAGAAGACTACCTGTTGAACTGGTTGTAGACAAGTAGAGGGTTCCACATGGAGGAGTTGAGTCCATGATAAATAAGGCAAATTGAGACTAAATGAAACAAGGAAATCACCTAAATATCTAGATTCGTAATTGTGACGGAATTAGAAAGAATGTCCTATGCTACCAACCTAAACACATGAAATGAATATTAAGTTTCTAACAATAACTAAACCAATTCTCTTGGCTTTCATCAAATTATTCATGCTCATGATCTATCATTATTTGGCATTGGGCTAGGCTGAAGAGTAGAGGAGATATTTATAAATTTATTAATTTTCAATCTAACACCTTGATTCTGTTATTATGCATTATGGTCATTGGAAAATTGAGTGAAGGAAAGGCATCTCATGTTCCTTATCAAGATTCTAAACTTACTCGGATGATCCAGACTTCGCTGAGTGTGCATGGACATGTGTCTGTGAGTATGATGAGGATATACAATACTCTTCCACTCTATTGATTTATCTTATATTTATTCAGCTGTAATGCTTTATTTGATTGCATCTTTTCCTCCTAACCTCGTTTTCATTTGTTCTCACCAGTCACCTGATACTCCTGTTGCTTGAAAAGACCTGAGGAGATTACAGATAGGTGTAATTTACCTCTTCTTGCATGTCTTCTGTAGCTCGTATGTATTGTTACTCCTGCATCAAGCAATATGGCGGAAACACACAATACGCTGAAGTTTGCAAGCAGGGCTAAACGTGTGGAGATTTATGAATCATGCAACAAGGTTTGCCCTGTTTGTTATTTAAATATTGTGGAGTTGGAGTTGTGAAGGATGAAGCTTGACATATCCCTCTTTCAAATTATTGATGAGAAGTTGTTGATCAAGAAATATCAAAGGGAAATATCATGTCTCAAAGAAGAGCTTGATCAACTAAGAAGGGGGATGCTTGTAGGTGTTAATCCTGTAGAACTTATGAATTTGAAACAACAGGTTACTTTCACACCCCGTATCCCAACGAGTCGAACTGGAACCCGAAGCCGATATGGCCCAAGAGAACCAATCTTTGCTCATAAACATTCGTATACAGGACCTCGTATAAATCTTAATACACCTCATGCAATTATTCGGAAGTCATGGAAAACTTAAACAATATATAAAACTTGGCCGTTAGGGCCATCAAGTCAAACAGAGCATACATCTCTTAAATTCACTTTCCCACATATGTCTACAAAGCCTCTAACTGATACATGAACACAACAACCCTATAGTCGGGACAAGTCCCCGCTTTATACAATAATTACAATATCAAAATAATGTACACATGTGACTCGAAAAGCCCCGAACCAACTGGAGCTCACCAGTGATCCGCGGATGACTCGTAGCCTATTGTGGAGGTCTACTAACACCTGTGCCTGCAACAAGTAAAGTAAATCCCCTAAAGGGGTCAGTACGAAGAATGTACTGAGTATGCAAGGCTATAAGAAACTTCATGAAACTAAAAAAAAACACCCCAACAAACTTGATTTCAAGAGAATAGTCAATGTGGATAAATCATCGTTCAGTATGTGTGGAAATATGTTCCTTACGTTCATTATTCCATTTTCCTTTATATCCGTTACCGTTAGTAGTTAGAGTAACCATCAATATGCAATGAAACCGTTAATATGCAACCGTCAATATGCAATCGTCAATATGCAACCGTTAATATATATATATAGAGAGAGCAGGTTTGGCCCTTAGGGCTACCCCCTATCAGGTTCGGCATCAAGTTAGGCTTTTGCCCTACTGAGCTTCCCCCCTGCCATCACTCGGAAAGGAGTGAAGCAGGTTCGGCATCAAGTTTGGCTTTTGCTTCACTGAGCTTTCCCGCTGATCCAACAATATAGGGATCATCTTGAGTTAGGATTGTGCACCCATAAAGCTATCACCCGTACTCAATAAGTATAAGGAAAATATAAAGTAACCTTAAGAAAAAATATAAAGTAACCATAAGAAAAATATAAGGTAACCATGAGGAAAATATAAGGTAACCATGAGGAAAAATATAAAGTAACCTTGGGGTAATTCCTTATTTCATTACTTCTAATTACTTCTCTCTTTTACTTTAATGGGATTTATACATGGGAGATCATACACTTATGGGAAACACATAACCGCATTACTTGAGTCTTTTACGTTCATGAGATTGATACTTTTGAAGTTGTAACATTATTGGAAGCTTTGGAACATAACATTATTGGAACTTGGAATCATGTACATAATTATGTGAGACATGAATGACAATAGATCAAGACTAAGACATAAATGATAACATGAATTAAGATACCTTAGGACGTTTCGGAATTGAGTAAGTACTATAACAAGGTGAATACTATATGCTGCAGAAGGATACAGAAAGAGTAACCTTACATAACTTGTCGTCTTACTACAATTACACAAGGCTATATGGGGATACAGTAGTCCAGCTTCCTCTTTTTGTTTCACTCTACTAAACAAGCATACATCAGAGCTTACATTAGCAACTAGTTACTATACCAACGTAACAAATGCCAATGAGCTATATGACTGTTGTATAACACCATTTTGTCCTTTACAATACAATACGCTTCATTACCATGACAACAACATCATCACATTTCACACATTGACCAAGAAATCATAAACCAATAACATTTTACACCAAGTTTACCCTTTACACTTCCTCATTAATACTACGTTACCTTTTCTCCGTCAATTCACTCGATAGCTTTCACACTAACACTTTTAACATCAATACATATTTTATACCATTCAAAATACCTCTGGGATACTCCTATATAGTCATTTAAAAGGTACCCTAAGTTGATAATTGCATCCATGAAGGGTATAGGGGTTTCGGGGGGCCAAAGGGATGCAAAAACAAGCAATTGGAAGTTCTGGGATGACCTGCTAAGCCACCTACGCCTGCAGGTGGCTGAACTGAATCCGCAGTTGATCTTTGGAAGTATCCATAGGCACCTGCATTGTCACCTGCGCCCGCAGGTGTTTCATCTGCGAGGGCTGGTGCCCGTTCGGCCAAAAAGGGTCTCTTTTGGGTCTTTTTATGCAATGAATGGTCCTTGATCATAACTAAACTTATTTTAACATATTTTTGTTCATATCATATTCCAACCATCAGCCATGGTCTCACAACACACATAAACATCACCAAAACCTCACTTTCTTTTCAATCCGCCACCGAATCCATAACCAAATTTACAACAAAAATTCCAAACATTATACACAAGAATAAAAAAATGCAAGACTATAATCACATCTCACATGTCAATATTGAATCCATAAAGTTCACTTCCTTCAAGATCACAAATCTATGTTAAAGTTTACAAGGCAAAACTATCCTCCGATTTAGCAAACATAAATTGTTTTACACATAGTGAACTTCTCACACTTCACCAACATAACCAACATGACATAAACCATCTTACATGCATAAAATATATTAAACCATTATAATATACACTTACCAAGTCTTGCAAGATGATGATCTTGGTCCAAAAGATGAAGGTCTAGGGTTTGTGTGAGATAAGGGAATATTGGAGATAATTCTAGAATTGGCATGGGTGTCACAATGGAATAAATATCTGATTTGTGCCCTTTTATAGTCCCTTTTAGTCTCCCTTATCCAATCTAGGCATTACATGAAATGGTTGATTAGTCAAATGGAAGAATGGGTCATCTTTGTCCCATTGGGCCAAGTCTTCCATGTGCCTCATTTAAGCCCAATGGCTCATGAGTCATTTAATGCCCAACAAATTAATGGATAATTCATCAAGTCTCTCATGTTTTACTTATTCCATAAATGTAAACGTAGTCGTATAGGTTCGACAACATACGGGGTGTTACACCTCCTACGAAGGTCTAATCCCATGTTCTAGGCCCAATATCCATTATCTCATCAATAACATTACACAATACATACTTTTGGTTCTCGACACTTAAGTAACCATTGTTTAATGTCGTCAAGTAGGGTTTGGTAGGTACGGGGTATTACATTCTCCCCCCCTTAGAAAAATTCATCCTCGAATGTTAACAACATCGTCTTATGTTGCGGACTTTCTTAGCTCGGCAATCCACCATAGCATGCTCACAAATAGGTTCTATACAGTTACGATGTACTTTCTTAACTATAGTAGATTCATCAACAGGGGTCAATACTCCAGATGGTCTACCTAATAATTCTGATGTTCTTTTAATTCTGTAGCGGTCAATGGAGTAACCTATGATACTATAGAACCCAAATCAATCAATGCGTATATAGATACATGATGAAAACAACAGATAATATACCTGTAGCTACATCAGGATAAGCCTCCACATTCTGCTGGCGTCCTAGAGCATAAGTACGGTCCTGCATCCAACTAAAACTGGCTGCTCCTCTAATATCATTACCACGACCAACCGACTGCACATCTTGGCCTAAGAAAGGAACCGATGATGACAGTGCAACAGTTGATCCCGCAGGTTGCATAATAATGCCCGTGCCCCTTCTTGGGCAATCTCTCACCATGTGCCCGTACATACCACACCAAAAGTAAATATTGGTCCCAAACCAGCATTCCTTTAAATGAAGTTTTCCACAGTGTGGACACGGCTGGCGAGGAGACCCCGATTGGTTCATACTTCCTTGCTCTTGATATCCCACTGGTTGTGAACCTTGAATTCCACTATTTTGTCCAACGTGACTGCCTCTAAACCCTTGGTACTGGGGTTGAGTGCCTGGTGTGGGATAAGAAAGTGATGGTCTCGGCGGTCTACTAAAATACCGAGGCCCAAATTCTCCTTGGGACTTCATGTACTGTCCCATAGGTCTAGATTTATTTGATGGCCCCACTTCAAACTTATGCACCTTTCTTCTTTGCCTCTGATCCTCCATTTTCTATGTAAAAGCCTATATCCGGGCTATATCTATATCTCTATTAAGAGCAGCAATGGGACAGTCTCTGACCAATGATGGATCCAATCGATCCACATACCGATGAATTCTATCAGCCATAGTGGCTACCATATGGGGAGCATATCTGGCCAAAGAATTAAATCAAAGACTATACTCCCGGACACTCATATTCCCTTGACGAAGATTTAGAAACTGGTCTGCACGTTCCTCCCGAATCTCATATGGAAGGTAGTGATCCAGGAATGCCATTTGAAATTCTTCCCAGCTATCTGGGGGTGCACCAATACCCCTGGATCGTTTCCAATCTTCATACCATAATATCGCCTCCCCTTTCAATCTATACGCTGCAAGTTCAACTGTTTCTACACCAAATATGTGCATGACATCCAAATCTCTTTTGATTTGATCAATAAAATCTTGCGGGTCCTCATTAAGATCCGATCCAGTGAATATAGGAGGGTCTAATTTTAGGAAATCCTGTGTCCTTCGACTAGCTACCCTAGCCTCACTGTCATTACTTGTCATTGGACCAGTTTGTCCTTGATTCTGTGCCGGAACTATCTGAATCAACATATATACTGCATTTCTTAAGTCCTGGTCAGTGACATTAATAGGTGGCTCAACAGGTTCTTCACTCCCTCTTGGCTCCTCTGGAGCTGGAAAAGTAGAAGAAGCCCGCAATGCAAACTCACTCTCAGTTTTATCTTGGTCAACCCGTTCGGGTGGGTAGTTACTAGTTCCTTCTCCACCAATCCTATCTAGCTTCTTAGTTTTACCCTTGCCACTTCTTGTATTAGGCATTTTTACTCTAACAAAAGAGAACAAAATCAATGGTCAGGTACAATTCTATAACCTTGGCTCTATTGCACAATCTAAACATGAAGAAATGAAACAACTCCTAAATGCCCCATAGCCTCTTGCTCATAAATGTGGTGCACAACAAATCCATGAACAAGACTCTACTCGAACACGGCTTTGTAGACACCCTTAGAAAGACCTGCTCTGATACCACTTTTATTACACCCTGTATCCCAACGAGGTGGACTGGCACCTGAAGCTGATATGTCCCGAGAGAACCAGTCTTTTCTCATGAACATTCGTATATAGGACCTCGTATAAATCTTAATACACCTCATGCAATTATGCGAAAGTCATGGAAAACTTATACAATATATGAAACTTGGCCGTTAGGGCCATCAAGTCAAACAGAACATACATCTCTTACATTCACTTTCCCACATATGTCTACAATGCCTCTAACTGATACATGAACACAACAACCCTATAGTCGGGACAAGTCCCCGCTTTATACAATAATTACAATATCAAAATAATGTACATATGTGACTCAGAAATCCCCAAACCAACTGGAACTCACCAATGATCCGTGGATGACTCGTAGCCTATTGTGGAGGTCTACTAACACCTGTGCCTACAGAAAGTAAAGTAAATCCCCCAAAGGGGTCAGTACGAAGAATGTACTAAGTATGCAAGGCTATAAGAAACTTCATGAAACTAAAAAAAAACACCCCAACGAACTTGATTTCAAGAGAATAGTCAATGTGGATAAATCATCGTTCAGTATGTGTGGAAATGTGTTCCTTACGTTTATTATTCCATTTGCCTTTATGTCCGTTACCGTTAGTAGTTAGAGTAACCATCAATATGCAATGCAACCGTTAATATGCAACCGTCAATATGCAACCGTCAATATGCAACCATCAATATATATATAGAGAGAGAGCAGGTTTGGCCTTTAGGGCTACCCCCTGTCAGGTTCGGCATCAAGTTAGGCTTTTTCCCCACTGAGCTTCCCCCCGCCATCACTTGGAAAGGAGTGAAGCAGGTTCGGCATCAAGTTTGGCTTTTGCTTCACTAAGCTTTCCCCCTGATCCAACAATATCGAGGTCGACTTGAGTTAGGCTTGCGCCACCACAAAGATATCACCCGTACTCAATAAGTATAAGGAAAATATAAAGTAACCATAAGGAAAAATATAAAGTAACCATAAGAAAAATATAAGGCAACCATGAGGAAAATATAAGGTAACCATGAGGAAAAATATAAAGTAACCATGGGGGTATTCATTCTTTCATTACTTCTCTCTTTTACTTTAATGGGATTGATACATGGGAGATCATACACTTATGGGAAACACATAACCGCATTACTTCAATCTTTTACGTTCATGAGATTGATACTTTTGAAGTTGTAACATTATTGGAAGCTTTGGAACATAACATTATTGGAACTTGGAATCATGTCCATAATTATGTGAGACATGAATGACAATAGATCAAGACTAAAACATAGATGATAACATGAATTGAGATGCCTTAGGACGTTTAGGAATTGAGTAAGTACCATAACAAGGTGAATACTATATGTTGCAGAAGGATACGAAAAGAGTAACCTTACATACCTTATCGTCTTACTACGATTACACAAGCCTATATGGGGATACAATAGTCTTGCTTCCTCTTTATGTTTCACTCTACAACACAAGCATACATCGGAGCTTACATTAGCTACTAGTTACTATACCAACGTATCAAACGACAATGAGCTATATGACTGCCGTATAACGTCATTTCTTCCTTTACAATACAATCCACTTCATTACTATGACAACAACATCATCACATTTCACATATTGACCAAGACATCATAAACCAATAACATTTTATACCAAGTTTACCCTTTACACTTCCACATTAATACTACGTTACCTTTTCTCCGTCAAGTCACTCGATAGCTTTCACACTAACACTTTTAACATCAATCCATATTTTATACCATTCAAAATACCTCCGGGATACTCCTATATAGCCATTTAAAAGGTACCCTAAGTTGATAATTGCATCCATGAAGGGTATAGGGGTTTCGGGGGGCCAAAGGGATGCAAAAACAAGCAATTCGGAGTTCTGGGCCGACCTGCTAACCCACCTACACCGGCATGTGGCTGACCTGCACCCGCAGGTGACCTTTGGCAGTATCCAGAGGCACCTGCACACTAACACTTTTAACATCAATCCATATTTTATACCATTCAAAATACCTCCGGGATACTCCTATATAGCCATTTAAAAGGTACCCTAAGTTGATAATTGCATCCATGAAGGGTATAGGGGTTTTGGGGGGCCAAAGGGATGCAAAAACAAGCAATTCGGAGTTCTGGGCTGACCTGATAAGCCACCTACACTGCCATGTGGCTGAACTTCATCCGCATGTGACCTTTGGCAGTATCCAGAGGCACCTGCGCCCGCAGGTGCCTCGTCTGCAAGGGCGGGTGCCCGTTTCGACCAAAAAGGGTCTCTCTTGGGTCTTTTTATGCAATGAATGGTCCTTGATCATAACTAAAATTATTTTAACATATTTTTTGTCATATCATATGACAACCATCATCCATGGTCTCACAACACACATAAACATCACCAAAACCTCACTTTCTTTTCAATCCGCCACCAAATCCATAACCAAATTTACAACAAAAATTCCAAACATTATACACAAGAATAAAAAAATGCAAGACTATAATCACATCTCACATGTTAATATTGAATCCATAAAGTTCACTTCCTTCAAGATCACAAATCTATGTTAAAGTTTACAAGGCAAAACTATCCTCCGATTTAGCAAACATAAATTGTTTTAGACATAGTAAACTTCTCACACTTCACCAACATAACCAACATGACATAAACCATCTTACATGCATAAAATATATTAAACCATTATAATATACACTTACCAAGTCTTGCAATATGATGATCTTGGTCCAAAAGATGAAGGTCTAGGGTTTGTGTGAGATAAGGGAATATTGGAGATAATTCTAGAATTGGCATGGGTGTCACAATGGAATAAATATCTGATTTGTGCCCTTTTATAGTCCCTTTTAGTCTCCCTTATCCAATCTAGGCATTACATGAAATGGTTGATTAGTCAAATGGAAGAATGGGTCATTTTTGTCCCATTGGGCCAAGTCTTCCATGTGCCTCATTTAAGCCCAATGGCTCATGAGTCATTTAATGCCCAACAAATTAATGGATAATTCATCAAGTCTCTCATGTCTTAATAATTCCATAAATGCAAACGTAGTCATATAGGTTCGACAACATATGGGGTGTTACACCTCCTACGAAGGTCTAATCCCATGTACTAGGCCCAATATCCATTATCTCATCAATAACATTACACAATACATACTTTTGGTTCTCGATATTTAAGTAACCATTGTTCAATGTCGTCAAGTAGGGTTTGGTAGGTACGGGGTGTTACAGTTACTTTTCAACTTACATTGTATGTAAAGTCTATGTACAGCTAAAGGTCAGATATGTGTGGTCAACTAACTACTTGCTTAAACACATCTGTGTTTTATGAGCATTTGGGGATTTGAATTTTGGCTATAGTTGGGTTTTAGGCTGTATACTTGTTCATGGTATTATTACAGTTGGAAGTGCTAGAACGTATAATTCACATATGCAGCGAAAGCATAAGGTCCAGATCACAAACTTACATAACAACATGATAATGTAAATTACAAATCATTCCACTAAAAATCTGTAATTGCACTCCTCGATATTAACTTCGAAATCTATCATTACACCTTATTTAACTTCCCATGTTAGAATTACTGACACCAATCATTTAAATCAAATTTTTCTGAAAATTTAATTTATTGACTAACTCAATCCTATATTACTATGCTTAACTTATTTCACGTGATGGATACTAAATCCACCTGCAGGGTTCACACGTGAAAACTTATAAGCAACCATATAGGGGTGTCTTCTATCTCAAGTCCGAGACATGGTTCTATCAACTAATTATTATTTCACTAAGTGATTTGTCATTATCCAAATCTATTAGGAATATATTGACTCGTAATAGAGTCTTACCTTTTAATAGATTAAAATAATAAATCAAACTACATAGATCATAATAATTATATCAAGATTAAGAGTATAAGTACATGTAATGGACTAGAGAAGTTGTTTATTAATATTCAGAACATAAACAAGCATCTCTACTTGGTCCGTTCAATACATATGAAATGTACTAGCACAAGAAGTTGGAATATTACCACTCCCATAATTAAGATCAAATTATATTTTAATCTTGTGCTACAATCATCAAGACGTTTGTTCTACTTCATCTTTGATTGTGAACTTTAATTTATAACTTATAAGAACCGATAATTTTTATCTTTCGTGCATGAGTTAAATAACTCCATGCACAAAATTTCCTACTATATAAGTAAAGGACACACATGTCAACATAATAATAATCTATTCAAACAAAGACTTTATTAAATTAATTAAATAAAATAAATAGTCTTTACATGGGATGTAAAAATAATACTATAACTTAAACCAACATGGTTAATAGTATATCCTAACAATCTCCCACTTAGACTCATAACCATGCATACACAATTTTAACACCCATTTCTTCCACATGCTTATCAAAGACCTTCTGAGTTAAGCCCTTTGTAAATGGGTCCGCCAAATTGTTCTTCGACTCAATCTTCAAAACTCTCACATCACCCCTTTGAGTTATATCCCGAATCAAGTGATATTTTCTCTCAATATGCTTACTTCTTTTATGGCTTCATGGTTATTTCGAGTTTGTAACCATACCACTATTGTCACAATAAAGTGTGAGTGGCGCTTGAACCAAAGGAACCACTCCAATCTCTTTCAGAAAGTTACCGAGCCAAACAACCTTCTTAGCCACCTCAGAATCACCCACATATTCAGCTTCCATGGTGGAATCAATAACACATGATTGCTTGATACTCCTCCAAACTATGGCTCCACCTCCTAAAGTAAACACATATCTTGAGGTAGACTTTCTAGAATCTTTATCTGACTGAAAATCTGAATCCGTATACCCAATAGGTATAAGATTGTTTGAGTGAAACACAAGCATGTAATCCCTAGTCCTTTTCAGGTACTTGATTATGTGCTTAACCGCAGTCCAGTGTTCTTGTCCAGGATTAGACTGAAATTTTCTAACCATGCCAACAACAAAGCAAATATCAGGTTTGGTGCACAACATAGCATACATGAGACTCCCTACAGCAGAAGCATAAGGGACCGCCTTCATTCTCTCTATCTCATCAGCCATTTTGGGCGACTGATCCTTTGATAAAGTAATTCCATGCCATAAAGGAAGGAATCCCTTTTTGGAATTTTGCATGCTAAACCTTGCAAGAATAGTGTCAATATAAAGTGCTTGAGATAAGCCTATTATCCTTTGTCTGCGATCTTGCATAAGCTTGATCCCAAGGATATGATCCGCTTCTCCCAAGTCTTTCATATCAAAACGCGAGGACAACCGCTCCTTAACAGAATTCAACATGCTCACATTATTCTCTATGAGCAAAATGTCATCTACATACAGAATCAAAAATGCTACTTTGTCTCCGTCCCATTTTTTATAGATGCATGACTCATTTTCTCATTGATCAAAACCAAAAGTCTTAATTGAATTGTCAAAACAAGTATTCCATGCCCTAGATGCCTGTTTCAATCCATAGATGGATTTCTTAAGTTTACAAAACATGTTTTCATTGCCACTTTCTATGAAACCTACTGGTTGTGCCATATAAATGCACTCATCAAGACTTCCATTTAGGAAAGTCGTCTTGACATCCATTTGCCAAATCTCATAATCATAATGAGCAGCAATGGATAAGAGAATCCTAATGGATTTAAGCATAGCTACCGGCGAAAAAGTTTTCTCATAATAAATTCCTTCTTTTTGAGTAAACCCTTTTGCAACAAGCCTTGCCTTAAAAGTTTGAACTTTTCCATCCACACCTCTCTTTTTCTTGTAGATCCATCTACAACCAACGGGTTTGACTCCCGTAGGTGGTTCTACAAGATCCCAGACTTGATTAGAGTACATAGACTCCATTTCAGATTTCATAGCAGCAATCTACATTTCAGCATCTTTATCGTGTAGTGCTTCAGCGTAATTAAGGGGTTTTGTATTAGGCTCCTCAGGGATTCTATCGTATGATTCTCCCAAGAGCGCAAACTGTAAAGGTTTTATAATAATTCTCCTACTACGATGAACAGTCACTACAGGATACGCTATATTTGGAACTAAATTCTGAACACCTGGAACGTCGTCCTGCACAATTACAGGCTGTTCGACATTACCCTGAACTGTTTCCTCCACAATTGCATGTTTCTCAACATTACTCCCACTACTTTGAGGTAGTGTAATGTCAAGTGTTTGTTCTTGTGAAACCTCTTGCCTATTGACATTTCTCCCACTACGTGGATGCAGTGGTATGTCAATAACGGTTTTCGGAATATGTTCGTGTTGTGTTTCATTATTCGTTATTCTATTGCTCAATTCCTGTAAAACGAGTTTACTTCTAGGAACATGGTTCATTAAATAGTCCGATTCCAGAAATCTGGCATTTTTCGAGACAATTACCGTCTGTTCATTAGGACAATAAAATAAACCTCCCTTAGTACCTTTGGGATATCCAATAAAAATGCACACTTCTGTCCGAGATTCCAGTTTATTAGTTTTCCCTTTTAGCACATGTGTTGGACAACCCCAAACCCGAATATGCCGTAGACTAGGCTTGCGCCCACTCCACAATTCAGATGGGGTTAAAGGTACTGACTTTGAAGGAACCAAGTTCAGAATATAATTTATTGTTTCTAATGCATACCCCCAAAAGGAAAAAGGCAAATCTGAATAACTTAACATTGATCTAACCATTTCCATAAGAGTTCTATTTCTTCGCTCTGACACACCATTTTGTTGTGGTGTTCCCGGAGCAGAATATTAAGTTGTAATTCCTGATTTTGATAAGTACTTATGAATTTCGCAGAAAGGTATTCACCACCACGATCAGATCGTAATGTATGTATATGTTTATTATGTCGCTTTTCCGTTTCTATCTTAAATTCCTTGAATTTTTCAAAGCATTCAGATTTACGGTGTAACAAATAAATATATCCATATTTTGAGTAATCATCTGTGAAAGTCACAAAATACTCAAAACCACCTCTTTCTTGTATATTCATAGGACCACACAGATCAGAATGAATTAATTCTAACTTATTACCAGCTCTATTTCCTTTGGAAGGAAAAGGTCTCTTGGTCATTTTTTCTTCTAAACAGGATTCACAAGTCGGAAGTACCTCCACTTTCAATGAAATCAAAGGTCCATCAGAAACCAACCGTGAGATCTTATTTATATTAATATGACCTAGACGTAAGTGCCATAAGTAGGTTTCACTCAATTCCGAAATTCTTTTTCTCTTATGTGATTGATCAATGTTATTAAGTTTCGAAGTTTGTAGCATGTTTTGAGACACATCAAACACAAACTGGTCATCTATTCTAGGAGCATAAATTATTAAACTTAATAGTTGCAGAATTATTAGCAAAATAAACATTGTAACCAGCATCCATTATTCTTGAAACTGAAAGTAAATTCCTTCTTATAGAAGGTACGTAGAGAACGTTAGTTAAAGTCAAAACTCTAGAACTATTGAACATAATGGAAATGGTCCCTAGTACTAAGGCTGGTGCTGGTTCCCCATTTGCTTGAAGCACGTTGAGTTCATTTTCACTTAGGCGTCGTGTTACCTGAAACCCCTACAAAGAAGTGCAGATATGATTAGTGTCTCCCGAATCTATAGCCTAAAATTGGGTAGAAACAACCGCTAAAAATGTTTCAACGACATATGAAAAAGAAGTACCTTGTTTCTGCATTTTTGCTATGTAACTGGGGCACAGTTTCTTATAGTGACCAGGTTGCTTGCGATGATAGCACTTGCCCTTAGGCTTAGCCACACCACCAGTAGCACCTGGAACCTTATGGGGCTTCTTCTTCTTCTTCTTGTCGCCTTTCGGCTTAGAAATCGAAGATGAAGGTTTGTCAACCATGAACGCCGCAGGAGAAGCTTGTTGCTTAATGATAGATTCTGCCGCTTGCAGTTCATTCAGCAGTTTTGTAAGGGACAAGTCCATCTTATTCATATTATAATTCAAGTGAAACTGCTGAAAACTGTCCGGCAAAGTCTGTAGGACCATCTCGACTTGAGATTCCTTATCAATAACTGCATCAAGAATTTCCAGTTCGTTCAACAGACTCATCATCTTAAGAATGTGCTCCCTCACCGATGATCCCTCAGCCATTTTAGTAGTCAAGAGGGCTTTCATGGCTGTCTGCTTTGCAGTACGATTTTGCTCACCGAACATCTCTTTGAGAGATTGAAGCATATCGTAAGCAGAAGTCATGGACTGATGTTGATGCTGCAAGACATTCGCCATTGAGGCAAGAATGTAGCATCTTGCCATCTCATCAGCCTTAACCCATTTGTCATAGGCTTTAGTCTCATCATCAGTGGGATCAGCTGACTTAATGGGGCATTCTTTAACCAACACAAATTTGAAACCTTCAGCAGTAAGGACAATGTCCAAATTCCATTTCCAGTCAACATAGTTAGGGCCTTCTAGTTTATTTTGATTCAGGATAGTAGTTAAGGGATTGAATGAAGACATGGTAAATCTGTTGAACAATCAAAAAACAAATCATTATTAGACATGCAGCAGAATAATTAAATTCATAAAAACCACATCACACATATCACCATGCTCATAAACAGTTAGAATCGTTAGGGAAACTTAACCATTTAAGCAAAAATACATGCAATGTGAGACATGCTATCTACTTAAATAAAAAAGCACCAACTTAGTTAGAGAGTAAACTGTTAAGTTAAGTTAGATAAACATCATATTTCATATAATCTCTTGCTCATTGATTCAACATGTAACTTAGTTGGAAAGTTAATACAAGTCATCAAAACAAGAGACAGAAAATAGTAGTACTCTATACAAGTTTATCCGATGGGGAAGATGACCTATGTCAACATGTAAAATCATATAACTTAATGTAATTGAGCACTGGAAACCATAAGGAATGACCCCTATTACCACTGGTGTCAAAAATTAAATTTTTTCAGAATTTGTAATTTTTCAAAAAACATAAAAATGCCCCAAAAACCATCAAAACGACTCCAAATGGACAAAAACGGCCATATGTCATAGCAAAGTAGTGGGTTTTGTTCAGTGGGTCATTTTCAATGAACCTACCAAATTTCAGGTCAATCGAAGTTCGTCAAAAAATTGAAAAACTCCAAAACCGACCAAAAACGGCATTCATCGACAAGGCTGCTTGCGAGGGTCAACAGGGCTGCTATCGTAGCTTGGCCTTTCCACTACATCACTTGTTTAGTCAAATAAATAACCAAGGTAGTTGGGCTGATTCAAAAATCATTACAAATTTTTTCTCAATTCATAAAATCAATTTAGGCAGTCATCGGCAAGGCTGTCAGCGAGGGTAACACGGACTATCTAGATAGCCTTGCCTTGACACCTTACTGCTTATTAGAGAAAGTGAGTAATGAATATAGGTTGGCATAGTCATAACTAGGAACAGTTTCACCCTCAATCCATATGGCAATATGATAAACAATTCCATAAAACAAGTATGTCAGGATGATCATATATGTCTAGAAAACAATCAATTCATGATAAACATATATTTCCAGAAAACACACATATCATGATGAACATATATGTCTAGAAAACAATCAATTCATGATAAACATATATTTCCAGAAAACACACATATCATGATGAACATATATTTCCCGAATACAATTATTTCATGATAAACATTATCAAACAACATGATTTTATACATTTGTGAAATGAACAAAAACATGTATACAAATCATGAATTCTTATTACATTACAAGTTATATGTAAGAAGACTCGTGATACCAATTGCTAGAACGTATAATTCACATACGCAGCGGAAGCATAAGGTCAGGATCACAAACTTACATAACAACATGATAATGTAAATTAAAAAATGAAATTCAGAAAGTACATACATACCTCTTGAAGCTTTCACAAATGTCGTTTAAATCCTTGCTCTCCAAGACTGAAGTCTTCTACTACTTCCTGATTAACTTTTTTCTAATCTATACTTGTGTGGACAAGTTCTTTGTTTTTTCAAGAAAAAGAATGAATAATTTCTGAAAAACAACTCCCTATTTAATCCAAAATTCCGTTGAATGAAGGAAAGGGAAGGGGCAAACATTTTTCAGCATTCATGCCAACTTAATACCTCCATAATGAGCAAAACGTTTTTCACCCTTAATAGTCACATTATGTTCTAACGTTTTCAACTCATTATTAGTATTAAGTTCCATTTAATCCTTATAGAAGACTAGTAAAATAATATTGAACCTAGATTCTCCCTTAATAGTCACATTATGTTCAAACGTTTTCAGCTCATTATTAGTATTAAGTTCCATTTAACCCTTATAGAATACTAGTAAAATAATATCACTTCTTCCATAAAAATCCTTTTTCATATAAAATTCGATTAGTTAATCAGGCGTAGCAGGGACCGCAGATTTATTAACTGAGGCTTCCAATTATGATATTAATTCGCAAATGAATGAATTACCATATCATAATAAATTACAAATCATTCCACTAAAAATCTGTAATTGCACTCCTCGATATTAACTTCGAAATCTATCATTACATCTTATTTAACTCCCCATGTTAGAATTACTGACACCAATCATTTAAATCAAATTTTTCTGAAAATTTAATTTATTGACTAACTCAATCCTATATTACTAAGCTTACCTTATTTCACGTGACGGATACTAAATCCACCTGCAGGGTTCACACGTGAAAACTTATAAGCAACCATATAGGGGTGTCTTCTATCTCAAGTCCGAGACATGGTTCTATCAACTAATTATTGTTTCACTAAGTGATTTGTAATTATCCAATCTATTAGGAATATATTGACTCGTAATAGAGTCTTACCTTTTAATAGATTAAAATAATAAATCAAACTACATAGATCATAATAATTATATCAAGATTAAGAGTATAAGTACATGTAATGGACTAGAGAAGTTGTTTATTAATATTCAGAACATAAACAAGCATCTCTACTTGGTCCGTTCAATACATACGAAATGTACTAGCACAAGAAGTTGGAATATTACCACTCCCATAATTAAGATCAAATTATATTTTAATCTTGTGCTACAATCATCAAGATGTTTGTCCTATTTCATCTTTGATTGTGAACTTTAATTTATAACTTATAAGAACCGATAATTTTAATCTTCCATGCATGAGTTAAATAACTCCATGCACAAAATTTTCTACTATATAAGTAAAGGACACACATGTCAACATAATAATAATCTATTCAAACAGAGGATTTATTAAATTAATTAAATAAAATAAATAGTCTTTACATGGGATGTAAAAATAATACTATAACTTAAACCAACATGGTTAATAGTATATCCTAACAGGAAGAAGGGCAAGTGAAAATGCAATCTAGATTGGAAGAGGAGGAGGAAGCCGAGGCAGCTTTAATGAGCCGGATATAAAGGCTAACTAAACTGATCCTTGTTTCTTCAAAGAATACAATCCCTGGGTATTTGGGTGATGTTTCTGGGCCCCAGAGGAGTCATTCTCCTTTTGAAGATGATGTAGGCTGCTCTTCCTTTCATCATGAGTCTGTCTCTTTATGCTATTCTTTGTCAGTCAAGTACATTTGTAGATGGTCTCTGAATTCGATCTTCTATTAAATCTTGAAGATGCATCGTGTAACACCCCGTACCTTCCCAACCCTATGTGACGACATTGAACAATGGTTATTTGGGTGTCGAGATGCCACGAGTATGTATTTTGTAATGATTTTGATGAGAAAATTGAAATTTGGCCTCGTACATGTGATTAGACTTGCGTAGGAGGTGTTTTGTGACTTCGTGGAGCATTTGTGGGGTTAAAAACGAGGCTAAGAGGACCTCTAAACAAAGGATATTAAGGTTAAGAAGTAAGTTAAAGAATAGGACTTGAAGTATCTAACCAAACCCGCGAAAAAAAGTCGAAAATGAAATTTTCAAAAAAATTAAGGTTGGGGCGCTCCAGAGGGAGTTCCAGGCCGCTCTGGGCCAAATTTTTGTGCCCAGAGGCAGCAATCTGGCGCGCCCAAGGGCGTTCCAGGCTGGTTTTGCCACTTTTTCAAAAGTTGGAAATTTTCTAAGTCCCAAGGGTGCCCGGGGTCGTACTGAGCAAATTTTTGCCACATTTATTCTACAACAATGAGCATATAAATGAAATGAGTAAAGTATTATATTGGTATGATAAAATTAATCGTGAACGAATTTGGCATCAAAATGACGATTTTACCCTTGGTGTCAAAATGAGCCATACGTGGCTAGAATCACTTGTTTTGGGGATTGAGGCTGCGGATATGAATAGCGTGAGTATGAAATTATTTACACATGAAAATTTATTTATTTTATTGGATTAAGTGAACTGGGCTAAAAAAGGGCCCAAAATGTGAAAGAAGACATGGGCCAAAAATGGGTCAAATGACTCATTCTTACCTTGACCTTCTAGAACATAATATTTAATGCCATAGAGTGGATAAGGATGGACTTAAAGGCTTATAAAAGGGAACAAAAAAATCAGATTTTATTCATTGGAAACTCTCATGCCTTTTAGATATTTCTCATCTATTTTTCTCTCAAACCCTAAGAACTCAAAGCCAACTTTTGGAGAAAGATCATCATTTTTCAAGCTTGGGTAAGTGATTGTTCTTATGGATTAATATATTATACGCATGGGAGAGTATGTAAATCATGTTGGTTGTGCTAGGAAGTGTTGAACATGGTACTTTGTATTTTTGTAAAAGATGTGTTATCCATGGAATTGTAAATTGAAATATGACTTGTGGGTTTGATGAAAGAGTATGGTATGGATGAAATATGAACATGTATAGTGTTATTATGTTATTAAATTTTTTATTTTTTTATAAGTATAAATTATGGAATTTTGGCCGATTTGTTGTTGTGAGGTGTATTGAACTGAATTGGTGGAATAATTGTGATGTTGTGATGATGGAGAGTGAAAAGTATGAACTTGGTGTGACATGCTATTTGGTTATCATGTATTGGTCAATGTATGGAATATTGTGGGATTATTGATATGATAATTTCATAAATGGTATTGTCAAGGGGGAAATAACATGTCTAAGGCAAACATGTAACTCATTGACGTCATATGCATTTGTAAGGTAGTTGATGGTTAATGTAAACTTCGTTATGCATTTGTGTTATAGAGTGAAGCATAAGGAAGGAGCGGGACATTGTATGCACATCTAAGATTGTATATTTGTATTGAGAATACAAGGTATGTAAGGTTACTCTGTCAGTATCTTTCTGCGGTAAATAGTATTCACATTGACATTACGCTTGTCCTATTTCGAAATGTGCTAAGGTATCCTATATCTGGTTATAAATGGTCATTATCACATAGTTCCTACTCATTGATCAATTGTGAACCACATGTCTCATATTCATGGTTAATGTTCCAAAAGCTCAATACGGTTATGTTCCAATGTTCCAATAGTGATTATACTCATGTCTCTTGTTCATGGATTATTGTCCAATGGTTCCAATGGTGTTATGGTTCTAATAATGTTATGTTTATCACAATGTTTATTTACATGTCTCTCACTCATTGGTTAATGATCCAAAGCTTCAAATAAATTTATGACTATCATTGTGTCAATCTCAAAGTAATGAATAAAGTAATGCATATGTGGTTAATGATCAAGTATGGGTGGTAGCTTTGGGGGCAAAATGCCTAGCTCAAGCCGATCCCGAGATTGTTGGATCAGGGGGAAGTCCTAGAGGCATAAGCCTAGCTTGGACCGATCCTGATAGGGGGAAGCTCTAGGGGTAATAACTGTCACGCCACGAATTCCAACGAGGCGTGATTGGCACCCGAAGCCGACATGGCCCGAGAGAACCAATCTTTGCTCATGTCTATTCATATGCATATCCTCATATGAATCTTATTATTCCTCATGCAACTAAGCGGAAGTCATGAACATGGAAACATATATCATATCTATATATACGAAACTTGGTCGTTAGGGCCATCAAGTCAAAATGATCATACATCTCTTACTTTCATATACCCACTTACGTCTACAAAAGCCTCTAACTGATGCATTTACAAGACCATCTAAAAGTCGGGACAAGTCCCTACTTTATCTTTACAACATCAAAACAAATGTACAACTGTGATAAGTCCCGAAGCAACTGGGGCTCACCAAAGATCCGCAACTAACTGGCAACCTACTGTCTTCTTACAAATCTACTAGTGCCTACACCTGCAACATGTAAGGTAAGTCCCCCGAGGGGGTCAGTATGAGAAATGTACTGAGTATGTAAGGCTATAGAAATTACATCATACATGAGAATGTCAATGGATTAGAATATGAGAGAATATTCAATGTGGATAAACCATCATTCTAGTTGTGGAAACTTGTATATTGCTTTTGTTATTGTTATTTTAGATCACTCACTTTATATTCTTACTATTCACAGAATATCTTTCATAGGCATCTTCACTCAAGAGACTCTTCCTTTACTCAAGAGATTCTTCTCTTCTATTCATGAGATTCTTCCATTCAAGAACTTCTTCTATTCAAGAGATTCCTCTATTCATGAGATTCTTCTATTCACGAGGTTTGGATTAATAATATAACGTAAATCCACTCTATTGGTGGGAGAACATACATCCACTTTATGGTGGGAGAACATACATGCACTCTATGGTGGGGGAACATACATCCACTCTATGGTGGGGGAACATACATCTACTCCATGGGTGGGTTATCATACATCCACTCCATGGGTAGGGAGAGACGGGATCGACCCATGCTAGGTGTTCTTTTCACCCCTGGGATACCACCCAAGAATTCGTATCAATTAAATCTTTTCTTATTCTTATTCTTCTTGGAAGAGGTTGATTTATTCACTTATGAGAGAGTGATACATTCAGGATCATGACACTATTCAAACCAAACAAATATTACTTCACTCCTTGACTTCATGAGATTAACACCTTAACTTGAGGGATAAATATATTAGCTTACACATTACCTCTTCACTACTCTTATGAGATCTTATGAGATTGGTACTTCTACTTGTGAGAGATTGGTACAAACATAATCATAATAATAATAGATTTGGGAACATGACATGATGGGAAATACTATTCAAGTATACATAGATTCTCTTTACACCTTACTCTCTCTGCAAAAGTTCTTTTAGAATTACAACGTCATGACAACTTGAGAACTTCAGTCAAAGAATAAGAGATAAGTGAATCATAATTCGTCTAAAAATAGGATACATATGTACAACAATATATCTCAACCTGAACTGGGATACTTTGGAACACTTCTGGAATGAGTAAGTATCATAACAAGATGAATACTCAATGCTGCAGAAAGATACGGAAAGAGTAACCTTACATACCTTGTCGTCTTACTACGATTACACAAGCCTATATGGGGATACAATAACCCAGCTTCCTCTTTATGTTTCACTCTACAACACAAGTATACATCGGAGCTTACATTAGCAACTAGGTACTATACTAACGTATAAAACGACAATGAGCTATATGACTGCCGTATAACGTCATTTATTCCTTTACAATACACTCCAATTCATTACCATGATAACAAAATCATCACATTTCATACATTGACCAAGACATCATAAACCAATAACATTTGACACCAAGTTTACCCTTTACACTTCCTCATTAACACTACGTTATCTTTTCTCCGTCAAGTTACTCGATAGCTTTCACAATAACACTTTAACATCAATCCATATTTTATACCATTCAAAATACCTCCCTGATTCTCCTTTATAGTCATTTAAAAGGTACCCTAAGTTGATAATTGCATCCATGAAGGGTATAGGGGTTTCGGGGGCCCAAAGGGATGCAAAAACAAGCAATTTAGAGTTCTGGGCCGACCTTCTAAGCCACCTGCGCCCTCAGGTGGCTGAACTGCATCCACTGGTGACCTTTGGCAGTAGCCGGAGGCACCTGCATTGGCACCTGCGCCCGCAGGTGCTTCGTCTGCGAGGGCGGGTGCCCGTTTCGGCCAAAAAGGGTCTCTTTTGGGTCTTTTTATGCAATGAATGGTCCATGATCATAACTAAACTCCTTTTAACATATTTTTGATTATATTACATGCCAAAAACCATCCATGGTCTCACAACACACATATACATCACCAAAACCTCACTTTCTTTTCAATCTGTCACCAAATCCATAACTAAATTTACGACAAAAATTCCAAACATTATACACAAGGATAAAACAAGGCAAGACTATAATTACATCTCACATGTCAATATTGAATCCATCAAGTTCATTTACTTCAAGATCACAAGTCCATGTTCAAGTTTACAAGACAAAACCATCCTCCGATTTAGCAAATACAAATTGTTTTACACATAGTGACCTTCTCACACTTCACCAACATAACCAACATGATATAAACCATCTTCAATGCATAAAATACCATGATAATATACACTTACCAATACTCACCAAGTGATGATCTTGGACCCAAGAGATGAAGGTCTAGGGTTTGTGTGATAATGGAGATGTTGTAGAAAATTCTAGAAAAGGCATGAGTGTCCAAATGAATTAAAATCTGATTTGGTGCCCCTTTTATAGTCCCCTAATGGTGATTTGTGTAACATACCGTACATTCCCAACCCTACTTGACGACACTAAATAATATGTACTTAGGTATCGAGAGCTATAAGTATGCATTTGGTAATGCTATTGGTGAGATAATTGAATTTGGCTCTTATTATGTGATTAAACTTGCATAGAAGGTGTTTTACCATTTTCATGGCAAATTTGTGGGGTTCAAAACGAGGCTAACAGGACCTCTAAACAAAGTATATTAAGGTTAAGAAGTAAGTCAAAGAATAGGATTTGAAGTATCTAACCGAACCCGAGAAGAGAAGTCGAAAAATGGAATTTTTGAAAAAAATAAGTATGGGACGCGTTTGGGACCATGCCACGCTTATCTGGACTAAAATTATTAGTCCAGAGGCAGCAAGTTGGCGTGCCACCTTGGGTTTTCCACTTTTTTGAAAGTTGGAAATTTCTAAGTCCCAGGGGTTACGGGGACGTACCGAGCCGATTTTTGCCACATTTCTTCCTCAACCATGAGTATATACATGAAATGAAGGACATATTATATTGGTATGATAAAATTACTCGAGAACAAATTTGGGGTCAAAATGACAGTTTTGCCCTTAAGGTCAAAATAAGCCAAACGTGGCTAGAATCACTTGGTTTTTGGATTGAGGCTACGGATATGAATAGCATGAGTGGGAAGATTATTGTAATACGTATAAGATGAGAAATTATTTATTTTATTGGGTTAAGTGAGTTGGGCTCAATAAAAGCCCAAAATAGAACAAAAGACATGGGTCACATGACCCAATCTTCTATTGACTTAGTCAAAAATGACATTAAATGCCAAGACATGGCTAAGGATGACCCAAGGACTATAAATAGGACCAAAAATATGATTTTATTCACTTAGACCTCTCATGTTGTTCTAGATATTTTCTCCATCATTTCTCTCAAACCCTAAAGAACTCAAAGTTCATTTTGGAGCAAGATCATCCTATTCCAAGCCTTGATAAGTATTTATTCTCATGGATTAACATATTATATGCATGGTTGATTATGTATATTATGCTAGTTATGTTGGCAAGGTGGTGAATAGTGTATTTTTGCTTTTGCTGGAAGATGTGCTATCTTGGTGATTTGAACTTGAATTATGGCTTGTGCCTTTGATGAAAGATCATGGTATGGATAAAATATGAATGTGTATGGTGTTGTTTTGTTATTAAACTTGTTATTTTTCTATAAGTGTAAATTGTGGGATTTTGGCCGATTTGTGCTATGAAGTGTATTAAGGTGAATTGATGGATTGTTTGTGATGTGGTGTGGATAAGAAAGTGTAAAGGGGAAGTGTTGTGGTGGAATGTATTGATTATCATGTATTGGTCAATGTTGGGAATATTGGAGGATTTTTGGAATATGATTCTATCAATGGTTTTGTCAAGGGGAAATGACATGTTTCAAGGCAAACATGTACCCCATTAATGTTATACGCAATTGTAAAGTAGTTGTTGGTTAATGTGAATTTCGTTATGTATTTGTGTTGTAGAGTGACACGTAAAGAAGGAGCGGGACTATTGTATGCACATCTAAGGTGGTTTATTTATATTGAGGGTACAAGGTATGTAAGGTTACTCTGTCCGTATCTTTCTGCGGCAAATAGTATCCACATTGCTATTTCACTAGTCCTATCCCGAAATGTGCTAAGGTATCCTATATCCGTTTATCAATAGTCATTGTCATATATTTCCTACTCATGGATCATTTGTGAGTCTCATGTCTCATAATCATGGTTAATGTTCCAAAAGCTCAAACAAGGTTATGTTCCAATAGTGATTATACTTATGTCTCTTGTTCATAGATTAT
Source organism: Capsicum rhomboideum (assembly GCA_031232105.1). Lineage (NCBI taxonomy): Eukaryota > Viridiplantae > Streptophyta > Magnoliopsida > Solanales > Solanaceae > Capsicum > Capsicum rhomboideum. The sequence goes on along the minus strand of CP124708.1, from coordinate 48,078,205 downwards.
TGTCCAATAGTTTCCATGGTGTTATGATTCTAATAATGTTATGTTGCCAAGTTATTCACATGTCTCTCACTCATTGGTTAATAATCCAAAGTTTCAAATAAAGATATGGCTACCATTGTACCAATCTCAAAGTAAAGAACAAAGTAATGCATATGTGGTCAATGATCAAGTACGGGTGGCAAGTCTAGGGGCATAAGCCTAGCTCAACTCAATACCGATGCATTGATTTATGGGTGGCAAGTCTAGGGGTACAAGCCTAGATCGACTCGATCCCTATGTATTGATTTATGGGTGGCAAGTCTAGGGGCATAAGCCTAGCTCGACTCGATCCCGATGCATTGATTTATGGGTACCAGGTCTAGGGGCATAAACCTAGCTCTACCCGATCCCGATACACTGATTTATGGGTGGCAAGTCTAGGGGCATAATCCTAGCTTGAATCGATCCCAACATGACGATAAGTCATGGAAAGACCCACTGATCAGTAGGGGCCTAGGTACATTATGACACATGTATTGACAAGTAAGCATTAAAGTAAAGAAAGCAGAGAAATTAATGAAAGCAATACACATGGTTTCCAAAATGCAAAATGGTGACTTATTCACATTGATTATTCATATGTTTTGAGTTCATGGAAATATTCATGTATTGTACAGTTTCATCTGAGCCTTGCATACTCAGTACTTATTTCGTACTGACCCCTCTCAGGGAATTTACCTTACTTGCTGCAGGCGCAGGTACTAGTAGGCCACCACAGTAGGTTGCCAGCTATTTGCGGTTCATTGGTGAGCTCCAGTTAGTTCGGAGCTTCTCCGAGTTGCAGTGGTTCATATGCTTTGATATTGTACATTGTGTATAAAGCGGGGACTTGTCCCGACTTTCAGTTGGTTTTGGTCAATGCATCTTTTAGAGGACTTTGTAGACGTATGTGGGTGAATGTGTATAAGATGATAGATGAAATCTTGACTTGATGGCCTCAACGGCCAAGTTTCTCATATGTATATACGTCACATGTTCTATGCTTTCCGATTTTAGCCTTTCATGTTTCTATGTGATAGTAGTGTTTCCTATGACATGCATACGAATGGATAGAAGCAAAGCTTGGTTCTCTCTGGCCTTATCGGCTACGGGTGCCAATCATGCCTCGATGGGATTTGGGGCGTGACAAAAGTGGTATAAGAGCCGGTCGTTCTAAGGGTGTCTACAAAGCTGTGTCTGAGTAGAGTTTTACTTATCGATGTGTTGTGCACCACATTTAAGTAGGAGGCTATGGGAAATTTAGGATGTTGTTTCTTTTCTTCATTCTAGATTGTGCAATAGAGCCAATGTTGTAAGTTGAATCGTGTCTGACCATAGTAATTGTTTATCTTTGATATAGTAACAATGCCGAACCCTAGAAGAGGAAGGGGTAAAGGGAAGCAGGTTGATGTTCCTGCTGGAGAAGGAATGAGCAGATTACCACCTGACCAAGCTAGTCAAGGTGGAGCGAATGCTGAAATATTATCGCGGTCTTCATCTACCTTCCCAGTTTCGAAAGAGCCATTTGGTAGAGAAGTACCCGCAGAACCACCGATGAATGCCACAGATCAAGACCTTAGAAATGTTGTACATATGTTAACACTGTTAGTGGCAGCACAAAGCCAGGGATGAGCTGGTGCAATGACACATGATGATGATGCGGCTAGAATGGTAAGTCGCAGGACACAGGATTTCTTAAAACTTGACCCTCCTATATTCACTGGGTTAGATCCAAAAGCAGATCCACAGGACTTTGTGGATCAAATTCAGATGGCCTTGGAAGTTATGCATGTGACAGGGGTCAAAAAAGTTGAACTTGCTGCGTATAGGCTGAAAGGAGAGGCGATATTATGGTATGAGGATTGGAAGAAATCCCCGTGATATTGGTGCAAACCCACCTACATGGGAAGAGTTTAAAGTGGCTTTCCTCGATCATTATCTTCCTTATGGGATCTGGGAAGCACGTGCGGATCAGTTCTTAAATCTACGACAGGGAAATTTGAGCGTCAGGGAATACAGTTTACAATTTAATTCCTTGGCTAGGTATGCGCCAAATGTGGTGGCTACGATGACAGACAGGGTCCACAGATATGTGGACAGACTAGAGCCATATTTGGTACAAGATTGCACCATTGCTGCCTTAAACCGAGATATGGATATAGCTAGAATACAGGCCTTTGCACAAAAGATGGAAGACCAAAGGCAAAGAAAGAGGATACATAAATCTGAGGAAGGGCCAGCAAAAAGGGCGAGACCTATGGGGCAGTCTATGGTGTCCCCAGGAGAATCGGGATCTCGAATGTTACCGCCTAGACCCTCATTCTCTTATTCCACAACGGGTACTCACTCTTAGTTCCGAGGGTCTAGGGGTGGTCTATCTGGGCAGAGTAGCGGAGTTCATGGGTCCCAGGCAGCAGGTTTCCCTCGTCAGCAGTGTCAGCACTGCGGGCGTATTCATTCAGGCACATGTCGGTCAGGGACGAATGTCTGCTTTTGGTGTGGTCTGCCGGGGCATATAGCGAGAGATTGTCCACAGCGGAGCATGGGTGGTACAGCACGACCAGCTGGGTCGGCTGTTGCATCCTCAGCATCATTTCCTTCACTGGGCCGAGGGGTGCAGCCTATGGGTCGTGGTAGAGATATGAGAGGAGCAGCTAGTTCCAGTGGGGCCCAAAATCATACCTATGCTCTAGTGGACCGGCAGAATGAAGAGGCAACTCCTGATGATGGTACCTATAGTTAGGAATATTACCATATGTTACATGATGTATATATAACTATTCTATCGTATGTTACTCCATCAGGTACTATGAACCTAATGGGACACTGGAGTTATTAGTTAAGTCAATGGCATATTTCTAGCCGTCAGAAAATTTAGTATATATCGAAATGGTATAGTAGATATTTGCACTCATAGATGATTGAGTACTCTTAAAAGTGTTACTTATGAAAGGTATAATGGAATTCAAAAAGAAGGAAAAAGTGAACCTATTCAACATGCCATGTGAAATTGTTGAAAGTGTATAAGAGTTTCCTTACATATTGGTCCCATTGGAAATATACAAAGTTTGGAGGACCTCACTAGGGAAGACAGGTGTGAAGGTTAATAAATAAAGACTACGAAAGTATCCATGAGCCTTAAGTGTTTATGTACATGTATGCTAATATAAGATGCAATTGTTGTAATTGAAGAGATATTGTTAACATTCGAGGACGAATGTTCCTAAGGGGGGAAGAATGTAACACCCCGTACGTTCCCAACCCTACTTGACGACACTAAATAATATGTACTTAGGTATCGAGAGCTATAAGTATGCATTTGGTAATGCTATTGGTGAGATAATTGAATTTAGCTCTTATTATGTGATTAAACTTGCATAGAAGGTGTTTTGCCATTTTCATGGCACATTTGTGGGGTTCAAAACAAGGATAAGAGGACCTCTAAACAAAGTATATTAAGGTTAAGAAGTAAGTCAAAGAATAGGATTTGAAGTATCTAACCAAACCCGCGAAGAGAAGTCGAAAAATGGAATTTTTGAAAAAACTAAGTATGGGGCGCATTTGGGACAGTGCCACGCTGCTCTGGACTAAAATCTTTAGTCCAGAGGCAGAAAGTTGGCGTGCCACCTTGGGTTTTCCACTTTTTTGAAAGTTGGAAATTTCTAAGTCCCAGGGGTTTACGGGGACGTACCGAGCCGATTTTTGCCACGTTTCTTCCTCAACCATGATTATATACATGAAATGAAGGACATATTATATTGGTATGATAAAATTACTCGAGAACAAATTTGGGGTCAAAATGACAGTTTTGCCCTTAAGGTCAAAATAAGCCAAACGTGGCTAGAATCACTTGGTTTTTGGATTGAGGCTACGGATATGAATAGCATGAGTGGGAAGATTATTGTAATACGTATAATACAAGAAATTATTTATTTTATTGGGATAAGTGATTTGGGCTTAATAAAAGCCCAAAATGGAATAAAAGACATGGGTCACATGACCCAATCTTCTATTGACTTAGTCAAAAATGACATTAAATGCCAAGACATGGCTAAGGATGACCCAAGGACTATAAATAGGACCAAAAATCAGATTTTATTCACTTGGACCTCTCATGTTGTTCTAGATATTTTCTCCATCATTTCTCTCAAACCCTAAAGAACTCAAAGTTCATTTTGGAGCAAGATCATCCTATTTCAAGCCTTGGTAAGTATTTATTCTCATGGATTAACATATTATATGCATGGTAGATTATGTATATTATGCTAGTTATGTTGGCAAGGTGGTGAATAGTGTATTTTTGCTTTTGCTAGAAGATGTGCTATCTTGGTGATTTGAACTTGAATTATGGCTTGTGCCTTTGATGAAAGATCATGGTATGGATAAAATATGAAAGTGTATGGTGTTGTTTTGTTATTAAATTTGTTATTTTTCTATAAGTGCAAATTGTGGGATTTTGGCCGATTTGTGCTATGAAGTGTATTAAGGTGAATTGATGGATTGTTTGTGATGTGGTGTGGATAAGAAAGTGTAAAGGGGAAGTGTTGTGGTGGAATGTATTGATTATCATGTATTGGTCAATGTTGGGAATATTGGAGGATTTTTGGAATATGATTCTATCAATGGTTTTGTCAAGGGGAAATGACATGTTTCAAGGCAAACATGTACCCCATTAATGTTATACGCAATTGTAAAGTAGTTGTTGGTTAATGTGAATTTCGTTATGTATTTGTGTTGTAGAGTGACACGTAAAGAAGGAGCGGGACTATTGTATGCACATCTAAGGTTGTTTATTCGTATTGAGGGTACAAGGTATGTAAGGTTACTCTGTCCGTATCTTTCTGCGGAAAATAGTATCCACATTGCTGTTTCACTAGCCCTATCCCGAAATGTGCTAAGGTATCCTATATCCGTTTATCAATAGTCATTGTCATATATTCCTACTGATGGATCATTTGTGAGTCTCATGTCTCATAATCATGGTTAATGTTCCAAAAGCTCAAACAAGGTTATGTTCCAATAGTGATTATACTTATGTTTCTTGTTCATAGATTATTGTCCAATAGTTTCCATGGTGTTATGATTCTAATAATGTTATGTTGCCAAGTTATTTACATGTCTCTCACTCATTGGTTAATGATCCAAAGTTTCAAATAAAGATGTGGCTACCATTGTACCAATCTCAAAGTAAAGAACAAAGTATTGCATATGTGGTCAATGATCAAGTACGGGTGGCAAGTCTAGGGGCATAAGCCTAGCTCGACTCAATCCCGATGCATTGATTTATGGGTGGCAAGTCTAGGGGCACAAGCCTAGATAGACTCGATCCCGATGTATTGATTTATGGGTGGCAAGTCTAGGGGCATAAGCCTAGCTCGACTAGATCCCGATGCATTGATTTATGGGTAGCAGGTCTAGGGGCATAACCCTAGCTCGACCCGATCCCGATACACTGATTTATGGGTGGCAAGTCTAGGGGCATAATCCTAGCTTGACTCGATCCCAACATGACGATAAGTCATGGAAAGACCCACTGATCAGTAGGGGCCCGGGTACATTGTAACACATGTATTGACAAGTAAGCATTGAAGTAAAGAAAGCAAAGAAATTAATAAAAGCAATACACATGGTTTCCAAAATGCAAAATGGTGACTTATTCACATTGATTATTCATATGTTTTGAGTTCATGGAAATATTCATGTATTGTACAGTTTCATCTGAGCCTTGCATACTCAGTACTTATTTCGTACTGACCCCTCTCGGGGAATTTACCTTACTTGCTGCAGGCGCAGGTACTAGTATGCCGCCATAGTAGGTTGCCAGCTATTTGCGGTTCATTAGTGAGCTCCAGTTAGTTCGGGGCTTCTCCGAGTAGCAGTGGTTCATATGCTTTAATATTGTACATTGTGTATAAAGCGGGGACTTGTCCCGACTTTCAGTTGGTTTTGGTCAATGCATCTGTTAGAGGCTTTTGTAGACGTATGTGGGTTTATGTGTATAAGATGATAGATGAAATCTTGACTTGATGGCCTCAACGGCCAATTTTCTCATATGTATATATGTCACATGTTCTATCCTTTCCGATTTTAGCCTTTCATGTTTCTATGTGATAGTAGTGTTTCCTATGACATGCATACGAATGGATAGAAGCAAAGCTTGGTTCTCTCGGGCCTTATCGGCTACGGGTGCCAATCATGCCTCGATGGGATTCGGGGCGTGACAATTTGTAACCACACACTTGGTTCAATCCTAATGTATTGACTTGGTCTTGTAAGAATGGGTCAAGAATGGGTCATTATGCCCTTTTTGGGCCATGTCTTCATGCTAATTTTGGGCCTCTTTTAGCTCATCAACAAATTATTAATTGAGCCCACCAATTTAATGAATAATTCCTCATATATATATATAAGTCCCTCAAGTCACTCTTATCCATCTCTTGGCATTAAATGCATGGTTGATTAGTCAAATGGAAGATTGGATCATGTTTTGCCCCATTGGGCCAAGTCTTTCTTATGATCTTTGGGCCTCATTTGGCCCAATAGCTCAAGACTCATATAAGCCCTAACAAATAAATGAATAAGTCATCAAATATCTCATGTTAACACACGGGGTGTTACATCTCCTACGAAGGTCTAATCCCATGTACCAGGCCCAATATCAATTACCTCATCGAGAACATTACAAAATACATACTTTTGGCTCTCTACACTTAAGTAAACATTGTTCAACGTCGTCAAGTAGGGTTTTATAGGTACGGGGTGTAACATTCTTCACTCCTTAGGAACATTCGTCCTCGAATGTTGACATCATCGTCTCATGTGCAACAAATGCACTTCTATATTAGCATCTCTATACATATATTCTCATAGATACTTGCTTATTCTTTCCCCATTTCCCCCTTGTGAACTTTTCCTTCCATTAAAACGAATATGGATACTGTGATTTCATCATTTCTTCAATTTCCCAAGTGACCGCTTCGACTTGTTGATCTAGAATAACAACAAGTAACTCTTCCTAGTGAAATCCTTTGTTATTTGTATATCTTCAATGGGAACAATATGAAATAGAACTCTTTATGCACTTCCGGCAATTTCATATGGCATGCTGTATAGGGCAATTTCCCCTTTCTTTCCAAATCCCATTACCTCTTTCATTAATAGCACCTTTAAAAGTACTTAATCATCTATGATCACAACATCTACTATACCATTACGATATGTGCCTTTAACTCTAGTAAATGCACCAACAGGTGGAGATAACCTTGACCAACTTGGTCAGGTGGTGATTTACTCATTCTTTCACCGACAGGCATATCTACCTGCTTATCTTTGCCTGTACTCTTCTTGTTATTGGCATTTTTCTATACCAAAGAAAAATAATTACCATGGTTAGATACAATTCAACTTACATCACTAGCTCTATTGCACGATCTAGAAGTGAAGAAAGGAAACAACATCCTAAATGTCCCGTAGACTCCTACTTATAAATGTGGTGCACAACACATTGATAAGTAAGACTCTACTCAGACACGACTTTGTAGACAGCCTTAGAACGAACTGCTCTGATACCACTTTTGTCACGCCCCGAATTCCAATGAGGCGTGATTGGCACCCGAAGCCGACATGGCCCGAGAGAACCAATCTTTTCTCATGTCTATTCATATGCATATCCTCGTATGAATCTTATTAAATCTTATTATTCCTCATTCAACTAAGCGGAAGTCATGAACATGGAAACATATATCATATCTATATATATGAAACTCGGCCGTTAGGGCCATCAAGTCAAAATGATCATACATCTCTTACTTTCATATACCCACACACGTCTACAAAAGCCTTTAACTGATGAATTTACAAGATGATCTAAAAGTCGAGACAAGTCCCCGCTTTATCTTTACAACATCAAAACAAATGTACAATTGTGATAAGTCCCGAAGCAACTGGGGCTCACCAAAGATCCGCAACTAACTGCCAACCTACAGTCGTCTTACAAATCTACTAGTGCCTGCACCTGCAACATGTAAGGTAAGTCCCCCGAGGGGGTCAGTATGAGAAATGTACTGAGTATGTAAGGCTATAGAAATTACATCATACATGAGAATGTAAATGGATTAGAATATGAGAGAATATTCAATGTGGATAAACCATCATTCTAGTTGTGGAAACTTGTATATTGCTTTTTTTATTGTTATTTTAGATCACTCACTTTATATTCTTACTATTCACAGAATATCTTTCATAGGCATCTTCACTCAAGAGACTCTTCCTTCACTCAAGAGATTCTTCTCTTCTATTCATGAGATTTTTCCATTCAAGAACTTCTTCTATTCAAGAGATTCCTCTATTCACGAGATTCTTCTATTCACGAGGTTTGGATTAATAATATAACGTACATCCACTCTATTGGTGGGAGAACATACATCCACTATAAGGTGGGAGAACAAACATCCACTCTGTGGTGGGGGAACATACATCCACTCTATGGTGGGGGAACATACATCCACTCTATGGGGGGAGACTATACATCCACTCTACGGTGGGGGAACATACATCCACTCTATGGTGGGGGAACATACATCCACTCTATGGTGGGGGAAAATGCATCTATTCCATGGGTGGGTTATCATATATCCACTCCATGGGTAGGGAGAGACGGGATCGACCCATGCTAGGTGTTCTTTTCACCCCTAGGCTACCACCCGAGAATTCTTATCAATTAAATCTTTTCTTATTCTTATTCTTCTTGGAAGAGGTTGATTTATTCACTTATGAGAGAGTGATACATTGAGGATCATGACACTATTCGAACCAAACAAATATTACTTCACTCCTTGACTTCATGAGATTAACACCTTAACTTGAGGGATAAATATATTAGCTTACACATTACCTCTTCACTACTCTTATGAGATCTTATGAGATTGGTACTTCTACTTGTGAGAGATTGGTACAAACATAATCATAATAATAATAGATTTGGGAACATGACATGATGGGAAATACTATTCAAGCATACATAGATTCTCTTTACACCTTACTCTCTCTGCGACAGTTTTTTTAGAATTACAACGTCATGACAACTTGAGAACTTCAATCAAAGAATAAGAGATAAGTGAATCATAATTCGTCTAAGAATAGGATACATATGTACAACAATATATCTCAACCTGAACTGGGATACTTTGGAACACTTCTGGAATGAGTAAGTATCATAACAAGATGAATACTCAATGCTGTAGAAAGATACGAAAAGAGTAACCTTACATACCTTATCGTCTTACTACGATTACACAAGCCTATATGGGGATACAATAGCCCAGCTTCCTCTTTATGTTTCACTCTACAACACGAGCATACATCGGAGCTTACATTAGCAACTAGGTACTATACCAACGTATAAAACGACAATGAGCTATATGAGTGCCGTATAACATCATTTCGTCCTTTACAATACACTACACTTTATTACCATGACAAAAAAATCATCACATTTCATACATTGACCAAGATATCATAAACCAATAATATTTTACACCAAGTTTACCCTTTACACTTCCTCATTAACACTACGTTATCGTTTCTCCGTCAAGTCACTCGATAGCTTTCACAATAACACTTTAACATCAATACATATTTTATACCATTCAAAATACCTCCGGGATACTCCTTTATAGTCATTTAAAAGGTACCATAAGTTGATAATTGCATCCATGAAGGGTATAGGGGTTTTGGGGGCCCAAAGGGATGCAAAAACAAGTAATTCGGAGTTCTGGGCTGACCTGCTAAGCCACATACTCCCGTAGGTGGATGACCTGAGTTCACAGGTGACCTTTGACAGTATCTAGAGCACCTGTGTTGTCACCTGTGCCCTCAGGTGCTTCGTCTGCTAGGGCGGGTGCCCGTTTCGACCATAAAGGGTCTCTTTTGGGTCTTTTTATGCAATGAATGGTCCATGATCATAACTAAACTCCTTTTAACATATTTTTGATTATATTACATTCCAACAACCATCCATGGTCTCATAACGCACATATACATCACCAAAGCCTCACTTTCTTTTCAATCCGTCACCAAATCCATAACCAAATTTACGACAATAATTCCAAACATTATACACAAGGATAAAACAAGGAAAGACTATAATCACATCTCACATGTCAATATTGTATCCATAAAGTTAATTTCCTTCAATATCACAAGTCCATGTTCAAGTTTACAAGACAAAACCATCCTCCGATTTAGCAAACACAAATTGTTTTACACATAGTGACCTTCTCACACTTCACCAACATAACCCACATGATATAAACCATCTTCAATGCATAAAATACCATGATAATCTACACTTACCAATACTCACCAAGTGATGATCTTGGCCACAAAAGATGAAGGTCTAGGGTTTGTGTGATAATGGAAATGTTGTAGAGAATTCTAGAAAAGGCATCGGTGTCCAAATGAATTAAAATCTGATTTGGTGTCCCTTTTATAGTCCCCTAATGGTGCTTTGTAACCACACACTTTGTTCAATCCTAATGTATTGACTTGGTCTTGTAAGAATGGGTCAAGAATGGGTCATTATGCCCTTTTTGGGCCATGTCTTCATGCTAATTTTGGGCCTCTTTTAGCTTATCAACAAATTGTTTATTGAGCCCACCAATTTAATGAATAATTCCTAATATATATATATATAAGTCCCTCAAGTCACTCTTATCCATCTCTTGGCATTAAATGCATGGTTGATTAGTCAAATGGAAGATTGGATCATGTTTTGCCCCATTGGGCCAAGTCTTTCTTATGAACTTTGGGCCTCATTTGGCCCAATAGCTGAAGACTCACATAAGCCCCAACAAATAAATGAATAAGTCATAAAATATATCATTTTCTCTCATGTTTAATTAGTTCCATAAATGTACACGTACGTATAGGTTCGACAACACACGGGGTGTTACATCTCCTACGAAGGTCTAATCCCATATACTAGGCCCAATATCAATTACCTCATCGATAACATTACAAAATACATACTTTTGGCTCTCAACACTTAAGTAAACATTGTTCAACGTCGTCAAGTAGGGTTTGATAGGTACGGGGTGTTACAATAACCTAGCTAGAGCCGAACATGATATGTTGGTATGGGTGGCAGCTCTAGAGGTAATAACCTAGCTCGAGCCGATCCCGATATATTGATTCATAGGGTGGCAGCTCTAGGGGCATAAGCCTAGCTCGAGTCGATCCCAACATAACATGATGTTATGTTAAAACCCACTGTTCAGTCGGGGCCTGGGTATCACAGGTCACAGGCAAAGATGAATAATCATAGAAGTAAAGATACAAAGAAAGTAATGAAAGCAAAATACATGGTTTCCAAAGTTCAGTATAGTGACTTATCCATACTGATAATTCATTTGTATTTTAGTTCATTGAAATATTTACATATCATACAAGTTTCATATGGCCTTACATACTTAGTACATTCTTCGTACTGACCCCTCTTGGGGGATTTACCTTACATGCTGCAGGCGCAGGTACTAGTAGGCCTCCACAGTAGGTTGCCAGTTGTTGCGGATCATTGGTGAGATCCAGTTAGTTCGGGGCTTCTCTGAGTCACAGTTGTACATATGTTTTGGTGTTGTACCTATTGTATAAAGCGGGGACTTATCCCGACTTTTAATTCATTTTGGTCAATGCATTTGTTAGAGGCTTTTGTAGACGTTTGTGGGTGTATGGATGTAAGATGGTACATGTCATTTTTGACTTGATGGCCTCAACGACCACGTTTCGCATATGTATATATAGATCACATGTTCCATGTATTCCGTTGTTGGTATTTAAAGCTTTTACGTGATCATGGGTTTCTTATGGCATGCATATGAATGAACAGAAGCAAAGCTTGGTTCTCTCGGGCCATGTCGGCTGCGGGTGCCAATCCGTCCCGATGGGATTCGGGCCGTGACACATCATACTTTTTGATTTTCGCTAGACTTCTGGCCAGTAATGCAGCTTGGTAGGTAGGTGGTTGTTTTTTTAAAAAAAGGATGGGGCAGCAAAAAGGGGTTAAAATGGCTCTCAATGGATTGAAATGACTTTCAATAATTTTCTTAAGCATAGGAGGCCTTTAAATAGCCAACTTATAATAACAAACTGCATAATTCAAAATTCAAACAAACTAAAATATCTCAACAACTTAACAAAATTTAAAATTCAAATTCATCCTAAATCTAAACAAATTATTAGGCTGAAAGTTACTGCAATAACTAAATCAAATTTCAACACTCTTCTTTTGCTTTAGTTGCTGCAATTTAAAAACATTGCTCCTCCTCAAATTTTGCTTTGGCTGTTGGTGCTGAATTTTTGAATTTTTTTAACTTGCACTTTTTCTTTTTGATATTGATCTTTCTCTTCTTTCTTTTTCTTCTTTTGATTTTTTGCTGAAAAAGCACCATTAATGATCTTGTCTTATTTGAAAGTGCTTTCATCTGGACAATTATAGGATTTGTAAAATGTTTTTGCAAGGATATTTCTTCCATCACAACATCACATAAATCATAGTTTTTAAAATATGATTTCATTTTCATTGTTCAAATCTGATAGTTTTCGCGAACAAAAATTTTTGGGGCATTCAAAGAGAGATTGCTGCTTGCCATGATTGAAAATAGCCTGTGCATTAAGCATGAGTTGAAAATAACCCTGACGAGTTAAAAATCGCAGCCCTGACGGGTTAAAAGTGTAGCGCTAACGAGTTAAAAAGATAGCACTGACGGGTTAAAAATCGTTTGTTAGTTCTTTAGAAGAACTCACAGATCCCGTAAGATCAATAAAGCTCTTGATACCACTGTTGGGTTTTTTAAAAAAATGATGGGGCAGCAAAAAGGGGTTAAAATGGCTCTCAATGGATTAAAATGGCTTTCAATAATTTTCTTAAGCATAGGAGGGCTTAAATAGCCAACTTATAATAACAAACTGCATAATTCAAAATTCAAACAAACTAAAATATCTCGACAACTTAACAGAAATTTAATTCATCTTAAATCTAAACAAATTATTAGGCTAAAAGTTACTTCAATAACTAAATCAAATTTCAACATAACGTAAAGTTTCACTTAGAATGCATTAATTTTCTTTTTTCATCTATTGTACCAGTTTAAGATTGTCCCTCTATTTCAGGAAAGTAAAAGTTCTCTTCGTTTTGCTTATTTTTATTCTTTTCTCAAATTAAAGTATTTAGGGAATATCTACATTTCATATTATTCTTTTCTTGCAGATTATATGATATGTCATCTAGGATAAAATATCTTTTTCTGTGTATTGATCTTCTCTCCTTATTTTCCCCACTCTTCCATCAGAAGATGGATAGTTCTATGCTTATAGATAGTGAGGTTCAGAAAGACCCTTTAGCAGATACATCTGATGTCAAACACAGAAGATCTTCTAGCAAGTGGAATGATGATATATCTCAGGTTGGGAGTGCGATCACTGAATCGGCTCAGGCAGGTGAACTTATCATTGGATTTTCCTGTGGTTCAAAGCTGCCTGTAATATGTCTTCACCGCTCTAAATTTTGCATTCCTAAAACCTTTTAGTGGAGAAGACTACCACAATGATTCTTAATATTGCTAAATGCTCTGGAGGACTTGAAAGATTTGTCATTAACATATGATGTTAGTTTTGTTATTTAAGCTTCATGTTGTGAAGTTTACTCTGAATGCTTTGTGAGGTCTTGTCTTTCCACAAAATTTGATGTGTCTGCATTTATATTTCTTGTGAATTAAGAAGAGTTACAATGCTAAAGTATTCAGCAAGATCCCAAGCTCACCATTTCGTATCAGGAGCGAGAAGTTTTTTGGATCCAATAGCTATGGTGCTATGCTACATTTATTTCAAGTTCAGTCTTGTACATGTGGATTTACAAAGTTTTCTGTACCTCTGATGTTTGAATTCGGTTTAGATATTAAAGCTTCTAGTCAATTGTGTGGTGTGTTTAGATAGTAAATCTTCTAGGAAAAGGTGCAGCATTATTGTCCTTTACTCTTTTATCTCGTTTTGAGATTTTTTTCCTTTTGCATTTGATTGTCTTTTTATTTGATTATAGGAAGGAATTTCAATGTCAGATCAGATGGACCTCCTAGTTGAACAAGTTAAGATGCTTGCTGGAGAGATTGTATTCAGCACCAGTACATTGAAGTGCTTGGTTGAGCAGTCTGTAAATGAGCCTGAGAGTTTGCAAACACAAGTACAGGCTCTTTTTTCTTTCTGGACTTTTTTTTTTTTTTTTAAAGATGGGGCAGCAAAAAGGGGTTAAAATGGCTTTTAATGGATTGAAATGACTTTTAATAATTTTCTTAAGCATAGGAGGGCTTTAAATATCCAACTTACAATAACAAACTGCATAATTCAAACTTCAAACAAACTAAGGTTAAATATTTTATTTTCACTGGCCAAATCTAATAGTTTTCACCGGTGAAAATTTTTGGGGCATTCAAGAAAAGACTGCTGCTTGCCATTTTTAAAAATAGGTTAAAAATTGGTATTGGTTGAAAATAGCCCAAACGGGTTAAATATGGTAGCCCTGACGGGTTAAAAATGGTAACCCTGATGGGTTAAAAATAGTAGTTCTTTGGAAGAACCCACATATCACGTAAGATCAATGAAGCTCTGATACTACTGTTGGTTTTTTTAATAATGAGGCAGCAAAAAGGGATTAAAATGGCTCTCAATGGATTGAAATGACTTTCAATAATTTTCTTAAGTATAGGAGGGCTTTAAATAGCCAACTTACAATAACAAACTTCATAATTCAAAATTCAAACATACTAAAATATCTCAACAACTTAACAAAAATTAAAATTCAAAATCATCCTAAATCTAAACAAATTATTAGGCTAAATGTTACTGGAGTAACTAAATCAAATTTCAACAGGACTCAATGTTTTATAACAATGTGCTGGTCAAGCTGTAATGAATCTCAGCATACACAAAATATAGGTGATTTATTTCCATCTGTCCTAACCTTGGTGGACAGATTTACCTGGTACCTGTTATTAGTGGAAGGTGGCAAGTATCCCGTGGAATTAGTCTATGCGCACAAGCTAGCCCAGTAACTAAATCAAATTTCAATAGGACTCAATGTTTTATAACAATGTGTTGGTCAAGTTGTAATGAATCTGAGACAAAATCTAGGTGATTTCTTTCCATCTGTCCTAACCTTGGTGGACAGAGTTACCTGGTACCTGTTATTAGTGGGAGGTGGCAAGTATCCCGTGGAATTAGTCCATGCGCACAAGCTAGCCCCGACACCAGGATTATAAAAAAAATTCCTAGGATCTTAAATGCTTGATGACCTACCCCAAGATGTGATAATTTGTTCAAGTTTTGCTTCTTCCTTATGCAATTGTAGCTGTCTGAAGCACAGGGAGACAAAATTTTCATTCGATCCTTCACGTAGTTGTACATTTTAGAATCAGGACGTATTGTAGTGTTGATTTCTTATGACAGATTCAAAATTTAGTGTATGAAATTCAAAAAAAGAGAAAGCAAATGAGGATGTTGGAATAACGTATGGTTGAAAGTGGTGAAGCATCTGTTGCAAATGCATCCTTTGTCGAAATGCAGAAGGTAATTTCATGTTAACCTTTTCTACTGTCATGGATATTTCTTCACCTCTTACGTGGTCTGTACTTTGTCTCATATTACTATCTTTGACAGACTTATATGAAATCGATGACACAATGTAGTGAGCAGAGATTTGAGCTTGAGGTTGGTTACCCTATAAAAGCTCAGTCGAGTACACTAGCGGATTTTTTTTAAAAAAGTTTCATTCATCTTACAAGCTTGTGACCATCTTTTTTTTGTTTAAGTTGTATATAATTTGGTCTTTTGATGCAGATCAAATCTGCAGATAATCGGATTCTCCAGGAACAGCTTCAGAACAAGGTCAAAGAAGGCATTATATCTTGTTGCACCTTGTTGCTAAATATTATTGACCTTTCCCTATTGCTTTTATAATGATTAGGTAATTTTCTTTCCTAGGCATCATTTGGCTGTTATATTATATTGTTTTTAGTGCCTAGTGAACAAGGAACTACAAGACAAGATATGTCATCTTAAAAAGAAGCTAGCTGCAGTAAATTAAGAACAATCGTATCCCTCATTAGAAAGATGTGTATCTAATGAATATGTTGATGAGCTTAGAAGGAAAATTCAGTCCCTGGTGATTTTAAAAGCTTTCTGTTCACTGACATACTTGGTCTGCATCTGTTCTTGAGTTCTTGAGGTAGATAGTAACTTATGATAGTAGTTATTGTTCTGATGAACAGAGGATCTTTTATCTTCTGCAATTATTTTTCTGTTATGGCTTTCCTCGCGGAGTGGTTTTCTCAGGAGTAAGTATAGCTTGATTACCTCCAAAGTTTAAATACACAGTGCAGAATGCATCATGCCTTGTGTCAAAGTAAAACACAAGGGATGTTCAAGGACTATGTGAAGGTTTAAGAAACTTCATATAAGTTTGACTGAAACAGAAGAAAAAAGAAACTTGGCGGTATCCGAGTTGATGGATTTTAGTATTGAAAAGAACATGCTGTACTATATTTCATAAGAATAAGTAGTTCAAAATTTCTTCAACTAAGGAATTGAAATGATTGGATTAATGGATTTGATGAATGCCTATGCTCTTCCTTCTGTTTATCGTAAGTTAATGTATCAAACTTCACTGTTATCTCTCTTTGACATTATTAGCTGTTCTGAGTCAAAACAATCCAATTCATGTCGCCTAAACACTGTCTTTATTTTGATTGAGTTTCTGTATTTTTTGTTTTCTTGATGACATTGACATTTTAAGTTTTTTTTTTTTGAGAATGAATTGGCATTTAAGTTTCTGTGTTGTCTGTATTGAATGAAAATAAAAGTTGCCATGAATTTTTTTATTAAACTTTCTATCTTCTATTGCTTGGATTATCCCCAACTATCAGACACAATCTCGAGACCCTAATGACCTTCATGATTGTACAAGACATTAATGTGGTTGCACATGCTTTTTATAAAGTCATATCACGGTTCTAATATATTTGCAATTTGAGCAGGATATTGAGAATGACAAGCTAAAGCTAGAACATATTCAGATTGTGGAGGAGAATAGTGGGCTGCGTGTGCAGAACCAAAAATTGTCACAGGAAGCTTTATACGCAAAAGAATTAGCGTTTGCTGCTGCTGTTGAACTGAAAAATTTAGCTGCTGAAGTCACAAAGCTCTCATTATAGAATGCAGAACTAGAAAAAGAATTGTTGGCTACTCAAGAGATGTCGAATTGTAGGAGTTCCATTGCACAAGCTAGTAACATTAGTAGCAGAAAGCATGGTGAGAACATAAGACTAGGACATAGAGGCCGGGTTCCTGGCCGAGGAAGTGAAGTTTCAGGAGTGATTCATGATGACTTCGACACATGAGACCTATATCCTGAAGATCTAATGATGGAGTTGCAAGCAAGAAGACAACGTGAAGCAGTTCTTGAGTCTGCCTTGGATTACAAGGAGATTGTGGAAGATGAGTACAGGAAAAAGGTAGAGGAGGGAAAGAAAAGGGAGGATTCTTTGGAAAATGATTTGGCAAATATGTGGGTGCTTGTTGCTCAGCTAAAGAAAGAGAATAGTGCTAGACAAGACCTGAAGCTGGCAGCTGACAGGCAGATAGGTGGAGAAGAAAATATAATGAATCCAGAAATTAATGATTGTGACCACAAGGACCTCATCCCTGATATTAGCCAAGACGGGTATAATACAAATGCAGCTGCTGAGATTTTGAAAGAAGAACCTCTGGTTGCCCGCTTGAAGGTAATTCAGCTTGTCCTTTTCTGATCAGTTATCTGCACCTTTGTCTGGAAGCATGGAGTGTTTGACATATCCTTCTCATTCTTCTAAATCTTTTGGTGATGTTTATCTTTTAGTCACATGCAGATTGATAGGGTATTCAGAAATAACATATCTACATAAACACTTGTAAAATGTTACATAAAATTGTATGTAGAAGAGCAATTTTAGCCTAAGTTGCTCGAACTCTTCACTTTTGGTGCCGCACCCATGTAGACACGACATGGGTGTGGGTGTGGGATCCGTGTCTGATTTGGTCAACCGATTTCGGGTACTTCGACTAAAATCGATGGGGAAAGTATGGACAGTTTTAATGATTTCTGTAATCAATACAAAAGCTAAGGTGAAATTGGAGAAAAGTGGAATACTTTTTATATAGAAATTTCTATGTCACTCCTTTTCCTTTAATCTCCTTCCAGGATTCTCCTCAAGTTCTCCACATAATATCTCATAATTTAGCTTTTATAACTCTAATTTTGGATATTTTAATTATTGTTAGGCAAATCCCCGTACCCGTATCCATACATGGATCCATATCCCCGAATCTTAAAATTTAGATCATGAAGGATCTGACCTCTAGATCCGCACCCGTATCGGACACCCGCACCCGAGTTTGAGCAACTTAGATTTTAGCTATATTCTTTACTGTATGGTATGACACTTTGTGCTATAAACGGGGGTAGTAGTTTATTTATACTTATTACTTATTGTAATGGTAGTTGTGGAAGAAGATCAAAGTGGTAATTTGAAAGTATTTGGGGAAAATCTTGTCGGAGAGTTGTTAAAAATTTGGGTAGTCGAATAAAATTTAATTCTTGATAGATTACATGGAGTGCTACTTTCTGTAAATATGTCGAATTGGTTTTCCAATATGAAAGTATGTTTCATGTAAATTAGGATGGAGAGTCAGGGATTGCATCTTACTGTTCTGATTTAGTAGAAGGTGCTGCTAACTATTGTAATTTCTGTGTATCGTAATTACTCCCAAAGTATGGGAATTTTCTGTGATGTTTTACATTTGCACATCCAGGCTCGAATGCAAGAAATGAAGGAGAAGGAACACATGTACTTGGGTAATGGTGATGCAAATTCACATTTATGTAAAGTGTGCTTTGAGTCGCCTACTGCGACAATGCTTCTTCCTTGCCGACATTTTTCCTGTAAGCTGATATTTTAATTCTTTGCTTCCACTATTTGTGCTCTCATGCTATAGGCTCTTTCTGATGTGGTCTTAATATTGCAGTGTGCAAGTCTTGTTCCCTTGCCTGCATTGAGTGTCCAATCTGTCGGACAAAAATTGCAGATAGGATTTTTGCTTTTACTTGACTTTGCTCTTCATCTGCTTGGAATGATGGTGCACAAAAAGGTTTGAATCCTCATGAATCATTCTTTACTCCTACCTTTTGTGCACACAATACACTTACCTTCCCCAGATACTTGGTGGGATTATACTGGGTATGTTGTTGTTGTTGTTGTTTCTCTGTCTTCTCTGTACTGGAGGAGTTCATTTATTCTTGTCAACTTGCTAGTTTTAATGATAATCTTTAATTAGTTCCAAGTGTATGTAAATTTTCGGCAAGCCTATTCAAGTGCTATATAATATTTTACAATGTACTTAACCAAGGACTGTTAATAAAAAGACAAAAAGCGACAGAGGAAGTGACGCAAATTAGTAAATCTGAAGTTCTCAAGGAGTTGCTATATGATCTCCTTGATCTTCAAATGTAATGTACAACAGATGGGCAATACAAAGATGTCATGATAACGTTGTATTGTCTGCAAATGTTTGTAACCGTCTATATCAGTTGTCTGGAAGTTGGATCTCCTTAGTCTTGTCCTTTTTATATCCATTTACTTACGCTAGTAGCATGTTTGACCAAGTTTTTGGGAAGCCAAAAGTGTGTACTTTTGTAAGAAGTGCTTATTTTTTTAAACTGAAGTGTTTGACTAAGCTTTTGAGAGAAAATAGGTGTTTTTAGAGAGACAAACTATTTTTTGAAGCTAAAAAATAGCTTTTTCTCAAAAGTATTTTTGAAGAAACACACTTAAAATCACTTTTTAAAAATTTTTGGTCAAACACTAATTGTTGCTCAAAAGCACATTTAAAACTTTTATTGGCCAAACACAAACTTCTTACCAAAAGTAATTAGTTGAAAAACATTCTCAAAATAAGTTGATTTTAGAAGTTTGATCAAACAAGATATAAGAGCCTTTTTGGATTAGTTGAAAAAAAGTAGCTTTTAAGTTTAGTGTTGAAAGTACTTTTTAAAGTGTTGAAATTTATTTATAAATAAGCAGTTTCTTGTTTGGATAAAGTGCTGAAGCGGAAAAAAAGTTAATGATGTGTTTGGTATATAAATGTTGTTAAGCACTTTTTTTTGGTCAAAATAACTGAAATACCTTTAAAGTTAATATATACTACTTAAAAGTGGGAAGCCCTTAAGCATAATGTTAAATTACTAATTTAATCCCCTCAAAATACCTAAATTCCTAATGACTCCCAACACACCCACTAAATATTCGCTTGTGACTGAACAATCGCCAAAACACTTCTTTCTTACTTCCGTTGTTAATTATGACTCCTGCGATACACTGCATTAGAGTAAGCCTCTACAAAAACAAATCTCCCAACTGCAAAACCTCAGCAGGATTCCACCTTTGCTTCAAACTTTCTTTTGCACAACTGATGTTCCTCCAAATTTGCTAGCAGCCATTCCAAAAATCAGTAACAAACTTCAGGGTAACTTCCCCTTCATCAACTTTACTTCCATAGTTTGATTCAACCTGTAACTTCAAACTATATCCCATCCTCTGTTATCGTTTATCCATTGTGTTGCTTTGAAACCTACATCAATTGTTGCCAACAACACCAAATTTTCAGACGTTTTAAAGATAATTTGCATCGCATCCCTATTCTCTGTTATCTTTTGTCTGTTGTGCTGATTTGAAACCTGCATAGATTGCCATATAACTTTCAAATGTTTTCAAGAGCTTTTGCATTGCATTATGCTCTTTCAAATCTGCAAGCGGCCTTCTAAAAATTAGTAACAAACTTCAGGGTAACTTCCCTTTCATCAGCTTTACTTCCATAGTTTGATTCAACCTGTAACTTCAAACTGTACCTGATCCTCTGTTATCATTTGTTCATTGTGTTGCTTTGAAACACGTTGCTTTGAAATTATTGTACAATCCAAAGCCAAAGCGCCAAAATCCATCTATTCGTTCCTCCCTTGATACATTTTTCCTCCCATGAAATGCTGCAAAGTTCTCACTCAAAACAAGTCTCTCAACGTCGCTTCTTCAACAAGCTCCACTTATCTGAAAACTTTAAGGTTTCAAATATATGTCAAAACTCCTTCATAATACTAATATCTTCGAGTTTAAAATTCCCCGTCCACCTGTGAATTCAATACTTTAACTTCCTACTTACTAGCTTTAATGTTCTTAATAGGATTCTTGATGCCCTTCTGTTCCCAGTTTATGTTCCAGTCAACATCCCATCCTCTGTTCTAATTTGAACACTCTGCCCCTCGGCTATACTTTCAAAAACACCTGCCTCTGTCACAATCAAAGGGTACGTTGCAATTGTTGCATAATATTACAATTTTAATTTGCACGCTCTTATGCTTATGTTCCTAATCACGGATCCCACCTCACAATTGCAGGGGTCAACGTTGAACTTCCATTAATTTAGTCATCGTAGTCGCGTATCTGGGCCTCGAGATTGCGATGAGTCAACTCGACCCGATTCACTGCTTAACCCATCGTGATCGCGGTTGCAATGAAGACTATCATCGAGGCCCTCGATCGTGGCAGGTGTCTATACGATCACGATGGAAGGCGTGATGCACTATATATCAGCTGTTGCACTACCTGAAATTATACTCCTAAGTCTCCGAACGGACCCTCGAGATTGGTTCTCGATCCCACAGAAATAAACCATATATGTTACTAGGCTATTTTCGACTTTCCGGACTCAATGGCTACGTCAGATTTTTGAAAAAGAATTGTTTTCAACAAATTAACCCCCGAGACCCCTTAAAGCTTATTTTAATTAGTTTTCACAACAAGGGTCAAACTAAAATATAAAGGTCCCAAACCTGAACAACCTCGCCACTAATCCAAATTCAATATTTCGGATCTAATGAAATTGTCCAAATCGCCATCCAGCACTCAAAATAACAAATGTTGACCGAAGTCAACTATATGGCTTTTAAAGCATCCTAAAACCACAAATTCCTCCAAATCATTCCTGATCACATCGGGGACCATGCCAACCATCCCATACCTTAAAATCAGCATGTAGCAACTACAGAAAAGGGCAAATGGTCAAATCACATAAAAAGCAAAATTCCACATATCAGGTCATTACAATATCCACCACTAAGACTCTAGTTCGTCCCCAAACTAAAAGCGAAAGAAATACCTAAATTAGTAAAGAGCTGAGGGTAACTACTACTCATGTCGAACTCCACCTCCTAAGTAGCCTCCTCGATGGAATGGTGTCTCCGCTGAACCTTAACCACAGGAATATCTCTAGAACATAACCGTCTAACATCCCTAGCTAAAATGGAAACTGGCTTCTCAACAAAGGTCAACCTCTCAACTAACCAAATCGAGCCCCAACAAAGCATGTGAGACTCATCCCAAATATAGCGCCGAAGCATAGATACATGAAACACTGGATGTATGGCTGAAAAGTCTAGAGGTAAGGCCAACTCATAAGCAACCTCCCCTACTGTCCAAAGTATCTCGAAAGGTCCAATGAACCTCGGGCTAAGCTTGCCCCTCTTTTCAAACCTCATCACATCCTTCATGGGTGACACATGAAGGAAAACCCGATCACCAATCCCAAACATCAAGGCACAAACCCTGCTGTTGGCATAACTTTTTTGTCTACTCTGGGCTTCCTGAAGCCTATCCTGAATTACTCAAACTCTATCCAAAGACTGGTGAAGCAAGTTGGTATCTATACTCGGAAGTCTCAAACCAACCAATCGGGGACCGATAACGCCTTCCATACAATGCCTTGCAAGGTGCCATCTCAATACTCGAATGGTAGTTATAATTATAAGCAAACTCCGCCAAGGCTAAATGGTGCTCCCACTGGTCTCCGAAGCCCATAACACACGCGCGAAGCATATCCTCCCAAACCTGAATAGTCCACTCCGACTGCTCATCGGTTTGGTGGTAGAAAACTGTGCTAAGGTCAACCTGAGTACCCCACTCCTCCTGAAACATCCTCCAGATGCTAGAAGTGAACACTGAGCCTTTATCTGAAATAATAGACATGGGTACCCCATGAAGACGAACTATCTCTCGAACATAGATACGAGCCAACCTATCGGTACTGAAGGAAAGCTGAATAGGGATGAAATGAGCCAATTTGGTCAATCGATCCACAATGACCCAAATGCTACCAAAACCATGAGAAGTATGAGGCAACCCACTCAAGAAATCCATAGTGATTTGTACCCACTTCCATTCGGAATGGGTAATTTTTGAAGCAAACCACCCATGCTCGACCTTCACCTACTGACAACACAAGCAATGTTATACAAAGTCCACTACATTGTTCTTCATACCACCCCACCAGTAATGTTTCTTTAGATCATGATACATCTTGGTCACCCCTGGATGAATAGAATAGTTGGAACTATGCGCCTCCTCCAAAATCAATCTCACCCATCCACCAACTCTCGACACACAAACTCGGTCACCAATTCTCAAAACACCACCAAAATCAAGAGATGCCGTCTTATCCTCGCCACTCAACACTTTATCTTGAATCACCCTCAAACTATAATTTTAAACTGGTGAGCTCGAATCTGTTCTATCAAAAAAGATCTAGCATCAACAAAGGAAAAAAAACATTCGGGTGCTGAAATTTCAAGTCTAACCATCTGGTTAGCTAAATACTGGACCTCTAAGGCTAAAGGCCGCTCCTGAGTCAAGAGATGAGTTAAACTCCCAATACTAGTCGACTTTCGACTCAAGGCATCTGCAACCATGTTAACCTTGCTCGAATGATAGAGAATAGTGAGGTCATAATGCTTAAGCAACTCAAGACAACGTCGCTGTCTTATATTAAGAACTCATTGAATGAAGTAGTACTGAATGCTACGATGGTTCAAGAAAATCTCACAATGGACACCATACTAGTAATGTATCCACAACTTTAACACAAACACAACCACGACCAACTCCAAATCATGGGTAGGGTAATTCTTCTCATGAGGCTTGAACTGACGAGAAACATAAACAATCGCCTTACCTTCCTACATCAACATTGCACCCAAGCCTACATCAGAAGCATAATAAAACACGATAAATCCCACGCCCTCCTTGGGCAAGGTCAAGATAGGGGCCGAAGTCAACAACTCCTTGAGCTTTTGAAAGCTCTTCTCACAAGCATTCGACCACTAAACTACAATCTTCTTCTAAGTCAGCTTAGTCAAAGTAGCCGCAATAGATAAAAAACCCTCTATAAAACGCCAATAATAACCCGCCAAACCAACAAAACTCCAAATCTCAGTAGGACTAGTGGGCCTAGCCCAATCACGAATCGCCGCAATCTTGTTCGGATCAACCATAATGCCATCCTTGGTTACCACATAACCCAAGAAAGAGTGGAATCTGACCAAAACTCATACGTAGAGAACTTAGCATACAACTTCTCATCACGTAATCTCTATATTATAGTCCTCAAGTGTCTCACATGATCGGCCTCATTCTTGGAATAAACCAAGATATCATCTATAAATACAATCACAAAGGAGTCAATATACGATCGAAATACCCAGTTCATCAACTCCATGAATATTGCTGGGGCATTGGTCAACCCAAAAGACTTAACCAAGAACTCATAATGATCATATCAAGTTTGAAAAGTCATTTTTATCTAAAGCTCTAATCTTCAACTGGTGATACTCGAATCTCAAATCAATCTTAGAAAAAACGGAAGCACCCTAAAGCTGGTCAAACAAATCATCAATGCGAGGAAGAGGATACTTGTTCTTAACTGCCACTTTGTTCAATTACTGATAGTCGATACACATACGCATAGAACAATCCTTCTTCTTCACAAACAAGACAGGAGCACCCCAAGAAGATACACTAGGTCTAATGAACCCTTTATTCAACAAATCCTATAACTGCTCCTTTAACTCCTTCAAATTGGTCGGGGCCATCTTTAGGGGAAAATGGAAATGGGCTTGGTGCCCGACTCCACATTAATAGAAAAAATGATATCACAATCCGGAGGCATATCATACAAATCCATAGAAAACACATCCATAAACTCGCGAACAACTAGAATAGAATCCAAAGAAGGCGGTGAGGCAACACTAGTATCACAAACATAAGCCAAATAAGATAAACACCATCTCTCTACCATGCAGCGAGCGCGTAGAAAAGATATAACTCCTTTCAGACCCGAATTAAGCGTACCCTTCCAAGCTAACCTTGGCACACCCGGTGTAGCTAAGGTCACGGTCTTGGCATAAAATAACATGATAGGGAGCTAACAATTCTATACCCAAGATAATATAAAAATCAACCATATCTTGGATAATTAAGCCTACCCAAGTATTACACCTCGTAAATGTAACTACACAAGATCATTACACCTGATCCACCACTAAAGAATCTCCTACGGGGATAGATACATGAAGAGGCATAGCAAGGGGCTCACAGAAAGCATCAATACCAGAAGTAAAATATGTAGATACATAGGATAAGGTAAACCCAAGGTCAAATAACACAGAAGCAGATCTATAGCAAACTGGGATGGGGACCCCCGGCCTACTGCTAGAGCACTAGTTAGAGGAAGAGGTCAACCCTGAGGTCGGGGTTAGGCCAGAGCTGCATCTCCAGCTCGAGGCCAGGTCAGGGAGCCTTCACCTGAGCCCGACATTGATTTAGATCCAGAGCATGCACTTGAGTTTGTGCTAGAGGATCTACCACCACCACAGCCGGTGGGCTAGAAGGTAGCCCAGGCCCAACCTAGATTTATATCTTCTTCAATTCTCCATGATGCATCGGTTCAGCTTTTGGGATTAGTTGGTGGCACACCGACGAAAGGGGTACAAACATCTGCTCAGGGGGTAGCCAGGGTGCACTTGGTATAGTAGTGTTGTCATGACCCAAAATCCCATTCAGGCCGGACTGGCACCCGAAGTTGACATGGCCCGAGAGAACCAATCTTTGCTCATGAACCTTCGTATACGTATCCTCGTAAGAATCTTATTATACCTCATGCAACTATACGGAAGACATGAATCATGGAAACATATGCTAATATATATATATATATATATATATATATAGAAAACTTGGCCGTTGGGGCCATCAAGTCAAAACGGACATTCGCCTTTTACATATTCGTCTCTTACATCCATATACCCACATATGTATACAAAAGCCTCTAACAGATGCATCAACACGACCAACTTAAAGTCGGGACAAGTCCCCACTTTATACTATATTTACAACATCAAACAAATATACAACTATGACCCAGAAAGCTCTGAACCAACTTGAGCTCACCAAAAATCTGTAAATGATCCACAACCTACTGAGGAGGTGTACTAATGCCTGCACCTGCAACATGTAAGGTAAGTCCACCGAGGGGGTCAGTACGAAGAATGTACTGAGTATGTAAGGCCATAAGAAATTCATCATACATAATAACAACAACAACGGAGTCAATATAAGAGAAATAGTAAATGTGTATAAACTCTCTTTTTGGTATGTGAGGAAATCATGAATATTTCTATTGTTATTGTAATTTACCATCCTCTATATACCCCCTTATTCAAGAGAGAGTTACTCCTACTCAAGAGACTTGCCTCCAAGAGATTCTTTATATGCAATAGATTCTTTCTTGCTTTTATGCTCATCATCATTATTATTCATCTTCGTAGTTAACTACATCCACTCTTTGGTGGGTTAATTACTACATCCACTCTTTGGTGGGTGAATTACTACATCCACTCTTTGGTGGGTTAATTACTACATCCACTCTTTGGTGGGTAAATTACTACATCCACTCTTTTGTGGGTTAACTACATCCACTCTTTTGTGGGTTAACTACATCCACTCTTCGGTGGGTTAACTACATCCACTGTTCGGTGTGTTAACTGCATCCACTCTTTGGTGGGTTAACAACATCCACTCTTTGGTGGGTAATTATATTTATTTTTCACACTTTTCTTCTTTTCTTACTTGGGGAAGATTGATTCATTCACTTATGAGGAATAATTATATTAACTTGCACATTACCTCTCTTATTACTCTTATGAGATTGTTACTTTTATTTGTGAAAGATTGGTATAAAGATAATCATCATATTATTGGACTTTGGAACATGACATGATTGGGAAATGCGTTTCAAGAATAAATAGATTCTCTTACATTATTACCCTCTTGAGATAGTTCTTTTTGGAAATACAACGTTATGACATCTTCGGAACTTCAACCAATGAATAGGGGATAAGTGAATCATCATTTATCTAAGAGTATGATACATATGAATAACAACATACGGCAACCTAAATTGATATACTTCAAGCCTCTCGGAATTGAAACAAGCCCAATGTTAATGTGAACAATATGTTGCAGAAAAATATGAAAAAAGGAACCTTACATACCTTGTATTCTCAATACGATTTTACAATCTTAAGTGTGCATACAATAGTACCGCTCCATCCTTATGTTTCACTCTACAACACAAGTACATAACGGAACCAACATTAACCACCAACTACCTTACAATGGCATACAATAACAATGAGTTACATGTTTGGCTTTAACATGTCATTTCCCCCTTGAAAATACCATTCATGAAATTATTATACCAATAATCCCAAAATATTCCATACATTGACCAATACATGATAACCAATAGCATGTCACACCAAGTTCATACTTTCCACTCTCCATAATCATCACATCACAATTATTCCATCAAATTACTTTAATACACCTCACAACAACAAATCGGCCAAAATCCCATAATTTACACTTATGGAAAAATAACAAGTTTAGGACCATAATCACACCATACATTTTGATATTTCATCCATACCATTCACTTTCATCAAGACAAGAAGTCATCTTTCAAGTTTAAATTCCATAGATGACACATCTTTTACAAAAATACAAAGTGTTATATTCAACACTTCCAAGCATAACCAACAGGATCTACATAATCTCTCATGCATAATATGTTAATACATAAGCATAAAAACTTACCCAAGCTTGGAAAATGGTGATCTTGCTCCAAAGATGACTTAGGGTTTGAAGAGCCCAAAGGGAGCTTTCTTGAGAATTCTAGAAAAAGATAGAAAAACATGTGTGTTATTGTGTATTAAAAATCTGATTTTTGGATCCTTTTATAGACCTTTTAAGTCATGCTTATCCAGTCTTGGCATTTAATGCTATGTGTGGCTTAGTCAATGGAAGAATGGGTCATTTGACCCATTCTTGGCCCATGTTTTCTTTCACATTTTGGGCCCTTTTTGAGCGCAATTCACTTAACCCCATAAAATCAATAATTTATCATGTTTACTTCATCTCATACACTTTACGACAATATTCCCACTCACTAAATTCATACTCGTAGCCTCAATTCCAAAAACAAGCGATTCTAGCCACGTATGGCTTATTTTGACTACATGGGTAAAACCGTCATTTTGATGCCAATTTCATTCTTGAGTAATTTTATCATACCAATATAATACTTCACTCATTTCATATAAATGCTCGTGGTTGTAGAAGAAATGTGGAAAAAATCGGCTCAATACATCCTCGGGCACCCTTGGGACTTAAGAAAATTTCCAACTTTGAAAAGTGGCCAAAACCATCCTAGAACGCCCTTGGGCGCGCCAGCTTGCTTCCTATGGGCTAAAATTTTAGCCCAGAGCGGCCTGGAACTCCCTCTGGCATTCCCCACCTTAATATTTTTCAAAATTTTGTTTCTTCTACTTTTCTTCGCGAATTTGGTTAGATACTTCAAGTCCTATTCTTTAACTTACTTCTTACCCTTAATATCCTTTGTTTTGAGGTCCTCTTAGACTCATTTTGAACCCCACAAATGCTCCATGAAAATCACAAAACACCTCCTACGAAGGGCTAATCACATGTACGAGGCCAAATTTCAATTTTCTCATCATTAACATTACCAATAACATACTTATAGCTCTCGACACCCAAGTAAACATTATTCAACGTCGTCACCTAGGGTTGGGAAGGTATGGGGTGTTACATTCTCCCCCCCCCCCCTTAGAAACAGTCATCCTCGAATGTTAATGATGTCGCTTCAATTATAACAAATGCATCTCTATATTAGTCTATACATATATAGACACTTAAAGCTCATAGATACTTACTTAGTATTGGTCCACTTCAATATTTTGACCCTCTGTTCCATTTGAAACAAATATGGGTACGTCGATTTCATCATATTTTTTTTCCAACTTCGCATGTGATTTCTTCGACTTGATGATTTCTCTAAAGAACTTTTACAGAAAGTACGTCGTTATTTATTAACCTTCACTTGTTGGTTAAGAATAGCCATAGATATCTTTTCCTATTGAAATCCCCCGAACTTTGTATATTTCCAATGGAAACAATATGAAAGAAACTCTTATACACTTTCACCCATTTCACGTGGCATATTGTATAGGGTCAATTTTCCCTTCTTTCTGAATTCCATTATACCTTTCATGAGTAACGCTTTTAAGAGTACTTAATCATCTATACTCACAAACATCTACTATACCATTACGAGATGTGCCTTTCACTATACTTTATTTACCGACAGATAGAGATATTTCCATTGACTTAACTAATAACCCCAGCGTCCCATTAGATTTGTAATAGTCGATGAAGTAACATACGATAGAGTAGAGCTCGGATCAGTCAATACATATACATCATGTAAAAATATGGTATTATACCTATATACCTGTACTTTCATCAGGAGATGCCTCTGCATCCGACCGATCCACTAAAGCATAGGTGCGATTCTGAGTTCCACTGGAACTGGATGCTCCTCTGGAACCTCTACCACAACCAGTAGGTCATGTCACACTATCTGTGGGCCTTTGTGGTCACTTTCTCATCATGTGTCCTGGCCTACCACACACAAAGCAAATATTCGTATCAAACCGGCATTCGCCTGCATGAAATCTCCCACAGCGCGGGCACAGCTGATGAGAAAATCTGGTTGCCTGTGATCCATGAATTCCACTACATTGTTCAGATCGACCACCTCTAGACCCTCGAAATTAAGAATGAGAACCTGCTGTGGAATAAGAGGATGAGGGTCTAGGCGGTAACATTTGAGATCCCGATTCTCCTGGGGACACCATAGACTGCCCCATAGGTCTAGCCCTTTTTGATGGCCCTTCATCAGATTTCTGTGTCCTTCTTCTTTGCCTTTGGTCCTCCATTTTTTGCGCAAAGGCCTGTATTCTAGCTATATCCATATCTCAATTTAAGGCAGCAATAGTGCAGTCTCGTACCAAATAAGGCTCCAATCTGTCCACATATCGATGAACTTTATCTTCCATGGTGGCTACTACATTTGGAGCATATCTAGACAAGGAATTAAACTGCAAACTGTATTCACTAACACTCATATTTTCTTGACGCAAATTTAGAAATTGGTCTGCACGTGCCTCCCGAATCTCATATGGGAGGTAATGATCAAGGAATGCCAATTTAAATTCTTCCCAACCAGCTGGGAGTGCATCAATACCCCTTGATCTTTTCCAGTCCTCATACCACAAGATAGCTTCGCCCTTCAGTCTATAAGATGCTAGCTCAACTGTTTCTACACCTGTTACGTGCATCAACTCTAGTGCTCTTTGAACTTGGTCCACAAAATCCTGTGGATCTGCTTTCAGATCGGACCCTGTGAATATGGGAGGGTCTAATTTTAAAAAGACCTGTGTACGCCGACTAGCTGCTCTAGCCACTTCATCTTCATTTACCATTGGACCAGTCCGTCCCTGTGTTTGTGCAGCCACTAACTAAGTCAACATATGTACTGCATTTCTTAAATCCTGGTCAATGGTATTCATAGGCGATTCTGCGGGTACTTTCCTATCTCTTGGCTCTTCCGGAGCTGGAAGAGTAGAAAAAGACCGCGATGCAATTTCAGCGTCAGCTCCACCTGGACTAGCTTGGTCAGGTGGTAATCTACTCATTCCTTCTTCAGCAGGCATATCTACCTGCTTCCCTTTACCTCTATCTATTCTCATGATTGGCATGTTTACTATACCAAAGAAAAACAATTACCATGGGCAGATACAATTCAACTTACAACACTGGATCTACTGCACGATCTAGAATGAAGAAAAGAAAAAACATCCTAAATGTCCCGTAGCCTCCTACTTATAAATGTGGTGCACAACACATCGATAATTAAGACTCTACTCAGACACAGCTTTGTAGACACCCTTAGAACGACCTGCTCTGATACCACTTTTGTCACGACCCGAAATCCCATTCGGCCCGGACTGGCACCCGAAGCCGATATGGCCCGAGAGAACTAATCTTTGCTCATGAAACTTTGTATATGTATCCTCGTATGAATCTTATTATACCTCATGCAAATATGCGGAAGACATGAATCATGGAAACATATGCTAATATATATATATATATATATATATAGGAAACTTGGCCATTGGGGCCATCAAGTCAAAACGGACATTCGTCTTTTAAATATTCATCTCTTACATCCATATACCCACATATGTCTACAAAAGCCTCTAACAGATGCATCAACAAGACCAACTTAAAGTAGGGACAAGTCCCCGCTTTATACTACATTTACAACATCAAACAAATATACAACTATGACCCAGAAAGATCCGAACCAACTGGAACTCCCCAAAAATTTGCAAATTATCCACAACCTACTGAGGAGGTCTACTAATGCCTGCACCTGCAACATGTAAGGTAAGTCCACCGAGGGGGTCAGTACGAAGAATGTACTGAGTATGTAAGGCCATAAGAAATTCATCATACATAATAACAACAACAACGGAGTCAATATAAGAGAAATAGTAAATGTGAATAAACTCTCTTTTTGGTATGTGAGGAAATCATGAATATTTCTATTGTTATTGTAATTTACCATCCTCTATATACCCCCTTATTCAAGAGAGAGTTACTCCTACTCAAGAGACTTGCCTCCAAGAGATTCTTTATATGCAATGGATTCTTTCTTGCTTTTACGCTCATCATCATTATTATTCATCTTCGTAGTTAACTACATCCACTCTTTGGTGGGTTAATTACTACATCCACTCTTTGATGGGTGAATTACTACATCCACTCTTTGGTGGGTGAATTACTACATCCACTATTTGGTGGGTTAACTACATCCACTCTTTGGTGGGTTAACTACATCCACTCTTCGGTGGGTTAACTACATCCACTCTTCGGTGGGTAATTATATTTATTTTTCACACTTTTCTTCTTTTCTTCCTTGGGGAAGATTGATTCATTCACTTATGAGAGATTGATATATTGAGGATAATGATAGTATATAATACCGGGCCTCCACCTTTGGTTGGTTAGAAATGACATAGCATAATATTGGGATTATTCCATATCGAACTTATACCCTTTACATAGTTAAAACAGTGACACATTAAAGATCATGACATTAAAGCACACATTTATATACACACCTCACTTCACTCCTTTACTTCATGAGAGTGACATCCTCACTTATGAGGAATAATTATACTAACTTGCACATCACCTCTCTTATTACTCTTATGAGATTGGTACTTTTATTTGTGAAAGATTGGTATAAAGATAATCATCATATTATTGGACTTTGGAACATGACATGATTGGGAAATGCGTTTCAAGAATAAATAGATTCTCCTACATTATTACCCTCTTGAGATTGTTCTTTTTGGAATTACAACGTTATGATATCTTCGGAACTTCAACCAATAAATAGGGGATAAGTGAATCATCATTCATCTAAGAGTAGGATACATATGAATAACAACATAGGTCAACCTGAATTGATATACTTCAAGCCTCTCGGAATTGAAACAAGCCCAATGTTAATGTGAACAATATGTTGCAGAAAAATACGGAAAAAGGAACCTTACATACCTTGTATTCTCAATACGATTCTACAATATTAAGTGTGCATACAATAGTCTCTCTCCATCCTTATGTTTCACTCTACAACACAAGTACATAACGGAACCAACATTAACCACCAACTACCTTACAATGGCATACAATAACAATGAGTTACATGTTTGGCTTTAACATGTCATTTCCCCCTTGACAATACCATTCATGAAATTATTATACCAATAATCCCAAAATATTCCATACATTGACCAATAAATGATAACCAATAGCATGTCACACCAAGTTCATACTTTCCACTCTCCATCATCATAACATCACAATTATTCCATCAAATCACTTCAATACACCTCACAACAACAAATCGGCCAAAATCCCATAATTTACACTTATGGAAAAATAACAAGTTTAGGACCATAATCACACCATACATGTTGATATTTCATCCATACCATTCACTTTCATCAAGACAACAAGTCATCTTTAAAGTTTAAATTCCATAGATGACACATCTTTTACAAAAATACAAAGTGTTATATTCAACACTTCCAAGCATAACCAACAGGATCTACATAATCTATCATGCATATAATATGTTAATACATAAGCATAAAAACTTACCCAAGCTTGGAAAATGGTGATCTTGCTCCAAAGATAACTTAGGGTTTGAAGAGCCCAAAGGGAGCTTTCTTGAGAATTCTAGAAAAAGATAGAAAAACATGTGTGTTGTTGTGTATTAAAAATCTGATTTTTGGCTCCTTTTATAGACCTTTTAAGTCATGCTTATCCAGTCTTGGCATTTAATGCTATGTGTGGCTTAGTCAATGGAAATTTGACCCATTCTTGGCCCATGTTTTCTTTCACATTTTGGGCCCTTTTTGAGTCCAATTCACTTAACCCAATAAAATCAATAATTTCTCATGTTTACTTCATCTAATATGTGTTACTACAATATTCCCACTTAGGAAATTCATACTCGTAGCCTCAATCCCCAAAACAAACGATTCTAGCCACGTATGGCTTATTTTGACTACATGGGTAAAACTGTCATTTTGATGCCAAATTCGTTCTCGAGTAATTTTATCATACCAATATAATAGTTCCCTCATTTCATGTATATGCTCATGGTTTTAGAAGAAACGTGGCAAAAATCGTCTCAATACGTCCCCGGGCACCCTTGGGACTTAACAAAATTTCCAACTTTGAAAAGTGGCTGAAACCAGCCTGGAAGGACCTTGGGCACACCATCTTGATGCCTATGGGTTAAAAATTTTAGCCCAGAGCGGCCTGGCACACCCTCTTGTGCGCCCCACCTTAATTTTTTTCAAAATTTTGTTTCTTCTACTTTTCTTCACGGATTTGGTTAGATACTTCAAGTCCTATTCTTTAACTTACTTCTTACCCTTAATATACTTTGTTTAGAGGTCCTCTTAGACTCATTTTGAACCCCACAAATGCTCCATGAAATTCACAAAACACCTCCTACGAAGGGCTAATCACATGTACGAGGCCAAATTTTAATTTTCTCATCATTAACATTACTAATTACATACTTATAGCTCTCGACACCCAAGTAAACATTATTCAACATCTTCACCTAAGGTTGGGAAAGTATGGGGTGTTACAAGTGCAGCCTGTAGCTGCAGCTCCCAATGTAGAGGTTTGGCAAATGTCATGACTTTCGCAAGCATTAGCCCAGCCGGCCATGACTTCTGAGGAGCAGATGATGCTAGGCCATTTTCTGAGATTGACTCCACCCCAATTGTTTAAGGCCCTAGGAGAGGATGCTTATGAGTTCCTTACCAATCTATGAGGAGAGGCTATGTAATTTGGGGTTGGTTGAGTCCTACGGAGTGGATTATACAACTTATCAGTTTGATGGAAAAATGAGACAGTGGTGGAGGGGTTATATTGATTCCAAGCCAGCTGGATCCCCTCCAATGACTTGTACTTAGTTCTTCGAGGATTTCTTGGAGAAGTACATACCTCGCAGCATGTGCGAGCACCTAAGGGATGAGTTTACTAGGTTGAGGTAGGAAACTATGATAGTGGTCGAGTATGAGGAAATGTTTCACGAGCTAGGTAGGCATGCCACCATGATTCTTCCTATAGAGTATGAGAGGATTCAGTGTTTTGTTAGAGGGTTGAGACTATCTCCACAGGGCTACTTAGATTTTGGTGACTTTAGAGAGGTATTTTACTGACATTGCTGATCATGCTCACACTATTGAGGAGATGCATCGTGAGGCCCAAGGGGGCAGCGATAAGAGACCCCATTATTAGGGCAGTTACAATGGGAGCCGGAGTGGCGCTCAGTTTAGGAGTAGAGGTTTTCAGTGTAGGTACCCCCAATATCAGTCTTATTAGCACTAGGGTTAGTCTAGTAGGCTCGTTCATGCAGTGCTTCAGATTTCAGATAGGTGTCATTCATCCGTTGAGGGGTGTTTAGTCAGGGTCATCAAATTGAGGTGGTCATTTTGGGTCAGTGGGACCTTCTCGTTAGGTTAGAGTGCCCGGGGCATGTTCTGAGTGTAGGGTTATTGGTCACTTTTGCAGAAAGTGTCCTTTTCGTGGGATGGTTGAGCCTACTGTAAAAGTGCTCAGCATATCAGATCAGTGCTGCCAGCTCGGGGTAGTGTCTAGGGTAGCAAAGGTGGTCCCTAGGGTTCTAGAAGAGGTCCTCAGGAAGGTTGGACAGGTGGTAGGGCACGCACCTAGTCCGAAGGCGGATGAGGTCCTTTGTATGCTATTTTTGGTAGGCAAAAATCTGAGGTTTTGGATGCTGTTATTACAGGTATGATTTCAGTTTGCCGTCAGCCAGCTTCTGCTTTAATTGGTCCAAGCTCCACATATTCATATGTTTCTACTTATTATGCACCGCGACTGGGTTTATCTTAGGAGCCGTTATCTGTACCTTTGCATATAGCTACTCCTATGGGTGATTTTTTAGTAGTCGATTGGGTTTATAGATAGTTTATTGTGATGGTTTGGGAGTATGACACTCAGGCTGACCTTATTAAGCAAGACATGGTTGATTTCGATGTGATTCTAGGAATGGACTAGTTATTCCTCTATCATGCAGTCTTGAATTACTTTGCCAAGATCATTACCTTAACCATGCCTGGCATACCCCCGGTTGTGTGGCAGGGTTTTTATAGCCTCATGCCAACCGGGATTATTTCTTATATTTAGGCTGAGAGATTAGTATCGAGGGGTTGTATGGCCTATTTAGCTTATGTTTACGATGTCAGTGCTGAGAGTTCTTCGCTTGACTTTGTTCCTATAGTCCATGAGTTTTTAGACATTTTCCCTAACGACCTACCTAGCCTTCCTCCTGAGCGTGATATAGAGTTTGCTATTGACCTCAAGCCGAGCACCCAACCTATTTCTATGGCACTATACAGCATGGCTCCTGCTGAGATAAAAGAGCTGAATGTTCAGCTTCAGGATCTTCTGGGTAAGGGTTACATTAAACATAGTGTATTACTTTGGGGTTCTCTAGTTCTATTTGTGAAAAGAAAATATAGTTCTATGCGTTTATGTATCGATTACAAGCAGTTGAATAAGGTGACAGTGAAAAATAAGTATCCTATACCTTGTATTGATGACTTGTTTGACGAACTTCATAGTGTAGTCGTGTTTTCTAATATTGACTTGAGGTTTGGTTACCATCATGTCACGCCCCGAATCTCATCGGGACATGATTGGCACCCGAAGCCGATAAGGCCCGAGAGAGCCAATCTTTGCTTATGTTCGTTCATATGCATGCCATAAGAAATACCATTATCACGTAAGAACTTATCATGCTACTAACGAAATTCATGAAACATGTGCTAAATATATACATATGTGAAACTTGGATGACAGAGCCATCAAGTCATCATGGATATACACCTCTTACATTTGTCTTCCCACAACTGTCTACAATGCCTCTATAGATACAT
The DNA here is from genome assembly GCA_031232105.1 of Capsicum rhomboideum. Taxonomy (NCBI): domain Eukaryota; kingdom Viridiplantae; phylum Streptophyta; class Magnoliopsida; order Solanales; family Solanaceae; genus Capsicum; species Capsicum rhomboideum. Next base: position 48,041,244 of record CP124708.1, on the reverse strand, counting down.
GACCATGTCTATACAATATTTACATAATACCAAAACCTAGTGTACACATGTGACTTGGGAATCCCCAAAGCAACTGGAGCTCACCAAAGATCTGGATATGATCCGCAGCCTACTGAGGAGGTCTACTAATGCCTGCACCTGCAACATGTAAGGTAAGTCCCCCGAGGGGGTCAGTACGAAGAATGTACTGAGTATGTAAGGCTCATAATAAATAGCACCGTACATGAGAATATCAATAGAATGAAATATGAGAGAAACTCTCCTTCAAGGGAAATTACTTTCTCTCAAGAGTCTTGCGTCCAATAGATTCTTCTATATGCATGAGATTCTTTCTTGCTTCTATGTTCATTACCACTATTATTCATCTACTTGGGTAGTAGGTTGTAAAAGAATAACATTCATCCGCATACATCCGCTCTAGTGGTGGGGTAACAATATAACATACATCTTTTCTATCGGTAGTTTAATAATACAACGTACATCCACTCTATTAACATACATTCACTCTATTAATATACATCCACTCTCGTGGTGGGTTAACATACATCCACTCTCATGGTGGGTTAACATACATCCACTCTCGTGGTGGGTTAACATACATCCACTCTCATGGTGGGGCAACATACATCCACTCTCATGGTGGGTTAACATACATCCACTCTCGTGGTGGGTTAACATACATCCACTTTCATGGTGGGTTAACATACATCCACTCTCATGGTAGGGCAAAATATATCCACTCGCATGGTGGGTTAACATATATCCACTCTCGTGGTGGGTTAAAGTGTAACATAAACACACCTTTCATCATTTCTTGCTTGAGAGAGATTTATATATTAACTTATGAGAGACTGGTATATTGAAGATCATGACACTCTTATACTTCATGAGATTAACATTTTAACTTGTGAAGGGTAGATATATTAGCTCGCACTTTACCTCCTTCACTAATCTTATGAGATCTTATATAAGTAAGTATATGATGCCGGACCTCCACCTTTGGTGGGCTATAATAAATAACAAAGTATAATATTGGGATTATTCCATATTGAACTTATACCCTTTACATAGCTATAAGAGCGATACATTAGAGATCATGACATTACAAGAGCACACTCTTATATAGACATCTCACTTCACTCCTTTACCTCGTGAGATTGACATATTCACTTATGAGGACTAACTATACTAACTTGCACATCGCCACTCTTATTACTCTTATGAGACTAGTACTTTTACTTATGAAAGATTGGTACAAGAAATAATCATCATACTATAGGACTTTGGAAAATGACATGATTGGAACAATGCTATTCAAACTAAACAAGCTCTTTTTACCTCATTACTTTCGTTGAGATAGTTCTCCTAGAACTTACAACATCATGAAAGATTAGGGACCTCAATCAATGAATAAGATATAAGTGAATCATCAATCATCTACGAGTAGAACACATATGAATAACAATATATGTCGGCCTTAGTTGGAATACTATAGAACCCCTTTTGAACTATAACACTTTGAGACTTTTGACATATTAGCTAATGAACATGAGTCATACAATGAACATGAGTCACATGATTCATGATTTACCAATGAGTAAGGAACATATGAGTAACACTATCCAACTACCGGATATGGAATACCTTAGAGCATTTCAGAGTCGAATGAGTACTATGATAATGTGAGCATACATGCTGCAGAAGGATACGGAAATAGTAACCTTACATACCTTAACTTCCAAGTATGAGTACATGAGTCTATATATGAACACAACAGTCCAGCTTCTTCTTTACGTCTTACTCTACAATACAAGTACATCACAAAGTTCATGTTAACAACCAACTCCTTTACAAACGAATAAATGTCACAATGAGTTATGTGACTGCTACATAGCATCATTTCATCCTTCACAGTACATTATCATACCAACAACACCATAACATTCCACACATTGACCAAAATATTGCACATCAATAGCATTTCACATCACACTTACCCTTCTGCTTTCTCATTAGCATTCCGTCACAATTTCTCCTATCAACTTGCCTCATAAAAACATATGAAAAAAAATAAATACTTAATACAGTCCAACATGCCTCCATACAACACTTTACGGTCATTAAAACGACATCACAAGTTGCTAATTAGATCCATAAAGGGTATAGGGGCCTTCGGGGGTCAAAGGGGAACAAAAACATGCAAAACGGGGTTCTGGATGGGATATTCGAAGCCACCTGCGCCCGTATGTGGCTGACCTACATCCGTAGGTGCCCTTTGGCAGTAGTCAGGGGAATCTGCGTTGGTACCTGCGCCCGCAGGTGCCTCACCTGCATGGGCGGGTGCCCCTTTTCGGCCAAATTGGTCTCTTTTTGGGTATTTTCATGCAATGAATGGTCCATGATCCTATCTAAACTTATTTTAACATATTTTTGATCATATTACATGCCAAAAACCAGCCATGGTCTCACAACACACAAAAACATCACTAAGACCTAACTTTCCTTTCAATATGCCACCAAATTCGTAACCAACTTTACAACAACAATTCCAAACATTATATACAAGGGTAAAACAAGGTAAGACTATATTCACATATCACATGTCAATATTTAATCCATCAATTTCATTTCCTTCAAGATCACAAGTTCAAGTTTACAAGACAAAACCATCCTCCGATTTAGCAAACACAAATTGTTTTACACATAGTGAACTTCTCACACTTCACCAACATAAACAACATGATATAAGCCATATTACATGCATAAAATATATTAAACCATAATAATATACACTTACCAAGTCTTGCAATACAATGATCTTGGTCCAAGGGATGAAGAGTTAGGGTTTGTGTGATAATGGAAATGTTAGAGAAAATTCTAGAAAAGGCATGGGTGTAACAAATGATATAAAATATGATTTACCTATTATATATAGGTCCTTTAAGTCTCTCTTATCCAATTTTGGCATTAAATGCATGGTTGATTTGGTCAAAATGGAAGATTGGATCACTTTGCTCCATTGGGCCAAGTCTTCCATGTGATGTTGGGCCTCATTTAAGCCCAATGGATCATGAATAATGTAATCCCCAACAAATAAATGAATAATTCATCAATTCTCCCATGTTTTACTAATTCCATAAGTTTTCACGTAGTCATATAGGTTCGATAACATACGGGTGTTTTACCTCCTACAAAGGTCTAATCCCACGTACTAGGCCCAATATCAATTATCTCATCAATAATATTACAAAATACATACTTTTAACTCTCGACACTTGCGTAACCATTGTTCAACATCGTCATGTAGGGTTTAGTAGATACGGGGTGTTACACGTCAGTTGAGGATTAGGGTTAAGGACATTCCTAAGACAGCCTTCAGGACTCGTTATGGCCATTACGAGTTCCAACTGATGTCTTTTGGGTTGACTAATACCCCAATGGCGTTCATGGACTTGATTATCTATGTTTTCTAGCCTTATTTGGACTCCTTCGTGATCGTGTTTATTGATGATATTCTTGTGTATTCGAGGAGTAGGAAGGAGCACGAGTAACATTTGAGGATTATGCTCCACACTTTAAGATATCATTCAGTATATGCCAAATTCTTAATGAGTGAGTTCTGGCTTGAGTCTGTAGCTTTCTTAGGGCATGTGGTGTACACAGATGGGATTATGGTGAACCCGAGAAAGATTGAGGCTATTTATGATTGGGCTAGGCCTACGTCTTTGATTGAGGTTCTCAGTTTAATTGGGTTTGTAGGTTACTACAGGAGGTTCATTGAAAGTTTTACCACTATTACAGCACCTATGACTTGATTGACTAGGAAGAAGGTCCCATTTTAATGGTTCGATAGTTGTGAGACGAGCTTCCTGAAGCTCAAGGACTTGCTCACTTCAGCTTCTATTCTGACTTTTCCAATTGAGGGCGAGGGTTTTACTGTGTATTATGATGCTTCTAGTGTTGGTTTGGGGTGTGTTATGATACGGTGGGTTTGAGTTATTGCTTATGCTTCGAGAAAGCTGAAGGTGCACTAGCGCAACTACCCCATTCATGCCTTGAAGTTAGTAGCAATAATTTTTACATTTAAGATTTGGAGGCATTACTTGTATAGGGTTTGTTACGAGATCTTCACTGACCATCATAGTCTTCAATACATTATGACTCAAACGGACATTAATTTGAGACAGTGTAGGTGGATTGAGTTGTTGTAGGACTATGGTATCTCTATTCTATACCATTTGGGCAAGACAAATATGGTAGCGGATGCCTTGAGTCGAAAGGTAGTGAGTATAGGTAGCTTGGCCTTTTTTTTAGTTTTGGAGCGGCCGTTGGCTTTGGATATATAGTCCTTAGCCAACATGATGGTTCGACTTGATATTTCAGACCCTTAGAGGATTTATGTTAGTGTTGAGGCTAGATTTACCTTATTGGAGCAGATTCGGGGTCGTCAGTTTGAGGATAGTTGGTTGCGTGGCATTCGAGATCAGGTGTTGAAGGGTGAGTCCAGGAGGGCTACCTTAGATTCTGAGGTCATTTTGAGATTTGATGGTAGAATTTATGTTCTACGGGTAGGAGGTTAGATTCAGTTGACTCTTCAGGAGGCTCATAGCTCCAGGTATTCTATTCACCCCGGGACAACTAAGATGTATAGGTATTTAAGGTAACACTAATGGTGGAGGGGTATGTGGAGAGATATAGTAGACTTTGTGACTCTGTATATGTGTTGTCGGCATGTGAAGGCCCAGCATTTGAGACCTGGTGGATTTCTTCAGAGGGTATCTATTCTTGAGTGGAAATAGGAGCTGTTTACTATGGATTTCGTAGGTAGTTTGCCTCGTACTTCTCATGGATTTGATAGCATGTGGGTCATTATAGATCGATTGACCATGTCTGCCCATTTCATCCCCGTTCAGACTTCCTATAGTGCCGAGAGGTTGGCTCGGATTTATGTTTGAGAGGTTGTCGTCTTCATGGGTGCCTATGTCTATTATTTCAGATAGAGGCTCTTAGTTCACTTCTAGCTTCTGGAGGGAATTTAAGGAGGAGTTGGGTACTCAGGTTGACCTTAGAGCCACTTTTTATCCCCAGACTAATAGGCCGGTGGAGTGGATGATTTAGGTATTGGAGGATATGCTCTGTGCTTGTGTTTTGAACTTTGGAGGCCAGTGGGATCAATTTTTAGCCTTAGCGGAGTTTGCCTATAATAACAGCTACCATTTGAGTATTCAGATGGCACTATTCAAGGGTTGTATGGTAGATGTTGTCGATCTCCGGTGGGTTAGTTTGAGACTTAAGAGGTTAGGCCCTGTGGTGTTGATTTGCTTTGCGAGTCTTTGGATTTAATTTAGGTGATTCAGGATAGTTTACGGGCAGCTAAGAGTAGACGGAAGAGTTATGTTGACCGTAGGCTTCATTTCTTGAGATTCAGAGTTGGTAAATGGGTATTCTTTTAAGTGTCGCCCATGAAGGGTGTGATGAGGTTCGAGAAAAGGGGCAAGCTCAGCCCCAGGTATATTAGACCATTTGAGATCCTTCGGACAATTGGAGAGGTAGATAAGGAGTTGGCTTTGCCTCCAGCCTTTTCATCCATTCATCCAGTTTTCCATGTATCTGTGCTACGTTGTTATATTCCTTCAGTGGGACTCGATTCAGTTAGATGAGAGGTTGAACTTTGTTGAGGAGCCAGTAGCTATTCTAGCCAGAGATGTCAGACGGTTGCGCTCCAGAGATATTCCTGTGGTTAAGGTTCAATGGAGACATTGTCCAGTCAAGGAGGATACCTGGGAGACTGAGCATGATATGCGGACCCTGTATCCTCATGTATTCGAGCCTTCATATACATCTAGATCCTTTACTTTGGAGGACAAAAGTCCTTTTAGTAGTGGATGTTGTAATGACCCTCCAAGTCATTTTCTGTGTTTTTGTGATTTTCTACTTTTAGAGTGTTCCTATATCTTCCCCAAGTCATTTATGACTTGCTGGGACTGATAGTTTGGTTACCGAGTAGTTTGTTTGGTTTTTAAATCCATTTCCCTGTTTTAGAGCTTTTAAAGTTGAGAAATGGGTCTCAGGCCTAAACTTTAGTTAAACGGCCTCAGATGCCATTTTTGTCGGTCTCATTAGCTCCTGAATGTTGACTTTAGGTTAGGGGCACCATAGGTCTGAGTCATGAGGCTTCCAGACTCGTTTTGGGCTATTAGGTGGATTTTAGTTAAAATAGCCCATTGGGTGTGGGACCCACTTTTTATCAAAACGACCTCGGATGGAAATTTTAATAGAACCATTGAGCTTGGAATCCCGAATTTTGTAGAGTAGCTGCCACGACCCATTTTTATAGTCATGATGACACCTACCATAACCCATCAGTAGGTAAGCTAAATCGTAGCCCGGAATGACAAGTAATGGGCTAAACGACGAAAAACTGGATAAACACTGAAAAATAAACATAAAATAAGATCGAAGGCGATATAAGTATGAATACGATCCTAAATTACCAAACAGAAAAGAGGAAGAACAAAAAAAACATCCCACGACTTGGTAAGGCCAGTACAAGAGCCACTAATCAAGAGAATAAGAGTACTAATAGTATCAATATACAGATAGTCTCAAATGTAAAGATTGCCCCAAAATCTAGGAAGGAGAGGGGATCAACTCTGGCTCTGAAAGCTCACCCTATCTGCGGATCCTGTAAGCAAGCTGCAAGGAATATCAGCGACGATAGCTAGTACTCGGATCTGCACCAGAAAAGGATGCAGAAGTGCAGTATGAGTACCAAAACAACGGGTACTCAATAGGCATTATCGGCCGACTGAGCTAGATCATAATAAAATGCAAGAATGTAAGCTAAGTCAAGGAGAAAGGGGCAAACCTGAGATCATGTTCCAATGCAGGAAAGATAAATAATTAAACACGCGATACCAAAATTAAAGTAAACTAATTATAACCTAACTAGGCCCCCATAAGCCTAGAAGGTGCAAACAAGAGAAGAATAATCTAAACAAGCCCCCGTAAGCCCGATGGATACAATCAAGAGGAGATCTATAGACGTTAAGCATGATATAACCAACCAACACTCCCATATCCGTGAAACTTTTCATACTGTAAAATACCGAACTCGAACTAGATTTGTAATATCATAGATGAACCATAAAGTATTGGACTGGAATCGATCTTGAATACCATAATCATATCGTAGTGCCGGACTCGAACCGATCTTTAATTCTATAACCATATCATAGATGCTGAACTGCTCTTTAATTCCATAACCATATCATAGATGCCAGACTTGAAACGCTCTTACTATACCATAATTAAATAGTTGAAGGTCGGAGTTGATCCAGTACAATAGAGTATAGTCACACTAACTAGCCTAGCCCCGAACTAGGTGAAAGATATATAGAATAAGGTTCAAGATTAACTATAATTCTGCAAACGAAGGCCTCCTAAGCCTACAAGGAGTTAAAAGAGATTGAGCAACCTAAAAGAGGACCGGCAGAGCCCGTTTCTAAACTCGAAAGTCCATACTAAGGCGATTTCTACCCGAAAATGACTTAAGTCTCCAAAATTCCACTACAAGTTACTATATAAGTCTAAATAAAGCCTAAAAGCATCATGTGACCTAAAGGAAGGGTAAATGGGTCGATTCTACCCCCGAAACGACTCACAAATTGGCTAAATAAATCAAACTCCACTAACTAAGTAATCAAACCGTAACTTCCAACCCAAAACTAGAAAAATATCATAATAAAGGTCAATCTATAAGTTAGGTAAGCCTAGCCTACCTAGAAGCCAAAGAATACTTGATAAAGTGTGCTAAATTATGGATTTTCCCTCTCGAGAAGCCTCTCCATGATGCCATGCTATCATAATAACAATCTACTCAGTAATACGAGAATAATGATACCCATATTGCACAAAGACGCTTTGGGTCTAAAATCGAGCTAAAAATCTCATGTGGGGCCCGCTTACGGAATCATAAATTTGAAATAGTAAAAATATCCCTCAAAGCTCAAGGATCATTTAACCTCAAGAATGGGTAAAATCCAAGCTCCAACACATCCAAAATCAACCCATAAATGGATTGGGCATTTAAAACTAAAACGGAGAATCTATCGAGAAATTATGCGAAACTTACAAGGACTAAGACGAGGAAAAAGGCTTTGACAAACTCTCCAACCTCCCTTGATCTCCCAAGAATCGCCTCCGCTAAAACAGCCACTTGGTCGCTAAAGTGGTCACCGCTAAAGCACCCACTTGGCCTCTAATGCGGTTACCGCTAAAGAAGCAACTCACCGCTAAAGCGGTCCGAAGACCTGGGCTGACCTCCTCTAAAGCGGTATGGTCTCCACTAAAGCGGTACATTGGGGACCAGTGCTTGCCGCTAAAGCGGCGCCCAGGCCGCTAAAATGACCTCCACTTAAGCGGTTGCACCAGCTGAAGGTATACACTATCTATGACTTGGTTTTTGCCAAGTCTCCGACGCACCCTCAGGGTTCGTTCGGAATTCCGTGAATGCAAACGAACTATGATACCCTATCAAATTCGATATTTTGGACTCAATGATGCAATCAAAATTTCTATCCTTGGTCGTTTTGATGAAAAGTGGGTCCCATACCCAAATGGTCGTTTTCATGACTTTCCACCCAATTACCCGAAATGAGTCCAAAAGCCTCAGAACCCAGAACAAGGATTTCCTAGACTAAAATCGATGTTTTGAAGCTGATGGAACTATCAAAATTGGCATACGAGGTTGTTTACTTGAAGTTTAGGCGCGGTAGCGAAATTTGAACAGCGAAGACTTCAAAACAGGGAATTGGCTCTAAAAACCAAACGAACTGCCTGGTAACCGAACTGTCAGCTCTAGCAAGTCATAAATGACTTGGGGCAGCTATGGGAAAGCTCTAAACACCTAAATAATGTGGAAATGTAGAAAAAGACCTAGAGGGTCATTACAGTAGCATAGTTCATTTGCGTTCACAGGATTCCAAATGAATCTCTAGGGCCCGGTTAAAATATTTACAAGTTGGAAAATAATTCTAGTGCATCAACACTTGGTGTAGGCCCAGGTACTTAATTGCTATCACTATAAGGACCCTCAAAATTGTGAGGGTCTATTATCTGGATCATCACGATCGTAAGTCTTTAGGGATTGAGACCGCGATGAAGAATGCAGTGGAACTGGGCTAGCTTATTCATCATGATTACGTAGCTAGGCCATCGCGATTGCGATGGTCCCATTAATAGGGGGCATCATGATAGCAACCAAGGGACCTTACGACAGTAATGATGAAACCCCTGGCAGTATATAAACACTTTCCTTCATTTTTTCAGCCATTATTTCTAAGTACAAACACCATTAGAGGCTTCTTATGCTCTGAAATTATGGGAAAATCATATAGTGGAGCTGGGACTAGCTTAGAGACGTGTTAGTGAGCACTGTATCATCATTATTCTCGTAAGTTTTTGCTTAATTTCTAGTTAATTTTCTGATTAAATTCTTAAATTCGTGATGTTACTTGGGGCTATTCTAGTACTGATTTGAGCTTGGATTTCAATCTTTTTTTGGGGTAAATGATCCTTGAGCTGAAAGGGACGCTGTGATAATTCCAATTTTGTGATTCTGCAAGTGGGCCACACATAGGATTTTTAGTCCAATTTCTGACCTGGAGTGTTATTACGTAATATGGGTATCGATTTTCTCGTCTTGACGCATAAAACCTTATTTTGATACCATGGCAATGGTCAGAGGCATCTCAAAAAGGAAAACCTTCAGTGTAGAGAATTTAACGAGCTTTCGACGGTGTCCAGGTAGCTAGGCTTACCTTTCTCTTAGACTGTGCTTATTTATGGTATTAGTGTATTTTTTTACTTGCTATGGGTGATATTTACAGCCCGATTGATCTATTTAGCATTTATTGCCATGTTTTTGTCGGATAAGGCCCTTTTTTGATAAAATTTGGGTCTTTTTCCCTTAGGTTAGTGTACAAATATCATTTAGGGTTAGACTTAGCCCTTTTAGTGCCTTAGGTCAGTATTAAGAAGCCTTAGCCTAGGTTTGGGTAGGTGCTTGCCTTAAGTTGGGTTATCGAGATTCTATAGTAGGCCCCACTGCCCTTTTTAGGTAGAATGCTTTGAATGGCTTACCTTTAGGCTTAGATAAGATTATGACTACTTCATTAGGCTATTACCTTGGGTCTGGGTCAAGTTATGCTTGATTGCCCACCTATTTAGCTTCATTACATTCGGGTAGGGAAGTAACTGATCATTAACTGCACCTCTTTGACTAGCATTCAGAATCTGTGTGGCCTTAACGGACTTGACCGCTCGAGATTGCATTTTTATGAATAAAATTAATTGGAGATAGGTTAAACCCTTGGATCACCGCTAGTTATTTCATGCTTATTGAGTTTTGGTTCGAGTTTGGTGATTACCATATCATTATTATATATTAGTTCCAGCTTGAGTCCGACATATGCATGCTTTGTTGGTATCATTATGAGTTTCGGTTTGATTCCGGCATCTATTATGGTTATGACTTACTATTTATGAGTTTTGGTTTGAGTTCGACATCTGGCCTCTTGTTACTATCCACTATTCCCGATTCGAGTTTGGTACCTGGCCTCTTGTTATTATCCATTAGTTTCGGTTCAAGTCTTATACATCTTTATCTTTATGGATCTGGGATTGGAAATTTGTTGGAAACTGGTAAGGTTTATGGTTACATCTGGGATATGAGTATACGGTATGCATATCGTCCATCTTGGTTTTTACGTTCATTACTTTATTTATGTTTCTTGCTTTAATTTTTTGCTTATTTGCACCTACTATGCTTATGGGGGCTCGGTTGGGTTATTTGTCTTCTTGTGTGTATCTTCTGGGTTTATGGGGCCCCAGTTAGTTTATAGAGAGGCTTTTACTTTCATTCTCGAGCTACTTACTCCTTATTTTTTGCACTTGCCAAGTATAGCCTATTATTTCCATTTATGTCCCTTACTGTTGACTTTAGCTTACATTCTCGCACTTTATTTATACTTTTAATATATTTGAGCTCAGTCGACTGATGACGCTTATTGAGTACTCGTTATTTTGGCACTTATACTGCACTTCTACATCTTTTCCCTTAAGCAAATTCGAGTACGAGTTACCGACGCTGACGTTGTCCTCGAGCTTTGCTACTGATTCGAAGACACGGTGAGCTTTCTAGAGTCTAGAACTGTCTTTTGTATATTTTGAGACTACTTGTGTGTATATATATATATATATATATATATATACACACATATATTTGGATACTGTCTAGTACTCTCTGTTTTAGTTATAATGGCTCTTGTACCGACCTTACCAGGTCTTGGGAGGGATTCCCTTTTTGTAAATTTTGTCCTCTTCCCTCTCCTGTACTGTATATTACATATGTATATCTCTTTTGCTTCTGCTTATTATTTGTTGTTGTTGATTTCATTCTTGTTTCCCTTTATGTTTTGCCCGTTAGCGCGTTACTTATCGTTCCAGGCTATGGCTTGGCTTACCTATTGATGGGGGTAAAGTAGTTGCCATCATGACTTGAGAATTGGGTCATGACAGCTGTGCATCCTCGTTTCATTCATCCATATCCATGGAATGGGTACCACCTAGAAACACTAATTTTTAGAAGAAAAAGAGACATTTATAAAATATCTTAACCTAGGAATGTGCTGGTAAGGTTGATTGATGAGATAATGATAGTATATGGGTTACGAATCCCCCATAAGTCCTGTCTTAGAAGCTTATGCTCGGAAGTTGTATGCAAGGTGACATTAAGACATTGCATCATTATTATTTCATTTCATTGCATTACTTGCATTTTTATGTGATTGATATTGTGTAATTTAGTCTTCCTTTTATGTATGTCTATTGTGTAGTTACTTTTATACTATTATTGTAGTTGTATTATTTTTACTGTTTAAGAGCTATACGGCTTGAGCCACTGTTGGGAACTTTATGTGTGCAGGTGGAAGCATTGCTCATAGTTTTCTTCATATGTTTAGTTTTCTACTTTGCTTGGTCTTCCTATGATGTCTACTCTGTACGAGTGGATCATATTCACCCCAACTTTCTGTACCCTTTTGATGTAGATCCCAATTTGAGTGCAACCCATAGAGCCTGAGTTCATGCTGATTTGAGAGTATTTTGGAGTACTAGTGAGCTCCTCATCCAAAGAATGTTCCAGACTTCCTCGTTATCATTATCTTGCCTTTATTTTACATTCAAAGACAAATGTTTTATGTATTTTTGTATACTATGTTGGTTTTTAGAGTGCTCTTTACTCATGACACTAGATTTTGGTATTTGAGTTGTATTAACTTCAGATTTTGGAGTTGTTTTATGTTATTGGCTCAACACTTTATCTTATATTCTCATATTTGATTATTATTTATCTTTTTTTTTATCTTTCATATCACTTATAGAGCTAGGCTTACCTACCAAGGTTTTGTTGGGGTAGGTTCCATCATGACCTCAGATTTTGGGTCGTGACAAATTGGTATTAGAGCGCTAGGTTCTCCGATCTCATGAGTAAAATATCAAGATGTCTAATAGAGTCTCGTAGATCAATAAGTTAATGTCTGTATCTATCTTCGGGAGGCTATGAGACATTTTTAGGAAAATTTCTCTAATTTTATTCCTTATCATGTGTGTTGTTCATGCCCAATATTCTAAACTTGTATTCCACTCTTTCTGCCTAGATGGTGAGAAATTAATCAGGAGCTGTTGAGGATGCTGAGCTAGCACCTGCTGTAGGAGTCCTAGTTAGGAGGCGAGGTAGGGGTTGCGGCTGAGTATGAGGTAGAGGTCGAGCACGAGGAGTATCTCTGACTAGAGGGCAAGCTAGAGTGGCCTCTTCCAAGCCAGAGATTGATCATGTTGAGGTTGCTCATCAGCCAGAGAATGTGGGACTAGCCTAGGCCACTCAGGGTTTTGTTGCCGCTCCTCTATTGAAGGAAATTCTAATTTAGCTTTTAATCCATTTGAATGGTACCTCTCAGGCAGGTATTCTACCGAGTACACCAGATGGTTCTCAGACAAGAGAGGGTGCTCAGCTACCAGGGCAGGTTCCTACCTATGGTTTCAGACTTTTGTGGCACAGTTAGCTGTTGTTAGAGCCGCACATGTTGAGGCATTGTCTGTCATACTTGTCGTTCCGCCTGTACCTCCTAGTCCAGTGATGTTTGTTGATGAGAAGAAGAGGTTTGAAAGATTTATTAGATTGTCCCCTCCCATGTTTAGTGGTGATATTGGTGAGAATGCTTATGATTTCTTGGTCAGTTATTAGTAGAGGTTGCATAACCTCGATTTGCTTGAGTCCCATGGTGTTGATTACACTACCTTCTAATTGACTGATGTGTCTAAGTAATGGTGGATATCTTATGTAAGTTTTAGACTAGGCTAAGCAATGGTGGAGATATTATTTCAGTTGTACACTAGTGGGTTCCCCTTCTTTGACTTAGACCTAATTTTTAAAGATTTTTCTTGAGAGATTTATGCCATATAGCTTGAGGGACAAGCCGAGGGATGAGTTTGATGATTTAGAGTAGGGCTCCATGACTATTGCTGAGTATGAGGCTCATTTTATGCCTTTTATAGGTATGCCACTACTAGTATCTCCGTAGAGTCTGAGAGGATCAGAAAGTTTTTCAAGGGTTTGACTAGTTATTTTTAGTTGGCGACAACTTAGTTAGTTATTTCAAGTGTCTCCTTTTAGAGTATTGTGTATCATGCCAAGATGATCGATACTATTAACCAGGTCGCTCAGAGTGGTGTTGGTAAGAGGGTACTTTGACAGAGCAGTTTTAGTAGTCATTCATCTTGAGGAAGATATTTCTCGTGGTTACCATGGTGGATCGATTTAGGATGCTTTCTAGAGATCAGATAGTAGGTTTGTAGGTTCTGAGTGGCTAGAGATTAGGTCATGCAGTCCGAGGGTCTTATTCTGGTTTATCAGGTTATGAAGGGCATCTGAATTCTTTTGGCCCTTACAATGTGATTCATCTAGTAAGAGATGTTTTATATGTGATGAGCTTGGACACTTAGCGAGGGATTGTCCCCAACATGCGATGGGTCCTCCTCAACAGGATTCTCAACTTCAACTTTGTCTGACGCTAGTGTTAGCAATTAAAGGGGGTACAGAGGCCAGTAGATGTAAATCTAGGGGTACCAGAAGTGGATTCTAAGATCTCGTGGTAGTGGATGAAGAATTGATCATTTTGGTATTGGACGCAGACAATGCTATGTTTTTCCTATGAGACTTGAGGTAAAGGCCTCTGATGTTGTGATTACAGGTATCATATAAATTTTCCATTGTGTTGCTTCAGTATTATTTGACCTGGTTCTACGTTCTCTTATGTTTCTGCATATTTTTCTATAAGTATTGATGTTGTATCTGAGTCTCTTCCCATTCCAATTCATGTTTCTACCCCTGTAGGTGATTCTTTTGTGGTGGATTGGGTGTACCGATCATGTGTGGTGACTTTTTTAGAGCAAGAGACTCGGGTAGACTTGATTATCCCAGATATAGTTGACTTTTATGTCATTTTTAGTATTGATTGGTTGTCTTCTTATCATGCAGTTTTGGATTGTTTTGCCAAGATCGTGATCTTAGCTATTTCGGGTATGCCAAGGTTAGAGTGAAAGGGTATGTCCCACCCCAAATCCCATTGAGGCGGCCTGGCACCCGAAGCCGATAAGGCCCGAGAGAACCAATCTTCGCTCATGTACTCTCATATGCATATTTACGTTTGAATATTATTTTATCCCATGTAATTAACTATCAATGGCGGAAGTCATGACAACATGTGCAATATATGAAACTGGGCCATTAGGGCCATCACGTCAAAATGAACGTACATATCTTACATTCAGCTTCCCACATAAGTCTACAAAGCCTCTACAGTTACATGACTATGACAAACCTAGAGTCGGGACAACACCCCGCTCTATACTCATATACAATATCAAACTAATGTGCATAATGACTCAGAAAAGCCCCAAACCAACTGGAGCTCACCAACAATCTGCGGATATCTCGTAGCCTACTGAGGAGGTCTACTAGCACCTGTGCCTGCAGCAAGTAAGGTAAGTCCCCCAAAAGGGGTTAGTACAAAGAAAGTACTGAGTATGTAAGGCCATATGAAACTATATAATACATAAGTCATTCCAAGAAATTAAGCGTAAGAGAGTAATCAATGTGAATAGACCTCCGTTCTGACTATATGGAACCATGTTCATTACTTCCATTATTTTCATTACTTGGTCATTTAATCTTATTATCCTCTTTTTTATAATAACCTTCATGTTTATATATATTCACGCAAGGGATATAGTCTCATCTCTTTTACACCTATCTTCATTACTGTTCACTCAACTAGTTAATGGTTCATACTATCTTATGAATCATTACCTTATAAGTAAGTATATAATACCGGGCCTCCACCATTGGTGGGCTATAATAAATAAGTATATAATACCGAGCCTCCACCATTGGTGGGCTATAATAAATAAGTATGTAATACCAGGCCTCCACCTTTGGTGGGCTATAATAAATAAGTATATAATACCGAGCCTCCACCTTAGGTGGGCTATAATATATAGATATGTATAATACCGTACCTCCACCTTTGGTGGGCTATAATATATATATATATATATATATATATAATACCGGACCTCCACCTTTGATGGGCTATAATAAATAAGTATATAATATTGGGTTTGTTCCATCTGAACTTATACCCTTTAGATTGTGATCCCCTACATGAAACATAAAGTAACCATGTGTGCATTACTTCTTTACTATCTTATTTCCTTTACATAGTTATGAGAGTGATACATTAGTGATTGGATCGTCAAATGGGAACACGTATATCCATTACTTCATCCCTCACTTTCATGAGATTGATACTTAGTGGTTAAAACACTATTAGAACGTGGAACATAACATTATTGAGACTTTTGGAACCATGTCCATAATTATGTAACTCATGAAAAATAACGACTAATGAATGAGGGATATGTGACTTAAGAATGAATAGATTCTCCTTACGTCGTCACTTTCCTTGAAACAGTTTCTTTTAGTAGTTACAACATTATGAGAGCTTAGGAATGTCAGTCCAAGGATAAGAGACATATGAATTCCAATCGGTCCATGAATAGGAAACATGTGGATAACAATATATATCAAACCTGAATGAGATACCTTAGCATCTTTCGGAGTAGGACAAGTGTAATATCAATATGAATATTATGTGTTACAGAAGGATACGGACATAGTAACCTTACATACCTTATCTTCCCAATATAAATACACAATCCAATATGTGATCACAACAATTCCGCTCCTTCCTTACGTTTCACTCTACATCACAAGTACATAACGGAACCAACATTAACCACCAACTACCTTACAAATGCATATGACAACAATGAGTTACATGTTTGTCTTTAAAATGTCATTTCCTTCTCTACAATACCATTTACGGCATACCCCAATCATGCCATACATTGACCACAACATTATATACCAATAGTATTTCGCAACAAGTTTCTCCTTTACACTTTCTCATTAACACTATATCACAAATAATCCACCAAGTCACCTTAATACACCTCATAACAACATATCGGCCAAAATCTCATAATTTATACTCATAGAAAAATAACAAGTTAAGGATCATAATCACACCATGCATTTTGATATTTCATCCATACCATGCACTTTCATCAAAACCACAAGTCACCTTTCAAATTTAATTCATAAAGATGACACATCTTTTAACAAAAACCAAAAGTGCCATGTCCAACACTTCCAAGCATAACCAACATGATCTACATAATATCTCATGCTTATAATATGTTAAAGTACAAGAATAATAACTTACCCAAGCTTGGAAGATGATGATCTTGTCCAAAGAGTTGATTGTCTTAGGGTTTGGAAATAGAGAGAAAAATCTAGAAATGTCATGAGAGGTTTTGTGAATAAAAATCTGATTTTGGTATTATATATCCTCCATTCAATGGTTATATTTATCCACATGGGTCAATAATTGAGTTATTAAAGGAAGAATGGGTCATTTGACCCATTGGGCCAAGTCTTAAATTTTAATTTCCACTTTGGGCTTTAAATTGAGCCCAATAACACATGTCATCTTAACCCCCAAATTTAATGTATAATCCACCATATATCTCATGTTCAAATGATTCTATAATTATCTCGATAATATTCACTTACGAGATTCCCGTTCATAGCCTCAATCGCAAAAATAGAAATTCTAGTTGCCCATAGCTTATGTGAACAAAATTTGTTAAAATACTTGTGACGAAGAATTAACCCCAACTCGGATGCTAAACGCGCTTAAAAATAGTCTTACTATGATGGAGTAATGATACCATGACTCATAGGTCTTATATACATCATAATAGTCGAAGAAAAATTTTGGCGAAAACCACCCTGGCACGCCGCTTGGTACGCCTTGGGCGCGCTCCACTATATTTATTTTTTCTTTGTTTCGCCGACTTTTGTTTGCGGATTAGGTTAGATACTTCAATTTCAACTCTTTAGCTTGCCTCTTGTCTTTAAGAACCTTTATTTAGGAGTCATTCAAGCATCATTTATCACTCTTAAAATGTTCCAAAAAGTTTCCAACTCCACATACAAGAGTCTAGTCACATTGACTAGTACAATATCAAATGTTCTATCCAAAACCAATGCAACACACGTACTTAGTGCTTGCGTATCTAAGGTTTATAATTACATCCTAGGTCACCAATCAATCAAATTAGGGTTGGGAATATAAGGGGTGTTACAGGGTACTCCTAACTTGTGTTCGAAAGGGGTTATATCTTTTCTTTGTGCTTGTTGTATGGTAGGAAAGTGGTGTCTTTATTATTTTGCCTACGTGTGCGATACCAATGTTGATTCACTACCTCTTTTGGATTCTGTGAGAGTCATTAGAGAGTTCATGGATGTGTTTCCTACAGACTTACCTGGTTTTCCTCCGGATAGGGATATTCATTTTGCTATTGATGTGGAGCAAGTCACTAAGACCATTTACATTTTTCCTTATAGGATAGCCCCAACAGAGTTAAGGAATTGAAGGAGTAATTGCAGGATTTGCTGAATAAAGGTTTTGTTTGACCGAGTGTGTCTCTTTGGGGTGCTCCTATCTTGTTCATGAAGAAGAAATATGGATCCATGAACATGTGTATTGATTATCGCCAATTGAATAGAGTGACTATCAAGAACAAGTATCCCCTTCCTCACATTGATAATTTGTTTGATCAGCTTCCGGATAACTCAATGTTTTCTAATATTGACTTGAGATTTGGTTACCATCAATTGAGGATTAGAGATTTGGATATTCTAAAGATAACTTTTTGTACACAGTATGGCCACTATGAGTTCTTGTTATGTCTTTTGGGCTGTCTAATGCCTCAGTAGCATTTAATGCAGATGATGAACAGAGTGTTTTGGCCTATCTTAATTCTTTTATGATTATGTTCATTGATGATATCTTGGTTTATTCCAAGAATGAATCTGAGCATATGAGTCATTTGAGGGCCGTACTTTAGAGATTGAGAGATGAGCAGTTGTAGTTCAAGTTCTCCAAATTGTTTGACCAAATGTCAAAATTGTCAACAGGTCAAGTATGAGCATCAAAAACCTGGTGGCACTTTTTAGAGGATCCCATTCTAGAATGGAAGTGGGAAAGAATAAATATGGATTTTGTTGTTGGTCTTCCTAAGACTCTAAGTGTGAGGAGATATGGGTGATCTTCGATCGTTTTACCAAGTCTGCACACTTTATTCTAGTAAGGGTGGACTATAATGCGACCAAGTTGGCTAAGATATATGTGAAGGAAATTGTGAGGCTTCATGGCATACCTGTTTCCATAGTGTCGGATAGAGGTACTCAGTTTACCTCTAATTTTTGGGAGAATTTTTAGTCAGAATTGGGTACTAGGTTTGACCTAAGTACAACTTTTCATTTGTAGACCAACGGACAGTTAGAATGGATGATCCAGGTACTTGAAGATATGCTTTGAGCTAGTGTGATGGACTTCAGTGATCAGTGGGACCAATAGCTACCCTTTTGTGAATTTTCTTATAACAATAGCTACCACTCTAGTATTGACATGGTTCCTTTTAAAGCTTTGTATGGAAGGAGATATAGGTCACTGATTGGTTAGTTTGATGCTTTCGAGGTGAAACCTTGGGGCACTGATATGCTAAAGTAGTTGTTGGATAAAATTAGGTTCATCCTAGAGAATTTGGTAGCAACTCAGAGTCGATAGAAGGAATACGTAGACATAAGGTAAGAGATGTGCAATTTAAGAAGGGTGATAAAGTTTTGTTACAAGTTTTACCCATAAAGGGTGTAATTCGGTTTGAAATGAAATGAAAGTTGAGTCCAAGGTACATTGGACCCTTTGAGGTTTTGAATGGAGTAGGGTCAGTGGCGCATAGGTTGGCTTTCCCTCCTAGCTTGTCAGGGGTTCATCTTGTGTTTCATGTGTCAATGCTCAATAAGTACCACAAAGATGGAAAATACTGGGATTCAGAATTGTTTGACAAGGAGATATTTTATGAAGAGGAGCCAGTTGTTATCTAGGATAGGGATGTGATAAAGTTGAGAACTAAAGTCATTCCATCTGTGAAGGTTCAGTGGAGAAACCATCTAGTGCAGAAAACCGTAAGGGAGATGGAGGCG
Source organism: Capsicum rhomboideum (assembly GCA_031232105.1). Classification (NCBI taxonomy): domain Eukaryota; kingdom Viridiplantae; phylum Streptophyta; class Magnoliopsida; order Solanales; family Solanaceae; genus Capsicum; species Capsicum rhomboideum. The sequence goes on along the minus strand of CP124708.1, from coordinate 48,021,509 downwards.
GATATGTACAAACGGTATCCACACTTGTTCATTGACTTTAGTACTTCTTTGTTTGTTTATTGCATCTTTTTGGGCTAGCTATCATTTGGGAACGAACAAGGGGTAAATTGGTATCTAATGTAATGACCCAAATCGTCGTTATGCTGAAATAAAAAGTAAACCCTTCACCTAGTTTCCCCTTTAGCCAAAATTTGAAATTTTAAGGTTGGCCTAATCTTAGGTGTATTTTGAGAGTGGGGTGGTCTAGGGAAATATGGTAGTTATTAGAGCATTGTTTGGTGGTTTTGATTTGATTTTGTGTTAGAAGACAAGTTTAGGACGTCGTAGAAACTTCCAGTGCTTGAAATGAGTTAGTAGAACTCCAGGTATAGCAGTTACCATGAAAGGGTCAGTTTATAATGTCAAATTTTGAGAAGTGTGTTATGAAATGGCCAAAACTGGGACAAAGTCCTGAATTATTGGTTTGGGCTCACTGCGGCAAAAAAAGTGTTGCTAGGTGAGTGCTGCTGCAGCGGTAAAAGTGTCACCGCAGCGGTAGCCCCAATTGGCCTAGGAGCCACTACAGCGGCAGATCCTTCGCTGCAGCGGTGCCGCTGTAGAGACAACCGTACTTTTACAGTGGACAATACGTAGTATCTTAGTTTTTAAAAATTTGGAACCCATTTTTCATTCCCACTTTTATAAAAAATGTTCAAGGGCTTAGTAGGGGCGATTTTCTTCAGCTTTGGGGGATTTTCAGCTTTGAGGTAAGGTTTCTTTACACTCCAAACATGAATTACTCCTTTAGATTTGTAGAAATTGTAAGAATCATAATCATGGTAAAATTTGGAGATTATCCCTAAATTATGAACTAGTGGGAATTGGTGGGGGTTTAGTTTATTATGATTTGTTGTTGATCCTAGGGTGTTAGAAAACACTTCCTGTGGTAGAACTCTTGATTGTTATATTAAAATATGTAGAATTCAAGACTTTAAAGGGTAGAAAATCCTAAGATGATGAATTAGGCCAAATTCTTGGGTTAATTTGATAAATGTAAGTTCCTAATGTTTAGGAAGGGTGAAATATTTTGTTAAGACTTGTGTAATTGTTGTTTATAGATCAAGAATGAGCTGAGATTTAAATGAAGGGCAAGTTTGTGGCTATATAGTGGTTACGAGCAAGGAATCAAGGTAGGTTATGGTTTAATTGTAGTAATGGCTTGCTGACTTTGTGATTATATATAAGTTGGGTGTTTGTGATTTTCTTTTGCACATTATTTGTGATTATTGACTGTATAATGCAGTGAGTATATGGTTTTGAGATGGTACTGAGATGATATATGGATCAGATGTCACGCTAATGTTGTTATATGGATCGAGTGTCACACCAACACTATTATTGGATCGGGTACCATGCAAGTACTAGTACATGGACTGAGCTCATCCCCTACAGGTCATATCTGAGAGTCCCTACTGACTCTAGTATATGTGTACATCTTGCATGCATACAATCATCATTTCTTTTGAATATGTATATATATATGTTGTGGTGACCATTGCTGAAGAATATGACTAAAGATAATTGATGTACTTGTGTACTTGTATTCTTGATGAGGTGAAGTGTTAAGACTGTATTTGGTTGTCAACTAATTATGAGTTGTATTTTGATTGTTGTTAGTTGCATTTAACTTGCCTATTTGTGTCACGTCCCGAATCACATTCGGGCCGGACTGGCACCCGAAGCCGATGAGGCTCGAGAGAACCAATTTTTGCTCATGTCTATTCTCATATGTATGTTCGTGTATGAATATCATTTTATCTCATGTAATTAAATATCGCGGCGGAAGTCATGGCAACATATGCAATATATAACACTTTGGCCGTTAGGGCCATTGCATCAAAGTGAACGTACATATCTTATATTCAGCTAGCCACATAAGTCTACAAAGCCTCTACAGATACATGACTATGGCAAACCAGAGTCGGGACACACCCCGCTCTGTACTCATATACAATCTCAAACCAATATGCATAATGACTCGGAAGAGCCCCGGATCAACTGGAGGTCACCAACAATATGCGGATATCTCGTCGCCTACTGCGGAGATCTTCTAACACCTGTGCCTGCAGCATGTAAGGTAAGTACCCCAAGAGGGGTCAGTACGAAAAAAGTACTGAGTATGTAAGGCCATATGAAACTATATAATAATACATAAGTACTTCCAAGAAATTAAGCGTAAGAGAATAATCAATATGGATATACCTCCGTCCTGAATATGTGGAACCATGTTCATTACCTCTATTATTTCCATCACTTGGTTATTTACTCTTATCATCATAATTCTCATAATAACCTCCATATTTGTATTCATGCATGGGATATACTCTAATTTCTTTTACAACCATCTTCATTATGAGGATCTCAATATAATACCGATCATCACCTTCTAGGTGGATTATAATATAATACCGGTCATCACCTTATATGTGGATAATAATATATACCGCTCACCACCTTATAGGTGGATAATCATATATACCGCTCATCACCTTATAGGTGGATAATAATATATACCGCTCATCACCTTATAGGTGGATAATAATATATACACCGTTCATCACCCTATAGGTGTATAATAATATATACACCGTTCATCACCTTATAGGTGGATAATAATATATACTGTAATAATACTATCTTGGACTTATACCCTTTTGATTGTGATCCATACTCAATAAAACATAAAGTAACCAAATGCACATTACTTCTTTACAATCTTATTTCCTTAACATAGTTATGAGAGTGACATATTAGAGATCATGACATTAATTAAGCACACACTTATATACACATTTCACTTCACTCCTTTACTTCATGAGATTGACACCTTCACTTATGAGAAATAATTATATTAACTTGCACATCACCTCCCTTCTTACTCTTATGAGATTGGTACTTTTACATGTGAAAGATTGGTACAAGGGTAATCATAATATTCTTAGACTTTGGAACACAAATATACATTACTTTACGTCTTTACTCTTGTAAGATCGACATCTCTACTTGTGAGGGATAGATACATTCACTTGTGAGAGATTGTTATATGCACTTGTCATAACATTATTTGAAACACAACATCTTTGGAACCATTGGAACAATAGTCAATGAATAAGAGACGTGTGTATAAACACTATTGGAACTTTGGAACATAACATGATTGGGGTAATGCTATACCAACTAAACAAGCCATCTTTACCCCACTACTCTCGTTGAGATAATTCTCTTAGAATCTACAACATCATGACAACTTAGAAACTTCATTCAATACATAAGAGATATGTGAATCATCATACATCTAAGAGTAGGACACATGTGAATAACAATATATGCCAACCCTAGTTAGAATACTATAGAACCCCTTTGAACTATAACACTTTGAAACTTTCGACATATTAGCCAATGAGCATGAGTCAACCAATGGACGTGAGTCATATGATTCACCACTGACCAATGCAATAGAAACATGTGAGTAACACTAATTTATAACTTGAAATGGGATACCTTTGAGCATTTTGGAATAGAATAAGTACTATGACAGTGTGAACACCATATGCTGCAGAAGGATATAGAAGAGTAGCCTTACATACCTTCACTGCTAAGTATGAGTACACAAGTCTATATATGAACACAACAGTCCAGCTCCTTCCTTATGTTTCACTCTACAATCCAAGTTCATAACAAAGTTCATGTTAACAACCAACTCTCTTACAAACGTATAAGTATCACAATGAGTTACGTGACTGCTATATAGCATCATTTATTCCTTCAAAGTAAAATCCATTGCATTATCATACCAACAACATCATAACATTCCACACATTAACAAAAATATCACACATCGATAACATTTCACACCACACTTACCTTTTATGCTTCCTCATTAGCATTCCATCATAATTAATCCTTTATAACAACACATGAACAACCATCCATACTTATTATAGTCCAACACACCTCCATACGACACTTTAAAGTCATTAAAACGACATCACAAGTTGATAATTACATCCAAAAAGGGTATATGGGCCTTCGGGGGTCGACTACGTACAAAAACATACAAAACCGAATTTGGAGGTGACCTGCGCTGCCACCTGCACCTGCAGGTGGCTTAGGTACGTGCGTATATGCCCTCTGGAAGCAGCCATAGGCATTTGCATTGGCATCTGCGCCCGCAGGTGCCTTTGTTTGCGGGGGCGGATGCCCGTTTTGGTCTGAAACGTCATCTTTTGGGTCTTTTAATGCAATGAATGGTCCATGATCATAACCAAACTTTTTTCAACATATTTTTGATCATATTAGATTCCAAAAATCATCCATGGTCTCACAACGCACAATAACATCACCAAAACGACACTTTACGATTAATACGTCACCAAAACCATAACCAATTTCACAATAGAAATTCCAAAAATTATACACCATGACAAAACAAGGAAATACTATAATCACATCTCACATGTCAATATTAAATCCATAAAGTTCATTTCCTTCAAGATCACCAGCCCATGCTCAAGTTTACAAGACAAAACCATCCTCCGATTTAGCAAACACAAATTGTCTTACACATAGTGACCTTCTCACACTTCACCAACATGATATACACCATCTCTCATGATTAAAATATATTAAATCATAATAATAAATACTCACCAAAGCTTGCAAAGAGTGATCTTGGCCCAAAATATGAGAGCTTAGGGTTTGGTTGAAAAGAGAAATGTTGTGGAAAATTCTAGACAAAGCATGGGTGTCCAAATGAATAAAAAATCTGAATTTCATGCTTTATATAGGCCCTCAAGTCTCTTCTTATCAAATCCTCAACATTAAATATCATGTTTGAAAGGGTCAAATGGAAGAATGGATCTTTTTTTTCTCCATTTGGGCCATGCATTTGGACTTAAATTGAGCCCATTTGCATATATTAATTTGGCCCAACAATTTCATGTAAAAATCCTCTAAAATCTCATGCATGTTTAATTAATTCCATGTATATCACGGGAACCAATTTGGTTCGGAAATCTACGGGGTATTACACCTCCTACGAAGGTCTAATCCCATGTACTAGGCCCAATATCCATTACCTCATCAATAACATTACAAAATACATACTTTTGGCTCTCGACACTTAAATAAACATTGTTCAACGTCGTCAACTAGGGTTTGGTAGGTACGGGGTGTTACATTCTTCCCCACATAGGAACATTCGTCCTCGAATGTTAACAACGTCGTCTCAGGTGTAACAAATGCATCTCTATACATATCCATTGTAACATTAAAATCTATCATGTCCATCTCAATAAGATTATTCAATGTAATGTGATCACAACATTTACGATACAATTGCGACATACTCTTTTAGCTATAAGAAATTCACCAACTGGTGTGGACACCTCAAATGACTTGACTATAATTCTAGTGTTCCTTAAAATTTTTCCACGGTCAATGGATTAACATATGATAGGGTAGAACCTCGGATCAATTGATCCATATTCATTAGGTAAAACTATAGATAACATACCTGTCACTATATCAAGGAGAGCCTCCACATTCTGCTGACCCCGTAGGTCGTGTCATGCTACCCGTGGCCCTCTATGGACATTCTCTCTTCAGATGCCTTGACTTACCACACCAGAAGCAAACATTCATTTCAAGCCAACATTCTCCTGAATGAAACTTTCTACAGTGCTGGCACAGCTGACGAGAAGACCTCGATTGGCCCATACTTCCTTGTTCTCTATACCCTACTGTCTGTGAACCCCGAGTCTCACTACTTTGATTGGCTTGACCGCCTCTAAACCTGCGTAATCGATATGGATTACCGTCCATCTAATAAGAAACTGATGGTCTGGGCGGTGTAGGAAAAATATGGGGCTTAAATCCTCCCTGGGACGCCATGAATTGTCCCACAGATCTCGCCCTCTTTGGTGGCCCTTCTTCAAATTCTTGTATCCTTCTCCTTTGCCTTTGATCCTCCATCTTTTGCGCGAAAGCTTGTATTCTAGCTATATCCATATCTTTATTTAATGCAGCAATGGTAGAGTCTCTTACCAAGTAGGGCTCCAATCTGTCTCCATACCGATGAACTCTATCGGCCATAGTCGCTACCATATGAGGAGCGTATCTAGCCAACGAATTAAATCGAAGACTGTACTCCCTGACGCTCATATTTTTTTGACGAAGATTTAAAAACTGATCCGCACGAGCCTCGCGGACCTCATATGGAAGATAATGATCAAGGAATGACACCTTGAATACCTCCCAACTAGCTGGATTTGCATCGATACCTCTGGATCGTTTCCAATCTTCATACCATAGTATAGCCTCTCCTTTCAGTCTATATGCTGCAAGCTCCACTGTTTCTTCACCAGTCATATGCATAACATCTAGAGCTCTTTAAATTTGATCGATAAAGTCTTGCGGATCCTTATTAAGATCGAACCTGGTAAATGTGGGAGGATCCAATTTCAGGAAATCCTGGGTCCGCCGACTAGCTATCCTAACCGCACCATCATCTCTTGTCACTGGACCAACTCGTCCTTGACTCTGGGCAACTACTATCTGAGTCAACATTTGCATCGTATTTTTCAATTCCTGCAACTTCTGCCTAGTAACATTAACAGGCGATTCTGGGGATACTTCCCTCCTTTGTGGACCTCCTGGAGAAGGGGGAGGAGAAGGTGCCCGTGATGTAAACTCAGTTTCAACCCCATATTGACTGGCTGGTTTAGGTGGTGATTTACTAATTCCTTCTCCCGCATGCATATCTACCTGCTTATGTTTGCCCATACCTTGTCTTGTAATCGACATTGTACTATATAAAAGAAAAACCAATTACAATGGTCAGATGTAATCCCACTTATGACAATGGCTCTATTGCACGATCTGGAATGAAGAAATAAAACAACTCCTAAATGCCCCGTAGCCTCCTACTTATAAATATGGCGCGCAACACATCCATAAGCAAGACTCTACTCAGATACGGCTTTGTAGACATCCTTAGAACGACCTACTCTGATACCACATTTGTCACGCCCCGAATCCCATTCGGGCCGGACTGGCACCCGAAGCAGATGAGGCTCGAGAGAACCAATCTTTGCTCATGTCTATTCTCACATGTATGTTCGTGTAGGAATATCATTTTATCTCATGTAATTAAATATCGATGGCGGAAGTCATGGCAACATATGCAATATATAACACTTTGGCCGTTAGGGCCATTGCGTCAAAGTGAACATACATATCTTATATTCAGCTACCCAAATAACTCTACAAAGCCTCTACAGATACATGACTATGACAAACCAACATAAACAACATGATATAAGCCATATTACATGCATAAAATATATTAAACCATAATAATATACACTTACCAAGTCTTGCAATACAATGATCTTGGTCCAAGGGATGAAGAGTTAGGGTTTGTGTGATAATGGAAATGTTAGAGAAAATTCTAGAAAAGGCATGGGTGTAACAAATGATATAAAATATGATTTACCTATTATATATAGGTCCTTTAAGTCTCTCTTATCCAATTTTGGCATTAAATGCATGGTTGATTTGGTCAAAATGGAAGATTGGATCACTTTGCTCCATTGGGCCAAGTCTTCCATGTGATGTTGGGCCTCATTTAAGCCCAATGGATCATGAATAATGTAATCCCCAACAAATAAATGAATAATTCATCAATTCTCCCATGTTTTACTAATTCCATAAGTTTTCACGTAGTCATATAGGTTCGATAACATACGGGTGTTTTACCTCCTACAAAGGTCTAATCCCACGTACTAGGCCCAATATCAATTATCTCATCAATAATATTACAAAATACATACTTTTAACTCTCGACACTTGCGTAACCATTGTTCAACATCGTCATGTAGGGTTTAGTAGATACGGGGTGTTACACGTCAGTTGAGGATTAGGGTTAAGGACATTCCTAAGACAGCCTTCAGGACTCGTTATGGCCATTACGAGTTCCAACTGATGTCTTTTGGGTTGACTAATACCCCAATGGCGTTCATGGACTTGATTATCTATGTTTTCTAGCCTTATTTGGACTCCTTCGTGATCGTGTTTATTGATGATATTCTTGTGTATTCGAGGAGTAGGAAGGAGCACGAGTAACATTTGAGGATTATGCTCCACACTTTAAGATATCATTCAGTATATGCCAAATTCTTAATGAGTGAGTTCTGGCTTGAGTCTGTAGCTTTCATAGGGCATGTGGTGTACACAGATGGGATTATGGTGAACCCGACAAAGATTGAGGCTATTTATGATTGGGCTAGGCCTACGTCTTTGATTGAGGTTCTCAGTTTAATTGGGTTTGTAGGTTACTACAGGAGGTTCATTGAAAGTTTTACCACTATTACAGCACCTATGACTTGATTGACTAGGAAGAAGGTCCCATTTTAATGGTTCGATAGTTGTGAGACGAGCTTCCTGAAGCTCAAGGACTTGCTCACTTCAGCTTCTATTCTGACTTTTCCAATTGAGGGCGAGGGTTTTACTGTGTATTATGATGCTTCTAGTGTTGGTTTGGGGTGTGTTATGATACGGTGGGTTTGAGTTATTGCTTATGCTTCGAGAAAGCTGAAGGTGCACTAGCGCAACTACCCCATTCATGCCTTGAAGTTAGTAGCAATAATTTTTACATTTAAGATTTGGAGGCATTACTTGTATAGGGTTTGTTACGAGATCTTCACTGACCATCATAGTCTTCAATACATTATGACTCAAACGGACATTAATTTGAGACAGTGTAGGTGGATTGAGTTGTTGTAGGACTATGGTATCTCTATTCTATACCATTTGGGCAAGACAAATATGGTAGCGGATGCCTTGAGTCGAAAGGTAGTGAGTATAGGTAGCTTGGCCTTTTTTTTAGTTTTGGAGCGGCCGTTGGCTTTGGATATATAGTCCTTAGCCAACATGATGGTTCGACTTGATATTTCAGACCCTTAGAGGATTTATGTTAGTGTTGAGGCTAGATTTACCTTATTGGAGCAGATTCGGGGTCGTCAGTTTGAGGATAGTTGGTTGCGTGGCATTCGAGATCAGGTGTTGAAGGGTGAGTCCAGGAGGGCTACCTTAGATTCTGAGGTCATTTTGAGATTTGATGGTAGAATTTATGTTCTACGGGTAGGAGGTTAGATTCAGTTGACTCTTCAGGAGGCTCATAGCTCCAGGTATTCTATTCACCCCGGGACAACTAAGATGTATAGGTATTTAAGGTAACACTAATGGTGGAGGGGTATGTGGAGAGATATAGTAGACTTTGTGACTCTGTATATGTGTTGTCGGCATGTGAAGGCCCAACATTTGAGACCTGGTGGATTTCTTCAGAGGGTATCTATTCTTGAGTGGAAATAGGAGCTGTTTACTATGGATTTCGTAGGTAGTTTGCCTCGTACTTCTCATGGATTTGATAGCATGTGGGTCATTATAGATCAATTGACCATGTCTGCCCATTTCATCCCCGTTCAGACTTCCTATAGTGCCGAGAGGTTGGCTCGGATTTATGTTTGAGAGGTTGTCGTCTTCATGGGTGCCTATGTCTATTATTTCAGATAGAGGCTCTTAGTTCACTTCTAGCTTCTGGAGGGAATTTAAGGAGGAGTTGGGTACTCAGGTTGACCTTAGAGCCACTTTTTATCCCCAGACTAATAGGCCGGTGGAGTGGATGATTTAGGTATTGGAGGATATGCTCTGTGCTTGTGTTTTGAACTTTGGAGGCCAGTGGGATCAATTTTTAGCCTTAGCGGAGTTTGCCTATAATAACAGCTACCATTTGAGTATTTAGATGGCACTATTCAAGGGTTGTATGGTAGATGTTGTCGATCTCCGGTGGGTTAGTTTGAGACTTAAGAGGTTAGGCCCTGTGGTGTTGATTTGCTTTGCGAGTCTTTGGATTTAATTTAGGTGATTCAGGATAGTTTACGGGCAGCTAAGAGTAGACGGAAGAGTTATGTTGACCGTAGGCTTCATTTCTTGAGATTCAGAGTTGGTAAATGGGTATTCTTTTAAGTGTCGCCCATGAAGGGTGTGATGAGGTTCGAGAAAAGGGGCAAGCTCAGCCCCAGGTATATTAGACCATTTGAGATCCTTCGGACAATTGGAGAGGTAGATAAGGAGTTGGCTTTGCCTCCAGCCTTTTCATCCATTCATCCAGTTTTCCATGTATCTGTGCTACGTTGTTATATTCCTTCAGTGGGACTCGATTCAGTTAGATGAGAGGTTGAACTTTGTTGAGGAGCCAGTAGCTATTCTAGCCAGAGATGTCAGACGGTTGCGCTCCAGAGATATTCCTGTGGTTAAGGTTCAATGGAGACATTGTCCAGTCAAGGAGGATACCTGGGAGACTGAGCATGATATGCGGACCCTGTATCCTCATGTATTCGAGCCTTCATATACATCTAGATCCTTTACTTTGGAGGACAAAAGTCCTTTTAGTAGTGGATGTTGTAATGACCCTCCAAGTCATTTTCTGTGTTTTTGTGATTTTCTACTTTTAGAGTGTTCCTATATCTTCCCCAAGTCATTTATGACTTGCTGGGACTGATAGTTTGGTTACCGAGTAGTTTGTTTGGTTTTTAAATCCATTTCCCTGTTTTAGAGCTTTTAAAGTTGAGAAATGGGTCTCAGGCCTAAACTTTAGTTAAACGGCCTCAGATGCCATTTTTGTCGGTCTCATTAGCTCCTGAATGTTGACTTTAGGTTAGGGGCACCATAGGTCTGAGTCATGAGGCTTCCAGACTCGTTTTGGGCTATTAGGTGGATTTTAGTTAAAATAGCCCATTGGGTGTGGGACCCACTTTTTATCAAAACGACCTCGGATGGAAATTTTAATAGAACCATTGAGTTTGGAATCCCGAATTTTGTAGAGTAGCTGCCACGACCCATTTTTATAGTCATGATGACACCTACCATAACCCATCAGTAGGTAAGCTAAATCGTAGCCCGGAATGACAAGTAATGGGCTAAACGACGAAAAACTGGATAAACACTGAAAAATAAACATAAAATAAGATCGAAGGCGATATAAGTATGAATACGATCCTAAATTACCAAACAGAAAAGAGGAAGAACAAAAAAAACATCCCACGACTTGGTAAGGCCAGTACAAGAGCCACTAATCAAGAGAATAAGAGTACTAATAGTATCAATATACAGATAGTCTCAAATGTAAAGATTGCCCCAAAATCTAGGAAGGAGAGGGGATCAACTCTGGCTCTGAAAGCTCACCCTATCTGCGGATCCTGTAAGCAAGCTGCAAGGAATATCAGCGACGATAGCTAGTACTCGGATCTGCACCAGAAAAGGATGCAGAAGTGCAGTATGAGTACGAAAACAACGGGTACTCAATAGGCATTATCGGCCGACTGAGCTAGATCATAATAAAATGCAAGAATGTAAGCTAAGTCAAGGAGAAAGGGGCAAACCTGAGATCATGTTCCAATGCAGGAAAGATAAATAATTAAACACGCGATACCAAAATTAAAGTAAACTAATTATAACCTAACTAGGCCCCCATAAGCCTAGAAGGTGCAAACAAGAGAAGAATAATCTAAACAAGCCCCCGTAAGCCCGATGGATACAATCAAGAGGAGATCTATAGACGTTAAGCATGATATAACCAACCAACACTCCCATATCCGTGAAACTTTTCATACTGTAAAATACCGAACTCGAACTAGATTTGTAATATCATAGATGAACCATAAAGTATTGGACTGGAATCGATCTTGAATACCATAATCATGTCGTAGTGCCGGACTCGAACCGATCTTTAATTCTATAACCATATCATAGATGCTGAACTGCTCTTTAATTCCATAACCATATCATAGATGCCAGACTTGAAACGCTCTTACTATACCATAATTAAATAGTTGAAGGTCGGAGTTGATCCAGTACAATAGAGTATAGTCACACTAACTAGCCTAGCCCCGAACTAGGTGAAAGATATATAGAATAAGGTTCAAGATTAACTATAATTCTGCAAACGAAGGCCTCCTAAGCCTACAAGGAGTTAAAAGAGATTGAGCAACCTAAAAGAGGACCGGCAGAGCCCGTTTCTAAACTCGAAAGTCCATACTAAGGCGATTTCTACCCGAAAATGACTTAAGTCTCCAAAATTCCACTACAAGTTACTATATAAGTCTAAATAAAGCCTAAAAGCATCATGTGACCTAAAGGAAGGGTAAATGGGTCGATTCTACCCCCGAAACGACTCACAAATTGGCTAAATAAATCAAACTCCACTAACTAAGTAATCAAACCGTAACTTCCAACCCAAAACTAGAAAAATATCATAATAAAGGTCAATCTATAAGTTAGGTAAGCCTAGCCTACCTAGAAGCCAAAGAATACTTGATAAAGTGTGCTAAATTATGGATTTTCCCTCTCGAGAAGCCTCTCCATGATGCCATGCTATCATAATAACAATCTACTCAGTAATACGAGAATAATGATACCCATATTGCACAAAGACGCTTTGGGTCTAAAATCGAGCTAAAAATCTCATGTGGGGCCCGCTTACGGAATCATAAATTTGAAATAGTAAAAATATCCCTCAAATCTCAAGGATCATTTAACCTCAAGAATGGGTAAAATCCAAGCTCCAACACATCCAAAATCAACCCATAAATGGATTGGGCATTTAAAACTAAAACGGAGAATCTATCGAGAAATTATGCGAAACTTACAAGGACTAAGACGAGGAAAAAGGCTTTGACAAACTCTCCAACCTCCCTTGATCTCCCAAGAATCGCCTCCGCTAAAACAGCCACTTGGTCGCTAAAGTGGTCACCGCTAAAGCACCCACTTGGCCTCTAATGCGGTTACCGCTAAAGAAGCAACTCACCGCTAAAGCGGTCCGAAGACCTGGGCTGACCTCCTCTAAAGCGGTATGGTCTCCACTAAAGCGGTACATTGGGGACCAGTGCTTGCCGCTAAAGCGGCGCCCAGGCCGCTAAAATGACCTCCACTTAAGCGGTTGCACCAGCTGAAGGTATACACTATCTATGACTTGGTTTTTGCCAAGTCTCCGACGCACCCTCAGGGTTCGTTCGGAATTCCGTGAATGCAAACGAACTATGATACCCTATCAAATTCGATATTTTGGACTCAATGATGCAATCAAAATTTCTATCCTTGGTCGTTTTGATGAAAAGTGGGTCCCATACCCAAATGGTCGTTTTCATGACTTTCCACCCAATTACCCGAAATGAGTCCGAAAGCCTCAGAACCCAGAACAAGGATTTCCTAGACTAAAATCGATGTTCTGAAGCTGATGGAACTATCAAAATTGGCATACGAGGTTGTTTACTTGAAGTTTAGGCGCGGTAACGAAATTTGAACAGCGAAGACTTCAAAACAGGGAATTGGCTCTAAAAACCAAACGAACTGCCTGGTAACCGAACTGTCAGCTCTAGCAAGTCATAAATGACTTGGGGCAGCTATGGGAAAGCTCTAAACACCTAAATAATGTGGAAATGTAGAAAAAGACCTAGAGGGTCATTACAGTAGCATAGTTCATTTGCGTTCACAGGATTCCAAATGAATCTCTAGGGCCCGGTTAAAATATTTACAAGTTGGAAAATATTTCTAGTGCATCAACACTTGGTGTAGGCCCAGGTACTTAATTGCTATCACTATAAGGACCCTCAAAATTGTGAGGGTCTATTATCTGGGTCATCACGATCGTAAGTCTTTAGGGATTGAGACCGCGATGAAGAATGCAGTGGAACTGGGCTAGCTTATTCATCATGATTACGTAGCTAGGCCATCGCGATTGCGATGGTCCCATTAATAGGGGGCATCATGATAGCAACCAAGGGACCTTACGACAGTAATGATGAAACCCCTGGCAGTATATAAACACTTTCCTTTATTTTTTCAGCCATTATTTCTAAGTACAAACACCATTAGAGGCTTCTTATGCTCTGAAATTGTGGGAAAATCATATAGTGGAGCTGGGACTAGCTTAGAGACGTGTTAGTGAGCACTGTATCATCATTATTCTCGTAAGTTTTTGCTTAATTTCTAGTTAATTTTCTGATTAAATTCTTAAATTCGTGATGTTACTTGGGGCTATTCTAGTACTGATTTGAGCTTGGATTTCAATCTTTTTTTGGGGTAAATGATCCTTGAGCTGAAAGGGACGCTGTGATAATTCCAATTTTGTGATTCTGCAAGTGGGCCACACATAGGATTTTTAGTCCAATTTCTGACCTGGAGTGTTATTACGTAATATGGGTATCGATTTTCTCGTCTTGACGCATAAAACCTTATTTTGATACCATGGCAATGGTCAGAGGCATCTCAAAAAGGAAAACCTTCAGTGTAGAGAATTTAACGAGCTTTCGACGGTGTCCAGGTAGCTAGGCTTACCTTTCTCTTAGACTGTGCTTATTTATGGTATTAGTGTATTTTTTTACTTGCTATGGGTGATATTTACAGCCCGATTGATCTATTTAGCATTTATTGCCATGTTTTTGTCGGATAAGGCCCTTTTTTGATAAAATTTGGGTCTTTTTCCCTTAGGTTAGTGTACAAATATCATTTAGGGTTAGACTTAGCCCTTTTAGTGCCTTAGGTCAGTATTAAGAAGCCTTAGCCTAGGTTTGGGTAGGTGCTTGCCTTAAGTTGGGTTATCGAGATTCTATAGTAGGCCCCACTGCCCTTTTTAGGTAGAATGCTTTGAATGGCTTACCTTTAGGATTAGATAAGATTATGACTACTTCATTAGGCTATTACCTTGGGTCTGGGTCAAGTTATGCTTGATTGCCCACCTATTTAGCTTCATTACATTCGGGTAGGGAAGTAACTGATCATTAACCGCACCTCTTTGACTAGCATTCAGAATCTGTGTGGCCTTAACGGACTTGACCGCTCGAGATTGCATTTTTATGAATAAAATTAATTGGAGATAGGTTAAACCCTTGGATCACCGCTAGTTATTTCATGCTTATTGAGTTTTGGTTCGAGTTTGGTGATTACCATATCATTATTATATATTAGTTCCAGCTTGAGTCCGACATATGCATGCTTTGTTGGTATCATTATGAGTTTCGGTTTGATTCCGGCATCTATTATGGTTATGACTTACTATTTATGAGTTTTGGTTTGAGTTCGACATCTGGCCTCTTGTTACTATCCACTATTCCCGATTCGAGTTTGGTACCTGGCCTCTTGTTATTATCCATTAGTTTCGGTTCAAGTCTTATACATCTTTATCTTTATGGATCTGGGATTGGAAATTTGTTGGAAACTGGTAAGGTTTATGGTTACATCTGGGATATGAGTATACGGTATGCATATCGTCCATCTTGGTTTTTACGTTCATTACTTTATTTATGTTTCTTGCTTTAATTTTTTGCTTATTTGCACCTACTATGCTTATGGGGGCTCGGTTGGGTTATTTGTCTTCTTGTGTGTATCTTCTGGGTTTATGGGGCCCCAGTTAGTTTATAGAGAGGCTTTTACTTTCATTCTCGAGCTACTTACTCCTTATTTTTTGCACTTGCCAAGTATAGCCTATTATTTCCATTTATGTCCCTTACTGTTGACTTTAGCTTACATTCTCGCACTTTATTTATACTTTTAATATATTTGAGCTCAGTCGACTGATGACGCTTATTGAGTACTCGTTATTTTGGCACTTATACTGCACTTCTACATCTTTTCCCTTAAGCAAATTCGAGTACGAGTTACCGACGCTGACGTTGTCCTCGAGCTTTGCTACTGATTCGAAGACACGGTGAGCTTTCTAGAGTCTAGAACTGTCTTTTGTATATTTTGAGACTACTTGTGTGTATATATATATATATATATATATATACACACATATATTTGGATACTGTCTAGTACTCTCTGTTTTAGTTATAATGGCTCTTGTACCGACCTTACCAGGTCTTGGGAGGGATTCCCTTTTTGTAAATTTTATCCTCTTCCCTCTCCTGTACTGTATATTACATATGTATATCTCTTTTGCTTCTGCTTATTATTTGTTGTTGTTGATTTCATTCTTGTTTCCCTTTATGTTTTGCCCGTTAGCGCGTTACTTATCGTTCCAGGCTATGGCTTGGCTTACCTATTGATGGGGGTAAAGTAGTTGCCATCATGACTTGAGAATTGGGTCATGACAGCTGTGCATCCTCGTTTCATTCATCCATATCCATGGAATGGGTACCACCTAGAAACACTAATTTTTAGAAGAAAAAGAGACATTTATAAAATATCTTAACCTAGGAATGTGCTGGTAAGGTTGATTGATGAGATAATGATAGTATATGGGTTACGAATCCCCCATAAGTCCTGTCTTAGAAGCTTATGCTCGGAAGTTGTATGCAAGGTGACATTAAGACATTGCATCATTATTATTTCATTTCATTGCATTACTTGCATTTTTATGTGATTGATATTGTGTAATTTAGTCTTCCTTTTATGTATGTCTATTGTGTAGTTACTTTTATACTATTATTGTAGTTGTATTATTTTTACTGTTTAAGAGCTATACGGCTTGAGCCACTGTTGGGAACTTTATGTGTGCAGGTGGAAGCATTGCTCATAGTTTTCTTCATATGTTTAGTTTTCTACTTTGCTTGGTCTTCCTATGATGTCTACTCTGTATGAGTGGATCATATTCACCCCAACTTTCTGTACCCTTTTGATGTAGATCCCAATTTGAGTGCAACCCATAGAGCCTGAGTTCATGCTGATTTGAGAGTATTTTGGAGTACTAGTGAGCTCCTCATCCAAAGAATGTTCCAGACTTCCTCGTTATCATTATCTTGCCTTTATTTTACATTCAAAGACAAATGTTTTATGTATTTTTGTATACTATGTTGGTTTTTAGAGTGCTCTTTACTCATGACACTAGATTTTGGTATTTGAGTTGTATTAACTTCAGATTTTGGAGTTGTTTTATGTTATTGGCTCAACACTTTATCTTATATTCTCATATTTGATTATTATTTATCTTTTTTTTTATCTTTCATATCACTTATAGAGCTAGGCTTACCTACCAAGGTTTTGTTGGGGTAGGTTCCATCATGACCTCAGATTTTGGGTCGTGACAAATTGGTATTAGAGCGCTAGGTTCTCCGATCTCATGAGTAAAATATCAAGATGTCTAATAGAGTCTCGTAGATCAATAAGTTAATGTCTGTATCTATTTTCGGGAGGCTATGAGACATTTTTAGGAAAATTTCTCTAATTTTATTCCTTATCATGTGTGTTGTTCATGCCCAATATTCTAAACTTGTATTCCACTCTTTCTGCCTAGATGGTGAGAAATTAATCAGGAGCTGTTGAGGATACTGAGCTAGCACCTGCTGTAGGAGTCCTAGTTAGGGGGCGAGGTAGGGGTTGCGGCTGAGTATGAGGTAGAGGTCGAGCACGAGGAGTATCTCTGACTAGAGGGCAAGCTAGAGTGGCCTCTTCCAAGCCAGAGATTGATCATGTTGAGGTTGCTCATCAGCCAGAGAATGTGGGACTAGCCTAGGCCACTCAGGGTTTTGTTGCCGCTCCTCTATTGAAGGAAATTCTAATTTAGCTTTTAATCCATTTGAATGGTACCTCTCAGGCAGGTATTCTACCGAGTACACCAGATGGTTCTCAGACAAGAGAGGGTGCTCAGCCACCAGGGCAGGTTCCTACCTATGGTTTCAGACTTTTGTGGCACAGTTAGCTGCTGTTAGAGCCGCACATGTTGAGGGATTGCCTGTCATACTTGTCGTTCCGCCTGTACCTCCTAGTCCAGTGATGTTTGTTGATGAGAAGAAGAGGTTTGAAAGATTTATTAGATTGTCCCCTCCCATGTTTAGTGGTGATATTGGTGAGAATGCTTATGATTTCTTGGTCAGTTATCAGTAGAGGTTGCATAACCTCGATTTGCTTGAGTCCCATGGTGTTGATTACACTACCTTCTAATTGACTGATGTGTCTAAGTAATGGTGGATATCTTATGTAAGTTTTAGACTAGGCTAAGCAATGGTGGAGATATTATTTCAGTTGTACACTAGTGAGTTCCCCTTCTTTGACTTAGACCTAATTTTTAAAGATTTTTCTTGAGAGATTTATGCCATATAGCTTGAGGGACAAGCCGAGGGATGAGTTTGATGATTTAGAGTAGGGCTCCATGACTATTGCTGAGTATGAGGCTCATTTTATGCCTTTTATAGGTATGCCACTACTAGTATCTCCGTAGAGTCTGAGAGGATCAGAAAGTTTTTCAAGGGTTTGACTAGTTATTTTTAGTTGGCGACAACTTAGTTAGTTATTTCAAGTGTCTCCTTTTAGAGTATTGTGTATCATGCCAAGATGATCGATACTATTAACCAGGTCGCTCAGAGTGGTGTTGGTAAGAGGGTACTTTGACAGAGCAGTTTTAGTAGTCATTCATCTTGAGGAAGATATTTCTCGTGGTTACCATGGTGGATCGATTTAGGATGCTTTCTAGAGATCAGATAGTAGGTTTGTAGGTTCTGAGTGGCTAGAGATTAGGTCATGCAGTCCGAGGGTCTTATTCTGGTTTATCAGGTTATGAAGGGCATCTGAATTCTTTTGGCCCTTACAATGTGATTCATCTAGTAAGAGATGTTTTATATGTGATGAGCTTGGACACTTAGCGAGGGATTGTCCCCAACATGCGATGGGTCCTCCTCAACAGGATTCTCAACTTCAACTTTGTCTGACGCTAGTGTTAGCAATTAAAGGGGGTACAGAGGCCAGTAGATGTAAATCTAGGGGTACCAGAAGTGGATTCTAAGATCTCGTGGTAGTGGATGAAGAATTGATCATTTTGGTATTGGACGCAGACAATGCTATGTTTTTCCTATGAGACTTGAGGTAAAGGCCTCTGATGTTGTGATTACAGGTATCATATAAATTTTCCATTGTGTTGCTTCAGTATTATTTGACCTGGTTCTACGTTCTCTTATGTTTCTGCATATTTTTCTATAAGTATTGATGTTGTATCTGAGTCTCTTCCCATTCCAATTCATGTTTCTACCCCTGTAGGTGATTCTTTTGTGGTGGATTGGGTGTACCGATCATGTGTGGTGACTTTTTTAGAGCAAGAGACTCGGGTAGACTTGATTATCCCAGATATAGTTGACTTTTATGTCATTTTTAGTATTGATTGGTTGTCTTCTTATCATGCAGTTTTGGATTGTTTTGCCAAGATCGTGATCTTAGCTATTTCGGGTATGCCAAGGTTAGAGTGAAAGGGTATGTCCCACCCCAAATCCCATTGAGGCGGACTGGCACCCGAAGCCGATAAGGCCCGAGAGAACCAATCTTCGCTCATGTACTCTCATATGCATATTTACGTTTGAATATTATTTTATCCCATGTAATTAACTATCAATGGCGGAAGTCATGACAACATGTGCAATATATGAAACTGGGCCATTAGGGCCATCACGTCAAAATGAACGTACATATCTTACATTCAGCTTCCCACATAAGTCTACAAAGCCTCTACAGTTACATGACTATGACAAACCTAGAGTCGGGACAACACCCCGCTCTATACTCATATACAATATCAAACTAATGTGCATAATGACTCAGAAAAGCCCCAAACCAACTGGAGCTCACCAACAATCTGCGGATATCTCGTAGCCTACTGAGGAGGTCTACTAGCACCTGTGCCTGCAGCAAGTAAGGTAAGTCCCCCAAAAGGGGTTAGTACAAAGAAAGTACTGAGTATGTAAGGCCATATGAAACTATATAATACATAAGTCATTCCAAGAAATTAAGCGTAAGAGAGTAATCAATGTGAATAGACCTCCGTTCTGACTATATGGAACCATGTTCATTACTTCCATTATTTTCATTACTTGGTCATTTAATCTTATTATCCTCTTTTTTATAATAACCTTCATGTTTATATATATTCACGCAAGGGATATAGTCTCATCTCTTTTACACCTATCTTCATTACTGTTCACTCAACTAGTTAATGGTTCATACTATCTTATGAATCATTACCTTATAAGTAAGTATATAATACCGGGCCTCCACCATTGGTGGGCTATAATAAATAAGTATATAATACCGAGCCTCCACCATTGGTGGGCTATAATAAATAAGTATGTAATACCAGGCCTCCACCTTTGGTGGGCTATAATAAATAAGTATATAATACCGAGCCTCCACCTTAGGTGGGCTATAATATATAGATATGTATAATACCGTACCTCCACCTTTGGTGGGCTATAATATATATATATATATATATATATAATACCGGACCTCCACCTTTGATGGGCTATAATAAATAAGTATATAATATTGGGTTTGTTCCATCTGAACTTATACCCTTTAGATTGTGATCCCCTACATGAAACATAAAGTAACCATGTGTGCATTACTTCTTTACTATCTTATTTCCTTTACATAGTTATGAGAGTGATACATTAGTGATTGGATCGTCAAATGGGAACACGTATATCCATTACTTCATCCCTCACTTTCATGAGATTGATACTTAGTGGTTAAAACACTATTAGAACGTGGAACATAACATTATTGAGACTTTTGGAACCATGTCCATAATTATGTAACTCATGAAAAACAACGACTAATGAATGAGGGATATGTGACTTAAGAATGAATAGATTCTCCTTACGTCGTCACTTTCCTTGAAACAGTTTCTTTTAGTAGTTACAACATTATGAGAGCTTAGGAATGTCAGTCCAAGGATAAGAGACATATGAATTCCAATCGGTCCATGAATAGGAAACATGTGGATAACAATATATATCAAACCTGAATGAGATACCTTAGCATCTTTCGGAGTAGGACAAGTGTAATATCAATATGAATATTATGTGTTACAGAAGGATACGGACATAGTAACCTTACATACCTTATCTTCCCAATATAAATACACAATCCAATATGTGATCACAACAATTCCGCTCCTTCCTTACGTTTCACTCTACATCACAAGTACATAACGGAACCAACATTAACCACCAACTACCTTACAAATGCATATGACAACAATGAGTTACATATTTGTCTTTAAAATGTCATTTCCTTCTCTACAATACCATTTACGGCATACCCCAATCATGCCATACATTGACCACAACATTATATACCAATAGTATTTCGCAACAAGTTTCTCCTTTACACTTTCTCATTAACACTATATCACAAATAATCCACCAAGTCACCTTAATACACCTCATAACAACATATCGGCCAAAATCTCATAATTTATACTCATAGAAAAATAACAAGTTAAGGATCATAATCACACCATGCATTTTGATATTTCATCCATACCATGCACTTTCATCAAAACCACAAGTCACCTTTCAAATTTAATTCATAAAGATGACACATCTTTTAACAAAAACCAAAAGTGCCATGTCCAACACTTCCAAGCATAACCAACATGATCTACATAATATCTCATGCTTATAATATGTTAAAGTACAAGAATAATAACTTACCCAAGCTTGGAAGATGATGATCTTGTCCAAAGAGTTGATTGTCTTAGGGTTTGGAAATAGAGAGAAAAATCTAGAAATGTCATGAGAGGTTTTGTGAATAAAAATCTGATTTTGGTATTATATATCCTCCATTCAATGGTTATATTTATCCACATGGGTCAATAATTGAGTTATTAAAGGAAGAATGGGTCATTTGACCCATTGGGCCAAGTCTTAAATTTTAATTTCCACTTTGGGCTTTAAATTGAGCCCAATAACACATGTCATCTTAACCCCCAAATTTAATGTATAATCCACCATATATCTCATGTTCAAATGATTCTATAATTATCTCGATAATATTCACTTACGAGATTCCCGTTCATAGCCTCAATCGCAAAAATAGAAATTCTAGTTGCCCATAGCTTATGTGAACAAAATTTGTTAAAATACTTGTGACGAAGAATTAACCCCAACTCGGATGCTAAACGCGCTTAAAAATAGTCTTACTATGATGGAGTAATGATACCATGACTCATAGGTCTTATATACATCATAATAGTCGAAGAAAAATTTTGGCGAAAACCACCCTGGCACGCCGCTTGGTACGCCTTAGGCGCGCTCCACTATATTTATTTTTTCTTTGTTTCGCCGACTTTTGTTTGCGGATTAGGTTAGATACTTCAATTTCAACTCTTTAGCTTGCCTCTTGTCTTTAAGAACCTTTATTTAGGAGTCATTCAAGCATCATTTATCACTCTTAAAATGTTCCAAAAAGTTTCCAACTCCACATACAAGAGTCTAGTCACATTGACTAGTACAATATCAAATGTTCTATCCAAAACCAATGCAACACACGTACTTAGTGCTTGCGTATCTAAGGTTTATAATTACATCCTAGGTCACCAATCAATCAAATTAGGGTTGGGAATATAAGGGGTGTTACAGGGTACTCCTAACTTGTGTTCGAAAGGGGTTATATCTTTTCTTTGTGCTTGTTGTATGGTAGGAAAGTGGTGTCTTTATTATTTTGCCTACGTGTGCGATACCAATGTTGATTCACTACCTCTTTTGGATTCTGTGAGAGTCATTAGAGAGTTCATGGATGTGTTTCCTACAGACTTACCTGGTTTTCCTCCGGATAGGGATATTCATTTTGCTATTGATGTGGAGCAAGTCACTAAGACCATTTACATTTTTCCTTATAGGATAGCCCCAACAGAGTTAAGGAATTGAAGGAGTAATTGCAGGATTTGCTGAATAAAGGTTTTGTTTGACCGAGTGTGTCTCTTTGGGGTGCTCCTATCTTGTTCATGAAGAAGAAATATGGATCCATGAACATGTGTATTGATTATCGCCAATTGAATAGAGTGACTATCAAGAACAAGTATCCCCTTCCTCACATTGATAATTTGTTTGATCAGCTTCCGGATAACTCAATGTTTTCTAATATTGACTTGAGATTTGGTTACCATCAATTGAGGATTAGAGATTTGGATATTCTAAAGATAACTTTTTGTACACAGTATGGCCACTATGAGTTCTTGTTATGTCTTTTGGGCTGTCTAATGCCTCAGTAGCATTTAATGCAGATGATGAACAGAGTGTTTTGGCCTATCTTAATTCTTTTATGATTATGTTCATTGATGATATCTTGGTTTATTCCAAGAATGAATCTGAGCATATGAGTCATTTGAGGGCCGTACTTTAGAGATTGAGAGATGAGCAGTTGTAGTTCAAGTTCTCCAAATTGTTTGACCAAATGTCAAAATTGTCAACAGGTCAAGTATGAGCATCAAAAACCTGGTGGCACTTTTTAGAGGATCCCATTCTAGAATGGAAGTGGGAAAGAATAAATATGGATTTTGTTGTTGGTCTTCCTAAGACTCTAAGTGTGAGGAGATATGGGTGATCTTCGATCGTTTTACCAAGTCTGCACACTTTATTCTAGTAAGGGTGGACTATAATGCGACCAAGTTGGCTAAGATATATGTGAAGGAAATTGTGAGGCTTCATGGCATACCTGTTTCCATAGTGTCGGATAGAGGTACTCAGTTTACCTCTAATTTTTGGGAGAATTTTTAGTCAGAATTGGGTACTAGGTTTGACCTAAGTACAACTTTTCATTTGTAGACCAACGGACAGTTAGAATGGATGATCCAGGTACTTGAAGATATGCTTTGAGCTAGTGTGATGGACTTCAGTGATCAGTGGGACCAATAGCTACCCTTTTGTGAATTTTCTTATAACAATAGCTACCACTCTAGTATTGACATGGTTCCTTTTAAAGCTTTGTATGGAAGGAGATATAGGTCACTGATTGGTTAGTTTGATGCTTTCGAGGTGAAACCTTGGGGCACTGATATGCTAAAGTAGTTGTTGGATAAAATTAGGTTCATCCTAGAGAATTTGGTAGCAACTCAGAGTCGATAGAAGGAATACGTAGACATAAGGTAAGAGATGTGCAATTTAAGAAGGGTGATAAAGTTTTGTTACAAGTTTTACCCATAAAGGGTGTAATTCGGTTTGAAATGAAATGAAAGTTGAGTCCAAGGTACATTGGACCCTTTGAGGTTTTGAATGGAGTAGGGTCAGTGGCGCATAGGTTGGCTTTCCCTCCTAGCTTGTCAGGGGTTCATCTTGTGTTTCATGTGTCAATGCTCAATAAGTACCACAAAGATGGAAAATACTGGGATTCAGAATTGTTTGACAAGGAGATATTTTATGAAGAGGAGCCAGTTGTTATCTAGGATAGGGATGTGATAAAGTTGAGAACTAAAGTCATTCCATCTGTGAAGGTTCAGTGGAGAAACCATCTAGTGCAGAAAACCGTAAGGGAGATGGAGGCGGATATGTACAAACGGTATCCACACTTGTTCATTGACTTTAGTACTTCTTTGTTTGTTTATTGCATCTTTTTGGGCTAGCTATCATTTGGGAACGAACAAGGGGTAAATTGGTATCTAATGTAATGACCCAAATCGTCGTTATGCTGAAATAAAAAGTAAACCCTTCACCTAGTTTCCCCTTTAGCCAAAATTTGAAATTTTAAGGTTGGCCTAATCTTAGGTGTATTTTGAGAGTGGGGTGGTCTAGGGAAATATGGTAGTTATTAGAGCATTGTTTGGTGGTTTTGATTTGATTTTGTGTTAGAAGACAAGTTTAGGACGTCGTAGAAACTTCCAGTGCTTGAAATGAGTTAGTAGAACTCCAGGTATAGCAGTTACCATGAAAGGGTCAGTTTATAATGTCAAATTTTGAGAAGTGTGTTATGAAATGGCCAAAACTGGGACAAAGTCCTGAATTATTGGTTTGGGCTCACTGCGGCAAAAAAAGTGTTGCTAGGTGAGTGCTGCTGCAGCGGTAAAAGTGTCACCGCAGCGGTAGCCCCAATTGGCCTAGGAGCCACTACAGCGGCAGATCCTTCGCTGCAGCGGTGCCGCTGTAGAGACAACCGTACTTTTACAGTGGACAATACGTAGTATCTTAGTTTTTAAAAATTTGGAACCCATTTTTCATTCCCACTTTTATAAAAAATGTTCAAGGGCTTAGTAGGGGCGATTTTCTTCAGCTTTGGGGGATTTTCAGCTTTGAGGTAAGGTTTCTTTACACTCCAAACATGAATTACTCCTTTAGATTTGTAGAAATTGTAAGAATCATAATCATGGTAAAATTTGGAGATTATCCCTAAATTATGAACTAGTGGGAATTGGTGGGGGTTTAGTTTATTATGATTTGTTGTTGATCCTAGGGTGTTAGAAAACACTTCCTGTGGTAGAACTCTTGATTGTTATATTAAAATATGTAGAATTCAAGACTTTAAAGGGTAGAAAATCCTAAGATGATGAATTAGGCCAAATTCTTGGGTTAATTTGATAAATGTAAGTTCCTAATGTTTAGGAAGGGTGAAATATTTTGTTAAGACTTGTGTAATTGTTGTTTATAGATCAAGAATGAGCTGAGATTTAAATGAAGGGCAAGTTTGTGGCTATATAGTGGTTACGAGCAAGGAATCGAGGTAGGTTATGGTTTAATTGTAGTAATGGCTTGCTGACTTTGTGATTATATATAAGTTGGGTGTTTGTGATTTTCTTTTGCACATTACTTGTGATTATTGACTGTATAATGCAGTGAGTATATGGTTTTGAGATGGTACTGAGATGATATATGGATCAGATGTCACGCTAATGTTGTTATATGGATCGAGTGTCACACCAACACTATTATTGGATCGGGTACCATGCAAGTACTAGTACATGGACTGAGCTCATCCCCTACAGGTCATATCTGAGAGTCCCTACTGACTCTAGTATATGTGTACATCTTGCATGCATACAATCATCATTTCTTTTGAATATGTATATATATATGTTGTGGTGACCATTGCTGAAGAATATGACTAAAGATAATTGATGTACTTGTGTACTTGTATTCTTGATGAGGTGAAGTGTTAAGACTGTATTTGGTTGTCAACTAATTATGAGTTGTATTTTGATTGTTGTTAGTTGCATTTAACTTGCCTATTTGTGTCACGTCCCGAATCACATTCGGGCCGGACTGGCACCCGAAGCCGATGAGGCTCGAGAGAACCAATTTTTGCTCATGTCTATTCTCATATGTATGTTCGTGTATGAATATCATTTTATCTCATGTAATTAAATATCGCGGCGGAAGTCATGGCAACATATGCAATATATAACACTTTGGCCGTTAGGGCCATTGCATCAAAGTGAACGTACATATCTTATATTCAGCTAGCCACATAAGTCTACAAAGCCTCTACAGATACATGACTATGGCAAACCAGAGTCGGGACACACCCCGCTCTGCACTCATATACAATCTCAAACCAATATGCATAATGACTCGGAAGAGCCCCGGATCAACTGGAGGTCACCAACAATATGCGGATATCTCGTCGCCTACTGCGGAGATCTTCTAACACCTGTGCCTGCAGCATGTAAGGTAAGTACCCCAAGAGGGGTCAGTACGAAAAAAGTACTGAGTATGTAAGGCCATATGAAACTGTATAATAATACATAAGTACTTCCAAGAAATTAAGCGTAAGAGAATAATCAATATGGATATACCTCCGTCCTGAATATGTGGAACCATGTTCATTACCTCTATTATTTCCATCACTTGGTCATTTACTCTTATCATCATAATTCTCATAATAACCTCCATATTTGTATTCATGCATGGGATATACTCTAATTTCTTTTACAACCATCTTCATTATGAGGATCTCAATATAATACCGATCATCACCTTCTAGGTGGATTATAATATAATACCGGTCATCACCTTATATGTGGATAATAATATATACCGCTCACCACCTTATAGGTGGATAATCATATATACCGCTCATCACCTTATAGGTGGATAATAATATATACCGCTCATCACCTTATAGGTGGATAATAATATATACACCGTTCATCACCCTATAGGTGTATAATAATATATACACCGTTCATCACCTTATAGGTGGATAATAATATATACTGTAATAATACTATCTTGGACTTATACCCTTTTGATTGTGATCCATACTCAATAAAACATAAAGTAACCAAATGCACATTACTTCTTTACAATCTTATTTCCTTAACATAGTTATGAGAGTGACATATTAGAGATCATGACATTAATTAAGCACACACTTATATACACATTTCACTTCACTCCTTTACTTCATGAGATTGACACCTTCACTTATGAGAAATAATTATATTAACTTGCACATCACCTCCCTTCTTACTCTTATGAGATTGGTACTTTTACATGTGAAAGATTGGTACAAGGGTAATCATAATATTCTTAGACTTTGGAACACAAATATACATTACTTTACGTCTTTACTCTTGTAAGATCGACATCTCTACTTGTGAGGGATAGATACATTCACTTGTGAGAGATTGTTATATGCACTTGTCATAACATTATTTGAAACACAACATCTTTGGAACCATTGGAACAATAGTCAATGAATAAGAGACGTGTGTATAAACACTATTGGAACTTTGGAACATAACATGATTGGGGTAATGCTATACCAACTAAACAAGCCATCTTTACCCCACTACTCTCGTTGAGATAATTCTCTTAGAATCTACAACATCATGACAACTTAGAAACTTCATTCAATACATAAGAGATATGTGAATCATCATACATCTAAGAGTAGGACACATGTGAATAACAATATATGCCAACCCTAGTTAGAATACTATAGAACCCCTTTGAACTATAACACTTTGAAACTTTCGACATATTAGCCAATGAGCATGAGTCAACCAATGGACGTGAGTCATATGATTCACCACTGACCAATGCAATAGAAACATGTGAGTAACACTAATTTATAACTTGAAATGGGATACCTTTGAGCATTTTGGAATAGAATAAGTACTATGACAGTGTGAACACCATATGCTGCAGAAGGATATAGAAGAGTAGCCTTACATACCTTCACTGCTAAGTATGAGTACACAAGTCTATATATGAACACAACAGTCCAGCTCCTTCCTTATGTTTCACTCTACAATCCAAGTTCATAACAAAGTTCATGTTAACAACCAACTCTCTTACAAACGTATAAGTATCACAATGAGTTACGTGACTGCTATATAGCATCATTTATTCCTTCAAAGTAAAATCCATTGCATTATCATACCAACAACATCATAACATTCCACACATTAACAAAAATATCACACATCGATAACATTTCACACCACACTTACCTTTTATGCTTCCTCATTAGCATTCCATCATAATTAATCCTTTATAACAACACATGAACAACCATCCATACTTATTATAGTCCAACACACCTCCATACGACACTTTAAAGTCATTAAAACGACATCACAAGTTGATAATTACATCCAAAAAGGGTATATGGGCCTTCGGGGGTCGACTACGTACAAAAACATACAAAACCGAATTTGGAGGTGACCTGCGCTGCCACCTGCACCTGCAGGTGGCTTAGGTACGTGCGTATATGCCCTCTGGAAGCAGCCATAGGCATTTGCATTGGCATCTGCGCCCGCAGGTGCCTTTGTTTGCGGGGGCGGATGCCCGTTTTGGTCTGAAACGTCATCTTTTGGGTCTTTTAATGCAATGAATGGTCCATGATCATAACCAAACTTTTTTCAACATATTTTTGATCATATTAGATTCCAAAAATCATCCATGGTCTCACAACGCACAATAACATCACCAAAACGACACTTTACGATTAATACGTCACCAAAACCATAACCAATTTCACAATAGAAATTCCAAAAATTATACACCATGACAAAACAAGGAAATACTATAATCACATCTCACATGTCAATATTAAATCCATAAAGTTCATTTCCTTCAAGATCACCAGCCCATGCTCAAGTTTACAAGACAAAACCATCCTCCGATTTAGCAAACACAAATTGTCTTACACATAGTGACCTTCTCACACTTCACCAACATGATATACACCATCTCTCATGATTAAAATATATTAAATCATAATAATAAATACTCACCAAAGCTTGCAAAGAGTGATCTTGGCCCAAAATATGAGAGCTTAGGGTTTGGTTGAAAAGAGAAATGTTGTGGAAAATTCTAGACAAAGCATGGGTGTCCAAATGAATAAAAAATCTGAATTTCATGCTTTATATAGGCCCTCAAGTCTCTTCTTATCAAATCCTCAACATTAAATATCATGTTTGAAAGGGTCAAATGGAAGAATGGATCTTTTTTTTCTCCATTTGGGCCATGCATTTGGACTTAAATTGAGCCCATTTGCATATATTAATTTGGCCCAACAATTTCATGTAAAAATCCTCTAAAATCTCATGCATGTTTAATTAATTCCATGTATATCACGGGAACCAATTTGGTTCGGAAATCTACGGGGTATTACACCTCCTACGAAGGTCTAATCCCATGTACTAGGCCCAATATCCATTACCTCATCAATAACATTACAAAATACATACTTTTGGCTCTCGACACTTAAATAAACATTGTTCAACGTCGTCAACTAGGGTTTGGTAGGTACGGGGTGTTACATTCTTCCCCACATAGGAACATTCGTCCTCGAATGTTAACAACGTCGTCTCAGGTGTAACAAATGCATCTCTATACATATCCATTGTAACATTAAAATCTATCATGTCCATCTCAATAAGATTATTCAATGTAATGTGATCACAACATTTACGATACAATTGCGACATACTCTTTTAGCTATAAGAAATTCACCAACTGGTGTGGACACCTCAAATGACTTGACTATAATTCTAGTGTTCCTTAAAATTTTTCCACGGTCAATGGATTAACATATGATAGGGTAGAACCTCGGATCAATTGATCCATATTCATTAGGTAAAACTATAGATAACATACCTGTCACTATATCAAGGAGAGCCTCCACATTCTGCTGACCCCGTAGGTCGTGTCATGCTACCCGTGGCCCTCTATGGACATTCTCTCTTCAGATGCCTTGACTTACCACACCAGAAGCAAACATTCATTTCAAGCCAACATTCTCCTGAATGAAACTTTCTACAGTGCTGGCACAGCTGACGAGAAGACCTCGATTGGCCCATACTTCCTTGTTCTCTATACCCTACTGTCTGTGAACCCCGAGTCTCACTACTTCGATTGGCTTGACCGCCTCTAAACCTGTGTAATCGATATGGATTACCGTCCATCTAATAAGAAACTGATGGTCTGGGCGGTGTAGGAAAAATATGGGGCTTAAATCCTCCCTGGGACGCCATGAATTGTCCCACAGATCTCGCCCTCTTTAGTGGCCCTTCTTCAAATTCTTGTATCCTTCTCCTTTGCCTTTGATCCTCCATCTTTTGCGCGAAAGCTTGTATTCTAGCTATATCCATATCTTTATTTAATGCAACAATGGTAGAGTCTCTTACCAAGTAGGGCTCCAATCTGTCTCCATACCGATGAACTCTATCGGCCATAGTCGCTACCATATGAGGAGCGTATCTAGCCAACGAATTAAATCGAAGACTGTACTCCCTGACGCTCATATTTTTTTGACGAAGATTTAAAAACTGATCCGCACGAGCCTCGCGGACCTCATATGGAAGATAATGATCAAGGAATGACACCTTGAATACCTCCCAACTAGCTGGATTTGCATCGATACCTCTGGATCGTTTCCAATCTTCATACCATAGTATAGCCTCTCCTTTCAGTCTATATGCTGCAAGCTCCACTGTTTCTTCACCAGTCATATGCATAACATCTAGAGCTCTTTGAATTTGATCGATAAAGTCTTGCGGATCCTTATTAAGATCGAACCTGGTAAATGTGGGAGGATCCAATTTCAGGAAATCCTGGGTCCGCCGACTAGCTATCCTAACCGCACCATCATCTCTTGTCACTGGACCAACTCGTCCTTGACTCTGGGCAACTACTATCTGAGTCAACATTTGCATCGTATTTTTCAATTCCTGCAACTTCTGCCTAGTAACATTAACAGGCGATTCTGGGGATACTTCCCTCCTTTGTGGACCTCCTGGAGAAGGGGGAGGAGAAGGTGCCCGTGATGTAAACTCGGTTTCAACCCCATATTGACTGGCTGGTTTAGGTGGTGATTTACTAATTCCTTCTCCCGCATGCATATCTACCTGCTTATGTTTGCCCATACCTTGTCTTGTAATCGACATTGTACTATATAAAAGAAAAACCAATTACAATGGTCAGATGTAATCCCACTTATGACAATGGCTCTATTGCACGATCTGGAATGAAGAAATAAAACAACTCCTAAATGCCCCGTAGCCTCCTACTTATAAATATGGCGCGCAACACATCCATAAGCAAGACTCTACTCAGATACGGCTTTGTAGACATCCTTAGAACGACCTACTCTGATACCACATTTGTCACGCCCCGAATCCCATTCGGGCCGGACTGGCACCCGAAGCAGATGAGGCTCGAGAGAACCAATCTTTGCTCATGTCTATTCTCACATGTATGTTCGTGTAGGAATATCATTTTATCTCATGTAATTAAATATCGATGGCGGAAGTCATGGCAACATATGCAATATATAACACTTTGGCCGTTAGGGCCATTGCGTCAAAGTGAACATACATATCTTATATTCAGCTACCCAAATAACTCTACAAAGCCTCTACAGATACATGACTATGACAAACCAAAGTCGGGACACACCCCGCTCTATACTCATATACAATCTCAAACCAATATGCATAGTGATTCGAAAGAGCCCCGGATCAACTGGAGCTCACCAACAATCTGCGGATATCTCGTCGCCTACTGCGGAGATCTTCTAACACCTGTGCCTGCAGCATGTAAGTCCCCAAAGAGGGGTCAGTACGAAGAAAGTACTGAGTATGTAAGGCCATATGAAACTATAAAATAATACATAAGTACTTCCAAGAAATTAAGCGTAAGAGAATAATCAATATGGATATACTTCCATCCTGAATATGTGGAACCATGTTCATTACCTCTATTATTTCCATCACTTGGTCATTTACTCTTATCATCATAATTCTCATAATAACCATCATATTTGAAATAATGCATGAGATATACTCTAATTTGTTTTACAACCATCTTCATTATGCGGATCTCAATATAATACCGATCATCACCTTCTAGGTGGATTATAATATAATACCGGTCATCACCTTATATGTGGATATTAATATATATCGCTCATCACCTTATAGGTGGATAATAATATATACCGCTCATCACCTTATAGGTGGATAATAATATATACACCGTTCATCACCCTATAGGTGGATAATAATATATACACCGTTCATCACCTTATACGTGGATAATAATATATACCGTAATAATACCATCTTGGACTTATACCCTTTTGATTGTGATCCATACTCAATAAAACATAAAGTAACCAAATGCACATTACTTCTTTACAATCTTATTTCCTTAACATAGTTATGAGAGTGACACATTAGAGATCATGACATTAATTAAGCACACACTTATATACACATTTCACTTCACTCCTTTACTTCATGAGATTGACACCTTTACTTATGAGAAATAGTTATATTAACTTGCACATCACCTCCCTTCTTACTCTTATGAGATTGGTACTTTTACATGTGAAAGATTGGTACAAGGGTAATCATCATATTCTTAGACGTTGGAACACAAATATACATTACTTTACGTCTTTACTCATGTAAGATCGACATCTCTACTTGTGAGGGATAGGTACATTCACTTGTGAGAGATTGTTATATGCACTTGTCATAACATTATTTGAAACACAACATCTTTGGAACCATTGGAACAATAGTCAATGAATAAGAGACATGTGTATAAACACTATTGGAACTTTGGAACGTAACATGATTGGGGTAATGCTATACCAACTAAACAAGCCATCTTTACCCCACTACTCTCATTGAGATAATTCTCTTAGAATCTACAACATCATGACAACTTAGAAACTTCAGTCAATAAATAAGAGATATGTGAATCATCATACATCTAAGAGTAGGACACATGTGAATAACAATATATGCCAACCCTAGTTGGAATACTATAGAACCCCTTTGAACTATAACACTTTGAAACTTTCGACATATTAGCCAATGAGCATGAGTCAACCAATAGACGTGAGTCATATGATTCACCATTGACCAATGCAATAGGAACATGTGAGTAACACTAATTTATAAATTGAAATAGGATACTTTTGAGCATTTCGGAATAGAATAAGTACTATGACAGTATGAACACCATATGCTGCAGAAGGATATAGAAGAGTAGCCTTACATAATTTCACTGCTAAGTATGAGTACACAAGTCTATATATGAACACAACAGTCCAGCTCCTTCCTTATGTTTCACTCTACAATCCAAGTTCATAACAAAGTTCATGTTAACAACCAACTCTCTTACAAACGTATAAGTATCACAATGAGTTACGTGACTGCTATATAGCATCATTTTGTCCTTCACAGTACAATCCATTGCATTATCATACCAACAACATCATAGCATTCCACACATTAACCAAAATATCACACATAAATAGCATTTAACACCACAATTACCCTTTATGCTTCCTCATTAGCATTCCATCACAATTACTCCTTTATAACAACACATGAACAACCATCCATACTTAATATAGTCCAACACACCTCCATACGACACTTTAAAGTAATTAAAACGACATCACAAGTTGATAACTACATCCAAAAAGGGAATAGGGGCCTTAGGGGGTCGAATAGGTACAAAAACATACAAAATCGATTCTGGAGGTGACCTGCGCTGCCACCTGCACTTGCAGGTGCCTCCGTCTGCGGGGGCGGATGCCCGTTTTGTTCGAAACGTCATCTTTTGGTTCTTTTAATGCAATGAATTGTCCATGATCATAACCAAACTTATTTAAACATATTTCTGATCATATTAGATGCCAACAATAATCCATAGTCTCACAACGCACAATAACATCACCAAAACGACACTTTACGGTCAATACGTCACCAAAACCATAACCAATTTCACAATTGAAATTCCAAACATTATACACCATGAAAAAAAAGGAAATAATATAATCACATCTCACATGTAAATATTAAATCCATCAAGTTCATTTCCTTCAAGATCACCAGCCCATGTTCAAGTTTACAAGACAAAACCATCCTCCGATTTAGCAAAGACAAATTGTCTTACACATAGTGACCTTATCACACTTCACCAACATGATATACACCATTTCTCATGCTTAAAATATATTAAATCATAATAATAAATACTTACCAAAGCTTGCAAAGAGTGATCTTGGCCCAAAATATGAGAGCTTAGGGTTTGGTTGAAGAGAGAAATGTTGTGGAAAATTCTAGACAAAGCATGGGTGTCCAAATGAATAAAAAATCTGAATTTCATGTTTTATATAGGCTCTCAAGTCTCTTCTTATCCACTACTCAACATTAAATATCATATTTGAAAGGGTCAAATGGAAGAATGGATCTTTTTTTTCTCCTTTTGGGCTTAAATTGAGCCCATTTGCATATATTAATTTGGCCCAACAATTTCATGTAAAAATCCTCTAAAATCTCATGCATGTTTAATTAATTCCATGTATATCACGGGAACCAAATTGGTTCAATAATCTACGGGGCATTACACCTCCTACGAAGGTCTAATCCCATGTACTAGGCCCAATATCCATTACCTCATCAGTAACATTACAAAATACATACTTTTGGCTCTCGACACTTAAATAAACATTGTTCAATATCGTCTAGTAGGGTTTGGTAGGTACGGGGTGTTACATTATTCCCCCCTTAGAAACATTCATCCTCGAATGTTAACAACGTCGTCTCAGGTGTAACAAATGCATCTCTATACATATCCATTGTAACATTAAAATCTATCATATCCATCTCAATAAGATTAGTCAATGTAACGTGATCACAACATTTACAATACAATTGTGACATACTCTTTTATCTATAAGAAATTCACCAACTGGTGTGGACACCTCAAATGACTTGACTATAATTCTAGTGTTCCTTCAAATTTTTCCACATTCAATGGATTAACATATGATAGGGTAGAACCCCGGATCAATTGAAGCATATTCATTAGGTAAAACTATAGATAACATACCTGTCACTATATCAAGGAGAGCCTCCACATTCTGCTGACCTCGTAGGTCATGTCATGCTACCCATGGCCATCTGTGGACATTCTCTCTTCAGATGCCCTGACTTACCACACCAGAAGTAAACATTCATTTAAAGCCAACATTCTCCTGAATGAAACTTTCTACAGCGCTGGCACAGCTGACGAGAAGACCTCGATTGGCCCATACTTCCTTGTTCTCTATACCCTACTGTCTGTGAACCCCGAGTCTCACTACTTTGCCCTGCTTGACCGCCTCTAAAACTGCGTAATTGATATGGATTTCCTACCGTCTGATAAGAAACTGATGGTCTGTGCGGTGTAGGAAAAATTTGGGGCCTAAATCCTCCTTGGGACGCCATGAACTGTCCCACAGATCTCGCCCACTTTGATGGCCCTTCTTCAAATTCTTGTATCCTTCTCCTTTGCCTTTGATCCTCCATCTTTTGCGCGAAGGCTTGTATTCTAGCTATATCCATATCTTTATTTAATGCAGCAATGGTACAGTCTCTTACCAAGTAGGGCTCCAATCTGTCTCCATACCGATGAACTCTATCGGCCATAGTCGCTACCATATGAGGAGCGTATCTAGCCAATGAATTAAACTGAAGACTGTACTCCCTGACGCTCATATTTTCTTGACGAAGATTTAAAAACTGATCCGTACGAGCCTCGCGGACCTCATATGGAAGATAATGATCAAGGAATGACACCTTGAATTCCAACCAACTAGCTGGATTTGCACCGATACCTCTGGATCACTTCCAATCTTCATACCATAGTATAGCCTCTCCTTTCAGTCTATATGCTGCAAGCTCAACTATTTCTGCACCAGTCATATGCATAACATCTAGAGCTTTTTGAATTTGATCGATAAAGTCTTGCGGATCCTCATTAAGATCGAACCCGGTAAATGTGGGAGAATCCAATTTCAGGAAATCATGGGTCCGCCTACTAGCTATCCTAGCCGCACCATCATCACTTGTCACTGGACCAACTTGTCCTTGACTCTGGGCAACTACTATCTGAGTCAACATTTGCATCACATTTTTCAATTCCTGCAACTTCTGCCTAGTAACATTAACAGGCGATTCTAGGGATACTTCCCTTCTTTGTGGACCTCCTGGAGAAGGGGGAGGAGAAGGTGCCCGTGATGTAAACTCGGTTTCAACCCCATATTGACTGGCTGGGTTAGGTGGTGATTTACTAATTCCTTCTCCCGCATGCATATCTACCTGCTTATGTTTGCCCATACCTTGTCTTGTAATCGACATTGTACTATATGAAAGAAAAACCAATTACAATGGTCAGATGTAATCCCACCTATGAGAATGGCTCTATTGCACTATCTGGAATGAAGAAATGAAACAACTCCTAAATGTCTCGTATCCTCCTACTTATAAATGTGGCGCGCAACACATCCATAAGAAAGACTCTAATCAGACACGGCTTTGTAGACATCCTTAGAACGACCTTCTCTGATACCACATTTGTCACGCCCCGAATCCCATTCGGGCCGGACTGGCACCAGAAGCCGATGAGGCTCGAGAAAACCAATCTTTACTCATGTCTATTCTCATATGTATGTTCGTGTATGAATATCATTTTATCTCATGTAATTAAATATCGATGGAGGAAGTCATGGAAACATATGCAATATATAACACTTTGGACGTTATGGCCATTGCGTCAAAGTAAACGTACATATCTTATATTCAGATACCCACATAAGTCTACAAAGCCTTTACAGATACATGACTATGAAAAACCAGAGTCGGGACACACCCTGCTCTATACTCATATAAAATCTCAAACCAATATGCATAATGACTCGGAAGAGCCCCGGATCAACTAGAGCTCACCAACAATCTGCGGATATCTCGTCGCCTACTGCAGAGATCTTCTAACACCTGTGCCTGCAGCATGTAAGGTAATTCCCCCAAGAGGGGTCAGTACGAAGAAAGTACTGAGTATGTAAGGCCATATAAAATAGTATAATAATACATAAGTACTTCCAAGAAATAAAGCGTAACAGAATAATCAATATGGATATACCTCCGTCCTGAATATGTGGAACCATGTTCATTACCTCTATTATTTCCATCACTTGGTCATTTACTCTTATCATCATAATTCTCATAATAACCTCCATATTTGTAATCATGCATGGGATATACTCTAATTTCTTTTACAACCATCTTCATTATGCGGATCTCAATATAATACCGATCATCACCTTCTAGGTGGATTATAATATAATACCGGTCATCACCTTATAGGTGGATAATAATATATATCGCTCATCACATTATAGGTGGATAATCATATATACCGCTCATCACCTTATAGGCGGATAATAATAGATACCGCTTATCACCTTATAGGTGGATAATAATATATACCGCTCATCACCTTATAGGTGGATAATAATATATACGCCGTTCATCACCCTATAGGTGGATAATAATATATACACCGTTCATCACCTTATACGTGGATAATAATATATACCGTAATAATACCATCTTGGACTTATACCCTTTTGATTGTGATCCATACTCAATAAAACATAAAGTAACCAAATGCACATTACTTCTTTACAATCTTATTTCCTTAACATAGTTATGAGAGTGACACATTAGAGATCATGACATTAATTAAGCACACACTTATATACACATTTCACTTCACTCCTTTACTTCATGAGATTGACACCTTCACTTATGAGAAATAGTTATATTAACTTGCACATCACTGCCCTTCTTACTCTTATGAGATTGGTACATTTACATGTGAAAGATTGGTACAAGGGTAATCATCATATTCTTAGACGTTGGAACACAAATATACATTACTTTACGTCTTTACTCTTGTAAGACCGACATGTCTACTTGTGAGGGATAGATACATTCACTTGTGAGAGATTGTTATATACACTTGTCATAACATTATTTGAAACACAACATCTTTGGAACCATTGGAACAATAGTCAATGAATAAGAGACATGTGTATAAACACTATTGGAACTTTGGAACATAACATGATTGGGGTAATGCTATACCAACTAAACAAGCCATATTTACCCCACTACTCTCGTTGAGATAATTCTCTTAGAATCTACAACATCATGACAACTTAGAAACTTCAGTCAATAAATAAGAGATATGTGAATCATTATACAACTAAGAGTAGGACACATGTGAATAACAATATATGCCAACCCTAGTTGGAATACTATAGAACCCCTTTGAACTACAACACTTTGAAAATTTTGGCATATTAGCCAATGAGCATGAGTCAACCAATGGACGTGAGTCATATGATTCACCATTGACAAATGTAATAGGAACATGTGAGTAAAACTATTTTATGACTGGAAATGGGATACCTTTGAGCATTTCGGAATAGAGTAAGTACTATGACAGTGTGAACACCATATACTGCAGAAGGATATAGAAGAGTAGCCTTACATAACTTCACTTCCAAGTATGAGTACACAAGTCTATATATGAACACATCAGTCCATCTCCTTCCTTATGTTTCACTCTACAATCCAAGTTCATAACAAAGTTCAGGTTAACAACCAACTCTCTTACAAATGTATAAGTATCACAATGAGTTATGTGACTGCTATATAGCATCATTTCATCCTTAATAGTACAATCCATTGCATTATCATACCAACAACATCATAACATTCCACCCATTAACCAAAATATCACACATCAATAGCATTTCACACCACACTTACCCTTTATGCTTCCTCATTAGCATTCCATCACAATTACTCCTTTATAACAACACATGAACAACCATAAATACTTAATATAGTCCAACACACCTCCATACAACACTTTAAAGTCATTAAAACGACATCACAAGTTGATAATTACATCCAAAAAGGGTATAGGGGCCTTCGGGGGTCGACTATGTACAAAAACATACAAAACCAAATCTGGAGGTGACTTGTGCTGCAACCTGCAACTGCAGGTGGCTGAGGTGCGCGCGCATATGCCCTCTGGCAGCAGCTAGAGGCATCTGCGTTGGTATCTGCGCCCGCAGGTGCCTCCGTCTGCAGGGGCGGATGCCCGTTTTGGTCCAAAACATCATCTTTTGGGTCTTTTAATGAAATGAATGGTCCATGATCATAAACAAACTTGTTTCAAGATATTTTTTATCATCTTAGATGCCAACAATCAGCCATGGTCTCACAACGCACAATAACATCAACAAAACGACACTTTACGGTCAATACGTCACCAAAACCATAACCAATTTCACAATAGAAATTCCAAACATTATACAAAATGAAAAAAAAAGGAAATAATATAATCACATCTCACATGTCAATATTAAATCCATCAAGTTCATTTCCTTCAAGATCACCAGCCCATGTTCAAGTTTACAAGACAAAACCATCCTCCGATTTAGCAAACACAAATTGTCTTACACATAGTGACCTTCTCACACTTCACCAACTTAACCAACATGATATACACAATTTCTCACGCTTAAAATATATTAAATCATAATAATAAATACTTACCAAAGCTTGCAAAGAGAGATCTTGGCCCAAAATATGAGAGCTTAGGGTTTGGTTGAAGAGAGAAATGTTGTGGAAAATTCTTGACAAAGCATGGGTGTCCAAATGAATAAAAAATCTGAATTTCATGCTTTATATAGGCCCTCAAGTCTCTTCTTATCCACTACTCAACATTAAATATCATGTTTGAAAGGGTCAAAAGGAAGAATGGATCTTTTTTTTCTCCTTTTGGGCTTAAATTGAGCCCATTTGCATATATTAATTTGGCCCAACAATTTCAAGTACAAATCCTCTAAAATCTCATGCATGTTTAATTAATTCCATGTATATCACGGGAACCAAATTGGTTCAAAAATCTACAGGGTATTACACCTCCTACGAAGGTCTAGTCCCATGTACTAGGCCCAATATCTATTACCTCATCAATAACATTACAAAGTACATACTTTTGGCTTTCGACACTTAAATAAACATTGTTCAACGTCGTCAAGTAGGGTTTGGTAGGTACGGGGTGTTACAATTTGTATAGTGTTGAGTGAGTTGGCCGATGATGGCTACCAGTACTTAGTTGATGTATTGATACTACATGTACTCTTTTTTTTGTTGAGTACCAGCATTTGAGACGAGACCTCGACTCTAGTCAATGATTTTATACATTGATTCAAGGGTGAGCAGCATGTCCGGGCAGCCACTGGATCCTTCTTATATTGGTTATGTCCTTTGTGTTTAGACTTGGTTTTGGATACTGTATTAGATGTTTTTTACGGTGACTTTCAGGTCCTAGGGGTTGTAATAATTAGAGATACTTTTGCACTCTATTTTGTTTATCGATATTAAATAAGTTGGTATTGAATTTTGTTGATAAATATTGTGTTTTAGTGAGTAATGATAAGAATTAAAGGAAAGTGACTTTTGAAGGTCCGATTTAGTTAGTTAAGCGTTGGGTTAGATAGTTCTCCCATCGTAGAGTTAGGGTGGGTGCCATTCATGACCACTTGGGTCATGACAGTAACCTAGCTGAACAGTGAAGAACGCGCTCGCAACCTAATAAATCAGAGCTTTTCCCTTTCGTGAATCCTCCGACCGCTGCCATGCTATCAAAATAATAATCCACGCTTCAACATGAGAATAAAGATACCTATTTTGTAATTTTGTACACATGACAAAAAATTGGGTCAAGAATCGCCTCGTGGGACCTACTGATAGAAATGAAAATTAGATTAGTCATTAGGTCCTTCACAACTTAAGGATCATGTTCTTCGAAATTGAGCACAATTCGAGCTTTAAAACAGTCCCAAATCACCCCCAAAAGTCTAAGGGAAATCAAGAATAAACTAGAGAATTGAACAGAATAGAGATTGAGAACTTACTAATTATTGACAGAAAAATGATTACAGAGCAAAGAAACAATGAATCCTAGCCTTATCTTATGATCTCACATTGTTTCTCCAAGCTCAAGAGTGTAAAAATGGTGAAAAATAGAGTTTGAAATGGGAAAGCTGCCAATTTACCGCTAAAGGGGCTACTGCTATGGTTGCTAGGCCCCGCTAAAGCGGCTCCCAAGTAGCTTAAGCGGCTCTGCTAAAGGGATGAAGGATTCGCTTAAGTGATAGACACTGAAATCATCAACAAACGCTTAAGAGTCTCCACTTAGGCAACAAAAGGGTCGCTAAAGCGGTTGCACTAGATGTTTTACACCAGATTTGTCAGCTAAGCCCAAAAGGACTTCGACCGGGTGCTCGAGATTCATTCGGAACCCCATGCATGCAAAAAAAATATGCTAACCTACCAAAAATGAAATTCTAAACTCAACGAAACTATCTAAATTTCCAACCGAGGTTGTTTTGAAAAAATATGGGGCCTACACCTACTGTTTCTTTTTACCAATTTCCAACCAATAGCCCAAAATGAGCACAGAAGTCTGGGGACCCAAACCAATGGTCCCCCTAGCCTAAAATCCACATTTTGGAGCAAATAGGACTGTCAAAATTGCCTTTCAAGGTTATTTACTAGGAGTTCTAGCCGAACACTAATTTCTTAACTCCAAAAGCTCTAAAATAGGGAAATAAGCATAAAAACCAAACAAACTGCCTAGGAATCATACTACCAGTCCCAGCAAGAAAAAAAAATGACCTAGAGGGTTATTACAATTTAAAAAATTGGATGTTTAAGGATTATAGTTGATTTTTATCAATATCCATAGATAATGACCACAGTTTGATAATCTGATGATAATCTGTTTGATAACTTGTGTCGGTTTATACTTAGATTTGATGAATGTCACGACCCAAAAACTCAGGTCATGATGGTACCTACTTTAACCCACCAGTAGGTAAGCCAAACTATATTTTGAAAAGACGAGTAATGGGCTAACAGGCAAAAAAGGGAGAAATAAGGATAAAACAGTAATATTAAGTGACAGAAGGGAGATATATACATAAGTATGACATACAAAAGAGGGGGAAGGGACAAAATATACCAAGTGAATCCCCCAAGACCTGGTAAGGTCAATACAAGAGTCGTTATACAAAAGAGTACTAGACAGTGATAAAACATACTAAGTAGTCTCTTCACATACACAATAATAATAAGACAAAATCCAAAGGAGAAGGATCAACTTCGGATACTGAAAGCTTACCCAAATGTAACACCCCGTACATTTCTGAACCTAGGTGATTACCGTAACATTTATGGAATTATTTAAACATGAGATTGTTGGGGTATTATACTTTAAATTTGGTGGGCTAGATTAGTCTTGTGCCATTGGGCTTAATGGAGGCCCAAAATTACACACAAGACATGGCCCAAAAATGGAAAAAATGCCCCATTCTTCCTTTGACTAATCAATTATTGATAAAAGTGGCTAAGGATGAATTCAAGGGCCTATAAAAGGCACCAAAAATCAGATTTTATTCCTAAAAAGGCACATGCCATTCTAGACTTTTCCAAGCAAACAAAAAGAGATA
Source organism: Capsicum rhomboideum (assembly GCA_031232105.1). Taxonomy (NCBI): domain Eukaryota; kingdom Viridiplantae; phylum Streptophyta; class Magnoliopsida; order Solanales; family Solanaceae; genus Capsicum; species Capsicum rhomboideum. The sequence continues at coordinate 47,978,831 of CP124708.1, read as the reverse complement.
TTTTCTCTCAAACTCTCAAACCCTAAGTCATCTCCCTGGACAAGATCATTATTTTACAAGACTTGGTAAGTGTTTATTCTCATGATTTAATATATTATATTCATGAGAGATTATGTAGGTCATGTTGGTTATGCTTGCAAGTGTTGAGTAATGCACTTTTGCTTTTTGATAAAAGATGCATCATCCATGCGATTTGAACTTTAAAGAGGACTTGTTTTTTTGATGAAAGTGAATGGTGTGGATGAGATATCAATATGTAAGATGTGTTTATGTCCTTAACTTGCTTTCTCTTTGCGTGAAACATTTGGGGTTGTTGTTGTGAAATTTTACATCGAACCGGTGGTGTATTGAAAGGAAAATGTCATTTTGGTGATGTTTATGTGCGTTGTGAAACCATTATGATCATGGACAATTCATTGCGAAAAAGGACCCTAAAATGACCCCTGAAGGCTAAAACGGGCATCCGCCTTTGCGGGCGGGGCACCTACGGGCGCAGATGCCAACACAGGTGGCCCTGGATACTGCCAAGGGGCACCTGCGGGCGCACCTCAACCACCTGCGGGCGCAACTGGCTTCACAGGTCAGCCCAGAACCCCATTTTGCATGTTTTTTTCTCTCTTTGATCCCTCGAAACCCCTATACCCTTTGTGGATGCAATTATCAAATTATGGTACCTTTTAAATGACTATAAAGGAGTATCCCGAAGGTATTTTGAATGGTATCAAAAAAGTATTGTTGTTAATATGTTGTTATGAAAGGTATTGAGGTGACTTGAAGGAATAATTATGACGTAGTGCTAATGAGGAAATGTAAAGGGTAAACTTGGTGTGAAATGTTATTGGTTTATGATGTCTTGGTCAATGTGTGGAATGTTATGGCATTGTTGGTATGGTGATGCAATAAATGGTATTGTAAGAGGGCAAAATGACGTTATACGAAAATCACGTAATTCATTGTCGTCGTATGCACTTGTAAGGTTGTTGGTTGTTAACATAAGCCTCATTATGTACTTGTGTTGTAGAGCAACACGTAAGGAAGGAGATGGATTATTGTATTCACATATAGGACTGTGTATTCATATTGAGAAGATAAGGTATGTAAGGTTTCTCTTTTCTAGATCCTCCTGCAGCACATATTGTTCACATTGATATTGTACTTGCTTTATGCAAAAATGTCCAAAGGTATCTCAATTCAGGTTTTCATATCATATTACTCACAGGACCAATTGTGATTTACATGTCTCTCATTCATTGACTGAAGTTCCAAAGCTCTCATAATGTTGTAACTACTAAAAGAACTATTTCAAAGAAAGTAATGATGTAAAGAGAATCTATTCATTCCTGAGCAGCACTTCCAACAATGTTATGGTCCAAAGTTCCAATAATGTTTCAATCACCAATGTATCAATCTCTCACAAGTAAAGGTATCGATCTCTCACAAGTAACAAAATGAAGAAAGATATATATATATAGAGATAGATGTTATATATTATAGCCCGCCGATAAGGTGGATGAATGTTATATTATGGCCCACCGATAAGGTGGATGATAGTTGATATTTTACACTATATTATGTTATGGCCCGCCGATAAGGTGGATGATGGTACTATAGCCCACTAATCAGCTGGATGTATTATATATGACCCACTGATCAACTGGATGAATGGTAATGGTAAAAGCAAAGAAAGTAAAGCATTTGAGCGAAAGTATATCACTTGAAGGGAAGTATTTATGAACGATATATGATATAAATGATAATGACATGAATGAAGGATCGAAAATGAAAGTAACGAAAGCAATGTACATGTTTCCACATATACAGAACGAAGGTTTATCCACATTGATTATTTCACTTGTACTTGATATCATTGACGTACTTATGTATCATACAGTTTCATATGGCCTTACATACTCAGTACATTCTTCGTACTGACCCCCTTGGGGGACTTACCTTACTTTCTGCAGGCACAGGTGCTAGTAGACCTCCACAGTAGGTTACGAGTCATTTGTAGATCTATGGTGAGCTCCAATTGGTTTGGGGTTTTCCGAGTCACATGTGTACATTGGTTTTGGTATTATGTAAATATTGTATAAAGTGGGGACTTGTCCCGAGTGTAAGGTAATTATGTACATGTATCTATTAAAGGCTTTGTAGACGTATGTGGGAAGATGAAGGTAAGAGATGTATGTCCATTTTGACTTGATGGCTCTAACGACCAAGTTTCATATATATAGCATATGTTTCCATAACTTTCGCATAATTACATGAGAAAATATTTGTTCTCTTGGTCCTCAACAGCTTCGGGTGCCAGTCCGCCTCAATGGGATTTGGGGCGTGACAAAAGTGGTATAAGAGCAGGTCGTTCTAAGGGTGTCTACAAAGCCGTGTCTGTGTAGAGTGTTTTTTGGGAGGCTACGGGACATTTAGAAGTTGTTTCTTTTCTTTATTTCTAGATCGTGCAATAGAGCCAATGTCGTAGGTGGAATCATATCTGACCCTTGAAATTGATTTTCTTTGTTATAGTAATATGTCGATTACAAGACAAGATAGGGACAAAGGTAAGAAGGTAGATATGCTTGCTGGAGGAGAAACTAGTAAATCATCACCTGACTAATCTAGTCAAGGTGGGGCTAAAACTGAGTTTGCAATGCAGGCTTCCCCTACTTTTCCAGCTCTAGAAGAGCTGAGAGGGAGAGAAGAACCTACCGAAACACCTGTTATTGCTACTGAGCAGGATCTAAGAAATGCAGTGCAAATGTTGACTCATATAGTTGATTGTATAGTTACTGCACTGAATCAAGGACAAGTAGGTCCAATGAAAGGTAATGACAGTGAGGCTAGGGCAGCTAGTCGGAGGACACGGGATTTTCTGAAATTAGACCCTCCCACGTTCACCGGGTCAGATGTGAATGAAGATCCACAAGATTTCGTGGACCAAATCAAAAGGGCTCTAGATGTTATGCATGTAACTGGTATAGAAATAGTGGAACTTGCAGCATATAGACTGAAGGGTGAGGCTATATTATGGTACAAAGATTGGAAACGATATAGGGGTATAGGTGCACTTCCAGCTAGTTGGGAGGAATTCAAAATGGCATTTCTGGATCATTATCTTCCCTATGAGATCCATGAGGCTCATGCGGATCAGTTTTTAAATCTTCATCAAGGGAACATGAGCGTCAGGGAGTACAGTCTCCTGTTTAATTCCTTGGCTAGGTATGCTCCAAATGTAGTAGCCACTATGGCCGACAGAGTCCATCGGTATGTAAGCAGATTGGAGCCATACTTGGTGAGGGACTGTACTATTGCAGCGTTAAACAAAGACATGGCTATATATAGAATACAAGCCTTTGCACAGAAAATAAAGGGTTAGAGGCAACAGAGAAGGACACAAGAATTTTAAGAAGGGCCATCAAAGAGGGCTAGACCTATGGGACAGTTTATGGCGACCCAAGGAGAATTTAGGCCTCGAGTGTTTCCTAGACCGCCTAGACCATCATGTTCGAACACTACAGCAGGTACTCCATCTCAACTTCTAGGGTTTAAAGGCGGTCAAGTTGGGCAAAGTAGTGGTACTCGGGGTTTACAGACAGTGGGATATCGAGAACAAGGAAATATGAGCCAATCTAGGTCTTTTCGTCAACTGTACCAGCGCTACGGGTAGTCTGACACAACCTACGGGGTCAGCCGTTGCATTATCATTGTCAGGTGTAGAACTTGCTGGCCATGGCAGAGGTACTAGCGGAGCAGCGAGTCCTATTCAAAACCGTACCTATGCCTTAGCGGATCGACAGAATTCGAGGGCTTATCCTGATATAGATACAGGTATATTATCCATATTCTTTCATAAGATATATGCATTGATTGATCCAGGTTCTACATTAGCATATGTTACTCCATTGATTGTGAAAAAAAAATGTGAAAGAACACCAGATTCACTAGTTAAGCCATTTGAAATATCTATACTAGTTGTGAATCTATTATAGTTAAAAGTATATCATAATGGTATAGAAATTGTTTGTGGCTATGACACACTGGTTGACCTTCCTGAATTGGAAATGGTAAATTTTAATGTTATCATGGGTATGGATTGGTTGGCTTCTTTTTATGCCATGGTAGATTGCCGAGCTAAGAAGTTACATTTATATGTTCCACGAAAGGATGTTATTGAATAGATAGGTAATGCGGGATCATCGAGAGGTAAATTTATTTCTCATCTTAAGGCAAAGAAAATGATACCCAAAGGGATACATATGCCACTTAGTAAGAGTAGAAGATACTGATGTGAAGCCACCAACTCTTCAATCGGTTCCGATGGTAAATGAAATTCTTTGAGGTCTAGTATATCTCTTTGGGGGTGCATCAGTGTTAATTGTACGAATAAACAAAAGATAGCACATTGAGAATGTGTATTGACTATCGACGATCGAATAATGTGACAATTAAGAATAAATACCCCCTCCCCAGAATTGATAATTTATTTAATTAATTACAGGGTGCCAAAAATTTCTCGAAAGTTGACTGAGATCGGAAGATCACCACTTAAGGGTTAGGAAAAAATAGGATAACCAAGACAACTTTATGAACACGGAATGTGCATTACAAATTTTTAGTTACGTCAATTGGGCTGACAAATGCACCAGTAGTTTTTATGGGTTTGATGAAATAGGGTGTTCAAGGCATTGTTAATATGTGTTCGAGACCATGTTTAGAGATGATATTCAAGATCACGAGAGAGCCATGATAATCACTTGCGACAATTGTTACGGATTCTTCGTGACCGTAAGCTATATGCAAAATTCTCTAAACGTGATTTTTAGTTAAAATCCATATCGTTCGTGGGTGACATTGTATAAGATGTGTATTGATATAGCATGGTGATGTAATAGCGTATGCCTTAAGATAATTGCGTCCACATGAAAGAACTTATCCCATGCATGATCTTGAGTTAGCAGTTGTGATAGTTTCTTTAAAGCTATGGCGCCACTACTTGTATGGAATTCATGTTGATGGATGGTCCACGTACAAAAAGGTCAGGTATTATTAAGGGTCTATGCCAATTAGGCAGCTTGGGGGTTCGTCTTTTTGAAATTTCAGATGAAAAAAATTATAGTGTAAAACATGGCAGAGTCTTCATTTGTAGCTGAGATGAAAGAAAAACGATATGCGGATTCTATGTTATTGCAACAGAGAGAGAATGTACAATAGGGCCTGACAAATGCATTTGATCTTACACAAGCGGGACTACTATAATGCCTAATTTATGAGATTCTATCCATCTGGGATCCACCAAAATGTATCATGATTTTAAAGAAATGTATTAGAGGGGTAACATGAAACGAACATTGAAAAATTTATAGCTCAGTGTCCAAGTGTCAACAAGTAAAAGTAGAGCATTAGAAACCTGGAGGTTATAGGCAATGTATCAATCGTCCAGTCTGGAAGTGGGACATGATTAACATGGAATTTTATCACAGGTTTACCTCGTACACTGCAGAAAATTTGATTCCATATGGATGATAGTTGACAGGTTTACCAAGATAGCACACTTTTTGAAATCTTTTCCGAAGAGTTTGGGAATCCAATAGGATTTAAGTACAGATTTTCATCCTCAGAGAGATGAACAAGCAGAATGTACTATCCAGACACTTGAAGATATGTTACGAGCTTGCACATCGGACTGAAAAGGTAATTTGGGTTGTGTAACACTCCGTACATTTCGGAACCTAGTTGACTGCCGTAACATTAATAGAATTAATTAAATGGGATTTTTGAGGAATTATACATTAAATTGGATGGGCCAAAATTAATCTTGAACTATTGGGCTCAATGGAGGCCCAAAGAGACAAGCAAGACATGGCCCAAAAGGGGTATTTGACCCATTCTTGCAATACCAAGTCGCTATATCATGATTGGAACAAGTGTTTTGTTAAATCAAGGACCATTAGGGGACTATATAAGGGGAAAAAATCAGATTTTATTGACCAAAAACACTCATGCCAATTCTATAAATTTCTATAACATTTTTCTCTCAACTCAAACCCTAAGCCCTCATCCCCTTAGTCAAGACCATCATCTTGAAAGCTTTGGTAAGTATTTATTATCATGGTTTAATAAATGATATTCATGTAATATGGTGTATATCATGTTGGTTATGTTGGTGAAGTGTGAGAAGTTCACTATGTGTAACACAATTTATGTTTGCTTAATCAGTGAAGGGTTTTGCCTTGTAAACTTGAAAATGGACTTGTACTATTGAATAAAGTGGAATTGATGGATTTAATATTGACATGTGAGATGTGATTATATCCTCAACTTTTTTTATTCTTGTACATAATGTTTGGAATTTTTATTTCGAAATTGGGCATGAAATTGGTGACGTATTGAAAGAAACATGTAGTTTGGTGATGTTTATGTGCGTTGTGAAGCCATGTATGTTCGTTGGCATCTAATATTATCTAAAATATGTTATGAAAAACTTAATTATGATCATGGATCATTCATGGAAAAAAAGGACCCTAAAATGACCCCCGGAGGCTGAAACGGGCATCCGCCCTCGAGACTGGAGCACCTGCGGGCGCAGGTTCCAATGCAGGTGCCTATGGCTACTGCCAAAGGGAACCTTTGGATGCAGTTCATACACCTTCGGGTGTATTTGGATTAGCAGGTCATCCCAGAACTCCGAATTCATTGTTTTTGCATCCCTTTGACCCCCCGAAATCCCTATACCCTTCATGGATGCAATTATCAACTTGTGACACCTTTTGAATGAATTTAAAGGAGTATACCGGATTCATTTTTAATGGTATAAAATATGGATTGTTGTTAAAGTATTATTGTGAAAGCTATCGAGTGACTTGACGGAGAAAAGGTAACGTAGTGTTAATATGGAAGTGTAAAGGGTAAACTTGGTGTGAAATGTTATTGGTTTATGATGTCTTGGTTAATGTATGGAGTACTATGGTATTGTTGGTATGATAATTCCATGAATTGTGTTGTAAATGGAGAAATGATGTTCTAGGGAAATTGTGTAACTCATTTTCATCTTATGCACTTGGAATGTAGCTTATAGTTAATGTTGGTTACGTTATGTACTTGTGTTGTAGAGTGAAATATAAGGAAGGAAATGGATTATTGTATTCACATATAGGACTGTGTATTCATATTGAGACCATAAGGTATGTAAGGTTACTCTTTCCGTATCCGTCTGCAGCATATAGTATTCACCTTGTTATGGTACTTTCTCATTTCCGAAATATCCTAAGGCATCTTATTTCATGTTATCATTTATTGCTACTCATATATACCTTATTCTTGACCTATGGTCATCCATGTATCACATAATTATGGACATGGTTCCAAGTTACAATAATGTTATGTTCCAAAGCTTCCAATAATGTTACAACTTCAAAAGTATCAATCTCATGAACATAAAAGACTAACGTAATGCATTTATGTGTTTCCAATAAGGTTATGATCCCCAATGTATCAATCTTATAAAATTAAAAGAGAGAAGTAATGAAAGAAGTAATTCCCGTATGGTTACTTTATATTTTCCTTATGGTTACTTTATACTATCTTTATACTTATTGAGTACGGGTGATAGCTTTGTGGGGGCGCAAGCCTAACTCAAGCCGATCCTGATATTGTTGGATCAGGGGGAAAGCTCAGTGAAGCAAAAGCCAAACTTGATGCCGAACCTGCTTCACCGATTTTCGGGTGATAGCAGGGGGGAAGCTTAGTGGGGCAAAAGCCTAACTTGATGGCGAACCTGACAGGGGGTAACCCTAAGGGCCAAACCTGCTGCATATATATATATATATATATTATATTGACGGTATTATTGACGGTATTATATTGACGGTTATATATCTATATATATATTGACAGTTCTAACTACTAACGGTAACGGACATAAAGGAAAATGGAGTAATGAACGTAAGGTACATATTTCCACATATTGAACGATGATTTATCCACATTGACTATTCTCTTGCAATCAAGTTCATCGAGGTTTTTAAGTTTCGTGAAGCTTCTTATAGCCTTGCATACTTAGTACATTCTTCGTACTGACCCCTTTGGGGGACTTACTTTATTTGCTGCAGGCACAGGTGGTAGTAGATCTTCACAATAGGCTACGAGTCATCCGCGGATCATTGGTGAGCTCCAAGTTGTTCGGGGCTTTTCGAGTCACATGTGTACATTGTTTTGGTATTGTAATCATTGTATAAAGCGGGGACTTGTCCCGACTATAGGTTGTTGTGTTCATGTATCGATTAGAGGCTTTGTAGACATATGTGGGAAGGTGAATGCAAGAGATGTATGTTCTGTTTGACTTGATGGACCTAACAGCGAAGTTTCATATATTGTATAAGTTTTCCATGACTTCCGCATAATTTCATGAGGTGTATTAAGATTCATATGAGGTCATGTATATGAATATTCATGAGCAAAGATTGGTTATCTCGAGCCATATCAGCTTCGGGTGCCAGTCCGCCTCATTGGGATACGGGGTGTGACAGGTTGGTTAATTACCTCTTATTAAATTTACCTACAATAATTGTTATCATGCAAGTATCAAAATGACACCTTATGAAACTTTATATGGGAAAAAGGGTAGATCACCAATTGAATGAGCTGAAGCAGATAAAACTGCCTTATTTGGACCGAATCTTGTTCATCAAGTTATAGAGGAAGTTAAGTTGATACAACAGAGGCTACAAATGACCCAAAGTCGACACAAATCATATATCAATGTTAGAAGAAGAGAGTTAGAATTTTCCATATATGATGGAGCATTTATGGAAGTGTCACCAATGAAAGGGATAATGAAATTTGGAAAGAAAGGAAAGTTGGACCTAGATAACATGTCATATGAAATTGTCCAAAGAATTAGTCAAGTTGTGTACGAGTTAGCACTACCCCAAGAACTCTACACATTTCGTTCAGTGTTCCACGTGTTAATGCTTCGAAAGTATTTGGGAAATCCAACTTGTATTGAAATCAGTGAAGATGTACCAGTTATGGAGGATCTCACTTATGAAGAGGTACCTATTGCTATTCTAGATCGATAAGTGAAAAGACTAGGAAATAAAGAAGTAGTTTCCGTAAAGGTACAGTGGAGGAATAGACAAGTAAAAGAAATCATGTGGGGAGCCAAGGAAATGATGAAGTCGAAGTACCCGTAATTGTTTCAAACGGGAGAGCAAGTTCAAGGTGCGGAATTGGAGCAATAACAAAGAAGTATCTAAAAGCATTATGTGGATATGTATATATATGTTAATATAGAGATGCATTGGATGTAAAGGAGAAGATGTTCTTAACATTCGAGGACGAATGTTTCTAAGGGGGGGAAAATGTAACACCCCGTACATTTCTGAACCTAGGTGATTACTGTAATATTTATGGAATTATTTAAACAAGAGATTGTTAGGGTATTATACTTTAAATTTGGTGGGTTAGATTAGTCTTGTTCCATTGGGCTCAATGGAGGCCCAAAATTACACACAAGACATGACCCAAAAATGGAAAAAATGACTCATTCTTCCTTTGACTAATCAATTATTGATAAAAGTGGCTAAGGATGAATTCAAGGGCCTATAAAAGGCACCAAAAATCAGATTTTATTCATAAAAAGGCACATGCCATTCTAAACTTTTCCAAGGAAACAAAAAGAGATATTTTCTTGCAAACTCTCAAACCCTAAGTCATCTCCTTGGACAAGATCATCATTTTACAAGCCTTGGTAAGTGTTTATTCTTATAATTTAATATATTATATGCATGAGAGATTATGTATATCATGTTGGTTATGCTTGCAAGTGTTGAGTAGTGCACTTTTGCTTTTCGATAAAAAATGAATCATCAATGTGATTTGAACTTGAAAGAGGACTTGATGTTTTGATGAAAGTGAATGGTGTGGATGAGATCTCAACATGTAAGATGTGGTTGTGTCCTTAACTTTATTTCTCTTTGTGTGAAACATGTGGAGTTGTTGTTGTGAAATTTTACATGGAACCGGTGGCGTATTGAAAGGAAAATATCGTTTAGGTGATGTTTATGTGCATTGTGAAACCATGGATGTTCGTTGGCATCTAATATGATCTAAAATATGTTAAGATAAGCTTAATTATGATCATGGACCATTCATTGCGAAAAAGGACCCTAAAATGACCCCCGGAGGCTGAAACGGGCATCCGCCTTCGTAGGCAAGGCACCTGCGGGCGCAGATGCCAATGCAGGTGGCCCTGGATACTGTCAAGGGGTACCCACGAGCGTACCTCAACCACCTGCAGGAGCATGTGTCTTCGCAGGTCAGCCCAAAACCCCGTTTTGCATGTTTTTGTCTCTCTTTGATCCCCCGAAACCCCTATACCCTTTGTGGATGCAATTATCAACTTATGGTCCCTTTAAATGAATATAAAGGAGTATCCCGAAGTTATTTTGAATGGTATCAACTATGAATTGTTTTTAATATGTTTTTATGAAAGGTATTGAAGTGACTTGACGGAATAATTATGACGTAGTGTTAATAAGGAAACGTAAAGGGTAAACTTGGTGTGAAATGTTATTGGTTTATGATGTCTTGGTCAATGTGTGGAATGTTATGGTATTGTTGGTATGGTGATACAATAAATGGTATTGTAAGAGGTCAAAATGACGTTATACCGCAATCACGGATTCATTATCGTCGTATGCACTTGTAAGGTAGTTGGTTGTTAACATGAGCTTCGTTATGTACTTGTGTTGTACATAAACATGTAAGGAAGGAGCTAGATTATTGTATTCACATATAGGAATATGTATTCATATTGAGAAGATAAGGTATGTAAGGTTTCTCTTTTCTAGATCCTCCTGCAGCACATATTGTTCACATTGATATTGTACTTGTTTCATGCCGAAATGTCCAAAGGTATCTCAATTCAGGTTGTCATATCATATTACTCATAGGACCAATTGTGATTTACATGTCTCTTATTCATTGACTGAAGTTCCAAAGCTTTCATAATGTTGTAACTACTAAAAGAACTATTTTAAAGAAAGTAATGATGTAAAGAGAATCTATTCTTTCCTGAGTAGCACTTCCAACAATGTTATGGTCCAAAGTTCCAATAATGTTTCAATCACCAATGTATCAATATCTCACAAGTAAAGGTATCGATCTCTCACAAGTAAGGAAATGAAGGAACATATATATATATATATAGATGTTATATATTATAGCCCGCCGATAAGGTGAATGAATGTGATATATTATAGCCCGCCGATATGGTGGATGAATGTTATATTATGGCCCACCAATAAGGTGGATGATTGTTGATATTTTACACTATATTATGTTATGGCCCGTCGATAAGGTGGATGATTGTACTATAGCCCACTGATTAGCTGGATGTATGATATATGGCCCATTGATCAGCTGGATGAATGGTAATGGTAAAAGCAAAGAAAGTAAAGCATTTGAACGAAAGTATATCACTTGAAGGGAAGTATTTATGAACGATATATGATATAAATGATATTGACATGAATGAAGGATCAAAAATGAAAGTAACGAAAGTAATGTACATGTTTTCACATATACAGAACGAAGGTTTATCCACATTGATTATTTCACTTGTACTTGATATCATTGACTTACTTATGTATCATACAGTTTCATATGGCCTTACATACTCAGTACATTCTTCGTACTGACCCCCTTGGGGGACTTACCTTACTTGTTGTAGGTACAGGTGCTAGTAGACCTCCACAGTAGGCTACGAGTAATTTGCAGATCTATGGTAAGCTCCCATTGGTTCAGGGTTTTTCGAGTCACATGTGTACATTGGTTTTGGTATTATGTAAATATTGTACAAAGCAGGGACTTGTCCCTACTGTACGGTGGTTATGTACATGTATATATTAGAGGCTTTGTAGACGTATATGGGAAGATGAAGGTAAGAGATGTATGTCCATTTTGACTTGATGGCTCTAACGGCCAAGTTTCATATATATAGCATATGTTTCCATGAATTTCGCATAATTGCATGAGATACAATGATGTTAATACAGAGACATGCATATGAATGTACATGAAAAAAGATTGGTTCTCTCGGGCCTCAACGGCTTCGGGTGCCAGTCCGTCTCAATGGGATTTGGGGCGTGACACCAAATCTCTGGTCAGTAAGTAAGCTAGAGGTCAGCATCTATAATGATGACTCATACTAGGATTTGCATCAGGGAAAAAGATGCAGAAGTGTAATATGAGTACCAAAACACGGGGTACGCAGTAGGCATCATAGGCCGATTGAGCTCAGTTACAGTAAAAGCATAAATAAAGTGTGAATCTATATTAAAAGGCAGTAAATGAGGGCCAGAAGTAGAAATAATAGGCTAAGCTAACCAAATGCGAGGAAATGAATATACATAACTCATAAGCAGAAATAAAAGCCTGGCAATAACCTAACTAGATCACCATAAGCCCAGAAAGTACACACAATAAAGAATAAACCCAACCAAACCCCCATAAGCAAGGTGGATAAAAGGAAGGAGTAATGCTAATATATGGTTAAGTACAACAATAAAGAAAGTAAAAACAAGACAAACTCTGTGAAAAGCAGACCATACTCTCCTCTTTTAGCCATAACCATAAATCTTACCAGTCTCAATTGGATTTCCAACCAAAGGTCAATAATGATGATAATAAATTCTGGACTCAAATCGAAACTAATGGATAATAACAATATACCAAATGCCAGACTCAAATTGGAAATACTAAATGATAATTAGTAAACCTAGGTACCGTACTTAAATCGGAACTAGCAAGTAATAGATAGTAAACCAGGGGCCGGACTCAAATCGAAACTAATAAATGATAAGTAATAATAATCTAGAGTTCTGATTCTTTCCAAGTCTATCTAGTCCTTTTTCCTATTTTAGAAGGCCAAATTTAGCAAATGAGTGTCAGATTCCATTTATTAAGTCAAAGATCGCGATTTGAGGTCAAAATACTAACTTATCAAGGATACTAAAGCTAACAAGCGTAATATGGTGATTAAGTCAACCCAATCCTAATAGGACGTCTCTCGAATAGCCTTATAACCTATTAAGTCTAAAAAGGATTTTGACCTCTGCATTTGTGGGCTAGCCTTCGCATTTTCAAAGAGGAGGCCAGTCTAGCCTTCTTCTTTGCGATTATGGTTGATCGACTGCATTCGTGAAGGTCTGTCCAGGCTAGCTCCCATGATTGCGACAGGGGTCCTGCGTTCACGAAGAAGAACCACTGACTGTATATATAGCTGGTCCTTTATTTTTCAGCTCATTGTTTAAGTCCAAATCACAATTAAAGGGCCTAGGGAGCTTGTGATTTTGTGGAAATTAATGTATGGTGTTGAGATTGATTTCAGGATGATATTGTGATCATTTCCTTACACTTTATCCTTTAAGTATCCGACTAATTCTTTGATTAATTCCCTGTTTGATTTTAAATTCCTTGATTTTTATAGGGACTGATCGGGGCTCGGATTACGCTCATTTTTTGGTATAAATGATCCTTGAGCTGAGAGGGACGCTGTAATGATTTCAGTTTTGTGATTTTGCAAGGGACCCCCACATGGGGTTTTTAATCTAATTTCTGACCCCGAGAGTTAATACACAATATGGGTATTGATTTTCTCATCTTGATATGTATAACCCTATTTTGATAGTGTGGCAGCGGTTGGAGGCTTCTCAGATGGGAGAAGCTCTAGTGTAGAGGATTTGACAAGCTTTCGACGGTATCCAGGTAGGATAGGCTTACCTTTCTCCTAGACTGTACTTTTTTACAGGATTAGTGTATTATGTTGCTAGCTATGGGTGGGTATTTATGGCTCGGTTGTTATTTTAGAATTTATTGTCTTATTTTAACTAGATAGGGGGCCTTATCGATAGAATTTGGGCCCGTTTTCCCGTAGGTTAGTATGTGATTATCTTTTAGGATTTTACTTAGTTTTTTTAGTGCCCTGGTATGGGATTGAGAAGCCTTAGCCTAGTGTCACGCCACGAATTCCAATGAGGCGGACTGGCACCCAAAGCCGTTAAGGCTCGAGAGAACCAATCTTCATTCTCATACACTCTTGCTCATGTTACTCAATAAACATCACCACCAAAAATAGATATAAGATGCCAATAGCGAAAGTCATGGAAAATACACACTAACTATGAAACTTGGCCGTTGGGTCCATCAAGACAAAACATACGTTCCTTACATTTTCTTCATCTGTCCCACAACATCTACAAAGCCTCTACAGATGCATAACCATAACCAACCTAGAGTCGGGACAAGACCCCGCTCTATACACGTATACAATACCAAAATAAATGTACATATACATCTTGAAAAGCCCCGAACCAACTGGAGTTCACCAATATTTTGTGGATTTCTCGTAGCCTACTGAGGAGGTCTACTAGCACCTGTGCCTGTAGCAAGTAAGGTAAGCCCCCCAAGGGAGGTCAGTACGAAGAATGTACTGAGTATGTAAGGCCATATGAAACTGTAAGACACATAAATATTCCAATGAAATCAAATATAAGAGAACAGTCAATATGGATAAACCATCGTTCTGCATATGTGGAACCATGTACCTTACATTCATTATTTTCTTTTGTTTCTAATGTTTATTCATCATCACTTATCTCATATCATACTCGGGCCCCAACTAATCAGTGGGTCTTAACGTAACATAATGTTATGTTGGGATCGACTCGAGCTAGGCTTATGCCTCTAGAGCTACAACCCTTAAATCAAGATATCGGGCTTGACTCGAGCTAGGTTATTCCCTCTAGAGCTGCCACTCATAAACCAATATATCAGGTTCGTCTTGAGCTAGGTTATTACCTATAGAGCTACCACCTGTCAGGATTGGCCCGAGCTAGGCTTATGCCTCTAGGACTGCCCCCTGATCCAACAAATTTGGGATCAGCTTGAGCTAGGCTTATGCCTCTAGAGCTACCACCTATACTCTCGCAACCAAAAAATATGTATTACTTTGTTTCTTACTTTCAAGAGATTGATATGTTGATAGTTGTAACGTTATTGGAGCTTTGGAACATCGGTCCATGATTAAGAGACTTATGAATAACAACTAATCCACGAATAAAGAATATGTGAATAATAATACATGACAGCATGAAATAAAATGCCTTAGAATATTTCGAAATGGAACAAATATAATGACAATGTGAACAATATGTGTTGCAGAATGATATGGTAAGAGTAACCTTACATACCTTATGTTCTCAATATGAATACACAGTTCTATATGTGAAAACAATAATCCAGCTCCTTCCTTACGTGTTACTCTACATCACAAGTTCATAACGGAGCTTACGTTAACAATCAACTATCTTACAAGTGCATAAGATGACAATGAGTTACGTGAATGCTATATAGCATCATTTCATCCTTTACAATACAATCCACTGCATTACCATAACCACAACATCATAACATTTCACACATTGACCAAAACATCATGAACCAATAGCATTTCACACCAAGTTTATCCTTTACACTTACTCATTAATACTACATCACAATTAATCCATCAAGTTACCTCAATACCTTTCATTAACCATAATCCATAAGTGGCATAATCCATCATGCCTCCAAACGACCCCTTAAAGTCATTTAAAAGGTATCATAAGTTGATAATTACATCCAAAAAGGGTATAGGGGTCTTCGGGGATCAAAGAGAGGCAAAAACATACAAAACAAGACTCTGGGCTGACCTGCGAAGCCACCTGCGCCCGCAGGTGGTTGAGGTGCGGCCGCAGGTGACCCTTGGCAGTGTTCAGAGTCACCTGCAGCCACAGGTGCCTTCGTCTGCGAGGGCGGATGCCCAAATCGGACAAAAAGGGTCTCTTTTGGGTCCTTTTGTGTAATAAATGGTCCAAGGCCATAAGTAAGATTTTCTTTTCATATTTTTGGGCACTTGTATGCCCACAAACAGTCATGGTTTTACAACACACATGAACACTGCCGCCAAACCCACATTTTCCTTTCAATACGCCACTAATTTCATAACAACAATCCCACAAGTTATACACATAAACAAAGCAATTTAAGAACATAACCACATCATACATGTTGATATTTAATCCATAAAACCCACTTCCTTCAAGATCACAAGCCCACTGTCAAGTCTAGTTGGCAAAACCCTTCACCGATTAAGCAAAAGTACACTGTTTTACACATAGTGAACTGTCCAACACTTTGCCAACATATGCAACATGATTTAAACACCATATTAAGCATATAATATTATATTTAACCATAAGAGTAAACACTTACAAAGAAGTGATCTTGTCCAAAGGAGTAATGCCTTAGGGTTTGTGAGTAAAGAGAAAGGTCTTGAATATTCTAGAAAATCGCATGTGTGTTTTCATAAATAAAAAACTGATTTTCCTTGCCTTATATGGTACCTCAAGTCATCCTTAGTCAAATCCTTGGGCATTAAATGCATGTTTGATTGGTCAACACAAGAATGGGTCACTTGCCCCATTTGAGCCATGTCTTTTACTTCATTTTGGGCCTCATTTGGGGCCCAATTCACAAAAATTAACTTAGACCACACCTTAAGGTGTAATACACCAACATTATCATGTTTAAATAATTCCATACACATTAAGACAATCAAGTAGGGTCGGAAGTGTACGGGGTGTTACATTCTTCCCCCTTAGAAACATTCGTCCTCGAATGTTAGTGACATCATTCAATTTAAACAAATGCAAGTCTAGGATCATTCTTAATTTTATCATATACATATACCTAATGCTTATAAATACGTACATGTTATTTCTCCGGTCCCGCATCTTGAACTTTCTCTTCCATTTGAAACAAATATGGGTACTTTGACTTCATCATTTCTCCACTAGTACCTTTATGGAAACTACTTCTTTATTTCTTAATCCTTTCACTTATAGATCAAGAATAGTAGTAGGTACCTCTTCATATGTGATATCCTCCGTAACTTGTACCTCTCTCCAATGCATTTTCAAAGCATTGAAATATGAAACACTGAATGAACTGTGGGGAGTTCTTGGGGTAGTGCTAATTTATATGCAACTTACCCAAATCTTTGGGTAATCTCATCTGGCACGTTATATAGGGACAACTTTCATTTCTTTCCAACTCTCATTACCCCTTTCATTGTTGACACTGTCAAAGCTACCCAATCACCTATGGCCAATTCTAATTCCCTTCTTCTACTATCGGCATATGACTTGTGTCGACTTTGGGCTTTTTGTAGCCGCTGTTGTATCACCTTGACTTTCTCTATAGCTTGATGAACAATATTTGGCCCGAGTAAAGCAATCTCACCTACTTCAAACCATCCACTTGGTAATCTACACTTTCTCCCATCGAAGCTTCATAAGGTGTCAGTTTGATACTTGGTATCAATGATATCTATTATTGTAGGCAAATTACATAAGAGTTAAATGACCATCCCAACTACTTTTAAAGTTCAATGTGCAAGCTCGTAACATATCTCCACGTGTTTGGATGGTATGTTCTGTTTGTCTAACTGTCTGATATAATAGAAATTGGAATCCCATGTAATCGTACTATCTCTTTAACATACAACCTTGCATAATTTCCAGTTGTACAAGTGGTCCTGACAGGTAAAAAGTGTGCTACTTGGTAAGTCTGTCAACTATTATCCACATGGAATCAAAGTTTCGAAATGTACGAGGCAAACTTATGATAAAACCCATGTTAATCATATCCCTCTTTTCAAGCTGGAAGATTTATACATTGCATATAACCTCCAAGTTTCTGATGCTCCACTTTTACTTGTTCACAGTTTTGACATTGATTTACAACTTTTGCAATGTTCTTTTCATGTAACCTTACCAATACATCTCTTTTAAATCATGTTACATTTTGATTGCTCCCGGATGAATAGAATACCGTGAATGATGTGCTTCTGTCATAATTCATTTCCTTAACTCATCTATATTCGGTACACAAAATATACCCTGGGCATTGAAGTACTCTCTCTCTTGCGTAAAATCAAAAACCTTCATCAAACCTTGCTGTCATTCTTTGTCAGCTGCAATAAAAATAGGATTCACATACTGGTTTTCCTTTACTTCAGCTACTAATAGAGACTCTGCCGCATTTTACACTATAATTATTTCATCTGGAGTTTCAAGAAGATGAACCCCCAAGCTGTCTAATTGATGTAGACCCTTGACTATACCTTACTTTTTTGTCAACTGGCTGCTATTTCTTCCGATTTCTTTGCAACTTAATGAATTGGTTACCACATTTGCTTTTCTGAGATGGTATAAGATATTACTATCATAATATTTTAGTAATTCCATCCACCTTCGGTGTCATAGTCTGTTACGAGTTCCAGCCGCTTTCACTGCCTCAAATTTAGTTCCTAGTTTTGGTCCTTCTTCTTAAAAATATACTACTACAAACTTTTATGATCGGTATAAATCAACGTGAACCCCATACAGATAGTGGAGCCATATCTTTAAAGCAAATATCAAGACTGCTAACTCAAGATCGTATGTGGGATAATTTCTCTCATGTGGACGCAACTGTCGTGAAGCATATGCTATTATATTACCGTGCTGCATTAGTACACATCCGAGGCCAACCCCAAAAGCATTACAGTATACTGCGTAACCTTCTATGCCTTTGGGAAGTACTAAAACTGGTGTCGAAGTTAATTTATCTTTCAGCTCTTGGAAACATTCCTCACATGCATCATTCCACTAAAACTTACTTGCCTTGTGTGTTAGCTGCGTTAAAGGTGCAGCAATGAAAGAAAACCCTTCAACAATCCTTCTATAGTAACCTACCAACCCAAGGAAGCTACGAATTTTCGTAGGCGTCGTAGGCCTTGGCCAATTTTCCACCGCTTCAATCTTCTGTGTATCAGCCTGTATCCCTTCATCTGACACAATGTGACCCAAGAATGAGACTAATTTTAACCAAAATTCACATTTTGAGAACTTTGCATACAACTTACGATCTCGGAGAATCTGTAACACTTTTCGTAAGTGATTCGCGTGGTCCACTTGTGATTTGGAATAAACCAGAATATCATCTATAAAGACCGTCATGAACACATCCAGGAGTGGCTTAAAGACCCTATTCATCAAATCCCTAACAACTGCTAGTGTATTGGTTAGCCCAAATGGCATAACTAGAAATTCATAGTAACCATACCGTGTTAGGAAAACTGTCTCGGGTATATCTTTTTTTTTTTCCAACCCTTACCTGGTGATATCCCGATCCCAAGTCAATCTTTGAAAATATTTAGCACTCTATGAGTGGTTAACTAGATCGTCAATTCTAGGGAGGGGATATTTGTTCTTGATCATTTACCTTATGCAATTGCCAATAGTCAATACACATTCTCAATGTGCCATTTCATTCATTTTTTTTTTTCACACGGATGCACCCCAAAGGGCATACTAGATCTTATGTATCCCTTGTCCACCAAATCTTTGACTTGTTTTTTTTAATTTTCGTAGCTCTGCTGGAGCCATTTTATACGGTGGAAAAGAGATAGATGAAATGCTTGGAATCACCTCAATATTAGAAAACACATCGAGGAATTCATTAACCACCGAAACCGATTGAGGAATTGGTGGTTTCACATAAGTCTCTTTCCCTCGGACTAAATGACATATATACCCCTTGCTATCATTTTTTTTTCTTTTGCTTTAAGATAGGAAATAGATTTTCCTCTCGGTGTCCCCACATTACCCTTCCATTCAAGAACATTTTCTTGTGGAACATGAAAATGTTCCTTCTTAGCCCGGCAATCCACCGTGGCATAACAAGAAGCCAACCAATCCATACCCATTATGACGTCAATATCCACCATTTGCAATTCAATAAGATCAGCCAATGTATCATGGCCACACACAGTTATCACACAATTACGATACACTTTTTTAGCTACAATAGATTTACCTTTTGGTATAGATACCTCAAATGGGTTAACTAAAAATTCTTGTGTCCCTTCACAATTATTTTTTTCAACAATCAATGGAGTAACATATGATAGGGTAAAACTCGTATCAATCAATGCAAATACATTATGTGAAAAGACAGATAATATACCTGTCACTTTATCAGGAGAAGCCTCAAATGTCTGCTGATCCGCCACGGCATAGGTACGGTCTAGAATTCCACTAGAACTAGCTGCTCCTCTAGACCCTCTGCCACAACCAACAGGTTGTACATCTGACGATGATAATGCAACGGCTGATACCGTAGGCTGTGTCATACCACCCATGCCTTTTTGTGGGCACTCTCTCACCATGTGCCCTGGCACGCCACACCAAAAGCAAACATTTGTTCCTAACCGGCATTCACCTAAATGATACTTCCCGCAGCGCTAGCACAGCTGACGAAAAACCTCGAGTGGTGCATACTCCCTTGTGCTTGACACCCCACTGTCCATAAATCCTGAGTCTCACTTCCTTGCCCAAACTGTTTGCTTCTATACCCTTGGAATAGAGGGGGAGTATTTACTGTGGAATAGGGAAATGATGTCCTAGGCGGTTTGTGAAAAATCCGAGGCCCAAATCCTCCTTGGGACGCCATGACCTGTCCCATGGGTTTAGCTCTTTTCGACGATCCTCCTTCCAATTCTTGCATCCTCCTCCTCTGCCTCTGTCCCTTCTTTTGTTGCACAAGAGCTTGTCTTCGAGCTTGTGCAGCAACTATATGGGTCAATATTTGCACCACACTCATTAAATCCTACTCAATAGTATTAACGGGAAGATACTTCTCTCCTTCTCGGCACCGTTGGAGCTGGAAAAGTGGAAGAAGCCCGAGATGCAAATTCAGTGTCAGCTCCACCTTGACTAGCTTGGTCAGGTGGTGATTTACTCAGTCCTTCACCGGCAAGCATATCTACCTTCTTACCCCTGCCTCTACCGCTTCTTGTCATCGGCATTCACTATAACAAAGAAAACCAACTTCAATGGTCTGATATAATTCCACCTATAACATTTGGCTCTATTGTGGTGCACAACACATCCATAAGCAAGACTCTACTCAGACACGGCTTTGTAGACACCCTTAGGATGACCTGCTCTGATATCACTTTTGTCACGCCCCGAATTCCAGTGACGCGGACTGGCACCCGAAGCCGTTAAGGCCCGAGAGAACCAATCTTCATTCTCATACACTCCTGCACACGTTACTCAATAAACATCACCACCACAAATAGATATAAGATGCCAATAGCGGAAGTCATGGAAAATACATGATAACTATGAAACTTGGTTGTTGGGGCCATCAAGACAAAACATGCGTTCCTTACATTTTCTTCATATGTCCCACAACATCTTGTCACAACCCAAATCCCATTCGGGTCGGATTTGCACCCAAAGCCGATGAGGCCCGAGAGAACCAATCTTTGCTTATATCTATTCATATGCATGTCACTCAATAAGCAACACCATTAAATGGAGATATAAGATATCAATAGCGGAAGTTATGGAAGTATGTACTATATGTATAAAAGAAACTTGGCCGTTAGGGCCATCGAGTCAACATGGACATACATCTCTTATATTCCTCATCCCACATATGTCTACAAAGCCTCTACAGATACATATACATATCCAAGCTACAGTTGGGACAAGTCCCCTCTTTATACAACATTTACAATACCAAAATCAGTGTACACTATGACTCGAAAAGCCTCGAACCAACTGGAGCTCACCAAAAATCTGTAAATGACCCGCACTCTACCGTGGAGGTCTACTAGTACCTGTGCCTGCAGAAAGTAAGGTAAATCCCCCCCAAGGGGGTCAGTACGAAGAATGTACTAAGTATGTAAGGCCATATAAAACTGTAAGACACATAAATACTTCAATGAACTCAAACACAAATGAATAATGAGTATGGATAAGTCACTTTTCTATACTTTGGAAACCATGTGCATTGCTTTCATTATTTTCTTTGCTTCTTTGCTTGCTCATCATCACTTGTGTTACTATGTACCCAGGCCCCGACTGATCAGTGGGTCTTTATATAACATAATGTTATGTTGGAATCGGCTCAAGCTAGGCTTATGCCTCTAGAGCTACCACCCATAAATCAAAGCATCGGGTTCGGCTCGAGCTAGGTTATTACCTCTAGAGATGCCACCCATAAATCAACTTATCAGGTTTGGCTCGATCTAGGTTATTACCTCTAGAGCTACCCCCTGTCAGGATCGGTCCGATCTAGGCTTATGCCTCTAGGACTGCCCCCTGATCCAATAATCTCGGGATTAGCTTAAGCTAAGCATTTCGCCCTCAAAGCTACCACCCATACTAAATTATTAACCACATATATGCATTACTTTATTCTTTACTTTTGAGATTGATACCTTTACTTGTGAGAGATTGGTATAATCACTTGTGAGAGATTGTTACTTTCACTTGTCATAACATTATTGTAAGCATTGGAACAATAATCAATAAATAAGGGACATGTGTATAAACACTATTGGAACCTTGGAACATAACATTATTGGAACCATGGAATCTTTGGAACATTACAATGAACATGAGACATGTGAATCACAATTGATCAATGATTAGGGAACATGTGATTAATAACAATTGATAACCGGAGTTGGGATACCTTAGAACATTTTGGAATAGAACAATTACAATGTCAATGAGAACACTATATGCTACAGAAGGATATGGAAAGAGTAACCTTACATACCTTGTCTTCCCAATATGAATATACAATCCTATATATGAATACAATAGTTCAGCTCTTTCATTATGTTTCACTCTACAACACAAGTACATAACAGAGTTTACATTAACCACCAACTATCTTACAAATGCATATGACGACAATGAGTTACATGTTTGCCTTAACATGACATTTCCCCCCTTGACAATACCATTTATGAAATTATCATACCAACAATACCACAATATTCCATACATTGACCAATACATCATACACCAATAGCATGTCACACCAAGTTCATACTTTACACTTCTCCATCACCATAACATCACAATTACTCCATCAAGTCATCTTAATTCACCTCATAACAATATATCGGCCACAATTCCACAATTTACACTTATATAAAAATAATAAGTTAAGGAACATAACCAAACCATACATGTTGCTATTTCATCCATACCATGCCCTTTCATCAAAAGCTCAAGTCACTTTTCAAGTTTAAATCTCATAAATGACACATCTCTTACAAAAAGCAAAACTGCCATATCCAACACTTTCAAGCATAACCAACATGATCTGCATAATCTCTCATGCATCTAATATATTAATTCATAAGAATAAACACTTACCAAGGCTTACCAAATGATGATCTTGCCCAAGAAGAGGACTTAGGGTTTCAGAGTTTGAGAGAATATATCTCTTGTTGCTTTCTTGGAAAAGTCTAGAATGGCATGTGCCTTCTCATGAATAAAATCTGATTTGTTAGGGCCTTTATATAATCTTCATGGTCATCCTTATCCACATTTAATCAATAATTGAGGTGTTTTACTTGGTCAATGGAAGAATGGGTCATTTGACCCATTGGGCCATGTCTTTTGGCTTTATTTTGGGCCTCGAATTGGCCCATTAACACATATTATCTTAGCCAAAAAAAATCAATGTGTAATCCATCATATATCTCATGTTTAATCAATTCCATAATTGTCACAAAAATATTCACTTACGAGATTCCCGATCGTAGCCTCAATCGCAAAAATAGAAATTCTAGTCGCTCATGACTTATTTGAACATAATTTGTTAAAATACTTGTGACGAAGAATTAACCCCAACTCGGATGCTAAACGTACTTAAGAATAGTCCTACTATGATGTAGTAATGATACCATGACTCAAAGGTCTTATATACATCATAATAGTCGAAGAAAAATTTTGGCGAAAACTACCCAGGCACGCCGCTTGGCGCGCCCCTTTGCTGCCTGTGGAAACAAAAATTTGGGCCAGAGCAGCCTGGCACGCCCTCTGCAGCGCCCCATGCCAAATTTTTAATTTTTACTTTCTTTGCGAATTTGGTTGGATCTTTCAAGTCCAAACCTTTTTCTTACCTCTTAGCTTTAAGATTCTTTGCTTGGATGTCCCTTAAACCTCAATTTTTCACCCCAAAAATGCTCCACAAAGTCACAAACACCACCCACTATAAAGGTCTAATCACATTTTCTAGCACAATATCAAATGTTCCATCGATGACAATGCAAAATACATACTTATTGCTCTCGAACTTAGGGTAAACATGGCTGAAGGTTATCAGGTAGGGTCGGGAAGGTACGGGGTGTTACATTCTTCCCCCCTTAGGAATATTCATCCTCGAATGTTAGTAACATTGTCTCATTGTAACAACTTAAGTCGAAGTAGATCCTTCACACTATCATATACACACATACTACTTGTAAAGACTTACTTTGACTCCAATTCCGTATCTTGAACTTTTTCTTCCGTGTACAACTATTAAGATCACTTTAGATTTCTTTCCCTTGAGATTTATTCTACGTGCTAATTTCTCCAATAGTGCCTTTTCGGAAGCTACTTCTTTATTTCTCATTGCTTTCACTTATCGATCTAGAATAGTAAGCAGTACTTCTTCACATGTGAGATCTTTCGTAACTTGTATATCTCTACTGGAAGCAATACGGGATAATCTCCTATACACTTTCAAAGCATCGAATATGAAATACTGAATGACCTGTGAAGAGTTCTTGGACTAGTGCTAATAGATACGCAATTTGCCCAAATCTTTGGACAATTTACCTTTCTTTCTGAATCTCATTATTATTATTATTATTTCTTTTCATTGGTAACACTGTCAAAAATACCTAATTACCTATGGCACATTCTAAGTCTCTTCGTCTAATAGCGGCATATGATTTTTATCGACTTTGGGCCATTTGTAGCTGCTGGTATATCACCTTTACTTTTTCTATAGCTTGATGAACAAAATAGGACCCGAGCAAAGCAAATTTAACCGATCCAATTGATGATCTATATTTTCTTTCATATAAAGCTTCGTAAGGTACCTTTTGATACTTTTATTGTAAGTAATTTCAATAAATGATAGATGTTCATACCAACTACCTTGAAAGTCTAATGTACAAAATCGTGGCATATCTTCAAATGTTCATATAATACGTTTTGTTTGGCCTTCCATCTGAGGATGACAAGCCGTACTTAGATCCACCTGTGTACCCATGCTTTACTGAAAAGACTTCCAACACTGTGCAATAAAGGGAGCTCTCCTGTATGATATGATAGTGAGTGGAATCCCATGTAATCGTACTATCTCTGTAACATACAACTTTGCATAATGTTCAGCTGTATCAGTGGTCTTAACTGGTAAGAAATACGCTGACTCAGTAAGCTTGTCAACTATTACCTATATGGAATCAACCGTCGCAGTGTACGAGGAAACCCTGTGGTTAAATCCATGTCATTCATGTTCCACTTCCAAACTGGAAGGGTAATACATTTCATAAAACATATAGATTTCTGATGCCACACTGTTAATCAGTGACCGCTTGGACATTGAGCTACAAGTTCTACAATGTGCTATTCAGGTAACCTTACCAAGACATCTCTGCTAAACCATGGTATATTTTGGTTGCTTCGGAATGAATAAAATACCGTGAATGATGTTCTTCTGTCATAATTCATTTCCTTAACTCGTCTATATCCAGTACACATAATCTACGTTGGCGTTAGAGTACTTCCCCTTGTGTTTGCTCAAATACCTTCGTCGAACTTCGCTGTACATTTTTTTTTCAATTGAACTAAAACTATGACTTACATATTGCTTTT
Source organism: Capsicum rhomboideum (assembly GCA_031232105.1). Classification (NCBI taxonomy): domain Eukaryota; kingdom Viridiplantae; phylum Streptophyta; class Magnoliopsida; order Solanales; family Solanaceae; genus Capsicum; species Capsicum rhomboideum. The sequence continues at coordinate 47,953,008 of CP124708.1, read as the reverse complement.
TCCTTTATCTTAGATATCGATGAAAATTCTGCCACATTTGACACTATAATTCTTTCACTTGAAGTTTTATATAAGTAGTGGTGCCATTTGTTACAATCAATTGCTACAACAGTTAATTCAAAACCATATGTGGGATAATTTCTCTTATGTGGACGCAATTATCTGAAGGCATATGCTATCACATTATCGGGTATACACATCCCACACCAACTTTTAAAACATCACAATACACTGCATACTCTTCTGTGCCTTTAGGAGGTACTAGTACAGGTGTAGGAGTCAATTTATCTTTCAACTCTTGCAAACTTTCTCACATAAATCATTCTGCTAAAACTTAGTTACTTGTGTGTTAGCTTTGTTAAGGGTAATGGCAGAAAGCCTTTTTAACAATTCTTCTGTAATAACTGGCCAACTCAAGAAAGCTATGAATTTTCGTAGGCGTCGTAAGCCTTGGTCACTTCTTCTGTGTATATTAATCCTTATTCCTTCATTCTATACAATGTGTCCGAAGGACGATACGGATTGTGACCAAACTTGCATTTAAAGAACTTGCATATATCTTACGGTCACGAAGAATTCGTAACACCTGTCAGAAGTGATTAGCATGGTCCTTTTGTGATCTTGAGTAATCTCGTATAACATTTAAAACATTATCACGAATAAGCTTAGCAATGGCTTAAACACCCTAATTATCAAACCCATCAACGCAGCTGGTGCATTTGTTATCCCAAATGGCATAACTACGAATTCATAACAACCATACCTCTATTTTGGGTATCTTTATTTTCTCTGACCTTTACTTGATGATCTCCTGACCTTAAGTCAACCTTTATGAAGAATTTGGCACCCTATAACCGATCAAATAAGTCATCAACTCCGTGGAGAAGACATCTATTCTTCATTGTCACCTTATTCGGTTGCCGATAGTAAGCACTGATGCACCCTAAGGGGTCGTACTAGGTCTTATGAATCCCTTGTTCATTATGTCTTTTAATATCTCGTTTCATTCCCGTAACTTTATCGGGGCCATGCTATATGAAGAAATAAAAATAGGTTGAGTACCTGACATCACATTACTACCAGCTCATACATCGAGGAATTCATTTACCACCAGAACTAATTGAAGAGTTGGTGGCTTCACATCAGTATCTTTCACTCTTACTAAGTGACATATGTATTCCTTAGAGTATCCTTTTCTTTGCTTTAAGATGGGGAATAAATTTTCCTCTTGGTGTCCCCACATTTCCCTGGCCATTCAAAATCATTCTTTTGGGGAAAACGACAATATAACTTCTTAGTTCGGCAATCTACTATGGCACAATCCCTTTATAACATTAAAATTCTACTATTTCCAGCTCAATGAGACCAACCAGTGTCTCATGACCACAAACAATTAATATGCACCTATGATATACTCTTTTAACTACAATAGATTCACCATCTGTATAGACTTCATGTGACATAACTAGTAAGTCTGGTGTTCTTTTGAATTTTCAGCAATTAATGAAATATCATATGCTCGATGAGTCAATCAATACGTATACGGTACATGTAGCTACATCAGGAGAAGCCTCATTTTGTGGCCCGACATACCACACCAATAACAAACATTCGTCCCCCCAACCGACATTCACCTAAATAATAACTTCCGCAGCACTAACACGGCTGACGAGGAGACTTTGGTTGGTTCCTACTTTCTACATTCTTATGCTTGATACCCCATTGCCCGTGAATCCTGAATCTCACTTCTTTGTCCAAACCGATATGAACTGTCCCATAGGTCTAGCCCTCTTTGACGACCCTTCTTCAAATATTTATTTTCTTTTTCGTTACCTCTGATCCTTCATTATCTGTGCAAAAAGCCTGTATTCTGGCTATATCCATATCTCTTTGCAAGGCCGCAATAGTACAATCCATCTATCCACATACCGATGCACTCTATCGGTCATAATAGCTACCACCTTTGGAGCATACCTAACCAAAGAATTAAACAGAGGATTGTACTTTCTGACATGCATAGTCCTTTGGCAAGGATTTAGCAATTGGTCTGCATGAGCTTTTCGGACCTCATATGGGAGGTACTGGTTAATGAATGTCGTTTTAAATTCCTCCCAAATAGCTGGAAGTATATCAATACACCAGTCACATGCATAAAATCTAGAGCCCTTTTGATTTAGTCTATAAAGTCCTGTGGGTCTTCATTCAGATTCGACCCGGTGAACGTGGGAGGGTTTAATTTCAGAAAATCCTATGTTCGACGACTAGCTACCCTAGCAACACCATCATCACTCATCACTGGGCCAGCTCTCCCTTGATAGTGTACAGCAACTATCTGAGTCAACATATGCACTACATTTCTTAAATCCTGTTCGGTGGCATTTATAGGTGGTTCTGCGGATACTTCTCTACCTTTTGGCTAAGAGAAACCCGTATTGTAAATTCTATGTCAGCCCCACCTTGACTAGCTTGGTCAGGCGGTGATTTACTCATTTCTTCTTCGGCAGGCATATCAACCTGCTTACCTTTGCCCTTATCTTGTTTGATAATTAGCATTTGACTATGCAAAAGAAAACCAGTGTCAATGCGTACAAATGCGTCCACCTACAACTTTGGCTCTATTGCACGATCTAAGAATGAAGAACAGAAACAACTCATAAATGCCCGTAGCCTCCTACTTATAAATGTGGCACGCAACACATCCATAAACAAGACTCTACTCATACACGGCTTTGTAGACACCCTTAGGACGACCTGCTCTGATACCACTTTTGTTACAACCCGAATCCCGTTCGGGTCGTACTGGCACCCGAAGCCGATGAGGCCCAAGAGAACCAATCTTTGCTCATGTCTATTCATATGCATGTCACTCAATAAGAAGCACCATCACATAGAGATATTAGATATCAATAGCGGAAGTTATGGAAGCATGTACTATATGTATATAAGAAACTTGGCCGTTAGGGCCATCGAGTCAACATGGGCATACATCTCTTACATTCTTCATCCCACATATGTCTACAAAGCCTATACAGATACATATACATAGCCAAGCTAGAATTGGGACAAGTCCCCTCTTTATACAACATTTACAATACCAAATTCAGTGTACACTATGACTTGGAAAGCCCCGAACCAACTGGAGCTCACGAAAAATCTGCAAATGACCCGCACTCTATCGTGGAGGTCTACTAGTACCTGTGCCTGCAGCAAGTAAGGTAAATCCCCCCCAAGGGGGTCAGTACGAAGAATTTACTGAGTATGTAAGGCCATATAAAACTGTATGATACATAAATACTTCAATGAACTCAAACACAAATGAATAATGAGTATGGATAAGTCACCCTTCTGTACTTTGGAAACCATGTGTATTGCTTTCATTATTTTCTTTGCTTCTTTACTTCTTTGCTTGCTCATCATCACTTGTGTCACTATGTACCTGGGCCCCGACTGATCAGTGGGTCTTTACATAATATAACGTTATGTTGGGATCGGCTCGAGCTAGGCTTATGCATCTAGAGCTACCACCCATAAATCAAAGCATCGGGTTCTGCTCGAGCTAGGTTATTACCTCTAGAGATGCCAACCATAAATTAACTTATCAGGTTCGGCTCGAGCTTGGTTATTACCTCTAGAGCTACCCCCTGTCAGGATCGGTCCGAGCTAGGCTTATGCCTCTAGGAATGCCCCCTGATCCAATAATCTCGGGATTGGATTGAGATAGGCATTTCGCCCTCAAAGCTACCACCCATACTCAATCATTAACCACATATATGCATTACTTTATTCTTTACTTTTGAGATTGATACCTTTACTTGTGAGAGATTGGTATAATCACTTGTGAGAGATTGTTACTTTCACTTGTCATAACATTATTGTAAGCATTGGAACAATAATCAATAAATAAGGGACATGTGTACAAACACTATTGGAACTTTGGAACATAACATTATTTGAACCATGGAATCTTTGGAACATTAGTCAATGAACATGAGACATGTGAATCACAATTGATCAATGATTAGGGAAAATGTGATTAATAACAATTGATAACCGGAGTTCGGATACCTTAGAACTTTTTGGAATAGAACAAGTACAATGTCAATGAGAACACTATGTGCTACAGAAGGATACAGAAAGATTAACCTTACATACCTTGTCTTCCCAATATGAATATACAATCCTATATGTGAATACAATAGTCCTGCTCCTTCCTTATTTCTCACTCTACAACACAAGTACATAACGGAGTTTACATTAACCACCAACTATCTTACAAATGCATATGACGACAATGAGTTACATGTTTGCCTTAACATGACATTTCCCCCTTGACAATACCATTTATGAAATTATCATACCAACAATACCACAACATTCCATGCATTGACTAATACATCATACACCAATAGCATGTCACACCAAGTTCATACTTTACACTTCTCCATCACCATAACATCACAATTGCTCCATCAAGTCATCTTAATTCACCTCATAACAATATATCGGCCACAATTCCACAATTTATACTTATATAAAAATAACAAGTTAAGGAACATAACTAAACCACACATGTTGCTATTTCATCCATACCATGCCCTTTCATCAAAACCTCAAGCCACTTTTCAAGTTTAAATCTCATAAATGACACATATCTTACAAAAAGCAAAAGTGTCATATCCAACACTTCCAAGCATAACCAACATGATCTACATAATCACTCATGCATCTAATATATTAATTCATAAGAATAAACACTTACCAATGCTTACCAAATGATGATCTTTCCCAAGAAGAGGACTTAGGGTTTGAGAGAAAATATCTCTTATTGCTTCCTTGGAAAAGTCTAGAATGGCATGTGCCTTCTCATGAATAAAATCTGATTTATTGGGGCGTTTATATAATCCTCATGGTCATCCTTAGCCACATTTAATCAATAATTGAGGTGTTTTACTTGATCAATGGAAGAATGGGTCATTTGACCCATTGGGCCATGTCTTTTGCTTTATTTTGGGCCTCAAATTGGCCCATTAACACATATTATCTTAGCCCACAAAAATCAATGTGTAATCCATTATATATCTCATGTCTAATCAATTCCTTAATTTCACGACAATATTCACTTACGAGATTCCCGATCATAGCCTCAATCGTAAAAATAGAAATTCTAGTCGCTCATGTCTTATTTGAACATAATTTGTTAAAATTTGTTAAATACTTGTGACGAAGAATTAACCCCAACTGGGATGCTGAACGCGCTTAAGAATAGTCCTACTATGATGGAGTAATGATACCATGACTCAAAGGTCTTATATACATCATAATAGTTGAAGAAAAGTTTTGGTGAAAACCACCCCGGCACTCCGCTTGGCGCGCCCCTTTGCTTCCTGTGGAAACAAAAATTTGGGCCAGAGCATCCTGGCACTCCCTCTGCAGCGCCCCATGCCAAATTTTTAATTTTGACTTTTCTTTGCGGATTTGGTTGGATCTTTCAAGTCCCAACCTTTTGCCTACCTCTTAGCTTTAAGATTCTTTGCTTGTATGTCCCTTAAACCTCAATTTTTCACCCCACAAATGCTCCACAAAGTCACAAACACCACCCACTACAAAGGTCTAATCACATTTTCTAGCACAATATCAAATGTTCCATCAATGACAATGCAAAATACATACTTATTGCTCTCGAACTTAGGGTAAACATGGCTGAAGGTTATCAAGTAGGGTCGAGAAGGTACGGGGTGTTACACATCTACAAAGCCTCTACAGATGCATAACCATAACCAATCTAGAGTCGGGACAAGACCCCTCTCTATACACATATACAATACCAAAATAAATGTACATATACATCTCGGAAAGGCCCGAACCAACTGGAGCTCACCAATATTCTGCGGATTTCTCATAGCCTATTGAGGAGGTCTACTAGCACCTATGCCTGCACCAAGTAAGGTAAGCCCCCCCAAGGGAGGTCAGTATAAAGAATGTACTGAGTATGTAAGGCCATATGAAATTGTAAGACACATAAATATTCCAATGAAATCAAATATAAGAGAATAATCAATATGGATAAACCATCGTTCTGCTTATGTGGAACCATGTACCTTACATTCATTATTTTCTTTTGCTTCTAATGTTTATTCATCATCACTTATCTCATATCGTACCCAGGCCCCAACTAATCAGTGGGTCTTAACATAACATAATGTTATGTTTGGATCGGCTCGATCTAGGCTTATACCTCTAGAGCTACCACCCATAAATCAAGATATCGGGCTCGGCTCGAGCTAGGTTATTCCCTCTAGAGCTGCCACCCATACACCAATATATCAGGTTTGGTTTGAGCTAGGTTATTACCTCTAGAGCTACCACCTGTTAGGATTGGACCGATCTAGGCATATGCCTCTAGGACTGCCCCCTAATCCAACAAATTCGGGATCCGCTCGAGCTAGGCTTATGCCTCTAGAGCTACCACCCGTACTCTCGCAACCAACAAATATGTGTTACTTTGTTTCTTACTTTTAAGAGATTGATATGTTGATAGTCACAATGTTATTGGAGCTTTGGAACATCGGTCCATGATTAAGAGACTTATGAATAACAACTAATCCATGAATAAAGAACATGTGAATAACAATACATGACAGCCTGAAATGAAATGCCTTAGAACATTATGGAATGGACACAAATATAATGACAATGTGAACAATATGTGCTGCAGAATGATACGGTAAGAGTAACCTTACATACCTTATGTTCTCAATATGAATACATAGTTCTATATGTGAACACAATAATCCAGCTCCTTCCTTACGTGTTACTCTACATCACAAGTTCATAACAGAGTTTACGTTAATAATCAACTATCTTACAAGTGCATAAGATGACAATGAGTTACGTGACTGCTATATAGCATCATTTCATCCTTTACAATACATTCCACTGCATTACCATAACCACAACATCATAACATTTCACACATTGACCAAAACATCATGAACCAATAGCATTTCACACCAAGTTTATCCATTACACTTCCTCATTAATACTACATCACATTTAATCCATCATGTTACCTCAATACCTTTCATTAACCATAATACGTAAGTGGAATAATCCATCATGTCTCCTAACGACCCCTTAAAGTCATTTAAAAGGTATTATAAGTTGATAATTACATCCAAAAGGGTATAGGGGTCTTCGGGGATCAAAGAGAGGCAAAAATATACAAAATGAGACTCTGGGCTGACCTGCGAAGCTACTTGCACCCGCAGGTGGTTGAGGTTCGGTCACAGGTGACCCTTGGCAGTGTCCAAAGTTACCTGCAAAGTCACCTGCGCCCGCAGTGGCCTTCGTCTGCGAGGGCGGATACCCAAATCGGCCAAAAAGGGTCTCTTTTGGGTCCTTTTGTGTAATAAATGGTCCAAGGCCATAATTAAGCTTTTATTTACATATTTTTGGTCACTTGTATGCCCACAAACATTCATGGTTTCACAATACACATGAACACCACCAAACCCACATTTTCCTTTCAATACGCCACTAATTTCATGACTAATTTCATAACAACAATCCCACAAGTTATACACATAAACAAAGCAAGTTAAGAACATAACCACATTTGATATTTTATCCATAAAACCCACTTCCTTCAAGATCACAAGCCCACTGTTAAGTCTAGTAGGCAAAACCCTTCACCGATTAAGCAAAAGTACACTGTTTTACACATAGTGAACTGTCTAACACTTTACCAACATAACCAACATGATTTATACGCCATCTTAAGCATATAATATTATATTTAACCATAAGATTAAACACTTACACAGAAGTGATCTTGTCCAAAGGAGTAATGCCTTAGGGTTTTTGAGTAAAGAGAAAGGTCTTGAATATTCTAGAAAAGGGCATGTGTGTTTTGATAAATAAATCTGATTTTCCTTGACTTATATGGTCCCTCAATTCATTCTTATCCAAATCCTTGGGCATTAAATGCATGTTTGATTGGTCAACACAAGAATGGGTCACTTGCCCCATTTGGGCCATGCTTTTTACTTCATTTTGGGCCTCATTTTGGGCCCAAATCACAAAAATTAACTTAGCCCACACCTTAAGGTCTAATACACCAACATTCTTATGTTTAAATAATTCCATACACATTAATACAATCAAGTAGGGTCGGAAGTGTACGGGGTGTTACACCTAGGTTCAGGTAGGTGATTTCCTTAGAATGGGTTATCGAGGTCTGGTGATGGGCCCCATTGCCCTTTTTAGATAGAATGCTTTGAATGACTTACCTTTAGGCTTAAATGAGCTTATGACTTCTTCCTTAGGCTATTACCTTGGGTTTGGGTTAACTTAGACTTGATTTCACACTTATTTAGCTTAGTTACCCCTCGGTAAGGCAGTAGGTTATCTTAAACCACACCTCTTGATCTAATAATTTGAATCTTCTTGGCCTTAATAGATTTGACCAGACAAATTGAATTTTATGGGTAGATGGATTAGATATAGGTTAAAACCCATGGTATATCGTTAAATACTTTATGTTTATTAGGTTCTGGTTCGAGTCCGGCTGTTATTGTGTTATTATTATTTATGAGTTTCAATTTGCGTCTTGCATATGCTTTATTACGATCATTATGAATTTTGGTTCGAGTCAAGCATCTATTACGATTATTGCTTACTATTTATAAGTTTTGGTTTGAGTCCGGCATCGATTTTTAGTTATGGTTCACTGTTTATGAGTTCTGATTTGAGTTCAACATCTGGCCTCTTGTTATTATCTACTATTTCCAGTTCGATTTCGATACCTTGCCTCTTGTTATTTTCTACTGACTTCGGTTCAATTTTGGTACATACTTATCCTTATGGATCTGGATTGGAAATTTATTTTAGACTGGTAAGGTTTACTGTTATAGCTGAGAAAGAAGTATACGGTACGCATATCATCCTTCTTAGTTTATTTTATGCTTATTGATATTATTTATGGTTCTTACATTAGTTTTACTCTTGTTTGTACCCACTGTGCTTATGGGGGCTCAGTTGGGTTTATTTCTTCTTGTGTGTGCCTTCTGAGCTTATGGGGATCCAGTTAGGTTATAGATAGGCTTTATGTTTTTGCTTTCGAGTTACTTACTTCTTATTTATCGTATTTACCTAGTATAGCCTATTATTTCTGTTGTTTTCCCTTACTATTGATGTTAGCTTACATTCTTGCACTTTATTTATACTTTTACTGTATTTAAGCTCAGTCGGCTGATGATGCCAACTGAGTAACCATGGTTTTGGTATTCATACTACAATTCTACAACTTTTTCCTAATGCAGATCTGAGTACAAGCCACCACCACTGACGTTATCCTTAGGCTGTGTTGTTGATTCGGAGACAGGGTGAGCTTTCTAGAGTCCGGAGCTGATCCTCCTCCTTCTGCTTCAGTGATGGTCTTTTTGTATATTCTGAGACTACTATGTGTATATATATTTTGGATACTGTCTAGTACTCTCCTTTTGGTTATAGTGGCTCTTGTACTGACCTTACCAGGTCTTAGGAGGGATTCTTTTTGTATATTTTGTCCTCTTTTCTCTCTTGTATAGTATGTTATGAATGTATATCTCCTATGCTTTCGCTTATTATTTATTGTTGTTGATTTCATCCTCGTTTCCCTTTATCTTTCACCCATTTCCGCAATTACTTGTCGTTCCAGGCCATGGCTTAGCTTACCTACTGGTGGGTTAAAGTTGGTGCCATCATGACCTGAGAAATTGGGTCATGACAACACAATTGGAATCAAAAGCAACCAATATTATGTTAAAGTAAAGACCTTCAATTAATATTCAAATTAGCACCTAAACCTATGAAATCAAAACACACAAAAAAAATTAATCAAAAGCAATCCAAGATTATGCATCTAAGACCTCAATTGATTGATCCTAAATAAGCACATATACTATAGAGATTACCCTCAAGAGGAATGATTTCTTCAAGCAAACAATCACATCAACATTTCAAGCAACAAAGGCCTTAGCCCTAGCTCTCACAAGAGTTTCACTCTTCTAAATCAATACTAAAAAAAATCTAAGTCTAAAGAAGCTATTCTCCACTGTTTATAGCCTAAGTTAATTATTATAAAAATACCCTTAATGAAATAAGGACCTCAATTGATATAATACAGAAATGTAAAAATAGAAACCCTAACACTAAGACTGAGAATTAAAAATAAAAAGGATAGAAAGGTAGATGCAAAATAGGAATCAAAGGCAATTGATACCTTAAAGAGTAAAGTCCTCCAATGAATGTCCAATTAGAACATAAACATATAAAATGAGCAAGACACAAGTAAGGAAATCAAAAGAAATCAAAGATTATATTAAAATCTAAGGCCTCAATTGATTGATCCAAAACAAGCACCTATACTTTAGAGATAACCCTCAAGAGGAATGATTTCCTCTAGCAAGCAATTTGTCACACCCCGAATCCCATCGAGACATGATTGGAGCCCGTAGCCGATAATGTCACGCCCCGAAATCCCATCGGGACGTGATTGGCACCCGAAGCCAATATGGCTCGAGAGAACCAATCTTTGCCTATGTTTATTCGTATGCATATCTTCGTATGAACCTTATTCAACCTTATGAAAGTATGCGGAAAACATGAACATGGTAACATATGCTATATACATATTTAGGAAACTTGGCCGTTAGGGCTATGAAATCAAGCGGACATTTATCTTTCACATTCATAACCCACACATGTCTACAAAAGCCTCTAACAGATTCATGTACAAGACCAACTAATAGTCGGGACCAATCCCCGCTTTATACAACAGTACAACATCCAAAACAAATATATAACTAGGACCCAGAAAGCTCCAAACCGAGTGGAGCTCACCAAAACTCTGCAAATGACCCCCAATCTACAAAGGAAGTCTACTAATGCCTGCACCTGCACATGTAAGGTAAGTCCCCCGAGGGGGTCAGTAAAAAGAATGTACTGAGTATGTAAGGCTCGTAAGAAAATCATCATACATAATAACAACAATAATGGAATCAATGTAAAAGAATTAAAGAATGTGAATAAACTCTCTTGCCGTATGTGGAACCATGGAACCATGTGTATTACGTTCTTTACTCCTCTTGTCTTCATCTTTTGTTCATCTTTATTGGTCTACCCATGCTAGGCTATTCTGTTGTCCCTGGGATGAGATTAACCCATGCTAGGTACTTTGACCCCTGGGATGTTACTTTGACCCCTGGGATGTTGTTCCACGGCACCACTCACGCCACGTGAGTGTCAGTCATGCCATGTGACTGCTGCCGTGGGTCACTTCTGTGACTTGGTTCAATTCTTCTTCGCATGCTCGTTTTCAACACAGGTTTCTTCACCTTTCCTTCATTTACCCTTGTACCCCGACTATTTTATATGTTCATGTACTCGTAGCACCTGAGGTGTTACACAATTTCATCAACATGGTTTAGAAACCAAGGTCATTGCCCTAACTTTCACCCATTAAAATCAATATTTAAAGTAGTCTAAGCCCAAAAGAGCTATTCTCCACTATTTATAGCGTAAGCTAATTATTAAAAAAATACCCTTAATGAAATAAGGGCCTTCTTCAGCAAGAGACTTGCATTGATCATAATCTATTTCTCCATACTTCTTAATACTTCCATTTGAGAAGTTTTCTAACCTTTAAGCGTTCATAAAAGAACCCTCCAAGCCTCCAAAGTAGTGACTCGATGAAAGTCTACAAACTCCTTAGCTCGAATTTGTGTGCAAGGTTTTGAGTAAAGGCAACTTGCATCAACAATATATTTATATACTAACATGGTATTATGGAGGACATCTTCAGTCCTTCAAAGAGATAATCAACAATCCTTTATGATATGATCATAGTATATCTATATACTACATAACATTATGGAGGACTGCTTTAGTCCTTCAAATGTGACACTCCTCAGTCCTCGATGATCGATTCTATCATGGTATATTTATATAACTTTAGTCCTTCAATGAGACACTCATCAGTCCTCCATGATCCATAACAGTAGATTTATATACTAACAGGATATCATGGAGGACTACTTCAATCCTTCAATGAGACAGAGTCTCCATGATACAATCATAATATATCTACTGTCATGGTATCATGGAGGACAACTTTAGTCCTTCAATGAAACACTCCTCGGACATTCATAGTTATTTATTATTATGGTTTTTAAATTTTTTTAAATTTTTATTAGTCTAAAAATTGTTAAATATGTCTTTATCTTTGATTTTATCTTTAACTTTAAATGGATAAAAAGAAGATAATCAACCAAAAACAAAAAAAATTAACAACAACAACAACATACCCAGTGTATTCCCACAAAGTGGGGTCTGGAGAGGGTAAAGTGTACGCAGTCCACACCACTACCTCAGATGAAGTAGAGAGGTTGTTTTCGATAGACCCCCGACTCAGGACAGATAATAGTATAACAAACAAAAAACATAAAAATAAACAACAAAATGGGATAATACGCCGCTAGATAATAAAAGAAACAAAACACCCACAGAGTAATACTATAAACTATCTATTCGAAATCACAAACCTCATCAAAACACTACGAACAAGAACCTACAAGCACAGATACAAACAACAAAAAAAATTAACATAAAATAAAAAAAAGGAGTAAACAATAGAAAATTTTAAAATAAAAGAAGTTAATAAGAGGATAATAAAGTACTAGAAAATTGAACAAAAGACGAATAGAACTTCTAACAGAAAAAATGAACAAAAGGGGAATAACATTAATTGATAGGAAGAAAGGAACCAATATAGTTTTGTCCTGTGCATTAATTGGTACTACTATGAAATGCATTAATTTTAGTAAAACAAAAACATAAAAATAGCCCCAATGTTAGATATAATTTTTTTTTTCATTGCAAAAGATAAAAAAAATACAAAAATATATTTTTCATTAATTTAAATTTAATAAATAAATTTGTGAGTTTAGTAATTTTCTTAATTATTTATTATTCTAGTGAAATTGTTTAATATTTTTATATTTTATTAATCTAAAAATCGTTAGTTAATATTATATTTTTACCCTTTAAAAAAAAGATAAAGTAGTATGAAGAAAAGAGACAAAGGAGATAAAGACCAAAAAATAAATTGAAATAACTGCACACCGCGTGCAACAACAAATAAAAGAGACTAAAAATGAAAGAGAAACTAATTAAATATTTGGTACATTAATAAAAGTAGAGCATTAAATAAATTGAACATTAATGAGGCTACTTGGGGCATCCGGGTAAAAACTTTTGCAGAATGGATATTCTTTGTTAGTATTATTAAAGGAGGATATAATTCAGGGTAGTTAGTTTGCTTTTAGGGATACTTGGAGTAGGTTTTCCTTAAAAAGATACTTATTAGGGCTTTACTTTATTTCCTCCATTTTATTTTGCTTGGCTCATTTTGACTTGACACGTTCTCCTTAAAAAATATTTATTAAGGTTTTATTTTACTAAACTAATCTTATTAATTATGTTTTAGAAAATATAATTTAACGACTAATATTTTATGTAGTCATTTAATGATAAGGGTAGTAGTGGAAGAAAATAATAAACTTCTCTCAATTTTATAAATTAGACAAATAAATTAAAATAACTATTTTAGTAAGAGTGTCAAGTAAAATGAAACGGATGGAGTATTAAACTAACCTTATTAATTATGTGTAACAACCCTTGTTGTGAATTTTAGTTGTTTTTTTTCATATTTTGACCATTTTACCGTTCCTCGTAGTTACTATATATCATTTATGAGTTGGAGGAATGGCTGGCACGGTCCCTGAAGCGTTCAGGAGTGTTTTGAGTGAGTTTGAGGTTTTGAGTAGCCTTATTAGTGATTAGTTTGACTTTGGTCAATATTTTTTATTCAAGTGTCAGATGGTGATTCTGTCAGTTCCATTAAATCTGAAATATCGATTTTGGGTTAGTAGTCTGGTTGGTTCAGGTTTTGAGCCTCTATTTATAGTTCTGACCTTTTAGATGAGAAACTAGTTAAAATAGCCTAAAAGGGGTGGTCTCGGGGGTCAATTTGTTGATAACGACCTCTTTTGATAAATCTGATGATTCTATTGAGTCTTAAATGTCGAAATTAGCCTAATAGCATTATTGGATTATTTTTACAGGCTCTTGATCAAATCTCGAGGATCCATTTGGAGTCATTTTTAGTCCCTTAATTTTCAGCTGAATCTGGTTCTGGTGCAACCGCCCAGGCATCCATTTGGTGACCTTAGTGGTAGTGCCTAGGTGGACCAAAGGGCCGCCTTAGCAACGGTTTGACCGGTCAATGCACCATCGCCTAGGTGATGTGTGAGCCGCCTTAGCGAGACCGCCTTAGCGGCTAAAAGGACTGCCTAAGCGATCGTCTGCGTGGAAAGTGACTACCGCCAACGCGGTAGTCTGGCCGCTCAGGCGACGTCGCTTAGGCAACCATTTTACCGCCTAGGTGATGTCTCTGGTATAAAATATCTTATTATTATTTTTTATTTCATTTTTCCATTTTCAAGCTTTAGGGTCTCGGGTTTGGCGATTTCATAGATGATTTTTCATTAAATTGGACTTGGGTAAGCTTCACATGATTTCCATCCGTACTCATTGATTATTTCACTAAATCATCTTCAAAACTTAGATTTTAAACTTGAAATTTTGGGGTTTCACCCGGTAAGGAAGAAAAATGATTTTTCAAGGATTTCAAGCTCGATTTTAACTTGTTTTCAATGGATTTTCATATATAAACCCTTAGAATATGGGAAACACAATTCTTAAATAAAATTTCAGTTTTACCCTTTTACCCTCGGGGTCAATTTTTGAACTATTTTTAGACCCAAAGAAAATAGCTAATATGGGTATCATTAGACTCCTTTTGATGTGTAGATTGTGTTTTTGATAGATTTGATTTGTTCTGTGGCCGCACGTAAAGGAAAGTCTCTATGTTAAAGGGTCCAGGCTCGAGATTTGAATTTTCAAGGTAGGTTATGGCTTAACTTTCTTCAGACTGGGCTGGGTAGTTAACCATTCATGTAAGGTATGCTATGGGTTGGGGATTTATCATGAGATTCATATTTTGAGATCATACATTTATCATGTTACCCGTGTGGGGACTTATGTGATTAATACTATTGACTTGAGGGATTATTATTATTGTAATGGCCGTGTGGGGGATGATATGGACCTTATTTGAGCATTATTTGCCTTTAATATTATCTTGATGCCCGTGTGGGGGCTTGAATTGATATAATTGGCCTTAATTGAGTATTACTTTGCCTTCATCATTATTGTGACACCTGAGAGAGGGGATTGAATTGATATTATTGATGTCTTACATGACTCTTAATTATTGTGTTTTCATGTGATGGCTTATATCATGATTTATTGACATTGGGGAGATTGAGCTCATTCATACCATTATTAAATTGATTCATTAGATGATATTGATTTGGTTATGAGCTTGCATCCTTGATTCATACATCCATATGCTTGGAATTTGTATTACTACGAAACACTGATTTTGAAAGAAAAATAAAACACTTTACAAAACTCTTGACCTAGAAATGTGTCGACAAGGTTGGTTAAGATATGAAATTATGATAGTAGATGGGTTGCAAACCCCCATGGTGTCTGATGCTAGGCTAAAAACCACCTAATTTTACCCTTTTTTGCCTCACATTTGCTCTCTTTTTGATGTTGTCTTGAGTTTAAATGATGTGATTTACACTTGTGTGTTATGATTTGCTTATATAGGAGTGTTTTGAGGTATTTGGAGCTTAAAAGAAAATAAAAAGAGCACTAAGGAACCAAAAGGAATCAAGGAAGAATCTACATCGCAACACATGGCAAAATGAGCGAAAAATGGCCAGGGGGAAGAGGGCTTGTGCCACTGCTGTAAAGTAAGCAGTGGCATAGATTTGTAGTGCTGTCTGGAAACTTGAAGGCTTGCGCCACTCCCCAAAAGCAAGGGGTGGCGCGAGTTTGGCTACTAATCTAAATTTTCACTTGTTCCTTGCGCCGCAACTCTTCTTTTGGACTGTGGCGGGTGTCGAGCTCAATCCTAACCCGAATGGGATTAGTTTTAGACATTCTAAGGGTTCCGAAACTCTATATAAACCCCCCTCCCACATTTTTAATCAGATACAACTGATATGGGGAAGCCGAAAGCTAGGGCAAAGCTCAAGAACAAGGTTTTGTTTTATTTTCTTATTTTATTTTCAATTTCAACCTTGTAAACTCATGAAATCTCTTCTTCCAAAGAGATTCATGAGTAGCTAAACCTCATAATTTCTAGGGTTGCGGTTGAACATGAAAGTTGTGGCTAGAACATCATATTATCTATTTTAATTTCCATCTATTGAGTTATTTATTTCTTCTTGCTTTCAATTATTCGTTTGATTGATCAGCTTACGAATATTATCTAGGGCTTGTTTGATGGACTTGAAAAAGGGAACGAAAAGTGTAAAAAGAGGAAATAGGGCTAGTTTGTGAACCTTATAGGGAAGGGAATCTATTCGTCACTGAGGATAAAAATATACCCTGTGACCTAGCTTAGTTGATACAGACGATATCTTTATGCACTTCACTATTAACTGACGACCATAAAAATATAGGAGTTAGGAATAGTCGAGTAGGCTTAGAGTTGTTGGAAAAACGCTCAATATTGCTACAATTAACCTACAACTAGTAACTCAGGAAATCAAATTAGACGAATAAGTGGATATCGCAACTGGATTGTCAAAACACCGCAACCCTAGATCTTTTCTCAAATCTGAATTACAACATAACTAATCCACGACTTGTCTCCAATTGTTTTTATTTACATTCAAAACATACAAATCACTCTTAATTATTGGTTACCGACTAAATAACTCATATAAGAATTCAAACTAGAAATCAATTCATAAAATCCCTGTAGGTACGATATCTGGACTTACATCCCTTATTACTTGTACGACCACGTTCACTTGCGTGTGTGAAAGGATGCAACAAGTTTTTGGCGCCGTTCCCAGGGGCTTGATTTGAAATTGATACTATTTTGAGTTTTTATTGAATTATTTAGATTTCACTTTCGTTTGTTGTTTTTGTTTCTTTCAGGGTACAGGTTAGTTTATACTAAATACCCGAAGTCAAGGCAATTCCTTGATTCCAATTGACCACGTTCTTGAACGTACTCTTAGAGGGTTGAAAATGATGGGTGATAACTTGAACAATCCAATTCTTTAAAACCCACCAAATGATGCAGAGGATAGAGCTGCAGCCTAGCTTCCTCCTGCGCCATATGTTCCGGTGTTGAATTTTATGAGGCCGAATCAGCAAAATGCCTCTAGAGCTATTGTGAAGCCAAATATCACCGAAAATTTTAAGCTTAAAGAGGGCATGGTGCGACTAGTGCAGAACACTTGCCAATATGAGGGTAATCCACATGAAGACCCGCACAAGCACCTCCTAGAGCTAACTGAGTTGAGTGAAAGCCTCCATTAACAAAATGTTTCATATGAATATGTGAAGTTGACACTATTCCCCTTCTCACTAATTGGGGAAGCAAAGCAATGGTTGCAGAATGAACCAGCAGGATCTATCACGTCTTGGGATGATTTGTATGAAAAGTTTCTCAACAAGTTCTTCTCATCGAGGAGAACAAAAAAGCTTAGAGGAAAAATTTCTTGATTTGTTCAAAAAGATTCTGAATCCCTTCCCCAAGTTTGGGAGAGATACAAGGGATACTTGAGAGATTGCCCGCACCACCATCAGCCCAAGGAGATTATTGGGCATAATTTTATTGAAGGATTGAGGCCAGACTCTAAGTCTTTATTAGATACTACAGCTCAAGGGCAAATTTTTTCCAAGAGCTATGATGAAATAGAGGCGCTGCTCAATATTATGTCTGTAGGTCATCGAGACTATTCAGAGCCCAACCGAGTGTTCACTTCTACACAAAAAATGTCGGGTAAGTTAGAGTTGGATGACGTGTTAGCTATTCGAGCTGATATTGGGCAATTGTCTGCATTAATGAAGTAGAGTTTATTAGCTCCAAGTGCAAGTAAAGTTAATAGGTACAACAAGTTCAGGCGGCTGGATTATTTTGTGAAAAGTATGGTAAAAATCATGCTTACTCTGGATGTTCTTTGAATCCAGAATCTATATATTATGTGGGGCGGGATAATTATAGAAACCATTCAAATTTCTCTTGGGGTGGAAATCAGCAGGCCCAAAGACAACAGTATACACCGCAAGCTCCACAAGTGAGCAATTCTTTCGTGGAGACAATGAAGTAGTTTATGGGGAAACAAACTCAGATTGTGAACGAAATACAAAAATCCATTTATGAACTTGAGCATCAAGTGGGCCAACTAGCTTCATCACAACATGCAGGACCTGTAGATGCACTACCAAGTGATACAAAGAGTAATACTAAGCAGGTAATGGCAGTCTCACTCAGGAATGGAAGAGAGTTGGTTGAAGCCTGCAGAAAAGTCTAATGGTGCAAGTGATTTAAAAAAAATTCATATGCTATTGGTATGGAATAGAAAAAGAATAAAAGAAAAGTGAAAAAAAAAATGTGTTTGATAAATGAGTACTCCTTACTGGTGGCATGTGAACTTGCTTAAAGAGATGGAAAAACAAAGAAATCAATGGGTGAGAAGAGTAGAAAAAAGAGTTGGTTGATTGAAAAATGTGCTAATGATGAAGAATTTGTGATGTATTAAAGTGCTCAGGAAAGTTAGTCACTATTTGTGCCAAAATAGTTCCTACCCATTCCATAGCCTACGTTACAACCCAGAAAGTCCTTCTTGATCTTAGATTTGACGTTCTTATATTAGTGGAGTAGTACACTAAGGGAAATCCTATGGTTCATCATATATTGCATGTGAAATCTTTTTGAGAGTGAGCGAAATCTTATTCTTATACCCATTCTTGTGTTAATTTGTATACTTGTGAGTAAATATGGGTAACTCTCTTGTTGTGAGGGCACATGGTTGATGAAAGATAGGTGAGGTATTTGATCTCTTAGTTGGATGAATTATATGAGTTTGCTAATGTCATAGATTTGGTTCTTGAGGCTAGGAGGTCTTGGAGTAGTTGTTTAAATGTACTGAACAATTGAAGCTTGCTTAATAAGAGCTTGTCGTCTATTGTAGTCGTTGTAGTCTTAGCTTGAGTAATATTGTTTCAATTGGCTTAATTATTGTAGAGTTTATGTCATGTGTGTATAGCTTACTCGAGTACGAGTAAGGTTTTAAGTGTGGGGTGTTGATGCGAGGCTAAAAACCACCTAATTTTACTTTCTTTTACCTCACATTTGCTCTCTTTTTTATGTTGTCTTGAGCTTAAATGATGTAATTTACACTTGTGTTTCATTATTTGCTTATATAGGAGTGTATTGAGGTATTTGGAGCTTAAAAGAGAATAAAAAGAGCACCAAGGAACCAAAAAGAATCAAGGAAGAATCTACGTCGCAACACATAGCAAAACAAGTGAAAAATGGCCAGGGGGAAGAGGGCTTGCGCCACTGCTGTAAAGAAAGCAGTGGCGCGGATTTGTACTTCTGTCTGGAAACTTGAAGGCTTTCTCTACTTCCCAAAATCAAGGGGTGGCGCGAGTTTGGCTACCAATTTGAATTTTCACTCATTCCTTGCGCCACAACTCCGTTTTTGGGCTGTAGCGCGAGTCGGGGTCAATCCTAACCCAAATGGGATTGGTTTTAGACATTATAAGGGGTCATAAACTCTATATAAGCCCCCCTCCCCCCCCCCCCTCATATTTTTAATCAAATACCACTGATTTGGGGAAGCCAAAAGCTAGGGCAAAGCTCAAGAACAAGGTTTTGTTTTATTTTCTTATTTAATTTTCAATTTCCACCTTGTAAACTCATGAAATCTCTTCTTCCAAAGAGATTCATGAGTAGCTAAACCTCATAATTTCTAGGGTTGTGGTTGAACATAAAAGTTATGGCTTGAACATCATATATTCTATTTTGATTTTCATCTATTGAGTTATTTATTTCTTCTTGCTTTCAATTATTCGTTTGATTGATCACCTTGCGAGTATTATCTAGGAATTGTTTGTTGGACTTTAAAAAGGGAACGACAAGTGTAAAAAAGAGGAAATAGAGTTAGTTTGTGAACCTTATTGGGAAAGGGAATCGATTCGTCACTGAGGATAGAAATATACCCTGTGACCTAGCTTAGTTGATACAGACGATATCTTTATGCACTTCACTATTAACCGACGACCATAGAAATATAGGCATTAGGGATAGTCGAGTAGGCTTAGAGTTGTTGGAAAAATGCTCAATATAGCTACAATTAACCTGCAACTAGTAACTCAGGAAAGCAAATTAGACGAATGAATGGATAGCGCAACTGGATTGTCAAAACACCGCAACCCTAGATCTTTTCTCTGATCTGAATTAAAACACAACTAATCCATGACTTGTCTCCAATTGTTTTGATTTATATTCATAACATACAAATCACTCTTAATTATTGGTTACCGACTGAATAACTCATAGAAGAATTCAAACTAGAAATCAATTCATCAAATCCCTGTGGGTACGATATCTGGACTGTTATCCTTTATTACTTGTACGACCACGTATTCTTGCATGTGCGAAAGGATGCAATAGTGTCTTATCCTAGAAGCTTTTAGTCGAAAGGTGTACACGAGGTGATATTGAGACATTATATCATGGTCATTGCATTGCATCACTTGTATTTCTTTTATATGTTTGATATCGTGTATTTAGCCTTCTTTTATATGTATTCATGTGTAGTCTTTTACTGATATTATACTTTTACAACTATTAGGAGATAGGTTTGAGCAACCATTGGGAACTTTTCTATATGTAGGTGGAAGCATGCTTATAGTATCCTTTACTTGTTTAATTTTTTTCTTGGCTTAATTGGCCTATGATATCTACTGAGTACAAGTGGATCATATTCACTCTTACTTTTTGTATCCTTTCTGTGCAAATCCTAGTTTGAGTGCAACCTACGGAGCATGAGTTCGTGCTATGTTCGAGGTTGATTTGGAGTATGGGTGAGCTCCTCGTTCAGGGATCGATTTTGGAATTCATCTATCCTTATTGTCTTTATTTTACTTTTTAGAGACAAACTTGTGTATTTTTGTACTCTTCTCAGTTCTAGTGCTCTTTACTCAAGACATCAGATTTTGTGATTAGAGTTGTATTTTGTTCAGTTTCAAATATTGTTGTTTACTTATATATATGGCCTAACTTTCTTATGAAGTCTCACATTGGGTTTTATCAATTTCCTTTACACTTTTCTTATTCGTGTTTGGTGTTGAGATTACCTACTATGGTTAGGTTGCGGTAGGTGCCATCATGACCTCGCCTTTTTGGGTCGTGACAAATTGGTATTAGAGCACAAGATTCATCGGTCTCATGAGTAAAAGAGCAAGATGTCTAATCGAGTCTCGTGGATTGATACATTGACATCTGTATCTATCTTTAGGAGGCTATAGGACAAATATTTTAAGGACAACATCTCTATTTTGATTTCGTATTGTGCGTGTTATTCATGCCTAGTATTCTAAACTTGTATTCCATTTTTTCTACGCAGATGGTAAGGACTAGATCCAAAGTTATTTGGGATGAAGAGAGAACACCTACTATTGAAGCCCCAATCAGTGAGCGAGGCAGGGGTCATGACCAAGACAGAGGTAGGGGCCGGGCACGAGAAACGGCTCCAACTAGAGAACGAGCTAGAGAGGCCTCTCTCAAGCCTGAGATTGATCAAAATAAGACATATTATAAGCTAGAGAATGTGGGACCATCTTAGGACTCTCAGGGTTTCATAGTTAACCCAATGCTGTAGGATCTGTAGATTCGTCTTTTGGGTTATTTGGATGGCATTCACCAGACAAGTATTCTACAAATTACATTGGATGGTTCACAAATTACAAGAGGTGTTCAACCGCTAGGAAAGGTTCCTATTATTGGTTTTCAGACTCTCGAGGGACATCCCCCATGTGTTGAGACTTTTCCTACTAGACTTGTTGTTCTACCTATGGCTCTTGGTTCTGAGATGTCTGCTGAGGAGTAGAAGTGATTTGAGAGATTTATCCTCTTAGCCCTTTATAAGATCAGTGGTGCTAAGAGGTTGCATAACCTTGGTTTGCTCGAGTCCCACGTGTTGCTTACACTACCTACTTGTTGACTGATGTGGCTAGGCAGTGGTGGAGATCTCTTGTCAGTTGTTAACTAGTAGGTTCCCTATAGTTTACATGGACTCAGTTTTCTGAGACTTTTCTGGAGAGGTTTGTGCCTTATAGATTGAGGGGCCAGTTGAGAGACGAGTTTGATCATTTGAAGAAGGGCTATATGACTATTTTAGATATATGGCACACTTTCATACATTGTCCAGATATACCACTGCTAGTATCTCCATAGAGCCTGAGAGGATCAAGAAGTATGTTAAGGGTTTGAATGGTTATTATCTTTTGGTGATAGCTCAACTAGTAGTATTAGGTGGTTCTTTTCAAAGTATTATGGATCATGCTAAGTTGATTAAGACTATTCGTTAGGGCACTCACAGTGGTGGTGCCAAGAGAATACACCGACATGGCAATTTTAGTGGTCATCCATCCCGAGGTAGGGATTTCTCCAGTATATGTTCTTATGGTTACCATGGCACACCAGTTCAGGCAACTTTGCAGAGTTCAGGTAGTAGGTCTGCGAGTTTTGAGGCTTTGGGTAGTTAAAAATTAGTTCATGCAAGTCGAGGGTCTCATTTGGTTCATCGGGTTATGGAGGGCATTCTAGTTTTTTTAGGCTCTCTCAGCATGATTATTCTAGTAGGGGATGTTTCTTGTGTACTAGGCTTGGTCATTTAGCAAAGGATTGTCCCCACTGTATTTTGGGTCCTCCTCAATAGAGTTCTCAACATCAACTTTGTCTGACTCTAGTGTCTGTATTTAGAGGTAGTACACAGGAAATTAGAGATGGTTCTAGAGGTACCAGAGGTAAAGCTCAGGGAGCTCGTGGTAGTGGACGTAGGGTTGCTCAGTCTAGTGGTGGGTGTGGTTAGTGTTATGCTTTCCTTAGGAGCCTAAGGTAGAGGCCTTTGATGAGGTGATTACAGGTATCGTCCCAATTTTCCACCATCCTGCTCCTGCATTATTTTACCCTGGGTCCATATTCTCTTATGTGTCTGCATACCTTGCTACTGGGTTTGATGTTATGTTTGAGTCCTTTGCTATGCCTATTCATGTTTCTACCCCCATAGGTGATTCTTTAGTGGTGGATTGGGTGTACCGATCATGTGTGGTAACCTTTTCAGGGCGTCAGACTTGATAACCTTAATATGGTTGATTTTGATATCATATTGGGTATAGATTGGTTGGCTCCTTATCAAGCAATTTTGGATTATTTTTCTAGGACCATGACCTTAGCTACTCCCGGTATCCTAATATTAGAGTGGAAGGGTACTCCTAGTTTGTTCCCAAAGAGGGTTATATCTTTTGTATGTGCTTATCACATGGTAGGAAAGGGGTGTCTTTCTTATTTGGCCTATATGTGCGATACTAGTGTTGTTTCATTGCCTTTTATGGATGTTGTGTGAGTTGTTAGAGAGTTCATGGACATGTTTCCAATGGACGTATCTGGTATGCCTCTGGACTGGAATATTGATTTTTCCATTGATGTAGAGTTGAGAACTAAGCCCTGTTTTGTAATTTTTTGAATTAAAACACTTGGAAAAAGTTTTCAAATTCGGTTTTCGAGAGTCGCCACTTAATTTATTTGAAAATAAAATTAAGAAAACTTTGAAAATCATTTAAAAGACTAAAACAGAAAAAATCTTTTAAAATTTAGAAATCCTAGGTAAGCGGTTCTTATTAATACTTTGGGAAGGGTTTTAAGGCATCCAAAGTATCCGCTAACTTGCGGTTATCCAGACTATTTGAAAACAACTTTTGACTAACTTTAAAAAGCAATTATTTTATAAAAGAAAGTGATTAAGGGAAAAATTATTTGAAAGTGGACTTTGAAACAATTGGTACAAAATCAGATTTTCAGGCAGACTTGGTGAGGATATCAACTAAGTTAGGAATTAGTAGAAAATAACATGATAAAAAGTTATCATGAACTAAATGGGCTTAGGCCTTTATACCCAAGTCCTCAGATGATCCCTGTCCTAATTCTATTTGGGCTTTTGGCCCACCTGCACCTGTCCGAAGTCTAAGAAATGGGGCTTCTTAGCCCCCAAACATTTGTACCTGTCCTAAATCTAGAAATTGGACCTTTAACGCCCAAAGTCTGCTCCACCTGCATTAGATACAAATTGGGCTTCAAGGCCCATAAAACATAAACAATTTTCAAGACTTTAGAAGTCTAAAAAAAACATCAATGTCGAATTCAATGGGCTTTGGCCCTTTTCTCTTTTCCCATTTTGCACCTGTACGCTATATACACTGACCCTTGAGGGTTGACTCGATGGAAACAGGCTTCATTGGCACATTATGGAAATACAAAGTGCAAAGAGTCCATTTTGGACTCGGGCAAATTTCACATGCAAAGAAAAGAAAGGATAAAAATTAATATGAATCCTAAAATGGATAATGGACAACTATCAAAGTAACATGAACTATACTTAATAGCAAAATCAAGATAGGAATAATGAGACGTAATCATGTCCAGTTGAAAAGAAAATAAATATGGAATCGAATGAAATGAATCTAACAGTGAAGAAACAAAATATTAAACATCCCTAGAACTCTCATGCTTTGTCTAAGCAAATATTGCATGAAAACAAATTCATATAATTTTTAAAGTAGAAGTATACATATCAACACTTAATTAAGGCCAAGATGCATAATGAGGTTCATAAAGATGACCAAGAAGGCAGATGGGTACACTCGTATTTCTAGAAAAGACCTTTACTAGCAGGTTCGCAGAATTGGTGAAAATTGGAGGTTTAGCAACTCATGCTCAGAATAAAAAAAAAAACTAACATAGAAACCATGGATTAGACCTAAATCTTTAAAGAGCGAAAGTGAAATACTCTGAACATAACAAAGCATGCTCTTATTTCTATTTGGCATTAAGAGAAACTTGAATGGCAGTCAGAATTAACATATATCAAGGAACGAGTAACAAATCAAACTTGAAGCTAAAAGAGACTAGAAACTAGGAAAATATTGGCAAGGGTTGCATAGTTAGACAATTATACCCATTTATTCCTTCCCCTTGTCTTGACAGGTTCGAAAGAACCTGTGTACGTTAAGAAAGGTCACAAGGGATTACTAAAAATCATGTAACACACCCCATGTTTCTTTTGACATAAAGGATCAAAGGAAACTTTTAGGAGTAGTTCCACCCGACATACAAGAAAACAACGAGAAAATGCTCAAGCTTAAAACAATAAGCTAAGAATCAAGTGAAATCAAGATGAAACAATGATGCTTTGAGGAAAACCAAAATGAGAGTTGTGAAGCTAAAATAATGAACCAAGAAGCAACCCACAAAAAAGGAACAAACTTGACAGTAAGCTAAAGACCAAAGTAAGAAAATTAGCTTAGAACCTTTATTCAAACCACAAGAAACAACAAATTGGAAGCAATGTAGTAAATCAGTAAGACCATAGATTTTGAGATAAAGTAAAAATCCGAGCTTTATGACAAATAAAATTTAAACTAGATAAAAGGTCTGAAATTTAAAGCAGGAGTAACGCTAGGCTAAAAAAAATAGTAAAACAAAAGGTAACAAGAAAAAAAATGTTTGGCTAAAAAAAATGGTGACCAAGCTATGAAAACAATGTTCAACGATTAAAATTTAAAGCCAACAAAGAACGTCAAAACAAAAGCTAAATCAGCACTACAAAAAGAAAATAAGCATCAAAACATTGATATACATATCAATTATAATTTCATCACTGAATCATATGGCCTTCATAGCCTCTACAGCAAATAATCCCACCAACTATAATTACGAAAAAAATAGCTACGCAGAAGAAGAACTAACTAAAGAGATAAAGAGAGAAAGGTGTGTTTACCTTTTTTGGAGCAGCAAAATGGGACTCGAACTATCGTCGAAATCTCTACCAACACCGTAAAAACCCACTTGTTATCGAAATTCTAAGCTCAACGGAGTCTTACAAGAATTTCGATTGGGATTTAATTGAAGACCCTTTTCGAAAACTCTTTTCACTCGAGAGTTTTTGTGATATCAAAACTCTTTGCTCAAAACCTTTTTCAACCCTTGAGACTTCATTTCAATCTCCCAATAATAGGGTATTTATAGCAAGAGGTTGGGGTCAATTTTTGGGTTCCCGTCGATGTGGGATTTTTGCAAAAACCAAATCCCACGGCGGAGATTAAATCAAAGAGAATGGATAGAGGTTGATTCTTTTTTGTCCTTGCTAGTGATTCCACCAATAATAATGGAACGAGTGTCCTATATAGAACGTTCCTCCAGATTTCAAGGGGTTTTGGGGAGAAATTTGAGGGGGAAAATGAATTTGAGAAGAAGCTAAGGTTGCATGGATTTCGTACTACTTTAGTACGAAAAAATTGAAATTCAAATTTGGAAATTTTTCATATTTTTGGATTTGTGATGAAATTGAAACTTCTAGAGGGTTTCTTGCATACCTCGTTACTGGCACGTGCATTTTGGGTACGAACTATCGAGGAAAGGGAGAGAAATTGGAGCTTTGGATTTATCGGGGTCGGGTCGAAGGTTGTTGTTGTCAATGGTGTTATTTGTCTGTTGTTGTATTGTTGTAGCTACTATTATTCGATGAAGGAGAAGAGGGGTTTAAAGGTTGGGTCGGGTCGGTCATTGATCTGGGCTGGGGCGGCTAATTTGTTATTGTGGGCTGGGATGGATTAAATTGGGTAGAGGTTGGGTAAAGGGTAGAAATTAGGCTATTTGTTAAATAGTTTAATTGTCAAGATTTTAGTCAATCATGTTCAAATTTTAACCAAATTGAAATCAGTTGGCCAATTACATTGTACTTTTGGCCAATTTGATTTCAATTGAGTTCAAATTTAATAGATTGGCTAAATTGAATCAAAGTTTGAAACAAATTAACAACCATTTTAATCCCGAGTTTCTTAGTTTAATAAAATCAAACAAATATTATCCAAAAAAATATTTTGAGAATAATTTATATCTAAATTAATATTTACTTATTTGAATTAATTTTTCAAGATAGTTCTTGATTAAAAGCTGATTATTGATAAAAAAAATAATTATTTAAGAAACCAAAATTATACAGTCTCGTATACATGAATACGAAGATGTATAATTCATCACTTTAACTCAAATAAATATTTTAGAAAGCATTTATCTGAATAAAACAAATATTTTAATATTATTTAAAATCGAAGAAACTTAGGATTAAATTTAGTCGGAGAGGGAAAAAATTAGGTGTCAACAAGCCAAGTTACATTTCTCCTTATATGGCCCCGACAGAGTTGAAGGAATTGAAGGAAAAATTATAGGATTTGTTGGTAAGGGTTTCATTATACCGAGTGTACCTTCTTGGGGTGCTCCTATCTTGTTTGTGAAGAAGAAAAATGGATCCATGCGCATGTGTATTGATTATCGGCAATTGAACAAAGTCACTATCAAGAACAAGTATCCTCTTCCTCGCATTGATGGCTTGTTTGATCAGCTTCAGAGTGCTTCAATGTTTTCTAAGATCAACTTGAGATTTGGTTAGCATCAGTTGCGGATTACAGTTTTGAATGTTCCAAATACGGCTTTTCAAATGCGGTATGGCCATTATGAATTCTTGATTATGTCTTTTAGGCTGGCTAATACCCCGACAATATTTATAGAGATGATGAACAGGGTATTATGACCTTATCTTGATTCTTTTGTGATTGTGTTCATTGATAATATCTTGGTTTATTCTAGGAATGAGTCCGAACATATGCGACATTTGAGGGTTGTACTTCAGAGATTGTGTAATGAGAAGTTGTAAGCCAAGTTCTCCAAGTACAGGTGTTGTTTTGGATTCTGTTTCTTTCTTAGGTCATGTAGTGACCAAGAATGGTATTATAGTTGATCTAGCCAAGGTACTAGCGGTTCGTAATTGGGCTAGACTTGCTTCTCCTATCGAGATTCAGAGTTTTGTCGAGTTATTGGGCTAGTATCAACGCTTTGTACTGGGTTTCTCTTGTATTATGGCTCTTTTGACCAAGTTGACTCAGAAGAAGATTATTTTTAAGTGATCGAATGATTGTGAGGAGTGCTTTCAAAATCTCAAGGAGTTATTGACTTTGGCTCCTAGATTGACTTTTTTATGTCTAAATTATGGTGACACTATTTTTATGGAGCTCATTTTGAGATTTTCTCTTATCATCACAACCTTGAGTACATTTTCACTTAGGGAGATTTTAATATGATACAATGTCCATGGTTAAAGTTTCTTAAGGATTATGATCTCACTATTCCTTATCATTCTGCAAGGCTAATGTGGTAGCGGATACCTTGAGTAAGAAGGCGGCGAGTATTGGGAGTTTAGCTCATCTATTGAGAGGGGAGCAACCTTTAGCCTTAGATTTTCAGTCTTTAGCTAACCAGTTGGTTCGACTTGATGTTTCGACACCTGAGTGTGTATTGGCTTATGTTGAGCCTAGGTCTTCTTTGATGGAGCAGTTTAAAGCTCATCAGTTTAATGATGAGAAGTTGAGGGTGATTCATGATAAAGTGTTGAGTGATGAGGCAAAGACAACATCTCTTCATCCCGATAGTGTTTTGAGGATTGTGGTCGTATTTGTGTGCTGACATTTAGTGGTTGGATTAGACTGATCTTGGAGGAGGCTTATTGTTCGAAGTATTCCATTCATCCAGGAGCAGCTAAGATGTATCATGACTTGAAGCAACACCATTGGTGGTGTGGTATGAAGAAGGACATTATTGATTTTGTGGCCAAGTGTTTGAATTGTCATCAAGTGAAATATGAGCATCAGTGACCGGGTGGTACTATGCATAGGATGCCTGTTCCCGAGTGGAAGCAGGAGCGAATCACTATGGATTTCATGGTTGGTCTACCCCTGACTTTGGGGAAGTTTGATTTTATTTGGGTGCTTATGGATAGGTTGACTAAGTCCACGCACTTTATACTTACGAAGGTAAGCTATAATGCGGAGAAGTTAACCAAGATCTACATTCAAGAGATTGTTTGGTTGCATGATGTACCCATCTCCATTATTTCTGTTTGGTTGCATGATGTACCCATCTCCATTATTTCTGTTGGTTGCATGATGTACCCATCTTTATTATTTCTGATGGAGGTACTAAGTTTACCCCAAACTTTTTTGGAGTTCTATGCAGAGTGAGTTGGGTAATCCACTTGATATAAGCACAACTTTTATCCCTCAGACGGATGGCTATTCTGAGCAGACCATTCAAGTGTTAGAGGACATGTTTTGAGCGTGTGTTATGGATTTTGGTGGTCATTAGGACCATTTCTTTCCCTTAGAAGAGTTTTCCTACAACAACAATTACCATTCCAACATTCAGATAGTGTCTTTTAAGGCTTTTTGTGGGTGAAGGTGTAGATCCCCCATGGGATAGTTTTATTCATTTGAGGTTAGGCCTTGGGGAATTGATTTGTTGAGAGACTCAACGGATCGAGTGAGGTTGATTCAGTAGAGGCTTGTGGCTGCCCAGAGGAGGCAGAAGAGTTACGCCAACTATTGAGTTTGTGATGTGGCATTCATGCTTGGTGAGCGGGTTTTTTTGAACACCCATAAAGGTGGTGATAAGATTTGAAAAGAAAGGGAAGCTTAATCCGAGGTTTAGTGTCCCTTTTGAGATCCTTGAGATGTTTGGAGATATGGCTTATAGGCTAGCTTTTCCTCCACATATGTCAGTTATTCATACGGTATTCCATGTCTCGATGTGGAAGTAATACTATCCAGATGATATGCACGTGATTCGGTGGGATTCATTTGCATTAGATCATGATTTGTCCTTCGAGGAGGAGCCCATTGTTATCCTAGATAGGAAGAATAATGAGTTGAGGTCCAAGCACATTGATTTTGTGAAGGTTAAGTGGAAACATCGGCCAATTAAGGAGGCAACATGGGAGGTTGAGTCCTATATGTGGAGTATATACCCCCAGCTTTTTACTGCTTCAGGTACTTTGTTTGTTTTTTTTCTTCGAGCATGAACTTGTATTTTAGCAGTGGATAATGTAACAATCCTAGCAATATTAATGTCATATCCCTCCATGATGCCTGACACCAAAGCAGCTCGATCAGGACTTAAAATGTTATCTCTGAATGTGGGCCCCAACCTGTGATGAACCATCTCCATCATGATTTTGTAGTGGAGCTCAACTGCCCTTCTTAATCTGCGATGATCTACCAGCCGCCCATTTAGTATCCTTCTTTTTGGTAGCAATAATATTGGCCATCCACTAAAAGTGTACAAATTTGTCCTCGGTATTGATTTTCTTCTACTTCACTTTTCTCATCTCATTTATTCGGTTATCGATCTCTAAATTATTAGTTTGGGGCACAAAATCTGGACCATAGAGTAAATGAGAAATAGATTGTGCTGAGTTGTTAACCTCAACATCACTAATCAAAACTATTTGTATGGGATCATGAACCTTTCATAGAAAACCCTCCGGAGATAGCACTTTAAGGCTGGCTTGTTCTCCAGATAAAATTTTTGAATAAGTGTCGTACTGTATCTACCGAATTTGCCGTCATCCACTGAAATTTGTATTTGTTGAATAGTCTTTTAAACTTGGGCATCTCAGATATACCCATAGTAATCAACCTCATCTCCTCATAGAAACCCTTTTTAGGCCGGCTTATGCTTTGGACAATAGCAATGTCCTGATCATAGATATTGTGCATGCCTTGAATACCCCATCTCTTGACTTGTGGGGCTACCTCAATCTGAAGTGTAGGTTGAGCTAGTGGTGAAGGCTGAGTCTGTTGTGAGGGACTCTCTGTGGAGGCCTCATCATCAGCAGCACTACTAGATATATGTGTGCCATACCCCGAACCAACTTACCTTTTTGACTAACTGCAAGATGCAGTCTCATCTTTATTTTCAGAGTCACTTTCATACTCTCATTCCTCAAACATTGCTTTACCTCCCTCTTCAGACTGGGGAGGTGGTGGTAAGTATAATGGAGATACCCTTGTGCTTTTTATGTGGGGCCTCAATCTACCATTCTATGGCAAGCTCTCCAATGCCTCAACCAGAGTCAATAATGGATACTCTTCCACCGAGCCACTTGATTCCTCATCAGTGGACACGTTTTTTAGTTACTTAGTAGATCGTGCCTATTTCTTAGGAGTATGCTTGCCCTCTATATTGGCTCCTTTCTAAGTGTCATTCTTGGGTACCATGGTACATGGGGAGTGTAAACTTTAATACTCAAAAAGATTGAAAAAATCAAGACAAGTATATCACTGCACAGTTAGTCCCATGGTCAGGCAACAAGTCATTACCTTTAGCTACGACTTATCTGGTGACTCGTTGGGTTAAGTTTGTAATTTTAAATTACTCACTGCTATCCTAATGGGTCTACCCTATGAGTCATTAGGTTTCCCTATGACTCATTGGGTCCAACTCTTACAAATGTGTAATTGCAGGTTCTTAGTACGAGTGATCCCTATGAGTCATTGGGTGACCCATACTGAGACTTTTCACCAAGGTTCAGAAACTTTACAATTTTAAACCAAAGTGCCAGTGGTTTTGACTCGTTGCCGCAGGGTACGAGTTGTTACAAGAGTACGAGTCGTAAGGACTGCAAACAAGTTAGTAGTTTCTGAAAATTTTTATACTTAAACTAATTTTTACAATCATCAGAATGATTGAGAAAATCATTCCTCACGTATACACATCAACCACTATATCGGGGTTACTCAGACTTCACCCCGGATCAAAACCAAGTACAAGTTAAACAAATACCGACTATGGAACAGGGTATGCACCAATTAGACCAATTTTTAACCGATTACCAAGTGATCAAATTTTTCTACTCAAACAAACCCATATTTGTTTTCAAGAACTATTATCTAGCATTACTTATAGTCACATTCATAAAGAATACCCATAGAAGACTTCTTAAAAATCAATAATCAAAGAAAAGTAGGTGAAAACTTACTTTGATTTAGATGAATGAAGCTTGAAGGAGAGAAGACCGCTAAAAACAATCACTTTAATCTGAGGGTTGACATGTGCTAGGATATAGAACACAAACAATGAGATTTTATGCTAACTTGTAGTACTTTAATGGAGAATTTTTATTGTGGGGGTTGGTTTTGATTAGGAAGGAGGTGTTAGTTTAGGGTTTTAAATGGAAGAATCAGGTCAATCGGGTCGGGTCACTTCAAAATTTGACTTACCTTGACCCAGTGTCGATGCTTTACCCTACAACTCATCACTTGTGGAATGTCTCATCGCCAATACTCATATCATCAGTTTTAGGAATACTTACATAGTTTCCCTATCAAGTCCCTACGACTCAATATGATGAGTCATCGTAAGACCCTACGAGTCACTACGACTCATTCTGAGAGTTGTGGGTTGAAGATTCTTCACTATAGCAATCTTTCAATTTACACTCTCAGTGGCTAAGACTCATCCTACGAGTTATTGCCAAGGGCTACAACTCATTGGACTGGCCGTTGGGCCTATGCAGCAGAAAGTTTTCTAGGTGCAATTTTAATCCGCAACCAACTGCACACTTCCACCCATATTAATCATATACTACACACTAAAAATCAATGAAAAACAAAAACAAAATACTTGGGTTGCCTCACTATCAGTGCTTGATTTAACGTCGCGGCACGATGCGGCTAAATTTGGCTACTTAAACTTCACCAAAGTAACCCACGGGTTGCCTCCCGTGCATTGCCTAATTTAACATCGTAGGACAACTCGGGTTTCTTGATTACTCAGACTTCATCAAGAAATACATCACATATCAACTTGATCTTTTCATCATCACCAAGGCACTATTTAACCCTTTGGTCATTCACTTTAAACTTGAAACCCTCATTATTTTAAAGTTCAATGGCACCATAAGGAAAAACTTTCACCACTCGATAAGGTCCCCTCTATTTTGACCTCAACTTTCTAAGAGACAAGCGAAGCTTGGAATCGAACAATAGAACTATATCGCCAGTAGTAAACTCTATTTTCTCAATCTTCTAGTCATGGTATGAATTCATCTTCTCTTTGTACAAAGCTGAACTTTCGTATGCTTTAAGATGGAATTCATCCATCTTATTCAATTTCTCTAGTCTTAACTTCACCACATCACTCTATGGCAGATTCAACCTCTTGAGTGCCCACAATACCTTATGCTCAAGTTCAACAAGCAAGTGGCATGGTTTTCCATACACAATATGATATAGGGAAGGGATTATAGGGGTCTTGAACACTGTCTGGTACGTCCATAATGAATCATCCAACTTCTAGCCCAGTCTATTCTATTAGCATTCATAGTCTTTACCAAAATGAACTTGATCTCTCGATTGGAGACCTCAACTTGCGTGCTTGATTGAGGATGATAAGGCATTGCCACCTTGTGTTTAAGTCCATTTTTTTCAATCAAATCCTTGAATAGATAATTACAAAAGTGAGAACCCCCATCACTGATGATGTCTCTTGGCGTACCAAATCTGGAAAATATGTTCCTCCTTAGAAATGTTGTCACACTCTTTCCTTCATTTTTTTGGAAGTGCAACCACCTCTACCCACTTTGAAACATAATAAAAACAACCAAGATGTACTTTATACCATATGAGCTCACAAATGGACCTATGAAATCAATACCCCACAAGTCAAACAACTCAATTTCTAAAATCGGGGTCAATAGTAGCTCATGCTTTCATGAGATGTTCCCTTGTCTTTGGCATGGATCAAACGATCTTGCATAGTCATGAGCATCTTGATGAATTGTGGGAAACTAGTACCCACATTGCAAAATATTATGATTCGTACGCTCACCACTATGATAACCCCCAACTGGGGATGAATGACATGCCTCTAAAATATTCATCATCTCAATCTTTGGGACACATCTATGAATCACCCCATCTGCATAAATTTGGAACAAGCACGGCTTATCCCAGTAAAATTTCCACACATCATGTATAAAATTCTTCCACTGATGAATAGATAACTCCTCAGGCACCACATCACTCACCAAATAGTTGGAAAAATTCACAAACCATGGAATCAAGTCTTGTGATGCAGCCAATACATGTTCGTCTAGAAAAAGTATCATCAATCTCAAGCTCTTCCTTTAGTTTCAGTATTTCCTCTTCTTCAAGTCGGGATAAGTGGTCAGCCACTTCATTTTTGGTCCCCTTTCAATCCTTGACCTCAAAGTCAAATTCTTGTAACAGAAGTGCCCAATGAATTAATCCCAGCTTTGCATCTTTTTTCGTCATGAGGTATCTAAGAGTTGCATTGTTAGTATGCACAACCACTTTTGTGCCAAGTAAATAAGATCAAAATTTCTCAAATGCAAAGACCACAGCAAGCAACTTTTGTTTCATCACCGTATAATTTTTTTGAGCTGGATTAAGTGCTTTGGTAGCATAATAGATAGGATGAAGGATCTTCTCATACATTTGGCATAGGACTACTCCTAGCACCACTCCACTAGCATCACATATAACCTCTAGAGACATGGTCCAATCAGGTGAAATAATAATGGGGACCGAAGTCAATCTCTCCTTCATTCACTCAAACTCCTTTAGACACGCATCATCAAAAATGAACTTCACCTCCTTCTCCAAGAACTTACACAAAGGATGTGCAATTTTAGAGAAATCCTTGGTGAATCTATGATAGAATCTAGTATGCCCCAAAAATCTTTGAATACCCTTCATAAAAATAGGTGGAGGTAATTTTTCAATCACCTCTATCTTCACCTTGTCAACCTTAATCCCCTTTTTGGAAATCTTGTGACCAAGCACTATCCCTTCAAGTGGCACTTTTCCCAATTAAGTATTAGATTGCAATATTTGTACCTTCTAAAAACACTAGCTAGATGGGCTAGACAATCTTTAAAAGAGTCACCAACAATCGAAATATCATCCATGAATACCTCAATAGTTTCTTCTACTGTGTCAAAGAAGATGGACATCATGCAAAGCTGGAAGGTTGTTGGCGTATTACATAATCCAAACGACATTCTTTTGAATGCAAATGTCCTGTATGAACAAGTGAAAGTGGTATTCTCTTGGTCTTCAGGAGCAATCAAAATTTGATTGTATCTCAAATAACCATTTAGAAAACAATACCATCCTCTACTAATAAGACGGTCTAACATCTGTTCAATAAAAGACATCAAAAAATGATCTTCTTCAGTTCATGCATTCAGCTTCCTATAATCCATGCACGCTCGCCAACCAATGACTAGTCTCATTGAAATAAGTTCATTCTTCACATTTGGAACAATAATGATTCCACCATTCTTTGACATATATTGAATCGGTTTCACCCATATGTTGTTGGCAATAGGGTAAACCACACCTGCATCCAACCACTTGATGACCTTCTTTTTCACTACCTCTTGCATAGCCGAATTTTACCTATGCTAATGCTTAATAATAGGGATATAATCTGGCTCGAGTTGGATTTTGTGAGTTCAAATTCAAGGAAAAATACCAATAATGTCCGCAATGGACCATCCAATGGCCCTTTTAAATCTCTGCAAAACTGATATAGAGCCTCAACTTTCCATTCAACCAAATATGCTGCTATAATAGACAAAAAGGTGTTGTTATCTCCCAAGAAAGTATAGCGAAGGTGGGATGGAAAAGCTTTGAGCTCCAAGATAGGAGACTCCTCAATAGAAGCTTAGCTGGTGGGGTTACCCTATTATTCAAATCTAGATATAACTTTTTTGGTGCAAAAGTGTAGGAACTCGAACCAGCAAGTGCGCTCACCATCTCATCATACTCATCAAAATCATCGACCTTAAAATTCATAATCACAGTTGCTAGTGCTTGAATGTTAATTCTCTCTTCAATAGGAGTTATCAAGGCATCCTAATCAACTGTATCAATAATTATGATCACGCGCATATCTTTTGGTTGTTTCATGGATTGGTAAACATTGAATGTCACTTCCTCATGATTCAACCAAAACTTCTAGTGATAAGTTTCCATATCAACCAATGCTCTTTCAGTCACAAGGAATGTTCTCCCTAGGACAATGGGAACCTCAAAATCAACTTCACAATCGATGATGACAAAATTAGCTAGAAAAATAAAGGACTCAACCCTTATAAAGACATCATATAAAACTCCCACAGGCTTTTTTATGGTGCGATCTGCCATAAAAGTCTCATTGAAGTTGGTTTGGGTAACCCCAACCCTAACTGTCTAAATATTGATAGAGGCATCAGATTAATTCTATCCCCCAAGACACACAAAGCTTTTGCAAAGTTGAAAGCCCTAATGGTACATAGAATCGTGAAAACTCCATGATCTTCCTTTTTCTCCATAAGAGATAGGAAAGCTATTGCACTATAATGGTGTAAATTGTCCACAGGCTCAAAACTTACAATCCTCTTATTGGTCACCGGATCCTTCATAAACTTTGCATAACCAAGCATTTGCTCAAGTTCCTTTACTAAAGGCATCGAGATAAACTTGTGATACTTCCCCTCTTCGGCTCACTTCTTCAATCTTTGAGAAAAAAGAGAAGGACCTCATGGATTGGGAGTCAACACCTGCGTGACCTCCTTTTCAAGCCTCTTTTTATCCTTTCCCTTCTTTTCAGGAACTGGAGGTAGCTATTCAGAAACCTTCTCATCAACAACTTGATTTTCCAATTTGACTACTTTCTCATCATCAACCATCATGGGCTCAACAACTGTAGGCATAGGTGGATTGATAGTTATATTATCACTCCTAGTGGTTATAGTCAAGTAATGACTGTTGTTCTCCATATTTTAGATAGTGTTGCTTAGAAGTGTACCTTTTTTACGTTGATTCATTGTAGCAGAAATTTGACCAAACTACTGCTCAAGCTACTTGATTTCGGTGGACTAGGACTCAACTTTCTAACTAATTCCTGAAATATCTACTCGAATCTCTTTAAGGCAATCATCAGTCTTTTCTACCCCGTTCAACACTTTAGCAAGAATATCTTCTATCCTAGAGTTACTTGAATTAGCATCGCAGCTTCCAGGTGGAAAGTAAAGGCCACTTCTGTCATTCTTGTAATCGTCCTTTCTTTTACAATCACATCTATCCCTCTACTCATATCTCTATACCCAGACCGGTAGAATACTTCTAACCTTGATTTCCTTGAGAAGAGCACCAATTGTCTTGATTAGACCCTTGACCTTCTGCTCAAAAACCCGTCACCTGATTATCTAGTTATTTAGCCTTTTCGTCTGAATCAGAGTCATCATGTCTATGCGTTTTACCTTATGATCCAATTGTATTTACCTTTTCTGCCCCCACTAATGCAAACTATTTTGTGAATAAGCTAAACTCAATCCTCAACTGTGCTACTTCTTCAGAGACTTAATCATCTATCATTCATTGTTTTACAGATTTTCTTATCACATATGTGCATGCAGGAATGTCTAATTCTTATGTGTACTGACCCTGGTTAGTTTTAATGATTCTATAAAGTATTGAAGAACCCTGCTCCCAAGTTAGACTCATAAATACACCTCTCTTTACAGTGTATACTATAGCTTTGTTATTAGCATTCAAACCTCTGTTGAATATCTCAAGTAAAATATGACTAGGGATCCTGTGATTTAGGACTTATTGCAGCTTTTTCTTAAACCTCAACCATATCTTGTATAATACCTCCGAATATAGTTACTTGAAGTTATAAATCTCCTCTTTCAACTACAACATTCTAGAAGGTGGGAAAAATCTCTCTAAAAATTGCATCTTCAACTCCTTTCAAGTAGTTATTGATCCTCTTGGCAACTCAGTCAACCATAGAGTATCTTCTCCAATCAAAGAGAAGGGAAATAGTTGTAGTCTAATAGAATCTTGACTCACACTAGGCATGTTGTAGGAATTGAAAATCCCTACAAAGTTCATTAGATAAAAGTTTGCATCGGTAGTAGCAAGGCCTGTGAATACCCCTATCAAGTTTAGCAATTGTATCATAGCACTGGTGATGTCAAACTTTGTTCCCGGTGGAAATAAGAGTGGAACAATAGCACCTATTTCACCCGCCTCTTCTAAATATGAATCATCATCTACATTATCAAATTGGGGAACATAGTTATGAGGAAATTAATAGCTTCTATTCCTTCTCTGCTTTGTGTGTTCCTCAGCGGCAGCCAAACAGTCTGCTTCTACTTGTCTAGCCTGCTCATTTAGTGCTGCCTAACTGGCTGCTTCTTGTCTTGTCTATTCTTTAGTGAGTATATGGCCAGTAGCTTCATCTTCAATCTCATGAACTCTTTGATTATGCACTCCTTGATTGAGAACTCCTTCATTATGAACTCCTCCATTAACCATTTTTCTCCTAGCTCTCAGGGTCCTTTTAATTTCAGGATCAAGTGGAATTAAGGGAATACCTTGACTTAGAGTGTTGGGCATGTATCGGCATGCGCCCTACAAAAATAGAAAAAGTAAAATTAGGAAACAAATACTAACAGTTAGGCAAACACAATTAATCTAATCTGTAACTGTGTTCCCTGGCAACGTCACCAAAATTTGACGTCGCCCAAATTGCACCTCCAAAAGAAGTATAACACAGTCGCTATATCAAATATAAAACCCAACTAGGTTGGGGTTGATCCCATGAGGAATAGGCTAAAATCTCAATCAATATGGTTATCTAAGTAATTAGTACAAAATTTCCAGTAAAAGGGGGGGGGGATTTGAATTATGATTTTGAACAAGCAACAATTTCTAATTGCTTCAAGTTTGTGATCAATAGATGAAAGGCACTAGGATTGTGTTCCCCATAATTTTATAACTCCATAGGTTTTTGTAATAGTGTTCTCTCCCGATTCATGGCGTGTAGAATCGATAAGTTAAGTTCATCTAAATGACTTTACACCCCTATAAGATGACTATCCTCAATCATGCTTTCACATTTCATGAGTTTTGCATTCTAACCCTTATCTTGGATCCCAGATTAACTTTCTTGCTTTCTCGACTCAAGCTATTAAGTGAAGGTTGATAGCTCCAAGTCTCTGTTGTTTGTTCCCTTTTCCATCCGTTACCCCTTCTTTAAAATCAAGTAAAGATAAGGTGATTTCTAACGTAGGCCTCCATTATAAAGCAATCAAAGTGAAGAAAACAACAATAAATGGCCAAACACCTTTCGAGAATCACCTTGTACTATAAACCCTACTTTGTTAATCCGTTATGGTTCTCATAACCCTAGTTGTGGTGTTTAGCTACTCATAATCATAATAAGACAATAATAATCTTGGTAAGAACATAATTATGCACTTACAGAAAGAAGATGAAAACTACAAATCTCAACTATGAATTAAAACTCTCAAAATCTATGTTTACAACTCTCAAGAATAAGTATATGGACTTAAAAATAGTAATAGAATGTAAACTAAAACATAAAACCTAATAGGAGTATTTATAGATACAAACACATCCTATTGTAAACCGAATAGGAGAATTAGGTTGGCAGTGGCAAAAGACGAGGCTACGGGTCGTATGGACTGGCTATGCCTCGTTATGTATGCCTGTAGCCCATTGGCTTGATTTCTCTCTAGCTGGCGAGGTGTTATGGTGATGCTTCAGAGGGCCACCTACGGATCATAGCATGGTACGTTCCACTACTGCTTACTTTGCAAGCCTTTAGAAATTTGGTCCCATCTTCTCAAGATAATTCTAGGCAATGGCTCATAGCATTTGGCGATGACTTGTTTGGTGAAATCATTGCCACTGGTATCAAAATGTACTTCCATGGCACTTTTGTGAAATTCACTCAGGACGGGTCATCCTACAACCCGTTGCCTCTCCAAACAGCTCATAGCCTGTGCTTATAGTCAACACTCAAACTTCACACTTCAAGAAATTCTTTACTGTTAGTGCAAGTATTGAGAACATGACTCTTAGTGTGACCAAAAAAGTTGTGGCCAAACTTTAGTTCCACAACTTGGTCAATTTTAGCTTCTTTTTCATCCAATTACCACCAAGACTTGTTTTCCTGCAAAACTTTCACAAACACATCATATCCATATAAACAAGCCTTAAGATTAGCATATTTTCCTTATTTTAAGCATCAAAAGTAACATGAAACCATGAGACATCACCAGTTATTTATCCACAACCACCACTAATAGATCTTCCACCACAGAAGTCGGTGAGCTAGGGACCAACCCAGGCTCCACCCGAGTTTATTGCTATATCTATTTTACGAGATGCTCTATTCTAGTTATTGGATATAATTTGTAGTCAGTAAATGTATAGGTTCCAAACATCTTCTCAGGAGGTAAAATAGGGTGGACCAAGTATAGGAGAATAGCCTATAGCTGTGGCTCCCTGGGTAGCGGTTCCTTTAGCATCGTGAGCTGCAAATCTAGCTACAACCATGACTTCTGAGGAGTGAATGATGCTGGGTTAGTTTCTTAGATTGTCCCTACTGAGGTTTTCAGGAGCTCCAAGGGAGTATGCACATGAGTTCCTTACCAGCTGCTAGGAGAGGTTACATAATCTGGGTTTAGTATATTTGCATAGTGTAGATTACACATTTCAGCTTGGCAATTTAACAATGTAGCAGCTAAGGGCCTACATTGAGTGTAGAATATGTGGATCCCCTCTTATTACTTGGGTATAGTTCTCTAAGAATTTCTTAGGGAAATATATACCATGTAGTGTTCGTAAGCATCTGAGTGATTAATTTTTGAGGTTGGAGAAGGGTTTCATGTTCGTGTCTAAGTATGAGGCTAGATTTCATGATTTAGCTAGGCACGTCACTATGATTCTACCTACTGAGCATGAGAGAGTGCATTACTTTGTCTACGGATTGAGACTGCATCTCTGTATAGCCATTAAGGTTATGGTATCTTCGGGTTTGTCATTCATGGATATTGTTGATCATACCCATACTATGGAGGATTTATATTGCGAGGACCATGGGGGAAGTAATAAGAGACCCCGTTATTAGGGTAGTAATAGTAGTAGTCACAGTGGGTCATAGTTCCAAGGTAAAGGTTTCTTAAGCAGGGGTTAGCAGGTGTGTCAACAGCATTATCAGCAACATGGTGAGTCTAGGCCA
Organism: Capsicum rhomboideum; assembly: GCA_031232105.1. Classification (NCBI taxonomy): domain Eukaryota; kingdom Viridiplantae; phylum Streptophyta; class Magnoliopsida; order Solanales; family Solanaceae; genus Capsicum; species Capsicum rhomboideum. Next base: position 47,911,790 of record CP124708.1, on the reverse strand, counting down.
CCTGTTCATACATCACTTTAGATTACCAATAGGGATTAGCCTGATAATAGTGATTTCAACAGTCAGAGCATCGATCAACCATCACGGGGTTCTTATTCTGCATTTTCAGCCCATAGTGGCTAGTCTGGATCAGTCAGTTCATCTCATCATAGTAGGACACCCCGTGCTTGTTACGATTGTGGTGTTGTTGGTCATTTTTCTAGAGAGTGTTTCCCAGGAGGGATGATCGAGCCTTTAGAATAGACAGCTTAGCCTCTTAGATTAGTGGTACCATCAGCCAAAAGTCATTTCTAAAGAGGCAAGGGTGGTTCATAAGGTTTCCGTGGAGGTGTGCAATCGGGTAGGATAAGTAGTCGATCAAGTTCTTAGTCTGGTGGTGGGCATGGGCAGTTATATGTCTTTCCTGATAGCCAAAGGTAGAGGCATCAGACTCAGTGATCATGTATGCTTTCAGAATGCCAATAGCCAGCTTATATGTTATTTGATCTGGTTTCCACTTATTTTTATATGCCAATGTATTTGTTTCTCGATTGGGGATGATTATCAAACTATTATTTGTGCCCATGACCTTATTTTCTTGATATGGTTGATTTTGACACTATTTTAGGCATGGACTGGTTATCCCCTTATCGCTCAATCTTGGATTGCTTCAACAAGACCATTACCTTAACTATGCTTGGCATTCCCCTGGTCGTGTGGTGGGGTTCTAATAGTCATGTACCGACAAGGATTATTTCTTATATTCAGGCAAGAAGGATGGTTTCAAAGGTGTGTTTGGCTTATCTTGCTTATGTCTGTGATACTAGTGTTGACACTCCTTCCCTTGAATATGTACCTATAGTCCATGAGTTTGTTGATGTCTTTCCTATCAACTTGGTTGACCTCCCACCTGAGCTTGATATTGACTTTGTTGTCGATGTTGAGCCAAGCACTAGGCCTATTTCTATTACACCTTATCGTATGGCACCTGCTGAGTTGAGAAAGCTTAATGTTTAGCATCAGGATCTCTTAGGTAAGGGTTTCATCTAGGAAAGTGTGTCTTCTTGGGGTCCTCCTTTCCTGTTTGTGAAGAAAAAATATGGTTCTATGCATATGTATATTGATTGCTGGTAGTTAAACAAGGTGCCTATAAAGAATAAGTATCTAATGTCGCATATTGATGACCTATTTTACCAGCTTTATGGTGCAACCATATTTTCTAAGATTGACTTGAGATCTGGCTACTATCAGTTGAGGATTCGGGAAGTATACATCCTTAAGACAGACTTCAAGACTCATTAATTGTAGGTTACTACATACGATTCGTCAATGGGTTTTCTTCTATAGTAGTGCCACTGACTAGATTGACTAGGAATGATGTCTCATTCTAGTGGTCCGCTGAGTGTGAGGCGAGCTTTCTAAATCTCAAGGACTTACTCACTTAATCTCTATTTTCAACTCTTCTAGTTGAGGGCCAAGGGTTTTTACTCTATTATGATGCTTTAGGTGTTGGTTTGGGTTGTGTTCTGGTGCAGCAGAGTAGAGTGATCGCATATGTTTCTAGACAGCTGAAGGTGCATGAGTACAACTAACCCGCCCTTGCCTTGGTGTTTTCGGTGGAAGTTTTTCCACTTAAGATTTGTAGACATTAGCTCTATGGTTTTCATTGCGAGATATTCACCGATCATCATAGTCTTCAGTACATTCTGAGCCAGAAGGATGTTAATTCATGGCAGCGTAGGTGGCTAGAGTTACAAAAGGACTAAGACATTTCTATTCTATACCTTTCAAGTAAGGAAAATATGGTAGCAGATGCCTTGAGCCAGAAGGCAGTGAGTATGGGGAGTTTGTCTTTCCTTTTAGTTTCTAAGCAACTATTGACCTTGGACATCCAACCTTTAGCCAACAGGTTGGTTCGACTTGACTTTTTTTAACCCATGAGGATTTTTACCCATGTTAAGGTTCAATCTACTTTGTTTAAGCAGATTCAGGGGTAGTAGTTTGAGGATAGTCGACAATGTGGCATTCCAAATCAGGTGTTAAGTGAGGCCAGAAAGTCCACTTTGGACCTAGAGGGAGTGTTGAGATTCAAGGGTCGTATCTACATTCTAAAGGTTGGTGATTTGATACAGTCGATATTATAAGAGGCTCATTGTTCTAGATATTCTATTCATCTTGGTGCAAATAAGATGTATAGGGATCTAACATAACATTACTGGTGGTGCGGAATGAAGAGGGATATAGCACACTTAGTATCTTGGTGTTTGTGTTGTCAGCAAGTGAAGTCAAAGCATTTAAGGCCTGGTTATTGCTATAGAGGCTACCCATTCCTGAGTAAAAGTGGGAGCAAATTACTATGGATTGCGTGATTGGTTTTCCATGCACTTCTCAAGGTTCAAATAGCATTTGGGTCATCTTTGATAGATTGACCACGCCTGTCCACTTTTTACCAGTTCAGTCATTCTATAGTACTGAGAGGTTGGCGAGGTTGGCTCTGTAACACCCCGTACCTTCCTAACCCTACTTGACGACATTAAATAATGTTTACTTAGGTGTAGAGACCTATGAGTATGTATTTGGTAATGTTAAGGATAAGCAAAATTGAATTTGGCCTCGTATATGTGCAAAAAAACCTTCGTAAGAGTTGTTTTGTGATTTTCATGGCACAATTGGGGGGTTCAAAATGAGGCTAAGAGGACCTCTAAACGAAGGATATTAAGGTTAAGAAGTAGGTTAAAGGATAGGATTTGAAGTGTCTAACCAAGCCCGCGAAGAAACGTCAAAAATGAATTTTTGTCAAAAATTAAGGCAGGGGCGCGTTGGGCAGCGTGCCACGCTGCTATGGACTAAAATTTTTAGTCCAGGGGCAGAGAGCTAGCGCGCCAAGAGGCGTGCCACGCTGGAAATCCCACTTTTTCAAAGTTGGAAATTTTCTTAAGTCCCAAGGGTATCCGGGGACGTTTTGAGACGATTTTTGCCACGTCTCTTCTACAACACATATGAAATGAGTAAAATATGATATTGATATGAGAAATTTCTCGAGAACGAATTTGGCTTCGAAATGACAATTTTACCCCTAAGGTCAAAATAAGCCAAACGTGGCTATAATCATTTGTTCTTGGGATTGAGGCTACGGATATGAATATTATGAGTGGGAATATTGTTGTAATACGTATAAAGACGAGAAATTATTGATTTTATCGGGTTAAGTGAATTGGGCCCAAAAAGGGCCCAAAAATGAAAAGAATGCATGGCCCAATTAGGCCAAAAATGACCCATTCTTCACCTTTGACCATTTGTACATGGCATTTAATGCCAAGGAGACTTGAGGGACTATATATACATGGAAAAATCTGATTTTATTCAAAGGAACACCCAACATTTCTCTAGAAATTTCCCAAAATTTCTCTTAACTCTCAAGAACCCTAAGCTACTTCTTGGAGCAAGATCATTCATTTTCAAGCTTCGGTAAGTACTTATGCTTATGGAATACTATATTATATGCATGAGAAGGTATGTAAATCATGTTGGTTGTGCTTGGAAATGTTGGACATGGTACTTTGTGTTCTTGTCTAAGATTTGGGATCCATACAATTCAAGTTTGAATTAGGACTTGTGCCTTTGATGAAAAAGCATGGTATGGACAAAATATGAACATGTATGGTGTTATTTTTGGTATTAAACTTGTTCTTGTCTAAAAGTGGATATTATGGGATTTTGGCCGATATGTGTTATGAGTTGTATTAAGGCACTTTGATGGATTATTTGTGATGTGTGATGGATAAGAAAGGGTAAAGGAGAAGTATTGTGGTGAATGTATTGATTTTCATGTATTGGTCAATGTTGGGAATATTATGGAATTTTTGGAATAATAGTATGATCAACGGTTTTGTCAAGGGGAAATGGCATGTTTAAGGACACATATATGACTCATTAATGTTACATGCATTTGTAGAGTAATTGGTGGTTAATGTGAATTCCGTCTTGTATTTATGTTGTAGAGTGACACATAAAGAAGGAGCGGGATTATTGTATACGCATCTAAGGTTGTCTATTCGTATTGTGAATCCAAGGTATGCAAGGTTACTTTGTCCGTATCTTTCTACGGCCAATAGTGTTCACATTGACATTTCTCTAGTTCTATTCCGAAATATACTAAGGTATCCCATATGCAATTATCTATGGTCATTGTCATATATTTCCTACTCATTGATCAATTGTGAATCTCATTTCTCATATTCATGGTTAATGTTCCGAAAGTTCAAATAAGGTTATATTCCAATATTCCAATAGTGCCTATACTTGTGTCTCTTGTTCATGGATTATTGTCCAATGGTTCCAATGGTATTATGGTGCTAGTTATGTTATATTTCTCATTGATATTTATTCATATGTCCTTCACTTATTGGTCAATGATTCAAAGTTTCCAACAATGTTGTGTTCCAAAGTTCCAAAGTGATGTTATGATTATCAAAGTATCAATCTCAAAGTAATGAACAAAGTAATGCAAATGTGGTCAATGATCAAGTACGGGTGGCAAGTCTAGGGGCGTAAGCCTAGCTTGACTCGATCCCGAGGTTTGGATTTAGGGGTGGCAAGTCTAGGGGCGTAAGCCTAGCTCGACTCGATCCCGATGCATTGATGTATGGGTGGAAAGTCTAGGGGCGTAAGCCTAGCTCAACTCGATCCCAACACAATGATATGATATGAAAGACCCACTGATCAGTCGGGGCCCGGGTACATTGTGACATATGTGATAACAAGTGAGTATTGTGATAAAGAACGTGATGAAAGCAATGAAAACAATCCACATGGTTTCCAAAACGTAACATGGTGACTTATTCACATTGCTTATTCATAAGTTTTGAGTTTATTGACATATTCCTTGAAATATTCATGTGTTGTACAGCTTCATCTGAGCCTTGCATACTCAGTACTTATTTCGTACTGACCCCTCTCGGGGAATTTACCTTACTTGCTGCAGGCGCAGGTCCCAGTAGGCCTCCTCAGTAGACTGCCAGTGTTAGCGGTTCTTTGGTGAGCTCCAGCTCATTCGGGGCTTATCCGAGTCAAAGTGTATATATGTTTTGGTATTGTACATGTTGTATAAAGCGGGGACTTGTCCCGACTTATGGTTCATTTTGGTCAATGCTCTTGTTAGAGGCTTTTGTAGACCGATGTGGGTGTAATAGTGTAAAAGACACATGTTGTTTTGACTGGATGGCCTCAACGGCCAAGTTTCATATGTATGCCTAAATATGTCCCATGTTCTCCTTTATTCGTATTTCATAATATTATGCAATGGTGGTTATGAATATTATATGCATATGATTGAGCATAGGCAAAGGTTGGTTTTCTCGGGCCTTATCGGCTACGGGTGCCAATCATGTCTCGATGGGATTCGGGACGTGACAAAAGTGGTATCAGAGCAGTCGTTCTAAGGGTGTCGACAAAGCCGTGTCTGAGTAGAGTCTTACTTATCGATGTGTTGTGCACCACATTTATAAGTAGGAGGCTACGGGACATTTAGGATGTTGTTTCTTTTCTTCATTCTAGATCGTGCAATAGAGCCAATGTTGTCAGTTGCATTGTATCTGATCTTGGTAATTATTTTTCTTTGGTATAGTCAAAATGCCGAATACTAGAAGAGGAAGAGGAAAAGGTAAAAGTAAGATGATAGATAGAATTGCTGGTGAAGGAGCAAGTAGACCACCACCTGAGCAAGTTGATCAAGGTGGGGCTGAAACTGAGTTCGCAACGTGAGCTTCTTCTACTTCTTCAGCTCCAGAAGAGCCGAGAAGAAGGGAAGTGCCCGTGGAACCACCGACAAATGCCACAGATCAGGATCTTAGGAATGCTGTACAGATGTTGACACAGTTAGTGGCGGCACAAAGCCAGGGAAGAGCTGGTGCTATGGCACATGATGATGATGAGGCTAGAATGGCAAGTCGCAGAACACAGGATTTCTTGAAACTGGACCCTCCTATTTTCACAGGGGCAGATCCAAAAACTGATCCACAGGACTTCGTGGATCAAATTCAGAGGGCCTTGGAAGTTATGCATGTGACAGGGGTAGAGACAGTGGAACTTGCTGCGTACAGGTTGAAAGGAGAGGCAATACTGTGGTATGAGGATTGGAAGAAATCCCGTGATATTGATGCAACCCCGCCTACTTGGGAAGAGTTTAAAATGGATTTCCTTGATCATTACTTGCCCTATGAGATCCGTGAGGCACGTGCGGATCAATTTCTAAATCTCCGTCAAGGGAATTTGAGCGTCAGAGAATACAGCTTGCAATTTAATTCTTTGGCTAGATATGCGCCAAATGTTGTGGCTACGATGACAGACAGGGTCCATAGATACGTGGGCAGACTAGAGCCATATTTGGTGAGAGATTGCACTATTGCGGCCTTGAATAGGGACATGGACATTGCTCGCATACAAGCCTTCGCCCAGAAAATGGAAGATCAAAGACAGAGGCGAAGGGTACATGAATTTGATAGGGGACAGTCCAAAAGGGCTAGACCTATGGGACCACATATGATGTCCCAAGGAGGATCTAGGCCCCGCATGTTTCCTAGACCACCTAGACCGTCGTTCTCTTATTCCACAGGTGGTGCTTATTCGCAGTCTCGAGGGTTTCGAGGTGGTTCAGCTGGACAGAGTAGTGGGGGTCATGGATCATAGTCAGCAGGTTTTTCTCGTCAGCAGTGTCAGCACTGCGGGCGTATGCACACCGGTCCATGTCGGACAGGGACGAATGCCTGCTTTTGGTGTGGTATCCGGGACATATAGCGAGAGAATGTCCACAGCGGAGCATGGGTGGTATAGCACGACCAGTTGGGTCGGCGGTTGCGTCTTCAGCATCGGTTCCTTCACAGGGCCGAGAGGTGCAGCCTATTGGTCGAGGTAGAGGTGCTAGAGGAGCATCCAGTACTAGCGGGGTCTAGAATCGCACTTATGCTTTGGTGGACCGCCAGAATTCAGAGGCTTCCCCAGATGTTGTCACAGGTACATTATCCATATTCTCACATAATGTATATGCACTAATTGACCCAGGTTCTACATTTTCCTATGTTACTCCATTGGTTGCTCCGAAATTTGCAAAGGCACCAGAATTATTAATTAAGTCAATTGAAGTATCTACACCGGTTGGTGAATATATTATTGCAAAGATAGTATATCGTAACTGTGTGGTAACAGTGTGTGGACATGATACGTTGGCCGATCTTATTGAACTTGACATGGTGGATTTTGATGTCATAATGGGGATGGATTGGTTGGCTTCTTGTTATGCTACGGTAGATTGCCGGGCCAAGAAGGTGCAATTTTGTTTTCCACAAGAAAATGTTCTTGAATGGCAGGGAAATGTAGGGGCACCACGAGGAAGATTTATTTCTTATTTGAAAGCCAGAAAAATGATTGCTAAGGGGTACATATGTCACTTGGTACGAGTGAAAGATAATGATGTGGAACCATTAACTCCACAGTCCATACCGGTAGTCAATGAATTTCTAGATGTATTCCCAGAGGATCTCCCAGGTTTACCCCCAGAACGGGAAGTAGAATTTGGCATTGATGTGATTCCAGGCACTCAGCCTATTTATATTCCTCCATATAGAATGGCTCCAGCGGAACTGCGTGAATTGAAGGAGCAGTTGAAAGATTTGCTGGATAAAGGCTTCATTAGGCCTAGTATGTCCCCGTGGGGTGCACCGGTATTATTTGTGCGAAAGAAAGATGGCACCTTGAGAATGTGCATCGACTATTGGCAACTGAATAAAGTAACGATCAAGAACAAATATCCCCTTCCTCAAATTGATGATTTGTTTGATCAGTTACAGGGTGCCAGGTGTTTCTCAAAGATTGACTTGAGGTCGGGTTACCATCAAGTCAGAGTTAGAGAGGAGGATGTACCCAAGACAGCTTTTCGAACATGGTATGGCCATTATGAATTTTTAGTTATGTCATTTGGACTAACAAATGCACCGGCTGTGTTTATGGATTTGATGAACAGGGTGTTTAAGCCATTCCTAGACGTGTTCGTGACAGTATTTATAGATGACATCCTTGTTTATTCAAGATCACCAGAAGACCATGCTTATCACTTACGGCAAGTGTTGCAAATTCTCCGTGAGCGTAAGTTGTATGCAAAATTCTCCAAATGTGAGTTTTGGTTGAAATCAGTCGCGTTCTTGGGTCACATTGTATCAGATAAAGGCATACAGGTTGATACCCAAAAGATTGAAGCAGTGAAAAACTGGCCAAGACCTACGACACCCACAGAGATTCGCAGTTTTCTGGGTTTGACAGGTTATTACCGAAGATTTGTAGAAGGTTTTGCTTCTATTGCGGCACCATTGACAAAGTTAACTCACAAGGCAATTAAATTTCAATGGAATGATGCATGTGAAAGAGGGTTTCAAAACCTGAAAGATAAGTTGACTTCCACACCAGTGTTAGTACTTCCTGAAGGTACAGAGGGCTATGCAGTGTATTGTGATGCTTCCGGGATTGGTCTCGGATGTGTGTTGATGCAGCATGGTAGGGTGATAGCATATGCCTCACGACAGTTGCGGCCACATGAGAAAAACTATCCCACACATGATCTTGAATTGGCAGCAGTAGTTTTTGCTTTAAAGATATGGCGTCATTATTTATATGGGGTACATGTTGACATCTATACGGATCACAAAAGCTTGCAATATCTTTTTAAGCAAAAGGAACTCAATTTGAGGCAACGAAGGTGGTTAGAGCTTTTAAAAGATTATGACATTGATATTCTTTATCACCCTGGCAAAGCAAATGTAGTAGCTGATGCATTGAGCCGTAAGGCAGTAGAAAGGAATGAAAAACGTGACATAATCAAAGATTTGAATCAATTAGCCAGCCTGGGAGTTCGCCTTATTGAATCCTCAGATGATAGAGTTATTGTGCAGAATGCAGCAGAATCTTCCTTGATAGCTGAAGTGAAAGAGAAGCAATTTGCGGATTCTATTTTATTGCAGCTAAAAGAGAATGTGCAGCAGAATTTGACCAAGGCATTTGATATTACACCGGAAGGGGTGCTTCAATGTCAAGGGAGGTTATGTGTACCAGACGTAGATGAACTGAGGACACGAATAATGACAGAAGCGCATCATTCGCGTTATTCCATTCACCCGGGTGCTACTAAAATGTACCATGAATTGAAAGAAGTGTATTGGTGGGGCAACATGAAAAAGAACATTGCAGAATTTGTCGCGCAATGCCCGAATTGTCAATAAGTGAAAGTGGAACATCAAAAACCGGGAGGTTACATGCAATGTATCAATCTTCCAGTCTGGAAGTGGGATATGATTAATATGGATTTTATTATGGGTTTGCCTCGTACATTGCGGAAGTTTGATTCTATATGGGTCATAGTGGACAGGCTTACCAAATCAGCGCATTTTCTACCGGTCAAGATGACCTATACAGCTGAGGATTATGCGAAGTTGTATGTGAAAGAGATAGTACGATTGCATGGTATTCCACTTTCTATTATATCAGACAGAGGAGCACAGTTCACAGCACACTTCTGGAAATCTTTTCAGCGGAGTTTAGGTACTCAGGTGAATTTGAGTACGGCTTTCCATCCTCAGACCGATGGACAAGCGGAACGTACTATTCAGACACTTGAAGATATGCTACGAGCTTGCGCATTAGATTTTCAAGGCAGTTGGGATGACCATTTACCTCTTATTGAATTTGCATATAACAATAGCTACCATTCAAGTATTAAAATGGCACCTTATGAAGCTTTGTACGGAAGGAAATGTAGATCACCAATTGGATGGTTTGAAGCAGGTGAAACTGCTTTACTTGGGCCAGATATTGTTCATCAGGCTATGGAGAAAGTTAGGGTGATTCAACAGAGGCTACAGACGGCTCAAAGTCGTCACAAGTCATATGCCGATGTTAGAAGAAGAGGACTTGAATTCGCCATAGGTGATTGGGTGTTTTTGAAGGTGTCACCGATGAAAGGGGTGATGCGGTTCGGAAAGAAAGGGAAATTGAGTCCACGTTACATAGGCCCCTATGAAGTTATTAGAAGATTTGGGCAAGTTGCGTATGAGTTGGCACTACCCCAGGACCTTTCGTCAGTCCATCCGATATTCCATGTGTCGATGCTTCGGAAATGCATAGGAGATCCGTCTCGTATTGTTCCCGTAGAGGATGTTCAAGTTACAGAGGATCTCACTTATGAAGAGGTGCCCATTGCTATCCTAGATCGACAAGTAAAGAGATTGAGGAATAAAGACATAGCATCCGTGAAAGTCCTATGGAGGAATCAACAAGTAGAGGAGATCACGTGGGAAACGGAAGAGATGATGAAATCCAAGTACCCCTATCTATTTCAAATTGATGAAGAAGTTCAAACTACAGAGGTGGAACAATGACAAGTAAGTATTCATGAGCCTTAAGTGTTTGTGTGTATGCATGTTAACATAGCGATGTATTTGTTGGTTGAAACGACATTGTTAACATTCGAGGACGAATGTTCCTAAGGGGGGAAGAATGTAACACCCCGTACCTTCCTAACCCTACTTGACGACATTAAATAATGTTTACTTAGGTGTAGAGACCTATGCGTATGTATTTGGTAATGTTAAGGATAAGCAAAATTGAATTTGGCCTCGTATATGTGCAAAAAAACCTTCGTAAGAGTTGTTTTGTGATTTTCATGGCACAATTGGGGGGTTCAAAATGAGGCTAAGAGGACCTCTAAACGAAGGATATTAAGGTTAAGAAGTAGGTTAAAGGATAGGATTTGAAGTGTCTAACCAAGCCCGCGAAAAAACGTCGAAAAATGAATTTTTGTCAAAAATTAAGGCAGGGGCGCGTTGGGCAGCGTACCACGCTGCTATGGACTAAAATTTTTAGTCCAGGGGCAGAGAGCTAGCGCGCCAAGAGGCGTGCCACGCTGGAAATCCCACTTTTTCAAAGTTGGAAATTTTCTTAAGTCCCAAGGGTATCCGGGGATGTTTTGAGCCGATTTTTGCCACGTCTCTTCTACAACACATATGAAATGAGTAAAATATGATATTGATATGAGAAATTTCTCGAGAACGAATTTGTCTTCGAAATGACGATTTTACCCCTAAGGTCAAAATAAGCCAAACGTGGCTAAAATCATTTGTTCTTGGGATTGAGGCTACGGATATGAATATTATGAGTGGGAATATTGTTGTAATACGTATAAAGACGAGAAATTATTGATTTTATCGGGTTAAGTGAATTGGGCCCAAAAAGGGCCCAAAAATGAAAAGAATGCATGGCCCAATTAGGCCAAAAATGACCCATTCTTCACCTTTGACCATTTGTACATGGCATTTAATGCCAAGGAGACTTGAGGGACTATATATACATGGAAAAATCTGATTTTATTCAAAGGAACACCCAACATATCTCTAGAAATTTCCCAAAATTTCTCTTAACTCTCAAGAACCCTAAGCTACTTCTTGGAGCAAGATCATTCATTTTCAAGCTTCGGTAAGTACTTATGCTTATGGAATACTATATTATATGCATGAGAAGGTATGTAAATCATGTTGGTTGTGCTTGGAAATGTTGGACATGGTACTTTGTGTTCTTGTCTAAGATTTGGGATCCATACAATTCAAGTTTGAATTAGGACTTGTGCCTTTGATGAAAAAGCATGGTATGGACAAAATATGAACATGTATGGTGTTATTTTTGGTATTAAACTTGTTCTTATCTAAAAGTGGATATTATGGGATTTTGGCCGATATGTGTTATGAGTTGTATTAAGGCACTTTGATGGATTATTTGTGATGTGTGATGGATAAGAAAGGGTAAAGGAGAAGTATTGTGCTGAAATGTATTGATTTTCATGTATTGGTCAATGTTGGGAATATTATGGAATTTTTGGAGTAATAGTATGATCAACGGTTTTGTCAAGGGGAAATGGCATGTTTAAGGGCACATATATGACTCATTAATGTTACATGCATTTGAAGAGTAATTGGTGGTTAATGTGAATTCCGTCTTGTATTTATGTTGTAGAGTGACACATAAAGAAGGAGCGGGATTATTGTATACGCATCTAAGGTTGTCTATTCGTATTGTGAATCCAAGGTATGCAAGGTTACTTTGTCCGTATCTTTCTACGGCCAATAGTGTTCACATTGACATTTCTCTAGTTCTATTCCGAAATATACTAAGGTATCCCATATGCAATTATCTATGGTCATTGTCATATATTTCCTACTCATTGATCAATTGTGAATCTCATTTCTCATATTCATGGTTAATGTTCCGAAAGTTCAAATAAGGTTATATTCCAATATTCCAATAGTGCCTATACTTGTGTCTCTTGTTCATGGATTATTGTCCAATGGTTCCAATGGTATTATGGTGCTAGTTATGTTATATTTCTCATTGATATTTATTCATATGTCCTTCACTTATTGGTCAATGATTCAAAGTTTCCAACAATGTTGTGTTCCAAAGTTCCAAAGTGATGTTATGATTATCAAAGTATCAATCTCAAAGTAATGAACAAAGTAATGCAAATGTGGTCAATGATCAAGTACGGGTGGCAAGTCTAGGGGCGTAAGCCTAGCTCGACTCGATCCCGAGGTTTGGATTTAGGGGTGGCAAGTCTAGGGGCGTAAGCCTAGCTCGACTCGATCCCGATGCATTGATGTATGGGTGGCAAGTCTAGGGGCGTAAGCCTAGCTCGACTCGATCCCAACACAATGATATGATATGAAAGACCCACTGATCAGTCGGGGCCCGGGTACATTGTGACATATGTGATAACAAGTGAGTATTGTGATAAAGAACGTGATGAAAGCAATGAAAACAATCCACATGGTTTCCAAAACATAACATGGTGACTTATTCACATTGCTTATTCATATGTTTTGAGTTCATTGACATATTCCTTGAAATATTCATGTGTTGTACAGCTTCATCTGAGCCTTGCATACTCAGTACTTATTTCGTACTGACCCCTCTCGGGGAATTTACCTTACTTGCTGCAGGCGCAGGTCCCAGTAGGCCTCCTCAGTAGACTGCCAGTGTTAGCGGTTCTTTGGTGAGCTCCAGCTCATTCGGGGCTTATCCGAGTCAAAGTGTATATATGTTTTGGTATTGTACATGTTGTATAAAGCGGGGACTTGTCCCGACTTATGGTTCATTTTGGTCAATGCTCTTGTTAGAGGCTTTTGTAGTCCGATGTGGGTGTAATAGTGTAAAAGACACATGTTGTTTTGACTGGATGGACTCAACGGCCAAGTTTCATATGTATGCCTAAATATGTCCCATGATCTCCTTTATTCGTATTTCATAATATTATGCAATGGTGGTTATGAATATTATATGCATATGATTGAGCATAGGCAAAGGTTGGTTCTCTCGGGCCTTATCGGCTACGGGTGCCAATCATGTCTCGATGGGATTCGGGGCGTGACATGCTCGTATCTATGTTTGAGAGGTAGTTCGTCTTCACGGGGTGCCAATGTCCATTGTTTCTAATAGAGGAGTTGGGTACCCAAGTGTACCTTGGCATAACTTTTCACCCCCAAACTAATGGTAAGTTGGAGCGGACTATTCAAGTTTTGGAGGATGTTTTCTGGGCCTATGTTATAGACTTTGGAGGTTAGGGGGATCGATTTCTAGCCTTAACAAAAGTTTCCCATAATAACAGCAATCATTTGAGTATCCAGACTGCTCCATTTGAGGCATTGAAATCGGGTGGTTTGATGCCTTTGAGGCTAGATTTTACGATTCGAGATTGCACCCTGGACGTAACACATTACATAAAGTCACAAGTGACCCCAAACTAACCCATGTCATGGCATAATACTAAGCATTCTATGAATATAAAACTGAGTGGAAGCTAAACTAATTAAAATATAATTTGCCTAAACAAATTTCATAATCTATGAAATAAACTAGATCTGAAAGGAACTACTAAAACTAAAATAAACAAAAAAGCTGAAAAAGTCTAATTCTATGTCTGAAAGCATCTATTACTGATGAATTGCCAGGACAAGCCCCTAGCTAACTCTAATTACTAAAGTTGAAATAATAATCAAACATAATGAAAATGAATACTCGTCCTCGAATGATGAGGACTCACCACTGGCAGTCGCTGATGTGGTACTGAAACGTACTAGCTGTGATGCTAAGTTTGAGTGCCCAAACCTATATCATAACACGATGCAATGCAAAAGAAGTATGCGATCAGTACTTTGAATTTACTAAGCATGTGAGATATGTACTATAAAATACTGAACATGCAGGAAAATACTGAATGCTGATGAAACTGTAATAGATGCAAGTTGAGAGCAAAACTTAATAACATACTGAGATATGGTACAATGACCCAAAATATGTATAATGAGATATTAAGGTAAAATTAGATATCAACCCAACATAAGTAAGATCTGAAAGCGAGGGTCATGTACAAATACTGAAAACTATAATAGTTCTAACACAAGTAAGATTTGAAAGTGAGGGTCGTGTACAAATACTGAAAACTATAATAGTGGGAGGTTCTCGTGACCGACACAGACCATGTGAGCAATATGGTATTCAACATATTACCCTACTTGGGAGGGTGTTCTATACCTTGCAAAGGGTATGAACCATGACTGGCGTGAATTCACTCATGAGCCCATTCGGGCCAAGGGAGACACTCTCAACTGGAAAGGACCCCTTATCCTATGGTGGGGCATAGTTTGGGACTTGGGTTATCTAAACCCTTATCCACTTAGTGCTAAAAACTACTCCTAAAAACATATACATATTCTCATAATTATACTGAGGTCTAAGGAAAATATATAAACTAGTTTAATTACTATTTACTGAATGTAACTGGAATCATGGAACTACTCGAGTGCATTATATAGTTTCTGAAAGTTATGAAATCATGGTGTACAGAGTATTTATCTGAAAACATGCCTAAGTATGAGTAAAGATAAAACAAGTTATAACTTAGAAAATAACTTAGAAAATAATTCTAACTATCATCCACTAACAAAAAATCAAATAGAATTACTTAAACAAATCACAGATGTAAAACAAGAATTAAATCATAGAAGAGAACGATTACAAAATAATATATTTGCAGGAGTAAATTATAAAGCAATACTAGCTCAAAGACATACTATATTTGACTTAGAACTTAAATATCAACACCTAGATCATAAGTATAAATACGATTTAAAATGAATAAAGAAGAATACCCTGTAGAAGAAAAAACATTTATGGGATCGGAAGGAATATTAATAACAATAGTACACTCAAATTTAGGATGAAGATATAAAAAATTAGAAAATAATTTACACTTAATGCCAGACCCTAATTCAACAAAATTAGAAGATAGCTTAACTGCTATGGTAAGAATAACAAAAGAAAATACAGAAATAGATCAAAAATTAGAAATAGAAAAAATTCGAGAACAAGCAAAGAAAGAAATAGAACAAATAAGGATAAACTCTATAAAAGAGGAACCACAAAAACATAATATAATACATGAAGAAAATACAACAGTAGAATCACCGACAACTTCACGTATCCAAGAATTAGAAAAAGAATTAGCATTATTAAAACAAATATATGCGAATAAATTAAAAGAAAAAGAAGAAAGGAAAATCAATAGGGAAAAACAACTAGAAAAACAATTGGTAGCAGAAATAGACCAATTCAAGGAAAATATACAAATTGAAGAAAATACTAATACTTTTTTAAATGAAGAATTTACTAATATCAGTATAGATAATATAAGTGAAGAAACTGATAATGAAATAGCTAATGATCAAGAAATTAGTGAAACCTATATAGAAATACTAAACCAAATAAATACTCCAGAAATAGAAACCATGGAAATAAAACATCCAGAAATAAATACCAATACTAAACATGAACAAAGCACTTTCACATCAACATGAGAAAGATTACATCCGAGAACCTCAACCCCAAATTATTTTTCAGCCGATTATGGCTCATATGATAGAAAAGAAACATTATGGAATAGAAGATTAAATACAAAATGGATACCTAATAAGGTACCAGAACAATATAATTTCTTATATTTAGACTGTGTCACAGATATAACTAAAACACTCCAATTATGGTTAGGATATATTTCAAAACAATTAATTGATAATAAAATACCAATATCACAAACACCAAACTATATAGAAAGAACCTTAGTAGGAACAGCAAAATTATGGTTAAATAATTTATCAACAGAAAGTTTAGCTACGCTAAGAAATGATAAGAAAAATGATGGTGCAGCCGCCACATCAAGTATGGATATTTTATACAAATATGAAATAGGAATAAGAAATGAATTTGGAAGTATGACAACAGAAATAGCAGAACAAACTAAAGATAAAAATCTAAATAGGAATTTAATGAACAAGTTAGCAATATGTAATATGTGCTATATAGAACCATATACTTGTGCCTTTAAAGAATATTATTATAAAAGCTTATATACTCATGAAGAAAGTATAGAAATCAGAAAATTATATTTTACAAAATTACCAGAACCATTTAGTACAAAGATAACTGAAAGTTGGAATACAGCAAGCTTAGAAGATACATTAGGATCTAGGATAAAAATTTTACAAAGTTGGTTTATAGCATTATGCGATAAACACAAAGAAAACCAAAAATTGGATAAAGTA
Organism: Capsicum rhomboideum; assembly: GCA_031232105.1. NCBI lineage: Eukaryota > Viridiplantae > Streptophyta > Magnoliopsida > Solanales > Solanaceae > Capsicum > Capsicum rhomboideum. The sequence goes on along the minus strand of CP124708.1, from coordinate 47,895,123 downwards.
TTAATAAAAAACATGGCCTGTTGTACAGATAAAACAGCACCTCAATTTGGCTGTAAAATACCAAACAAATACTGATATAAAAAACGACAAAAAATATATAAAACAAATAAATCAAAATATAAATATAAACAACCAAGAAAACGTTATTATGTAAAAAATTATAAAAGTAAAAAACCGTATAAACCTAAGAAGAAGATATCAGAATGCACATGCTATAATTGTGGAAAACTAGGACATTTAGCAAAACATTGTAAAATACCAAAAGACCCAAAGAAAAAATAAATAACTGAAATACAAATACAGGAAGATATATATACGGAACTACCCTACATTGATTATGACATAGAAAGTGAAGACAGTATTTATCAATTAGAAGAATACGAAAGCTCAGAAGAAGATAATAATGAGGAACAATTTTATGACTGAAAACGATATAAGAGTAATTAGACAAGAAAATTACCAAGATGAAGAATCTTCAAGCCAAAAAGTAATATTTGACACAAATATCTTTGAACAAATTAAAAAGCAAGAATCACCCTTAAGGATAGATAAAATCTTAGAAGTACCAATAGTAAAAAATTGGTTTAAAAAACAAAAAGAAGAATATTATATAATAAGCCAACGAGAACACACGATAGATTGTAAGTATGCTAAAGGAAAAGCAATTATACCCATTCTAAATAAAAAAGAAATAAATAAAGAAATACAAAATTTAAAATCAAAATCACCTATAACACATGTCCACTTAGGAGCAACAGAAATACATATAAAAGCATGTTTTAGAGAAGGAATAGATACCCCAATAGAAATATATTTAGCAGACGATAGAATAATCCAACCTATAGAAAAAAGCGTAATAGCAGCAGTAAAAGGAAATCTAATCTACCCAAAATTTAAATTCATTATAAGTGCCAATTATTCAGTAGCAATAAAAGATAAAAATATAGACAAATCATTAGTATTATATTGGAAAATGTCAGGAATAGAACTAGCACCCGGAAGCAAAATATTTACAGCAAGATGTAAAAATTTGTATATTCTAACTACAAAACACATAGTAAAAGCGATTAATAAAATTAATAAAGTAAAAATAGAAAACCCATTTGATACTATAGTTACAGTAATAGATAATAATGATTACAGTTATAAAGAATTAGACATAGAAACAGATCTAGATATAGTACAAGAAAGAATAGGAACATAAAAAAGAACTATGGATACTCCAACATTATCATCAAGAATGAGTACATCTAGAAGAATAGACTATACAGAACCTATGGAAATACAACCATACCAGTATTATATAACAGGAATACTAGACCAAAGAAAATATTTAATCCTAATAAATACAGGAGAACAAGAAAATTATATTACAAGAGAATTAGTACTAGAAGAAGAAATAATAACACAAGATCAAACATGTTCTGATTTACCCAGAGAACTAAGGCAAACAAAAGAAACTACAATCCAAGAATTAATTATTGGAGGAATACCAATCAAAATACAATTCACAATATCACAAATTAATACAAATATCATCTTAGGACTTACATGGTTAGAACAAGTTAAACCATATAATATAGAAGATAAACAATTAATCATACACTATAATAAAAAGAAAATTATTATCAATAGAACTAAAATATGAAAAATGAAAGTATATATACTCGCCAAAATAATCGTAGAAGGATATAATAGTAGATATTATACACCTATAATTGATACAAGAGCTGAAGCCAATCTATGTAGATATAATTGTTTACCAGCAGATAAGTGGGAAAAACTAAAAAATCCCGTCATAGTAACAGGATTTAATGATGAAGGCAGCATGATTACGTATTTAGCTAGAAATGTAAAATTACAAATTTGGGATAAAATATTAGCAATAAAGATAATATATAATTATGAATTTACATCCAAAGATATATTACTAGGAATGCCATTTTTAGATCCACTATATCCACATATACTAACTAAAACACATTGGTGGTTTACCACACCTTGCAACAAAAAAGTAGGAGCTAAACGAGTACCAAATAAAACCAGAAAAACAACACCATGGATAAGAGGAAATGAAAAGATAACACAAAAACCATTAAAATATAACTTTGCCGATTTAAATGAGTTCAAACTCCACATAAATGAATTACTCCAAAACAACTACATACAAGAAAGCAATAGTAAACACACTAGTCCAGCATTTATAGTAAATAAACATAGTGAACAAAAAAGAGGAAAAAGTAGGATGGTTGTAGACTACCGAAACCTCAATGCAAAAACAAAAACATATAATTACCCCATACCAAATAAAATACTAAAAATACGCCAAATACAAGGATATAATTACTTTAGTAAATTTGACTGTAAATCAGGATTTTACCATCTCAAATTAGAAAATGAATCTAAAAAATTAATAGCGTTCACAGTACCCCAAGGCTTTTATGAATGGAATGTTTTACCTTTTGGATATAAAAATGCCCCAGGAAGATACCAACATTTTATGGATACATATTTCACACAATTAGAAAATTGCATAGTATACATAGACGATATATTACTATACTCAAGAACAAAAGAAGCTCATATACAGTTATTAGAAAAATTCGTAAATATTGTAGAAATAGCAAGAATAAGCCTAAGTAAGAAAAAAGCAGAGTTAATGAAACATCAAATCAAATTTTTAGAAATACAAATAGATAAAGATGGAATAAAAATGCAAACACATATAGTACATAAAATTATTAATTCAGAAGAATTATTAGATACAAAAAAGAAGTTACAATCCTATTTAGGATTAGTTAACCAAGTACGTGAATATATCCCTAAGCTAGCGGAACATTTGAAACCATTACAGAAGAAATTAAAAAAGGATATAGAATACCATTTTAATGAACAAGATAAAACACATATCCAACATATTAAAACAATATGTAAACAACTACCCAAGCTTTATTTTCCAGATGAAAAGAAACAATTCACATACATAGTAGAAACGGACTCAAGTGAACATAGCTACGGAGGAGTATTAAAATACAAGTATAATAATGAAACATTAGAACATCATTGTAGATACTATTCAGGATCTTATACGGAACCCCAGATAAAATGGGAAATAAATCGCAAAGAGTTATATGCTTTATATAAGTGTTTATTATCTTTTGAGCCATATATTGTTTATAACAAATTTATTGTGAGAACAGATAATACACAAGTTAAGTGGTGGCTAACAAGAAAAATACAAGACTCTGTAACAACGAAGGAAATACGAAGACTCGTATTAAACATACAAAATTTTACATTTACTATTGAAGTAATTAGAACTGACAAAAATACTGTTGCAGATTACTTATCAAGACAAAGCTACCCAAACGGAGCCAGATAATATTATGGAAGCTATGTTAAAGGCCATTACTACACTTTGTCATAAAGTGGACAGTATTGACCTAGAAGTACAAAAGCTAAAGGTTAATGAAGTTACTCTGAAACCTAAAGCTAGTACAAGTCAGCCGCATGACTTTAATTATGCTGAGCTACGTCGATCGGAAGATGGTAAAATTCCAGAGCTAAAAGGAGACGATGGGAAACTCCTAAAAACCCATAACAATTCAAATATTTCAAGTGCAGGTACAAGCAAAGCAACCGGAAAAAGGCCAATCAACAACAATCTAAACAGCTTATTTGATAAGCCATTTATCCAAAGGCAACCTACAATAAATATTCCAACACCCCAAACTTCATCCTATGCAGCTAGCCTGGACCATGAAAAACAAATCTATAACCACATCTCCAGATCATATATCCAAAACATTCACCAAATCCAAACATACTTAAACCTCAGACCAAGGTCTACTATTACCACAGATCCAAAAATTGACTATATTACCCAAAAGCTACAAGGATATAATAAACTGATTGCACAACCCGGTACAAATGCCAATCTAGTACGAACTTGCTATGACTTTGGACTGCTCAATACGGTCTACACATCTACAGGAAAAGAAATACAAAAAATACCTGAATTATATTCAGCATTTACTAACTACCAACGTATTACCAAAGGAACATTCTTTTATATAAAATGTTATGTAGCCCCAGCGGAAATATTATACACAGAAATAAAACCAGTCATCCAAGTTATTAAAATAGGACTGACACGAGAAATGATAATCCCAGAAGATATTGGTACTCAACCAGAAATAAAAGAAGCAGATATACCCGGATTCTATGCAAACAAGCGTATTATAGGATTGAATACTATAATTCAAGAATTAGCAAACAACTACACTAATGTCAATTCCATATGGAGATATTCAGACCGAAACCAAGTCATGATATACTCCAATTCCAAAGAATATAGACCAGCAGATATGGAAGAAGTTAGACAATGGATTCTTTCATTATTACGTCCGAAAGAGTTACCATAACAAGAGCATTAAAAAAGGTATTTATTTCAGAAGAGTTATTAACAAGATACTGCCAATTGATTGGACAAAAATACACGGATCACAGATGTACAAAATGCAATGGCGGAGATACAATACATATCCCAGACGTACAGCTAGAGTAAAAAGACGGAGACAATGAAAAGCTAGTCCACCTACAACCAACAGACAAAGAGATAAAGATGCAAAGATATGAAAAGATATGTGAATAGTATATCTTTTGTTTTTATATATATTAGTCGTAAAGGAAATAGGAAGATTCCTTTACTTTATATCTTTCATTATGCTATTTTGTCTTATTAGGAAATTATTAGATTCCTTTTCTTTCATAATTTAGTAAGAAAGTCGTAAAGCAAATAGTGCTTTACTTTATTAAATAGTAAGTTGGCTCTTAGGATTGTTTGAAAGCCAACCTTATGTATATAAATATATGTAACGAGAGACAAGGGAGGCAGAGTAAGCTTTCATAAGCTGAAATTCCTTTTCTTCTCATGTGTTGAGAACGCAGTATAAATAAAAAGTTTTTAATTTTGTTTTAAAAAACAGATATAAGCACTTAAGGAAGCTATGGATAACTCAGATACACATACAGACGTATCTCATACCGAGAATATACCAACCCAGGTAAACCCATGTCCATATATGTATAGCTAAATCCTATATTCCTGATAATCTCTATAGTATTATTATTATTTATCATGTAGTAGTGTAACTCTATTAGAACTGCTTAAGTAAGTTTGCTATGATTAGTAGGCCAAGAGTAAGGTAAGCCCAGACTAAGCCATCCTAAGGTCGAAACCGAGTAGGCGAGGAATGCCGTTAAAGGGGAGTAGACAAAGTTGAGGCATTGTTAGGGTAACTAATTAAGGCTAAAACTCATAGTAGTGACACAAAGAGTAGTTTGAAATACTACACTATTGAATGATAAGTATAATAATATAAGTAGAGGTTAAAGGGAATATGATTTAGAAATACATGATTTGATAATATGGATAATTACCAACTAGGTACAAATACATATTTACTAGATGATAATGAAGAATATAAGATATTACTTTTATATATTTTACGTGACTTAGATACTGATACAACTAAACAGATTTATGACTTGCTAATGACTTATGAATCTATAGCAGTAATGCAAGATAATTGGACAGAATTTATAGTGTCAGATATGTATAACATGTATTTAGAAGATGATTATCTAGACTACCCAGATTTCGATTAAAATGATAAATTACGACAGCTTTTATTATTGGTTAGAAATAGTAGAAGAAATAAAATTAGAAGAACAAATACTTAAGATAAATGTAGAGACATATTTTATGAACTATGAAATTAAATATTTAGACTATATTGAACAAAATATTAAAGAATTAAAAAGATTATACCCTGTAAGACAACAATACTTTATATCAGCTTTTATGATGTGCCACATGACAAGTCACCTACAATAAAATGAACCAAGAACAATTTGAAAATTGGAAACAAACAGTAGACGAGCTAAGAGAAACAAAAACTTTATTGCAATTTAACCTAGATATGTATGTAAGAACTCAAGAAATGACATACTTACAAAAAATATTAGAAAATGTAACCCATATGTTAATATTAATACCACTACGTAATAGATATTACGAAGCAACATTTAGATAATGATTAATTATGAATATCTTAAATATTGGTTACAAACCATGGAAAGCATAAATAATTTAGAAAAATTATTAAAAATAAATGTAGAAACATACCAAAGAACCCAAGATATACAATACCTAGAATATATAAAAAACAATGCAGCAGAACTCACAAGATTAATTCCATTAAAAGAACAATATTATAACGAAGCATTCAACCTAACATACACCCCCCAAAATGATTAACTACGGAGCACTCCAAAATTGGACACAAACTAGACAAGAAAGAAAATCTACACAAAATCTATTGATAACTACAATACTAAAATACTACCAAACCCATGATAAACAATATTTAGAACAAATAACAGAAATTATGAGAGAACTTAACCACTTAATTACACTAGAAAAACAGTATTATAGTGAAGCATTTACCTCATAAGATGATCCGTAATCCGCACCCAACAAATGGTATCAGAGCTATGTGTAAAAATAAATTAATGGAAGCTACAATTATGGAAGCATTTGTTGGTATCTTCCTGGGGCATTTTTATATCCAAAAGGTAAAACATTTCATTCATAAAAGCCTTGGGTTACTGTGAACGCTGTTAATTTTTTAGATTCATTTTCTAATTTGAGATGGTAAAATCCTGATTTACAGTCAAATTTACTAAAGTAATTATATCCTTGTATTTGACGTATTTTTAGTATTTTATTTGGTATGGGGTAATTATATGTTTTTGTTTTTGCATTGAGGTTTTGGTAGTCTATAACCATCCTATTCTAAAACTTAGCTTTACATTGATATTTTTCAAGAATCTTGTAAATTATGTACATCTGAAATAGTCATGTGAAATCATAAGAAAGACATACTATCTTGAAATTCATGGTAATTGCATAAGGGAATTTTAGTTCTTAAAATCAATAACCATAAGATCATAAATTTAAATCCATAATTCAAACATGTTTGGGTATAAGGGCAAAAAGAGACTCTTATTCATGAATCCCACATACCTGGAGTTAGAGAATTTGGACTACTTGGAAATCTGACTTTGAGAAGGAACCCTAGCTTTTGGGACTTGAGAAAACTTAAAGCATAATAATTTTTTATTTTTCTGAGTGTTGGGGAATAATGGAGGAAATAAACACCTAAGTTCCTATAACTCCCTCCAAATAAACCTTGAAATGATGTATCATAGGTGTCAGAAATAAGAAAAATATTAAAATACCCTTTTTAAAAAGTACTAAAATTTTTGGGTTCAGTCATCACGGGTCTATGGTATGAGTTGTACATTAAACTCACGAGTCATCCCTTTACTAGTGGTTCCTAGTCTTAATTTGCAGTCTTGTGGCACTACTCCATCTCATGAGTCGTAAAGTCTACTTGCGAGTGGGGACAAGGACTTGTGGCACCTAAGAGGAAAAGTTGTCTCTCAGGTTCCTTATCAGTATGAGTCACTTAACGACTCGTACTCTGGTACTACAATTATTTCCATGAGTCGTAGAGACTAGGTAAAATTTCATGTTTTTAGGACTTTGATCTTGGTACTCAGAACTAGTCACCCCACGACTCGTGACCTTATAGTACGACTCGAACATTGAGTCATTTTGGTGCAGATTCCTGGAACTACTGACTGGTTTTCTTGTTAAGGCTAAGTTTTGTATTAGGAGCTTTTGGGTTGTTACAATATCTCCCCTTTGGGATTATTTGTCCTTGAATGAAGACTAACTAGGCTGAAAAGGTAGGAAAAGAGTTGCAGTCCCAAAAACTAAGTTCTAAAAGCTGAAGTACTGACATAGTAACTGATTTCTGAATGGAATATAAGTTGAGTTAAATTCATGCAACATGTATGCATACTAAGAGCATAAGAACAATTTATAGGACATGAAACTAGTAAGAATTCTAATGAGAAAATTGTTACCTCAAGCTGGTATTAAACTGGAAGGAAAAGGGTTAGGGTAACTGGTCATTATATCTGCTTCTGCTTCCCAAGTATCTCCCTCTACTAGATGATTCCTCCAAAGGATTTTCACTAAAGAAACTTACTTATTACTCAACTTACAAACCGGACAGTCAAGAATCTCAACTGGGACCTCTTGATAAGAGAGACTATATTTTACACCCACCCCACACTCTCTAATGGCACAACTGAGGCTGGATCACCAATGCACTTTTTCAACTAGGACACATGAAATAATAGGTACACCGATGCTAACTCTATGGGAAGTTCTAACTGATAGGCCATACTGCCAATGCGCCTCAAAATCCTACAAGGACCAATGTATCAGGGACTAAGCTTCCCTTTCTTGCCAAATCTTATCACACTTTTCATGGGTAAAATTTTCAAATAGACCAGATCATAAACTACAATCTCTAGTTCTTTTCTCCTCATATTTGTATAAGATTTCTGATGACTCTGGGCAATTTTCAGCCTTTCTCTAATTTGCTGAACCTTCTCCATAGCCTCATGAATTGAATCAGGCTCTGATGTCGCCCAAAATATACCTTCAGAAAAGTATAATGCAGTCGCTGTAACAAATATAGAACCCAACTAGGTTGGGGTCGATGACACAGGGAATAGGACAAAATTATGTAAAATGCTAGTCTGAGTAATTGGCAAGTAAGTAAAATTGGGGGGATGTTTCATGAATAAGTGGTAACAGTAACAATTGTTGATTTTAGGATTTGTAGACAATCGAAGAAATACACTAGGACTGTGAACCCCAATGATTCCTTAACTCCACCGGTTACTTGTGCTGGCAAAACTATCCTGTTGCATTGCATGCAAAATCTAACAAGATATGTTCATCTAAACGTCTCTCGACCTTGGTTAGATAAATTTCACTCTTCTCCTCTCGGTCTTCGAGTGTCGCACTACTAACCCTTGTACTGGATCTCAGATAACTCTTCCTGCTATGGCTCCTGTTATTAGATGAAGGTTGATAGCTTTAAATCTCTGTTGTTATTCTCGTTTCCCAATCTTTACATCTAGAATACGGGAAAGTTTCTAAGATTTGTAATCGTTAGAAGATCAATCACAACGAAGGAAATAAAAATACATGCATTCACACCGGTTCAGAATTTGCTTCGCACTTAAACCCTTTCGTTAATTCCTCATGGTTCATATAACCCTAGTTGATGAGTTTAGCTACTCATGTTTGTAAGAGAGAAATAAGAATTCGCGGATGAAAACATAATTGTAAAATCACAATAAAGAAGAAACTCTGAAATCTCAATTATGAATAAAACCCTAAAAGCGATGTTCCAAGATTACAAAATCCAACAATGTGTTTATGAACTCAAAATAATGAAAAATTATCTTAAAATAATGTAATGACTAACTCCTGAACATAGGACAACAAAGGGGTATTTATAGATACAAGAGAATCCTATCAAAATCAAAACAGGAAAATAAAGTCGGTAACTTTCCAAAGTATCGTGACTTGGTATCGTGGAACCAAGACATGCCACGTAGGTCAGTGTCGTGGAAATCAAGCAACTTTGGACATCTCTGAAGTTGACTCACGGCATCCACTCACGTCACGTGAGTCCTATCGTGAGTCGCATCTCCGGTGCAGATCCTAGTTCTTTCTTCTTCAGATATTTCATTCTCGAGCGTGTTCCTCCTTTTTGTCCATTTTGCCTCCAAAACCTATTTTCTGCAATGTAGAACAGAAAACACATCATACCAACCAAAAACACCCAAGTTATTGCATATTTTCCTTGTTTTAAGCATCGAAAGTGTCATGAAACCATGACACATCAACACCCTCAACTTAGAATGTTTGCATGTCCTCAGGCAAACAAAACAAAATAAACACAATGATGCTTAACTAAGAGAAACCTAAGGGACCTACGACGACTCATTTCTTTTGACCTAAAAACTTTTCTGACCCCTCCAACTTCAAATCAAAATCATAGTATGTATACATGCAGTATATTAGCATGACACAAAAGGGATCAAATGATGGCATCAGATTATGAACAACCAACTAAGCATATATGCAGATGACATTATCCGAACAAATAGCAGCTACCAGTGCAACCCATGTACTCTCACAACAAAGAAGTCCTATACACTCACAATATACCAATGGATATCAAAGTAAAGACTAGGTCAAAACACTCTCTCTCGCAGAGAAGTTTAAACAATGTGCATGAAATACCATAAGCTTGCCCTTATTTTCTATGCCTTAGTTTCTCGGACAGTAGGACTAGGATCACTATAGGACTTTCATCGGCTTGTAGTGTAGGATTGAGGGTGTATGTGGTACATATTGATATAGTGACTCAATCCTCCTTGACACTAGACTATTTTTGGCTCCTCTTTTTAACCATGCTTATTTATTCTCCTTCATTTATTTTCAGATTTTCAGGTGTGATTTTTTCATTCTTTCAAAACACAACTCTTTTTTTTTCTTTTCACACCCAAATCTATTCTTTTTTTCTTTTACTAACCCGTTCTTCATACCCAAGTCAAACTACGTACCTCTATGATAGCCACCTTCAACTTGGGCAATTTACCTGATAGGTTCATTGTAAGTCAAAATGGGAAGGTGAGTAGGCTAACGAAAGAAATAGGTCAATTAAGGCTCAAACTCGGGATCAAGGGATACTTAATTCATTTGGTTAGGCATTTAGGCTAAAAGTAGACTTATTCAAAAATGGCCTATGATCCTTTCCTAACCACTATCCTATAACCTAGGCAAGACTAACTGGGCAAGTTCTGGATAGCATACACAAAGTGAACTCGGTAATGACCTCACACACACACAGCACAGGGTTACACTGTCAACTACTAACTATCCAGTTCATGCATTGCTAGTTACAGTCATATTGCTTATAATACTAATTCCATAACAAGATCCAATAGCTATCATAAACTAACATACTACACACACATTTCAAAACAAAATTCTCAGGAGGGGTGTTCTTTCCATAATCAAAAAGCATCCTTATCATTCAAAATATGTTCAAAATTGGACTGCATTAAGGTTCCCCTAATTTTCTCCTAATTAAATCATGAAAACACAGCAAAAACCTAGACATGTCGGTTCTACTATGATAGCACACTTGGGGGAAAAGAAATACAGCAACAAAAAACCCCAAGTGGTGGTATACCCCCACCCCCAACTAAAAAGTGGTGCACTTCCCTAGTGAACAACTATAAATAGAATAAGTGTAAGGGAGTGAAGACATACCTGCGGCGCCTTAGGCGCCGGATGTCGACCTGCCCATAGCGGGATCATCAGCATACTCTCTGGGCTTTCTACTAGGTGCGTCCAGTGAAGGGAGTGCCTGACTGGAGGATGCACCCCGTGCCCTCTCCTCCTGAGCAATCTGACTGGCATGGTATTTTACTCTTGAGTCCTTAACCGCTCTCTAAAAATCACCCTTAAACTCATCACCACTATCAACCTGATCCTCCTGACTATGTGGTATCTTGCTCTATCAATAAGAGGCTCCTCGTCAGCAAACAAATCCATCTCAAACAACGACCTCATCGGGGTCAAAACAGGCATAGGTGGAATAACAGGAGTGTTGCTCGGTGCCAAAGCTCTAACCTCCTTTCTCAATACAGCCACCTCCCGTGTCAAGCCTGCCATATCAGGAATCTATGCTAAACTCATCCGGGTGGCCATCCGTGCCTCAAAACTATCAATCCTCCCATGTAGCTCTCTCATAAACTGATCCATAGTTGTAGTCATATGGGCCACCACTCTGGTCTCTGTGGCTTCTACCGTGGTCCTAACCCACGACTTAAGCTGGGATACCAACTTAGCCATTTGGGTCTCAATGTGAGCCTGCCTCTCGAACATCTGCATCTGACTGTCAACCAACAGCTGCAGAAAGTCCCTCAAAACTAAAACCATACCAGAAAGGGGCGGTGGTATGGTAGTTCTTATGACCTCATCCTCAATGACCAAGCCTGTACCCTCACCAGGTACAGGAATAGTATCAGGTACGCTCACCGATGGTGGAGCACTAACTGGCTCCTTTCTATCTCTAGGCCCTTCAAAAAGGGCTGCTCCTGAGGACACGGAAGGTTGAGACCTCCATGGAAAAATTGGGTGAGCTCCCCGTTGCTGCATCAACCCTATATTAGCAATATGGATCACCTCAATATGATGGTCTACTATAGGCGTCGTGAACACACCAACACTAACACATAAGCCATGAATTAGACAGGAGAAAGGGATACTGGTGAAGTTGCAAAAAGCACGCTCATTTATCTCCTCAATGATGTAGCGAGCGAAGTTAATATCATAACCTGCCAGAATGCTCGCTACCAAAACTGCCCGATTAAGTGTGAGTGAATTATTAGCATTAGTCAGACTCAACCGGTGCACCAAAACCATCCTGCAAAGTGAAGCAAGGAATTCTTAATATTCAGCTTCCTAGCAACCCAACTAGCATTAGCACCATCCTCTGCTATATAACCTGTAATCCACCACAGTAACTTCAATCGCTGATCGGTGTCCCTCATTTTATCCCTATTTCTTACATTCTCCAGACTGTGATCAGATTCTACAGTGCTAGTTGGAAATGGACGCTCAGCACAAAACAAAAACCTGTGGATAGTCTGCTCAAAGATGTCCACTCTGGTCTCCCGAACCAAAGTGTGAGTTAATGGTGGTTGGTCCCTATATCGTTGTTCATTGGGTGTTTTCAATTCAATAGAAGTAGCAAAAGAAGCATAAAACTCATGGACCAACTCTGAGCTATAGTGCCCATGAGGTTTCGTCATCCACCCGAATCCATAATGATCAAATACAGCCTTAATCTCAGGCAGTGCCTTCAATTCATCTAGCCGATACTGGGGCTCCTTAGTGATACTTATTTTACACATGCCCCACTCAGTAAGTTAGGCATCCCTGTCATAAATGGCCCTCATACCCTGAACACACCATCTTTTGTTTTCCCTTCAAATTGCAACTATGGCCCGCTATGTAGCCACCTATCTCTGTGAGAAAGTCGTGGAGTTTTGACCACCTATTCCAGAAATAGATGTTGTCGTATCAACCTCAGAATCATCTGAACCTTCAGCATTTTCCCCAGACCCAGATACATCAACCTCAGTATCATTCGTATCCTCAGCATTCTCTGCATACCCAGATACATCAACTTCTTGTTCATCATCGATTGCAGAATCTTTCGTACCCTCATCAGACTGGGGGCTGGAATCAGAAGTCTGAGCAGGGGCATCCGGTTGTGGGAGCTGTGAACTAGGATGTTGGGCAGCTCGGGCAGTATCTTGGGCCCTAGTTTGTAGCCTCGTAGTACAAGGTACCAGTGTAGAATCAGTGGTAGTAATCTCGTATACCTCTTCGAACCTACTTTTATTTGACCCCGAAGGTTCATCGTGCAACCTAGTCATAAATTTAGGGTTTTTAGTGCGCATTCTTGAAGAGGAACCCATGTCTCCATGCTTGGGGTTTGATTTGGGTGGCATTGGGTCAGGTTTTGGGTCGGTGGGTCGGATTTTAGGTCGGGTAGGTCAGAATTTGGGTGTTGGGTAGGGTGGGTTAGATTTTCGAGTTGAGTGGGTTGGATTTTGGGAATGTGGGGTTTAGATGGTTAAGATTTTATGAATTTCAAAATTGGTATGGGAGAATTGGAGGAATTTGGATTATATTTGTGGGATTTTGATAAATTTTGGAAAATAGGGTTTATGTTAGGATTTGTATTTGAGAAGGTGGAATTTGGAGCTGAAAATGGGTCGGATTTGGTATACCAATATATATATAGGTTGGGTCAAGTCTGGTCGGGTCGGGTCAGATCTTGGGTAATTTAAGTTTCTAAGTCTCATGGCACTACCCACGTGACGTTGGATGACCTACGTCACGTGGGTCCCTTAACATAGATAGGGTGCTGAAAGTGTCCAAATGGTTCTGATTCCTACGGCACTAACCCACGTGACGTGTGTTGACCTACGTCAAGTGGATCACCTGACGTGGGTGGGATTCTGAAGGTGGAAAATATTATCTACGTTATAAGATACCTACCCACGTTATGTAGATGAACTTACATCACGTGAATTAATGTCGTGGGTAGCACTGAACATCTTCAGTTCAATATATTGAATTTTTACTAACGTATCATCCAATGCTCAGATCACATAATAAGACCTTGGGTTTCTTCCCAAGCAGCACCTGATTTAACATCGCAGCACGACTTGTCTAGGTTGGTTATGCAGACTTCACCAACCAGCCCATGGGTTGCCTCCCATGAAGCGCCTGATTTAACATTGCGGCACGACTTGGCTAGATTGACTGCTCAGACTTCATCAAGACTAAGTTCCTCACAAGTGCTTATCTCTTCTCTGATTCCCACATAGTTGTTTATACTTTGCCCATTGATTTTGAATAAAACATTATCTTCACCTTTCAGCTTAATTGCTCCATGCGGGAATACCCTAACAACGGTGAATGGTCCAGACCATTTAGACCTAGTTTTCCAGGAAAAAGGCGAAGCCTGGAGTAATAGAGTAGCACTAAATCTCCCGGATGAAACTCTCGTCATTCGATTTTATGGTCATGATACAGTTTCATCTCTTCTTTATAAAGTGTTGAACTTTCATAAGCCCGTAGACGAAATTCATCCATATCATTCATCTAATCTAGCTTTAATTTAGCCGCGTCTCTCCATTCCAGATTCAACCTCTTCAATGCCTATAATGCCTTGTGTTCAAGTTCAACAGGCAAATGGCACGATTTTCCAAACACCATCTGATATGGAGATGCACCAATTGGTGTCTTAAAAGCAGTTCGATATGCCCATAATGCATCAGCCAATCTTCGAGCCCAATCATTCCTATTGGCATTCATCGTCTTTGCCAAGATAGACTTTATCTCACGATTTGACACCTCAACTTGCCCCCTCGCCTGAGGATGGTAAGGTGTTGCCACCTTATATTTGACACCATGTTTTTCAAGCAGCGCTTTGAACAGCCGATTACAGAAGTGGGATCCTCTATCACTAATGATTACTCGTGGTGTCCCAAATCGTGAAAATATGTTCATTTTCAAGAATGCCGTGACACTTCTTCCTTCATTATTGGGAAGCGCAATCACCTCTACCCATTTAGAAACATAGTCAACAGCTAACAAAATATATTTCATCCCTTGTGAGCTCACAAAGGGGCCCATAAAGTCAATTCCCCATACATCAAATAATTTGAGCTTAAGGATAGTTGTCATAGGGAGTTTATGTCTGTGTGAGATATTCCCTTGAATTTTGCATTGGTCGCAGACCCGAGCATAGTCATGAGCATCTTTATAGATGGTAGGCCACTAATAACCACATTGTAAGATCTTGTACGCAGTCCACGTACCACCATGATGACCCTAAACTGGAGATGAATGACATGCTTCCAAGATACTCATCATTTCAGCCTCTGGGATACACCTTCAAATCATACCATCTACATATATTCTAAACAGATATGTCTCATCCCAGAAGAATTTTCTCACCTTATGCATGAATTTCTTTCTCTGCTGATACGACATATCTTCCGGGATTAGATCACTTGCTAGAAAGTTGGTAAAATATGCAAACCATGGGATTAAGTCTTGTGATGTTGCCAGAACTTGCTCATCTGAAAAAGTATCATCAATATCAAAATTATCCCTTTATTTAAGCATGGCCTCACCTTCAAGGTGTGATAGATGGTCAGCTACCTGATTTTCGATTCCCTTTCGGTCCTTGACTTCAAAATCAAATTCTTGCAGTAGAAGTACCCATCGAATCAATCTTGGCTTAGCATCCTTCTTTGACATAAGATATCGAAGTGTTGCATGGTCTATATGCACAATCACCTACGTACCAATCAAGTAAGATTTGAATTTCTCAAAAGCAAAGACCACTGCCATCAATTCCTGTTCAGTCACGGTGTAATTCTTATGAGCTGGATTAAGTACTTTGCTAGCATAGTAAATCGAATGTAAAATCTTCTCACGTCTTTGGCCAAGGACTGCACCCAAGGCCACTCCGCTAGCATCACACATAACCTTAAAAGGCATCATCTAATCTGGTGAAATAATGATAAGGGTTGAAATCAACTTCTCTTTCAGACACTCAAATGCTTTTAGACAGGCCTCATCAAACACGAACTTCACCTCCTTCTCTAAAAGCTTGCATAACGGATTTGCAATTTTTGAGAAGTCGTTGATGAATCTTCTATAAAATCCTGTATGTCCCAAGAAACTTCAAATTCCTTTCATGGAGATAGGTGGGGGTAACTTTTCAATCACCTCAATCTTTGCCTTATCAACTTCAATACCTTTCTTTGAGATTTGATTCCCTAATACGATACCCTCGTTAACCATAAAGTGGCATTTTTCCCAATTTAGCACTAAGTTGCACTCCTTGCATCTTTGCAGCACATTATCAAGGTGTGCCAAACAATCATCAAATGAGTCTCCCACAATAGAAAAATCATCCATAAATACCTCAATAGAGTCTTTCACCATGTCGGAGAAAATAGACATCATGCAACGCTGGAAAGTGGCTGATGTATTACATAAATAGAAGGGTATACTTTTGAATGTAAACGTCCCATATGGATAAGTGAAAGTGGTCTTCGGGAGCAATGAAAATTTGATTATACCCCGAATAGCCGTCAAGAAAACAATAACATCCTCTACCAACAAGAAGGTCTAACATCTGGTCCATGAAGGGCATAGAAAAATGATCTTTTTCTGTCCAAGAATTCAGCTTTCGATAATCCATGCAAACTCTCCATCCAGTAATCGGACTTATTAGGATTAACTCATTATTGTCGTTTGGAACCACAGTGATTCCTCCTTTCTTTGGAATACACTGAACTGGGCTTACCCACTTGCTATCAGCAATGGGGTAAACCACACCTGCATCTAACCACTTAATGATCTCTTTCTTTATAACCTCTTGCATAGGTGAGTTTAGACAACGTTGGTGCTCAATACTCGGTATGCACTCAAGATCAAGTTGAATTTTATGAGTGCAAATATCGGGTGAAATCCCTATAATATCAGCAATGGACCAACCAATGGCCCTCTTAAACCTCTTCAATAGCGAAACCAGAGCCTCTACTTGCAACTCCACCAAAGCAGCAGAAATAATCACAGGCAAGGTGTGTTGGATCCCAAAAATGTGTAGCAAAGGTGAGCGGGAAGATCCTTAAGTTCCAAAATTGGAGGCTCCTCAATAGAAGGTCGAGCTGGTGGGGTCACCCTATTCTTCAAATAGAGATCAAGTTTCTTTGGGGCATAAGTGTATGATCCCCTACCAGTAAGTCCACCAACCATCTTATCGTATTCCTCAACACCATCGCTATCAAAATTCATAATCACAGCCGCAAGACCTTCTACCCCCAACCTTTCATTAAGAGGCACGATAATATCACTCTCCTCAACTTTATGTATTACCAAAATCACCCGCATATCTTTTGGTTGCTTCATGGAACGAAAAACATTGAAAGTGGCATGTTCATTATTTAAACTAAATTTCATCTGCCATGTTTCCATGTTGACCAATGCACAACCAGTGGCAAGGAATGGTCTTCCCAATATGATGTGAACCTCGAAATCAACTTCACAATCTAGAATCACAAAGTCAGCCGGAAAGATGAAAGATGCAACTTTTACAAAAACATCATACAAAATGCCCACTAGCTTTTTCACAGTCCTATCTGCCATGAGAAGTCTCATAGAGGTTGGTTTTGGTGCTCCCAACCCCAACTGCTTGATAATGGCTAGTAGCATTAAGTTAATGCTAGCACCCAAATCACAAAGTGCTTTAGCAAAGTTGTAAGACCCGATAGTACAGGGAATTGTGAAAGCTCCCGGATCCTCCTTCTTTTCAAATAGGGAATGCAAAGCAACTGCACTACAATGATTTAAGTTATCTACTGTCTCAAAACTGACAGTTCTCTTCTTCGTCACTAAGTCTTTCATGAACTTCACATAACCTGGCATCTGCTCTAATGCCTTAACAAGAGGGATGTTTACCGATAGCTCTTTCAACATTGTAATAAACTTCTAATATTTTCCTTCTTCAACCTTCTTTTTCAACTTTTGAGGAAAGGGGGGAAGAGGTCGTGGGATAGTTTTCAGCATTTGTGGGACCTCCTTTTCCTGTCTCTTCTCAGATTTTGTCTTTTTGCCAGTATCATGAGGATTTGGAACTATTTCAACCTTCAAATTATCCGGCTCTATCTTAGTTTCTACATCAACTATCATTGGCTCATTGGTCTTACCATTATCTACAAGTATAGATGGATCAGTCGTGCATTTCCCACTTCTAGTAGTAATGGCCAGACAATGACTATCATTCTTTGAATTCTTAGCGGTGTTGCTTGGAAGGGTACCTGGATGATGTTGGTTCAATGCCATCGATATCTGCCCAAACTATTACTCCAACTGTTTAATAGCAGTCGAGTAGGATTCTACTTTCTGACTTATTCCCTAATGTCTAACCTAATCTACTTCAAGCAATCTTCTTGACTCTCTGACCCTTTAACTAGTTTATTGAGGAGGGCTTCCATTTTTGAATTTCCATCGTTAGCATTGAGGTATCCTGGTGTAACATATATGCCACTCTTCTCTTTATAATCATCCTTCCACCTCCAATCACTGTCATGATCTCATTCGCTATCTCTATATCCCGACTTGTTGTAATTGTCTCCATAATAGTTCCGACCTTGATTCCCTTGCCTTGAGTTCCAAGAGTCTTGATTAGACCCCTGGCCCTTGGCTCGAAAACCCATCACTTTTTGATCCAGGAACTTAGCCTCCTCATCAGATTCACTATCATCATGCCTAGGTGTTTTGCCTTGTGCACCTACTGCATGCACTTTCTCAGCATCTCTTGCTGCAATCTGTTTAGCTAACAAACCAATTTATGTCCTCGGCTGTGCGACCTCTTGAGCTACAGATTTGTCCAAAGCCTATTGTGTTGTCGAAGCTCCAATAGCATATGTGCCAGCAGGCGTATCTACCTCCCGAATATGCCATCCTAGGTTGGTCTTAGTGATACGATCTAATATCTCTGAAGCTTGTTCCCACCTCAGATTCATAAATGCTCCGCCAGTGATAGTATCTGCTACAGCCTTGGTATTGGCATTTAAAGCCCTGTAGAAGATCTCAAGTAAATTCCTACCACTCATCTTATGATTTGGCATATTCTGTAGTTTCTTCTTGAACCTTAGCTATGTCTAGTAAAATGCTTCAGAATGTAGTTGTCTGAAATTGTAAATCTCATCCTTCAACTATAGCATCTTGGAGGGTGGAAAAAATCTTTTTAGAAATTAATTTCTTAACTCTTACCAAGTAGTGATGGAACCTCGTGGTAACTCTGCCAACCACAAAGTTGCTTCTCCTATTAGAGAGAATGGAAACAATCTCAAATGAATAGCCTCTTGGTTAACTCCAGGCAAATTATAAGAAGTGCAAACCCCCACAAAGTTCATCACATGCATGTTCGGATCATCTGTAGGAAGACCTGCGAATACACCTTTCAAGTTAAGCAGGTGGATCATGGCACTTGTAATGTCAAACTTAGTGCCTTGAGGTAATTCTGGTGGAATAATGGCACCAGTCTCTATCGGCTCAAAATAAGCCACATATTCTTCCTCAGGATCATCATAAACTGGCACATGCGGTCTTTGAGGTGGTTGGTGTTCCCTCAGTCTTCTTTGTCTTTCTTCAACCTCAGCTAGTCATTGTACTGCTTCTTGTATAGCTTGATTATCTCTATCTGTTTACCTGAGAGCAGCTTGCCTAGCTTGCTCTTCCCGTGTCAACCGAGCAGTAGTTTAATATGTTGTTTCATGACCAACCGGCTGGATTGGTTGGTTATGAATGTCTCCCGCAGCTGCAGGATCCTGAACTCCATCAGAATTCATCATTCTTCGATTAGCTCTCAGAGTTCTTTTTATTTCAAGATCAAGTGGAATTAGGGGATTGCCTTGACTCCTAGTATTAGGCATACACCAGCATGTGCCCTTAAAAATATAAGGAAATAAAACCAATCAACTCCAACAAGAAAAATACTCAACTCAGTAACCGTAGTTCCCCGGCAACGGCACCAAAATTTGATGTCGCCCAAAATATACCTTCAGAAAAGCATAATGCGGTCGCTGTATCAAATATAGAACCCAACTAGGTTGGGGTCGATCCCACAGGGAATAGGACAAAATTATGTAAAATGCTAGTCTGAGTAATTGGCAAGTAAGTAAAACTGGGGGGATATTTTTTGAATAAGTGGTAATAGTAACGATTGCTGATTTTCGGATTTGTAGACAATATGAGAAATACACTAGAACTGTGATCCCACAATGATTCCTTAACTCCACCGGTTACTTGTGCTGGAAAAATTGTCCCGCTGCGTTGCATGCAAAATCTAACAAGATATGTTCATCACAACATCTCTCGACCTTGGTTAGACGAATTTCACTCTTCTCCTCTCGGTCTCTGAGTGTCGCACTACTAACCCTTTTCCTGGATCTCAGATAACTATTCCTGCTATGACTCCAGTTATTAGATGAAAGTTGATAGCTTCAATTCTCTGTTGTTATTCTATTTTCCCAATCTCTGCCTCTCTCTCAAGAAAGTCTAGAATATATGCAAGGTTCTAACGTTTGCAACCGTTAGAAGATCAATCACAACGAAGGAAATAACAATACATGCATTCACACCGGTTCAGAATTTGCTTCGCACTTAACCTATTTCGTTAATTCCTCATGGTTCACACAACCCTAGTTGATGAGTTTAGCTACTCATGTTTGTAAGAGAATAATAAGAATTCAAGGATGAAAACTTAATTGTAAACTCACAATAAAGAAGAAACTCTGAAATCTCAATTATGAATAAAACCCTAAAAGCGATGTTCCAAGATTACAAAATTCAACAATGTGTTTATGAACTCAAAATAATGAGAAACTATCTTAAAATAATGTAATAACTAACTCCTGAACATAGGACAACAATGGGGTATTTATAGCTATAAGACGAATCCTATCCAAATCAAAATAGGAAAATAGAGTCGGCAACTTTCCACGGTATCGTGACTTGGTGTCGTGGAACCAAGTCACGCCACGTAGGTCAGTGTCGTGGAAATTATGCAACTTTGGAAATCTTTGAATTTGACTCACGGCAGCCACTCACATCATGTTTCGACCTAGTTGGACAAGCAAGTGTACGTGATCGTTCAAGTAATAAAGTGTCCCTTTCGAGCCGGATGTCGAACCCACAGGGACTTGTCATTTAACTATTCACTAGACTAAACTAGTTCTTGATTATTTATTTAAGCGGTGGAATATAGAGATATGATGGTTTTAAATTATAAAATAACTATGAACTAAACTAACATGATTAACTTGGGGTATAAACAATGGCAATTTGAATTCCCAGGGTCAAGGCATCCTTAACATCATCTCAAGCGCATGAATATTAATGGTTTACGTAAATTGAGCTGTCTCTTGTGGTTATTGATCACGAGGTTGATAATATGATTATATTCGTATCCAACTATAACCTTCTATTAGAAATTGGAAACCTAACTACATCGTTGAGCGGGGATAGATTTAACTAATTCTAACGCCTTTAAGCTATCTTTCCGTATTTGAACAAGCGCGGTGAATTAGGTACCTCTCGTTCCTAACTGCATATCAATCTCTTGGAATCCCTTCCTTGATTAAAGATCACACTCCTTATATTCCATGTTCTATCTCTCAATTTCTCTCTCGATCTCCTCTCAAGACTATAGATTTATTTCAATGGTAATTAAGCATTAAAATAGTAAAATCAAGAATATAAGAATAACCAATAAATTGATAAACTTCAGCAAAAAACAATAATATTCAACTCACGAGATTCATGTTCGTCGCCTCAACCCCAAGAATGAAGGATTTTAGCCACTCATGGCTTGTTTTAACATCATAAATTGATAAAAAACCATAAAAAGAAATAAAATATGAAAAGAAGAAGTATGAACCCTAATTTCAATGCCAAAAACGCCCCAAAGTAGTCTACAAAATATGGAATATTTATGGCTCCCTTGATACAATAACCCAAGAGCCCTATTTATAGGCTGGAATTCGGAGAAGAAATTTGGCAAAAAGCAGCCCGGTACGCCCCTGGGCGCGCCCCTCTGTTGTCCAACTGAGCAAAAAATCTGTCAAAAGCGTCCCAACACGCCCCTGGGCGCGCCTAGCCTTTAAATTCCAATTTTCTTCCTTTCTTCGACTTTTCTTCGCGGATTTGGTTGGATTCTTCAATTTCAAATCTTAGGCTTGTCTCTTATCTTCAAGATTCTTTGCTCGTATCTCCTCCAAGCCTCACTTTCCAAGCCAAAAATGCTCCAAATAGTCGCAAATTCCACCTACAAGGGTCTAATCATATTTATTAGCACAATATCAAATATTCCATCAAAACAATACAAAGTACGCACTTATTGCTCTCAAAACTAAGGTAAACATGGGTTAAAGACGGCAATAAGGCATATAAATACACCTTAGATCACATCACGTGAGTGGACTCACGGCACGTGAGTCCTGTCGTGAGTCACCTTTCTAATGCAGATCCTGGTTCTTTTGTCTTCAGATAGTTCATTCTCGAGCGTGATTCCTCCTTTTTGTCCATTTTGCCTCCAAAACCTATTTTCCTGCAATGTAGAACAGAAAATACATCATACCAACCAAACACACCCATGTTATTGCATATTTTCCTTGTTTTAAGCATCGAAAGTATCATGAAACCATGACATATCATGCTCTATCAAGGTAGCTTTACCAACCTCAAATCATCCAATAGGAGATCTACATCTCCTACCATA
Organism: Capsicum rhomboideum; assembly: GCA_031232105.1. Taxonomy (NCBI): domain Eukaryota; kingdom Viridiplantae; phylum Streptophyta; class Magnoliopsida; order Solanales; family Solanaceae; genus Capsicum; species Capsicum rhomboideum. Next base: position 47,872,231 of record CP124708.1, on the reverse strand, counting down.
AAGTGCCTGAAACGAAGCCATCTGAATACTGTAGTGAAAGTTGTTATTGTCAGCAAGCTCAATGAGAGGTAAGTGATCATCACAATTACCTTTAAAGTCGATCTCGCAAGCTCTCAATATATCCTCTAAGATTTGAATGATCTGCTCTTGCTTACCATATGTCTGTGCATGGAAAATTATACTGAGATTAACTTTGGTACTTAAACCCTTCTAAAAAGAATTCCAGAACTCTGATGCAAACTGAGTAATCCTATCTAAAATGAAGATCTTTGCTAAAACTAAGAGCGACTACCACCGCCCGACCTCTACTGAGAGTAGTCAAAATTTTCTATCCTTGCACTCTTGTTCTCTCTCTTTTTCACTTTTATCTTCTCTTCCTCTATTTGCTGGGCATTAGTCATATGTTGGGAGATATTCATTTCTCTAATAAGCATGTGGTCCTACACTCCTTGACCACTAATTCAAAAACACCAGAAACAAACTTTCTCATTCGAGCCCTCAGCTCAGTAACCATCCCTAGAGCATAAGTAGAGTGCTAGAACTTCAGAGAATACTCTTTTATGGATATGTTATTCTGCTTCAGGTTGATGAGCTCCTCAACCCTAGCTTCCCTCAACTCAAGAGGAAATAACCTATGTAAAAAAGTTATCACGAACTCATACCAATTAACTGGGGTTGTATTCTCACAACGACTATCATCCTTTACTTGAACCATAGTTGAACCACCCCTTTCAACTGATAGGAGGCCAAATCTGCACCCTCAACTAGTGTAATACCCATGATCTGATAAATATTCTGCACCTCGTCTATAAATTACTATGGATCATCATCCACTCTCGTACCATGAAACTCTATAGTGTTCATCCGAGTAAAGTCTCAGACTCTAACAATTACTGCATTCCCATTTTATTTCAATGAGTGCAACCGTTTGCTGATTTACTTGGTTGGTCATGGCTTGAGAAAGCATCTGGAAAGCACCGCTGATCTTAAGATGGAATTCATTCAAAGGGTCCGCAGGTGCTGGTGGGGCTGGCTATTTGTGTTCCTTCTTACATTATCTCTTCTAGGAGGCATATTCTGTAAATATGTAGCGTACAAATTAGAAAGATAAATAGAGTTATAATTTATCGCACAATATAAACATGAAAAAAGTGAAGTCTTCCTAAAATATTTTACAGCCTCCCATTCATAAGTGTGGTGTACTTCATATTGATAATAGAGACTCTACTTAACACAGCTTTTAGACACCTTAGTACACCTTAAACCTGATGCTCTGATACCAAGTTTGTTACGACCTGAGACTGCAGGGTGGACGTAACACGGTACTTAGAGTCACAAGTGACCCCAAGCTGACCCATGGCATGGCATAAAACTAAGTATTCTATGAAGATGGAACTGAGTAGAAGCTAAACTAATTAAAATAAAAATTTTCTGAACAAATTTCATAATCTCTAAAAAAAACTAAATCTAAATGGAATTACTAAAACTAAAATAAGATAAAAATTTTGAATCTATATCTAAAAGCTTATACAACTGATGAGCTGCTAGGACAAGCCCCCAACTACCTCTAAATATTGAAGCTAAAATACTAATAAAACATAATGAAAATGAATACTAATCCTCAGATGAATAGGACTCACCACTAGTCGTCACTGATGTGGCACTGGAACGTACTAGCTGTGATGCTGAGTCTGAGTTCCCAAACCTATATCATAACATGATACAATAAAAAATAAGAATGTGATCAGTACTTTGAATATACTGAGCATATGGGAAATACTAAATGTTGATGAAACTGTATTGGATGCGAGTTGAGTGCAAAATTGAATAACATATTGAGATATGGTAAAGTGACCCAAAATATGTATACTGAGATGTTAAGGTAAATAAAAGCAATGCCAGTAAGATCTAAGAGTGAGGGTCATGTATAAATACTGAAAACTATAACAGTGAGAGGTTTTTGTAACCAACACAAACCATGTGAGCAACATGGAATCAAACCTATAACCCTAATTGGGAGGGTGTTCTATACCTTGCCAAGGGTAAAAATCATGACTGACGTGAATTCACTCATTAGGCCATTCGAGCTAAGGGAGACACTATCAACTGGCGAGGACCCCTTATCCTACAATGGCATGTAATTTGGGACATAGGTTATTTGAGACTATATCCACTCGATGCTAAATACTACTTCTAAAATCAAATATATATGCTCATAATTATACTGATGTCTGAGAAAAACATATAAACTAGTTTAATCACTGTTTACTAAATGTAACTGGAATCATGGAACTAGTCAAGTGCATTATATTGTTTCTGAAAGTTATGAAATCATGGTGTATTGAGTATCTATCTGAAAACATGCCCAATTTGGATAATTCATGCTATATTCTAAATGTAATGCTTATATCAAAATTCAAGAACCTTATAAACTATGAACATCTGAAATAGTCATGTGAAATCATAAGAAAGGCATACTATCTTGAAATTCGTGGTAATTGTATAAGGGAATTTTAGTTCCAAAATTTAATAACCATACGATCATAAATTTAAATCCATAATTCAAACATGTTTAGGAATAAGGGCGAAAGAAGACCCTTATTCATGAATCCAACATACCTAGAGTTAGAGAATTTGGGATAAGAATCTAGAAATCTGACTTTGAGAAGGAACCCTAGCTTTTGGGACTTGAGAGAACTTAGAGAGTAATGATTTTATATTTTTTGAGTATTAAGGAATAATGGGGGAAATAAATGCCTAAGTCCCTTTAACCCCCTCCTAATAAACCTTAAAATGATGTAGCATAGTTGTAGGAAATAAGGAAAATATAAAAATACCCTTTTTAAAATGCACTGAAATTTTTGGGTTTAGTTTTCATGGGTCTATGGTACGAGTCTGTCACTACCCAATTGGTCATGAGTGACACCCATGCTAACTCTACGATAGGAGAACCATTTAATTCAACCCTTAACCAAACTAAATCAGACTGCCACAAGTCACTTTCATTAAATAATTAACACTAATTCACTAACACACAATATTAATCAGCCAAATTCAACACTAAATTAATATTTGAAATAAAAAAAGAGTGTGTAAGTACCTCTAATTATTACAAACCCCGAGACCTAAAAGTCACTATACAAGAACATCTAACACAGTATCTGTAACACCCCGTACGTGTTGGAGTCTAGCTGACTACCGTAACATTTATGGAAATATGGAAACATGAGAGATTTGATTAATTATGTATTAAATTGTGGGCATTAATAAGTCTTGTACAATTGGGCCTTAAATAAAGCCCCAAAACAATAAAAAGACATGGCCCAAGTGGGAATTTGACCCATTCTTCCAATACTCATCCATTTACCAAGTAAACACACCAAGTTTGTGGATAAGGATCATTATAAAGGGACTATATAAACCAATAAATCAGATTTTTATTTCATAAAAACACACATGCCCTTTTCTAACATTTTCCACATTTTTCTCTCAAAATACAAACCCTAAGCTCTCATCTCTTTGGGACAAGATAACTCTTTGGTAAGTATTTATTCTCATGGTTCAGTATATAATATGTTTAATATGGTGTATAAATCATGTTGGTTATGTTGGCAAAGTGTTGGACAGTGTGCTATGCGTAAAACTGTCTATTTTTGCAATCGGAGAATGGTTTTGTCTTGTGAACTTGAATATGGACTTGTGGTCTTGAAGGAAGTGAACTTGATGGATAAAATATTTACATGTGATATGTGATCATAGTCTTACCTTGTTTTATCCTTGTGTATAATGTTTGGAATTGTTATTGTGAAATTGGTTATGGTTTGGTGACGTATTGGCCGTGAAGTGTAGTTTGGGGTGTTGTTTATGTGTGTTGTGAGACCATGGATGCATTTTGGTATTCAATATGATCAAAAATATGTCAAAATAAGTTTGGTTATGATTATGTACCATTCATTGCATTAAAAGACCCAAAAGAAACCATTTCGAACCAAAAGGGGCATCCGCTCCCGCAGACGAGGGCACCTGCGAGCGCAGATGCCAACGCAGGTACCAATGGCATCTACCACCATCCACCTTCATCCACCTGTGGGCTCAGGTGGCTTTGCAGGTCAGCCCCAGGTTCGGTTTTGTATGTTTTCGCATCGTCTTGGTCCCCGAAGACCCCTATACCCTTTTTGGATGTAATTATCAACTTGTGATGTCGTTTTAATGACTTGAAAGTGTCGTATGGAGGTATGTTGGACTATATTAAGTATGTATGGTTGTTCATATGTTTTTATGAATGGGTAATTGTAACGGAATGATAAAGAGAAAAGCGTAAAGGGTAAGTGTGGTGTGAAATGCTATTGATGTATGATCTCTTGGTCAATGTGTGTAATGTTATGGTGTTGTTGATATAATAATATAGTGGATTGTATTGTAAGGGGTGACATGATGTTATACGGCAGTCATATAGTTCATTGTCATCTTGTACACTCGTATAGTAACTAGTTGCTAATGTAAGCTCCGATATGTACTTGTATTGTAGAGTAAGACACAAGGAAGAAGCTGGGCTATTGTATTCACGTATAGGATTGAGTATACTCATACTTGGAAGTGAAGGTATGTAAGGTTACTTTGTCCGTATCTTTCTGCAGCAAATAGTATTTACAATGACATTACACTTGTCCCATCTCAAAATGTGCTAAGGTATCCTATATCCGATTATCAATGGTCATTATCACATGTTTCCTACTTATTGATCAATTGTGAATCACATGTCTCATATTCATTGATAATGTTCCAAAATCCCAATAAGATTGTGTTCCAAGGTTCCAATGGTGGTTATACTGATGTATCTGGTCATTGATTATTGTCCAATGGTGCCAATAGTGTTATGTTTCCAATAATGTTATGTTTTCCAATAATGTATATTCACAGCTCTCACTCATTGAGTATTGATCCAATGCTTCAAATAAAGTTATGACTATCATTGCATCAATCTCAAAAGTAAAGAACAAAGTAATGCATATATGTGGTTAATGATTGAGTATGGGTGGTAGCTTTGGGGGCGAAATGCCTAGCTCAAGCCGATCCAGAGATTGTTGGATCAGGGAGCAGTCCTAGAGGCATAAGCCTAGCTCGAATCGATCCTGACAGCGGGTAGCTCTATAGGTAATAACCTAGCTTGAGCCAAACCTGATATGTTGGTATGGGTGGCAGCTCTAGAGGTAATAACCTAGCTTGAGTCGATCCCGATATATATTGATTCATGGATGGTAGCTCTAGAGGCATAAGCCTAACTCGAGCCGATCCCAACATAACGTTATGTTATGTTAAAACCCACTGTTCAGTCGGGGCCTAAGTATCACAGGTCATAGGCAAAGATGAATAATCATAGAAGCAAAGAAGCAAAGAAAGTAACGAAAGCAATATACTTGATTTCCCAAAACACAGAATGATGACTTATCCATGTTGGTTATGCATTTGTACTTGAGTTCGTTGATATATTTACATATCATACAGTTTCATTTGAGCCTTACATACTCAGTAAATTCTTCGTACTGGCGTACCTTGTGGGACTTAACTTACTTGATGTAGGCGCAGGTACTAGTAAGCCTCCACAGTAGGTTGCCAGTTGTTGCGGATCATTGGTGAGCTCCATTTAGTTTGGGGCTTCTCCGAGTCACAGTTGTACATATGTTTTGGTGTTGTACATGTTGTATAAAGCGGGGACTTGTCCCGACTTTCAGTTAGTTTTGGTAAATGCATCTATTAGAGGCTTCTGTAGACGTATGTGGGTGTATAAATGTAAGAGGTATATGTTGTTCTTGACTGGATGGCCTCGATGGCCAAGTTTTACATATGTATATATATCACATGTTCCATGAATTCCTTGATAGTATTTCTAAGCTCTTATGTGCTCACGTGTTTCCAATGGCATGCATATGAATGACTAGAAGCAAAGCTTGGTTCTCTCGGGCCTTATCGGCTATGGGTGTCAATCCGTCCCGATGGGATTCGGGGCATGACAGTATCTTAAACACAAGTCTAAGATATAATCCAAAATTCTAAACCCCAAAAACTGAAGAAAATCACCTCCTACTAAGCCCTTGGATGTTTTTAGAAAAGTAGGAATGAAAAACAAGTTTTCTGCTTTTAAAAACTGGGATTTTGCATTTTCACCACAGCAACGGAGGATTTGCTGCTGCAGTGGGCCTCAAGCCAAATGGGCTACTACTGCGGCGAGGATTCTTCCACTGCAGTGGCACTTTTGTTTCTACAGTGAGCCCACCCAGTATATCAGGACTTGGTTCCAATTCTAGTCAATTCACAACACACTTCTTGAAATTCAACACTACGAACTGACCTTCATGCGACAATCGTTATAACTAGAGTTTTCCTAGTCAATTTTATGCACCGAAAGTTGCTTCGACTTTCTAAACTCTTCCTCTAACATAGAATCAAATAAAAACTACCAACCAACACTCTAATAAGTACCAGATTTCCCTAGACCATCACACACTCAAAATATACCTAAGACTAGGCCAACCTCAAATTTTTAAATGTGGTCTAAGTGGGAAACTAAGCAAAGCTTTTACTATCTATTTCAGTGTAATGACAATTTGGGTCATTAAATTAGATGCTAATTTACCCCTCATTCATCTCCAAAAGACAACTATCCCAAAATAATGCAACAACAAAGCAAGAAATACCTGATTCAATAAACAAGTGTGGATAGAGCTTGTGCGTATCCGCCTTCGTCTCCCATATTGGTTACTCAACCAGACTATTCCTCCATTAAACCTTAATGGACGGAATGACTTTAGTTCTCAGCTTTCTCACATCTTTGTCTAAGATAGAATTTGCCTCCTCTTTATAAGAGAGCTCCTTGTCAAACAATTCTGAATCCCGACGAATGATGTAAACTCCATCTCCGTGGTACTTCTTGAGCATAGATACATGGAACATAGGATGACTCCTGAACAGCTAGGAGGTAAGGCCAGTCTATATACCACTGACCCTAATCCATTAAAAATCTCAAAGGGTCCAATACACCTTGGACTTAACTTCCTTTTTTTCCCGAACCGTATTACACCCTTCATGGGTAACACCTTCAGCAACACTTTATCACTCTTCTCAAGCTCCATATCCCTTACCTTATTGTATGCATTTTATTTCTGTTAACTCTAAGTGACTGCTAACTTCTCCTAGATGAACCTCACTTTCTCTATTGACTTTTTTAACACATTAGTGTCCCAAGGTCTTACCTTAAAAGCATCAAACCACCCAATCGGTGACCTACATCTTCTTTTATACAAAGCTTTAAAAGGAGCCATGTCAATATTGTTGTGGTAGCTATTGTTTTAATTAAATTCACACAAGGGTAAATATTGGTCCCACTGACCAGTAAAGTCCATCACACAAGCTCGAAGAATATCTTCAAGTACCTGGATTGTTGGTTATGACTGCCCGTCGGTATGCGGATGAAAAGTTATACTTAGGTCCAACCTAGTACCTAATTCTGACTGAAACTTCTCCCAAAAGTTGGAGGTAAACTGAGTACCTCTATCCGACATTGTGGAAATAGGTACCCATGAAGTCTCACAATCTCCTTCACATATATCTTAGCCAACTTGGCTGCATTATAGTCAAATCTTACTAGAATAAAATGTACGTACTTGGTCAAATGATTGACAATCACCTATACAGAGTCACACCTCCTTAGGGTCTTAGGAAGACGAACTACAAAATCCATAGTTATCCTTTCCCACTTCCATTCAGGAATGGGCATCCTCTGAAAAGTGCCACCAGGTTTTTGATGTCATACTTGACTTGTTTGTAATTTTGACACTTGGTCACAAAATCCACAATGTCCCACATCATTTTGTTCCATCAATAATGTTGTCTCAAGTCTATACATTTTGATTGCACACAGATATATAGAGTACTTCAATTTTTGGGCCTCCGCGAGGATGGTAGGAATCAAATTACCCACACGAGGTACACATGTACCCCGAATCCACAACACTCCCTCTTCATCAAGAACGGCCTCCTTGGACTCACTTTGCAACACTTTTTCTCTAAGATTGCTCAACTTCTTATCTTCAAACTTCCTACTTTTAATCTTCTCAAAGAAATTAGACTTAGCCTCAACATTGGCTAATATTTCTCCTTCGCTAGTCACCTGCAACCTCATAAAACCATTAGTCAGATTTTGCACCTCTTTAGCCAATAGGTACCTCGACACCTCCAACTATGCTAAACTTCTAATACTTGCTGGATTCTGACTCAATGTTTTTGCCACTACATTGGCCTTGCCCGAATGATACAAAATTGAGATGTCATAATCTTTAATCAACTCCATCCATCTTATCTGCCTCAAATCCAGATCTCGCTGAGTGAACACATGTTGCAAGCTACGGTGGTTTGTTAACACTTCACACTTCACCCCATAGTGTAATGCCTCCAAAATTTTAAAGCAAAGACCACTGCTGCCAATTCCAAATCGTGGGTGGGATAGTTCTTCTCATACGGCTTTAGCTTCCTAAAGGCATAAACATTTACATTTTGACCCTGCATCAAAATAACACCTAAACCAGATCGTGAATTATCACAATACACAATGAAATCCTCACCTTCAGTAGGCAAGGTAAAAATAGGAGCTGAAGTTAGCAACGTCTTGAGCTTTTGAAAGCTCTCTTCATTATTTATCATCCCACAAAAAAAGTACCTCTTTCAGAGTTAGGCAAGTCATGTACGAAGCAATGGCGGTGAACCCTTTCACAAATCGATGATAATAACTAGACAACCCCATAAAACTACAACTTCTGTCACATTGGTTGGTCTATCCCAGTTCTTAATTGCTTCAACCTTCTATGGGTCTATCATAACCTCTTCCTTAGATATCACTTGCCCCAAAAATGACACTAAAGACAACTAGAATTCACACTTTGAATACTTAACATATAGTTTCTTCTCCTTAAGAAACCCCAATATTATACGCAAGTGAGCTTCATGCTCCTCCTTACTCTTTGAGTAAACTAGAATATCATTCATGAAAACAACAACAAAAGAATCTAGAAACTGCTTGACTACTCCATTCATCAATCTCATAAAGGCGGCTGGGGCATGGTCAAACCAAAGGACATAACCAGGAACTTGTAATGTCCATAACGAGTGTGGAAGGTAGTTTTTGAAATATCCCCAGCCTGAATCTTAAGTTGATGGTAACCTAACCTCAAATTAATCTTTGATAATACCGTGACTCCCTGAAACTGGTCAAACAGATCATCTATCCTAGGCAAAGGGTACTTGTTATGAATCTTCACCTTATTCAACTGCCAGTAGTCTATGTACATCCGCATACTACCATTTTTTTTCTTCACAAAAACCACAGGAGCACCCTAAGGCAAAACACTCGGATGAATAAAACCCTTCCCTAACAACTCTTGCAACTGGGATATTAATTTTCCTAACTCTGTCGGGCTATCCCATAAGGAGGGATAGATATAGGATGGGTTCTCGGCTCTAAGTATATATAGAAGTCAAACTCATGGTGAGGACGCATACCAGGTAGGTCATTAGGGAATACCTCTAAGAATTCACATACTACTAAAACTAAAGTTATAGGAGAAATTGTTGAACTATCATCATAAAGATGAGCTAGGAACGTCTTACACCCCCACTTAACTAACTTCTGTTCATGAATAGCTGACATAATTCTCAAAAAAATAGGCTTACAGGTACCTTCCCTCTCTAACTCATCCATCTTGAGCATAGCTACAGTGACAGTCTTAACATAGCAATCAATAATAGCACGTCGAGGAGACAACCAACTCATCCCCAAATTAATATCAAACTCCTCCTTATATAAGATCATTATGTATGCCAAAGTTCTATGCCCCATAAACATTATAGGACAAGCACTATAAACCTAATACACATATACAAAAGCCCCCACTAATGTAGACACATACATAGGAGTATCAATAAATTCACATTTTAAATCCCAACCCAAGGCAAACTTCACAGAAGCATAAGAGAAAGTAGACCCGGGATCAAACAACATAGAGGCCATATGATAACAGATAAGAATAGTACCTGTGATTACAACATCAAAAACTTCATCTTCAGGATGGGCCAAAATAGCATAAAAATGGGCCTTATCACCACCTCTACCAGCCTGAGCACTACCTCGACCAATCTGTCCTCCACCACAGTTGTCTTAGTAGCCACCCCTTCCTGCATTATGACCACCATGTTCACTATATGGATGACCCCTACCATATCCTCCACCACCATGAGCTGCTGGAACTAAAGCACTAGAAATTGACTACTGAATCAACTGTCTTGCAGATAAAAAGTTAGGACAATACCTCCCTATATGACCTAAAGCCCCACATTCATGACATCTGATATCTAAGAAAGGTCATTAAATTAAATATTCTAAAGGTGTATAAATATATGTCCGAGATGGGTGATAACTGACCCCTGAAGGGCCTCTGTAAAACCAGGGATAGTTGAATAAAATGACCAAAAAGAGTAACCCTGCGAACCACGGTCCCTTGAATAAGTACCACTGAATTGACCCATTTTCCAGGCCTTCTCTTCCTCTGCCTTCACATCTCCTTTCTTCTTAATCCCTTCCACCTTCTTCACAAAATACCTGATTCTCTTCTCATCTGAAGTAATCAACTGAAGTTCATAGCAAGACAAAACATGAAACATGGCCTCATAGGCCGTCACAAAAAGATCACCCCCTCAAGTTTTAGGAACTTATCCTTCTTCTGATCTTGATAGGTACGAGGGATATACTTCTTAAGGAACACATTCTGAAATTGGGACCAAGTAAGAGGGTATACACCAGTCCTACACTCAACAAAAGATCTCCACCATTGCTTGGCCTCCACCTATAACTAGATTGTCACAAACTTCATACCATACCTATCCATAATGCCCATTTTATGCAAACACTCATAACAATCAATCAAACACTCAAATACATTCTCTAACTCCTTACCTTGAAACACTGGAGGTTTTATCTTCATGAATTTATGAAATAGTCCATGCTTATCATCAGTCATCACTGGTCACAACACTTGTCAAGAAGCACTCTTGTCTTAGAGATCTCTTCCATATGAGGCATTATAGCAGCAGCATGCTGCAAGGCTAGAAAGGGAAACACCGGCACTTCTAGAGTATTATCTATGCCAACCAATCTACTCAGAAATCCCAACACTTGCTGAATAATCCCCATACATAGGCACCTAAGATGCACTATTACGAACTATCAACACATTCTCTGGAACCACCACTTCCTCTTTCTCAACTACCACCTCTTCATTTTAAACAAATCTAGAGCATCCTACTGTGAGGGAGGTGTAACACCCCGTATGTTTCCGAACCTAACCTATTTAATTCCCGTAACATTAATGGAATTATTTGAACATGAGAGAGTTGGTGAATTATGCATTAATTGGTTGGGCTTAAGTGAATCATGCGCCATTGGGCCAAATGAGGCCCAAAAAGAATCAAAAGACATGGCCCAAAATGGAATTTGACCCATTCTTTCATTGACCAAGTAAACACATTTAATATGTGGATAAGAATGAGACTTAATGGGACTATATAAGTGAATAAAATCAGATTTTATTCACAAATACTCTCATGCCATTTTCTAGAATTGTCCAAATATCTCTCTTCTCCCACAAACCCTAAGGCAACTACTTGTTGGGGCAAGATCACTCTTTCGTAAGCTTTGGTAAGTGTTTATATTTATGGTTTAATATATTATATGCATGTAATATGGTGTAGATCATGTTGGTTATGTTGGTGAAGTGTGAGAAGTTAACTATGTGTGAAACAATTTTTGTTTGCTTAATCGGTAAAGGTTTTTGCCTTGTAAACTTGAAAATGGACTTGTGGTCTTGAAGGAGGTGAACTTGATGGGTTCAATATTGAAATGTAATATGTTATTATATCCTTAAATTTTTTTATTCTTGTACATAATGGTTGGAATTGTTATTGCAAAATTGTGCATAGATTTGGTGGTGTATTGAAGGAAAAGTGTAGTTTTGGTGATGTTCATGTGTGTTGTGAAACCATGGATGATTTTTGGCATCCAAGATGATCTAAAATATTTCAATAGGATTTTATTTATGATCATGGACCATTCATTGCATAAAAAGACCCAAAAGATACCCTTTTGGGCCAAAACGGGCACCCGCCCTCGCAGACGAAGCACCTGCGGGCGCAGGTGACTTCAAAGGTGCCTCTGGCTACTGACAAAGGTCACCTTAGGGTGAACCTCAGCCACCTTCTATCGTAGGTGGCTTAGCAGGTCAGCCCATAACCCCGAATTACTTGTTTTTGCATCCCTTTGGCCAACCGAAGCCCCTATACCCTTCATGGATGCAATTATCAACTTATGGTACCTTTTGAATGAATTTGAAGGAGTATACCATAGTTATTTTGAATGGTATCAAGTATGTATTGTTGTTCATGTGTTGTTACGAAAGGTACTGAGATGACTGGATAGGTTAATTGTGACGTAGTGTTAATGTGGACATATAAAGGGTAACCTTGGTGTGAAATGATATTGATGTATGATGTTTCAGTCAATGTGTGGAATGTTATGGTATTGTTGGTATGATAACGCATCGGATTGTGTTGTAAAGGGCGAGATGATGTTATGTGGCAGTCATATAGCTTGTTGTCGTCTTGTACACTTGTACGGTAACTAGTGGTTAACGTAAACTCCGTTATGTACTTGTATTGTAGAGTGAAATGTAAGAAAGGAGCTAGACTATTGTGATCATATATAGGCTTTTGTATTCATACTTTGAAGTTAAGGTATGTAAGGTTACTCTATCCGTATCCTTCTGAAGCACATAGTATTCACATTGACATTATACTTGTTCCATTCCGACATGTTCTAAGGTATCCTATTTCCGGGTATCCATTATTGTTTATCACATGTTTCCTACTTATTGATCAATGGTGATTCACATGTCTCATATGCATTGATAAAGGTTCCAAAGGTCCTATGTTTCCAATAATGTATGTTTCCAATAATGCTATGTTTCCAATAATGTTATGACTATCAGCGTACCAATCTCAATAGTAATGAATGAAGTAATGCATATGGTTAATGATTGAGTATGGGTGGCAACTTTAGAGGAATAAGCCTAGCTCAAGCCAATCCTGAGGTTATTGGATCAGGGGGCAGTCCTAGAGGCATAAGCCTAGCTCGGACCGATCTTGACTGGGGGTAGCTATAGAGGTAATAACCTAGCTCGGGCCGAACCTGATATATGAGTTTATGGGTGGAAGCTCTAGAGGTAATAATTTAGCTCAAGTCGAGCCCGATGTATTGATTTATGGGTGGTAGCTCTAGAGGCATAAGCCTATCTCTATCCGATTCCCAACATAACGTTATGTTATGTTAAAACCCATTGTTCAGATGAATAATCATAGAAGCAAAGAAAGTAATGAAAGCAATATACATGGTTCCCAAAACACAGAATGATGACTTATCCATATTGGTTATTCATTTGTAATTGAGTTCATTGACGTATGTATGATTCATACAGTTTCATTTGAGCCTTACATACTCAGTACATTCTTCGTACTGACGTCCCTTGTGGGACTTAACTTACTTGCTGCAGGCGCAGGTGCTAGTAGGCCTCCACAGTAGGTTGCTAGTTATTTACGGATCATTGGTGAGCTCCAGTTAGTTCGGGGCCTTTCTGAGTCACAGTTGTACATGTTTTTTGGTATTGTACATGTTGTATAAAGTGGGGACTTGTCCCGTCTTTCAGTTGATCTTGTAAATGCATCTGTTAGAGGCTTTTGTAGACGTATGTGGGTGTATGAATGTAAGAGATACATTTCAATTTTGACTTGATGGCCTCGACGGCCAAGTTTCACATATGTATATATATATATATATCACATGTTCCATGATTTCCGTTATTGGCCTTTTATGTTCTTACGTGATAGTGGTGTTTCCTATGGCATGCATATGAATGAATAAAAGCAAAGCTTGGTTCTCTCGGGCCTTATCGGCTATGGGTGCCAATCCACCTCAATGGGGTTTGGGGCGTGACAAAAGTGGTATCAAAGCAGTTCGTTCTAAGGGTGTCTACAAAGCCGTGTTTGAGTAGAGTATTACTTATCGATGTGTTGTGCACCACATTTATAAGTAGGAGGCTACGGTACATTTAGGATATTGTTTCCTTTCTTCACTTCTAGATCGTGCAATAGAGCCAATGTGGTAAGTGGAATTGTATCTAACCATTGGAATTGATTTTCTTTGATATAGTAAAAATGCCAATAACAAGAAGAGGTAGAGGCAAAGGTAAGCAAGTAGAAAGGCTTGCTGGTGAAGGCACAAGCAAATCACCATCTGACCAAGCTAGTCAAGGTAGGGATGACACAGAAATTGCATCACGGTCTTCCTCTACTTTTCTAGCTCCAGGAGAGACAAGAGGTAGAGAAGTACCTGCAGAACCACCAATGAATGCCACCGATCAGGATTTGAGAAATGTAGTACATATGTTAACACAACTAGTTGCTGCACAGAAACAGGGAAGAACTGGTCCAATGATAAATGAGGATGATGTAGCTAGGGTGGCGAGTCGCAGAACACAGATCTTCCTAAAATTAGACCCTCCCATATTCACAGGGGCAAATTCAAAAGCAGATCCACAAGACTTCATGGACCAAATTCAAAGGGCACTAAATGTGGCACATAACAGGTGTAAAAACAGTTGAGTTAGCAACTTATAGACTGAAGGGCGAGGCTATATTGTGGTATGAGGACTAGAAAAGGTCGAGGGGTATTGATGCACTCCCAGCTGGTTGGGAGGAATTTAAAATGGCATTCCTTGATCATTACCTCCCATATGAGATTCGGGAGGCACGAGCAGAACAGTTTTTAAATCTCCGTCAAGAAAATCTGAGCATTAGAGAATACAGTTTGCAGTTTAATTCCCTGTCTAGATATGCTCCGAATGTGGTAGCCACAATGACAGACAGAGTCCATCGATATGTGGACAGATTGGAACCATATTTGGTAAGAGACTGCACTATTGCTGCTTTAAATCGAGACATGGAAATAGCTAGAATTCAGGCCTTCGCACAAAAGATGGAGGACCAAAGGCAAAGAAGAAGAGTACATGAATCTGAACGAGGACAGTCCAAAAGAGCTAGACCTATGGGATAGTCTATGATGCCCCAAGGATAATCTAGACCTCAGATGTTTCCTAGACCGCCTAAACCGACATTCTCTTATTCCACCGTAGGCCCTTACTCTCAATTTCGAGGGTTTAGAGGCAGTCCATCTGGGCAGCGTAGTGGAGTTCAAGGATCACAGGCAGCAGGATTTCCTCGTCAGCAGTGTCAGCACTGCAGGTATATTCATGCAAGTGCATACCAATTGGGGACACATGATGAAAGAGTGTCCCTAGAGGAGTATGGGTGGTATAGCTTGACCTGCGGGATTGATCGTTGCGTCATCATCATCGGTTCCTTCTTTAGGCTGAGGTGTGCAGTCTGTCAGTCATGGTAGAGGTGCCAGAGGAGCAGCTAGTACTAGCGGGGTCTAGAATCGTACTTATGCTCTAGTGGACCAACAGAATTTGGAGGCTTCTCCTGATGTCGTCACAGGTACATTATCCATATTTTCATATAATGTATATACATTGATTGACCCGGGTTCTACATTATCATATATTACTCCATTGATTGCTGCGAAATTTGAAAGAACACCGGAACTATTACCTAATTCAATTGAAGTATCTACACCAGTTGGTGACTATATTATTGCAAAAACAGTATATCGTAATTGTATTGTAACGGTGTGTGGTCATGATACACTGGCCGATCTTATTGAACTAGACATAGTGGATTTTGATGTCATCATGGGCATGGATTGGTTGGCATCTTGTTATGCCACGATAGATTGCCGAGCGAAGAAAGTATATTTTCATTTTCCACAAACGAATGTTCTTGAATGGAAGGGTGATATAGGGGCACCAAGAGGAAAAATAATTTCGTATCTTAAGGATAGGAAAATGATATCCAAGGGGTATATATGCTACTTAGTAAGAGTGCATGATAATGATGCGGAACCACCAACTCCTCAATCAGTTCCAGTGGTCAATGAGTATCTTGATGTATTTCCAGAAGATCTTACAGGTTTGCCCCCAGAATGGGAAATAGAATTCGGCATTGATGTGATTCTAGACGTGTTCATGATGGTATTTATAGATGACATCCTAGTTTATTCAAGATCACTAGAGGACCATGATAATCACTTACGGCAGGTGTTACAGATTCTCCGCAAGCGTAAGTTGTATGAAAAGTTCTCTAAGTGTGAGTTTTGGTTAAAATCTGTCGTATTCTTGGGTCACATTGTGTCAGATGAAGGGATACAAGTTGATACACAGATGATTGAAGCGGTGAAAAATTAGCCAAGACCTATGACACCCACAGAGATTCATAGTTTTCTTGGATTAGCATGGTATTACAGAAGATTTGTTTCCTCTAACGAAGCTTACACACGAGGCAGTTAAATTTCTGGGAATGATGCATGTGAGAAAAGTTTTCAAGAGCTGAAAGATAAATTGACTTCTACACCAGTACTAGTACTTCCGAAAGGCACCGAAGGTTATGCAGTATTTTGTGATGCATTCAGAATTGGCTTAGGGTGTGTAATGATGCAGCACGGTAATTTCATAGCGTATGCTTCACGACAGTTGCGGCCACACGAGAGAAACTATCCCACACATGATCTTGAGTTAGCAGCGGTGGTATTTGCTTTAAAGATATGGCGTCATTATTTGTGTGGAGTTTATGTTGACATCTATACTGATCATAAAAGTTTTATAATATATCTTTAAGTAGAAGGAACTCAATTTGAGGCAACGAAGATGGCTTGAGCTATTGAAGGATTATGATATTGATAATCTATATCATCCAGGAAAAGCAAATGTGGTGGCTGATGCATTGAGCCGCAAGGCAATAGGAAGCACTAGTGGCCAATTGACAGAAAACAAGGATTTAGTCAAAGATCTACATCAATTAGCCAGTTGGGGGTTCGTCTTCTTGAATCCTCAGATGAAGGAGTTATTGTACAAAATGTGGCTGAATCTTTATTGATAGCTGAAGTGAAAGAGAAGCAGTTTGCAGATCCTATGTTATTGCAGCTAAAGGAAAATGTACAACAGAATTTGACAAAGGCATTTGATCTTACAAAAAAAAGAGTTCTTCAATGCCAAGGTAGAGTATGTGTACCAGATATAGATGAGCTGAGGAGACGAATTATGATAGAGGCGCATCATTCGCACTATTCTATTCATCCGAGTGCTACTAAAATGTACCATGATTTAAAAAAAGTGTATTGGTAAGGAAATATGAAGAAGAACATTGCAGAATTTGTCGCTCAATGCCTGAATTGTCAACAAATAAAAGTAGAGCATCAGAAACTAGTAGGTTACATGCAATGTATCAATCTTCCAGTCTGGAAATGGGATATGATTAATATGGACTTCATCACAGGTTTGCCTCGTACACTGCGGAAATTTGATTCTATATGGGTTATCGTTGACAGGCTTACCAAGTCAACATATTTTCTACCATTCAAGACCACCTATACAGCTGAAGATTATGCAAGATTGTATGTGAAAGAGATAGAACGGTTACATGGTATTCTGATCTCCATTATATCAGATAAGGGGGCACAATTTACCGTGCATTTTTGGAGATATTTTTAGCAGATTTTGGGTACACAGGTGAATCTGAGTATGGATTTCTATCCTAAGACAGATGGACAAGCAGAACATACTATTCAAATGCTTGAAGATATGCTATGAGCTTGCACGTTAGATTTTCAAGGCAGTTGGTATGACCATTTGCCTTTTATTGAATTTGCTTACAACAATAGCTATCATTCAAGTATTAAAATGGCACCTTATGAAGCTTTGTATGGAATGAAATGTAGATCACCAATTGGATGGTTTGAAGCGGGTGAAACTGCTTTACTTGGGCCAGATCTTGTTCATCAGGCTATGGAGAAAGTTAACGTGATTCAACAGCGGTTACAAACGGCCCAAAGTTGACACAAGTCCTATGCTGATGTTAGAAGAAGAGGGCTTGAGTTCACCATAGGTGATTGGGTATTTTTAAAGGTGTCACCGATGAAAGGGGTAATGCGATTCAGAAAGAAAGGAAAATTGAGTCCACGTTATATAGGCCCATATGAAATTATTAGAACATTTGGGCAAGTTGCGTATGAGTTGGCACTACCCCATGAACTCTCCATAGTTCATCCATTATTTCATGTTTCGATGCTTTAAAAGTGCATAGGAGATCCATCTCGTTTTACTCCTATTGACGATGTACAGGTTACAGAGGATCTTACCTATGAGGAGATACCTATTGCCATTCTGGATAGAAAAGTGAAGAGGTTGAGGAATAAAGATGTCGCTTCCGTAAAGGTACTTTGGAGAAATCAGCAAAAAGAAGAGGTCACATGGGAAGCAGAAGAAATGATGACGTCAAAGTACCCTCATTTGTTTCAAATAGAAGAACAAGTTAAAGATGCGAGATCGGAACAGTAAAAAGTAAGTATTTATAAGCATTGAGTATATATATGATAACATGAGAAAAGGCCTTCGACTTGCCATTGTGTGTGCATTGAATAATGTCACTAACATTCGAGGACGAATGTTTCTAGGGGGGGAAGAATGTAACACCCCGTATGTTTCCGAACCTAACCTAGTTAGTTCCCGTAAGATTAATGGAATTATTTGAACATGAGAGAGTTGGTGAATTATGCATTAATTGGTTGGGCTTATGTGAATCATGTGCCATTGGGCCAAATGAGGCCCAAAAAGAATCAAAAGACATGGCCCAAAATGGAATTTGACCCATTCTTTCATTGACCAAGTAAACACATTTAATATATGGATAAGAATGAGAATTTATGGGACTATATAAGTCAATAAAATCAAATTTTATTCACAAATACTCTCATGCCATTTTCTAGAATTGTCCAAATATCTCTCTTCTCCCACAAACCCTAAGGCAACTACTTGTTGGGGCAAGATCACTCTTTAGTAAGCTTTGGTAAGTGTTTATATTTATGGTTTAATATATTATATGCATTAAATATGGTGTATATCATGTTGGTTATGTTGGTGAAGTGTGAGAAGTTCACTATGTGTGAAACAATTTATGTTTGCTTAATCGGTGAAGGTTTTTGCCTTGTAAACTTGAAAATGGACTTGTGGTCTTGAAGGAGGTGAACTTGATGGGTTCAATATTGAAATTTAATATGTTATTATATCCTTAAATTGTTTTATTCTTGTACATAATGGTTGGAATTGTTATTGCAAATTGTGCATAGATTTGGTGTTGTATTGAAGGAAAAGTGTGGTTTTGGTGATGTTCATGTGTGTTGTGAAACCATGGATGATTTTTGGCATACAAGATGATCTAAAATATGTTAATATGAGTTTCTCTATGATCATGGACCATTCATTGCATAAAAAGACCCAAAAGATACCCTTTTTGGCCAAAACGGGCACCCGCCCTCTCAGACGAAGCACCTACGGGCGCAGGTGTCTTCGCAGGTGCCTCTGGATACTTCCAAAGGTAACATGAGGGCATACCGCCTCCACCTTCGGGTTCATGTGGCTTATCAGGTCATCCCAGAACCCCAAATTGCTTGTTTTTGCGTCCCTTTGGCCCCCCCTATACCCTTCATGGATGCAATTATCAACTTATGGTACCTTTTGAATGACTTTAAAGGAGTATCCCGTAGGTATTTTTAATGGTATCAAGTATGTACTGTTGTTCATGTGTTGTTACAACAAGTACTGAGATGACTTGATAGGGTAATTGTGATGTAGTGTTAATGTGGACATATAAAGGGTAACCTTGGTGTGAAATGATATTGATGTATGATGTTTCAGTCAATGTGTGTAATGTTATGGTATTTTTGGTATTATAACGCAGTGGATTGTGTTGTAAAAGGCGATATGATGTTATATGGCAGTCATATAGCTTGTTGTCGTCTTGTACACTTGTACGGTAACTAGTGGTTAACGTAAGCTCCGTTATGTACTTGTATTGTAGAGTGAAACGTACGGAAGGATCTGGACTATTGTGATCATATATAGGCTTATGTATTCATACTTTGAAGTGAAGGTATGTAAGGTTACTCTATCCGTATCCTTCTGCAGCACATAGTATTCACATTGACATTATACTTGTTCCATTCTGACATGTTCTAAGGTATCCTATTTTTGGGTATCCATTATTGTTTTATCGCATGTTTCCTACTCATTGAGCAATGGTGATTCACACGTCTCATATGCATTGATAAAGGTTACAAAGGTCCCATGTTTCCAATAATGTTATGTTTTCAATAATGCTATGTTTCCAATAATGTTATGACTATCAACGTACCAATCTCAACAGTAATGAATGAAGTAATGCATATGGTTAATGATTGAGTATGGGTGGCAGCTTTAGAGGCATAAGCCTAGCTCAAGCCGATCCCGAGGTTATTGGATCAGGGGGCAGTCCTAGAGGCATAAGCCTAGCTCGGACCGATCCTGACAGGGGGTAGATATAGAGGTAATAACCTAGCTCGGGCCGAACCTGAGATATGAGTTTATGGGTGGCAGCTCTAGAGGTAATAACCTAGCTCGAGCCGAGACCAATGTATTGATTTATGGGTGGTAGCTCTAGAGGCATAAGCCTAGCTCGAGCCGATCCTAACATAACATTATGTTATGTTAAAACCCACTGTTCGGTTGGGGCCCGGGTATCACAGGTCACAGGCAAAGATGAATAATCATAGAAGCAAAGAAGTGAAGAAAGTAATGAAAGCAATATACATGGTTCCCAAAACACAAAATGATGACTTATCCATATTAGTTATTCATTTGTAATTGAGTTCATTGATGTATGTATGATTCATACAGTTTTATTTGAGCCTTACATACTCAGTACATTCTTCGTACTGACATCCCTTGTGGGACTTACCTTACTTGTTGCAGGCGCAGGTGCTAGTAGGCCTCCATAGTAGGTTGCCAGTTATTTGCGGATCATTGGTGAGCTCCAGTTAGTTTGAGTCTTTTCTGAGTCACAGTTGTACATGTGTTTTGGTATTGTACATGTTGTATAAAGTGGGGACTTGTCCCGTCTTTCAGTTGATCTTGTAAATGCATCTGTTAGAGGCTTTTGTATACGTATGTGGGGGTGTATGAATGTAAGAGATACATGTCGATTTTGACTTGATGGCCTCGACAGACAAGTTTCACATATGTATATATATGTCACGCCCCAAATCCCAATGAGGCGTTATTGGCACTCGTAACTGATAAGGCCCAAGAGAACCAAGCTTTGCTTCTATTCGTTCATATGCATGTCATAAGAAACACCATTACTAAGTAAGTACTTTAAAATGTTAACAACGGAACTCATGGAACATGTGATATATATATATATATAAATATGTGAAACTTGGCCGTTGAGTCCATCAAGTGAAGACATCATGTGTCACCTTACATCCATACACCCACATACATCTATAAAAGCCTCTAACAAATGCATTTACCAAAACCAACTGAAATTGGGGAAAAATCCCCGTTTTATACACTATGTACAATACCAAAACATATGAAAAATTGTGACTCGGAGAAGCCCCGAACTAACTGGAGCTCACCAATGATCCGCACACAACTGGCAACTTACTGGGGAGGCCTACTAGTACCTGCGCCTGCAGCAAATAAGGTAAATTTCCCAAGGGGGGTCAGTACGATGAATGTACTGAGTATGTAAGGCTCAAATAAAACTGTATAAGACATAAATATTTCAATGAACTCAAATGCAAATGAATAATCAATATGAATAAGTCAACATTCTGCACTTTGGGAATCATGTGTATTGCTTTCTTTACTTTCTTTGCTTCTTTACCTCAATGCTTATTCATCTTTGACTGTGCTATACTGTACCCGGGCCCCAACTGATCAGTGGGTCTTTACATAACATAACGTTATGTTGGGATCGGCTCGATCTAGGCTTATGCCTCTAGAGCTGCCACCCTGGGTTCGACTCGAGCTAGGCTTATGCCTCTAGAGCTGCCACCCATAAATCAATATAGCAGGTTTGGGTCAAGCTAGGTTCTTACCTCCAGAGCTGCCCCATGTCAGGTTCGGTCCGAGCTAGGATTATGCCTCTAGGACTGCCCCCTGATCCAAAAATCTTGGGATTGGCTTGAGATAGGCATTTCGCCCCCCAAAGCTGCCACCCATACTTGATCATTAACCACATATGCATTACTTTGTTCTTTACTTTGAGATTGAAGAATGAGAGTCACAACTTTACTTTAATCTTTGGATCATTAACCAATGAGTGAGAGACATGTAAATAAACATTGTGAGAAACATAACATTATTAGAACCATCGGACAATAATAAATGAACAAGATACATGAGTATAACCACCATTGGAACTTTGGAACACAACCTTATTGGACTTTTGGATTACCATCAATGGATATGAGACATGTGGTTCACAATTGCTCAATGAATAGGAGACATATGAGTAACACTAGTCAACTACCGGATACGAAATACCTTAGAGTATTTCAGAATCAAATGAGTACTATGACAGTGTGAACACCAAATGTTGCAGAAGGATATAAAAGAGTAACCTTACATACCTTGTATTCTCAATACGAATATACAATCCTAGAGGTGCATACAATAGTCCCTCTCCTTCTTTATGTGTCACTCTACAACACAAATATATAACGGGATTCACATTAACCATCAACTATTTTACAAATGCATATAACATCAATGAGTTACATGTTTGCCTTTAAACATGCCATTTCCCCTTGACAAAACCATTGAGGAAATTATTATTCCAAAAATCCCCCAATATTCCATACATTGACCAATACATGATAATAAATACACTTCACCACAACACTTCTCCTTTACACTTTCTTATCCACACCATATCACAAATAAACCATCAAATTACCTTAATACACCCCATAGCACATATCGGTCAAAATCCCACAATTTACACTTTTAGAAAAATAACAAGGTTAATAAAAAAATCACACCATACATGTTCATATTTTATCCATACCATGCTCTTTCATCAAATTCACAAGTCATAATTCAAGCTTGAATCTCATGGATCACAAATCTTATATAAAAACACAAAGTACCATGTCCACCATTTCCAAGCATAACCAACATGATTTACATACTCTCCCATGCATATAATATATTAATCCATGAGAATAAATACTTGCCAAGGCTTGGAATAGGATGATCTTGTCCAAAGAAAAGGGCTTAGGGTTCTTAGTGTTTGAGAGAACCAAAAGGAAATGTCTTGTAAATTCTCAAAATGTGTTGTGTGTGTTTAGGAATAAAAATCTGATTTTTGGGGCCTTTATATAGTACTCAAGTCATCCTTAGCCATTTTCTTGCATTAAATGCAATGGTTGTTTGGTCAAAGTGGAAGAATGGGTCATTTGCCCCATTGGGCCTTGCCTTTTTGGCTTCATTTTGGGCCTTAAGTGAGCCCAATGACACATATCCATTTAACCCATCAAATTTAATATGTACTCCATCATATATATCATGTTTACATAATTCCATAATGTCACGACAATATTCGTTTACGAGATTCTCATTCGTCGTCTCACTCGCAAAAATAGAAATTCTAGTCGCCCATGGCTTCACTGAACATTGTTGATAATTACTTGTGTTTCATGGTTTGATCATGTAGAAGTATGTAGGAGTTTATTGAGGTATTTGAAGCTTTAACAATGCTCAAAGAACTTCAAAGAACCAAAAGAAACCATATAAGAATCGACGTAGAATTGCGTTGCAAAACGGGCGCGGAATAGCCATACTATTTGTGCCTTGCGCCACTACTGCAAAGCAAGGCAGTGGCGCAAAAATGGGAAGCCCTCTGAATCAAGGGCTTGCGCCACACCCTCTGAAATAGGGAGTGGTGCAAGTTTCCATGCTTTGCTGAATTTTTCGGCTATTTTTCCAACACTTGCATATCATCCAATGCCCCATCCAAACACTATAAAATACGTACTTAGTGATATTAATAATCAAGTAAACATGACTCCCAAGTCACCAAATGAGGTTGGAATGTGTACGGGGTATTACACAAATTCCCCACAAACTCACAAAACACCTCCTGCGAAGGTCTAATTGCACATATTAGGTCTGATATCAAATGTTTCACCAATGACACTATAAAACACATACGCATGTAATCTCAACACCTAGGTAGATATGACCCCAAGGTATCAAATGAGGTTAGAGAAGTACGGGGTGTGACAATATATATCACATGTTCCATGATTTTCGTTATTGGACTTTTATGTTCTTACGTGATAGTGGTGTTTCCTATGGCATGCATATGAATGAATAGAAGCAAAGCTTGGTTCTCTCGGGCCTTATCGGATACAATTGCCAATCCGTCTTAATGGGGTTTGGGGCGTGACAGGAGGGGATGGTGATCTCTTCCTATTCGGTACTCCAGCTGACCGAGCTTCACCCCTTACAGGTGTTTCCCCTCGTCCTCCCCTTCTAGCTCTACCACTAACTCGAGGCCTTCCCCAAACTGCAGCCTCAATAGTCGGTACTGGTGTTGCTACTAGTACGGCTGCTGCTACTCTAGTGGAATGAGTATTTACCATCTGCAAAACAAGAGTGAAGGATGTTAGATACCATTTTGGATCACCAGATACCAATTGGAATCAAGCACTAGCATGAAAGGAACAAAGAAGTGAAAATTATTTCCTAAAGCCCTGTAACCTCTCAAAGAAAAGCACAAACGTTTCTGTACCATTTTGCAATACTCTAGTAGGTCATTTCTTGTATGATAAGATCAACAAAGCCAGTACTCTAATACCATATTTTTCATGACCCAATTGGTCATGAGTGGCACCCACTCTAACTCTATGATGGGAGAACCATCTAACCCAACCCTTAACAAAACTGAGTAAGACTGCCACAAGTCACTTTTATTAAATAATTAACACTAGTTTAGTAACACACAATATTAACTAACCAAATTAAACACTAACTGTAACACCTCGTACCTTCCTAACCCTTCTTGACGATATTGTATAATGTTTACATAAGTATCGAGAGCTATAAGTATATATTTGGTAATGCTATTGATGAGATAATTGAATTTGACCCTCGTAAATGTGATTAAACCTTCATAGGAAGTGTTTTGTGATTTTTGTGGAACACTTGTGGGGTTCAAAACGAGGCTAAGAGGACCTCTAAACAAAGTATATTAAGGTTAAGAAGTAAGTTAAAGAATAGGATTTGAAGTATCGAACCAAACCCGCGAAGAAAAGTCGAAAAATGGAATTTTTGAAAAATCTAAGTGTTGGGCGCATTGGGGACCATGACACGCCACTCTGGACTAAAATTTTTAGTCCATAGGAAGAAAGTTGGCGCGCCCAGGGGCATGCCACCTTGGGTTTTCCACTTTTTCGAAAGTTGGAAATTTCTAAGTCCCAGGAGTATCCGGGGACGTACCGAGCTGATTTTTGCCACGTTTCTTCCTAAAACACGAGTATATACATGAAATGAATGACATATTATATTGGTATGATAAAATTACTCGAGAACGAATTTGGGTTCAAAATGATAGTTTTGCCCTTAAGGTCAAAATAAGCCAAACGTGGCTAGAATCACTTGGTTTTTGGACTGAGGCTACGGATATGAATAGCATGAGTGGAAATATTATTGTAATACGTATAAGATGAGAAATTATTGATTTTATTGGGTTAAGTGATTTGGGCTCAATAAAAGCCCAAAATGGAACAAAAGACATGGGTCACATGACCCAACCTTCTATTGACTTAGTCAAAAATGACATTAAATGCCAAGACATGGCTAAGGATGACCCAAGGACTCTAAATAGGACCAAAAATCAGATTTTCTTCATTTGGAATTCTCATGCCTTTTAAGATATTTTCTCAACATTTCTCTTGTTCCAAAACCCTAAAGCAAATAAGTTCCTTTGGACTCTTTGGTAAAGATCATCCTAGTCCAAGCCTTGGTAAGTATTTATTCTCATGTATTACCATATTATATGCATGAGAGATTATGTATATTATGCTAGTTGTGTTGGCAAGGTGGTGAATAGTGTATTTTTGTTTTTGGTGAAAGATGTGCTATCTTGGTGATTTGAACTTGAATTAGGCCTTGTGCCTTTGATGAAAGAGCATGGTATGGACAAAATATGAACATGTATGGTGTTATTTTTGGAATTAAACTTGTTATTGTCTATAAGTGGAAATTGTGGGATTTTGGCCGATATGTGTTATGAGTTGTATTAAGGTAAGTTGATGGATTATTTGTGATGTGGTATGGATAAGAAAGTGTAAAGGAGAAGTGTTGTGGTGAAATGTGTCCATTATCATGTATTGGTCAATGTTGGGAATATTATGGGATTTTTGGAATAATGATTCTATCAATGGTTTTGTCAAGGGGAAATGACATGTTTCAAGGCAAACATGTACCCCATTGATGTTATATGCAATTGTAAAGTAGTTGTCGGTTAATGTGAATTCCATTATGTAGTTGTGTTGTAGAGTGACACATAAAGAAGGAGCGGGACTATTGTATGCACATCTAGGATTGTATATCCGTATTGAGAGTACAAGGTATGTAAGGTTACTGTGTCCGTATCTTTCTGCGGCAAATAGTATCCACATTGCTATTTCACTAGTCCTATCCCGAAATATGCTAAGGTATCCTATATCCGTTTATCAATAGTCATTGTCATATATTTCCTACTCATGGATCATTTGTGAGTCTCATGTCTCATAATCATGGTTAATGTTCCAATGTTCCAATAGTGATTATACTTATGTCTCTTGTTCATAGATTATTGTCCAATAGCTCCCATGGTGTTATGATTCTAATAAGGTTATGTTGCCAAGTTATTCACACGTCTCTTACTCATTGGTTAATGGTTTTAAGTTTCCAATAATGTTATGTTCCAAAGTTCAAAGTGATGTTATGACTATCCTAGTATCAATCTCAAAGTAATGAATAAAGTAATGCAAATGTGGTCAATGATCAAGTATGGGTGGCAAGTCTAGGGGCATAAGCCTAGCTCGACTCGATCCCGATGTATTGATTTATGGGTGGCAAGTCTAGGGGCATAAGCCTAGCTCGACTCGATCCCGATGTATTGATTTATAGGTGGCAAGTCTAGGGGCATAAGCCTAGCTCGACTCGATCCCGATGTATTGAGTTATGGGTGGCAAGTCTAGGGGCATAAGCCTAGCTCGACTCGATCCCGATGCATTGATTTATGGGTGGCAGGTCTAGGGGCATAAGCCTAGCTCGATCCGATCCCAACATGACGATATATTATGTAAAGACCTACTGATCAGTAGGGTCCCGGGTACATTATGACACATGTATTGACAGATAAGCATTGAGATAAAGAATGCAAAGAAAGTAATGAAAGCAATCCACATGGTTTCCCAAAATGCAAAATGGTGACTTATTCACATTGATTATTAATATGTTTTGGGTTCATTGAAATATTCATGTGTTGTACAGTTTCATCTGAGCCTTGCATACTTAGTACTTATTTCATACTGACCCCTCTCGGGGAATTTACCTTACTTGCTTCAGGTGCAGGTACCAGTAGGCCTCCCCAGTAGATTGCCAGTGTTAGCGGTTCTTTGGTGAGCTCCAGCTAATTCGGGGCTTCTCCGAGTCAGAGTCTATATATGTTTTGGTGATGTACATGTTGTATAAAGTGGGGACTTGTCCCGACTTTTGGTTTGTATTGGTCAATGCTCATGTTAGAGGCTTTTGTAGGCGAATGTGGGTGTATCAGTGTAACAGGCATATGTTGTGTTGACTGGATGGCCTCAACGGCCAAGTTCCATATGTATATATATGTGTCCCATGGTTTCCGTTATTCATCTATCATATTCTTACGTAATGGTGTTTATGATTATGAGATGCATATGATTGAACATAGGCAAAGGTTGGTTCTCTCGGGACTTATCGGCTATGGGTGCCAATCATGTCTCGATGGGATTCGGGGCGTGACAAAAGTGGTATCAGAGCAGGTCGTTCTAAGGGTGTCTACAAAGCCGTGTCTGAGTAGAGTCTTACTTATCAATGTGTTGTGCACCACATTTATAAGTAGGAGGCTACAGGACATTTAGGATGTTGTTTCTTTTCTTCATTCTAGATCGTGCAACAGAGCCAATGTTGTAAGTTGAATTGTGTCTGACCATAGTAATTATTTATCTTTTATATAGTAACAATGTCGAACACGAGAAGAGGAAGGGGTAAAGGGAAGCAGGTTGATGTGCCTGTTGGAGAAGGAATGAGCAGATTACCACCTGACCAATCTAGTCTAGGTGGAGCGAATGCTGAAATATCATCGCGGTCTTCATCTACCTTCCTAGTTTCGGAAGAGCCAATTGGTAGAGAATTACCCACAGAACCACCGATGAATGCCACAGATCAAGATCTTAGAAATGTTGTACATATGTTAACACAGTTAGTGGCGGCACAAAGCCAGGGACGAGCTGGTGCAATGACACATGATAATGATGTGGCTAGAATGGCAAGTCGCAGGACACAGGATTTCTTAAAACTTGACCCTCCTATATTCACTGGGTCAGATCCAAAAGCAGATCCACAGGACTTCGTGGATCAAATTCAGAGGGCCTTGGAAGTTATGCATGTGACAGGGGTGGAAACAGTTGAACTTGCTGCGTATAGGCTGAAAGGACAGGCGATATTATGGTACGAGGATTGAAAGAAATCCCGTGATGTTGGTGCAAATCCACCTACATGGGAAGAGTTTAAAGTAGCTTTCCTCGATCATTATCTTCCTTATGAGATCCGGGAAGCACGTGCGGATCGGTTTCTAAATCTACGATAGGGAAATCTGAGTGTCAGGGAATACAGTTCGCAATTTAATTCCTTGGTTAGATATGCGCCAAATGTGGTGGCTACGATGACAGACAGGGTCCACAGATATGTGGACAGACTAGAGCCGTATTTGGTATGGGATTGCACTATTGCTTCCCTGAACAAAGACATGGATATAGAGAGAATTCAGGCCTTCGCCCAAAAAATGGAAGATCAAAGACAGATACGAAGGGTGCATGAATTTGATAGGGGACAGTCCAAACGGTCTAGACCTATGGGACCACCTATGATGTCCCAAGGAGGATCTAGGCCTCGTATGTTCCCCAGACCACCTAGACCATCGTTTTCTCATTCCATGGCAGGTGCTTATTCTCAGTCTCGAGGGGTTAGAGGTGGTTCAGCTAGGCAGAGAAGTGGGGTTCATGGATCACAGGCAGCAGGTTTTCCTCGTCAGCAGTGTCAGCACTGCGGGCTTATGCACAAAGGTACATGTCGGTCAGGGACGAATGTCTGCTTTTAGTGTGGTATGCCGGGGCATATAGCGAGGGATTGTCCACAGCGGAGCATGGGTGGTATAGCACGACCGGCTGGGTCGGCTGTTGCATCATCAGCATCGGTTCCTTCATTAGGCCAAGGTGTACAACCTATTGGCCGTGGTAGAGGTGCCAGAGGAGCAGCCAGTACTAGCGGGATCCAGAATCGTACTTATGCTTTAGTGGACCGCCAGAATTCAGAGGCTTCCCCTGATGTTGTCACAGGTACATTATCCATATTCTCACACAATGTATATGCATTGATTGACCCAAGTTCTACATTTTCCTATGTTACCCCATTGATTGCTGCAAAATTTGCAAAGGCACCAAAATTATTAATTAAATCAATTGAAGTGTCTACACCGGTTGGCGAATATATTGTTGCAAAGAGAGTGTATCTTAACTGTGTGGTAACTGTGTGTGGTCATGATACATTGGCCAACCTCATTGAATTAGATATGGTGGATTTTGATGTGATCATGGGCATGGATTGGTTGGCCTCTTGTTATGCTACGGTAGATTGCCGGGCCAAGAAGGTACAATTTTGTTTTCTGCAAGAAAATGTTCTTGAATGGCAGGGTAATGTAGGGGCACCACGAGGGAGATTTGTTTCCTATTTGAAAGCCAGAAAAATGATTGCTAAAGGTTATATATGTCTTCTAGTACGGGTGAAAGAAATCAAAGCGGAACCACTAACTCCGCAGTCGGTCCCAGTGGTCAATGAATTTCTAGATGTATTCCCAGAGGATATTCAAGGTTTACCCCCAGTAAGGGAAGTGGAATTTGGCATTGATGTGATTCCAGGCACTCAGCCTACTTCTATTCCTCCGTATAGGATGGCTCCAGTAGAACTGCGTGAATTGAAGGAGCAGTTGAAAGATTTGCTGGACAAGGGCTTCATTAGGCCTAGTATGTCCTCGTGGGGTGCACCGGTGTTATTTGTGCGAAAGAAAGATGGCACCTTAAGAATGTGCATTGACTATCGACAATTGAATAAGGTAACGATCAAGAAAAAATATCCTCTCCCTTGCATTGATGATTTGTTTGATCACTTACAGGGTGCCAGGTGTTTTTCAAAGATCGACTTGAGGTCGGGTTACCATCAAGTCAAAGTTAGAGAAGAAGATGTACCCAAGATAGCTTTCCAAACACGGTATGGCCATTATGAATTCTTAGTTATGTCATTTGGGCTAACAAATGCTCCAACTGTGTTCATGGGTTTGATGAATAGGGTGTTTAAGCCATTTCTGGACGTGTTCGTCACGGTATTTATAGATGACATCCTAGTTTATTCAAGATCACCAGAGGACCATGCTAATCACTTATGACAACTGTTACGGATTCTCCGTGAACGTAAGTTGTATGCAAAGTTCTCCAAATGTGAGTTTTGGTTGAAATCAGTCACGTTCTTGTGTCACATTATATCAGATGAAGGTATACAGGTTGATACACAAAAGATTAAAGCAGTGAAAAATTGGCCAATACCTACGACACCCACAGAAATTCGTAGTTTTCTTGGACTGGCAGGGTATTACAGAAGGTTTGTGGAAGGTTTTTCCTCTATTGCAGCACCGTTAACAAAGCTTACACATAAGGCGGTAAAATTTCAGTTGAATGACGCATGTGAGAAAAGCTTCAAAAAGTTGTAAGATAAATTAACCTCCACACCAGTTTTAGTGCTTCCCGAAGGTACCGAAGGTTATATAGTATATGTTGATGCTTCAGGGGTTGGCCTCGGATGTGTGTTGATGCAACATGGTAATGTTATAGCCTATGCCTCACGACAGTTGCGGCCACACGAGAAAAACTATCCCACACATGATCTTGAATTAGCAGTGGTAGTTTTTGCGTTAAAGATAATTTATATGGGGTTCATGTTGACATCTATACGGATCACAAAAGCTTGCAATATCTTTTTAAGTAGAAGGAACTCAATTTGAGGCAGCAAAGGTGGTTGGAGCTTTTAAAAGATTATGACATTGATATTCTTTATCACCCAGGCAAAGCAAATGTAGTAGCTGATACATTGAGCCGTAAGGCAGTAGAAAGCACTAGTGGTCAGTTGAATGAAAAGCATGAGATAATCAAAGATTTCAATCAATTAGCCAGCTTGGGAGTTCGCCTTATTGAATCCTCAGATGATAGAGTTATTGTGCAGAATGCAGCAGAATCCTCCTTAATAACTAAAGTGAAAGTGAAGCAGTTTGCGGATTCTATGTTATTGCAGCTAAAGGAAAATGTACAGCAGGATTTAACAAAGGTATTTGATCTTACACAGGAAGGGGTACTTCAATGTCAAGGGAGATTATGTGTACCGGATGTAGATGAGCTGAGGACACAAATTATGATAGAGGCACATCATTCGCGCTATTCTATTCATCCGGGTGCTACTAAAATGTACCATGAATTGGAAGAAGTGTATTGGTGGGGAAATATGAAGAAAAACATTGCAGAGTTTGTTGCTCAATGCCCGAATTATCAACAGGTGAAAGTAGAGCATCAAAAACCACGAGGTTAAATGCAATGTATCAATCTTCCAGTCTGGAAATGGGATATGATTAACATGGATTTCATTATAGGTTTGCCTCGTACGTTGCGGAAGTTTGATTCGATATGGGTTATAGTGGACAAGCTTACCAAGTCAGCGCATTTCCTACCGGTCAAGATGACCTATACAGCTGAGGATTATGCGAAGTTGTATATGAAAGAGATAGTACGATTGCATGGTATTCCACTTTCCATTATATCAGACAGAGGAGCACAATTCACAGCGCACTCTTGGAGGTCTTTCCAGCAGAGTTTGGGTACACGGGTGAATTTGAGTACATCTTTCCATCCTCATACTGATGGACAAGCAGAACGTACTATTCAGACACTTAAAGACATGCTACGAGCTTGTACATTAGATTTTCAAGGCAGTTGGGATGACCATTTGCCTCTTATTGAATTTGCGTATAACAATAGCTATCATTCAAGTATTAAAATGGCACCCTATGAAGCTTTGTATGGAAGGAAATGTAGATCACCCATAGGATGGTTTGAAGCAGGTGAAACTGCTTTACTTGGGCCAGATATCATTCATCAGTCTATGGAAAAGGTTAAGGTGATCCAACAGCGGTTACAAACGGCTCAAAGTCGTCATAAGTCATATACGGATGTTAGAAGAAGAGGTATTGAATTCTCTATAGGTGATTGGGTGTTTTTAAAGGTGTCACCGATGAAAGGGGTAATGCGGTTCGAAAAGAAAGGGAAATTGAGTCCACGTTACATAGGCCCATATGAAGTTATTAGATGATTTGGGCAAGTTTCTTATGAATTAGAACTACCTCAAGAACTTTCTTCAGTCCAACCCGTATTTCATGTTTCGATGCTTTGAAAATGCATAGGAGATCCATCTCGTATTGTTCCCATTGAAGATGTTCAAGTTATAGAGTATCTTACTTATGAAGAGGTTCCCATTACTATCCTAGACCGACAAGTGAAAAGATTGAGGAATAAAGACATAGCTTCCGTGAAAGTCCTTTGAAGAAATCAACAAGTAGAGGAGATCACATGGGAAGCGGAAGAAATAATGAGATCCAAGTATCCCTATATATTTCAAATGAATGAGGAAGTTCAAAGTGCGGAAATGGAACAATGACAAGTAAGTATTCATGAGCTTTAAGTGTTTATGTACATGTATGCTAATATAAGATGCAATTGTTGTAATTGAAGAGATATTGTTAACATTAGAGGACGAATGTTCCTAAGGGGGTAAGAATGTAACACCCCGTACCTTCCTAACCCTACTTGAAGACATTATATAATGTTTACGTAAGTATCGAGAGCTATAAGTATATATTTGGTAAAGTTATTGATGAGATAATTGAATTTGGCCCTCGTAAATGTGATTAAACCTTCATAGGAAGTGTTTTGTGATTTTTGTGGAACATTTATGGGGTTCAAAACGATGCTAAGAGGACCTCTAAACAAAGTATTAAGGTTAAGAAGTAAGTTAAAGAATAGGACTTGAAGTATCTAACCAAACCCGCGAAGAAAAGTTGAAAAATGGAATTTTTGAAAAATATAAGTGTTGGGAGCGTTAAGGACCATGCCACGCCGCTATGGACTAAAATTTTTAGTCCAGAGGTAGCAAGTTGGCGCGCCCAGGGGCGTGCCACCTTGGGTTTTTCACTTTTTCGAAAGTTGGAAATTTCTAAGTCCCAGGGGTATCCGGGGACGTACCGAGCCGATTTTTGCCATGTTTCTTCCTCAACCATGAGTATGTACATGAAATGAATTACATATTATATTGGTATGATAAAATTACTCGAGAACAAATTTGGGGTCAAAATGACAGTTTTGCCCTTAAGGTCAAAATAAGCCAAACGTGGCTAGAATCACTTGGTTTTTGGACTGAGGCTACGGATATGAATAGCATGAGTGGAAATATTATTGTAATACGTATAAGATGAGAAATTATTGATTTTATTGGGTTAAGTAATTTGGGCTCAATAAAAGCCCAAAATGGAACAAAAGACATGGGTCACATGACCCAATCTTCTATTGACCTAGTCAAAAATGACATTAAATGCCAAGACATGGCTAAGGATGACCCAAGGACTCTAAATAGGACCAAAAATCAGATTTTCTTCATTTGGAATTCTCATGCCTTTTAAGATATTTTCTCAACATTTCTCTTGTTCCAAAACCCTAAAGCAAATAAGTTCCTTTGGACTCTTTGGTAAAGATCATCCTAGTCCAAGCCTTGGTAAGTATTTATTCTCATGTATTACCATATTATATGCATGAGAGATTATGTATATTATGCTAGTTGTGTTGGCAAGGTGGTGAATAGTGTATTTTTGCTTTTGGTGAAAGATGTGCTATCTTGGTGATTTGAACTTGAATTAGGCCTTGTGCCTTTGATGAAAGAGCATGGTATGGACAAAATATGAACATGTATGGTGTTATTTTTGGTATTAAACTTGTTATTGTCTATAAGTGGAAATTGTGGGATTTTGGCCGATATGTGTTATGAGTTGTATTAAGGTAAGTTGATGGATTATTTGTGATGTGGTATGGATAAGAAAGTGTAAAGGAGAAGTGTTGTGGTGAAATGTGTCCATTATCATGTATTGGTCAATGTTGGGAATATTATGGGATTTTTGGAATAATGATTCTATCAATGGTTTTGTCAAGGGGAAATGACATGTTTCAAGGCAAACATGTACCCCATTGATGTTATATGCAATTGTAAAGTAGTTGTCGGTTAATGTGAATTCCATTATGTAGTTGTGTTGTAGAGTGACACATAAAGAAGGAGCGGGACTATTGTATGCACATCTAGGATTGTATATCCGTATTGAGAGTACAAGGTATGTAAGGTTACTCTGTCCGTATCTTTCTGCGGCAAATAGTATCCACATTGTTATTTCACTAGTCCTATCCCGAAATGTGCTAAGGTATCCTATATCCGTTTATCAATAGTCATTGTCATATATTTCCTACTCATGGATCATTTGTGAGTCTCATGTCTCATAATCATGGTTAATGTTCCAATGTTCCAATAGTGATTATACTTATGTCTCTTGTTCATAGATTATTGTCCAATAGTTCCCATGGTGTTATGATTCTAATAAGGTTATGTTGCCAAGTTATTCACACGTCTCTTACTCATTGGTTAATGGTTCAAAGTTTTCAATAATGTTATATTCCAAAGTTCAAAGTGATGTTATGACTATCCTAGTATCAATCTCAAAGTAATGAATAAAGTAATGCAAATGTGGTCAATGATCAAGTATGGGTGGCAAGTCTAGGGGCATAAGCCTAGCTCGACTCGATCTCGATGTATTGATTTATGGGTGGTAAGTCTAGGGGCATAAGCCTAGCTCCACTCGATCCCAATGCATTGATTTATGGGTGGCAGGTCTAGGGGCATAAGCCTAGCTCTACCCAATCCCAACATGACGATATGTTATGTAAAGACCCACTGATCAGTAGGGGCCCGGGTACATTGTGACACATGTATTGACAGATAAGCATTGAGATAAAGAATGCAAAGAAAGTAATGAAAGCAATCCACATGGTTTCCCAAAATGCAAAATGGTGACTTATTCACATTGATTATTCATATGTTTTGGGTTCATTGAAATATTCATGTATTGTACAATTTCATCTGAGCCTTGCATACTCAGTACTTATTTCGTACTGACCCCTCTCGGGGAATTTACCTTACTTGCTTCAGGCGCAGGTACCAGTAGGCCTCCCCAGTAGATTGCCAGTG
This sequence comes from Capsicum rhomboideum, assembly GCA_031232105.1. NCBI lineage: Eukaryota > Viridiplantae > Streptophyta > Magnoliopsida > Solanales > Solanaceae > Capsicum > Capsicum rhomboideum. The sequence continues at coordinate 47,836,460 of CP124708.1, read as the reverse complement.
TTAGCGGTTCTTTGGTGAGCTCCAGCTAATTCGGGGCTTCTTCGAGTCAGAGTGTATATATGTTTTGGTGATGTACATGTTGTCTAAAGTGGGGACTTGTCCCAACTTTTGGTTTGTATTGGTCAATGCTCATGTTAGAGGCTTTTGTAGGCGAATGTGGGTGTATCAGTGTAACAGGCATATGCTGTGTTGACTGGATGGCCTCAACGGCCAAGTTCCATATGTATATATATATGTGTGTGTCCCATGGTTTCCGTTATTCATCTTTCATGTTCTTACATAATGGTGTTTATGATTATGAGATGCATATGATTGAACATAGGCAAAGGTTGGTTCTTTCGGGCCTTATCGGCTACGGGTGCCAATCATGTCTCGATGGGATTCGGGGTGTGACACTAACTTAATTAATATTCAAAAGTGAAAAAGAGTGTGGAAGTATCTCTAATTATTATAACCCCCGAGACCATAAAGTCATCATACAAGAACATCTAACACAGTATCCAAAAACCAAGTCTAAGATATAACCCAAATTGCTAAATAAAGAAATGTCTTAATCTTGAAACAAAGGCATGAACAATTTGAGAAATATCCAACGGCTGCCCGGACATGGTGCTCACCCTTGAATTGGGTCAAATGCTACACAATAGCAGTGAACCCCTTTATAAACTTGTGGTAGTAACTAGACAAACCCATAACTACGAACCTCGTTTAAGGAAGTAGGTCTAGCCCAATACTTAACCGCTTTAATCTTCTGTAGGCCTACCATAACCCCTTATTTTGAAACCACGTGTCCCAAAAAGGACAATAAAGACAACCAGAATTCACACTTAGAATATTTGGCATATAGTTGATTCTCCTTAAAAAAAAAAACGCGCAAGTGATCCTCATGTTCCTCCCTACTCTTATAGTATACAAGAATATCGTCAATGAAGACAATCATAAAGGAATCTAAGTATGGCTTACATATCTCATTCATCAACCCATGAAAGCAGTCAGGGCATTAGTCAACCCAAAGTACATCACTAAGAACTCATAGTGTCCATAACTGGTATAGAAGCCAGTTTTAGGAACTTCTTCATCCTGGATCTTTAGCAAATGATACTCGGATCTAAGATCAATCTTGTAAAATACTGAAGCATAATGTAACTGCTCAAACAAATCATCTATCCTAGATAAAGGGTACTTGTTATGAATCAGAACTTTATTCAACTATCGATAGAATATACACATACGTAGACTAATATCCTTCTTCTTAACTAACAACACAGGAGCACCCCACAGAGAATCACTAGGATGGATGAATCCCTTATTTAGCAATTCCTGTAACTGGGCCTTTAACTTTCTTAGCTCAGCTTGTGCCATCCTGTATGGGGAATAGTGATGGTATGAGTGTCTAGCTCTAAATCTATACAGAAATCAATGTCACGATCCAGTGGCATACCAGTCAAGTCAGTATGAAAAACATCCAAAAACTCACACACTATTGGAACTTACTCAATATGAGGGACCTCTACAATAGTATCCCTAAGATGAGATAGGAAAGCCAAACACCCCCTCCCAATCAACCTTTTGGCATGAATAAAAGAGATAAGTTTCATAGGAGTAGGATTATATTCACCCTCCCACTCTAGCCTATCAATCCCTAGCATAGCCACTATTACTGTCTTGGCATGATAGTCAAGAATTAAATGGTATAGAGATAACCAACTCATCCCAAGAATGATGTCAAAGTCCACCATGTCTAAGATCACCAAATCCACCCAAGTCTGATACCCTATGGAAAAAAATAGAATAAGTACAATAGACCCGATCAACTATAATGGAATCCTCAACTCGAGTGGACACATGCAGCGAAGTATCAAGAATATCACAAACCATATCAACCTCAAATTAAATCTAACAGAAACATATGACAATGCAAAACCATGATCAAACAAAATAGTGGTCATTCGGTCACAGACAAGAATAGTACTTGTGATCACGAACTCAGATGCCTCCGCCTTAGACCTACCTGGAAAAGCATAACATTGGGATTTGTCACCTGTCTATGGCCACCCTTAGTAGGCTGATGACCACCTCAATCTGTGTGCCCACCACCTCAATTGTCTTAGTTGTCACCTCTACCCGCCTGGTGACCACCACGCCCACCCTGTGGATGACCTCTACCATTACTCCACAACCCCTACCTGCTAGAACTGGGGCTCATGGAACTTGCAGCTGGCCCAATTGACAAGACTACCTAAAATTAGGATAATATCTTCTAATAAGACTAACCCTACCACACTCATAACATGTACAGTCTAGAGTGGGTCGCTGAGATGATAAAGATGAAATGATATAACTACTAAGGTCTGAAGACGGCTGACTGGCCCCTAATAAATTCCTAGCAGAAACCTGCATCATGGATTGAATGAGGCCGGCTGGGTATCTCTGTGAACCCTGACCTCGAGAATAAGAACCACTGTAATTACCCATATTTCAGGCATTCTTCCCTACTGACTTAGCATAACTAACTTACCTCACACCCTCTACCTTTTTAACAAAATCAACCATCTCCTAAAAGGCCTTATCATCCGATGCCATCTAAAGTGTAGAAATCTGAAGACTGGTATTCAATCCTTTCACAAAGCGACGAATGTGCACCTCTTTTATATTCAGCAGTAGTGAAAAATAATAAGATAAAGAGTGAAATTTTTCCTCATATTCAACAACTGACATACTCCCCTACTCAAGATTAGTAAACTCATTCTTTTCCCTATCCCTTAAGGTATGAGGCACATACTTATCTAGAAAAATTGAGTAAAAGTGAGTCCATATCAATAGGGAAAACTAGCATCCCTACACTCTACGTATTCCCTCCACCACATCTTGGTATCTCCCTAAATTTTAAAAGTCACAAACTCAACCCCATAACTCTCCACTATCCCTGTCTTGTGAAGTCTCTCATGGCAGTGGATTATAAACTCATAGGAACTTTAGACTCGATGCCATGAAAAACAGGAGTATTTATCTTCTTAAACTTGTTGAACAAATCATGTTCATCCTAGTCATTATTGGACCTACTACCTATCGTGGAAAAGTACCCATTTTTATGCCTCATCCCTTCTAGGAGCTAAGGTAGCAGCATATTGCACTCTCGGATGCTGAAAAGTAGGAACTACGGATGTAGCCCTAGTATTGGCCAACCCATTTGCAAAGCTCAACACTTATTGTATCATGTCAAAAGACATCTGAATTGGAGTTGCACCTTTTTAAACTGTTATCACCCTATAATCTACAACCTTGGGTATATCCTCAGGTAGGGAGAAGACTCTGACATCTCTCTAGCTTGTACAGCGATTGACTGAGCTCTGACTTTAATAGGAGTGGCTCTCTTTTCTCTACCTTCTCTTCCCTGCACCTGCCCTATGCCGCAAACCGCAGCCCCAATGTCTATCTCAGGCGCCTCTACTCTAGCTCTGCTAGCTCATGTTCTCACCATATATGAGTATAAGAATGAAATAAGTTAGATACCACTTTGGATCACCAGATACAGTTTGGAATCAAGTAATATCATGAAAGAAAGAAGAAATTGAGTATTTCCTAGTGCCTTATAGCCTCTTGAAGAAATGTAAGGGCATCTCTCTACCATTCCATAAGACTCTAATAGAAATGTTCTTGTATGATGAGATCAACAAACCTAGAGCTCTGATACCAACTCTGTCACAATTCAAATAGCTGTGAGTGGAACCAACACTAACCGTTCGGTGGGAGAAACATCTAACCCAGACCATTACCCAATCATTTAGTCAATATTATGATGAGGTTATCATAAAAATGAATTTAATAATAATAAATCCAAAACTAATCATTAATAATGCAAAAAATCAAACAAACTCCCTATTATAATCCCTAAGGACTCAAAATTCATTATACAAGAACTCTTAAGCAAAACAATATCTAATAATAGTATCCAAACTAATGAAATAAATAAGAGTATCATTGTAAGAATAAATGGACATGATCCACGGCAGCCTGAAGATAAGTTTTGACCCTTAGATTGGAAACAGTTGGTCACACGCTAGAGGTGAGGTCTCAAAGAAGTCTCTTGAACACTGCGTGCACTCAATAAAAGAAGAGCACAGAGTAGTATCAGTACAAACACTATGTACTGGTAGGTATCATGGACCAACTTAACTCAGACTCACATATAAAAAAAAAAAAATGTAAGTAAACTACCAATTAGCACAAAGCAAGTAATCTCAAACTCAACTAACAACCTCCAAAACTAGAGCACGTAAGAAAAACCAATATCCTCAACTAGATCTGAACCTTCACCACATCAATTGTTTCCCAACCACAAGTACAATGTTCATAATAATGGGAACCTATGCCCACTTTAAATGCACCAGTGTGAACTCAACACCTAATTATCAATGTAGTTAACCATCTCACATAAGTAGTCTAATGCTACCTTGATCACCACAACACATTATGCATATTATATGAACAAAACAAATAGTCCAAAATAGGTAAAACAATACTTATTAATTATAAAACTAAATCTGTACACACATACTAAGGGGACTTATGTTTTCTCGATAGTCATGACCTAAATAGAACCAGTTTTGTCCATGAACTATATCAGCGTAGTATCCGACCCTTTGATATATCAATAAGTAAGTAATTCATACTAGTGTGATACCCGACCCTCTGAATATCATAATATAATGGAACGTAATCACTATCATTCACGATGTAACACAGTGCACCAATAATTTGAGTACATAATTTATCATCATAAAAGATTTAGTCAAGTTCATGTCATTTATCTCATGCATACAAGCAATATAAATCAAGCTCACCAATCACTAGCATGCTTGAAGGCCAATTCACAAACATTCAACTTATGAAAAAGTATGGAGTGTAAATCAAGTCTAAAAACTACAATAGAAACCATAACTTACCTAAAAAATAATCCACCAAATGCAACTAATCCACAAGAGCCTTTCCCTTTCTCGCAGCTTTGGATCATTCTAAGTCTAAAAACACCAAATAAGGAGTAATCAATAACTTACTCTTCAGTTCTAGGCATTAGGGACCATAGTATAAACCATTAATTCTGGGTTGACAATCAGTAATTCACCTCAATTCCCCCATAATTTGTGTTAAAGGGAAGGAATTCTATGCTAGAAAGGGTAATCTAACAACCTAGAATCATTAACAAGTGATTTTAGGACTACCCATAAATAAATTCCACCAATTCATCAACCTATGGTCTAAACCCAATAAATTCACCATGAACCCTTGTTCTAACGATTCTATGGATTAATCATGCATTAGAAAGGTGTAACAATCTTGCCTCAGTAGTAAAAAATCACCCAAGCTAATAGGAAATTGCCTTTCTCAAGCCTTAGGTAAAAAATTTGAATGTTTGGGGGAAAATATCATCAAAACTTAGAAACCAGGCATATTAACTACCCAATGACCATTGAAGTGGTCCCCCATCTACTACAGCATTCTCGCAGTAGTGGTTCGAGGCTTAGTATATCGCTAAAACTCATCGACCGCTACAGTGGTTAGATGATCGCTACGATGGTATTGGGACCGCTATTAGGATACTTAAAAAGTAACTCAAGGAATTTTCCAAAAATTCCCCCTTTCACAACACTGTCTCGGTTTTTTGATAAAACAGATCTATCCTCTCACGGCAAATGTTGTAACCGAGTTCTACAAGTCCATTTATTATTTCAAAAGTTCCTTTGGACCACTATGTCCCTTGACTATCATAATATAACCACGAAATCATCAAATACTACATTACAAGACAAAAATGAGCTCTAGACCATACAACACCAGATTTTTGTTAGAAATCACCATAGCTTGAGGTTTTAACAACTCTCATCCTAGGGAAAACTCTACCTGGACACTCACACCCTAAATAATACTATAATAATGGAATGGGTCATTACAGTAATTTAATATTAATCAGCACTGCTTTATGACATGACCTGAGTATACACCGTGGATATAACATGATGCTTAGAAATACAAGTGACCTTATGCTAACCCATGACCTGGCATAAAACTAAACAATCTGAATTTACTGAATAACTGATATGAAAGCTAACTGAATCTGACTATAGACTAAGAATAAAACCAAGTTCAACCCAACAATAATGCTAAAATTAAATACTGAGTTGAAATATCTAACACTATGTCCAAAAACCTCTATAACTAAAGATTTTAGGATAAGCCCCCAACTAACTCTAAATGTCTGAAACTGGAAATAAGACTGTCACGCCCCAAATTCCAATGAGGCGTGATTGGTACCCATAGCCGATAAGGCCCGAGAGAACCAACCTATACTTATGTTCATTCATATGCATGCCATCAGAAATGCCCTTATCACATAAGAGCTTATAATGCTAACAACGAAATTCATGAAACTTGTGACATATATACATATATGAAACTTGGTCGTTGAGGCCATCAAGTCAAAAAAGACATGTACCTTTTACATTTATACACCCACATCTGTCTACAAAAGCCTCTAACAAGTGCATTGACCAAAAAGAACTAAAAGTTGGGACAAGTCCCCACTTTATACAATATGTACAACACCAAAACATATGTACAACTGTGACTCAAAGAAGCCCCGAACTAACTGGAGCTCACCAATGATCGGAAACAACTGGCAACCTACTGTGGAGGCCTACTAGAACCTGCGCCTGCAGCAAGTAAGGTAAATCCCCCAAGAGGGGTCAGTACAATGAATGTACTGAGTATGCAAGGCTCAAATAAAACTATAAGATATGTGGGCATGCCAATGAAATCAAATTCAAATGCATAACCAATATGGATAAGTCACTATACTAAACTTTGGAAACCATGTATATTGCTTTCTTTACTTTCTTTGTTTCTTTGATTCTATGGTTATTCATCTTTGCCTGTAAACTGTGATACCTGGGCCCCGACTAAATAGTGGGTTTAACATAACATAACGTTATGTTGGGATCGGCTCGATCTAGGCTTATGCCTCTAGAGCTGCCACCCTAAGAATCGAAGCATTGGGTTCGGCTCGAGCTAGGTTATTACCTCTAGACCTGCCACCCATAAACAAACATATCAGGTTCGGTTCGAGCTAGGTTTATACCTTTAGAGCTTCCCCCTGTCAGGTTCGGTCCGAGCTAAGCTTATGCCTCTAGGACTACCGCCTGATCCAACAATCTTGGGATCGGCTTGAGCTAGGCATTTCGCCCCCAAAGCTGCCACCCATACTTGATCATTAACCACATATGCCTTACTTTATTCATTACTTTGAGATTGATATAACGATAGTCATACTTTACTTTGAAGCTTTGGATCATTAGAAAATGAGTAAGAGACATGTAAACATTTTTGGAAACATCACCTTATTGGAAACATAACACTATTGTAACCATTGGACAATAATTGAGAATAGGCTACCTTAGCACATTTCGGAATAGTCAATGTGAATTCTATATGCCGCAGAAAGATACATAAAAAGTAACCTTACATACCTTTACTCCCAAGTACGAATACACAAGCCTATGTAAGAACACAATACTGCAGCTTCTTCTTTACGTCTTACTCTACAATACAAGTACATATCGGAGTTTACATTAGCAACTAGTTACTATACAGGCGTATAAGACGACAATGAACTATATGACTGCCGTATAATGTCATGTCACCCCTTACAATACAATCCAATGCATTATCATATCAACAACACCATAACATTACACACATTGACCAAGATATCATACATCGATAGCATTTCACACCACCCTTACCCTTTACACTTTTCTCTTTATCATTCCGTCACAATTACCCCATCATAACAACATATGAACAACCATCCATACTTAATACAGTCCAACATACCTCCATGCGACACTTTAAAGTCATTAAAACGACATCACAAGCTGATAATTACATCCAAAAGGGGTAAAGGGGCCTTCGGGGATCAACTAGAGACGAAAACACACAAAACAGAAACCTGGTGTCACACCCCGAATCCCAACGAGGCGTGATTGGAACCCGAAGCTGATAAGGCCCAAGAGAACCAAGCTTTTCTTTTATTCCTTCATATACATGTCTTAGGAAACACTACTATCCCATAGGAACAGGAAATGCTAAAATCAGACATCATAGAACATGTAACGTATATACATATGAGAAACTCGGCCGTTGAGGCCCTCAAGTCAAAAACATTTGTATAACCACATACGTCTACAAAAGCCTCTAACAGATGCATTGACCAAAACTAACTGAAAGTCGGGATAAGTCCCCGCTTTATACACTATGTATACTATCAAAACATTTGAACAACTATGACTCGGGGAAGCCCCAAACTATCTGGAGCTCACCAATGATCTGCAATTACTGTCATCCTACGGTGGAGGTCTACTAGTGCCTGCACCTGCAACATGTAAGGTAAGTTCCCCGAAAGGGGTCAGTACGAAGAATGTACTGAGTATGTAAGGCTCAAATGAAACTATACAACACAGGAATAGTTCAATGAACTCAATGGAACTCAAATGCATATGCATAATCAGATGAATAAGTAACCATTTTGCACTTTGGAACCCATGTGTATTACTTTCATTGATTTCATCGCTTTCCTGCTTCTTTACTTCAATGTCATTACATATGTCATAATGTACCCGGGCCCCTACTGATCAGTGGGTTTTTACATGACTTATCGTCATGTTGGGATCGGGTCGAGCTAGGCTTGTGCCCCTAGACCTGCCACCCAGGGATCGGGTCGAGCTAGGCTTATGCCCCTAGACCTGCCACCCATAACTCATACATCGGGATCGAGTCGAGCTAGGCTTATGCCCCTAGATTTGCCACCCATAAATCAACACACCGGGATCGAGTCGAGCTAGGCTTACGCCCCTAGACTTGCCACCCATAAATCAATACATCGAGATCGAGTCGAGCTAGGATTACGCCCCTAGACTTGCCACCCATACTTGATCATTGACCACATTTGCATTACTTTGATCTTTACTTTGAGATTGGTATTTTGATAGTCATAACATCACTTGAAACTTTGGATCATTAACCAATGAGTGAGAGATATATGAGATTGGTACATTCACTTATGAGAGATTGACATATTCATGTTACATAGCATGTTTGGAAACTTGGAACCATAATCAAAATAGAAGACATGTGAATAAACATTATTGGAAACATGACACCATTGGAACCATTGGACAATCATTCATAACAAGATACATGAGCATAACCACTATTAGAACGTTGGACCATAACCTTGTTTGAGCTTTTGGAACATTAACCATGATAATGAGACATAAGACTCACAAATGATCCATTAGTAGGAAAGATATGACAATGACTATTGATAAACGGATATAGGATACCTTAGTACATTTTGGGATAGGACTAGGGAAATAGCAATGTGGATACTATTTGCCGCAAAAAGATACGGACAGAGTAACCTTACATACCTTGTACTCTCAATACGGATATCCAATCATAGATGTGCATACAATAGTCCCGCTCCTTCTTTATGTGTCATTCTACAACACAAATACATAACGAGATTCACATTAACCAACAACTACTTTACAAATGCATATAACATCAATGGGGTACATGTTTACTTTGAAACATGTCATTTCCCCTTGACAAAACCATTGATAGCATCATTATTTCAAAAATCCTCCAATATTCCCAACATTAACCAATACATAATAATCATTGCATTTCACCACAACACTCCTCCTTTACACTTTCTTATCCACACCACATCACAAATAATCCATCAATTCACCTTAATACACTTCATAGCACATATCGGCCAAAATCCCAAAATTTACACTTATAGACAAGAACAAGTTTAACAACAAAAATAACATCATAGACGTTCATATTTTATCCATACCATGATCTTTCATAAAAGGCACAAGCCATAATTCAAGTTCAAATCTCATGGATGGCACATCTTGTACAAAAACCCAAAGTACTATGTTCAACTCTTTCAAGCATAACCAACAAGATTCACATACTCTCCCATGCATATAATATATGAAATCATAAGAATATCCACTTACCAATACTTACCAAATGATGATCTTGGCCAAAAAGTTGGCTTAGGGTTTTGAAGATATGAGAAAGCTCTCCTTTAGTTGCTTGGAAAATACTAAAAGTGCTTGTGTATTTTCAATGAATAAAGGCTGATTTTTGGGTGACTTTTTATAGTACCCTTAGTCATCCTTAGCCACTTGGGATCAATCATTGATGTGTATGACTTAGTCAAATGGAAGAATGGGTCTTGTGACCCATTGGGCCATGTTTTCTTTTCATTTTTGGGTCCTTTTTGGGCCCAATTTACTCAACCCAATAAAATCAATAATTTATCGTGGTTTCATCATATCATATGTGTTAAGACAATATTCCTTCTCATGTCATTCATATCCGTAGCCTCAATCCCAAAAACAAGCGATTCTAGCCACGTATGGCCTATTTTGCCCAAAAGGGTAAAATCGTCATTTTGACCCCAATTTTGTTCTCGAGTAAATTTATAATACCAATATAATATCTCACTCATTTCATGTATATTCTCATGGTTGTAGAAGAATCGTGGCAAAAATCGGCTCAATATGTCCCCGGGAACCCTTGGGACTTAAACAAAATTTTCAACTTTTAAAAGGTGCGCAGGGGCGGCGTGGCACACTGCCTGGCGCGCCCCTTTACTGACTATGGACTGAAAATTTCATCCCATAGCAGCATGGCACACTACCCAATGCGCCCTTCCCTTAAATTTTTCAAAAATTTCATTTTTTGACTTTTCTTCGCGGGTTTGGTTAGATACTTCAAATCCTATTCTTTATCTTACTTCTTAACCTTAATATACTTTGTTTAGAGGTTCTCTTAGCCTCGTTTTGAACTCGACAAATGCTCCATGAAAATTACAAAACACCTCCTACGAAGGGCTAATCACATGTACGAGGCCAAATTTTAATTTTCTTGTCAATAACATTACAAAATACATTCGTGTGGCTCTCGACACTCAAGTATACATTGTTCAACGTCATCAAGTAGGGTTGGGAAGGTACGGGGTGTTACATTCTTCCCCCCTTAGGTACATTCGTCCTCGAATGTTAGTAACACTGTCTCATTGCAACACTTAAGTCAAAGTGAATTCTCCATATCATAATATTCACACTTAACACTTGTAAAGACTTATAACTCCAAATCTGTATCTTGAACTTTTCCTTCCATGTACCACAATTACAAGTACTTTAGATTTCATTAATTCTTCGATTTCCCTTGTGATTTCTTCGATGTACTAAGTTCTCCCATAGTGCCCCTACGGAAGCTACTTCTGCATTTTCTTAATTCTTTCACTTCTCGATGTGCCTTTTTTATGTGTGAGATCCTCGGTAATATGTACATTTCCACTGGCAACAATACTGTATACCCTCCGATACACTTTCGGAGCATCAAATATTGAACACCAAATGGACTGTGAAGAATTCCTGGACTAGTGCTAATAGATACGCAAGTTGCCCAAATCTTTGGACAACTGACACTATCAACTTCTAATATCGGCATATGATTTATACCGACTTTGGGCTATTTGTAGCTACTGTCATATCACCTTCACTTTCTCTATAGCTTGATGAACAAAATTTGACCTGGGCAACGCAAAATTTCATCAGACGTAATCCATCCAATGGATGATCTATATGTCCTTTTATATAAACCTTTGTAAGGTACCTTTTGATATCTTTATGGTAAGCAATTTCATTAGACGATCGATATTCATCCCCACTACCTTTAAAGTCCAATGTACAAACTCGTGACATATCTTCACATGTTCTTATAATACATTCTGTTTGTACATCCATTTAAGGATGACCAGCCATACTTACATTTATCTGTGTACTCATGCTTCACTGGAAAGACTTACCCACACTGTGCAATAAAGTGAGCCCCCCCCCTGTGTGATATAATAGTGAGTGGAGTCTCATGTAATCATACTATCTCTGTAACATATAATTTTTGCGTACCGTTCATCTGTATCGGTGGTCCTAACTTGTAGGAAATATGTTGACTCGGTAAACCAGTTCATGATTACTTATATGGAATCAACCTTCGCAATGTACGAGACAACCCTTTAATTAATTCCATGTTATTCATGTTCCACTTCCCAACTGGGAGGGTAATATATTGCATAAAACATACAGACTTCTGATGCCATAATGGTCGTCAGTGACCGCTTGGACATTGAACTACAAGTTCTACAATGTGCTTCTCATATATTCTTACCAACACGTCTCTGCTACACCATGGTGTATTTTGGTTGTTTTCGAACAAACAACTACCATGAACGATGTTCTTCTGTCGTAATTCATTTCCTTAACTCATCTATACCCAGTACACATAATCTACGTTGGCGTTAAAGTACTCCCCCTTGTGTTTGCTCAAATACTCTCGTCGACTTTGCTGTACATATTTTTTTTTTCAATTGAACTAAAACTAGAATTTACATATTGCTTTTCCCTTTATCTCCAATATCAATGAAAATCCTACCACATTTGACACTATAATTCTTTCCTCTGGAGTTTCAAGAAACAAAACCCCATATTGCCTCATTAATACAGATTTCCTGACTATATCTTTCTTTTTTTGTGAGTTGTCCATTCATACTTCCTACTGCCTTGCAGTTTAATGTATCAACTACCCCATTTGCTTTTCCCAAATGATATAAGATACCAATGTCCTCACCTTTTAAGATTTCAAGCCACCTTCGCTACCTCAGATTAAGTCTTTCGGCTTAACAATATATTACATTATCTCACATCCAGAATATATATATCAACATGAATCCCTTACAAATAGTGACACCATGACGTTAAAGCAAATATCACTGCTGCTACTTCAGGGTCATGTGTTTAGTAATAAGTTATATTCTCATGTGGCCGTAACTGTCGTGACGCATATGCTATTACCTTATCATGCTACATCAATATACATCCGAGGCCAACCCCGGAAGCATTACCATACATTGCATAACATTCTTATGCCTTCAAAAGGCACTTACAACGGATGTGGAAATTACTTTATATATCAACTCTTGAAAACTTTTCTCCAAGGCATCATTCTACTGGGACTTAATTGCCTTGTGTATAGGCTTTGTTAAGGGTGTAGGGATAGAAGGATATCCTTCCACAATTCTCCTATAATGATCAATCAACCCAAGAAATCGATGGATCTCTGTAAGCATTGTAGGCTTTAGCCAATTGTTCACCATTTCTATCTTTTGTGTGACAACTTTCATCTCTTCATCCTATACAATGCATAGTCCTCTTGTGATTTTTTTTTTCTTTTTAAATACCATCACCGAATATGTTCACACACACATTTACAAGTGTCCTGAATGCCTTGTTCATTAATCTATAAAACTACAGGTGCATTCTCTAGCCCCATTGACATACTAAGACTTATAAGCATACCATGTTTGTAACGCTGCCTTGGGTATATCATCATCGTTCATATATATTTTCCTTTTTATTTCATCATCATTCATTATCATTTATCCCGTAACTGATCAAACAAATCGTCAACTCTGGGGGGAAACTATTCTTATCCAGTTGCTAATAGTAAACACACATTCTCAATAGGCCATGTTATTTTTTTTAATTTTTTTTTTGAGTGACACTGATGCACCCCAAGGGGTAGTACTAGGCCTTTTGAATCCCTTATTCAACACGTTTTTTACTTTCTCCTGTCATTCTCGTAACTCGACCAGGCCATGCTATATGAAGAGTCCATGCTATATGATGAAAAAAAATAGGCCGAGTACCTGACGTCACATTCATACCAACTCATACATCTGGGAATTCATTTACCACCCGGACTAATTAAAGAGGTGGGGGCTTCGCATTAATATCGTTCACTCTTACTAAGTGACATATGTATCCCTTAGAGTATCCTTTTCTTTGCTGTGAGATAGGGAATACATTTTCCTGGCCATTCAAAGTATTAAGATCAACCAATATCTCATGACCACAATTAATGACTATGCACTTATGATATACTCCTTTACGTACAATAGGTTCACCAACTGATGTGTAGACTTCCTGTGACATAACTGGTCATTTTGGTGTTCTTTTAACTTTTCAGCAATTAACAAAATACCATATGCTCTATGGGTCAATCAATACATGTACGGTATATGTAGCTTCACCAGGAGAAGCCTCATTTTGTGACCCGACATATCACACCGATAACAATATTTGGCCCCAACCGACATTTGGTCTCTACCTTCTCCATTCTTATGCTTGATACCCCATTGCCCATGAGTCATGAATCTCACTTCTTTACCAAACCGACTGTCTCTAAACCCTTGGGATCGAGGTAGAACATTTACTATCGATTAAAGAAATAATGATTTAGGTGGTCTGCTAATCATCCAAGACCTCAATTCTCCTTGGGACGCCATGAACTGTCCCCATAGATCTAGCCATCTTTAACGACCCTTTGTCAAATAGTTGTGTCCTTTTCTGTTGCCTCTGGTCTTTCATTATTATGTGCAAAATGCCTATATCCATTGTACAATCCATTTGTCTCTATACTGATGCACTCTATCGGTCATAGCAGTTATCACGTTTGGAGCATATCTAGTTAAGTTATGACACTAAAAACTGCACTTCCTGACACTTATAGTCCTTTGGCAAATTTTTTTTTTGGGGTCCACATAAGCTTTTCTGACCTCATTTGGGAGGTACTAGTCACAGAATGCCATTTTACATTCCTCCCAACTATCTGAAAATACATAAGTAGATCAGTCATATGCATACCATCTAGAACCCTTTTTAACTTAGTTCATAAAGTCCTATGGGTATTCATTCAAATCCGACCCGGTGAACGTAGGAGGGTATGATTTCTAAAATCCTGTGTTTGACGACTAGCTACCCTAGCCGCACCACCATTACTCGTCATCAGGCCATCTCGCCCGTGACATTGTAAAACAACTATCTGAGGCAACATATGCACTACATTTCATAAATCCTGTTCAGTGACATTTATAGATGGTTCTGCAGGTACTCCTCTATCTTTTGGCTACGAGAGACCCGTATAACAATTTCCATATCAGCTCTACCTTGATCACTTGGTCAAGTGGTCATTTACTCATTTCTACTTTGGCAGGCATATCAAACTGCTCACCTTTGTCTTTATCTTGTCTGAGACTCAGCAGTTGACTATACAAAAGAAAACCAATGTAAATACGTACATATGTGTCCACCTACAACTTTGGCTCTACTGCACGATCTAGAAGTGAAGAAAAGAAACAACTCCTAAATGTCCCGTAGCCTCCTGCTTATCAATGTGGCGCGCAACACATCCATAAGCAAAACTCTACGCAGACACGGCTTTGTAGACACCCTTAGAACGACCCGCTCTGATACCACTTTTGTCACACCCCGAATCCCAACGAGGCGTGATTGGCACCCGAAGCCGATAAGGCCCGAGAGAACCAAGCTTTTCTTTTATTCCTTCATATACATGTCTTAGGAAACACTACTATCCCATAGGAACAGGAAATGCTAAAATCAGAAATCATAGAACATGTAACGTATATACATATGAGAAACTCGGCCGTTGAGGCCCTCAAGTCAAAAACATTTGTATAACCACATACGTCTACAAAAGCCTCTAACAGATGCATTGACCAAAACTAACTGAAAGTCGGGATAAGTCCCCGCTTTATACACTATGTATACTATCAAAACATTTGAACAACTGTGACTCGGAGAAGCCCCGAACTATCTGGAGCTCACCAATGATCTGCAATTACTGTCATCCTACGGTGGAGGTCTACTAGTTCCTGCACCTGCAACATGTAAGGTAAGTTCCCCGAAAGGGGTCAGTACGAAGAATGTACTGAGTATGTAAGGCTCAAATGAAACTATACAACACAGGAATAGTTCAATGAACTCAATGGAACTCAAATGCATATGCATAATCAGATGAATAAGTAACCATTTTGCACTTTGGAACCCATGTGTATTACTTTCATTGATTTCATCGCTTTCCTGCTTCTTTACTTCAATGTCATTACATATGTCATAATGTACCCGGGCCCCTACTGATCAGTGGGTCTTTACATGACTTATCGTCATGTTGGGATCGGGTCAAGCTAGGCTTGTGCCCCTAGACCTGCCACCCAGGGATCGGGTCGAGCTAGGCTTATGCCCCTAGACCTGCCACCCATAACTCATACATCGGGATCGAGTCGAGCTAGGCTTATGCCCCTAGACTTGCCACCCATAAATCAACACACCGGGATCGAGTCGAGCTAGGCTTACGCCCCTAGACTTGCCACCCATAAATCAATACATCGGGATCGAGTCGAGCTAGGCTTACGCCCCTAGACTTGCCACCCATACTTGATCATTGACCACATTTGCATTACTTTGATCTTTACTTTGAGATTGGTATTTTAATAGTCATAACATCACTTGAAACTTTGGATCATTAGCCAATGAGTGAGAGATATATGAGATTGGTACATTCACTTGTGAGAGATTGACATATTCATGTTACATAGCATGTTTGGAAACTTGGAACCATAATCAAAATAGAAGACATGTGAATAAACATTATTGGAAACATGACACCATTGGAACCATTGGACAATCATTCATAACAAAATACATGAGCATAACCACTATTAGAACGTTGGACCATAACCTTGTTTGAGCTTTTGGAACATTAACCATGATAATGAGACATAAGACTCACAAATGATCCATTAGTAGGAAAGATATGACAATGACTATTGATAAACGGATATAGGATACCTTAGTACATTTTGGGATAGGACTAGTGAAATAGCAATGTGGATACTATTTGCCGCAAAAAGATACGGACAGAGTAACCTTACATACCTTGTACTCTCAAAATGGATATCCAATCATAGATGTGCATACAATAGTCCCGCTCCTTATTTATGTGTCATTCTACAACACAAATACATAACGGGATTCACATTAACCAACAACTACTTTACAAATGCATATAACATCAATGGGGTACATGTTTGCTTTGAAACATGTCATTTCCCCTTGACAAAACCATTGATAGCATCATTATTCCAAAAATCCTCCAATATTCCCAACATTGACCAATACATAATAATCATTGCATTTCACCACAACACTCCTCCTTTACACTTTCTTATCCACACCACATCACAAATAATCCATCAATTCACCTTAATACACATCATAGCACATATCGGCCAAAATCCCAAAATTTACACTTATAGACAAGAACAAGTTTAACAACAAAAATAACATCATAGACGTTCATATTTTATCCATACCATGATCTTTCATAAAAGGCACAAGCCATAATTCAAGTTCAAATCTCATGGATGACACATCTTGTACAAAAACCCAAAGTACTATGTTCAACTCTTTCAAGCATAACCAACAAGATTCACATACTCTCCCACGCATATAATATATGAAATCATAAGAATATCCACTTACCAATACTTACCAAATGATGATCTTGGCCAAAAAGTTGGCTTAGGGTTTTGAAGATATGAGAAAGCTCTCCTTTAGTTGCTTGGAAAATACTAAAAGTGCTTGTGTATTTTCAATGAATAAAGGCTGATTTTTGGGTGACTTTTTATAGTACCCTTAGTCATCCTTAGCCACTTGGGATCAATCATTGATGTGTATGACTTAGTCAAATGGAAGAATGGGTCTTGTGACCCATTGGGCCATGTTTTCTTTTCATTTTTGGGTCCTTTTTGGGCCCAATTTACTCAACCCAATAAAATCAATAATTTCTCGTGGTTTCATCATATCATATGTGTTAAGACAATATTCCTTCTCATGTCATTCATATCCGTAGCCTCAATCCCAAAAACAAGCGATTCTCGCCACGTATGGCCTATTTTGCCCAAAAGGGTAAAATCGTCATTTTGACCCCAATTTTGTTCTCGAGTAAATTTATCATACCAATATAATATCTCACTCATTTCATGTATATTCTCATGGTTGTAGAAGAATCGTGGCAAAAATCGGCTCAATATGTCCCCGGGAACCCTTGGGACTTAAACAAAATTTTCAACTTTTAAAAGGTGCGCAGGGGCGGCGTGGCACGCTGCCTGGCGCGCCCCTTTACTGACTCTGTACTGAAAATTTCAGCCCATAGCAGAGTGTCACGCTACCCAATGCGCCCTTCCCTTAAATTTTTCGAAAATTTCATTTTTCAACTTTTCTTCGCGGGTTTGGTTAGATACTTCAAATCCTATTCTTTATCTTACTTCTTAACCTTAATATACTTTGTTTAGAGGTTCTCTTAGCCTCGTTTTGAACTCGACAAATGCTCCATTAAAATCACAAAACACCTCCTACGAAGGGCTAATCACATGTACGAGGCCAAATTTTAATTTTCTTGTCAATAACATTACAAAATACATTCGTGTGGCTCTCGACACTCAAGTATACATTGTTCAACGTCGTCAAGTAGGGTTGGGAAGGTACGGGGTGTTATATTTGGACTGACCTATGCAGGTGGATGAGGTTCATGCACAGGTGACATTTGTTATCAGCCAGAGGCACCTGCGTTGGCATCTGCGCCCGCAGATGCCCTCGTCTGCGGGGGCGGATGCCCGTTTTGGTCCGAAATGGTTTCTTTTGGGTCTTTTTGTGCAATGAATGGTCCATGATAATAACCAAACTTCTTTTAACATATTTTTGATCATTTGAATGCCAAAAATCATCCATGGTCGCACCACACCCATAAACAACACCCAAAACGACACTTCTTGGTCAATACGTCACCAAATCCATAACCAATTTCACAATAGAAATTCCAAACATTATACACAAGGACAAAACAAGGTAAGACTATAATAACATCTCACATGTCAATATTTAATCCATCAAGTTCAATTCCTTCATGACTGTAAGTCCATGTTCAAGTTCACCAGACAAAACCATTCTCCGATTGCAAAAATAGATAGTTTTACACATAGCACACTGTCCAACACTTTGCCAACACAACCAACATGATTTATACACCATATTAAACATATTATATACTGAACCATGAGAATAAATACTTACCAAATCTTACCAAAGAATGATCTTGACCCAACAAGGAGTTGCCTTAGGGTTTTGTATGAGAGATAATGTTTAAGAAAAATGTTAAGAAGGCATGTGTGTATCTAATGAATAAAAATCTTATTTATGGGCTTATATATTCCCTTTTGAATGATCCTTATACACACACTTGGTGGGTTTACTTGGTCAATGGATGAGCAATGCAAGAATGGGTCAAACATCTTTTTTGGGCTATGTCTTTCTCATGATATTTGGGCCTCATTTAGGGCCCAATTGTGAAAGACTTTTAAATGCCCACAATTCAATTCATAATTCATCAAATCTCTCATGTTTTCATATTTCCATAATTGTTACGGTAGTCAGATCGACTCCGAGACGTAGGGGGTCTTACATTCTTCCCCCCCCCCCCTTAGAAACATTCATCCTCGAATGTTAGTGTTATCATTTCAAAGTAACCAATTACAAGTTTAGGAGCATTCTTCATGTAATCATATAAATATATACTCAAAGCTTATAAATACTTACTTGTCATTCTTCCTTTTGGGAACAAATGAGGGTATTTGGATTTCATCACTTCTTCAGCTTCCCATGTGACCTCTTCTATTTGCTGATTTCTCCAAAGTACCTTTACGGATGCTATATATTTATTTATCAATCTCTTCACTTGTCTATCCAGGATAGCAATAGGTATCTCCTCATAGCTAAGATCCTCTGTAACCTGTACATCATCAATAGGAGTAAAACGAGATGGATCTCTTATGCATTTTTGAAGCATTAAAACATGAAATACTGGATGAACTGTGGAGAGTTCTTGGGGAAGTGCCAACTCATACGCGACTTGCCCAAATCTTCTAATAATTTCAAATGGGCCTATGTAACGTGGACTCAATTTCCCTTTCTTTCCGAATCGCATTACCCCTTTCATTGGTGACACCTTCAGAAATACCCAATCACCTATGGCAAACTCAAGTCCTCTTCTTCTAACATCGGCATATGACTTGTGTCGACTCTGGGCCGTTTGTAATCGTTGCTGAATCACTTTAACTTTCTCCATAGCCTGATGAACAAGGTCTAGCCCAAGTAAAGCAGTTTCACCCGCTTCAAACCATCCAATTGGTGATATACATTTCCTTCCATACAAAGCTTCATAAGGTGCCATTTTAATACTTGAGTGATAGCTATTGTTGTAACCAAATTCAATATGAGTCAAACGGTCATCCCAACTTCCCTGAAAATCTAATGTGCATGCTCGTAGCATATCTTTAAGTGTTTGGATGGTACGTTCTGCTTGTCCATCAGTCTGAGGATGGAAAGTCGTACTCAGATTCACCTGTATACCCAAACTCTGCTGAAAAGATCTCCAAAAATGTGCAGTAAACTGTGCCCCTCTGTCTGATATAATGGAAAGTGGAATACCATGTGACCGTACTATCTCTTTAACATATAATTTTGCATAATCCTCAGCTGTATAAGTGGTCTTGACTGGTAGAAAATGCGCAGACTTGGTAAGCCTGTCCACTATAACCCATATAGAATCAAATCTCCGCAGTGTACGAGGCAAACCTATGATGAAGTCCATATTAATCATATCCCATTTCCAGACTGGAAGATTGATACATTGCATGTAACCTCCTGGTTTTTGATGCTCCACTTTCACTTGTTGACAATTCGGGCATTGGGCGACGAATTCTGCAATGTTCTTCTTCATATTTCCCCACCAATATATTTCCTTTAAATCATGGTACATTTTAATAGCACTCGAATGAATAGAATAGCGCGAATGATGATGCACCTCAGTCATAATTCGTTTCCTTAACTCATCTACATCTGGTACGCATAATCTTCCTTGGCAATGTAGCACCCCTTCTTGTGTAAGATCAAATGCCTTTGTCAAATTCCGTTGTACATTTTCCTTTAGCTGCAATAGCATAGGATCTGCAAACAGCTTCTCTTTCACTTCAGCTGTCAACAAAGATTCAGCTGCATTTTGTACAATAACTCCTTCATTCGAGGATTCAAGAAAACGAACCCCCAAGCTTACTAATTGATATAAATCTTTGATTATCTCTTTCTTTTCCGTCAAGTGGTCATCAATGACTCCGGTTGCCTTGTGACTCAATGCATCAGCTACCACATTTGTTTTTCCTGGATAGTATAGAATATCAATATCATAATCTTTTAATAACTCAAGCCACCTTCTTTGCCTTAAATTGAGTTCTTTCTGCTTAAAGATATACTGTAGACTTTTGTGATCAGTATAGATATCAACATGAACTCCATACAAATAATGACGCCATATCTTTAAAGCAAAAACCAACGCTGCTAATTCAAGATCATGTATGGGATAGTTTCTTTCATGTGGCCGCAACTGTCGTGAGGCATATGCTATTGCATTACCGTGCTGCATCAATACACATCCGAGGCCAACCTCAAAAGCATCGCAATATACTACATAACCTTCAGTACCTTCAGGAAGTACTAAAACTGGTGTGGAGGTTAATTTATCTTTCAACTTTTGGAAGCTTTTCTCACACGCATCATTCCACTGAAATTTAACTGCTTTGTGTGTAAGCTTTGTTAATGGTGCGTCAATAGAGGAAAAACCTTCCACAAATCTTCAGTAATAACCCGCCAGCCCAAGAAAACTACGAATTTTTGGGGGTGTAGTAGGTCTTGGCCAATTTTTCACTGCTTTAATTTTTTGTGTATCAATCTGTATCCCTTCATCTAACACAATGTGACCCAAGAAGGTAACTGATTTAACCAAAACTCACACTTGGAGAACTTTGCATACAACTTACGCTCACGGAGTATTTGCAACACCTGCCGTAAGTGATTAGCATGGTCCTCTGGTGATCTTGAATAAACCAGAATATCGTCTATAAATACTGTGACGAAGACATCCAGAAATAGCTTAAACACCCTATTCATCAAATCTATGAACACAGCTGGTGCATTTGTTAGTCCAAATGACATAACTAAAAATTCATAATGGCCATACCGTGTTTGAAATGCTATCTTGGGTACATCTTCTTCTCTAACTCTGACTTGAAGGTAACCCAACCTCAAGTCAATCTTTGAAAAACACTTGGAACCCTGTAACTGATCAAACAAATCATCAATTCGAGGGAGGGGATATTTGTTCTTGATCGTTACCTTATTCAATTGCCGATAGTCGATGCACATTCTCAACGTGCCATCTTTCTTCCTTACGAATAGTACTGGTGCGCCCCACGGGGATATACTATGCCTGATGAAGCCTTTGTCCAGCAAATCTTTCAATTGCTCCTTCAATTCATGCAATTCTGCTGGAGCCATTCTATATGGAGGAATAGAAATAGGCTGAGTGTCTGGAATCACATCAATGCCAAATTCTACTTCCCTTTCTGGGGGTAAGCCTGAAAGGTCTTCTGGAAATACATCCATAAATTCACTAACCACTGGAATTGACTGAGGAGTTAGTGGTTCCACTTCATTATCTTTCACCCGTACCATATGACATATGTAACCCTTAGCAACCATTTTCCTGGCTTTTTGATAAGAAATAAATCTTCCTCTAGGTGCCCCTACATCACCCTTCCATTCAAAAACATCTATTTGTGGAAAATGAAAATGCACCTTCTTGGCCCGGCAATCAACCGTGGCATAACAAGAAGCTAACCAGTCCATTCCCATTATCACATCAAAATCCACCATGTCAAGTTCAATGAGGTCGGCCAGTGTATCATGACCACACACCGTTACCACACAATTACGATATACTCTTTTTGCAATAATACATTCACCAACCGGTGTAGACACTTCAATTTATTTAATTAATAATTCTGGTGCCTTTTAAATTTCGCACCAATCAACGGAGTAACATAGGAAAATGTAGAACCTGGATCAATCAGTGCATATACATTATATGAGAATATGGATAATGTACCTGTGACAACATCAGTAGAAGCCTCTGCATTTTATCCATCCACCAAAGCATAAGTGCGATTCTGGACCCCACTAGTATTGGCTGCTCCTCTGGCACCCCTACCCCGGCCAACAGACTGCACACCTCGGCCCAAAGAAGGAATCGATGCTGGTGACGCAACGGCCGATCCTGCCGGTCGTGCTACACCACCCATACTCCTCTAGGGACACTCTCTCATCATGTGTCCTGTCATACCGCACCAGAAGCAAGCATTTGTACCCACTCTGTATGTACCTGAATGAATACGTCCGCAATGCTGACACTGCTGATGGGGAAAACCTGTTGCCTGTGATCCGGGAACCCCACTACTCTATCCAGATAGACCACCTCTAAACCCTTGAAATTGAGAGTTAGCGCCTGCTGTAAAATATGAGAACGATGGTCTAGGTGGTCTAGGAAACATACGAGGCATAGATCCTCCTTGAGACATTATAGATGGTCTCATAGGTCTAGCCCTTTTTTATTGTCCCCTGTCCAATTCATGTGCCCTTCTTCTCTGTCTTTGATTTTCTATTTTTTGGGTGAAGGCTTGTATTCTAGCTATGTCCATGTCCTTGTTCAAGGCAGCAATGGTGCAATCCCTTACCAAATATGGTTCTAATCTGTCCATGTATCGATGGACTCTATCTGTCATAGTCGCAACCACATTTGGAGCATATCGAGCCAAGGAATTAAATTGCAGACTATATTCTCTGACACTTAAATTTCCTTGACGAAGATTCAAGAATTGATACGCACGTGCCTCACGGATCTCATAGGGAAGATAATGATCAAGAAAAGCCGCTTTAAATTCTTCCCAATTTGTTGGCATTGCACCGATACCACTTGATTTATTCCAATCCTCATACCATAATATCGCTTCTCCTTTCAACCTATACTCAGCAAGTTCAACTGTTTCTACCCCCGACACATGCATAACTTCCAGAGCTCTCTGAATCTGATCCACGAAGCCCTATGGATCTGCTTTCGGATCTGACCCAGTGAATATAGGAGGGTCCAGTTTTAGGAAATCCTGTGTCCTGCGACTCGCCACTCTATCCGCATCATCCTCATGTGTCATTGGACCAACTCGTCCTTGAATTTGTGCCACCACTAACTACGTCAACATATGTACTGCATTCCTTAAGTCCTGATCAGTGGCATTCATAGGTGGTTCTGCAGGTACTTCTCTACCTACTGGCTCTTCCGGAGCTGGATAAGTGAAAGAAGGCCGAGATGAAATTTCAGCATTTGCTCCACCTTGACTAGCTTGGTCAGGTGGTAATCTACTCATTCCTTCTCCAACAGGCATATCCACCTGCTTACCTTTACCTCTACATCTTCTCATGATCGGCATGATTACTATATCAAAGAGAAACACTTACCATGGTCAGATACAATTCAACTTACAACACTGGCTCTATTGCATGATCTAGAATTGAAGAAAAGAAACAACATCCTAAATGTCTCGTAGCCTCCTACTTATAAATGTGGTGCACAACACATTGATAAGTAAGACTCTACTCAGACACGACTTCATAGACACCCTTAGAAAACCTGCTCTGATAGCATTTTTGTCATGCCCCGAATTCCAACGAGGCGTGATTGGCACCCATAGCCGATAAGGCCCGAGAGAACCAACCTATACTTATGTTCATTCATATGCATGCCATCAGAAACACCCTTATCACGTAGGATCTTATAATGCTAACAACGAAATTTATGTAACATGTGACATATATACATCTATGAAACTTGGCCGTTGAGGCCATCAAGTCAAAAATGACATGTACCTTTTACATTTATACACCCACATCTGTCTACAAAAGCCTCTAACAAGTGCATTGACCAAAAAGAACTAAAAGTCGGGACAAGTCCCCGCTTTATACAACATGTACAACACCAAAACATATGTAAAACCGTGACTCGAAGAAGCCCCAAACTAACTGGAGATCACCAATGATCGAAAACAACTGGCAACCTACTGTGGAGGCCTACTAGAACCTGCACCTGCAGCAAGTAAGGTAAATCCCCCAAGAGGGGTCAGTACGAAGAATGTACTGAGTATGCAAGGCTCAAATGAAACTATAAGATATGTGGGCATGCCAATGAAATCAAATTCAAATGCATAACCAATATGGGTAAGTCACTATAATGAACTTTGGAAACCATGTATATTGCTTTCTTTACTTTCTTTGTTTCTTTGATTCTATGGTTATTCATCTTTTCCTATAAACTGTGATACCTGGGCCCCGACTGAACAGTGGGTTTAACATAACGTAACGTTATGTTGGGATCGGATCGAGTTAGGCTTATGCCTCTAGAGCTGCCACCCTAAGAATCAAAGCATTGGGTTCGGCTCGAGCTAGTTTATTACCTCTAGAGCTGCCACCCATAAACAAACATATCAGGTTCCGCTCGAGCTAGGTTTATACCTATAGAGCTTCCCCCTGTCAGGTTCGGTCTGAGCTAAGCTTATGCCTCTAGGACTACCCCCTGATCCAACAATCTTGGGATCGGCTTGAGCTAGGCATTTCGCCCCTAAAGCTGCCACCCATACTTGATCATTAACCACATATGACTTACTTTATTCATTACTTTGAGATTGATATAAGGATAGTCATACTTTACTTTGAAGATTTGGATCATTAGACAATGAGTAGGAGACATGTAAACATTTTTGGAAACATCACCTTATTGGAAACATAACACTATTGTAACCATTGGACAATAATCGAGAATAGGATACCTTAGCACATTTTGGAATAGGTCAATGTGAATTCTATATGCCGCAGAAAGATACGGACAAAGTAACCTTACATAACTTTACTCCCAAGTACGAATACACAAGCCTATGTATGAACACAATAGTCCAGCTTCTTCTTTACGTCTTACTCTACAATACAAGTACATATCGGAGCTTACATTAGCAACTAGTTACTATACAGGAGTACAAGACGACAACGAACTATATGACTGTCGTATAATGTCATGTCACCCCTTAAAATACAATCCAATGCATTATCATATCAACAACACCATAACATTACACACATTGACCAAGAGGTCATACATCGATAAATTCACACCACCCTTACCCTTTTCACTTTTCTCTTTATCATTCCGTCACAAGTACCCCATAATAAAAGCATATGAACAACCATCCATACTTAATACAGTCCAACATACCTCCATACGACACTTTAAAGTCATTAAAACTACATCACAAGATGATAATTACATCCAAAAAGGGTATAGGGGCCTTCGGGGATCAACTAGAGACGAAAACACACAAAACGGAAACTTGGGCTGACCTGCGCTGCCACCAGCACCCGCAGGTGGCTGAGGTACGCACGCAGGTGACCTTTGGCAGCAGCCAGAGGCACCTGCGTTGGCATTTGCGCCCGCAGGTGCCCTCGTCTGCTTCCCGTTTTGGTCCGAAATGGTTTCTTTTGGGTCTTTTTATGCAATTAATGGTCCATGATCATAACCAAACTTCTTTTAACATATTTTTGATCATTTGAATTCCAAAAATCAGCCATGGTATCACCACACCCATAAACAACACCCAAAACGACACTTCTTGGTCAATACGTCACCAAATCCATAACCAATTTCACAATAGCAATTCCAAACATTATACACAAGTGAAAAACAAGGTAAGACTATAATAACATATCACATGTCAATATTTAATCCATAAATTTCAATTCCTTCATGACTGTAAGTCCATGTTCAAGTTCACAAGACAAAACCATTCTCCGATTGCAAAAATAGACTGTTTTACACATAGCACACTGTCCAACACTTTTCCAACACAACCAACATGAATTATACACCATATTAAACATATTATATACTGAACCATGAGAATAAATACTTACCAAAGCTTACCAAAGAATGATATTGACCAAATAAGTAGTTGCCTTAGGGTTTTTGTGTGAGAGATAATGTTTAAGAAAAATGTTAAAAAGGCATGTGTGTATCTAATGAATAAAAATCTTTATGGGCTTATATAGTCCCTTTTGAATGATCCTTATCGACACACTTGGTGGGTTTACTTGGTCAATGGAGGGGCAATGCCAGAATGGGTCAAAAATCTCTTTTGGGCCATGTCTTTCTCATGATATTTGGGCCTCATTTAGGGCCCAATTGTGTAAGACTTTTAAATGCCCACAATTCAATACATAATTCATCAAATCTCTCATGTTTTCATATTTCCATAAATGTTACGGTAGTCATCTAGACTCCGAGACGTACGGGGTGTTACAAAAACTAAGAACAGAAATCATAAACTCTTTTCCTATAATGATAAGGACTCACCATTAGTAGTTGCTGAAGAGGTACTAGAATGTGTTAACCACTAGGCTGAGACTGCGCGCCCGAACCTATATCTTAAGATGATATATTGCAAAAAATATGCAATTAGTACTTTGAATATACTAAAAGTGTGAGATATGCAAGACATAAAGTAAATCTGATCATGCTGAAAATATTGATAAGTTGTACTGCATGCAAACTAAACTGAACTGTAGTACAATGGCCCAATGATAAAATGCATAAATATTGATATGCAAAGATACTTTAAAAATCCATAAAATAATATAAGTAAAACTAAACAGAGGGTCATGTACAAATAAACTGAGCCTGAGTCTGTGGAAGAGTTTGTTAACCGACATAAACTATGTGAGCTAAACATGAATTTCGATGTATACACCCCATCGAAAGGACTCAATATACCTTACCAAGGTACAAATGCATAGTTGGCATGATCACTAAAGTGATGCCCAAACTTCGAGGGAAAAATAAACCTAGGGTGGCACGTAGTTCTGGGACTTAGATGAAACTGAGGCCCTAGTCTAACTCGATGATAAGTACTACTCCCAAACTGATAATATATACTAATAGCTCATAAAAATCTTATGTTCGGATAACTAGGTCAGAACCTATTTAATCTAATAGTATTCTGAAAGTCTGTATACTAAAAAATGATCAAGCTTATTCGTTCTAAAATTCTAATAATCTAAAACATACTTTTAAAACATAACTAAATCTGTGAATTATACTCAAAATTGTGAAAGTATTCAATTCATCTAAGATAATATTATTTTGAATGTAAAATTACATAAAACATGTCATAATAGTATAGAGATCATCAGGAGACTGAAAATTAAGGGAAATCACAAATTGAGTATGAACCCTAGATTATACTTTATGAAAAACTGAGATTGTTAAAGCATTTTGGGACACAAGGGTGAAAGGATACGCATTGTTGAAATCCCATTTACCTGGATGAAGAGTTCTTGCTAAGAAAGCTTTGAAATTTTGAGCTTGAGTAGAACCCTAGGTTTTCTACCTTGAGAGTATTTAATAATTCTTTTCATTTGTCTGAGATAATTTAGGAGAAGTGAAGGGAAAGAATATCTTGAGAGTGTTTTAAATTCCCCTTAGTAGGCCTCAAAACTACATAGTTTAGGTATAGGAAATAAGGAAAGGATGAAAACATCCTTTTAAAAATGTAATTAATTTTGCTGGAAATAGACGTCATGGGTTTAGGTACGAGTCGTACCTTGAACCTACGAGTCATACCCCGACTCGTGGTCCCTAGGCTAAAATTTTGGATTGGAGCGCGATTTGACCTCATGACTCATGGGGTCTTCTTATGAGTCATTGTCTAGACTTGTGGCCCCTGAGAAGAAAATATAAACTCTCAGGTTCCTTATCAGAATGAGTCAACTGATGACCCAAGATCCTAATGACTCGTTCCCTTGATTCATTGCTACTGGGATGAAAATTACATCTTTCAGGACTTTTGGTATACTACTTAGAACGATTGACATAACGGCTCTTCTTGGATGACAATGACTTATGGTCTGAGTTGTGACCACTGGAAACTAGGGTTAGACTAGGTTACTTACCATGAGTCAGACCATGACTCATGGCCTCACTATATGACTCATACAGTGTGTCATTTTGTGACAAAAAGTTGAATTTTCTACTTGGTTACCAATTGATTTTCTGTGCTAAGTCTGAGATATGATCTTAGGGACTTTTTGGATGTTACAATATATACCCCATGGGAACATTCATCCTTGAATAAAGACTATCTAAGCTAAAAAGGGTAGGGAAAGAGCTGTAATCCCAATACTGAGTTCTAAAAGTAGAATTTTAAATATAATTGGGAATGAAGCTAAACTAAATTTCATAAAAACATGTATCAATGCTAAGAGCATAGCACAACTGATGGAACATGAGACTAATAAGATTTCTTAAGAGGAGACTATTACCTCAAGCTGAAATTGAACTGGAAGAAAAGAGGTGAGGGTACTTGGTCATCATATCTGCTTCTGCTTCCCTAGTATCCCCCTCAACTAGTTGATTTCTCCAAAGAACTTTCACTAAAATGACTTTTTTATTTCTCAACATACGAACCTGACGGTCAAGAATTTCAATAGGGACCTCTTTGTAAGAGAGACTATCCTTCATGCCCACACTCTCTAATGGCATAACTAAAGATGGATCAACAATGTACTTCAATACAGACACATAAAACACTGGGTGCACTAATGCTAAGTCCGCAGGAAAATCTAACTCATAGGCTACATTACTAATGTACTGAATCCTATAAGGCCCAACATATTAGGGACTAAGTTTCCCCTTCTTGCCAAACCTCATCACCTTTTTCCTGGGTGAAATTTTTAGATAAATCCAATCATCAACAACAAACTCTAGTTCTCTTCTCCTTATATCTGCATTTGATTTCTTTGACTCACAGCTATTTTTAGCCTTTGTTTAATTAGCTGAACCTTCTCTATAGCCTCATTAATTGAACCAACCCCTATCAAAGTATCTTCACCAACATTAAACCATTCAAGAGAAGATCTACAACTCCTACCATAAAGAGCCATAAACGGATCCATCTAAATACTGGAGTGAATACTATTATTATTTGCAAACTCAATGAGAGGTAAGTGATCATCCTGATTACCTTTAAATTTGATCACATAAGCTCTCAACATATACTCTAAGGTTTGAATGGTTTGCTCTGCCTGACCATCTGCCTGCGGGTAAAAAGTTGTGCTGAGATGAACCTGGGTACCAAGACCTTTCTGAATAGACTTCGAAACCTGCAAAGTAAACTGAGGACCCCTATCTGAGATAATAGTAAAGGGTACTCCATGTAACCTAACCAACTCTCAAATGTAAATTCTAGCATAATCCTCAGCTGAATTTATAGTATTAACTGGTAGGAAATATGCTAACTTAATCATTCGGTCTACAATAACCCATATTGAATCATGTTGTTGGCACGTACAAGGTAACTCTGAAATGAAGTATATATTTATTTCTTCCCATTCCCAAGTAGGAATGCTGATATTTTGAGTCATACCACCTGGTCTCTAGTGGTCAACCTTAACTTGCTGGCAATTTGGACATTTAGCTACAAACTTTGCGATATCCCTCTTCATGACATTCCATCAATAAACTTATCATACATCACGGTACATCATGTGGCGCCTGGGTGAATAGAGTACTAAGAATTTTGGTTTTTTATCAACACCCGTTGTCTCAAGTCATCCATATTTAGAACACATAAAAGACCTAGATAATGAAGCACACCATCTCCCCCTTGGGAGAAGACATCCACTTTTTGATTGTGGACTATTTTTTTCAACTTAAGCAAAATAGGATCACTTTCCTGCTTCGTTATTACCTCCACCACTAATGAAGATTCTAAACCATAACACTTCTTTTGGCTGAATCAATAAGAAGAACTCGCAATTTAGCAAGTCTATGAATATCACAAACCAACTCTTTCTTTTTATCCTCCACATGAGCAACTCTACCCATAGAAAGTCTGCTAAGAGCATTAGCCACCACATTGCCTTACCCTGGATGGTACAAACCAATCATGTCATAATCTTTTTACAACTCTAGCCATCTCTATCTGACAAAGATTTAGATTCTTTTGACTGAACACATACTAAAGGATTTTGTGATCCGTATCCATATGAACTCCATAGAGATAGTGTCTTCAAAACTTTAAGGCAAAAACTACAGCTGCCAACTCAAGATCATAAGTCGGGTAATTCTTCTCATGAACTTTGAGTTATCTAGAAATATAAGCTATGACCTTACTGTGCTACATCAACACACGCCCAAGGCCTACTCTGGAGGCATCACAATAAACAACAAACCCATTTGGACCCTCTGGTAGAGTCAAAACTGGAGTAGAAGTGAGTCAAGTTTTCAATTCTTGAAAACTCTTCTCACAAGCATCGAACTACTGAAACTTGACTTTTTTTTTATTTAATTTGGACATAGTAGATGCAATAGATAAAAAAAACCTCAACAAACTGTAAACTCCTAATATTTGATGGAGAAATGGGTCTAGGTCAGTTCCTAACTGATTCAGCTTTTTGAGAATCAACCTGAATGCCCTCACTGAAAATGATATGAGCAAAGAATGCTACTGATTTCAACAAGAATTCACACTTGCTGAACATGGTGAATAACTGGCGATCTTTAAGAGTCTGCAAGACAATCCTCAGTTGGTCTGCATTTTCATCTTCACACCAAGAATAAATGAGGATGTCATCTATGAAGACAATGATGAACATGTCTAAATACTATTTGAACACCTTGTTCATCAAGTTCATAAAAATTGTAGGGGCATTCATTAGTCTAAAAGACATAACAACAAATTCGCAGTGACCATGCCAAGTTCTGAAGGCTATTTTTGAAATATCACATTCTTTGACCCTAAGCTGATGATATCCAAATTTGAGGTCTATCTTTGAGAAGCAACTAGCACCCTGATTGACATTCCAAAAATAGAAGGCCAAGTATGCACTCTCAATTGGTATAATACCTATGATCCGAATGATCTTATGAACCTCATCAATAAGGTCCTGTGGATCCTCATATACCTTCAAACCATAAAACTCTAGCGGGTTCATCCAAGTGGAGTCCCAGACTCTTAAAATTGTTACATTCCCATTTAGGTTTGTATGTGCAATCACCTGCTGATTGACCTGATTATTCATATCTTAAGCAAGAACCTGAAAAGTAATCCTAAATTTGTGTGGGTGACTTATTCATCTAGGGGATTTGTTGGTGCTAGTAGGGTTGGCTAGTTACTGTTCCTTCTTTTGTTACCTCTCTTAGAGGCATATTTTTTAAACACATAGAGCATGAGTTAGAAGGATAAATAGAGTTTATACTCTATCATATGATATGAATATGAAAGAAGTGAGGTTTTCCTAAAATGTTTTGCAGCCTCCCTCTTATAAGTATAACGTACTTCACACCCATGAAAGAGACTCTACTTAATGTGCCTTTCAGATAACCTAAGACATGTCGAACCTGATGCTATGATACCAAGTTTGGCATGACTCAAGTCTACACCTTGGATGTAACGCAGTGCTTAGAGACATAAGTGACCCCAAGCTAACCCATGGAATGGCATGATACTAAACAATCTGAATTAACTAAATAACTGATGCGGAAGTGATACGCCATGGTTACATGGCACTTTCGATACTTAAAACAAGGAAAATATGCAGTAACATGGGTGTATTTGGTTGGTATGATGTGGTTTCTATCCTACTTTGCAGGAAAATAGGGTTTGAAGGCAAAATGATCAAAGAGGAAGAATCAAGCCCGAGAACGAAGTGTCTGAAGATGAAAGAAAAAGAATATGCACAGAGAAGGACTCACGACACCACTCACGTGGCGTGACTTCCACTCAAATGATGTGAGTGGCTGGCGTGAGTCCACTTTAGAGATCAAAGAGGGGTTCTGATTTCCACGGCAGCCAGTCACGTGGCGTGACTACCACCTACGTGACATGATTTGATGGCGTGACTCAACTTCTGAAGATGTCTAATTGAGCCTGATTTCCACGACACCAACCTACGTGGAGTGACTTGGTTCCACGACACCAAGTCACAGTACCGTGGAAGTTGCCGACTCTGTTCTCCTATTTTGATTTGGATAGGATTAGATTTGTATCTATAAATACCCCTGTATAGTCCTATATGCGGGGGAGAGTGATTACATTATTTTGAGAGCTATTTCATATTGTTTTTGAGATTATAAACATATTCTTGGTTTTGTAGTTACAAACCCTAATTCAAGTTTTATTGATAATTGAGATTTCAGTTCTTCTTCATTATTGTGAGTGTGCAATTATGTTTTCATCTCTGAATTCTTCTTGTGTTCTTACAATTATGAGTAGCTAAACTCATCAACTAGGGTTGTGTGAACCATGAGGAATTAACAAAACTGGTTAAGTGCAAAGCAACTCAGAACTGCTGTGAATGCATGTATTGTTATTTCCTTCGTCGTGATTGCTCTTCTAACGGTTGCAAACGTTAGAAACTCGCCTGTATTCTAGACTTGCTCAAGAGAGAGGTAGAGATTGGGAAAAGGAGATAACAATAGAGATTTGAAGCTATCAACCTTCATCTAATAACTTGAGCCTTAGCAGGAATAGTTATCTGAGATCCAGAACAAGGGTTAGTAGTGCGACACTCAAAAATTGAGAGAAGAAGAGTGAAATTCATCTAACCAAGGTCGAGAGACATTTAGACGAACATATCTTGTCAGATTTTGCATGCCACATAGCGGGACAATTTTGTTAGCACAAGTAATCGGTGGAGTTAAGGAATCATTGGGGATCACAGTCCTAGTGTATTTCTCTTATTGTCTACAAACTCGATACAACCAGCAATCGTAAGTGTTACTATTTAATCGCAAAACCCCCAGTTTTACTTACTTTCCAATTATTCCGGCTAGTATTCTAAACAGCTTTGTCCTATTCCCTGTGGGATCGATCCAACCTAGTTGGGTTCTATATTTGATACATCGATCGTATTATACTTTCCTGGAGGTATATTTTGGGTGACATCAAATTTTGGCGCCGTTACCGGGGAGTACGGTTACGGAATTGATTAGTACTGGTTGGATTTGATTGGTTTTGTTTTTACATACTTTTGAGGGCACACATCAGTGTATGCACAATACAAGGAGTCAAGGCAATCCCCTGATTCCACTTGATCTTGAAATTGAAAGAACTCTGAGAGCTAATCAAAGAATGGTAAATACTAAAGGATTTCAGGACCCCACAGCTGCGGGAGACATCATCACCAACCAATTCAGCCAACTGGTCATGAAACAGCGGGTCAAACTACCACTCGATTGACACACGAAGAGCAGGCTAGGCAAGCTGCTCTTAGGAAAGCAGAAAGAGATAATCGAGCTATACAAGAAGTAGCACAGCATTTGGTTGATGCTGAAGAGCGACAAAAATGACTGAGAGAACAACCGAGACCATATGTGCCTGTTTATGATGATCCTGAAGAAGAAGATTTGGCCTACTTTGATCCAATAGCGACTGGTGCCATCATTCCACCAGAGTTACCTCCGGGCACTAAGTTTGACGTTACTAGTGCCATGATTCATCTGCTAAACTTGAAGGGTGTGTTCGCCGGTCTTCCAACTGATGACCCAAACATGCACGTGATGAATTTTTTGGGGGTCTGCACGTCATACAATCTTCTTGGAGTTGACCAAGAGGCTATTCGATTGAGGTTGTGTCCATTCTCTCTAACAGGAGAAGCTACTTTGTGGTTGGCTGAGTTGCCACGAGGATCCATCACTACTTGGCAAGAATTGAGAAATTAATTTTTGGAAAGATTTTTCCCACCTTCCAAGATACTGCAGTTGAAGGAGGAGATTTATAATTTCAGACAGCTTCATTCTGAATCACTCAATGAGACATGGCTGAGGTTCAAAAAGAAGCTGCAGAATGTGCCAAATCACAGGATGAGTGGTAGGAATTTACTTGAAATCTTCTACAAGGCTTTGAATATCAACACAAAGGCGGTAGCAGATACTATCACTGGTAGAGCATTCATGAGTTTGAGATAGGAACGAGCTTTGGAGGTATTAGATAGTGTCACTAAGACCAACCGAGGATGGCATACTCGGGAGGCAGAAACACCTACTGGCACATATTCTATTGGAGCTTCAGCAGCTCAAAGGGCTTTGGATGAATCTGTGGCTCAAGAGGTTGCTCAGTTGAGGACAGAAATTGGTCTTTTGGCTAAATAGATAGAGGACAGAGATGCTGAAAAGGTGCATGTTGTAGGTGCACAAGGTAAATCATCTAGACATGATGACAGTGAGTCTGATGAAGAGGCTAAGTACCTAGATCGATAAGTGGCGGGTTTTCGAGCCAAGGGCCAAGGGTATAATCAAGACTCTTGGAACTCGAGGCAAGGGAATCAAGGTCGGAACTATTATAGAGATAATTACAATAAGTTGGGAAACAGAGATCGAGAACGAGACCGTGATGGTGATTGGAGATGGAAGGATGATTATAGAGAGAAGAATGGCCTTTATGTACCACCAGGAAGCCATAATGAGGAGTCTAGAAATTCAAAGATGGAGGCCCTTCTTAATAAACTGGTAAAGGGGTCAGGAGCCAGGAAAATTGCTTGAAGGAGATTAGGTCAGACATTTAGAGAATAAGTCAGAAAGTGGAGTCCCATTCAACTGCCATTAAACAATTAGAGCAACAGTTCGGGTGGATTTCATTGGTACTGAATCAATGTCAGCCAGGCACCCTTCCAAGAAATACCGTCCAAAATCCGAAGAATGATAGCCATTGTCTAGCCATTACTACTAGAAGCGGTAAAAGCACGACAGATCCACCTATACCTGCCGATAGTGGTAAGACCAATGAGCCAATGGTTATTGATGTAGAAATTGAGTCAGATCCAGATAATTCAAAGGGTGAAATGGTTCCCGATCATCATGATACTAGCGAAAAGGCGAAGGCTGAAAAGGGACAAGAAAAGGAGGTACCACAAGTACTGAAAACTATCCCACGACCTCCTCCTCCCTTTCCTGAAAGGTTGAAAAAAAAGGCTGAGGAAGGCAAATATCAGAAGTTTATTACAATATTGAAGGAGCTATCAGTAAACATCCCTCTTGTAGAGGCATTGGAGCAGATGCCAGGATATGCGAAGTTCATGAAAGACTTGGTGACAAAGAAGAGAACTGTCAGTTTTGAGCCAGCAGATAACTTACATCATTGTAGTGCAGTTGCTTAGCGTTCCTTAGTTAAAAAGAAGGAGGATCCAGGAGCGTTCACAATTCCTTGTACTATCGGGTCCTACAACTTTGCTAAAGCACTTTGTGATTTGGGTGCTAGCATCAACTTAATGCCATTAGCCATTTTCAAACAGTTGGGGTTGGGATCACCAAAACCAACCTCTATGAGACTTCTCATGGCCGATAGGACTGTGACAAAGCCGGTGGGCATTCTGTATGATGTTTTGGTAAAGGTGGCATCTTTCATCTTTTCGGCTGACTTTGTGATTCTTGATTGTGAAGTTGACTTCGAGGTTCCCATTATACTGGGAAGACCATTCCTTTTCACTGGTCGTGCACTGGTCGATATTGAAATAGGGCAGATGAAATTCAGGTTAAATGATGAACAGGTCACTTTAAATTTTTGTTGTTCAATAAAGCAGCCAACAGATAAGCGTGTGATTTCGGTGATAGATGCGGTTGATGATAGTGATGTTGTTGTGTCTCTTGAAGAAAGGTTAGGGGTAGAACCTCTTGCAGCAGTGATTATGAATTTTAATAGTAATGATCTTGAGGAATATGATGAGATGGTGGGTGCACTCACTGGTAAGGGACCATACACTTATGCTCCAAAGAAACTTGATCTCGATCTGAAGAATAGGGTAACCCCACCAACTCATCCGTCTATTGAGGAACCTCAACTTTTAGAGCTCAAGTCTCATGCAACCCAACATTCGCTACACATTTTTGGGATCCAACAACACCTTGCCTGTGATTATTTTTGCTAAATTGGTAGAGTGGCAAGTAGAGGCGTTGGTTTCAGTATTGAGAAGATTTAAGAGGGCCATTGGTTGGTTTCTACCCGGCATTTGCACTCATAAGATCCACCTTGTTCCTGAGTGTATACCGAGCATTGAGTATCAACATCGTCTAAACCCACCAATGCAAGAGGTTGTGAAGAAAGAAATCATCAAGTGGTTAGATGCAGGAGTGGTTTACCCTATTGCTGATAGCAAGTGGGTGAGCCCAGTTCAGTGTGTGTCAAAAAAAGGAGGAATCACTGTGGTTCCAAATGACAAAAATGAGCTAATTCCAATAAGGTCAGTGACTGGATGGAGAGTTTGCATGGATTATCGAAAACTGAATTCTTGGACTGAGAAAGATCATTTTCCTATGCCCTTCATGAATCAGATGTTAGACCGTATTGCTGGTAGAGGATGGTATTTTTTTCTTGATGGTTATTCGGGGTATAATCAGATTTTTATTGCCCCCGAAGACCAAGAGGAGACCACTTTCACTTGTACATACGGGACATTCGCATTCAAGAGGATGCCCTTCAGTTTGTGTAATGCACCGACCACTTTCCAACGCTGCATGATGTCTATTTTCTCCGATATGGTGGAAGACACTATTGAGGTTTTTATGGATGACTTTTCTATTGTTGGAGACTCATTTGATGATTGCTTGGCATACCTTGCCAATGTGCTGCAGAGATGTGAGGAGTGCAACTTAGGGCTGAATTGGGAAAAATGTCACTTTATGGTCAACGAGGGTATCGTATTGGGGCATCAGATTTCAAAGAATGGCATTGAGGTGGATAAGGCGAAGATTGAGGTAATTGAGAATCTACCTCCACCTATCTCCATGAAAGGTATTCAAAGTTTCTTAGGTCATGCTGGTTTTTATTGAAGATTCATCAAGGATTTCTCCAAGATTGCACATCCTTTATGCAAACTTTTGGAGAAAGAGATGAAGTTCGTGTTCGATGAAGCATGTCTAAAAGCATTTAAGTGTCTTAAGGAGAAGTTGGTTTTAGCCCCTATTATTGTGTCACCATATTGGACGATGCCTTTTGAGGTTATGTGCGATGCTAGCGGAGTGGCTTTGGGTGCAGTCCTTGGCCAAAGACATGAGAAGATGTTACATCCGATTTACTATGCTAGCAAAGTGCTTAATCCAACTCAAAGGAATTATACTGTGACTGAGCAGGAATTATTGGCTATTCGCTTTTGAAAAATTCATATCTTACTTGATAGGTACCAAGGTGATCGTGCATACAGACCATGCAGCTCTTCGAAATCTTATATCAAAAAAGGATGCTAAGCCAAGACTGATTCGGTGGGTACTGCTATTGCAAGAATTTGACTTTGAAGTTAAGGATCGTAAAGGAACCGAAAATCAAGTTGTTGACCATCTATCACGCCTTGAGGAGGAGGCCATGCTTAAAATAAGGGATGATCTTGAGATTAATGATGCTTTTCCAGATGAGCAAGTACTAGCAGCATCTCAAGACTTAATCCCTTGGTTTGCTGATTTTGCCAACTTTTTGGCAAGTGATATAGTTTCGAAAGATATGTCATATCAGCAGAGAAAGAAGTTCATACATGAGGTATGAAAATTCTTCTGGGATGAGCCGTATTTATTTAGGGTGTGTGCTGATGGCATCATTCGAAGATGTGTTCCAGAGATTTAGATGATGAGTATGTTGGAAGCATGTCATTTATCTCCAGTTGGGGGTCATCATGAAGGTGCGCGGACTGCCCATAAAATCTTACAATGTGGGTACTACTGTCCAAGTATTTACAAAGATGCTCACGATTATGCTCTCTCTTGTGACTAATGTCAAAGGCAAGGGAATATTTCACGCAGACACAAACTTCCCATGACAACTATACTTGAGCTGGAATTATTCGATGTGTGGGGAATTGACTTTATGAGTCCTTTTGTGAGCTCGCATGGAATGAAATATATCTTGGTAGCTGTTGACTATGTTTCTAAGTGGGTGGAGGCAATTACGCTTCCTAATAACGAAGGAAGAAGTGTCACAGCATTCTTGAAAAAGAACATATTCTCACGATTTGATACACCCCGAGTTATTATTAGTGATGGAGGATCCTACTTCTGCAATCTTCTGTTCAAGGCCCTACTTGAAAAATATGGTGTTAAACATAAGGTGGCAACACCTTACCATCCTCAGACAAGCGGGCAAGTGGAGGTATCAAATCGTGAGATCTATTCGATTTTGGCAAAAATAGTTAATGCCAATAGAACTGATTGGGCTCGAAGATTAGACGATGCATTATGGGCATATCAAACTGCTTTCAAAATGCCAATTGGTGCATCACCATATCAGTTGTTTTTTGGAAAATCTTGCCATCTGCCGGTCGAACTTGAACATAAGGCTCTGTGGGCATTGAAAAGGTTGAATTTAGAGTGGAGCGAAGCGGCTAAATTAAGACTGGAGCAAATGAATGAGATGGATGAATTTCGTCTCCGGGCTTATGAAAGTTTAGCATTGTATAAAGAGAAGATGAAATTGTATCATGATCGCCGAATTGAGAACCGAGAGTTTCACCCGAGAGATTTTGTGCTACTTTATAATTCCAAGCTTTGCTTGTTTACTGGAAAATTAAAGTCCAAATGGTTCGGCCCATTCACGATGGTTAGGGTGTTCCCACATGGAGCTATTGAGCTAAAAGGAGTGGATAATGTTCTATTCAAGGTCAATGGATAGCCTGTTAAGCACTATGTGGGAGTCACGGAAGAGATAAAGACATGTGAAGAACTTGAGTTTGATGAAGTCTAAGTAGTCAAGCTAGCCATGTCGTATTGCGACATTAAATCAGGCGCTTCATGGTAGGCAACCCATGGGCTAGTTGGTGAAGTCTGAGTATCCAAGTTAGTCGTGTCTTACCGCGACATTAAATCAAGCACTAATTAGGAGGCAACCCAAGAGTTTATTATGTTGAGGCCTGAGTATTGGAGGAGCAGTTAGCTGAAAATCACAAAATTTACCCGAATTGGTTCAGTACAAGTCACGCCACTAGTCACACCACGTGAATTGTGTCATGAAAATCAGAGACAAGTTTTAGGTTTCAGAATCTTACCGACGGCAGAGGACCCACGTGACGTGAGTACAATCCACGTCACGTGGATTATATCATGAAAATCATAGGTAATTTCAGAACTTCAGGATCTCACCTACGCCAGTTCCCATGTGACATGAGTCCAACCCACGTCACGTGGGTGGTCACGTGGAAACTTATCTGCAGATAACCCAAAATTCAACCCGACCCGCTCTGTTTGTTTTTAAAAATTTGGTAGATCCTCCTTTACCCGATACAAATACTCGATACCCACTCCATTACTTCTCTACTTTCAATTCTTCTAATTAAAACCTCAATTTCCAACTTTCCCTTCAATCTCCACCTTAAATCCGAATCCTAACCTTCTCCAACTCCCAAAATCCAAAAACCCTTCTCAAAATCCACCAAATTCAACCCCCCTCCACCCCACCCCTATGATCCAATTTGACCATATCAGGACCCTACTCCAAAAATTGAACCAAACCCGACCCACCCAAACAAAATCCGACCCTAACCCGACCCAAATACCCAAATTCTGACCTAAACCCGTTACCATGCCTCCCAAATCTAACCCCAAAAGCGACCATCTTGATTCTTCATCCCGTATTCGCACAAAAAATCCTAAAAACCCAACCTGTATGCGTGATGAACCAACTGAATCTGATAAAAGTAGGTCCATGGAGGAGTTTTCCATTGGCCATGATGATACTGCTTTGGTACCTTGTACCACGAGGTTACAGACTCTAGCCCAAGCTGCTACCCGGGCTGTACTTCAGCCAATTCCACAACCGATAGCTCCGGTTATTTCAGATGAGTCTTCTGAATCTGCCCCCCAGTTTGAAGAAGGGGAGGATGCTTCTTATTCAGGCTCTACAGATGATGCTACGGGTCAGGATACCTCAGCGACAGAGGCTACAACCTCTATTTTCGGTACTGGTGCCCAGAGTGCTCCCACTCCCGCACAGAGTAGGGAGGTTCAGAGATGGTGTGTGCATGTCATGCGTGCTTTTTATGATAGGGATGCTGAGCTGACAGAAAGGGGTGTGTGTCGGAGGAGTATTATGGAGGATCCCCGCTACCGGGTGGAGGAGTTGAGGAAACTGCCTGATATTTGGCCTATTTTAGAGCGGTATGGTTTGGGTTGAATGGCACAGCCTTCGGGTTGTTATAGCTCGGAGTTAGTCCGAGAATTTTATGCTTCTTATGCCGCGTCAGTTGACTTGAGTACTCCTGTGGGGCAGCGGTATAGGGATCATCCCTTATTGATGCACATCTTGGTTTGCGCTACCCGCGTGGATATTTCGGAGCAGACCATTCACCGCTTCTTATTTGGGGCAAACCGTCCACTTTCATCTTCGACCACTGAGTTTGATCATCGGATGGACACTGTCAGAGATAGGGTTAGGATGCGAGATGAGGATCAGAAGTTGGAGCTGCTTAAATGTATTGCGAGGTACATAGCCGAGGATGGTGTGCCGGCTAGTTGGGTGACTGGTAAGCTGGACATCAAGAAGTCCACGCTTTATTTTGCTGGCAAATTCTGGTGGTCCGTTGTTCGGCATCGATTGGGTCCAACTAATGCTGACAACTCGCTTACATTGGATCGGGCTGTCGTGGTAGCCAGCATATTGGTTGGTTATGAGATTCACATTGCTAGATACATCATCCGGGAGATCCATGAGAGAGCCTTTCGAGATCATACGAGTATACCATTCCCATGCTTGATCTAGAGTTTATGTGACCGGGCGGGTGTGGCTAAGATGCCTAGCCTCGATCATTATATAGAGGTGACCTGCAAAGCGAATATTGGTCTGATGCAGCAACGGGGTTCTCACCCCATTCTTCCCCGTGGTTCACAGTCGTCCGAGTCGTCGAGAGCAGCCCTAGATGAGCCGAGTAGTGTTCCCATGCTTATTACTGTATCGGTTAGGGTACTTGAGACTATTCATGTACAGACTGACGGTGCTGTCCCATACTACCGTTCCACCACCTCCCTCCGATATGGTTTCTGTTTCTAGAGACTTCCTACAGCAGTTGGTTGATTGGCAGACAGAGATGTTTGAGCGATAGGCTCACACTGATACCCAGATAGATAAGTTGGTATCCCAGCTTAAGCCTTAGGTTAGGAACACTGTTGAGGCTGTGGAGGCTAGAGTGGAGGCCCGAATGACTGCGGTGATGGAACAGTTTATGAGGGCGCTTCATGGGAGGATTGACAGTTGTGAGGCACGGATGGACTCCCGATTAAGTGTTGCACCAGGTCTTGATATGATTGGATTGACCCAGGAGGTAGCCGCATTGACAGAGGAGGTTAGGGCGTTGGCATCGAGTAGCACTCCTATTATACCACCTATGTCTGCCCAGGCCTCGATGCGACCAGCATTTGAGGTAGATTTTTTCTCTGACGAGGAGCCTCCGATGGATAGAGGCAAGAGACCCCGCAGTCGGGATGATCGGGTCGATAGTGATGCTGAGTATGAGAGTGATCTTCGGAGGGCGGTTAAAGCCTCCCGGGTGGAGTACCATGCGATCCAGATTGAGGCAGAGTAGAGGACGTGTGGTGCATCCGCTAGTCAGGATGCCCCTCCATTGGATACACCTACTACAGAGCAGATTGATGATCCCGCTGTGGTCGGGCCCACTTTCGGTGCTTAGGGTGCCACAGGTATGTCTTCATTCACTTGTACTTTTATTGATAGTTGTGCATTGAGGGCAGTGCACCATTGTTAGTTGCGGGTAGGGGTGTACCACCACTTGGGGGGTTTTGTTGTCGTGTTTCTTTTCCCCCTAGTGTGCTATTATAGTAGAACCGGCATGTTTAGGATGTTATTTATAGTGTTTATAGGTTTCTTGCTAAATTAGGAGAAAATTAAGGGAACTGTAGTGCAGTCTAGTTTAGCAAAAAAATTATGTTTTTTGAATGTTAAGGATACCCCTCCTGAAAAAAAAAATTATTTTGAAGTATGTGTGTGTAGCATGTTTATGTATGACAGCTGATGGATCTTGTTATGGCACTAGTATTATAGGCAAATAACTGTAGCTAGCATTG
The DNA here is from genome assembly GCA_031232105.1 of Capsicum rhomboideum. NCBI lineage: Eukaryota > Viridiplantae > Streptophyta > Magnoliopsida > Solanales > Solanaceae > Capsicum > Capsicum rhomboideum. The sequence goes on along the minus strand of CP124708.1, from coordinate 47,793,368 downwards.
CATGAATCGGATAGGTAGTAGATGACAATACAACCCTGTGCTATATGAGTGTGAGGTCATTACTTAGTCAACTTTGTGTGTGCGATCCAGAACTTGCCCAGTTAGTCTTGCCTAGGTTAGAGGATAGTGGTTAGGAAAGGATCATAGGCCGTTTTTGAATAAGTCCACTTTTAGACTAAATGCCAGACCAAATGAATAAGTATCCCTTGATCCCGATTTTGAGCCTTAATTGACCTATTTCTTTCATTAGCCTATTCACCTTCCCATTTTAATTACAATGAACCTATCTTGGCCCTGGTCCCTCCTTGGACATTGTGTACCTCAACTCAGGCAAATAGCCTAAGTTGAGGGTGGTTATTATAGGGGTACGTAGATTGAGTTGGGTATAAAGAAGAGGTTAATAAAAGAAACAGAGAGAACAGGTTTGGGTGTGGAAAAAGAATAGAGTGAAAATAAAAAAATTGCAAAGAAAAAAAGGGAGAGAAAAGAAAATTTTGTTTTGAAAGTGAGGAAAATCACACCCAAAATCTGAAAATAGAAGAAAGGAGAATAAGGGAGAAGAAAAATGAGAAAGGTTGGAAGTTGGAGCCAAAAATAGTGTAGTGTCAAGGAGGGTTGAGTCACCATATCCATATGTACCATACCCGTCCCTAAGCCTACATTACAAGCCGAGTAAAGTCCTATAGTGATCCTAGTCCAACTGTCCGAAAACTAAGGCATAGAAAATAGGGGCAAGCCTATGGTATTTCATGCACACTGTTTGAACTTCTTCGTGAGAGTGAGTGTTTTGACCTAGTCCCTACAATGATATTCATTAGTATACCGTGAGTGTAGGGGACTTCTTTGTTGTGAGAGTACATGGGTTGCATTATTAGCTGTTGTTTGTTTGAATAATGTCGTTTGCATATATGCTTAGTTGTTTGTTCGTAATTTAGTGCCATCACTTGATCCCTATTGTGTCATGATAATATGCTACCTGTATACACACCGGGGTCTTGATTTGCAAATAGGAGGGGTCATAAAAGTTTTGTGTCAAAGGCAATGAGTCGACTGCCATAGGTCCCTTAGGTTTCTCTTAATCAAGCATCGTATATGTGTGTTTTTGTTTTGTTCGCCTGAGGACATGCAAACGTTCTAAGTTGAGGGTGTTGATACGCCATGGTTACATGGCACTTTCGATACTTAAAATAAGGAAAATATGCAGTAACTTGGGTGTATTTGGTTGGTATGATGTGGTTTCTATCCTACTTTGCAGGAAAATAGGGTTTGAAGGAAAAATGATCAAAAAGGAAGAATCAAGACCGAGAACGAAGTGTCTGAAGATGGACAAAAAAGAATCTGCACCAGAAAGGGACTCATGACACCACTCACGTGGCGTGACGTGAGTGGCTGGCGTGAGTCCACTTCAGAGATCAAAGAGGGGTTCTGATTTTCAAGCCAGCCAGTCACGTGGCGTGACTACCACCTATGTGACATGATTTGATGGCGTGACTCAACTTCTGAAGATGTCTAATTGAGCCTGATTTCCACGACACCAACCTACGCGGCATGACTTGGTTCCACGACACCAAGTCATGGTACCGTGGAAGTTGCTGACTCTATTCTCCTATTTTGATTTGGATAGGATTAGATTTGTATCTATAAATACCCCTGTATAGTCCTATGTGCGGGGGAGAGTGATTACATTGTTTTGAGAGCTATTTCATATTGTTTTTGAGATTATAAACATATTCTTGGTTTTGTAGTTACAAACCCTAATTCGAGTTTTATTGATAATTAAGATTTCAGTTCTTCTTCACTATTGTGAGTGTGCAATTATGTTTTCATCTCTGAATTCTTCTTGTGTTCTTACAATTATGGGTAGCTAAACTCATCAACTAGGGTTGTGTGAACCATGAGGAATTAACGAAACCGGTTAAGTGAAAAGTAACTCAGAACTAGTGTGAATGCATGTATTGTTATTTCCTTCGTTGTAATTGCTCTTCTAACGGTTTCAAACATTAGAAACTCGCCTATATTCTAGACTTTCTCAAGAGAGAGGTAGATATTGGGAAAAAGAGATAACAACAGAGATTTGAAGCTATCAACCTTCATCTAATAACTTGAGCCTTAGCGGGAATAGTTATCTGAGATCCAAGACAAGGGTTAGTAGTGTGACACTCGAAAACAGAGAGGAGAAGAGTGAAATTCATCTAACCAAGGTCGAGAGACGTTTAGACGAACATATCTTGTCAGATTTTGCATGCCACATAGCGGGACGGTTTTGTTAGCACAAGTAATCGGTGGAGTTAAGGAATCATTGGGGATCACAGTCCTAGTGTATTTCTCTTATTGTCTACAAACTCAATACAACCAGCAATCGTTAGTGTTACTATTCAGTCGCAAAACCCCCCAGTTTTACTTACTTTCCAATTATTCCGGCTAGTATTCTAAACAACTTTGTCCTATTTCCTGTGGGATCGACCCCAACCTAGTTGGGTTCTATATTTGACACAGCGACCGCATTGTACTTTCCTGGAGGTATATTTTGGGCGACATCAGGAAGCAAACTGAATCTAAATATAGACTGAGAATAAAATGAAGTTCAACACAACAATAATGCTAAAATAGAATACTGAGCTGAAATATCTGACACTATGTCCGAAAGCCTCTATAACTGAAGATATTTTGGGACAAGCCCCCATCAAACTCTAAATATCTGAAACTGAAAATAAAACTAAGAAAAAAAATCTTAAACTCTTATCCTCAGATAATGAGGACTCACTACTAGTAGCTGCTGAATGTGCTAACTGCTAGGTTGAGACTTGGTGCCCAAACCTATATCATAAAATGATACGTCACAAAAGAAAGTATGCAATTAGTACTTTGAATGTACTGAGCATGTGAGATATGCAAGATATAAAGTAAATCTGATCATGCTTAAACTGATAAGTTATATTGAATGCAAACTAAACTGAACTGTAGTACAATGGCCTAATAATAAAATGCATAAATACTGATATGCAAAGATACTCTGAAAAGCCGTAAAATAATACAAGTAAAATTAAACTGAGGGTCATGTATAAATATACTGAGTCTGAGTCTATGGAAGAGTCTGTTAACTGACATAAAACACGTAAGCTAAACATGAAGTCCAATGTATACGCTTTAATGAGAGGACCCAATATACCTTGCCAGGGAATAAAGTCATAGCTAGTGTGATCACTAAATTGATGCCCAAACTGGAAGGGCTAAATAAACCTATGGTGGCATGTAGTTCTAGGACTTAGGGTGAAACTGAGGCCCTAGTCCAACTCGTTATTAAGTACTACTCCCAAAATGATAATATATACTGATAGCTCATAAAAGTCTAATGTTCTGCTAACTGGGTCAGAACCTGATAAATCTGATAGTATTCTAAAAGTTTGTGTACTAAAAACTGATCATATTTGTTCATTCTAAAATTCAAATAATCTAAAACATGCTTTGAAAACATATATGAAATCTATGAATTTTACTCAAAATCATGCTAGTATTCAATTTATGTAAGATAATATTATACTAAAAATAAATCAGATAAAATATGTCATAATAGTATAAAGATCATGAGGAGACTGAAGATTAAGGAAAATCATAAAATTGAGTATGAACCCTAGCTATACTTCATGAAAAACTGAGATTTCATAAAGCATTTTTGGACACAAGGGTGAAAGGAAATCCATAGTTGAAATCCCACATATATGGATGAAAAGTTCTTGCTAAGAAAGCTTTGGAATTCTAAACTTAAGTAGAACCCTAGGTTTTCTGCCTTGAGAGAGTTTAATCATTCTTTTTTTTGTATGAGATGATTTGGGAGAAGTGAAGGGAAAGAATCTGTAACACCCCGTATCTACCAAACCCTACTTGACAACGTTGAACAATGGTTACTCAAGCGTCGAGAGTCAAAAGTTTGTATTTTGTAATGTTATTGATAAGATAATTGATATTGGGCCTAGTACATGGGATTAGACCTTTGTAGGAGGTGCAACATCCCGTATGATGTCGAACCTAATTAAATTCCGTAACATTCATGGAATTATTGGAACATGAGAGATTTGATGAATTATACATTAATTTGTGGGCATTAATAAGTCTTGTATCACTGGGCCCAAAATGAAGCCCAAAATTTACAAGAAGACATGGCCCAACATGGAAAAATTGACCCATTCTTCCAATATTGGTCCATTTGACTAATCAACCATGCATTTAATGCTCAATAGGGATAAGAGTGACTTGAGGGACTATATAAGGTAAGAAAATCAGATTTTTATTCATTTGAACTCTCATAACATTTTCTAGACTTTTCCAAAATTATCTCTTTGTCTCTCAAGAATCCTAAGTCACTCCTTGGGCCAAGATCATCAACTTGTAAGATTTGGTAAGTGTTTATGATGATGGTTTAATATATTTTATGCATGTAATATGGATTATATCATGTTGTTTGTGTTGGTGAAGTGTGATAAGGTCACTATGTGTGTAAAGTTACATGTTTGCTAAATCGGAGAATGGTTTTGCCTTGTAAACTTGAACATAGACTTGTGGTCTTGAAGGAAGTGAAAATTATGGAGTTAATATTGACATGTTATATGTGAATATAGTCTTACCTTGTTTTACCCTTGTATATAATGTTTGGAATTGTTGTTGTAAATTTGGTTACGGATTTGGTGGCGTATTGAAAGGAATGTGAGGTTTTGGTGATGTTTTTGTGTGTTGTGAGACCATGGCTGGTTTTTGGAATGTAATAAGATCAAAAATATGTTAAAATAAGTTTAGTTATTATCATGGACCATTCATTGCATAAAAAGACCCCAAAAAGACCATTTCGGACCAAAACGGGCATCCGCCCCCGCAGACGGAGGCACCTGCGGGCGCAGATGCCAACGCAGATGCCTCTGGCTGCTGCTAGAGGACATATGCACGTGCACCTCATACACCTTCGGGTTCAGGTGTCATCATAGGTCACCCTTAGATCCGGTTTTGTATGTTTTCGTACCTAGTTGACCCCCGAAGGCCCCGATACCCTTTTTGGACGTAATTATCAACTTGTGATGCCGTTTTAATGACTTTAAAGTGTCGTATGGGGACATGTTGGTCTATTTTAGGTATGGATTGTTGTTCATATGTGGCTATGAGGCAAGTTGATAGGCGTAATTGTGATTGAATGATAACAAGGAAGCATAAAGGGTAAGTGTGGCGTGAAATGCTATTGATGTATGATATCTTGGTCAATGTGTGGAATGTTATGGTGTTGTGGTATGATAATGTAGTGGAGTGTATTGTAAAGAGTGAAATGACGTTATGTAGCAGTCATATAGTTCATTGTTATTTTGTACACTTGTACGGTAAATAGTTGTTAACGAGCGTTCCATTATGGACTTGCAATGTAGAGTGAAACATAAGGAAGAAGCTAGACTGTTGCGTTCATATATAGACTTGTGTACTCATACTTGGGAGTAAAATTATGTAAGGTTACTCTTCTATATCCTTCTGCAACATATAGTGTTCACATTGTCATAGTACTCATTCAATTCCGAAATGCTCTAAGGTATTCCGTATCCGGTAGTTGACTAGTGCTACTCATATGTTCCTTACTCATTGGTCAATGGTGAATCATATGACTCATGTCCGTTGGTTGACTCATGTTCATTAACTAATATGGATCATTAGCCTAAGGTTCCAAAAGTGTTACATTCCATGAGGGTTCTATAGAATTCCAGCTACGATTGACATATCTTGCTATTCACATGTGTCCTACTCTTAGATGAATGATGATTAACTTATCTCTTATTTATTGACTGAAGTTCCTAAGTTGTCATGATGTGGTAAATTCTAAGAGACCTATACAGAAAGAGAGTAATGAAGTAAAGAGAATCTATTTATTTTGAATAGCATTGTTCCAATCATGTCATGTTCCAAAGTCCTATAGTATTATGATTGTCTTTGAACCAATCTCCCATAAGTAAAAGTACCAATCTCATCAAAGTAATATGGGAAGTAATGTGCAAGATAATATATCTATCCCTAACAAGTAAAGGTATCAATCTTACAAGAGTAAAGACGTGAAGTAATGTATGTATGTGTTCCAAGTCACAAGGTATCGCTAAGCAATGAAAGTAAGAATAACAAGAGAAAGAAGTAATGTATAAATAATGAGTATTCGTGGGTGGTATCCCAGGATTTAAAATACCTAGCATGGGTCGATCCCAATAACACGGGTGGTATCCCAGGGGCGACAGAAAAGCCTAGCATGGGTCTATCCCGATACATCCCAGGGGTGATATAAAAGACTAGCATGGGTTATCATAAGTACATCCCAGGGGCGACACGAAAGCCTAGCATGGGTTATCACAGTACATCCCAGGGGTCACAGTACCTATCATGGGTTAATGACATCCCAGGGGCGACACGAAAGCCTAGCATGGGTTCACATAACATCCCAGAGGTCAAAGTACCTAGCATGGGTTAATCTGATCCCAGGGGCGACAAAACAGCCTAGCATGGGTAGAACAATAAAGATGAACATATGAAAAGACAAGAGAAGTAAAGAACGTAATGTACATGGTTTCCCCAAATACAGAAGAGAGTTCATTCACAGTTACCATTTCTCTTATATTGATTCCATTATTGTTGTTATTATGTATGATGTAATTCTTATGGCCTTACATACTCAGTACATTATTCGTACTGACCCCTCTTGGGGGAATTTACTTTAAATGTTGTAGGCGCAGGTACTAGTAGACCTCCTCAGTAGGCTGCGGACCATATACAGATCTTTGGTGAGCTCTAGTTGCTTCGGGGGCTTCCCACGTCACATGTGTACCCTAGGTTTTGGTATTATGTAAATATGGTATAGACATGGTCATGTATCTGTAGAGGCTTTGTAGACGGTTGTGGGAAGACAAATGTAAGAGGTGTATGTCCATAATGACTAGATGGCCTTGTCGGCCAAGTTTCACCTATGTATCTATTTATCACATGTTTCATGAATTCCGTTATTAGCATGATAAGTTCTTATGTGGTAATGGTATTTCTTATGACATGCATATAAACGAACATAAGCACAGATTGGTTCTTTCGGGCCTTATCGGCTTCGGGTGTCAATCACGCCTCATTGAAAGTCGGGGCGTGACAGAATCGCTTAAGAGTGTTTTAACTTCCCCTTAGTAAGCCTTAAAACTATGTAATTTAGGTGTAGGAAATAAGGAAAGAATAAAAACACCCTTTAAAAAATGTAACTAATTTTGCAGGGAATAGATGTCATAGGTATGGGTATGAGTCGTACCCTAAACCTATGAGTCACTCCCTAACTCATGGTCCCTGGGCTAAAATTCTGGATTGGGGCATGATTTGACCTCATAACTCATGGGGTCTGCCTATGAATCTTGGTCTACACTTGTGGCCTCTGAGAAGAAAATATAAACTCTCAGCTTTCTTATTAGAATGAGTCACCTGACAACTCGTTCTCTGTCCTAACAACTTGTGCCCTTGAGTCATTGCCACTGGGATGTAAATTATATCTTTCAGAACTTTGGTTTACTGCTCAGAACGATTGACATAACAACTCATCCTAGCTGACCACGACGTGTTGTAACACCCCATACATTTCTGAACCTATTTTAGTACCAAAACATTTATCGAATTATTTAAACATGAGATTGATGGGGTATTACACATTAAATTAGTAGGCATAATTGGTCTTGTGCCATTGGGCTCAATTGAGGCCCAAAATTACACACAAGACATGGCCCAAAAATGGAAGAAATGACCCATTCATAAAATGGATCAAGTAAACATGTCATATTTGACCAAGGGTGGATAAGGATGACCAAATGGACTATAAAAGGGCAAGAAAAATCTGATTTTATTCATTGAAAAACACATGTCTCATTCTAGAATTTTCCACAACATTTTCTCTTCAACCAAACCCTAAGGCAACCATACTTGGTTGGGCAAGATCACTCCTTTGCAAGCTTTGGTAAGTATTTAATCTCATGGTTTAATATATTATATGCTTAATATGGTGTATAAATCATGTTGGTTATGTTATCAAAGTGTTAGACAGTTTACTACGTGTAAAATAGTGTACTTTTGCTTAATCGGTAAAGGGTTTTGCCTTCTAAACTTGGAAGTGGACTTGTGGTCTTGAAGGAAGTGAGTTTGATGGATTAAATATCAACATGTAATATGTGTTTATGTCATTTACTTGTTTTCCTTATGTGTATAACACTTGGAATTATTGTTGTGAAATTAGTCATGGAATTGGTGACGTATTGAAAGGAAAATGCAGTTTTGGTGATGTTCATGTGTTGTGAAACCGTGATTGTTCGTTGGAATTCAAGTGACCTAAAATATTTTAATAGAAGCCTATTTATGATCATGGACCATTCATTGCAAAAAAAGGACCCTAAAATGACCCCCGGAGGCTGAAACGGGCATCCGCCCCCGCAGACGAAGGCACCTGCGGGTGCAGGTGACTTCACAGGTTCCCCTGGACACATCCAAGGGTAACCTGCAGATGCATTTCATCCACCTTCGGGCTCAGGTGGCTTCGCAGGTCACCCCAGAATGTCATTTTGTATGGTTTGTCTCTCTTTGATCCCCGAAAACCCCTATACCCTTTTTGGATGTAATTATCAACTTATGATACCTTTTGAATGACGTTAAGGGTTCGTTTGGAGTCATGTTCGATTATAACAATTATGGGTTGTTTTTAAAATATTGTTAAGAAAGGTATTGAGGTGACTTCACGGAATGATTGTGATGTACTGATAATGAGAAAGCGTAAAGGGTAAACTTGGTGTGAAATGCTATTGGTTTATGATGTTTTGGTCAATGTGTGGAATGTTATGATGTTGTTGTCATGTTAACATAGTTTATTGTATTGTAAAGGATGAAATGATGCTATATAGCAGTCACGTAACTCATTGTCATCTTATGCACTTGTAAGGTAACCAGTTTTTAACGTGAGCTCCATTATGAACTTGTGTTGTAGCGTAACACGTCAGGAAGGAACTGGATTTTTGTATTCACATCTAGGACGATATATTCATATTAGGAAGATAAGGTATGTAAGGTTACTCTTTCCGTATCCTTCTGTAGCACATAGTGTTTTCATTGACGTTGTACTTGTTCCATTTCGAAGTGTTCTAAAGTATCCCAGCTCAGGTTGACATATATTGTTATTCATATGTTTCTTATTCTTAGACCAAATGTGATTCACATATCTCTTATTCACGAACTGAAGTTCCTAAGCTCTCATAATATTGTAACTACTAAAAGAACTATCTCAGAGAAAGTAATGATGTAAAGAGAATCAATTCATTCTTGTGTAGCATTTCCAATAACTTTACATTCTAAAGTTCCAATAATGTTATGACAATGAATGTATCAATATCTCACAAGCGAATGTATCAATCTCGCAAAAGTAAAGGAATAAAGTAATGCATTTATGGTTTAATGTTTGAGAACCGGGACGAATCAAAGGGGCACATAAGCCTAGCTCGAGCGGACCCTAATACTATTTATTTTGACCCACTACTAAGGTGGATGACTACCCACTACTAAAGTGGATGACTACCCACCAATAAGGTGGATGACTAATCACCAATAAGGTGGATGATTATACTATAACCCACCGATAAGATGGATGACTAATGATGATGAACGTAAAGGTAAGTTAAGTAATGAACGTAATGTACATAGTTACAAACCTACAGATTGATGGTTTATCCATATTGGGTATTCTCTTATAATTATTTCCAGTGAAGTTCTTATGGATTGATGCAGTTTCTTATAGCCCTGCATACTCAGTACATTTTTTGTACTAACCTCCCTTGGGGGACTTACCTTACTTGCTGCAGGCACAGGTGCTAGTAGACCTCCACAGTAGGTTGCGAATTATTTGCCAGTCATTGGTGAGCTCTAGTTGGTTCGGGGCTTTCTGAGTCCCATGTGTGCATTGGTTTTTTTGCATTATATATGTTGTATAAAGCGGAGACTTATCCCGACTTTAGCTTAGCTGTGTATATGTATCTGTAGAGGCTTTGTAGAAGGTTGTGGGAAGATGAATGTAAGAGATGTATGTCCATTTTGACTTGATGGCCCTAACGGCCAAGTTTCATATACAGTATGTTTTCCATGACTTCTACCATTGGTATCTAGTTACATGAGATAGAACAACACTCATACAGAGGCATGCATATGAATAGACATAGATGAAGATTGGTTCTCTCGGGCCTTATCGGCTTCGGGTGCCAGTTTGTCCCGAATGGGATTTGGGGTGTGAAAAAAGTGGTATCAGAGCAGGTCGTCCTAAGGGTGTCTACAAAGTCGTGTCTGAGTAGAGTCTTGCTTATGGATGTGTTACGCGCCGCATTTATAAGTAGGAGGCTACGGTACATTTAGGAGTTATTTCATTTCCTCATTTCTAGATAGTGCAATAGAGTTAATGTTGTAAGTGAAAATTGTATCTGACCATGGAAATGGCTTTTTTTTTGTTTATAGTCAAATGTCGATCACCAGACGAGGTAGAGGTAAGGGTAAGCAGGTAGATATGCCTTTCGGAGAAGGAATGAGTAAATCACCACCTGACCAACCTAGTCAAGATGGGGCTGACACTGAAATTGCATTGTGGTCTTCTCCTACTTTTCCATTTCTGAGGAGCCAAGGGGTAGAGAAGTACCTGCAGAACCGCCTATAAATGACACTGACCAGGATTTAAGAAATGCAGTGCATATGTTGACCCAGCTAATTGTTGCACAAACTCAAGGACAAAATGGTCCATGACAGGCAATGACAATGAGGCTAGAGTAGCTAGTCGGAAGATGCAGTATTTTCTGAAATTAGACCCTTCCATATTCACTGGGTCAAACCCAAAAACGGACCCACAGGACTTTGTAGATCAAATTCAAAGGGCTCTAGATGTCATGCACGTGACTGGTATAGGAATAGTCGAACTTGCAGCCTATAGATTGAAAGGTGAAGCTATATTATGGTATGAAGACTGGAAAAGATCGAGAGGTATTGATGTACCTCCAATTGGTTGGAAGGAATTTAAAATGGCCTTTCTTGATCACTACCTCCCATATGAGATTCAGGAGGCACGTGCAGACCAATTTCTAAATCTCCGTCAGGGGAATATTAGTGTTAGAGAATACAGTCTACAGTTTAATTCTTTGGCTCGATATGCTTCGAATGTAGTGGCCACAATGACAGACAAAGTCCATCGGTATGTGGACAGATTAGATCCATATTTGGTAAGGGACTGTACCATTGCTTCTTTGAACAAAGATATGGACATAGCCAGAATACAGGCCTTTGCACAAAAGATGGAGGATCAGAGGCAACGAAGGAGGGTACATGAATTTGAAAGAGGGCCTTCAAAGAGGGCTAGACCTATGGGACAGTTTATGGTGTCTCCTGGAGGATCTGGGCCTCGGAGTTCTTCTCGACCGCCTAGACCATCATTTTCTTCCCCTACAGTAGGTACTTCATCACAATTTCGAGGGTCTAGAGGCAGTCATGCTGGGCAAAGCAGTGTGGTTCGAGGTTCACAGACAGTAAGATTTTCTCGACAACTGTGTCAGCACTGCGGGAAGTATCATTCAGGTGAATGTTGGTATAGACCGAATGTTTGCTTGTGGTGCAGTATGTTGGGGCATCTGATGAGCGAGTGTCTACAAGGGGGCATAGGTAGTGCAGCGCGACCTATGGGATCAGCCGCTGCGTTATCATCGTCAGGAGTACAGCCTATAGGGCATGGCATAGGTTCTAGAGGTACAGTTGGTGCTAATGAAACATAGAATCGTACCTATGCCTTAGCGGATCGACATAATTTGAAGGCTCCTCCTGATGTAGATGCAGGTACAGTATTCATATTTTTACATAAGGTAGATACATTGATTGATCCGAGTTCTACATTATCATATGTTACTTCCTTGATTACGAAAAAACGTGAAAGGACACCAGAGTATCTACACTAGTTGTGAATCCATTATAGCTAAAAGAGTATAGCATAATTGTATAGAAATTGTTTGTGGTTATGACACATTGGTTGACCTTCCTGAATTGGAAATGGTAAATTTTGAAGTTGTCATGGGTATGGATTGGTTGACTTCTTGTTATGCCACAGCCTATCTTAAAGCGAGGGAAACAATACCAAAAGGGGTACATATGACACTTAGTACGAGTGAAAGATACCGATGTGAAGTCACTAACTCTTCAATCGGTTCCAGTAGTAAATGAAAATTTTTGAGGTATTTCCTGAAGATCTTCCAGGTTTACCTCCAGAACGAGAAGTAAGGTTGGTATTAAGGTGATTCAGGCACTCAACCTACCCCTATCTTTCCGTATCAAATGTCCTAGAAAAGCTACGGGAGTTAAAGGAGCACTTAAAAAGATTTATATAAAAAAAATATTTAAAAACCTGAAAAAAGGAGAATACATAAGACCTAGTATGTCCCCGTGGGGCGCACTAGTGTTATTGGTACGGAAAAAAGATGGCACTTTGAGAATGTGTGTTGACTATCGGCAATTAAATAAGGTAACGGTTAAGAACAAATATCTCCTTCCAAGAATTGATGATTTGTTTGATTAGTTGCAGGGTGCCAAATATTTTTCAAAGATTGACTTGAGATCGGGTTACCATCAAGTCAGAGTTAGAAAAAAAATATATACCCGAGGCAGCTTTCTGAACACGTTATGGTTACTATGGATTTCTAGTTATGCCATTGGGGCTAACCAATGCACCAGCAGTTGTTAGAGATTTGATGAATAGGGTTTTCAAGCCACTTTTAAATGTGTACGTGACCATGTTTGGTGATGATATGCAAAATCACAAGAGGACCATGCTAATCATTTTGCAGCAAGTGTTATAGAGTTTTCTAAAGGTGAATTTTGGTTACAATCCATAGCGTTTTTGGGTCACATTGTATAAGATGAAGGAATGAAGGTCGATACGCAAAAGATAGAAATGGTGAAAACTTGGCTAAGGCCTATGATGCTCACAGAGATTCATCATTTTCGTGGGTTGGTTGGTTATTATAGAAGAATTACTGAAAGATTTTCTTCTATCCCTGTACCCTTAACAAAGCTTACACACAAAGCAATCAAGTTCCAGTGGAATGATGCATGCGAGAAAAGTTTCCAAGAGTTGAAAGCTAAATTAACTTCCACACCAGTTTTAAGTACTTCCCGAAGGCACAGAATGTTATGCAGTATATTGTGATGTTTCCAGGGTTGGCCTCGGATGTGTATTGATGTAGCATGGTAAGGTAATAGCGTATGCCTCACGACAGTTGCGACTATATGAGAGAAATTACCCAACACATGACCCTGAACTAGCAGCTGCGATATTTGCTTTAAAAGATATGGTGTCACTATTTGGAAGGGATTCATGTTGACATATCTACTGACCATACGAATTTGCAATATATCTGTAAGCTGAAGGACTTAAATCTGAGGTAGCAAAGGTGGCGTAAACCATTAAAAGATTATGACGTTGGTATCTTGTATCATCCGGGAAAAGCAAACGTGGTAGTTAATTCATTAAGCTGCAAAGCAGTAGGAAGTACTAATGACCAACTCACGGAAAAGAAAAATGTAGTCAAGAACTCTACATCAATTAACTAGTATGGGGTTTCTGCTTATTGAAACTCCAGATGAAAGAATTATAGTGTACAATGCAGTAGAATCTTCACTTGTAGCTGAGAGAGAGAAAAGCAATATGCAAATCCTATTTTCTTTCAGCTGAAAAAGAATGTACAGCAAAGTTTGACCAAGGTATTTGAGCTTACACGAGGGGGATTACTTCAATGCCGAAGAAGATTTTTTATACCAAATATAAATGAGCTAAGGAAAGGAATTATGACAGAAGCACATCATTCATGGTATTCCATTCATTCGGGAGCAACTGCAATGCACCATGGTTTGGAAAAAAAATGTATTGGTGAGGCAATATAACGAAGACTATTATCGATATGCTGACATTAGGAGAAGAGAATTAGAATTTTCCATAGGTGCTTGGGAATGTTTGAAAGTGTCACCAATGAAAGGGTAATGAGATTTAGAAAGAAATGAAAGTTGGCCCTATATAACGTGCAATATGAGATTACCCAAAGATTTGGGTAAGTTGCATATCAATTAGCACTACCCCAAGAACTCTCCACAGTTCATTCAGTATTTTATGTTCGATGTTTTGAAAGTGTATAGGAGATCCATCTCGTATTGCTCCTAGTAGAGCTGTACAAGTTACGAAATATCTCACATATAAAGAGGTACCTATTGCTATTCTAGATCGATGACAAGTGATAAGGTTAAGAAATGAAGAAGTATCTTCTGTAAAAGTACTTTGTAGGAGTCAGCAAGTAGAAAAAATCACATGGGAAGCTGAAGAAATGATGAGGTTTATGTATCCACATTTGTTTCAAATGGAAGAGAAAGTTCAAGATACGGGATCGGAGAAATAACAAGTAAGTATTTAGAAGCATTAAGTATATGTATATGATAACATGAAGAATGATCTTAGACTTGACTTTGTTTACATTGGATAAACATCCGAGAACGAATGTTTCTAAAGGGCGAAGGATATAACACCCCGTACATTTCTGAACCTATTTTAGTACCATAACATTTATGGAATTATTTAAACATGATATTTATGGGGTATTACACATTAAATTATTAGGCTTAATTGGTCTTGTGCCATTGGGCTCAATTGAGGCCCAAAATTACACACAAGACATGGCCCAAAAATGGAAGAAATGACCCATTCATAAAATGGATCAAGTAAACATGTCATCTTTGACCAAGGGTGGATAAGGATGACCAAATGGACTATAAAAGGGCAAGAAAAATCTGATTTTATTCATTGAAAAACACATGTCTCATTCTAGAATTTTCCACAACATTTTCTCTTCAACCAAACCCTAAGGCAACCACACTTGGTTGGGCAAGATCACTCCTTTGCAAGCTTTGGTAAGTATTTAATCTCATGGTTTAATATATTATATGCTTAATATGGTGTATAAATCATGTTGGTTATGTTAGCAAAGTGTTAGACAGTTTACTATGTGTAAAATAGTGTACTTTTGCTTAATCGGTAAAGGGTTTTGCCTTCTAAACTTGGAAGTGGACTTGTGGTCTTGAAGGAAGTGAGTTTGATGGATTATATATCAACATGTAATATGTGGTTATTTCATTTACTTTTTTTCCTTATGTGTATAACACTTGGAATTATTGTTGTGAAATTAGTCATGGAATTGGTGACGTATTGAAAGGAAAATGCAGTTTTGGTGATGTTCATGTGTTGTGAAACCGTGATTGTTCGTTGGAATTCAAGTGACCTAAAATATGTTAAGAGAAGCTTAGTTATGATCATGGACCATTCATTGCAAAAAAGGACCCTAAAATGAACGGGCATCCGCCCCCGCAGACGAAGGCACCTGCGGGCGCAGGTGACTTCGCAGGTGCCCCTGGACACATCCAAGGGTCACCTTCGGGTGCAGGTGGCTTCGCAGGTCACCCCAGAATGTCATTTTGTATGGTTTTGGCTCTTTTTGATCCCCGAAGACCCCTGTACCCTTTTTGGATGTAACTATCAACTTATGATACCTTTTGAATGACGTTAAGGGGTCACTTGGAGGCATGTTGGATTATAACAATTATGGGTTTTTGTTAAAATGTTGTTATGAAAAGTATTGAGGTGACTTGACGGAATGATTGTGATGTAATGATAATGAGGAAGTGTAAAGGGTAAACTTGGTGTGAAATGCTATTGGTTTATGATGTTTTTGTCACGCCCCGTATCCCAACGGGGTGGACTGTTACCCGGAGCCGACAAGGCCTGAGAGAACCAATTTTTGCTCAAGTACATTCATATGCATGCCATAAGAAACTTCACCAACACGTAAGAACATAAAATGTTAATAACGGAAATCATGGAGCATGTGATCTATATATATATATACGTGAAACTTGGCTGTTAGGCCCATTAAGTCAAGAGTACATACATCTCTTACATTCATGTACCCACATATGTCTACAAAAGCCTCTAACAGATGCATTTACAAGACTAACTGAGAGTCGGGACAAGTCCCCACTTTATACAACATATACAATACCAAAACACATATATAACTGTGACTCGGAAAGCCCCGAACCAACTGGAGCTCACCAAAGATCTGCAATTAACTGGCAACCTACTGTGGAGGCCTACTAGCACCTGCGCCTGCAGCAAGTAAGGTAAGTCCCATAAGGGACGTCAGTACGAAGAATGTACTAAGTATGTAAGGCTCATAAGAAACTGTATGACACATAAATACTTCAATGAACTCAAATACAAATGAATAACAAATATGGATAAGTCACCATTCCATATGTTCGGAACCATGTGTATTGCTTTCACTACTTTCTTTGCTTCTTTACTTCTGTGCTTATTCATCATCACTTGTGTCACTATGTACCCAGGCCCCTACTGATCAGTGGGTCTTAACATAACATAACGTTATGTTGGTATCGGCTCGAGCTAGGCTTATGCCTCTAGAGCTACCACCCATGAATCAATACATCGAGCTTGGCTCGAGCTAGGTTATTAACTCTAGAGCTGCCACCCATAAACCAACATATCAGGTTCGGCTCGAGCTAGGTTCTTACCTCTAGAGCTACCCCCTATCAGGTTCGGTCTGAGTTAGGCTTATGCCTCTAGGACTACCCCCTGATCCAATAATCTCAGGATCGGCTTGAGCTAGGCTTACGCCCCCAAAGCTACCACCCATACTCAATCATTAACCACATATGCATTACTTCATTCTTTACTTTTGAGATTGATACAATGATTGTCATAACATTATTGGAAGCATAACATTATTAGAAACATAACATTATTGGGACCATGGGATCTTTGGAACATTAGTCAATGAACGCGAGACATGTGAATCACAATTTATCAATGAGTAGGAAACATGTGATAATAACAATTGGTAACCGGATATAGGATACCTCTGAAAAATATTGGAATGGAACAAATAAAATGTCAATGTGACCATTATGTGTTGCAGAAGGATATGGAAAGAGTAACCTTACATACCTTATACTTCCAATATGAATACACAACCCTATACGTGAACACAATAGTCCAGCTCCTTCCTTATGTTTCACTCTACAACACAAGTACATAACGGGGCTTTCATTAACAATCAACTACCTTCCAAGTGTATAAGACGACAATGAGTTACATGTTTGCCTTAAAAATGTCATTTCCCCCTTACAATACCATTTACGGCATTGCTATACCAACAATACCACAACATGCCCAACATTGACCAAAATATCACAACCCAATAGCATTTTATACCAAGTTCATTCTTTACATTTCTTCATTAACACGATGTCACAATTACTCCATCAAATCACCTCAATACACCTCATAACAATATATCGGCCAAAATCCCATAATTTACACTTATAGAAAAATAACAATTTTAGTAACATAATTACACCATACATGTTAAAATTTCATCCATGCCATGCACTTTCATCAAAACCACAAGTCACCTTTCAAGTTTAATTCACAAAGATGACACATCTTTTACAAAAACACAAAAGTGCACCACTTACACTTTTAGAAATAACCATCATGATCTACATGCTCTCCCATGCATATAATATATTAATCCATAAGAATAATCACTTACCCAAACTTGCAAATGAGTGATCTTGTCCAAAGAAGCGCCTTAGGGTTATTAGGGTTTGAGAGAAAATATTTTGAAATTGTCTAGGAGGCATGAGAGTTAGAATGAATTAAAATCTTATTTTTTGGCCTTTATATAGTACTCAAGTCATCCTTAGTCATTTCCTTGCATTAAATTCAATGTTTGCTTGGTCAAAGTAGAAGAATAGGTCATTTGCCCCATTGGGCCTTGCATTTTGGTCTCTCTTTGGGCCTCAAATTGAGCCCAATTGGACATATTATCTTTTCAATGTGTAGTCTCCAATTCTCTCATGTTTAAATAATTCCATAAATTTCACGACAATTTTCACTTACGAGATTCCCGTTCGTAGCCTCAATCGCAAAAATAGAAATTTTAGTCGCTCATGGCTTATTTGAACATAATTTGTTAAAATACTTGTGCCAAAGAATTAACCCCAAATCGGATGCTAAACGTGCTCAAGAATAGTCCTACTAAAATGGAGTAATGATACCATGACTTAAAAGTCTTATATACATCATAATTATCGGAGAAAAATTTTAGCAAAACCCACCCTGGCACGCAGCTTGGCGCACCCCAATGCTGCCTATGCCAGAAAAATTTCTGGCGTAGGCGGCCTGGCACGCTGCCTGGTGCGCCCCAGGGCTGCCTGTGCTAAAAACAATTCAGCCAGAAGCGGCCTGGGGCGCGCCCCACACCCAAAATGTGATTTTTTTCCTTTCTTCGACTTTTCTTTACGGATTTGGTTAAATCCTTCAAGTTCATGTCTTTTGCTTACCTCCTAACCTTAATATCCATTGCTTGGAAGTCCTCCAAGCCTCATTTTTCACCCCACAATTGCTCCACGAAATCACAAACACCTCATATAAAGGTCTAATCACATGTACTAGGCCCAATGTCAAATATTTCATCAATGACACTACAAAATACATACCTATGGCTCTCGACACCTAAGTAAACATTGTTCAACGTCATCAAGTAGGGTCAGGAAGGTACGGGGTGTTACATTCTTCCCCCCTTAGATACATTCATCGTCGAATGTTAACAATATCGCTCCAATTACAACAAATGCATCTCTATATTAGCATATGTATACATAGACACTTAATGCTCATAGATAATTACTTGTTATTGCTCCTCTTCCGCACTTTGAACTTTTTATTCCATTTGAAGCAAATTAGGGTACTTGGACATCATCATTTCTTCCGTTTACCATGTGATCTCCTCTACTTGTTGATTTCTCCAAAGGACTTTTACGGACGCTACATCTTTATTTCTCAACCTCTTCACTTGTCTATCTAGAATAGCAATGGGTATCTCCTCATAGGTAAGATCCTCCATAACTTGAACATCCTCAACGGGAACAATACGATATGGATCTCCTATGCACTTTCGAAGCATCGAAACATGAAACACTGGATGGACTGAGGAAAGTTATGGGGGTAGTGCTAACTCATACGCAACTTGCCCAAATCTTCTAATAATTTCATATGGGCCTATATATCGTGGACTCAATTTTTCTTTCTTTTCGAACCGCATTACCCCTTTCATTGGGGACACCTTCAAAAATACCCAATCACCTATGACGAATTCGAGCCCTCTTCTTCTAACATCAGCATATGACTTGTGGCGACTTTAGGCCTTTTGTAGCCACTGTTGGATCACTTTAACTTTCTCCATAGCCTGATGAACAATATCTGGCCCAAGTAAAGCAGTTTTGCCTGCTTCAAACCATCCGATTGGTGATCTACATTTCCTCCCATACAAAGCTTCATAAGGTGTCATTTTAATACTTGAATGATAACTATTTTTGTAAGCAAATTCAATAAGAGGCAAATGGTCATCCCAACTGCCTTGAAAATCTAACGTGCATGCTCGTATCATATCTTTAAGTGTTTGGAAAGTACGTTCTGCTTGTCCATCAGTCTGAGGATGGAAAGCCGTACTCAAATTCACCTGTGTACCCAAACTCTGCTGAAAAGATCTCCAAAAATGCACAGTAAACTGAGCTCCCCTGTCTGATATAATGGAGATCGAAATCCCATGTAACCGCACTTTTTCTTTAACATACAATCTTTCATAATACTCAGCTGTATAGGTGGTCTTGACTGGTAGGAAATGCGCTGATTTGGTAAGCCTGTCAACTATAACCCATATAGAATCAAATTTCCATAGTGTACGAGGCAAACCTGTGATGAAATCCATATTAATCATGTCCCATTTCCAGACGGGAAGATTGATACATTGCATGTAACCTCCTGGTTTCTGATGCTCTACCTTTATTTGTTGACAATTCGGGCATTGAGCGACAAATTCTGCAATGTTCTTTTTCATGTTTCCCCACTAATACACTTCTTTTAAATCATGATACATTTTAGTAGCACCCGGATGAATAGAATAGCGCGAATGATGCATCTCTGTCATAATTCGTTTTCTCAGCTCATCTACATCCGGTACATATAATCTTCCTTGGCATTGAAGTACCCCTTCTTGTGTAATATCAAAGGTCGTAGTCAGACCCTGTTGTACATTCTCTTTCAACTGCAATAACATAGAATCCCCAAACTGCTTCTCTTTTACTTCAGCTATTAAGGAGGATTCCACTGCATTTTACACAATAATCCCTTCATTTGGAGATTCAATAAAGGCGAACTCCCAAGCTAGCTAGTTGATGTAGATCTTTGATTATCTCTTGATTTTCAGTCAACTGGCCACTAGTGCTTTCTACTGCCTTGCGACTCAATGCATCAGCTACCACATTTGCTTTGCCTGGATGATAGAGAATACCAATATCATAGTCTTTTAAGAGCTCTAACCACCTTCGTTGCCTCAAATTGAGTTCCTTCTGCTTAAAGATATACTGTAAACTTTTATGATCAGTATAGATATCAACATGAACTCCATACAAATAATGACGCCATATCTTTAAAGTAAAAAACACCGCTGCTAATTCAAGATCATGTATGGGATAATTTTTCTCATGTGGCCACAACTGTCATGAGGCATATGCTATGACATTACCGTGCTGCATCAATACACATCTGAGGCCAACTCCGAAAGCATCACAATACACTGCATAACCGTCGGTACCTTCGGGAAGTACTAAAACTGGTGTGAAGGTTAATTTATCTTTCAACTCTTGGAAGCTTTTCTCACACGCATCATTCCACTGAAATTTAACTGCCTTATGTGTAAGCTTTGTTAACGGTGCAGCAATGGAGGAAAAACCTTCCATAAATCTTCGGTAATAACCTGCCAATCCAAGAAAACTACGAATCTCTGTAGGTGTCATAGGTCTTGGCCAATTTTTCACTGCTTCAATCTTCTGTGTATCAACCTGTATCCCTTCATCTGACATAATGTGACCCAAGAATGCGACGGATTTTAACCAAAACTCACACTTAGAGAACTTTGCATACAACTTACGCTCACGGAGAATCTGTAACACCTGCCGTAAGTGATTAGCATGGTCCTCTGGTGATCTTGAATAAACCAGAATGTCATCTATAAATACCATCACGAACACATCTAGAAATGGCTTAAACACCCTATTCATCAAATCCATGAACACAGCTGGTGCATTTGTTAGTCCAAATGACATAACTAAAAATTCATAATGGCCATACCGTGTTCGGAAAGCTGTCTTGGGTACATCTTCTTTTCTAACTCTGACTTGATGGTAACCCGACCTCAAGTCAATCTTTGAAAAACACTTGGCACCATGTAACTGATCAAACAAATCATCAATTCGAGGGAGGGGATATTTTTTCTTGATCGTTACCATATTCAATTGCCGATAGTCAATGCACATTCTCAACGTACCATCCTTCTTCCGTACAAATAATACCGGCGCACCCCACGGGGATATACTAGGCCTGATGAAGCCCTTGTCCAGCAAATCTTTTAACTGCTCCTTCAATTCACGCAATTCTGCTGGAGCCATTCTATACGGAGGAATAGAGATAGGCTGAGTGTCTGGAATCACATCAATACCAAATTCTATTTCCCGTTCTGGGGGCAAACCTGTAAGGTCCTCTGGAAATACATCAAGAAATTCATTAACCACTGGGACCGACTGAGGAGTTAGTGGTTCCACATCATTATCTCTCACTCGTACTAAGTGACATATGTACCCCTTAGCTATCATTTTCCTAGCCTTAAGATAGAAAATAAATTTTCCTCTTGGTGCCCCTACATTACCTGCAATTCAAGACTATTTTCTTGCGAAAAAAGAAAATGTACCTTCTTGGCCCGGCAATCTACCGTGGCATAACAAGAAGCCAACCAATCCATTCCCATTATCACATCAAAATCCACCTTGTCTAGTTCAATGATATCGTCCAGTGTATCATGACCACACACAGTTACCACACAATTACGATATACTCTTTTTGCAATAATATATTCACCAACTGGTGTAGATACTTCAATTGACTTAGTTAGTAGTTCCGGTGTTCTTTCAAATTTAGCCGCAATCGATAGAGTAACATATGACAATGTAGAACCCGAATCAATCAATGCATATACATGATACGAAAATATGGATAATGTACCTGTGACGACATCATGGGATGCCTCTGAATTCTGCCGGTCCACTAGAGCATAAGTACGATTCTGGACTCCACTAGTACTGGCTACTCCTTTGGCACCTCTACCACGACCAACAGACTGCACACCTCGGCCTAAAGAAGGAACCGATGATGATGACGCAACTGTCGATCCCGCCAGTCGTGCTATACCACTCATACTCCTCTGGGGATACTCTTTTATCATATGTCCCATCATACCGCACCAAAAGCAAGCATTTGTCCCCAATCGGCATGTACCTGAATAAATACGCCTGCAGTGCTGACACTGCTGACTAGGAAATCTTGCTGCCTGTGATCCGTGAACTCTACTACTCTGCCCAGATTGGCCACCTCTAAACCCTCGAAATTGAGAGTGAGCGCCTACTGTGGAATAAGAGAATGATGGTCTAGGCGGTCTAGGAAACATCCGAGGCCTAGATCCTCCTTGGGACATCATAGACTGTCCCATAGGTCTAGCCCTTTTGGACTGTCCTCTGTCAGATTCATGTACCCTCCTTCTCTGTCTTTGATCTTCCATTTTCTAGGCAAAGGCTTGTATTCTGGCTATGTCCATGTCTTTGTTCAAGGCAGCAATGGTGCAGTCCCTTACCAAGTAGGGCTCTAATCTGTCCACATATCGATGGACTCTATCTGTCATTGTAGCCACTACATTTGGAGCATATCGAGCCAAGGAATTAAATTACAAACTGTATTCTCTAACGCTCAAATTTCCTTGACGGAGATTTAGAAACTGATCTGCTCGTGCCTCCCAAATCTCATATGGGAGGGTAATGATCAAGGAATGCTGCTTTAAATTCTTCCCAATTAGGTGGAATTGCACCGATACCACGAGACTTCTTCCAATCTTCATACCACAATATCGCCTCTCCTTTCAATCTATATGTCGCATGTTCAACTGTTTCAATACCAGTCACGTGCATAACCTCTAAAGCCCTTTGAATTTGATCCACGAAGTCCTGTGGATCTGCTTTCGGATCTGACCCAGTGAATATAGGAGGGTCCAGTTTCAGAAAATCCCGTGTTCTGCGACTCGCCACTCTAGCCGCATCATCCTCATTTGTCGTTGGACCAGCTCGTCCTTGACTTTGTGCCGCAACTAACTGAGTCAACATATGCATTGTATTTCTTAGATCCTGGTCAGTGGCATTCATTGGTGGTTCTGCGGGTACTTCTCTACCTATTGTCTCTTCAGGAGCTGGAAAAGTAGAAGAAGACCGCGATGTAATTTCAGTGTTAGCTCCACCTTGACTAGCTTGGTCAGGTGGTGATTTACTTGTGCCTTCTCCGTCAAGCATATCTACCTGCTTACCCTTGCCTCTACCTCTTCTTGTTTTGAAAAAGTTCCATTTTACAATCTCCTTTTAAACCACATTGAATCGGTATAATCCTCCTCAATGCTTCCATAGTATTCCATCCATGTGAAAAAATTTCGCCTATAGCATACTTCAGATTTTTTATCTCATCCATTCTATCTACCTCTGCTTCTGTCCATCTTATCACTACTTACCATTTATCATATGCACTTCCTTCATTGGAATGTCCATAGTATTTGTTGTTTGTGTGTTATTTTCATTGGTATCGTTGATGGGGGATTGTAATGTTTGTACAAAGTTAAGCATCCCATCAGGATTTGTACTTTCTTTGGTTTTGAGTATTTGATCATTGGTAATCTCACTATTGGAAGGTTGTTTAGTGGTAGGGTTTGTGGTGTTTCTATGATGATAGAAGTTTGGGAATTGGCTAGCAGATGTCAAGCTATACTGTTCAACCGCCGGAGGTGGCTGTTCAGAGGCCGAAATGGCCATATTCAAGCGAGTTTAGGGTTAGGGTTGGGCATGCAAGAGACATGGTTTGAGAGATTAGAATTTTGATTCAAAAAAAAAAAAATCACATTAACTAAAATCTTGTTATTTTCTTTATCGAACTTTCTTCAGTGATTTTTTTAATTCAACTAAGACTTTCAATAGAAATTCAAAAGCACACATTTCAAAATCAGTGGTTGGATATGTTTTAGGGACAATCTACAAAGTCTTAAAGCTAAATATTATACAATTTGATCAAAAAAATTTGGTGCATCTACTCTATGGAAAAATTATTTATTCTCTCTGTTTAAATTATTTGCCTTACAATCTCTTTCTTATTTTTTGGCAACTCTTTAATTTCAACTTTCTGCATGACACTACCTTGGTACTGTGAAACAGATAGAAAGAGTCAATACGGCTCAAATAAGGACTTAAGAGTGAACCACACCCAGAGGAGGAGAGTTTGGAGCTGGTGGTTCCGACGACAACAGGCAGGCAACATCTTCCGACGACAGTAGAGACCAAGTGAAAGAGTGTCGGATACTCCTTTAGGAAAGTCCGATATTTTCCTTTGTTTATAGGTTTTTTAGTTTTGGGCCAGATTTTTGCTTTTGGACATGCCCCTTTTTCTTTTATTTTCTTTGGTCTTGGCCCTTTTGTTTTTTAGACCATTTTGATTATTAATAAAAGTCGATCCACTGACCTAAAATTTTAACTAAAAAAAAAAATTCCACGTAACACATTTATAATTATAAGATTAAAAGTCATTTAATACATTCTACACATCTTTAATTTAACATCACAAGAGTTAAAAGTCTTTTTTACAAAAAATTTAAAAAAAATCAGATCCATGCCAAATTAAAAACAAACTAAAATAGACAAGTTAAATTTTAGGTAAAGATTCTTGGCTACACCACTGATACCAATATTATTTTTCACATGAACTACTGTATTATTTTATACCATAATGAATGTTGGATAGATTATATAATTAGCTATACTTGAATAAAACAATTCAAATGATAAAATTGTCCTTCCATAATTGGAAACAAGAGTTTATCCCATTCAAAACGGAATACAGGTTCCAGATTATATACCGTGTTACCTCATTTTAGCTAGCATTTGGACATAAATTTTCAATTTTGGGTGAAGTTTGATTTGAAATTGAAATGTGTTTGGACATAATTTTTTAAAACATATTTTATTTTATTCTTTTGAAAAACATGACTCACACCCACAAGTCCTAAAAACTATTATCAAATATACTTACTAGTCCTATACATGCAGAAGCTTTATCGATGCCATTCATTATCAGTCAACCCAAACCCAAGTTTAGGAAAAAGGGTAGATATGCATTAGTTGTGGGTTATATATAGATGGAGAAGGTTGGGGCAAATTTTGAAATAGTCCCGACGGCCATATTTTGGACCAAAAATAGGTTTGACGCTATTTTGGAATTTGAGATTTAACAACATACCCATTATATTGCAACCAAGTGGGGTTTGAGGAGGATAAGTGTATGCAATCCATAACACTACCTCAGATGTGAGATAGAGAGGTTGTTTCCGATACACCCCCGGCTCAAGACAAAACAATCTAGAAAAGAAATAATAAAGAAACAAGAAACAACAGAAATTATCACACCCAATAATAACATAAAACAAGACTCATCAAGTAATAGGACAAACGATAACACACTAAAACAATACTAATACTATAACTACTAGCACGGATAACAAAACAAAGTTCTCCTACCTACTAACAATGACGCACTCCTTCCTGCAAGATAACCCAAAAACTAGATAAATTCTATAAGCAAATTGATATTTTAAATAAATTCCAAATTTTGTGTCCAAACGGGAGCTTAATACTCCCTCCAGTTTTTGTCACAGTAGGGAGAGGGTTTTTAACAGCTAAACTATAAAGTTTATTAAGGCAAACAAGTATTGAGAACGATGAAGTTCTATGTGGGTGCTGCTGTCGTTGCTATATTACATAAATTACAAGGCAAGGATGATAATTGTAACGGTAGAATTCAAGAGTAGGAAATACCAGGAGTAACTCTCTGAACAAAATTTCCTGGAATTTTCCGACCTATAATTACTCAAAACTGTATCTACTAGTAGCTTGACAAAAGCCAATAATCCAAAAAATGAACATACAAGAAAAATAACAATTCCTTTGTTTTCCATGTGTATCTGATTCCTTTGAACCTTTTCCACCTCCTTCCTGCATGTTGATCAAATGTGAGAACAACAAAATGCAGAAAAATCCCGATAAATATCGGGCAAAAGTAATGCAGAAAAATAAGGATCCACATAAATATTGAGGAAAAGTAAAACAAATTTGCTTTATTTAGGAATTGTTACTATGAGAAATTGGGCAACTGTTCAATATATTTACCTCTATCCATCTAAATTTTGGTTTCATACAAGAAATGCAGGGGAACCAATGTTGTTACATTTGAAGGAAAAAAAAAAAAAGGAGTAACACAAGAAAATTCATGCATCTCTTGACCAGTCCCATCTGAAGGAATAGCAAATAGAATACAGGATACCAAGGTAACTAAGCTAAAATTGGAACATACATTAATAATGGTTGGTCGAGACAGTAATGCTGCATATGGATGAGTTCATTTCAAATCCTCTATTTCTGTGTTCAAATGCATAAGTTTCAAATAAATTGAATGCTGTTTCATAGTACAATACTTCCTATTTGAACACTTCTTCTACTGGTGAGATAAATATCGTAGCATGAGTTCCTTTGAAAACTACAGTTACATATAAAATAATTTCTGCATTTACGTTCACTTGTGTCAACTGGTTCCTTCTTCATACGAGCAGCATAGTAATATTAAACAAAATTGAAATCCCACAATCTAATGCTTCCCAATTTAAGAGGGATAATTCCTACCTCATGTCAAAAATTTCTACCTATTATCCTACTTGTACAAACTAATACATTCCTGAAAGATAACATAGGACGTCGTCAGGGGCAGATACCCCCTCGGCAACCAATTACAGTGTATATATAAGGTTTTTTTTTTTTTTATTTTCAAGTATATATATAAATTTTGAATCCCTTGAACATAACACTATAAGTTGGCTTAGTGGTTGAGGAGGTTCAAAAGTCACCTTCAGGTTTCAAGTTCAAATCTCAAGGACTACATTTTTACTTTCCAAACCCCTTAAAATTCCCGAATAAATAGAGAAAGAGAATAGAATCAGGTCAAATAGACTTTATAACAGGATGTCCTAATTAAGATAGTCAAACATATTGGTCACTAATTGCGCAGAATCCCGGAGGAAAACAAAAAGGATAAATTTTGTTGCATTTGAATCAGTTATTTTATTCATATTTTAAACAGAAAACCAGATTCTTGCTAAGTGAGACTTGGTGATTCTATTATTAGGAGAAAAATATACCTAAGAATAGCATTTCCCCTGATAATTTCTTCTAGCTGTGTGGAAACAAGGGATTTCCATGAAACAAGGTCGACAACTTCTTTACCCTGAAAAAAGCATTGTGATAGAATATTTTAGTCAATAACATTGAGGTGAACTTTACTATACGCTTATGCCACAGACTAGAATCTGGGAAAAAAAAAAGGGGGAGCAAAGATGAGAGGAAGAAATCCACATACTATGTCATCCTTGCTTTGAGATAAACCCCTTATGTCTGACCTGATATGTTGAAGAAGAACATCTTTTTCTCCCATTTCAGAGTCGAAGTCTTTGAAAATCTTTCCATATCTAGAATTTAACTCTTCCAGGTATCGTTCCAAAACAGACAAATTGATATCTAGAGACCGCACTTTTTTCATCAGTATCTTCAGACTGTCCCCCGGCATCCTATTTACCTGTTGATGACGAACTTCTTCCACTGGGTCAGGCACATCAATTGTCATTACTCCCCTTTTAACATCAGCTTTTCCAACAGCAAGATCCTCATCCATTTCATCATTGACATTTTGAAAAGTTTCACCTTGATTAGAAACATGTTGACTGGGCACAGATTTCTCCTCATTACTAGTTTGTTCGGGTACAAACAATTTATCTTGATCAGAGATAAGATCCTCAAGCATAATTTCAACAGCATCAACTCCGTGCACCTCCAAAATGCTCAAGGTACAGTAAAACTCTGAACCATAATGGCCCAGAAGACTCAATTTAAGATATCTTACCCATTTTGGCTCTGGAAGAAGAAACCTTTGAGCATGCCTTACATTTCCAGCAGTAAAATTCCCAAGTTTGATCCATGTGTCTGTAGGATAAATGGGACTACCAAGGAGCTCAAAATCTTTTAGGTTAGATGAGTGATGTTCAAAATTTGCAACCTCAACTGTATCCACAAGGGTTTCTTCTGACAGTTCGATGACAACAAACTTCTCTTCAGCTGAGCAAGGATTACGAAGGTACTTGTCCTTATCTCTGCTCAAAATGTTGGAAGCACCTTTTGCTTCCTTGTTGTAAGCCAGGACTTTGGCTCCTTTTGATGCAGAAGCATAATTATACTCTGATCCTCCTGGCTCTAACCTATGTATAATTCCTCCAGACTGGCCAATTTTGTTCAGATTTTTGGCGTTAAATGCCTTGTTTTTGAATTCATCAAGACCTGGAGGCACGGCACGAGTAAATCTGTCAGATTTTGAAGCATCCTTTTCTGAATTTGGAGCTGACTTTGGTTTCCCCTCAGTAGTTTGTTCTTGAATTGCAGGACCAGGGTTGTTGTCTTGCAAAACATCTGGTGATTCTCCATTGCTGATTTGACTTTTGCCTGCCCGTGTACATGAATTCTTGGCTGAATCATCAAATTGGATTTCCTGTGATGAACTGGAAGTCTTGGGCAAAGCAGAACAAGTGCCTCTACCATATTGAGGGTTTTTTTCAGCACATGATCTTACAGCAACAGGAAAATATCCAGAGCCATCTACATTAAACAAACATGACAAGTTAAAGGCAAGGATGAAAGCTTTTACTTTTGAATAACAGTAATGATGTGATGGAAGACAAATTTCAACTTTTAGACTAATTAAACAGAAATGCTCAAAAAAAAAAAGGGGAATTGGATCAAGGGCATATTGTTGTACAATTTGTGTGCAACTTTTAATCACCCTTTTCACTTAAGTTGAATATAAAGGAGTTACTATCATACAAAAATTAAGTTAATGTAACTAACCTCCATTAATATCACTATGACCAATCCACAAGTTCAAAAGGAAAACAAGAGCCCACAGAAGAGCAACTGCAGAAAGAGAAACTTTATAAGCCCGATTCCTCCCATAAATTGCCTTCTCCAAAGCTCTTCTTTGCAGAAGAGCCCTGCGTGATCTCTGCATTGCACATCAATCTGATCTTCTGTGACTCAATCCTAAGAAGAGCTAGTCAAAAAAAGCCAACACCAGAAAAAGGAAACTTTTATACTTCAATCACCCCTCGAAATTGCAGAAGGCACAGATTCAGCTATAAAAGAAAATCACGATAGGTGGCTCACTCAGATTAGATGCCAAACGATTTGGATCAATTCGCAAAATTTGGGCGAAGAATAGAATTGCAAATTCATCATACCAATCGACTAGTCTATTGCTAATTAATTGATCATACCATCTAATGGAGTAGGAGAGGACAAAAAATTATCAATTGCTAATAAAGCCTAGCATATAGAGTGCATCAGAAGTGAAATAAAGAAAGCACATGACTCAAGACTAAACCCAAAAAAGCATTTGATGGGCCTTTACTCCTCTTCAACTATTTCCCCACAGCTGTATAACCAACATCAAAATCTTGGAACTGAAGCCAACCGTAAATATACATACAAGAATAGAGAATTGCCACTCATATCATATTCCATATAACACCAAAACCTAGTAAAAAAGATGCAAACTTTTCCCCATATTTAAAAGGGCAGCCCGGTGCACTAAGCTACCGCTATGTGCGGTGTCCGGGAAGGGCTCCACCACAAGACTGTATTATACGCAGCCTTACCTTTCCCCATATTTGGAGAAGAAAATAAAAGACAGATCCAAATTTATAGCTCGATCATCAGAAAGAAACTCCAGAAACAAAAGACTCAAATTGTTGAAAGATATATTACTAATTAAACTACGAAAACATAACATAAGTCGGTGAAAAGAAAGCAAGATAAATGAGGCAAGATCACCTTGATCTTCAAAACCCAAAACAAACAAAAAAAATCCCTCAAAATCGCTGATTCCAGTGAAAATCTTTTTCTGGTTTTGTCTTCCCGTTTCAACTCTTGTTTTTTTTATATATATATATAGTATTCAACCTCAGATAAACGGCTCTCTTACATCTACTATTCCTTTTTGAAAAAGTCCTCTCTCCCGTTGATTCTTGAAAGACTTGAAATTCGAAGAAGAAAAAATGGTGGTTTCTCTTCTTACCATCAACTATGGACCCACTTCACCATTCGAAGAGACAATTGAAATGAAAAAGGAGTGAGTGGACGGACAAGTTTAGGGTCACATGTAATGTGGAAGGGCGGAGATGACAGTCCAATGAATGAAGGTTTAAAAGGGCGGATGACGGGTAAATGCCAGCTGTACCTTAATAGGTCCAGCTGTAAGGGGTAGATCTTTTAAGCTGGAATTAGCAAGAAAAACGTAATCGGCACAGAAACCTAGGTTTCCATTCAAAGTACACTGCGTGGCCTTTCTGCTGTCTGCCACTACTCACTTTGAATAAATTACCGGATTCCTATATTTCTATAATATCTATTGGATGATGAGTCCATATCAGTACTGGTCTAATGTATGTTATTATTTTTATTTTAATTTATATGTATAGATAAAATTTAGAAAATTTATCAATTTTTTATATAATTTTTAAACATTTTAAGTTATTAATTATTAATTTATAATACTTTTACATAATTCTTTTATTTAACTTGAAACAGAGTATTAGAAAGTGGTGGAGCCTTGATGGAAATGTAAGACTTAGAGGGATTTACCAATTTTTATTCTGTGGTATTTATGGGAAAAAAAAAGGAATACAATAATGCATGGGGGTACATTCTCTACTGGGAAAGTCATTTGGGAGATAACAGAAATGATAAGGAAATTCATTCGTAGCAGATTCAAGGCACGCCTGGAGAGTAAAAACTAGCCTACAATTGTTGTTGTTTTGGAGGGTTATAGTCCCGTTTACATTTATAAAATTGTTAGGTGGCTTTCACCTCCTGTTGATTGGTGCAAATGCAATACAGATGGAGCTTCTAGGGGCAATCCCACCCCTAGTTCAGTTGCTTTCTGTATTAGGAATTCAGAGGGTGATTTAGTCGTTGCTAAGGGCATCAGAATTCATGACACCACTAATTTAGTGGCAGAAGCAAGGGCCATAAGAGAGGGTTTGATCTACTACAGGGACAACAGTATCAACAACATAATTCTAGAATCTAATTCCATGGCACTAGTGCAGATTTTAAAAGGAGAATGGGAAGTTCCATGGAGTATATCAGTGGAAGTGCAGTGCAGTAATACGATAAGAAATTCATTATCAGTGAGAGTATAACACTTCCTTCGAGAGAGAAATACTCTCGCTGGTTTTTTTGCTAACCCTATTTTTTTTATTTTCCAGATAAACCATTTTCAAGAGATACCAAGCACAACTAAGAGATTACTGAACTTAGATAAAGCAGGAACACCAAACATATGGAGGTTTTCAGTACATACATCATGAGAAAAAGAATGGACACACAAGTGGAAAGCATTTTTAAGTAGGTTACGTTTTCTCATATATCATATTTTAAGAGAATAAGCACTTAGATAGCTACTTTGTCTGAAGTAATTTCAAGTGATTTGAGTATTGCACCTGTGAGAATTTTTGGGTGTTCCTTAGATACCAAATCAAGACAAGTATGCATCAGGGTCTTTACTCTTTCAATCGAATCTAAAAAGCTTGATTTAACCTGCAAAAAGATGATGCATCATAAACTTCTCGTTATTGTCATTTGTTGTTTTCCCTTTATCTTTAGATCTAGTGGCGGTATCAATCTCAGAAGAGATTCGATCCACTAATTTAGAGAAAAGGGGGAAGTAATAAAGAGCAAATGAGAACAAGAGGCTTACACTTATTTGCGATAGGAAGATGGTGGGATGGCATTGTTGACACCCAATTTTGCCTCTCCTTTTTTCTAAAATTAATTTTTTTATGCTTATTAGTCCCGATGACTTTGTCAAAATATTTTTCTTATTTTTGAATTAATTTTGATAAATTTACCACCAATAGTGATTTTTGAAAATATTATTTCCCTTACTTTCTATTCTATATAGATAAATATACAATAACTACAAATACCGTATCATTGTAAAATTGATCAAAATATATATATTTTTTATAAATTAATCTGTTCACTATTTTTTCAATAAACTATTAGTGTGTTAACTTTTATATCGAACTCTAAATAACTTTTGCTATATTATAACATTACCTTATTTATAGTGTCATTTTTTTTATTTACTATAGTTATGCGTGTCAAATTATTTAAAGTGTATATGTACAAATAGGCATGCGTATATATGTGTGTGTATACATACATGTATGTGTATAAAAATGTACGTATGTTTTGGGGAATGAATTGGGATGAAAGAAGCATCGCTAAATTAATTAAGGAAAAATCATATTTTTATAAAGGATTTATTATGTTAACTTGGGGTGAATTAATTTATTTTTCAGCCAAGAGATTGCAGCCTAAAACCTCCAATTCCACCGACCCAGCCCAATAAACAATTAAACACCCCTAAACACTACCCTAATATCTCTTCCCTCCTCACTTCATCATCTTCAACTACAATAGCACACATGCACAAACTCACCCAACGGACCCTTCCCAGACAAACTCTAACTACCCCTGTGCAACACATCTCTTCCACCCCGATATTCAGGCGTATTTCACACATAATATTGTATATCTGTGTTTTCCTCTTTTTTCGCGATTTTCAGGTCACAAAAGTCTCACCTCTCCACTGTTAGCTTGGAGGAGAGGAGAAAATTTAAATATCATCAGGATAAGATCTGTTTTCAGCCCTCTATCTCTTTCAAATAAGCCTGAAAAAGGTAAATCCTTATCCTTACTTCATCTCTTTTCAAAATCTATGAATTGTCCCATCAATAAACTTTAAAATTCAATTTTTGAATCCAATTTAGAGCCTTTTTGAGAATCTTATACACTCCAAAACGGGCTTATAAAAGGGGGCTTTGGCCATCCCTTTAAGGGCAAGAGTTGAAGGTGGAAAAGGTCAAGGATAATTAAAAGAATTCATCTTCTTTGTTCTCCAAATTTCTCCAGCTCATCTGCTCTAATTTCTTTCCTTTTAACGCACTAACTGTCACGCCTTAATTCCCATTGGGGCTGACAGGAACCCGTAGCCGTAAAGGCCTGAGAGCACCAACCCATAACCTTGTACTTCTCTTGTATGTAACTATGATAATCAAAGGTTCTACCAAGTATGGATATGACGCATCGATAAAAATAAACCACGTAGGCAAGCCCAAAACTATATATACAAGACTTGGTCGTTGGGACCACAATGTCTAAACGACAAGAAACTGCCATGCTTAACTTTATATTAGTCTACGAAGCCTCTACAAGATACATAGACTTATTTAAGGTCAGGACAATCCCTCGGCTCACTCTTAACTACTATACAATACCAAAATATATATAACAAACTCGAAAAGCCCCAAATCAATCTGGAGCTCACCAATAGCCACTGGATATCCTGTGCTCCTACTGGAAGGTCTACTAGCTTTTGTACCTGCAACATGAAATGCAGGTTCCCTGTGAGGAACGTTAGTACGAAAGTATGTACTGAATATGTAAGGTTGAAAGTAACTATACATAACACAAGAGGCCAAATGAAATTAGGTACAAGTGATAGTGCTAATAGACCACCCTTACATATACTCATGGAATTGTGTACATTACATTCCTTTCTTTACTTTACCTTTCTTTACTTTATAATCTTTGTAAGCCATGTGGAACAAATGACCAACTGATCAGTGGTAAATACACAGGTTGGGATCGGCCCATGCTAGGCTTACGCCCCTGAGCTGCCACACATATATAGATTGGGATTGGCCCATTCTAGGCTTTCACCCCTAAGTTGCCACCCATATGTAAATAGATTGGGATCAATCCGTGCTAGGCTTTCGCCCTTGAGCTGCCACCCGTACATAACCAAATTTGTGTTACTTAGTTTATTTAACCTTTGAGATTATTACTTTAGTGGTCATAACATTATTAATCCTTGGAACAATAGTCCAGCAGTGAGAGACACTGAGTAAACACTTGATGCAGTAATAATAAGGTAGGGAACAGTTTGTACACAAATGAAATGCTTAGGAGCTGAAATAACACATGGATCTTATTTGACTAAAAAGAGAACTCATGAAGCTTGCTATTGAATGTAGACGCCCAAATTTAATAATAAGCATGTATTGGAGTATTTTAACACATTAGGGAGTGGGAAAAAGGTCATTAGCTACATTGGAGATCGTACACTGACACTATGTATCATTTGCTATAGGAGAATTTTAGAAGCTTACTTTGTAACACAAGTGTTGGATTTCATGCCAAAGAATATGGAGTAGAGTAGCCTTATATACCTTGTTGTACGACTCTGATATTACCTCAAATTAACCTCCTACCTTTCAAATCACTTATCTACAATAAGGTTAGTGGTAAATTAGTAGTTAATCAACATATTTAGGCTACTCAACCTCACCCCAAAATAGTAACCGGGCAGTAAGTCAGTAACTTATCAAGTTAAGGGTGTTCTTTCAATCCCTTCTCCTCTCATTACTTTTATATACTATACGTATGCATATATGGTCCCTCAAAATTGGTTTGGTTTCATAACACACATAAAACAATACGCAAAGTGTGTTAGGCAACAAGCTAATACAACATCCGATTAAGTGGGGTATCATCACACCCTCCTTTTATATGTCAATGCAAACCACTTACATCTATATTTAATCAACCAAGTTTTCCCAACATATACCCATAAACGGTCTCTAAAACAACCCCAAATATTCTTCATCCTAGCAACACACTATTGCACTCACCATCCCTTAAGTTCTTAGCAATACATCTATAATTTTCCACCCAAATTCATATACAAGGAGGAGTAATAAAATGTTTAGTAGCCTTACCTTTTACTGGTGGAGATCCTTATATTCTCAACTACTACAAGAACTTGAACTTTCTTTCACTTGAACTAACAAATAGGAGAAAACTTGTAGAAATTAAAGAAAGATGGGACTGCCAAGCTTGGAGGGCTGTTCTACACTTTAAATATGGAAAACCTGGTTTCCATCACCTTCTCATAGTGAAATTAAACTAAATCCATAGGTTAATTACTACTTACTTTGGCTTAAAAAAGGTAACTATACCAAGAACCCTAAAGGAGTTTTGTGGTTGTTGCTTGAAGGGAGAGAGAAAGCTTATTATCCTTGAGAGAAATATGGTTATTTTGCTAAATTATAGTGAATTAAAATGAGCCAAATTGATCCTTAAATAGGCTCTCTAGAACCTCCTCTTTTAGATCCATTTTCAGCCACAAATTGGTCCAAGTAGATGATGCACCTACTTAGGGGTTCAAGCTGCTCAAAAGTTCAAAGTATGTGATGCACCTACTTGCTTTATTTATTTCTAAAATGGACCTTTCACTTACTGGGATTTTGGGATAAATTTTAGGTGTGGGGCTGCCCATTCTCTTTTCCTTTTATTTTACTTAGTTTGGGCCTTAAAAGAGCCCATTAATATGGGCCTTAATCTGATCCATTAGCTTAAGTAGGTAGTACACCTACTTGGCACATTTAACTTGGCCCGTATAGCTGAAGTAGGTGACTCCTACTAGCTTAATTAAGCAAGTAAACACCTCAATATTTTATTCCATTTTCAGTTCTTAATCCCTTTAGTACTTAAAACTTGTATACACTTGGTCACTTTAAATATTAGACTCAAATACCTACTTATGATCCCAAGTTTAAATACTCTCATCGACGTAAACTTGATCATGCCGCATTAAAATATACGGACAGTTCCTTGAAACCTATCTTGCTGTCACTAGTCATATAGGAAATCGAGTCCCTTACCTATACCATAAGGCCATATCAAGTACCATATAAGTAGACCTAGTCCATGTAGGATATAGGGTGTTACACTAACATCTCGGAGTCGGAGTAGCAGAGCTTGAAACTCGACACTTCAAATGGCCTTAATCACTGCCCAACACAAGGTAAATTCTATCCCACCTTAGTTATATGATTCTTAGTTTAGCTTTGTAATTTACTGGTTGTGTTTAGTTTAGGAGTGAGTTATCCTAGTCGATTTGTTATGAACGTGAAAATATGAAGCAAAATAGTTTTTGGTCTTTTAGTTCTGCCTATTCTTGATTGAGTGTTTGCAAAATATTGACAACTTGTGGACAAGCTTTGAATAGGTTCTATGGGGTTCTCAGTGTTGTGTCTAGTTAGTGGTTTATTATTAGGTTATTGCTATGTTGGTTTAGACATTTCAAACATGGTAATATCTACTTAATTTCCTCCTGCCCGACTGGCGTTAGCAGCCTTCGGTTTAGCATTAAAAGGCTCCAAAAATGCTAAAAAAATTACGTATGTTGGTTGTCCATCATGGAATCTTTGCAACCTTTTACTTGAATATTTGAACATGGCACTAGTCGCTTGACATGTCTCGGTTTAGTCGTACACTTAAATGGATTCTCAACTTCTTACTTAATATGAAAGGAGGTTTCAGGAGTTTTTTTTTTAAACCTAGAAATGTAATTCACTGTTGTTAATAGCTTCCCATTTTTTTTGATTTTATATTACAAATATGAAAGTAGCAACCTGAACCTTAATGTGTTCAAGTAGGCTTAAAGCTCACTGTGAAGGTAGTTTTTTTTTTACTAGTTTGAGTAGCTTTTTCTATGGCTAATTATATACCACCTTATATTCACTTAGTATAGGTAATTAGCTCAAATAATAACACTAGTTTAGGCTCTAAAGTTAAGGTAAACAAGCTGGAGTTTTTAACTTCCGATAGATTGTATTAGTTGCTTAAAGGTGCTCGGTTTTACTGATTGTGAATGCAAACCTGTAGTAAAATTGTTTATTAAGTGAATGGTCGGGATGATAAGTGGTTGATTTTGGGCATGAAAGTGTGAAACGAAATCATTTTCTGATCCTTTGAGATTATGTGTTCATAAAGTGCTTACGACTCGAGATTTAGCTTGAATAAATCCTTTTAAGTTTCGGTTTAAATGGGGCTGGTTGTTTTGTTCAGTTGGATTTGAATGAAACAAAATTAAAATAATGTAGTGTCTTAGAACATTTAGTTTTATATATATTTGATATATGTTTGTGGAATGTTTGCAACCCGAATTGGCTTGAAACAAACATCAGAAAGTTCTGAGTTTTCAAATATACACAACAGACCGTTTAGGGTTATTTTTCATGTCAGTTTAAATGCTTTCAACATGGTGTCAATAAAGGTGCTGGCAATTTATTTTAATTTTGTATGAAAGAGGTATCCGATAGGCTAAAATGACTGTCCCTTGTGAGTTACTTTAGACTAAAGGTTCATTAATAAAGTCCTCACTGAGTTTCGCCTAAAGAACTTGTTAGAACCTTGACTAAATTGGTTCTGGAATGTGATCCGTTAATTTTTGAATCCTTGTTCTTACTTGCATTAGTTTTTCTTCTGAAAATGAGTGATGTTGTTTGAAAAATACAAGGAAAACGACTATCTTGAATGACTAGATTTGTACATACAAAATATGGGTGCATATGTTAATGTTGGTAGTGTTCCTTAAAATTTTTAGTTTCTAAGTAGCACGGAAAAGGTTTTGTAAGCTCTTAACATTAAAGTAAGGGGGATGTTTGCATAATAGTAGCAGCTAATTAAAAGGGGCTGCTATGACTCTTATTAAATTTTGAGTAAGCAGGATTAAATTTGGGAGCTGAAGGTCTTCACCATTCTGAAGTTGTGAATGTTTTCATTCTAGTGTGTATTTGGTTATTAGCGATACAAAGAAAAAAGAGAATTCATTATCTCACTTATCATCTGAACTAGTATTTAAAAAAAAATCAGTAGCTAACCTCTCCCCCTTACACATTCTTGATCCTTTTAAAACGTAGGGATGTAAATTGTGTCATTACTCAATCTCTTTCAGATTTAGAAAAACTGCTTTCTTCTCATGTTTCTTTCATTTATAATATGTGAACGTGCTTATGTGTATTGGCTGGTCATATTTTATTAATTACAAGGTTTACTTATACGTTAATTTAGTTCGTAGTTAATTAAGATATAAGCATTCTGGTCACGAGTTTGAAATATGTTTGGAATTTGTCGTGTTCTGGAATTAGTGGTCATTTTGCCACATAAGAGATTAGTATGAAATAAGGTCATTGGGTTCTCCCAATTGTTGATCGACCTCTGTACATATTAAGATTCTAACTCTCATTATTTGATTTGTTAAAGGCTAATGAAGCCCGTTAATGAATACGTTAAATTCTTAGCCTTGATAACTTTAGACATGACTTTATTAATTTTTTCTTTTTTTTTTTTGTTCCTTTTCATACTCTCCATGATTAATAGATTGGTTTTCTAATCCTTATATTTTTCTTTGTCTCGTGAAAACTCGAGAGGTGGAGTCTCAATAGAAACTCATTTTTGACCAAAATATCGGGTCCGCACCTACTAGGATCGTCAGCGTTCGGGTCTAAATCGCTAGGAGCCAGTTCCTTCATTAGGAACTTATAGTATCTTTTTCCTTACCTTCATCATTACTTTATTATTCATGTTTATTTCACTAACCTTGTATTACTTTGAATATGTATTTTCTGTGGTTTGATTGAAATTGGTTGGCCTTGTTTTATTAGTTTTATCAAGCTTTAAAACATCTAGAATTAGTTTTTTCAGTTAATCTTTTACCCGTTTGACGTTTATAGATGTAGTTACGGCATATTATTTAACCATTTACTTTACACTTATGAATCAACTTTTTTGGAATTAAAAAAATAATAATGTTTTACGCGCAAGCTTAAATAGAAACATTTTTTAGAATTGGTTCAAATGGCTAGCAATAGTTTTTTTTAAAAAATATTAATTAGCGGTTTTTAATCGTCTTAATTGATGTTTTCAAATAAATATTTTTTAATCAGTCAAAACCTTTGCAAATAACTCGCCCATCAACATTCAATTTTAACTTAATATAGTTTCTAATATTTACTACTTTTTATATTTATTTCTTAACATTATTTTGAGTTTTTAGATTTTCAAAGTCCCAAAACGCAGGTATATACATACTTATGCTACGATAGACAAGCTATATTATTATTATTATTATTATTATTATTATTATTATTATTATTATTATTATTATTATTATTATTATTACTACTATTGTTATTATTATTTTTTTACTACTATTATGTTGCTATTTATACATTATCTCAACTTTATTATATATTCATTTTACTATTACATTTTATTTACTACTTAGATTGGGATTTCATAAATTAAATGAATTTTCTCATTTTTTTTTATAAACTTTTAAATACATATATATTTATGTTTATTTTCTAAAAAATGAATTCTCATATTCTTTAAAAGTATACTTTCTTTTACTTTATAATAGCTCTATTCATGTACTTAACTTTATATACCTCTAAGTATATATTCTTATAAAATCATAAGACTATACTTTCTAATATATATTACAACTATATTATCATTAACTTTTCTTCTCTTATAATTTTTCATATTTTTAAACATACAAATACATTTTGTAATAATTATGTTATACTCTTGTATATTGTAGCGATGCATCTTATATATCTTGAGTTTTCTTTTTCTAAAAAATAATAAAAGTTTTCTTGTCACTATTTTTAGAAAATAATAAAGCAAATACTTTTCCCAAATATTATTCTAAAACTAAGTTTAAGGATTATCTTTGGACAGGCTCTGAGGGGTACTTAACACCTTCCCCTCGAGTAAACAAAACCCTTTCTCAGAATCTCAAATGTTTTCAAAGACCAAAACCGAGTTTTACATAAAAAAAAATGCTTTTTACTAATTTTCCCTCAAAGTTAGATGGCGACTCTAAACTTTTTCAAAACCAGGTGGAAGAGCTGGATGTTGCAAATGTATTTTGACCAGTTCAAAATAAGGGCGCGACAGAAAGACGACTCTGCTGGGGACTTAACTTAGGTTTTGACCTTAGTAGGCTTAGTTTAGGAATATTATTTGAAAAATATTTGCTTTTTTTACGTGATTTTCCTTGTTCACGTTTATATCATGCTTTGTTTCGAAGGACGCAAGCCTAATCCAAACTTGCATTCCTTATTTGTTTGATCAACACTACTTGTTACTGCTTTCTCACTTGCATTTTTCCTATCGAGTCTTTGGCAATATAGAAACACACACTAAACATGCAAAGGGTGTCCTGTACTCCTCCGAAACTTTCTTGGATTTCTTAATTTCAGAGTTGGTGCAATTAGGTTAGTGCGCCTTCTCGCAATTATTCAGTCCTACTCTAAAACATATAGGAAAAAATCTTACTCTAGAAATAGGTCATGTTGCATATACCTTAGGCGGGACGGTCCAAGGCATCATCTTTCCAATTAGAAAACCACCCTTCACGTCAATGGGTTCTTCATAAACCCAAAAATGTTTTTTGTGTGAAATGATTGATTGATCCGAATGTTAAAACCGTGACATATTTAGGACATTAGGTTTACTCTTCTTTCTTTTACTCAGATGAAAATCGATTAGAACCTTCCTAACATCCAGATTATGTATGAGGTCCCCCGAATTTTGAAGCATTGGTGGGGAAACATTCAGGTAGTTCATGGAGAAGAAATCCTGTCACATCTAGGATCCTTGGCCGATTTACTGGAGCTGAGGGTGAACAGGTTATTCACTCGGCTAATGAGTGAATTTTGGGATCCAATCATGGCGACCTTCAGGATCTCAAACTTTGAAATCACTCCCATATTGGAGGAAGTGAGCCAAATTGCTAACTTACCATTGATTGGATTGGCACCTTTGTCCCGCGTACTACATCCGAAAGTGGTTTTCTTCACTCGTTGAGGATAAAAGTTGGTCCAGGATTGAGAAAGGTCGAGGCAGGTTGGGTCAACCTAGAGTATCTTTTTCAGAGATTTGGTTGGAGAGAAAGTTATGATCGATTTCAGGATGATTTCTTCTTCTCCAGGGTTGACTGGGAAAGACACATGGCTATCATCTTCATTGTGGCTTTTCTGGGAATCATGGTCTTCCCGATGAGAGGCAATCAAATAAATATCAATTTGCTTCCAATGGTTCTTTTCTTGTTTAGAGGACCACTCAGGGTCACAATTATGCCGATGATCTGATACAATCCAAAATACGAAATTTAGAATTTAACTATAAAAACGAAGAAACAATCGATAGATGTTAAAGATAAATAGATAAACACAAAAATGATAGAAGAAATAGGAACTAATAAATATTTCAAATTCAAAAACCCCTAATCCTATTATCAACAAGCACCTAATCTCTTACATTGGCCGCAAGGGAATCGAAACTCCCTTACATCCCCCATTTCTAAACAAGATGCAACAATAGCTTTTCCAAGCTATCAAACACTCTCAAAAGAGCTTTCATATTTAATCATCATCTAAAAACTAACTAATGAAAACCTAGACTGAGCTATTTATAGTCTATTACAAAAGGCCCAAAAGTGACCCATGAACTAATTAAGAAAATAGCCAAAACTAAGTTGGCTAGTGGGGGTTGACGAACCACCAAATGAGCCATCAGTGGATTGGTGGTCCCCCACTTGATCCGTCAATGGATAGTAAGAATCTCCTCCTTGTTGTTTCCTCTTGATGAATCACCAAGTGAGCCATCAAGGCCTTGGTGGTTTGTCACATGAATTGTCAAGGTGAGGCAGTAGCCTTTTTTGTCCTTCCAAGTACATCCCAAGCTTCAAGCTATCAACCATACGTGGTTTTGCTCTAATGTGAGCTCCAAAAAGGTCCTCCAAGCACGTCGTTGTGTCCTTATGATGATCATGGCTTGGATCTCCATGTGTTGACCTCGAATTATATACCCCAAAGCGTTGATGCCAATTTGGCTTGTATCATGATCTTAGCAAAAATATTTTGATCATTGTCTACATGCTCCAGGGGGTATGACTTTTTTTAGAGGATGTAACTTGATGCTACAAGTATGGGCATTGGAGCACTTCTACATGAGGAATGCCTATAATGGCATTAGAGAGGCTGGGTGCAACAAAATCCACAACCATAAGCTCAGGATGAACATGTGGGAAGTCCCGAACAATGAAGAACACTAGCTTATTTTATTGACTCACCTCACTGGAAATCTTATTCAATGGCGGTTACCATGGGTCAACGGTTGGGTGATGTTGAGAAGAAATTAATATTACTTTATTAAGTTGATCGGGCTAGAAGGAATCCAGCCCTACGCACCATTGAGGGTTCTCTAGTAGTTTGGGATAACATTGGATGTCCTTTTTATGGTCCAACATGGCGTTAACACAAGAGGATTATGAAGGGAGGATCTCTATAGAGAGACTCAGGAACTTGATAGGAGAATGGGGAGACATTTTTTGCCCAGGAATGAGGGTCGATTCACGGTGCACCTCGGAGTACTACACATGGCATATGGCGGGAGAAATTTTAGCCAGGCCAAGTTATGAAAGATTACAAGGGATAGCTGACGACGAATCAAATCAAGAATAAACTCTTGCACCTCATACCTATATCTATTGCTATGTACCAACAGGTGACTCTAAGATCCATTGACCATCTCATACCCTTAGTTGACAATAAACCAGATGAGGAGATGGAGAAAGATCCAGAAGAAGATCGGGAGGAGGATCTAAAAGAAGATTCAGAGGAAGATATGGAGAAAGATCCAAAAGAGGATCCAATAAAGGAAATATAGGAAGATCTAGAATAGGAGTTAGAACCTGATCATGATGAATATGACCCTAAGGACGGAGGAGTGATACATGTGGACTTAGAAGGAAGTGACCTCATACTTGTTGCTCACTCCGAGTATGGATCTATAGGATTTGGTAATGAAGAGGATCTGGATCACCAAGGATGGCAGCCCGAGAAATCTCCAGAGTACCACCCTGGGCCCTTTTATGATTTGGATGACGACGATGAGGATCCCCCGACCGGGCCTTAGGCTTTTATTTCCTATCTTTTAGTTTCCCTAAAGGTCTTACATGACCTATCTTGATGTTTTAATACTTTTCTTTCCTATCTTTTAGTTTTCCTAAAGGTCTTGCATGACCTATATTGATGTTTCTGTATTGGTATGCCAACTATTATGTAATCCTGAAATCAAGAATTTTTCTTGAATTTAATTTTCATTCTGTAACTCGGGGTTTTCCACCCCTTCGAATATTAATGCAGTTAGATTTGTCCTGAATCCAAAAAGGTGTTGAAAACTTTGGATCAATTAATCACTAGTGCTTGCATTGTAGGCCCACCTCTGGCAAAAAGAGGATCCGTATTAGGATGCATTCTGTGAATATTGCCAACTTGGCGTATATATATGTTACATACTTGTTACATCTTCCAATATCTCCCAAACTAACATGATTTCCCTTTTCTTTGCTTTTTGTTCATTATTAATCTCCCCCCCCCCCAAAAAAAAAGAAAGTTGATTTGTGTCGATTTGCAAACTGGCTGAATCACAATACAACCTTTGATCTAAAGGAAAAATAATGAAAGAATCCAGCAATGCCTCAATGGAACCAATAGATGGTGCCAAGAGTTCCCAAAAGCTTCTAGATACTCAAAACGATGAACAAATAGCCAACATGGCACAAGAAATTGAGATCCTAAAGAAAGAACTGTTCCAAGTGTGGGACTTGACTAAGCTTATGACTACTACCTTCCCTTCTCAATTCTAATTTCCAAATACTGAACTACCTCCAGTCACTCTCGCAACTTAACAGACCCGCCTAAGCAAACACCATATGTTACCACTTATGCTCAAGCTGTACTTGCTCCTCCACCCGCCGCCAGGGCTGTACCTGATCTTTCATTGCCTACTCAAAACTTCACCATTCCTATTTACCTAACAATGCAGCACATACTTAAGGCACACATCACTTGTGAGATACCTATGCCACTGATATATGCTACTAAAACACCTACTTTTGCAATATTTGCGGCTGTCAAAGTCCCGTATAAGGTCAACCAGTATGCAGAACTAGAGAAGGACGTCCAATTAAATGGAGAAAGGTCGATAGTAGCTCAACTCGACAATATGAAAAGGGCATTTAGAAACATGCAAGTCACCAGAGAAATCGAGAGTTTGGATTATGATGATTGATGCATCCAACCGGACATCGACATGCTAGTTGGGTACAAACCACCAATGTTTGATGTATTTGATGGAAAGGGTGATCCTCATGCACACCTAAGAGCCTATTGCGACAAGCTGGTCGACATACAAAGGAACGAGAAGTTGAGGATGAAACTGTTCATTTGAAGTCTGTCAGGAGAAGCTTTGACTTGGTACACTCGCCAAGACCCTCACAAATGGCATGATTGGCAAGAAATAGCTGAAGATTTCATGAGTCACTTCAGGTTTAATATCGAAATCACCCCAGACAGATTCTCGTTAGGACCATAAGAAAAAGGCCATCTGAGTCATTTTAGGAATATGCATGGCGATGGAGGACTGAGGCTGCTAGGATTCAACCCCCATTTGA
The DNA here is from genome assembly GCA_031232105.1 of Capsicum rhomboideum. Classification (NCBI taxonomy): domain Eukaryota; kingdom Viridiplantae; phylum Streptophyta; class Magnoliopsida; order Solanales; family Solanaceae; genus Capsicum; species Capsicum rhomboideum. The sequence continues at coordinate 47,748,484 of CP124708.1, read as the reverse complement.
TGAGAGTGAACTCTCCAAGTCCTTTATTCGAGCCCAAAAAGATGTTTACTTTGACAAGATAATGTCAATGATGGGCTAGAAGTTTGCAGAGTTGGTCAAGATAGGAGATTTCATAGAAGAAGGCATCAAGTCAGGAAAGATTCAGTCTATGGTTGCATTGCAAGTCACAAGTAAAGACATACAGTTAGGTTCTATTGGTGGTAACAAGAAGAAGAAAGAAGATGTCTCAACTATCACACCATACTACCAACCTGGAAGTTCTTCTTACCAATACCCTAACAACCCCCAAATTTTCACACATGTTCCAGTATATAATACCCGGCCATGCTACAATCCATCTCGAGCTCCAGGATACCAAAATACACCAAGACTATATACCCTTGTCCAAGCTCCAATACACCAAAATAGACCAGCATATGCACCAAGACTATGTCCAAATCTCGAAGCCAAAAATACCCGCGCTTACACACCTATCGCCAAACCTTTGTCTTAATTGTTTGAAAGGTAGAGGGCAACAGGATTGTTGCACCCAATTGAAGGAAAACCCCCTAATCCAACCTCTTAAAACTTTGATGGAAACAACAATGTGCTTATCACTCGAAAGTCCAAGGGCATCATGGAAGAGTGTTATGGGTTGAAGAATCGTATAGAGTCTCTAATCAAAAAAAGAGTAATCAAATGCACCACAGCTTCTCATCACCGTGAAGTACTGTAATTAGATCATGACTAGAGTTCTAATCGATGGCGGTTTTGGTTATAATATTTGTCCCTTCTCTACTCTGAGATATTTGGGTGTTAATATAGGACAGATAAGGGAAAGGCGGATGAAGGTCAAAGCTTTTGATGGATCGCAAAGGAGCGTCATTAGAGAAATCTACCTAACATTACAAGTTGGGGCCAACTAAATTCTCTATCTTATTTCAAGTGATAGATATGTCGTCCTATTATAACCCATTGCTAGGAAGGCCATGGGTCCATATGGCAAGAGCAGTTTCCTCCGCTCTTCATCAGTGTGTGAAGTTCGAGTGGGGTCGCATGAAAGTTACTATTCATAGGGAACTCAGTCACCCCGTTTATTCTCTGAATTCTGTTCCATTCACTAAAGAGTTAGATGGAGCCACTTTCCATACTCTGGAGATCATGCAAGCTATTAGGATCGATGGAAAAGTAGAGCCGATTGAAGTAAAAATGTCGAGTGCAGTAAAGATGGTTGCATCAGAGATGTTGAAATATGTGTATCAGCCCAAGATGGGACTAGGGCCGAAAGCCAACGGTATAATCAAACCAATCCAGTTGAAATATTAGAGAGGTACCATCGGGCTTGAATATAAACCTACTTTGAAAGGAGTCTGTAGTGAAAGATCTGATAAGACAGTGTTTGTGCTAGCCCAAATCCCAGTTTCAGAGCAAGTAGTTGATGAAGACATCATCGAAGGAATAGGGAATCTATTTATGGTCTTGATTGATTAAAAACTAGAGGTAGGTCTCAAAAAGTTGACCATCCACGATGCTGAACCTAGAGAAGTCTTACAGAATTGGACCATCAGCCCATCCTTATTTTGACAGGAATCCTGGTGGTATGGAATTGTAGTTGATTTCAAAGTTGTTTTTGCATGATCAATTGAGACTTGAATCATGCCTAAGCCTTTTTTGCTACTCGTCTCTTGCTAAAACCCGAGCGCTTTTCTTTTAATAAAAGTCCTTATTCTCTAAAAAAAATAAAAAATTTCCCCTATTTTTCTTTAATATGTATTTATCTTACTCACCTTTTATCCTTTTCAGTGCTAATATTAGTAAAAATCCTCCTTCAATAATTATGACATGTAACAAATCCACTGAGCAAAATGCAAGCAATGAGATGAATTATGAGGGATACGATAAATGTATGATGCCTGAAAGCCTGCCACACGAGATCGAGCAACTTTAAAGTATGAATAAGCCTAATATGGTTGAAATTGAGGTTGTCAATTTGGGTGATGAAGAAACAGTAAAGGAAACCTCGAGTCAGCATACGCTTGGAAGCCGAGAGTAAGCAAGAATTGATAAAATTTCTCAAGTAATACATTGACGTGTTTGCTTGGTCTTATGATGACATGCCAAGGTAAGCACATATATCGTCTCACATAGGCTACCAATAGATCTTGCCTGTCCGCCTGTCAAGCAAAAAATAAGAAAATTCAAGCCCGATTTGAGTTTGAAAATCAAGGATGAAATGACCAAGCAGATATAGGCAAATGCTATAAGGGTCACCAATTGCCCCACATGGTTTGCCAATATCATACCAGTGCCCATGAAGGATGGAAAGATAAGGATATGTGGATACTATTAGGATCTCAATAAGGCTAGTCCTAAAGATGATTTTCCACCTCCAAATATCCATAAACATGAGTTGCAATAGTTTGTTGATTGTTTTGTGGGATATCATCAGATTTTAATAAATGAAGATGACACGGAGAAGACAACTTTTATCACTCCATGGGGAGTATATTGCTATAGGGTGATGCCATTTGGACTCAAAAATGTTGGTGCAACTTACATGAGGGTCATGACTACCCTTTTCCATGATATAATTCACAAAGAGATTGAGGTGTATGTGGATGAAGTCATGATTAAGTCTAAGAAAAGTTCGGACCACTTGGATGATTTACAGAAATTCTTTGAAAGGTGAGGTATAAAGTTGGACCCATCTAAATCAAGGCTATCTAGGAATTACCACCCCCCAAGACCAAGAAAGACGTAATGAGTTTCTTGGGGAGGCTCAATTACATCAGTCGGTTCATAGCTTAGTCTATGATAATCTACGAACCCATATTCAAGTTACTGAAGAAGGATGCTACACAGGATGGATGGAAGAATGCCAAAATGCCTTTGATAGAATTATGGAAAACTTGTCCAACCCACCGGTACTGGTTTTGCTAGAGGCTGGAAAGCCTTTGCTATTGTACCTATGTATCATGGATAGTGCATTTGGATGTGTGTTCGGGCAAAATGATGAGACAATAAGAAAGCATCAAGCCATTTACTACCTGAGCAAGAAGTTCACACCGTATGAAGTGATATATACATTGTTGGAACAAACCTATTACGCTTTGAACTGGGTTGCGCAAAAATTGAGGCACTACCTGTCTGCATACACCACATACTTGATTTCAATAATAGATCCACTTAAGTAAATCTTCAAGAAACTGATGCCTATTGGAAAATTGGTGAAATGGCAGATTTTGTTGAGCGAGTTCGATATTATGTATATGACACAAGAAGCCGTTAAAGGACAAGATTTGGATGATCACCTCACAGAAAATTCGATGGATCAAGATTACAAGCCACTCAAGACATACTTCCCTGATGAAGAAGTGTCATTCACGGGAGATGATATTTCGGAGTCGTATGATGGATGGAGGATGTTCTTTGATAGAGCATCAAACTTTAAAGGAGTCAGAATCGGGGCAGTCCTGGTTTTAGAAATAGGTCAACATTATCCGATCTTAGCAAAGATTAGATTTCCTTGCACGAACAATATGGTAGAATACGAAGCTTACATTCTCGAACTTAGGATGGCAGTGGACATGAACATCAAGGAGCTTTTGGTGATAGGAGATTCTGATTTATTGGTTCATCAGGTACAAAGAGAATGGACCACTAAGAATGTCAGGATGTGTGAAGGAGCTGAGCAAAAGATTCACGAAGATTGTGTTCAAACATGTCCCTGGAATTCAAAATGAGTTTGCCGATGCCCTGACAACACTATCTTCAATGATCCAGAATCCAGATAAGAATTACATTGATCCCATCAAGGTGGAGATACAGGATCAACATGCATATTATTTCCATGTAGATGAAGAACAGGATGGAAAGCCATGATAGTATGACATCATAAGGTGGCTCAAAGCAAGAGAATATCCAAAAAGCGCCACCAGTAAGCAAAAGCAAACTTTGAGAAGGATGTACAATCACTTCTTTCTCAATGGAGAAATCCTGTATAGGAGGACTCTAGATTTGGGATTACTACGATGTATTGAGGACACATAAGAAACAAGACTATTAGAAGAAATACAAGCAGGAACTTATGGATCCTACATGAATGGGTTCATGCTAGCAAAGAATATTTTGAGAGATGAATACATATAAATGACCATGGAGAGAGATAACATCTGATACATGCATAAATGTCATCAGTGTCAAGTTTATGGGGATTTTATACGGGTTCCACCAAATAAGCTCAATGTGATGGGTTCTTTTTGGCCATTTGTTGCTTGGGGCATGGATGTTATCGGGCCCATTGTGCCTTCAACATCGAATGGACACCATTTCATCCTAGTAGCCATTGATTATTTCACAAAATAGGTTAAATCTTCGATGCACAAGGCAGTAACTAAGAAGGTGGTAGCAGATTTCGTTTGCAATAACATAATCTGCCGATTTGGGATTCTAGAGTCAATCTTAACAGATAATGGGGCCAATCTCAATAGAAATCTCATGAGAGAGACTTGTGAAAGATTCAACATCTTTCATCAAAATTCAACAACATATTGGTCACAAATGAATGGAGCAGTTGAGGCCGCGAATAAGAATATTAAGAGGATTTTGAAGAAGATATTAGACGGTAATAGAGAATGGCACGAAAAGTTACCATATGCTTTGCTCAGCTATCGTACCACGATCACAACATCCACTAGGGCAATTCTTTACATGTTGGTTTACAGTTTGGAAGCAGTGATACCCGCAGAAGTGGAAATACCTTTCTTGATAATCATCCAAGAAGTTGGTCTAGATGATGCAGAATGAATTCGTAGTAGGATTGACCAGTTGATGCTTATTAATGAGAAGAGAATGGATATAGTCTGTCATGGTCAACTCTATCAAAACAGAATGATCAATGCATTCAACAAGAAAGTCAAGACGCAATGATTCACACTGGGACAATTAGTAATGAAGAAGATATTCCCTCACCAAAATAAAACTAAAGGGATATTTGTGCAAAATTGTCAAGGTCCCTTCATGGTTCATCGAGTACTCTCAGGAGGAGCAGTAATCCTTGCAGAAATGGATGGCACAGCGAGCATGAAGCCGATCAATTCAGACGCTATCAAGAAGTACTATATTTAAAGACATTAGGACTGGTTGTTATTTCCTTATACTTTTACATTTTTCTCTAATGTAGCAAACTACGTATTAGCTTGACTTCCCACAGTGGGATACGTAGGCAACCCACATTGGGTTCGATCTCCCTTAGAAAAACCAAAAACATCCTCCTTCATGTATTTAGAACTACGCTTGACCTGACTTCCCCTAGTGGGATACATAGGCAATCCTCATCGGATTCAGTCCCTTCATATTTTACTTTTATTATACTAAACGATGGCCTGAACTGATTTCACTTGGATACTTAGGCAGCCTGAGTTAGGACCGGTCATTGCATTATTTTACTTTCCCTTTTGTATTGAACTACATCATGACCTGATTCCACTTGGATATGTAGGCAGCCTGAGTTAGGCTCGGTCATTGCATTTCATATTTTCATTCCTCTCTTTGTACTTGTACTACGTCATGACCTAATTCCACTTGGATACATAGGCAACCTAAAAGGTTCGGTCATACCCTTAGGAAAATCCTCCTTTACCCATAGCATAGCCCCAGAATACAAGAGATCTTGCCATCAGAATCTTCATGGCATCTATAAAAGCCAGAAAAGCAACATCCTAAGAATAAAAGTTATGAGGGTATACGATCGACAAATGGAGAGGCTCAACGGATTTCAGGACATTTCATAATCTGAAAACCGATAGAAGATTACTATATATAGACTCATTATATACGTAATATATTTGTGAATATTTATGTATATATATTTAAAAATATTTTCCTACCCCTCCACCTACCAAGTCTTCAAGATTGGAAAGATTGAGTAGCTGAGGAAGTATTGAGGGATTTCGATGAAAAGCCAGGATCCCCAAGTTGACACAAATTAACACCCCCTCCCAACTAAGAATTTTTCTTTGAGAACAGGAAAACAAGAATTAGGAAAGATGATATCAAGTCAAGCTCTTGGACATGATCAGAAATATCATGCGGCTTATCACGACAACATGAGCCAAAATATTCTCTCCTTACTCTATTTCTTAGGACATTTCTACTGATCCTCACAAGCTCTAAAATTTTCATTTGAAATTTTTGCAGGTACATCCAAAATCCATATCAAAAGATTAAAGACAAAGAATATTCGTAGGACAAATAGGCTATTTTACTTCTTCCAAATAAACTCCGCCAATCGGAGCTTGCTATTTGACTGCGTCGAATAACTTCACCAATTGAAGAATCGCCATATAATTACGTTGAATAACTCTACCAATCGGAGGATACCATCTAACTTCATCAAAGACTCCACATTCCAAAAATTGTACATAAAGTAAATGAAGACAAAATCTTGTATTCCGAGGACTGTACATAAGCAAACAAAGTTGAATTCTGCATTTCAAAGATTTTTCATAAGCAAGCAAAGTGATCCTCTTCCATATCGGAGGATATAAATGAGCAATACAACTCTCCACCATATCAGAGGTTGTACATGAGTAAAACTACACTTTGCCACATCGTAGAATATACATAAGCAAAGCGACACTCCTCCATATCGAAGAATTGTATTTCAGTAAGCAAAGCATGCTCTGCCAGTCAGAGATTCACACAATAACAAAGCAACATCAGAAATCCACTACCATAGCAGCATAAAAAATCTATTATAGTAGCAACATCATATTCCAATAGCAATATAATCATCTCGCGTTGGATATTTCCTTACCAGAAGAAGGTTTTTCCTTTTAAGCAACGGCCCCGCCAGTCGGAGGCTTTTACTTTTAAGTAATCGCACTGCCAGTTGGAGGCTTTTACATTTTAGTAATTGCCCCGCCGACAGAGGCTTTACATTCCAGTAATTTTCCCGCCAATCCGAGGCATCTACACTACAGAATGGAGATTACAACCCTAGTTTGAATATCTACACTCTACTCTTTACATTACAATTTCAATTTACAATTATTGAACCGCAACAGGTACTTTTCGCCTTTTTTACCTATTTTACAGGACAACACATTACAATGTGGAACTACCTCTAAGAAGAGATTGAAGCATTTCTTGATGAGGAATACCAAACTCACAATCTAGAGTTTAAGACTAGCACTCTGACTCCAATTCTTACAATCAATCATCCGTACTCCCAAATCAAAGTGAATCTACTCCTACGAACATCAATATGTTTTTTCACATCCTAGAATCCTCCAAGAGATATTGAAGGGCCTGTCCTCCTATCTAACAGTCCGAGATAATCTTGTAGAGATGTGAGGCACACTTAAGTAGAGTTCCGCTTATGGGTGTGTCGCGCGCTACATTTATAACCAGGAGGCTGTAAAGTATTCCCTATCCCTAAAAAGATCTTCGTCATTTGACAGTTTTTATCTATTTTTCAAAAGAACCTAGTGTCAACCATAAATCTTACACTGGGGCAAAATTTTGAGGATCGCCTCAAAATTTACCATAATCTTTCTTCCAGAACAACAACCGGCCTGATTTCTTAGGGATATGTAGGTGGCTCAATTTCAAGCATGATCACGCCCAATCCATTCGTGCTATCTCTATTGTAATTAATATCAGAATCATCACAAACCCGACACTAGGCAAATATTTTGGGGACCTCTCATAATTTTACCATTACTGCATTTTTGAACTACTTCGGCCTGATTCTCATGAAATTCGAGATATGTAGGCAACTCAGAGACCAGAGTACGGTCGTAATCACAATCATGATGACTCTAGCTTTACATTCCACCTTCTGAGTGCATCCTTTCCAAAACTAATTAATTTACCAGTCAAAATAAAATTAGTTAATGCCAACGTCTTCGCCCAAAGACTCTTTCATCATCTATGATCACAGAGGGACAAACTGTTGACACCCAATTTTGTCTCTCCTTTTTCCTAAAATTAATTTTTTTATGCTTATTAGTCCCGATGACTTTGCCAAAATATTTTCATATTTTTGAATTAATTTTGATAAATTTGGCACCAATAGTGATTTTAAAAAATATTATTTCCCTTACTTTCTATTCTATATAGATAAATATATGATAACTATTAATATCGTATCATTGTAAAATTGATCGAAAAAATATATTTTTTATAAATTAATCTGTTCACTATTTTTTCAACAAACTATTAGTGTGTTAACTTTTATATCGCACTAACATCTCTCAACATTAATTTTCATCATTCGCGCTCGGAGTCGGAGTAGTGGAGCTTGAAACTCAATACTTCAAATGGCCCCAATCGCTGCCCAACACAAGGTAAATTCTATCCCGCCTTAGTTACACAATTCTTAGTTTAACTTTGTAATTTACTGGTTATGTTTGGTTTGAGAGTGAGCTGTTCTAGTCGATTTTTTATGAACGTAAAAATATGAAGCAAAATAGTTTTTGGTCGTTTAGTTTGGCCTATTCTTGACTGAGTGTTTGCAAAATATTGACGATTTGTGGACTAGTATTTCCAAAATATTGACAACTTGTGGACTAGCTTTGAATAGGTTCTATGAGGTTCCTAGTGTTGTGTCTGGTTAGTGGTTAGTTATAATATCATTGATATATTGGCTTGGACGTTTCAAACATGGTAATAGCTACTTAATTTCCTCCTGCCCGGCTGGAGTTAGCAGCCTTCGGTTTTGCATGAAAAGGCTCCAAAAATGCTAAATAATTTATTATGTTGGCTGTCCATCATGGAATATTTGCAACCATTTGCTTGAATATTTGAACATGCCATTGGTCGCTTGACATGTCTCGGTTGCACTTAAATGGATTCTCAACTTCTCACTTAATATGAAAAGGAGGTTTCAAGAGTTTTTTTTAAGCCTGGAAGTGTAATTCACTGTTATTAATAGCTCACCATTTTTTTTGATTTTATATCACGAATATGAAAGTAGCAACCTGAACCTTAATGTGTTCAAGTAGGCTTAAAACTCACTGTGAAGGTAGTTTTTTTTAACTAGTTTTAGTAGCTTTTTCTATGGCTAAGCATGTACCATCTTGTATTCACTTAGTATAGGTAATTAGCTCAAATAATGACACTAGTTTAGGCTCTAAAGTAAAGGTAAACAAGTTGGAGTTTTTAACTTTCGATAGATTGTATTAGTTGCTTAAAAGTGCTCGATTTTGCTGATTGTCAACGCAAACCTGTTGTAAAATTGTTTATTGAGTGACTGGTCACGATGATAACTGGTTGATTTTGGGCATGAAAGTGTGAAGTGAAATCATTTTCTGATCCTTTGAGATTATGTGTTCATAAAGTACTTGCGACTCGAGATTTTGCTTGAGTAAATCATTTTGAAGTTTCAGTTTAAATAGGGCTAGTTGTTTTGTTCAGTTGGCTTTGAATGGATTTTTTTTGAAATATGCAGTGTCTTAGTACATTTGGTTTTATATATATTTGATATATGTTTGTGGAATGTTTGCAACCCGAATTAGCTTGAAACAAACTTCAGAAAGTTCTTAGTTTTCAAATATACCCAATAGACCGTTTAAGGTTATTTTTTATGTCAGTTTAAATGCTTTCAACATGGTAATGGTAAGTTAGATATGTGGTGGTTTGTTTTGTGTCGATAAAGGTGCTGGCAATTCATTTTAATTTTGGATGAAAGAGGTTTCCAATAGGCTAAAATGACTGTCCCTTATGAATTTCTTTATACTAAAGGTTCATTAATAAAGTCCTCACTAAGTTTCGCCTAAAGAACTTGTTAGAACCTTGACTAAATTAGTTCTGAAATGTGATCTATTAATTTTTGAATCCTTGTTCTTACTGGCATTGGTTTTTCTTCTAAAATTGAGTGATGTTGTTTGAAAAATACAAGGAAAACAACTATCTTGAATGACTAGATTTGTACAACAAACTATGGGTGCATATGTTAATGTTGGCAGTGTTCCTTAAAATTTTTAGTTTTTAAGTAGCACAAAAAAGGTTTTGTAATCTTTTAACATTAAAGTAGAATTAATGGTTCGACTTGAGATCATTCTGTATTTGTTGCGATGTTTGCATAATAGTAGCAGCTAATTTCAAGGGGCTGCTATGACTCTTAATGAATTTTGTGTAAGCAGGATTAAATTTGGGAGCTGAAACTCTTCACCATTCTAAAGTTGTGAATGTTTTCATTCTAGTGTGTATTTGGTTTTTAGCAATACAAAGAAAAAAGAGAATTCGTTAGCTCATTTATCATCTGAACTAGTAGTTAAAAAAATCAGTAGCAAACGCCTCCCCCATACACATTCTTGATCCTTTTAAAATCTAGGGATGTAAATTGTGTCGTTACTCAATCTCTTTCAGATTTAAAAAACTGCTTTCTTCTCCTGTTTCTTTCATTTATAATATGTGAACGTGCTTATGCGCATTGGCTGGTCATATTTTATTAATCGCAAGGTTTACTTACACGTTAATTTATTTCGTAGTTAATTAAGATATAAGCATTTTGGTCACGAGTTTGAAATATCTTTGGAATTTGTCGTGTTCAGGAATTAGTGATCATTTTTCCACTTAAGAGATTAGTATGAAATAAGGTCATTGGGTTCTCCCAATTGTTTGAGCGACTTTTGAACATATTAAGATGCTAATTCTCATTATTTGATCTGTTAAAGGGTAATGAAGCCCGTTAATGAATAAATTAAATTCTTAACCTTTATTACTTTAGACATGACTTTATTATTTTTTTCTTTTTTTCTTTCCTTTTCATGCTCTCCATGATTAATTGATTGGTTTTCTAACTCTTATATTTTTTCTTTGTCTCATGAGAACTCGGGAGTTGAAGTTTCAATCAAAACTCATTTTTGGCCAAAATATCGGGTCCGCACCTACTAGGATCGTTAGCGTTCGGGTCTAAATCGCTAGGAGCCTGTTCTTTCAATATGAACTTATAGTATCTTGTTCCTTACCTTCATCATTAACTTTATTATATATTCATTTTACTATTACATTTTATTTATTACTTAGTTTGGGATTTCACAAATTAAATGAATTTTCACATCTTTTTTATAATCTTTTAAATACATATATATTTATGTTTATTTTCTAATAAACGAATTCTCACATTCTTTAAAAGTATGCTTTCTTTTACTTTATAATAGTTCTATTCATGTACTTAACTTTATATACCTCTAAGCATATATTCTTATAAAATCATAAGACTATACTTTCTAATATATATTACAATTATATTACCATTCTGTCATGTCCTATTTTCGCCAAGGTTAAAACAAGCACGACTTATGGACTCTACAAGAATTGAATTTATTCAGAGTCGCCACCTAATTTTTAAGGAAAATAAGGAAACCTATTTAAGTATTGACATGTATGACTTATGTTTTAATCTGCGAAAACCAGTTTAGATTCTAGGTAAGGGTTCAAATTATTCCGAAGGGAAGGTGTTAGGCATCCTTCAGAATCCACAAAATGTGGTACCCGACTAGACTAAATTTATCAAAGAGGAAGGAGAAAAAACATCATTTTTTGAGAAGTATGAATAATTAAAATATGTAATAATGTACAAAATGCATGTATAAAACATGGTATGTCAAATGCATACATAGACTTTATTATTGTAATATATGTGTACAGAGATAAACAAAAGTATATTATGTAAAATATGTATAAATATATATATAAGTGAAAAAATGTTCTTTTATCAAAGGAAATCACTTTTGTGTGTAATGTATGAAAAAAAAAGTAATTTTTATATTATACTAAAGAAAAAGTATTCAAATAATATTTTGTATTTGACAAAAGTTAATGGGAGAAAAGATTAAATAAAATGAATGTTTATTTTGAAAGAAAAGATTGCACAATATTTTCTAATGGAAAAAAGTGTGAATTAAATATCCAAATTAGTTTGATTCTTTTATATAAATATTAACGGCCTAAGTTTTGCCTAAACTCGTGGTGAGGATTACGTAAGTAAAGAATATCCCCCGCCTAACGCCCCCCCAAAAAATAAAGTTTCACTATAATTAACATTTGTACAATTGTAAGGCTAAAAGTAAATACAAATAGTGAGTTTGAGGGAATCTTCAAATTCCTTTTTAGCATCGTCTTTTGAAAGTGTCTCTGAGAACCTGTATATACACTTGATATAAATATTAATAATGAATAAATAATTATCAAAATCAAATATGCCTATATGTAAAAATAGATTTTTGTTATAAAGTGGGCTCGGATTAAGTTTTAGATACGCCATGGCTTCGAAGTGGTTGCTCGAATTTATCGGCCGTCCTAAATAGCCTTGCCAAGATACGAATCATAAAACTTTTGTGTTGTCGTGATAATATAATGATCTCGTCATCTCCCATATTTATTTATTTTTGTCACGTATTTGTATACGTAATATTCGTCTTTTTATCTGTGGAGGCCTCAAAAACCGATGGGAATTTTTTCATTGGCCAAATGCATTGATATTTGTTTGTTATGAGTTAAGAATATCCGAAAAGCAGTAAAACGACCAAAAATATCCATAAAATAGTCCAAAATTCGCAACATAATAATAGAGCAAAACAAGATCATTGAAAAATCGACAAAGCCATCAAAAAGTGCAAACAAAACAAGAATCTATCCAAATGCCAAAACCAGTAGCAATATAGAGCAACAATCAGCAAAGATCAACCATTAATGGAACCCAAAAATAGTTATCTTCATAGGAGAAGACCAAGTTCTTGTTGGAAAATCCAAGGTCACCGGAAAAACACTTTTTACTCGAGTTTGACCAACTTCGGCCAGATCAAATAAAAAAATTAAACAAGAATAAAAATATTATCAAGCATGGAAGTAGACAAAGAAACTGACCAACACCACTACTTCGACGGCAATGGGATGCCGGAGCAGCGGGTTTTCCCGGCCAAATTCGCTGGCGGATCAACAGGAGAGGCGGCAGGATGCAAGGGAACTAGTGGTGGTGTTGTGGGAATTTTTAGCCTAATTTGACCCATTTTTTCTCAAGCAAACAGTGTCAAAATGTAGAGGGGAAAGAGGAAAAAGTGAAGGGAAAGGGAAAGAGGAGGGCAACAGTGGTGGTGGTAGTGTTCGCCGGTGGAACTCCGACGTCTTGGCCGGTGGTGGCTCGGCAGTAAAGGGAGAGAGAAAGAAAGAGAGCATAGTGTTGTGTGTGTGTGTGTAAATATTTCATTCCAAAAAAACAACTAACCCCTCCCCTCTATTTATAATAAAAATCAACCCCCCTTTTTACCCAAAAAAAAAAAATTCCCTCTCTACCCACTAGATACTATTTTAATCCATAAGTTATTATCTAATGGATTTTTTATTCTTTTAACCAAAATATAATGTTATTACTCAAAGGATAAAAATCATGTGTAGTCATGTCACACATCACCTTTAATAAAGGCGACAAGTGACAAGTGACAAGTCACCTTTAATAAAGGTGACAAGACCTCGATTTAACCGAATTATTGCTCCGTGTATCAAAATAATTGATCCGACTTATCATTTGCGGATTGTATTAAATGATGTAGAAAAATGTGTAAATGTCGATATGTAATTACAGAAAATATAAATAATAATAAAAATATAATTATCCTGAAAAATATATTGTGATGTAAATAGTTAAAAATGTAGTGTACTGCAAAGAATTGTAGTGTTATGTTGTGTACGTGTGCAGATGACTGTGAAAAATTTAAAATGACAGTAAATTGATAAAAATCCTGATATTTACGAAATTAAGGATAATTATCAACGAATTGTAAAAGTGTGTAATAAAAGATGTATTTTGTGCTCTTTAACGGTCAGGAAGCCTGAAGACGTTAATTTTAAGCACGGAGAGCCAAAATTGGGTGTCAACAGGTTGCCCCTTTTCGTATGAAGATAATGTAGTTGTCTTCAGACGAAAACGTTGACGTGTAGCCAATTTTACTCGACAAATATCATATCTGACCAAAAATTTGATTGAACTCTAAATTAGAGCTGCCTATATACCTCGAGTTACTCGAGGATCAGGTCGGGTGTAGTTCAAAAGATTAGGCAAATGTCTCTTTGTCCTATTATTATGGGTGGACGACCCTGTGAAAATGATTATGGAGAGAAAGAATATTTGGGAATGAAAGTGTTTGCACATTCCCGGTGTCCTTCAAAATTGCCCCAGTATCAAGTTGTGAGATGATGTGGATGCAAGATTGTATACTCGCTTGGGGAGAAAGAATGATCATGTGGTTGTGATGACCGAACTCTGCATAGAGCTTCCTACATATCTCGCGTGTTACGAGAATCAGGTCAAGGTAGTTTGAAATGAAGAAATAGGGTAAATTTTGAGGTCGTTTTCAAAATTTTGCCCCAGTGTATGATTTGTGGTAACAGTGACTTCTCTAAAGGAACCTTAAAAGAAAGTCTTGTTGTTGTGGATTGTATTTTTGATTGAAACGATGCATGATGTCTCCGATTGTCTGCGGAGAGTGTGATGAATGATGTCTCCGATTGTATACGGAGACTTGATGATGAATGATGTCTTCGATTGTCTACGAAGACTATGTGAACATTGTAAAATCCTCTGATTGTCTGTCGGGGACTTATGATGCATGATATCTCCGATTGTCTACGGAGACTGATGTTGATGTAAAGTCCTCCAATTGTCTTCGGGGATTTAATGTATGATATCTCCGATTGTCTACGGAGACTTGATGATGATGTAAAATCCTCCGATTGTCTTCGGGGATTTAATGCATGACATCTCCGATTATCTACGGAGACTTGATGATGATGTAAAATCCTCCGATTGTATTCGAGGATTTAATGCATGACACCTCCGATTATCTATGGAGACTTGATGATGATGTAAAATCCTCCAATTGTCTTCGGGGATTTAATGCATGACATCCTCGATTGTCTACGGAGGCTGATGTTGATTGTTGTAAAGTCCTTCGATTGTTTACGAGGACTTAATGCATGATATCTCCGATTGTCTACGGAGACTTGGTGTTGATTGTTGTAAAGTCCTCCGATTGTTTACAGGGACTTAATGCATGATGCCTCCGATTGTCTATGAGACTTAATGATGAATGTCGTCTTCGATTGTTGATGAAGACTAAGGCCCTCAGCTGCCGAGGTGATTGAAATGTAAAGAGCTCTCGACTGGCGGAGCAATTAAAAGGTAATAGCCTCTTGACTGGCTGGGCTATTGAGATGTATAGTGCTCTCGACGGGCGGAGCAATTGAAATGTAATAGCCTCTCGACTGGTGGGAGCTATTGGAATTTAAGGGCTTTCGACTGGTGGAGCCATTAAATGTAATAGCCTCTCGACTGGCGGATCCATTAAATGTAATAGCCTCTCGACTGGCGGGGCTATTGAAATATAAGGGGCTCTCAGCTGGCGGAGCAATTGAAAGGTAATAGCCTCTCGACTGGCGGAGCCATTAAAATGTTATAGCCTCTCGACTGGCGGGACTATTGAAATAGAAGAGGCTCTCGACAAGCGAAGCCATTAAAATGTAATAGCCTCTCGACTGGCGGGGCTATCAAAATGCATAGGGCTCTCGACTGGCAGAGCCATTAAAATGTAATAGTCTCTCGACTGGCGGGACTATTGAAATGTAAAGGGCTCTCGACTGGAAGAGCTATTAAAAGGTAATAGCCTCTCGACTGGCGGGGCTATTGAAATGCAATGGGCTCTCAACTGGCAGAGCAATTAAAAGGTAATAGCCTCTCGACTGGCGGGGCTATTGAAATGCAATGGGCTCTCGACTGGCGGAGCCATTAAAATGTAATAGCCTCTCAACTGGCAGGACTATTGAAATGGAAGAGGCTCTCGACAGGCGGAGCCATTAAAATGTAATAGCCTCTCGACTGGCGGGGCTATTGAAATGTAATGGGCTCTCGACTAATGGAGCCACTAAAATGTAATAGCCACTCGACTGACGGGTCTATTAAAATGTAAAGGGCTCTTGACTGGCGGAGCCATTAAAAGGTAATAGCCTTTCGACTGGCGGGGCTATGGAAATGGAAGAGACTCTAATTAGAAGGAGGACACTTAATAGAGAAGTGAAATGTTTGTATTCGAAGGTGAGTGATTGAGAAGGAAAGTCAACTATCTGTATTTGAAGGTAGGCGCCCTGAGAAGTAAAAATGCCCGTGTTCGAAAGTGGGAATCTTGAAAAAGAAAGAAAATTTGTTTGTATTTGGAGGTGGGTGCTTTGAAAAAGAACGAAAATTATTTTTTATTTTCTTTGTGAAAATGCTGACATGTGAAAAAGACATAATCGTCTCTTGACTTTAGTTGGTACCAACAATTAGTAGTATGCATAAGAATGCTCTCGTTTTCTTCCCAGCTAACCGAGATCGGTTTTGAGGTAATTCCTATAGTTTCAAGTGGTACCTCAGACATACCTAAGTATCGACAAGATTTGTTTATCTTACTTCAAACAAAGATTTTGGACTATACCTATCCTCATGTTTTACGTGCCCTCTCTAGAAAGAAAGTCCCATTTTCACACATATTTGAGTAGTTTTGTTTTTGAATTTGGGGACATCTAGAGAAATACACTCACACTCAGAAAGAAATTCAATGCATGCAATTGTGATACCATAGGCTTGGCCTTCATGTAAGTATCCACTAATGTGAGAACACTTGGAATAGGATCATGTAGGACTTGTTATCGGCTTGTAAGGTAGGCTTGGGGATGGGTAGCATGGCATTTGGGATGAAAGTGACTAATCCTTCAATGAGCGTCGCACTGTATCTGTGCTTTTGATATTTATTGCTCTTTGACACTTGATCGTCTTTGTCTTGCTTTGTTGTCCCTTATTTTTGTATTTGCTTCGACTTCTTTTGAATCTATTGCTGGAGTCTTTTCCCTTTTCTTTTCAATAAATACATTTTTTTTTTTGAAGATTCTCCACCTTTGTTGGAGTTCTTTCCATTTTTTCTTTTTCTTTTTTTTTTGTTTGGGGTTTTTGCTCCTTCTATTTTGAAGTCGTCTTTTCATTTTTGTTCTTTTGGGACCTTTGTATCTTTCGCCTTTGACATCTTTGATCTTGGATCTTTGTCTGCAATTTGCACGCATTTAGTACGCTCAAAGAGGTTGGGTCTAGAGAGGGATAGTGCATGTAAGCACTCAAAAGGTATAGGCTAATATGTGGTTATTTAAAGAAAAGGATTTAGGCTCAAAGGGGGAATTCTAGGGATTACTGTCATTTGGTGGGTTATGAAAGGCTCAATCGGGTCAAAGAGGGCCCACGATCCTTTCCTAAACCAAGTGTAACTCAGAATTTTGCCTCAACAAACATTTAGGCCAAGTTCTGGATCAATAATGCAATGTAATGAATTAATCTAAAACTCACCACACAATGCACATGAAACAATGAGGTCGGCTTCATTCTTGTCTTGGATGTATGCAAGAGAATTTTTCAAGTATCACTTAGGTGTGATTAAGAGGTACCAAAAGAATCTATGGTTTACCATGAAGTCGATCCTCTCCATCATACCAATTTGTTCTTTCCCATGCACACTCCTAACTGTGTTGGTACCAACCAAGTAAGAACTTTGATTTCTTTTTCTATTTTTTTATTTTTTGAAAGAATGGGACCGAATTCAAATGAGGACTGCCTACGTATCTTGTGAAAACAAGAATCAGGTATGCGTAGTTCAGGAAGATAGAGTATAAGTTGTGAAGCAGGAAAACAAACTTTCTTTTTTTGAGATTTTTTTTTTTTGTTGTTGTTGTAAAAGAGTATTGAACCCAAAAGGATTGCCTACGCATCACACTAATATGAGAATCAGGTATGCGTAGTTCATGGAGATAGAAAATGTGAGACAGAAAAATAAACTATTTTTTTTTTCAACAAAGAACACCGAACTCAAAAGGGCTGCCAGCGTATCTCATAAAAATGAGAATCAGGTTCGCGTAGTTCGTGAAGGTAAGGAATAAAATGTATGCATAAAAGGGATTCATGTGTTGAAGAAATGCAAGATAAAGATTGAATATGAACATATATACAAAATTAATGCAAAGGTATAGACAAACTCGAAGCGATGCCTCATACGATCAATGTTGGCTGACATCTTTGGAGAGAGAGTGATTCTGATTGTTTGCGGGCAGAATCATTATTACAGTCTCCCGACTATTGTGGGGATCGTTCGTTATGGTGATCATCTCCCGTTTGTTTTAGGGGATGATATGTTGCAGCCTCCCGGTTGTCTTTGAGGACACTTTTTGTTTTCCTGCTTCCTGAGATGCCTTTATGTGAATTATTGTGACGTCTCCACCTGTTGGACGAGACGATTTTTCTGTAGAAATATGAGAAATGAGTGAAAGTAGGGAAGTCAAGAAAATGATAGAATGGAAAAATGTAACCGTTTGGTCAAAGACTCCCCTAATTTGTCTGTCCCACTATGTGTTGATGTCTTGTGGAATTTGATGCCCAATGTTTAGTCCATGGATCATTTATCCTACAAGAATAAGAGAATAGAAGGTTAGAGTTATTCTCAGTTCAAAAGATTAAAAGGGATAGAGTCAGGCCCCGTAGCCAAATGATGCGTTTGGAATAGGACAGCAATGTGGTGTTCCTGTGAGTTTCGGGGATGATGTTGTTCCTCCTGCGCTCAAAGTAAACTTCTTAGTTTTAAGAAGGGATGTTTGCTTCTATGAACTTGAAACTCATTTTTCCGTCTTGCTCCCTGATAAGTGCCCCTGTAAAGAAAGCAGGTTAACTTATGTTGAATATTTAGTTTTGGAAAAGTGGAAGTGATTCACCGTATTTTCCTGATCCACAACGTGTAATGTAAAAGATCTCCTACTGGCGGAGAAACTACAATGCTGATGCCCACGATTGGTGGGGCAGCTAAAAGGTAAAAGCCCTCGACTGGCGGGGCAACTGAAAGGTAAAAGGGGAAGGTGTGAAGAAAGACTTATGCCTCATGACTTTGAGATGAAAGTCAGATAGACATTGTGGTCAGGCTGACATTGATATTTTTGAATTAAGGAGATTGACCGATGCTTTTGAGGATTTTTCAGAGCGTCATTGGACCATTTCAAAAATTTGCCCAGTTTGTAGTCCTAGGAAAATTATTTTGAAACAGTAGAAAGATCGAACCCTTATTTTTTTTTCCTACGTATCTCATCAAGATGAGAATCAGGTCAGAGCGTAGTTCGAGCGAACTTGTGGATTTGTATGTGGAATGTATGATTGTCATGAAGTGATGTCCAACCTTGAAAATGATGTGAAAGGCGACCCAGTGGGAACTGCTCATAGACATGAAGCATTGAAATTACTCCGGTCAACGACCGAGAGGATGGATGTCAAGTGTAGACAGAGCTTTGACATTATTTCAGTATGTTGACATGATTGAGAAGGTCGGACATTGGAGAAGTTATGACATTACTTTGCCACAGTTGGAAGGATTGTTATGGCTGAAAGGGTGTTGAACCATTTCTTTTGAAAGTGAGGATCGATCGTCATAAATTTAATGGTTTACGACATTCGGGAGAAGAAAGCTTGATATTCTTGAAGCAATATCAGGTGAGAATTTAGAGGTAAGCCAGCTAAGCACTAATATCATTGAGATTTGAAATTGTGGGGGTTATTGATTTGTGCTCTCAGAAGACATTTAAAGAGCGACTTTAAACTATTTCAAAAAATTGCCCCAGTTTGAATACCTGAGAAATTATTCTGAAATAGTGAAGAGACCGAACCCTAATATAGGGCTGCCTACGTATCTTGTCACAACAAGAATCAGGTCAAAACGTAGTTCAGACAGATACGCAGTCATTGGTGGTTTGTATGATTATTATGGATCGCTGATGGTATGGAAAAAAGAAGTGTGGTATGACTAAGAGCTCGGATTCAAAAATATGTTTTCAAGAATGAAAAGAATGTACAAGAAATGTGTTAATAGTTCTTGGAAAAAGATGGCAGAGTCCAAAAAAGTGATTGCAAGGATAAAAAATGGATGTGAAGTGATATGACGGTAAAGGATGATCGTAGGGACTGAAAATGAGTGTGAGATATTAAAAATATTCTAAATTCAACACAAGTCAACCAAAATTATTAGGCATAGTGGACAATATTGAACATGCCGTGTAAAGTATATGTATAACTATTGAATGTACAGTGAATGCAAAAATGTATAATATCTCATAAACATGTATCAAATAAAGAATGTGTAACAAATAAAGAATGAAAATTCGTTCGGCCGAAATGATGACTTATGGATTCTAAGAATAGATTCACCTAGGATGGTAGAGTGTATTCGGACAATCGCGAGAGAGTGAGTGGTAATCTAAATGCTCTTACTCTGAAACTAAGGAATCCAAAGAAGGTTTGGGGGAGTGCAAGACACCCCCCGCGTGAACCACAGTGTGTGAAGTGTACGGCCAAAGACTCGATAGAATCGTAATTATGGTTAAATAAAGTAAAAAAAATAACGCGCAACAATTTTCTGAATATACAGATACAATATTTTTAAACAAATAATGAATTAAAGAATTAATAAGACTGTAAAATTAATTTGTGCAAATAATTTATAGAATTTATGAGCAAAACACAGATAATTCACATAATTTGCAGTATACGAAACAAATAAAGAATCTATAAATTAAATAATTAGCATATGCAAAAATGTAAAAGTACCTCCCTCAATTGAAAAATTGAGTCTATTTTGGTTAGAACCTGCTAAGTCTCCAGCAGAGTCGCCATTCTGTCATGTCCTATTTTCGCCAAGGTTAAAACAAGCACGACTTATGGACTCTACAAGAATTGAATTTATTCAGAGTCGCCACCTAATTTTTAAGGAAAATAAGGAAACCTATTTAAGTATTGACATGTATGACTTATGTTTTAATCTGCGAAAACCAGTTTAGATTCTAGGTAAGGGTTCAAATTATTCCGAAGGGAAGGTGTTAGGCATCCTTCAGAATCCACAAAATGTGGTACCCGACTAGACTAAATTTATCAAAGAGGAAGGAGAAAAAACATCATTTTTTGAGAAGTATGAATAATTAAAATATGTAATAATGTACAAAATGCATGTATAAAACATGGTATGTCAAATGCATACATAGACTTTATTATTGTAATATATGTGTACAGAGATAAACAAAAGTATATTATGTAAAATATGTATAAATATATATATAAGTGAAAAAATGTTCTTTTATCAAAGGAAATCACTTTTGTGTGTAATGTATGAAAAAAAAAGTAATTTTTATATTATACTAAAGAAAAAGTATTCAAATAATATTTTGTATTTGACAAAAGTTAATGGGAGAAAAGATTAAATAAAATGAATGTTTATTTTGAAAGAAAAGATTGCACAATATTTTCTAATGGAAAAAAGTGTGAATTAAATATCCAAATTAGTTTGATTCTTTTATATAAATATTAACGGCCTAAGTTTTGCCTAAACTCGTGGTGAGGATTACGTAAGTAAAGAATATCCCCCGCCTAACGCCCCCCCAAAAAATAAAGTTTCACTATAATTAACATTTGTACAATTGTAAGGCTAAAAGTAAATACAAATAGTGAGTTTGAGGGAATCTTCAAATTCCTTTTTAGCATCGTCTTTTGAAAGTGTCTCTGAGAACCTGTATATACACTTGATATAAATATTAATAATGAATAAATAATTATCAAAATCAAATATGCCTATATGTAAAAATAGATTTTTGTTATAAAGTGGGCTCGGATTAAGTTTTAGATACGCCATGGCTTCGAAGTGGTTGCTCGAATTTATCGGCCGTCCTAAATAGCCTTGCCAAGATACGAATCATAAAACTTTTGTGTTGTCGTGATAATATAATGATCTCGTCATCTCCCATATTTATTTATTTTTGTCACGTATTTGTATACGTAATATTCGTCTTTTTATCTGTGGAGGCCTCAAAAACCGATGGGAATTTTTTCATTGGCCAAATGCATTGATATTTGTTTGTTATGAGTTAAGAATATCCGAAAAGCAGTAAAACGACCAAAAATATCCATAAAATAGTCCAAAATTCGCAACATAATAATAGAGCAAAACAAGATCATTGAAAAATCGACAAAGCCATCAAAAAGTGCAAACAAAACAAGAATCTATCCAAATGCCAAAACCAGTAGCAATATAGAGCAACAATCAGCAAAGATCAACCATTAATGGAACCCAAAAATAGTTATCTTCATAGGAGAAGACCAAGTTCTTGTTGGAAAATCCAAGGTCACCGGAAAAACACTTTTTACTCGAGTTTGATCAACTTCGGCCAGATCAAATAAAAAAATTAAACAAGAACAAAAATATTATCAAGCATGGAAGTAGACAAAGAAACTGACCAACACCACTACTTCGACGGCAATGGGATGCCGGAGCAGCGGGTTTTCCCGGCCAAATTCGCTGGCGGATCAACAGGAGAGGCGGCAGGATGCAAGGGGACTAGTTGTGGTGTTGTGGGAATTTTTAGCCTAATTTGACCCATTTTTCCTCAAGCAAACAGTGTCAAAAGGGAGAGGGGAAAGAGGAAAAAGTAAAGGGAAAGGGAGAGAGGAGGGAGACAGTGGTGGTGGTAGTGTTCGCCGGTGGAACTCCGGCGTCTTGGCCGGTGGTGGCTCGGCAGTAAAGGGGGAGAGAAAGAAAGAGAGCATAGTGTTATGTGTGTGTGAATTGTGTGTGTGTGTAAATATTTCATCCCAAAAAAACAACTAACCCCTCCCCTCTATTTATAATAAAAATCAACCCCCCTTTTTTACCCAAAAAATAAAAAAATTCCCTCTCTACCCACTAGATACTATTTTAATCCATAAGTTATTATCTAATGGATTTTTTATTCTTTTAACCAAAATATAATGTTATTACTCAAAGGATAAAAATCATGTGTAGTCATGTCACACATCACCTTTAATAAAGGTGACAAGTGACAAGTGACAAGTCACCTTTAATAAAGGTGACAAGACCTCGACTTAACCGAATTATTACTCCGTGTATCAAAATAATTGATCCGGCTTATCATTTGCGGATTGTATTAAATGATGTACAAAAATGTGTAAATGTCAATATGTAATTACAGAAATTATAAATAATAATAAAAATATAATTATCCTGAAAAATATATTATGACGTAAATAGTTAAAAATGTAGTGTATTGCAAAGAATTATAGTGTTATGTTGTGTACGTGTGCAGATGACTATGAAAAATTTAAAATGACAATAAATTGATAAAAATCCTGATATTTACGAAATTAAAGATAATTATCAACGAATTGTAAAAGTGTGTTAAAAAAAATATATTTTGTGTTCTTTAACGATCAGGAAGCCTGAAGACGTTAATTTTAAGCACGGAGAGCCAAAATTGGGTGTCAACACCATTAACTTTTCTTCTTTTATAATTTTTCATATTTTAAACATACACATACATTTTGCAATAACTATGTTATACTCTTGTATATTGTAGCAATGCATCTTATATAACATGAATTTTCGTTTTCTTAAAAATAATAAAAGTTTTCTTATCACTTTTTTTAGCAACTAATAAAGCAAATACTTTTCCCAAATACTATTCTAAAACTAAGTTTAAGGACTATCTTCGGATAGGCTCTGAGGGGTGATTAACACCTTCTTCTCGAGTAACCAAAACCTTTACTCAGAATTTCAAATGTTTTCAAAGATCAAAATAGAGTTTTACATCACAAAAAATGGGTTTTCCTAATTTTTCCTAAGAGTTAGGTGACGACTCTAAACCTTTTGAAAACCAAGTAGAAGAGCTGGATGTTGCAAACGTATTTTGACCAGTTCAAAATAAGGGCCCGATAGGCGTAACTAGATCTCATCTAGGATTTAGGAGCCGAGCTGGATCTTCGAGAACAAAAAACATGGATCGCCTTAGATTCCTCCGTCAGAAACTTCTTGAGCTTACAATGAAGCTCAAAAGAAAAACATCATTCAGAAAATGGGCAATTTGAAGAGACCAGGGAGGGGAATCAACGAAATTCACAGATTGGAAGAGCAAGAGACGATATTGATGAAGCATCTAGGAAGCTTCTAAAAGTTTCTCTCATATATTTTCAAAAATGAGCTGATAGTGTATTGCTTATTTGGACCAGCTTTGTTTATTTCTTTGGGGTCAGATCACTTTTGGATCTAGCCCATTTATGTACTAATGTAACAAAACAAAATATATTATTGGTCTATTCAACCTATGTATGTCTCGTTTTGTAATTTAGTAGTCAAAGAAACATCGATAAGCCATCTGATTATGGAATACATTAATATTAGGAGGTAATACACAAGTACAAATGTAACAAACCAAGTTGTATTATTGGTCTATCCAACCTATGTAGGTAGCGTTTAGTGATTTAGTAGTCACAGAAACACAGATAATCCATCCAATTATTGAATATATTGATATAAGGAGGTAATACACATGTACTAATGTAACAAAACAAAATGTATTATTGATCTATCCAATCTATGTACATATCATTTAGTGATTTAATAGTTAAAGAAACACCGATAATCCATCCGAGTATGGAATACAAAGATGTTAGGAGGTAATACACATGTACTAATAAAACAAACCAAAATGTATTATTGGTCTATCCAACCTATGTATGTATCATTAAGTGATTTAGTAGTCAAACAAATGCCAATAATCCATCCAATTATGGAATACGTTGATATTAGGAGGTAATACACATGTACTGATGTAACAAACCAAGTTGAATTATTGGTCTATCCAACCTATGTATGTATCTCTTAATGATTTAGTAAAAGCAACATCGATAATCTACCCTAGTATAGAATACAAAGATCTTAGGAGGTAAGGCACATGTACTAATGTGACAAACCAAAATTTATGATTGGTCTATTCAACCTATGTATGTCTCGTTTAGTGATTTAGTAGTCAAAGGAACACCGATAATCCATCTGGTTATGGAATACATTGATATTAGGAGGTAATATACATGTACTAATTTAACAAACCAAGTTGTATTATTGGTCGATATAACCTATGTATGTCTCTTTTAGTGATTTAGTAGTCAAAGAAACACCGATAATCCATCCAAGTATGGGATATAAAAATGATAGGAGGTAATAAACATGTACTAATATAATAAACTAAAATGTATTATTGGTATATCCAACCTATGTATATCTCATTTAGTGATTTAGTTGTCAAAGAAATACCAATAATCCATCTGATTATTGAATAAGTTGATATTAGTAGGTAAAACACATGTACTGATGTAAAAAACCAAGTTGTAATATTGGTCTATCCAATATTTGTATGTATCGTTTAGTGATTTAGTATAAGAAATATAGATAATCCATTCCAGTATAGAATACAAAGATATTAGGAGGTAAGACACATGTACCAATGTAACAAACAAAAATGCATTATTGGCCTATCCAACCTATGTATGTCTCATTTAGTGATTTAGTAGTGAAAGAAACACCTATAATCCATCCGGTTATGGAATACGTTGATATTAGGAGGTTATAGACAAGTACTAATGTAACAAACTATGTTGTATTATTGGTCTACCCAACCTATTTATGTCTTATTTAGTAATTTATTAGTTAAAAAAACATCGATAATCTATCTGAGTATGGGATATAAAAATGATAGGAGGTAACAAACATGTACTAATGTAACAAGCCAAGTTCTCTTATTTGTTTATCTATCCTATGTATGTCTCTTTAGTGATTTAGTAGTCAAAGAAACTTTGATAATCCATCCGAATATTAAATGTAAAGATGTTAGGAGGTAGTGCACATGTACTAATGTAACAAACAAAAATGTATTATTGGTCTATTCAACCTATGTATGTATCGTTTAGTGATTAAATAGTCAAAGAAACACCTATAACCCATCCGGTTATGGAATACGTTGATATTAGGAGGTAATACATATGTACTAATGTAACAAGCCAAGTTCTCTTATTTGTTTATCTATCCTATGTATGTCTCTTTAGTGATTTAGTAGTCAAAGAAACTTTGATAATCCATCCGAATATTAAATGTAAAGATGTTAGGAGGTAGTGCACATGTACTAATGTAACAAACAAAAATGTATTATTGGTCTATTCAACCTATGTATGTATCGTTTAGTGATTTAATAGTCAAAGAAACACCTATAATCCATCCGGTTATGGAATACGTTGATATTAGGAGGTAATACATATGTACTAATGTAACAAACCAAGTTGTATTATTGGTCGATCTAACCTTTGTATGTATCATTTAGTGATTTATTAGTCTAAGAAACACCGATAATCCATCCGAGTATGGAATACATAGATGTTATGAGGTAACAAAATGTACTAATGTAACAAGCCAAGTTGTATTATTTTTCTATCTATCATACGTACATCTCTTTTAATGATTTAGTAATAAAAAAAACTTTGATAATCCATCCGAATATTGTATGTAATGATGTTAGGAGGTAATACACATTTACTAATGTAATAAACAAAAATGTATTATAGGTCTATCCAACCTATGTATGTCTGGTTAAGTGATTTAGTAGTTAAAGAAACACCGACAATGGATACAGTTATGGAATACATTGATCTTAGGAGTCTATTCTATGCCATGTGCAAATTCAGTATACTAATGTTAGTGAATTAGATTCTTCAAAGAAGGATCTGTAGGGGCATCAAATCTAGTTTCCATATAAGTCAGAATCTTAGTAGAAGCTCTTCCTTTGCCAGCTATTCCTATGTCAGCTACAACTTTGTCAGAGGGTAAGTTCCCTCTATCTTCCGGGAATGCAGTATAAGAAGATGTGCTCGTGACTCGACTACATAAATTAGAATATCATCCGAATAGATTTGTAATACACATGTACTAATGTAACAAACCAAAATGTATTATTGGTCTATCCAACCTATGTATGTCTTGTTTAGTAATTTCATAGTCAAAGGAACACCGATAATCCATCCGGTTATGAAATAAGTTGATATTAGGATGTAATACACATGTACTGATGTGATAAACCAAGTTATATTATTGGTCTATCGAACATATGTATGTATCATTTAGTGATTTAGTAAAAGAAACATCGATAATCCATCCCAGCATAGAATACATAGATGTTAGGAGGTAACACACATGTGCTAATGTAACAAACCAAAATGTAATATTGGTCTATTCAACCTATGTATGTCTCATTTTGTAATTTAGTAGTCAAAGAAACATCGATAATCCTTATGATTATGGAATACATTAATATTCGGAGGTAATACACATGTACAAATGTAACAAACCAAGTTGTATTATTGGTCTATCCAACCTATGTAGGTCGCGTTTAGTGATTTAGTAGTCGGAGAAACACTAATAATCCATCCAATTATTGAATATATTGATATTAGGAGGTAATACACATGTACTAATGTAACAAACCAAAATGTATTATTGGTCTATCCAACCTATGCATGTCTTGTTTAGTGATTTAATAGTCAAAGGAACACCGATAATCCATTCGGTTATGGAATAAGTTGATATTAGAATGTAATTCACATGTACTGATGTAATAAACCAAGTTATATTATTGGTCTATCGAACATATGTATGTATCATTTAGTGATTTAGTAAAAGAAACATCGATAATCCATCCCAGCATAGAATACATAGATGTTAGGAGGTAACACACATGTACTAATGTAACAAACCAAAATGTAATATTGGTCTATTCAACCTATGTATGTCTCATTTTGTAATTTAGTAGTCAAAGAAACATCGATAATCCTTATGATTATGGAATACATTAATATTAGAAGGTAATACACATGTACAAATGTAACAAACCAAGTTGTATTATTGGTCTATCCAACCTATGTAGGTCGCGTTTAGTGATTTAGTAGTCGGAGAAACACTAATAATCCATCCAATTATTGAATATATTGATATTAAGAGGTAATACACATTTACTGATGTAACAAACCAAGTTGAATTATTAGTCTATCCAACCTATGTATGTATAGCTTAGTGATTAAGTAAAAGAAACATCTATAATCCATCCTAATATAGAATTCAAAGATTTTAGGAGGTAAGGCACATGTACTAGTGTAACGAACCAAAATGTATTATTGGTCTATTCAACCTATGTATGTCTCGTTTAGTGATTTAGTAGTCAAAAAAACATCGATAATCCATCCGATTATGGAACACGTTGACATTAGGAGGTAATACACATGTACTTATTTAACAAACCAAGTTGTATTATTGGTCGATATAACCTGTGTATGTCTCGTTTAGTGATTTATTAGTCAAAGAAGCACCAATAATCCATCAGAGTATGGAATATATAGATGTTAGGAGGTAACATACATGTACTAATGTAACAAATAAAGTTCTATTATTTGTCTATCAAACCTATGTATATCTCTTTTAGTGATTTAGTAGTCAAAGAAACACCGATAATCCATCCAAGTATGGAATTCAAAGAGCATATAAGGTAATATACACGCACTAATATAATAAACCAAAATGTATTATTGGTCAACCCAACCTATGTATGTCTCATTTAGTGATTTAGTAGTCAAAGAAATACCAATAATCCATCTGATTATGGAATAAGTTGATATTAGGAGGTAATACACGTGTACTGATGTAACAAACCAATTGTTATTATTGGTCAATTCAACATATGTATATTATGACTTAGTGAATTAGTCAAACAAATATAAATAATCCATTCCAGTATTGAATACAAAGATATTAGGAGGTAAGACACATGTACTAATGTAACAAAAGAAAATGTATTATTGGTTTATCCAACCTATGTATGTCTTATTTAGTGATTTAGTAGTCTAAGAAACACCTATAATCCATCCAGTTATGGAATAAGTTGATATTAAGAGGTAATACACATGTACTAATGTAATAAACCAAGTTGTATTATTGGTCTATCCAACCTATGTAGGTCGCATTTAGTGATTTTGTAGTCACAGAAACGCCGATAATCCATTTGATTATTGAATACGTTGATATTTTGAGGTAATACACTTGTAGTAATGCAACAAACCCAGTTGTATTATTCATATATCCAACCGATGTATGTATCATTTAGTATTTAGTAGTTAAAAAAGCTCTGATAATCCATCCGAGTGTTGAATACAAAGTTGTTAGGAGGTAATACACATGTACTAATGTAACAAACCAAAATGTATTATTGGTCTATCCTATCTATGTATGTATCATTTAGTGATTTAATAGTGAAAGAAACACCGATAATCCATCCGAGAATTGAATACAAAGATGTTAGGGGGTAATACACATATACTAATAAAACCAACCAAAATGTTTTATTGGTCTATCCAACCTATGTATGTATCATTTAGTGATTTAGTAGTCAAACAAACGCCAATAATCCATCCAATTATGGAATACGTTGATATTAGGAGGTAATACACATGTACTGATGTAACAAACCAAGTTGAATTATTGGTCTATCCAACCTATGTATGTATCTCTTAATGATTTAGTAAAAACAACATCGATAATCCACCCTAGTATAGAATACAAAGATCTTAGGAGGTAAGACACATGTACTAATGTGAGAAACCAAAATGTATTATTAGTCTATTCAACCCTATGTATGTCTCATATAGTGATTTGGTAGTCAAAGAAACACCGATAATCTATCCGGCTATGTAATAAGTTGATATTAGGAGGTCATACACATGTACTAATGTTAGAAACCCAGTTGTATTATTCATCTATCCAATCAATGGATGTATCATATAGTATTTAGTAGTTAAAAAAACTCTGATAATCCATCCCAGTATTGAATACAAAGTTGTTAGAAGGTAATACACATATACTAATGTAACATACCAAAATGTATTATTAGTCTATCCAATATATGTACATATCATTTAATGATTTAATAGTCAAAGAAACACTGTTAATACATCTGAGTATTGAACACAAAGATATTAGGGGGTAATACACATGTACTAATAAAACAAACCAAAATATATTATTCGTCTATCCAACCTATGTATGTATCATTTAGTGATTTAGTAGTCAAAGGAATGTCAATAATCTATTCAATTATGGAATATATTGATAGTAAGAGGTAATGCATATGTATTGATGTAACAAACCAAGTTAAATTATTGGTTTATCCAACCAATGTATGTATCGCTAAGTGATTTAGTAAAAGAAACATTGATAATCTATCCTAGTATAGAATACAAAGATCTTAGCAAGTAAGACACATGTACTAATGTAACAAACCAAAATGTAATATTGGTCTATTCAACCTATGTATGTCTCGTTTTGTAATTAGTAGTCAAAGAAACATCGATAATCCTTATGATTATGGAATACAATAATATTAGGAGGTAATACACTTGTACAAATGTAACAAACAGAGTTGTATTATTGGTCTATCCAACCTATGTAGGTCACGTTTAGTGATTTAGTAGTCGGAGAAACACTAATAATCCATCCAATTATTGAATATATTGATATTAGGAGGTAATACACATGTACTAATGTAACAAACCAAAATGTATTAATGGTCTATCCAACCTATATATGTCATATTTAGTGATTTAGTAGTCAAAGAAATACAAATAATCCATCTTATTATGGAATAAGTTGATATTAGGAGGTAATACACATGTACTGATGTAACCAACCAATTGTTATTTTTGTTCAATTCAACATATGTATGTATCGCTTAGTGATTTAGTAAAACAAATATAAATAATCCATTCCAGTATAGAATACAAAGATATTAGGAGGTAAGACACCTGTACTAATGTAACAAAAGAAATTGTATTATTGGTTTATCCAACCTATGTATGTCTTATTTAGTGATTTAGTAGTCAAAGAAACACCTATAATCTATCCGGTTATGGAATAAGTTGATATTAGGAGGTAATACACATGCACTAATGTAACAAACCAAGTTGTATTATCGGTCTATCCAGCCTATGTAGGTCGCATTTAGTGATTTTGTAGTCACAGGTCTATTCAACCTATGTATGTCTCGTTTTGTAATTAGTAGTCAAAGAAACATCGATAATCCTTATGATTATGGAATACATTAATATTAGGAGGTAATACACTTGTACAAATGTAACAAACGAAGTTGTATTATTGGTCTATCCAACCTATGTAGGTCACGTTTAGTGATTTAGTAGTCGGAGAAACACTAATAATCCATCCAATTATTGAATATATTGATATTAGGAGGTAATACACATGTACTAATGTAACAAACCAAAATGTATTAATGGTCTATCCAACCTATATATGTCACATTTGGTTATTTAGTAGTCAAAGAAATACAAATAATCCATCTTATTATGGAATAAGTTGATATTAGGAGGTAATACACATGTACTGATGTAACCAACCAATTGTTATTTTTGTTCTATTCAACATATGTATGTATCGCTTAGTGATTTAGTAAAACAAATATAAATAATCCATTCCAGTATAGAATACAAAGATATTAGGAGGTAAGACACATGTACTAATGTAACAAAAGAAATTGTATTATTGGTTTATCCAACCAATGTATGTCTTATTTAGTGATTTAGTAGTCCAAGAAACACCTATAATCCATCCAGTTATGGAATAAGTTGATATTAGGAGGTAATACACATGCACTAATGTAACAAACCAAGTTGTATTATTGGTCTATCCAGCCTATGTAGGTCGCATTTAGTGATTTTGTAGTCACAGAAACGCCGATAATCCATCTGATTATTGAATACATTGATATTTTGAGGTAATACACTTGTAGTAATGCAACAAACCCAGTTGTATTATTCATATATCCAACCGATGTATGTATCATTTAGTATTTAGTAGTTAAAAAAACTCTGATAATCCATCCGAGTGTTGAATACAAAGTTTTTAGGAGGAATACACATGTACTAATGTAACAAACCAAAATGTATTATTGGTCTATCCTATCTATGTATGTATCATTTAGTGATTTAATAGTGAAAGAAACACCGATAATCCATCCGAGAATTGAATACAAAGATGTTAGGGGGAAATACACATATACTAATAAAATCAACCAAAATGTTTTATTGGTCGATCCAACCTATGTATGTATCATTTAGTGATTTAGTAGTCCAAGAAATGCCAATAATCTATCCAATTATGGAATACGTTGATATTAGGAGGTAATGCACATGTATTGATGTAACAAGCCAAGTTAACTTATTGGTCTATCCAACCTATGTATATATCGCTTAGTGATTTAGTAAAAGAAACATCAATAATCCATGCTAGTATAGAATACAAAGATCTTAGGAGGTCAGAAACATGTACTAATGTGACAAACCAAAATGTATTACTAGTCTATTCAACCCTATGTATGTCTCATATAGTGATTTGGTAGTCAAAGAAACACCGATAATCCATCCGGCTATGTAATAAGTTGATATTAGGAGGTCATACACATGTACTGATGTAACAAACCAAGTTGTATTATTAGTCTATCGAACATATATATGTATCATTTAGTGATTTAGCAAGAGAAACATCGATAATCCATCCCAGTATAAAATACATAGATGTTAGGAGGTAACACATGTTACATGTACTAATGTAACAAACCAAAATGTATTACTGGTTTATTTAACTTATGTAAGTCTCGTTTTGTAATTTAGTAGTCAAAGAAACACCGATAATCCGTTCGATTAAGGAATACATTAATATTAGAAGGTAATACACATGTACAAATGTAACAAACCAAGTTGTATTATTGGTTTGTTTAACCTATGTAGGTAGCATTTACTGATTTTGTAGTAATAGAAACACCGATAATCCATCTGATTATTGAATACATTGGTATTTAGAGGTAATACACATGTACTAATGTAAGAAACCCAGTTGTATTATTCATCTATCCAATCAATGGATGTATCATATAGTATTTAGTAGTTAAAAAAACTCTGATAATCGATCCTAGAATTGAGTACAAAGATGTTAGAAGGTAATACACATATACTAATGTAACATACCAAAATGTATTATTAGTCTATCCAATATATGTACATATCATTTAATGATTTAATAGTCAAAGAAACACTGTTAATACATCTGAGTATTGAACACAAAGATATTAGGGGGTAATACACATGTACTAATAAAACAAACCAAAATATATTATTCGTCTATCCAACCTATGTATGTATCATTTAGTGATTTAGTAGTCAAAGGAATGTCAATAATCTATTCAATTATGGAATATATTGATATTAGGAGGTAATGCATATGTATTGATGTAACAAACCAAGTTAAATTATTGGTTTATCCAACCAATGTATGTATCGCTAAGTGATTTAGTAAAAGAAACATTGATAATCTATCCTAGTATAGAATACAAAGATCTTAGCAAGTAAGACACATGTACTAATGTAACAAACCAAAATGTAATATTGGTCTATTCAACCTATGTATGTCTCGTTTTGTAATTGAGTAGTCAAAGAAACATCAATAATCCTTATGATTATAGAATACATTAATATTAGGAGGTAATACACATGTACAAATGTAACAAACAAAGTTGTATTATTGGTCTATCCAACCTATGTAGGTCACGTTTAGTGATTTAGTAGTCGGAGAAACACTAATAATCCATCCAATTATTGAATTTATTGATATTAGGAGGTAATACACATGTACTAATGTAACAAACCAAAATGTATTAATGGTCTATCCAACCTATATATGTCATATTTAGTGATTTAGTAGTCAAAGAAATACAAATAATCCATCTTATTATGGAATAAGTTGATATTAGGAGGTAATACACATGTACTGATGTAACCAACCAATTGTTATTTTTGTTCTATTCAACATATGTATGTATAGCTTAGTGATTTAGTAAAACAAATATAAATAATCCATTCTAGTATAGAATACAAAGATATTAGGCGGTAAGACACCTGTAATAATGTAACAAAAGAATATGTATTATTGGTCTATCCAACCTATGTATGTCTTATATAGTGATTTAGTAGTCAAAGAAACACCTATAATCTATCCGGTTATGTAATACGTTGATATTAGGAGGTAATACACATGTGTTAATGTGATAAACCAAGTTGTATTATTGGTCGATCCAACCTATGTATGTTTCATTTAGTGATTTATTAGTCAAAGAAACACCAATAATCCATTCGAGTATGAAATATATAGATGTTATGAGGTAATAAACATGTATTAATGTAACAAGCCAAGTTATATTATTTGTTTGTCTATCCTATCTATGTCTTTTTTAGTGATTTAGTAGTCAAAGAAACTCCGATAATTCATCCAAAAATTGAATGTAAAGATGTTAGGAGGTAATACACATGTACAAATGTAAAACAAAAATGTATTATTGGACTATCCAAACTATGTATGTCTCATTTAGTGATTTACTAGTCAAAGAAACACCGATAATGCATCTGGTTATGGAATACGTTGATATTAGAAGTCTATTCTATCTCATGCCGCAAATTCAGTAGACCTGTAACACCCCGTATTCTATACACACTACTTTCACTTATCTGGAAAATGGTACGGACTTGTGGCAATAGGTAATGGATCAACTAGTTCTTTGATTCAAGTACAATACCCCATACATTTTTGAAACTTCTATGACCAACCTAACATGGGTAAAAGTATTTAAACTTGGGAGAACAAGGATGTACTTAGGCGTAAAGTTAGAGTTAAGTGGTGTATTAAGGTAGAGGGATTGAGACGTTGGAAAAAGGGGAAAACGTAAGTGAGGTGCTTTCGTGACTTAATTGAGATAGTAGGTGTGTCATCTACTTAAGCTATTGGGCTGCATTTGGACCTATGTTAATGGACTCCATTGAGGCCCAAGTTAAGTAATTAAAAGGGAAAGGATGATCAGCCCAACTCCAAGTTTAATTAAGGCCCAAAACAAAGGTGATCCATGTAGAAACAAACCAAGTAGGTGCATCACCTACTTGGACTGATTTGGACAGATTTAATAACCAAGTAGGTGCATCACCTACTTGGACTATTTTGGACCAAAAACTTGGCTAAGGATGGAATGTGTAGGCGGTTCAATGAGGGAGCATATAAAGGTCATCTCAGCTCATTTTTCCATTTAATTCATTGCTGAAAAACAGTACAGAAAAATTAACACTTTTCTCTCTCTCTCTTAACCCTACTAGCCGCCCCAAATTTCCCTAGGGTTCTTGGGTGAATCCTCCACTTTTCAATCCTTGGTAAGTGTTTAACCTTGTATATTAATGTGATATATGTATAATAAAGTGTGGAAATCAGGTTGGTTATGTTTAAAATGTGAAGGACAGTCCCTTAATTAGTTGGCAGTCCACTTGTGTTAGTTTTAATGAATTTGTCTTCCTTGTGGTTTGGACTTTTAAAGGAGCTTAAGGTCTTGAAGAAATGAAGTTAGAGGATGAAATTTCAGTGTGTTGAAGTGTTGTTCTGCCCCTGGTTCATTTATTTTTATGTATGGATTGATGGAAATGTTTATACGTGTTTGTAAATGGAACGTTTGGTGTGATGAAAAGAGAATATTCTCTTGTAATTTTAAACTGAATTTTGGAACTGTTGTGGACTGTTTTTTGGTATGTTATTGTGGGAGGCAGTAGGGTGACCTTATGGGATAAATATATGGAGTTTCGTTGGAGTGGAAATGTAAAGGATAAACTAGATAGGTAATTCTATCGGTTCGTAATGTCTATGTCAACATATGGGCTGTTTTGGTCGCATTGTTGTTGTGAGGCAGTGGGCTGCCATGTAGGAGCTGAAATAGAGTTATGTGAAAGTATAAAGGAGGTTGGAATAATAGACTATGTGTTGGGGTGGTCGGACAGATTTTTACTTTCCGTTAAGTAATTAGTTACCGCCTTGTAAACCTATAATGTGATTAGCTTTTAATGTAGCTCCATTACGTACTTGTATTGTAGAGTAACATGTAAGGAAGGAGCTGAATCTTTGTAATCACGTGGTGTGAAGTTAAGGTATGTAAGGTTACTCTTTCCCGTATCCTTTGGCATCATATATTGTCTACCTAGCTAATGACCTAGTTTCCACTCCGAAATGTTCTAAAAGTACCTCAATACACATTTACTATCAAATTTCAGATGTTCTCTTTTGTTGTTCCAAGAAGGATCCATAATGTTATAACCACCACTATAACAACTTCAAAGATTAAATAAAGTAAGTAACTCAATATGGTTATGTTCGGGTGGCAGCTCAAGGGGGCTTAAAGCCTAGCATAGAGACGATCCCGACTTACCATTTATGGGTGGTAGCTCGAGGGGGCTTAAAGCCTAGCATAGAGATGATCCCGACTTATTATTTATGGGTGGCAGCTCGAGGGGGCTTATAGCCCAGCATAGAGACGATCCCAGATTATGTTACCACTAATCAGTTGGGTATATGTATGGCATGCCTTATAGAGACAAGAAAAGTAAAGAAAGAGAAAGGGAAGTAATTAATGTAATGTATACGGTTCCACGATTACAGTAAAGGTGGTTTATCAGTATTATCTATTCACTTGTATTTGATTCCATATGAGTTCCTATATCTCATGCAGTTGCTTATAGCCTTACATACTCAGTACATTCTTTCGTACTGACGTCCCTTGGGGGACTTACCTTACTTGCTGCAGGCACAGGTAATAGTAGACCTCCACAGTAAGCTGCGGGTTATCTGCGAATTATTGGTGAGCTCCAGTTCGTTCGGGGCTTTCCGAGTCGTATGTACATGTTGATTTTGGTATTGTATTACATATGTATAAAGTGGGGACTCATCCTGACTGTAGGTTTGGTTATGTATCTGGTAAAGGCTTTGTAGATGTTGTATAGTTAAAGGAAGGAACGTTGTACCTTTTTTTGACCATATGGCTTCAACAACCATGTCTCATGTTTATATAAATGTTCTTATTAGATTTCTACTATTGATATGTTGTAACCATAAGTGATTGACTGCTAGCACATTGATGACAAGTATGTGAACGTATAGAATGGTTCTCTCGGGCCTTAACGGCTACGGGTGCCATGTCCGCCCCAAGGGGATTTGAGGCATGACAAAAGTGGTATCAGAGCGGGTCGTCCTAGGGTGTCTACAAAGCCGTGTCTGAGTAGAGTCTTACTTATGGATGTGTTGTGCACCACATTTATAAGTAGGAGGCTACGGGACATTTAGGAGTTCTCTCTTTTTCTTCATTTCATAGATCGTGCAATAGAGCCAAAGTTGTAGGTGGAGTTATGTTTAACCACTGAATTTGTTTCTTTTCTTTATTATAGTGAACATGCCGATTACAAAAAAAGGTAGAGGTAAAGGAAAGAAGGTGGACAGAATTGCTGGAGAAGGAACCAGTAGAGCACCGCCTGAACAAGTTAATCAGGGTGGGGCTGAACAGGAGTTTGCATCGCAGGCTTCTTCTACTCTTCCAGAAAGCCAAGAGGAAGAGGAGTACCTGCAGAACCACCAGTAAATGCTACTGACCAAGATTTAAAGAATGCAGTGCAAATGTTGACCCGAATAGTTGCTGCACAAGTTCAGGGACAAGGTGGTCCAACGACAAGTGAAGATAGTGCAGCTAGTCGACGGACACAGGATTTCCTGAAATTATACCCTCCTACCTTTACTGGATCGGATCCGAATGAAGACCCGCAAGATTATATAGATCAAATCCAAAGAGTATTGGAGGTCATGCATGTGTCCGGTGTAGAAACGGTCGAGCTTGCGGCCTATAGATTGAAGGGCGAAGCTATATTATGGTATGAAGATTGGAAGCGGTCGAGGGGTATTGATGCACTCCCAGCTGGTTGGGAAGAATTTAAAATGGCATTCCTTGATCATTATCTCCCATATGAGGTCTGAGAGGCTCGTGCGGACCAGTTCTTGAATCTGCGGCAGGGTACCATGAGCGTTCGAGAATATAGCCTTCGATTTAATTCCTTGGCCTGGTATGCTTCGAATGTGGTCGCGACTATGACTGATAGAGTTCATCGATATGTGGATAGATTGGAGCCATATTTGGTCCGAGATTGTACTATTGCTGCGCTAAATAGGGACATGGATATAGCTAGAATACAGGCCTTTGCGCAGAAAATGGAAGATCAAAGGCATTGAAGAAGGGCCGTCGAAGAGGGGTAGATCTACGGGACAGTCTATGGCGTCCCAAGGAGAATTTAGGCCTCGGGTTTTCAATAGGCCACCTAGACCTTCATTTTCTTATCCTGCTATAGGCATTTCATCCCAAAGTCGAGGGTTTAGAGGCAATCAAATAGGGCAAAGTAGTGGGATTCGAGGTTCGCAAATAGCAGGGTCTTTTCGCCAGCCGTGTCAGCACTGCGGGAGGTTTCATTCAGGTTCATGCCGGGTTGGGACAAATACTTATTATTGGTGCGGTATGTCAGGGCATATGATTAGAGATTGCCCACGAAGGGGTGCAGACAGTATGGTACGACCTACCGGATCGGCCGTTGCATCATCATCATCGGTTCCTTTCTTAGGTAGGGGTGTACAGCCTACTGGTCGTGGACGAAGTAGTAAGGGAGCAGCTAGTTCTAGTGGAGCTCAGAACCGTACCTATGCTCTGGCGGACCGGCAGAATTCGAAGGCCTCTCCTGATGTCGTTATAGGTACATTATCCATATTTTCACATAATGTATATGCATTGATCGACTACATTATCATATGTTACTCCATTGATTGCTGAAAAATTTGAAAGAACACCGGAATTACTAGTCAAGCCATTTGAAGTGTCTACACCTGTTGGTGAATCTATTATAGCGCAGAGAGTGTATCGTAATTGCATAGTCACTGTTTGTGGTTATGATACGTTGGCTGATCTTGTTGAGTTAGAAATGATAGATTTTGATGTTATAATCGGAATGGATTGGCTGGCTTCTTATTATGCGACGGTAGATTGTCGAGCAAAAAGGGTACAACTCCATTTTCCACAAAAGGATGTCCTTGAATGGAGGGGTGATGTTGGAGCACCGAGAGACAAATTTATTTCCTATCTTAAGGCAAGGAAAATGATATCCAAGGGGTACATATGTCATCTGGTAAGGGTACAAGACACCAATATGACGTCACCCACTCCCCAATCAGTTCCGGTGGTAAATGAATTTCTTGATGTATTTCCTGAAGATCTTCCAGGTTTACCTCCGGAACGGGAAGTAGAATTTGGTATTGATGTGATTCCAGGCACTCAGCCTATCTCTATTCCTCCATACAGAATGGCTCCGGCAGAATTGCGAGAATTAAAGGAGCAATTAAAAGACTTACTGGGCAAAGGATTCATAAGGCCTAGTATGTCTCCGTGGGGTGCACCAGTGTTATTTGTACGGAAGAAAGATGGCACCCATAGAATGTGTATTGACTATCGGCAACTGAATAAGGTAACAATTAAGAACAAATATCCACTCCCTAGAATTGATGATTTGTTTGACCAATTACAAGGTGCTAAATGTTTCTCAAAGATTGACTTGAGGTCAGGTTACCATCAAGTAAAGGTCAGAGCAAAAGATATACCCAAGACAGCTTTTCGAACACGGTATGGTCATTATGAGTTTTTAGTTATGTCCTTCGGGCTAACAAATGCACCAGCAACTTTTATGGATCTGATGAATAGGGTGTTCAAGCCATTTTTAGACGTGTTCGTGATAGTGTTTATAGATGATATTCTTGTTTATTCAAGATCAAAAGAGGACCATGCTAATCACTTACAACAGGTGTTGCAGATTCTTCGTGATCGTAAGTTATTTGCAAAGTTCTCTAAATGTGAGTTTTGGTTAAAATATGTGGCATTCTTGGGTCATATTGTATCTGATAAAGGAATAAGTGTTGATACTCAAAAGATAGAAGCTGTGAAGAATTGGCCAAGACCTACGACGCCTACAGAGACTCGTAGTTTTCTTGGGCTAGCCTGTTATTATAGAAGATTTGTTGAAGGGTTTTCTTCTATTTCGGCACCTTTAACAAAGCTGACACACAAGGCAACTAAATTCCAGTGGAATGATCCGTATGAAAAGAGTTTCCAAGATCTGAAGAATAAGTTGACTTCTACACCTGTGTTGGTCCTCCCAGAAGGCACAGAAGGGTACGCAGTGTATTGTGATGCTTCAGGAATTGGCTTGGGATGTGTGTTGATGCAGCATGGCAAGGTAATAGCTTATGCTTCAAGACAATTGCGGCCACATGAGAAAAATTATCTGACACATGATCTTGAGCTAGCAGCAGTAGTATTTGCTTTAAAGATATGGCGCCACTACCTGTATGGGGTTCATGTTGACATATATACCGACCATAAGAGTTTGCAATATATCTTTAAGCAGAAAGACCTAAATCTGAGGCAGCGGAGGTGGCTTGAATTATTAAAAGATTATGACATTGATATTTTATATCATCCGGGGAAAGCAAATGTGGTAGCTGATGCACTAAGTCGTAAGGCAATGGGGAGTACTTATGGCCAGCTCACAGAAAGACAAGGGATAATCAAGGATCTACATCAACTAGCTAGCTTAGGGATTCGCCTACTTGAAACTCCAAATGAAGGAGTTATTGTACAAAATGCGGCAGAATCCTCGTTAGTAACTGAAGTGAAGGAAAAGCAGTATACAAATCCTATTCTATCACAGCTTAAGGAGAATGTACAGCAAGGTATGACAAAGGCATTTGAGCTTACGCAAGAAGGAGTGCTTCGGTGCCAAAACAAATTATGTGTACCGAATGTAGATGAATTAAGAAGAAGAATTATGACAGAGGCACATCATTCCAGGTATTCTATCCATCCGGGATCAACTAAAATGTACCATGATCTAAAAGGTATATATTGGTGGGGTGACATGAAGAAGAACATTGCAGAATTTGTAGCCCAATGTACAAATTGTCAACAAGTAAAAGTAGAACATCAGAAGCCTGGAGGCTACATGCAATGTATGGATCTTCCAGTATGGAAGTGGGACATGATTAATATGGATTTTATCACTGGTTTGCCTCGTACATTTTGGAAATTTGATTCCATATGGGTGATAGTTTACAGACTTACTAAGTCAGCACACTTCTTACCTGTTAAGACTACTTATACAGCTGAAGAGTATGCAAAATTGTATATTAAAGAGATAGTTCGACTACACGGAGTTCCAATCTCCATTATATCTGATAGGGGAGCTCAATTTACTGCACATTTTTGGAAGTCTTTCCAGCAGAGTTTGGGAATCCAAGTGAATTTAAGTACAGCTTTTCATCCCCAGACAGATGGGCAGGCAGAACGTACTATCCAAACACTTGAAAATATGCTACGAGCGTGCACATTAGACTTTAAAGGCAATTGGGATGATCATTTACCTTTTGTTGAATTTGCCTACAATAATAGCTATCATTCAAGTATTAAGATGGCTCCTTACGAAGTGTTATATGGGAGAAAGTGTAGGTCACCTATCGGATGGTTTGAAGCAGGCGAAACTGCTTTATTTGGACCGAATCTCGTTTATCAAGCTATGGAGAAGGTTAAAGTGATACAACAGGGATTACAGACAGCTCAAAGCCGCCATAAGTCATATGCTGATGTTAGAAGAAGAGGGCTTGAATTTGCTATAGGTGATTGGGTATTTTTAAAGGTATCACCAATGAAAGGGGTGATGAGATTTGGAAAGAAAGGGGGGAAACTGAGTCCACGCTATATAGGGCCATATAAAATTATCCGAAGATTTGGTCAAGTGGCGTATGAATTAGCATTACCCCAAGAGCTCTCCGCAGTTTATCCAATGTTTCATGTTTCGATGCTTCGAAAATGCATAGGAGATCCGTCTCAAATTACCCCCATTGAAGATGTGCAAGTTACGGAAGTTCTTACCTATGAAGAAGTGCCTATTGCTATTCTGGATCGACAAGTTAAGAAGTTGAGAAATAAAGAAGTAGCTTCCGTAAAGGTACTTTGGAGAAACAAGCAAATAGAAGAAATCACATGGGAAGCCGAGGAAATGATGAAGTCTAAGTACCCACATTTGTTTCAAAATGAAGAGAAAGTTCAAGATGTTGAATTGGAGCAATAACAAGTAAGTATGTATAAGCATTATGTGATAGCATAAAGATTAAATTTAGGCTTGAACTTCTTTAAGCTGTGTAGTGATGGTACTAACATTCGAGGACGAATGTTCTTAAGGGGGGAAGGATGTAACACCCCGTATTCTATACACACTACTTTCACTTATCTGGAAAATGGTACGGACTTGTGGCAATAGGTAATGGATCAACTAGTTCTTTGATTCAAGTACAATACCCCGTACATTTTTGAAACTTCTACGACCAACCTAACATGGGTAAAAGTATTTAAACTTGGGAGAACAAGGATGTACTTAGGCGTAAAGTTAGATTTAAGTGGTGTATTAAGGTAGAGGGATTGAGACGTTGAAAAAGGGGAAAACGTAAGTGAGGTGCTTTCGTGACTTAATTGAGATAGTAGGTGTGTCATCTACTTAAGCTATTGGGCTGCATTTGGACCTATGTTAATGGACTCAATTGAGGCCCAAGTTAAGTAATTAAAAGGGAAAGGATGATCAGCCCAACTCCAAGTTTAATTAAGGCCCAAAACAAAGGTGATCCATGTAGAAACAAACCAAGTAGGTGCATCACCTACTTGGACTGATTTGGACAGATTTAATAACCAAGTAGGTGCATCACCTACTTGGACTATTTTGGACCAAAAACTTGGCTAAGTATGGAATGTGTAGGAGGTTCAATGAGGGAGTATATAAAGGTCATCTCAGCTCATTTTTCCATTTAACTCATTGCTGAAAAATAGTCCAGAAAAATTAACACTTTTCTCTCTCTCTTAACCCTACTAGCCGCCCCAAATTTCCCTAGGGTTCTTGGGTGAATCCTCCACTTTTCAATCCTTGGTAAGTGTTTAACCTTGTATATTAATGTGATATATGTATAATAAAGTGTGTAAATCAGGTTGGTTATGTTTAAAATGTGAAGGACAGTCCCTTAATTAGTTGGCAGTCCACTTGTGTTAGTTTTAATGAATTTGTCTTCCTTGTGGTTTGGACTTGTAAAGGAGCTTAAGGTCTTGAAGAAATGAAGTTGGAGGATGAAATTTCAGTGTGTTGAAGTGTTGTTCTGCCCCTGGTTCATTTATTTTTATGTATGGCTTGATGGAAATGTTTATACATGTTTGTAAATGGAACGTTTGGTGTGATGAAAAGAGAATATTCTCTTGTAATTTTAAACTGAATTTTGGAACTGTTGTGGACTGTTTTTTGGTATGTTATTGTGGGATGCAGTAGGGTGACCTTATGGGATAAATATATGGAGTTTCGTTGGAGTGGAAATGTAAAGGATAAACTAGGTAGGTAATCCTATCGGTTCGTAATGTCTATGTCAACATATGGGCTGTTTTGGTCGCATTGTTGTTGTGAGGCAGTGGGCTGCCATGTAGGAGCTGAAATAGAGTTATGTGAAAGTATAAAGGAGGTTGGAATAATAGACTATGTGTTGGGGTGGTCGGACAGATTTTTACTTTCCGTTAAGTAATTAGTTACCGCCTTGTAAACCTATAATGTGATTAGCTTTTAATGTAGCTCCATTACGTACTTGTATTGTAGAGTAACATGTAAGGAAGGAGCTGAATCTTTGTAATCACGTGGTGTGAAGTTAAGGTATGTAAGGTTACTCTTTCCCGTATCCTTTGGCATCATATATTGTCTACCTAGCTAATGACCTAGTTTCCACTCCGAAATGTTCTAAAAGTACCTCAATACACATTTACTATCAAATTTCAGATGTTCTCTTTTGTTGTTCCAAGAAGGATCCATAATGTTATAACCACCACTATAACAACTTCAAAGATTAAATAAAGTACGTAACTCAATATGGTTATGTTCGGATGGCAGCTCGAGGGGGCTTAAAGCCTAGCATAGAGACGATCCCGACTTACCATTTATGGGTGGTAGCTCGAGGGGGCTTAAAGCCTAGCATAGAGACGATCTCGACTTATTATTTATGGGTGGCAGCTTGAGGGGGCTTATAGCCCAGCATAGAGACGATCCCAGATTATGTTACCACTAATCAGTTGGGTATATGTATGGCATGCCTTATAAAGACAAGAAAAGTAAAGAAAGAGAAAGGGAAGTAATTAATGTAATGTATACGGTTCCACGATTACAGTAAAGGTGGTTTATCAATATTATCTATTCACTTGTATTTGATTCCATTTGAGTTCCTATATCTCATGCAGTTGCTTATAGCCTTACATACTCAGTACATTCTTTCGTACTGACGTCCCTTGGGGGACTTACCTTACTTGCTGCAGGCACAGGTAATAGTAGACCTCCACAGTAAGCTGCGGGTTATCTGCGAATTATTGGTGAGCTCCAGTTCGTTCGGGGCTTTCCGAGTCGTATGTACATGTTGATTTTGGTATTGTATTACATATGTGTAAAACGGGGACTCATCCCGACTGTAGGTTTGGTTATGTATCTGGTAAAGGCTTTGTAGATGTTGTATAGTTAAAGGAAGGAACGTTGTACCTTTTTTTGACCATATGGCTCCAACGGCCATGTCTCATGTTTATATAAATGTTCTTATTAGATTTCTACTATTGATATGTTGTAACCATAAGTGATTGAATGCTAGCCCATTGATGACAAGTATGTGAACGTATAGAATGGTTCTCTCGGGCCTTAACGGCTTCGGGTGCCATGTCCGCCCCAAGGGGATTTGA
Source organism: Capsicum rhomboideum (assembly GCA_031232105.1). Taxonomy (NCBI): domain Eukaryota; kingdom Viridiplantae; phylum Streptophyta; class Magnoliopsida; order Solanales; family Solanaceae; genus Capsicum; species Capsicum rhomboideum. The sequence continues at coordinate 47,703,793 of CP124708.1, read as the reverse complement.
GGCGTGACAAGACCAATGTTAGCGAATTAGATTCTTCAAAAGAAGAGTCTGTAGGGGCAGCAAATCTAGTTTCCAAATAAGTCAGAATCTTTGTGGACGCTCTTCCTTTGCCAGCTATTCCTATGTAAACTACAACTTTTTCAGAGGCTAAGTTCCCTTTATCTTTTGGGAACGGAGTAGAAGAAAAAGTCCTCATGACTCGGCTACATAAATTAGCATATCATCCGAATAGATTTGTAATACACATTTGCTAGTGTAAAGAAACCAAAATGTATTATTGGTCTATCCTACCTATATATGTCTTATTTTATGATTTAGTAGTCAAAGGAACACCAACAATGCATAGACATAAATATGAAAGACCTGTAATGTACTATGAGAACCCTCCTGATTTTGTCGAGTCTAAAGGGCATAGAACCTATTTTGATGTTGTCTGCCAGTTGTACTAGATGAGGCACCTTGCTGAGTCAGGCTGCCTACCGAAACTGCTGATGAAGTACCCTGAGTGCGCTTGCTAATATCATCTCTCTTGGCTAATGGATAATCTCGAAGTTTTTGGCCTAGATTTCCACAACCAAAACTCCCATCCTTACTCATTAAACATTCTCCTAGATGGTTTTTCCTATAATTCTTACAAGTTGGGAAAGTACGACCACTGGACGTTGTAACACCCTGCATATTTCCGAACCTAATTAATTACCATAAAATTTATGGAATTAGTTAAACATGAGATGGTTGGTGTATTACACATTAATTTTAGTGGGCTAAATTAGTCTTGTGATTATGGGCTCAAATGAGGCCCAAAAAAAATAAATTAAATTAAGCAAAAGACATGGCCCAAAAATGGAAAATGACCCATTCCACCTTTGACCAAGTAAACACCTCAATGATTGACCAAAGTGTGGCTAAGGATGAGATTTAAAGGGACTATATAAGTCAAAAAAATCAGATTTTATTCAACAAAACACACGTGTCTCATTCTAGAATTTTTCCACAACATTCTCTCTTCTCTCAAATCCTAAGCTAATAATCCCTTTGGACAAGATCATCTCTTTGCAAGCTTTGGTAAGTGTTTACTCTTATGGTTTATTATATGCATGAGAGGGTGTATAAATCATGTTGGTTATGTTGACAAAGTGTTGAGCAGTCCACTATGTGTGAAACAGTCTACTTTTGCTTAATCGGTAAAGGGTTTTGCCTTATAAACTTGAAAGGAGACTTGTGGTTGTCACGCCCAGAATTCCAACAAGGCGTACTGGCACCCGAAGTTGTTAAGGCCCGAGAGAACCAATCTTCATTCTCATACACTCCTGCACATGTTACTCAATAAACATCACCACCACAAATAGATATAATATGCCAATAGCGGAAGTCATGGATAATACATGATAACTATGAAACTTGTCCGTTAGGGCCATCAAGACAAAACATACGTTCCTTAAATTTTCTTCATTTGTCCCATAATATCTACAAAGCCTCTACAGATGCATAACCATAACCAACCTAGAGTCGGGACAAGACCCCGCTCTATACAAATATACAATACCAAAATAAATGTAAATATACATCTCAAAAATCCCTGAACCAACTGGAGCTCACCAATATTCTGCAGATTTCTCGTAGCCTACTGAGGAGGTCTACTAGCACCTGTGCCTGCAGCAAGTAAGGTAAGCCCCCCCAAGGGAGGTCAGTACGAAGAATGTACTGAGTATGTAAAGCCATATGAAACTGTAAGACACATAAATATTCCAATGAAATCAAATATAAGAGAATAGTCAATATGGCTAAACCATCGTTCTGCATATGTGGAACCATGTACCTTACATTCATTATTTTCTTTTGCTTCTAATGTTTATTCATCATCACTTATCTCATATCGTACCCAGGCTCCAACTGATCAGTGGGTCTTAACATAACATAACGTTATGTTGGGATCGACTCGAGCTAGGTTTATGCCTCTAGAGTTACCACCCTTAAATCAAGATATCGGGCTCGGCTTGGGCTAGGTTATTCCCTCTAGAGCTGCCACCCATAAACCAATATATCAGGTTCGGCTCGAGCTAGGTTATTACCTCTAGAGCTACCACCTGTTAGGATTGGCCCGAGCTAGGATTATGCCTCTAGGACTGCCCCCTGATCCAACAAATTTGGGATCGGTTCGAGCTAGGCTTATGCCTCTAGAGCTACCACCCGTACTCTCGCAACCAACAAATATGTATTACTTTGTTACTTACTTTTAAGAGATTGATATGCTGATAGTCACAACGTTATTGGAGCTTTGGAACATCGGTCCATGATTAAGAGACTTATGAATAACAACTAATCCACGAATAAAGAACATGTGAATAACAATACATGACAGCCTGAAATGAAATTCCTTAGAACATTTCGGAATGGAACAAATATAATGACAATGTGAATAATATGTGCTGCAGAATGATACGGTAAGAGTAACCTTACATACCTTATGTTATCAATATGAATACATAGTTCTATATGTGAACACAATAATCCAGCTCCTTCCTTACGTGTTACTCTACATCACAAGTTCATAACGGAGTTTACGTTAACAATCAACTATCTTACAAGTGCATAAGATGACAATGAGTTACATGACTGCTATATAGTGTCATTTTGTCCTTTACAATACAATCCACTGCATTACCATAACAAAAGCATCATAACATTTCACATATTGACCAAAACATCATGAACCAATATCATTTCACACCAACTTTATCCTTTACACTTCCTCTTTAATACTACGTCACAATTAATCCATCAAGTTACCTCAATACCTTTCATTAACCATAATCCATAAGTGGAATAATCCATCATGCCTCACAACGACCCCTTAAAGTCATTTAAAAGGTTTCATAAGTTGATAATTACATCCAAAAAGGGTATAGGGGTCTTCGGGGATCAAAGAGAGGCAAAAACATACAAAACAAGACCCTGGGCTGACTTGTGAAGCCACCTGCGCCCACAGGTGGTTGAGGTGCCGCCGAAAGTTACCCTTGGTAGTGTCCAGAGTCAACTACGAAGTCACCTGCGCCCACAGGTGCCTTCGTCTGCGAGGGCGGATGCCCAAATCGGCCAAAAAGGGTCTCTTTTGGGTCCTTTTGTGTAATAAATGGTCCAAGGCCATAAGTAAGATTTTATTTATATATTTTTGGTCACTTGGATGACCACAAATATTCATGGTTTCACAACACACATGATCACCACCAAACCGACATTTTCCTTTTAATACGCCACTAATTTCATGACCAATTTCATAACAACAATCCCACAAGTTATACACATAAAAAAAGCAAGTTAAGAACATAACCACATCATACATGTTGATATTTAATCCATCAAACCCACTTCCTTCAAGATCACAAGCCTACTGTCAAGTCTAGTAGGCAAAACCCTTCACCGATTAAGCAAAAGTACACTGTTTTACACATAGTGAACTGTCCAACACTTTACCAACATAACCAACATGGTTTATACACCATATTAAGCATATAATATTATATTTAAACATAAGATTAAACACTTACAAAGAAGTGATCTTGTCCAAAGGAGTGATGCCTTAGGGTTTGTGAGTAAAAAGAAAGGTCTTGAATATTCTAGAAAATGGCATGTGTATTTTGATAAATAAAAATCTGATTTTCCTTGTCTTATATGGTCCCTCAAGTCATCCTTAGCCAAATCCTTGGGCATTAAATGCATGTTTGATTGGTCAACACAAGAATGGGTCACTTGCCCCATTCGGGCCATGTCTTTTACTTCATTTTGGGCCTTATTTGGGACCCAAATCACAAAAATTAAATTAGCCCACACCTTAAGGTGTAATACACCAACATTCTCATGTTTAAATAATTCCATACACATTAAGACAATCAAGTAGGGTCGAAAATGTATGGGGTGTTACAATGGTCTTGAAGGAAGTGAATTTGATGGATTAAATGTCAACATGTATGATGTGTTTATGTACCTAACTTGCTTCCTCTTTGTGTATAACATTTGGAATTGTTGTTGTGAAATTGTGCATGGAATTAGTGGTGTAGTAAAAGGAAAGTGTGGTTTTGTGATGTTCATGTGTAGTTTGAAACCATGATTGTTCATTGGCATTCAAGTTAACCTAAAATATGAAAAGATAAGCTTACTTATGGCCTTGGACCATTTATTGAAAAGATAGACCCCAAAGAGACCCATTTTGGCCGAACCGGGCATCCCCCTTCGCTGATAGGGCACCTGCGGGCGCAAATGCCAATGTAGGTGGACCCGAACAAGGCCAGATGGGCACCTGCGGCCATACCTCACCTACCCGTGGGCTCAGGTTGCTCCACAGGTCCTTCCAGAATTTTGTTTTGTTTGTTTTTGCTTCTCTTTGACCCACCAAGGCCCCTATACCCTTATTGGATGCAATCATTATCTCATGGTACCCTTTTAATGAATTTAAAGGAGTAGTCCGGAGGTATTTTGGATTGTATAAATTATGGATTGTCTTGAATATGTTATTGTGAAAGGTATTTAAGTGACGTGATGGAGTAAATGTGATATTGTGTTGAAGGGGGAGTGTAAAGTATAAACTTGGTATGAAATGCTATCGGTTTATGATGTCTTGGTTGATGTGTGGCATGTTTTGGTATTGTTGGTATGGTGATGTAGTAAATGGTATTGTAATAGGGTGAAATGACGTTATATGACAGTCACGTAGCTCATTGTCGTCTTATGCATTTGTAATGTAGTTAGTTGTTAACGTGAGCTCTGTTATGTACTTGTGTTGTAGAGTAACACGTAAGAAAAGAGCTGAATTGTTGTATTCACATATTGGATTGTGTATTCATATTGGGAAGATAAGGTATGTAAGGTTACTCTTTTTCGTATTCTTTGGCATCTCCTATTGATCTCATTGTTATCGAACTGGTTTCCATTCAAAGATGTTCTAAAGTGTCTCATTCCAGGTTTGTTATAAATTGTCATTCACACATCTCTCATTCATTGATTATTGTTCCAAAGTTCCAATAATGTTATGACCACCAATGTATCAATCTCACAAAAGTAAAGGAAAGAAGTAATGCATATATGGTTACTTTATGGTTCTTTGAGACCGGATGGTAGCTCAAAGGGGCGAAAGCCTATCTAGAGACGATCCCGAGATTATTGGATCAGGGAGGAAGCTCAGTGGGGCAAAGCCTAGCTCGATGACGAACCTGCTTTATTGATTTATGGGTGGGAGCTCAAAGGGGCGAAAGCCTAGGTAGAGACGATCCCGAGATTATTGTATCAGGGGGGAAGCTCTGTGAGGCAAAAGCCTAGCTAGATGCCAAACCTAACAGGGGGTAGCCCAAAGGGGTGAAAACCTAGCTAGGGCCGAACCTGCTTTATTGATTTATAGGTGAAAGCTCAAGGGGGGCACATAAGCCTAGCTAGAGACGATCCCAATGTTATGTTATGTTATGTTATGTTATGACCCACTGATCAGTTTGGGTCCCGGGAAATATATGAACGAATGAATGATGATGATAATGAATGAACCTAAAAGCAAAGAAAGTAATGAATGTAATGTACATGGTTCCACACATCATGAACGGTGGTTTATCCATAAGGTTTATTCACTTGTATTTGATTCCATTTGAGTTCCTATATTTCATGCAGTTGCTTTTAGCCTTACATACTCAGTACATTCTTTCGTACTGACGTCTCTTGGGGGACTTACCTTACTTGCTGCAAGCACAGGTTCTAGTAGACCTCCAGAGTAGGATACGGGTCATCTGCAGACTGTTGGTGAGCTCCATGTTGATTCGAGGCTTTCCGAGTCACATGTGTACATCTGTTTTGGTACTATGTAAATGTTGTATAGAGCGGGGACTTGTCCCGACTTTAGGCTTGGGTCTGTATCTGTTAGAGGCTTTGTAGATGTTGTGGGACAAATGAAGGAATGTAAGGAATGTATGCTTTTGATGTGATGGACCTAACAGCCAAGTTTCATATCTATGTATCTGTCTGATAGAATATGGTCCATTTAGCGACATGCGTATGAATGAAAGTTGGTTCTCTCGAGGCCTTAACGGCTTCGGGTGCCAGTCCTCCGCAATGGGATTTGGGGTATGACAAAAGTGGTATCAGAGCAGGTCGTCCTAGGGTGTCTACAAAACTGTGTCCGAGTAGAGTCTTGCTTATGGATGTGTTGTGCACCACATTTATAAGCAGGAGGCTATGGGGAATTTAGGAGTTGTTTCTGTTCTTCATTTCCTAGATCGTGCAGTAGAACCAAAGTCGTAGGTGGAATCATATCTGACCATTGAAATTGTTTTCCTTTTGTTATAGTAAATGCCGTTTACAAGAAGAAACAAGGGTAAAAGTAAGAAGCTAGATCGGATTATCGGAGAAGGAACTAGTAAATCACCACCTGAACAAGTTAATCCAGGTGAAGCTAAAAATAAGTCTGCATCGCGGGCTTCTTCTCCTCTCCCAGTTCCAGGGGGGCCACAAAAGAGAGAAGAATCACCAGAACCACCTGTGAATGCTACTGAGCAGGATTTACGGAATGCAGTGCACATGCTTACTCAGATAATCGCTGCACAAAATCAAGGATAAGCTGGTCCATTTTTTTCACAAAAGAGGGAGGATCAAGGGCAAAGGAGAAGGGCGCGAGAATTTGAAAGAGGGTCGTCAAATAGGGCTAGACCTATGGGGCAGTTCATGGCATCCCAAGGAGAATTTAGGCCTCGGGTTTTTAATAGACCGCCTAGACCATTATTTTCTTACCCTACAACAAGTACTCCATCCCAATTCCGAGGGTTTAGAGGTAGCCATTTTGTTGGCTTTAGAGGTAGCCATTTTGGGAAAAATAGTGGGATTCGAGGTTCACAGACGGCGGGATGTTCTCTTCAGCCGTGTCAGCACTACAGGAAGCTTCATTTAGGTGAATGCTGGTTTGGGACGAATGTTTGCTATTGGTGTGGGATGTCGGGTACATGAGGAGAGAGTGTCTACAAGGGGGTACGGGTAGCATGGCGCGACCTACGGGATCAACCGTTGCGTCATCATCGTCGGGTGTACAACCTACTAGTCGTGGTAGAGGTTTTAGAGGAGTAGCTAGTTCTAGTGGGGTCCAAAATCGTACCTACGCCTTAGCGGATCGACAGAATTTGGAGGCTTCTCCTGATATAGTTACAGGTACATTATCCGTATTTTCACACTATGTATATGCACTGATTGATCCAGGCTCTATCCTATCATATGTCACTCCATTGGTTGCTGAAAAATTTAATAGGACACCAGAATTTTTAGCTAAGCCATTTGAAGTATCTACACCCGTTGGTGAGTCTATTATAGCCAAAGGAGTTTATCGTAATTGTATAGTAACTATTTGTGACCATGATACATTGGTGGATATTATTGAGCTAGAAATGGTAGATTTTGATCATGGGTATGGATTGGTTGGCTTCTTGTTATGCCACGGTAGATTGCCACACTAAGAAAGTACATTTTCATTTTACACAAAAGGATGTCCTTGAATGGAGGGGTAATATTGGAACACCGAGAGGTAAATTTATTTCTTATCTTAAGGCAAGGAAAATGATATCCAAGGGGTACATATGCCATCTAGTAAGAGTGCAAGATACCGATGTGAAGCCACCAACTATTCAATCGATTTCAGTGGTAAATTAATTCCTTGATGTATTTCCTGAAGATCTTCTAGGTTTGCCTCCAGAACGGGAAGTAAAGTTTGGTAATGATGTGGTGGCAGGTACTCAGCCTATCTCTATTCCTCCTTATCGAATGGCTCCGATATAATTGCGGGAATTGAAGGAGCAAATAAAAGACTTGCTGGATAAGGGATTCATAAGGCCTAGTATGTCCCTGTGGGGTGCACCAGTGTTATTTGTATGGAAGAAAGACGGTACGTTGAGAATGTGTATTAATTATTGGCAACTGAATAAGGTGACAATCAAGAAAAAAATATCCCCTACCCAGAATTGAAGATTTGTTTGACCAATTACAGGGTGCCAAATATTTCTCAAAGATTGACCTGAGATCGGGATATCATCAGGTAAGGGTTAGAGAAGAAGATATACCCAAGACAGATTTTTGAACACGGTATGGTCATTATAAGTTTTTACTAATGTCATTTGGGCTAACAAATGCACTCGTAGTTTTTATAGATTTGATGAATAGGGTGTTCAAGCCATTTTTAGATGTGTTTGTGACCGTGTTTATAGATGATATTTTGGTTTATTCAAGATCACAAGAGGACCATGCTAACCACTTACAACAGGTGTTACATATTCTTCATGATCGTAAGTTATATGCGAAGTTCTCTAATGTGAATTTTGGTTAAAATCTGTGGCATTCTTGGGTCATATTTTGTCGGATGAAGAAATAAGGGTGGATACTCAAAAGATAGAAGCTGTGAGGAATTGGCCAAGACATACGACGCCTACAGAGATTCATAGTTTCCTTGGATTTGCAGGTTATTATAGAAGATTTGTTGAAGGATTTTCTTCTATTGCTGCACCTTTAACAAAGCTAACACATAAGACAACCAAGTTTCAGTGAAATGATGCATGTCAGAAGAGTTTCCAAGAGCTGAAGGAGAAATTGTCGTCTACACCCGTATTGGTACTTCCAAAAGGCACAGAGGGGTATGCGATATATTGTAATACTTCAGGAGTCGGCTTAGGATGTGTATTGATTCAGCACGGTAATGTAATAGCTTATGCCTCACGACAGTTGCGGCCACATGAGAGAAATTATCCAACATATGATCTTGAGCTAGCAGCTGTGATATTTGGTTTAAAGATATGGCGTCACTACTTGTATGGGGTTCACGTTGATATATATACTGATCATAAGAGTTTGCAGTATATTTTCAAGTAGAAAGATCTAAATTTGAGGCAGCGGAGGTGGCTTGAACTATTAAAAGATTATGATATAGATATCTTATATCATCTGGGAAAAGTAAATGTGGTAGCCGATGCATTAAGCCGCAAAGCAATAGTAAGCACTGATGGCCAGTTCACGGAAAAGCAAGGTATAGTTAAGGATCTACATCAATTAGACAGCTTAGGGGTTTATCTTTTTGAATCTCCACACAAAGGGGTTATTGTGCAAAATGCGGCAGAATCTTCATTAATAACTGAAGTGAAGAAAAAATAGAATGCAGACCCTATTTTATTGCAGATGAAAGAGAATGTACAACAAGGTTTGACAAAGGCATTTGATATTACGCAAGAGGAAGTACTTCAGTGCCAAGGTAGATTGTGTGTGCCTTATGTAGATGTGTTAAGGAGACGAGTTATGACAGACGCACGTCATTCACGGTATTCTATTCATTCGGGAGCTACCAAAATGTATCATGATTTGAAAGAACTGTATTGGTGTGGTAAAATGAAGAAGAATTACAGAATTTGTAGACCAATGTCCAAACTGTCAACAAGTAAAAGTAGAGCACCAAAAACCTGGAGGTTATATGCAAGGTATAAATCTTCTAATCTGGAAGTGGGACATGATTAACATAGTTTTCATCATAGGTTTGCCTCGTACACATTGGAAATTTGATTCCATATAGGTAACAGTTGATAGGCTTACCAAGTCAGCGTATTTCCTACCGGTCAAGGCCACTTATACAACTAAACATTATGCGAGGTTGTATATGAAAGAGATAATTTGATTGCATGGAGTTCCAATCTCTATTATATCGGACAGGGGAGCTCAATTTACTGCAAATTGTTGGAAGTCTTTTCAGAAAAGTTTGGGGTACGCAAGTGAATTTAAGTACAACTTTTCATCCTCAGACAGATGGACAAGCAGAACGTACTGTCCAAACACTTGAAGATATGCTACGAGCTTGCACATTGGACTTTAAGGGTAGTTGGGATGATCATCTATCACTTATTGAATTTGCCTACAATAATAGCTATCATTCAAGTATCAAAATGGCACCTTATAAAGCTTTATATGGAAGAAAGTGTAGATCACTAATTGGATGGTTTGAAGTGGGTGAAACTACCTTATTTGGGCCAGATCTTGTTCATCAGGTTATGGAGAAAGTTAAGGTGATACAGCAACGGCTACAAATGACTCAAAGTCGACACAAGTCATATGCCTATGTTAGAAGAAGGGGGCTATAATTTGCCATAGGTGATTAGGTATTCTTGAAAGTGTCACCAATGAAAGGGGTAATGATATTTGGAAAGAAGGGAAAGTTTAGTCCACGCTACATAGGGCCATATGAGATTATCCGAAGATTTGGACAAGTTGCGTATGAATTAGCACTACCCTAAGAACTCTCCATAGTTCATCCAGTGTTTCATGTTTCAATGCTTTGGAAGTGCATAGGGTATCCATATGGTATTGCTCCCATTGAAGATGTACAAGTTACGGAGGATCTCACCTATGAAGAGATACCTATTGCTATTCTGGATCGACAAGTGAAGAGGTTAAGGAATAAATAAGTAGCTTCTGTAAAGGTACTTTGGAGAAATCAATAAGTAGACGAGATCACTTAGGAAGCCAAGGAAATAATGAAGTCTAAGTACCCGCATTTATTTCAAATGGAAGAACAAGTTCAAGAAGCGGAGTTGGAGAAATAACAAGTAAGAATTTATAAGCATTATGTGTATATGATAACATGAAGGATAAACTTAGACTTGAATTTGTTTAAATTGGATAATGTTACTAACATTCGAGGACGAATGTTCCTAAGGGGGGAAGGATGTAACACCCCGTACATTTTCGAACCTAATTGATTACCGTAACATTTATGGAATTAGTTAAACATGAGATGGTTGGTATATTACACATTAATTTTAGTGGGCTGAATTAGTCTTGTGATTATGGGTTCAAATGAGGCCCAAAAAAAATAAATTAAATTAAGCAAAAGACATGGCCCAAAAATGGAAAATGAGCCATTCCACCTTTGACCAAGTAAACACCTCAATGATTGACCAAAGTGTGGATAAGAATAGGATTTAAAGGGACTATATAAGGCAAACAAATCATATTTTATTCAATAAAACACACATGTCTCATTCTAGATTTTTCCACAACATTCTCTCTTCTCTCAAACCCTAAACTACTAATCCCTTTGGACAAGATCATCTCTTTGCAAGATTTGGTAAGTGTTTAATCTTATTATTTAATATATTATATGTATGAGAGGGTGTAAAAATCATGTTGGTTATGTTGACAAAGTGTTGAGCAGTCCACTATGTGTGAAACAGTTTACTTTTGCTTAATCGGCAAAGGGTTTTGCCTTATAAACTTGAAAGGTGACTTGTGGTCTTGAAGGAAGTGAATTTCATTGATTAAATGTAAACATTTATGATGTGTTTATGTCCCTAAATTTCTTCCTCTTTGTGTGTAGCATTTGGAATTGTTGTTGTAAAATTGTGCATGGAATTGGTGGTGTAGTGAAAGGAAAATGTGGTTTTGTGATGTTCACGTGTAGTTTGAAACCATGATTGTTCATTGGCATTCAATTTAACCTAAAATATTAAAAGAGAAGCTTACTTATGGCCATGGACCATTTATTGCAAAGATAGACCCAAAAGACACCCATTTTGGCCGAACCGAGCATCCACCTTCGCGGATGGGGTACCTGCAGGTGCAAATGCCAATGCAGGTGGCCCTGGACAAGGCCATATGGGAACCTTCGGCCGTACCTCACCCACCTGTGGGCGTAGGTGGTTCCACAGGTCCTTCCAGAATTTTGCTTTGTTTGTTTTTCGTTCTCTTTGACCCCCCAAGGCCCCTATACCCTTCTTGGATGCAATCATTAACTAATGGTACCCTTTTAATGACTTTAAAGGAGTAGTTCGGAGGTATTTTGGATTGTATAAATTATGGATTTTCTTGAATATGTTATTGTGAAAGGTATTTAAGTGACGTGATGGAGTAAATGTGATATTGTGTTGAAGAGGGAGTGTAAAGTATAAACTTGGTGTGAAATGCTATCGGTTTATGATGTCTTGGTTGATGTGTGGCATGTTTTGGTGTTGTTGGTATGGTGATGTAGTAAATGGTAGTGTAAAAGGGTGAAATGACGTTATATGACGGTCACGTAGCTCATTGTCGTCTTATGCATTTGTAATGTAGTTAGTTGTTAACGTGAACTCCGTTATGTACTTGTGTTGTAGAGTAACACGTAAAGAAGGAGCTGAATTATTGTATTCACATATTGGATTGTGTATTCATATTGGGAAGATAAGGTATGTAAGGTTACTCTTTTTCTTATTCTTTGGCATCTCCTATTGTTCTCTTTGTTATCGAACTGGTTTCCATTCCAAAATGTTCTAAAGTGTCTCATTCCAGGTTTGTTATAAATTGTCATTCACATGTCTCTCATTCATTGATTATTGTTCCAAAGTTCCAATAATGTTATGACCACCAGTGTATCAATCTCACAAAAGCAAAGGAAAGAAGTAATGCATATATAGTTACTTTATGGTTCTTTGAGACCGGGTGGTAGCTCAAAGGGGAGAAAGCCTAGCTAGAGACGATCTCGAGAATATTGTATTAGGGGGGAAGCTTAGTGGGGAAAAGCCTATCTCGATGCCGAACCTGTTTCATTAATTTATGGGTGGTAGCTCAAAGGGACAAAAGCCTAGCTAGATACGATCCCGAGATTATTGTATCAGGGGGGAAGCTCAGTGGGGAAAAAGCCTAGCTTGATGCCAAACCTGACAGGGGGTAGACCAATGGGGTAAAAACCTAGCTAGGGCCGAACCTGCTTTATTGATTTATAGGTGACAGCTCAAAGGGGGCACAAAAGCCTAGCTAGAGACGATCCCAATGTTATGTTATGTTATGACCCACTGATCAGCTTGGGGCTCGGGCAATATATGAACGAATGAATGATAATGATAATGAATGAACGTAAAAGCAAAGAAAGTAATGAATGTAATGTACATGGTTCCACACATACAGAACGGTGGTTTATCCATAAGGTTTATTCACTTGTATTTGATTCCATTTGAGCTCCTATATTTCATGCAGTTGCTTTTAGCCTTACATACTTAGTACATTCTTTCGTACTGATGCCCCTTGGGGGACTTACCTTACTTACTGCAGGCACAGGTGGTAGTAGACCTGCATAGTAGGATACGGGTCATCTGCAGACTGTTGGTGAGATCCAGGTTGATTCGAGGCTTTCCGAGTCACATGTGTACATCTGTTTTGGTACTATGTAAATATTGTATAGAGCGGGGACTTGTCCCGACTTTAGGCTTTGGTCTGTATCTGTTAAAGGCTTTGTAGATGTTGTGGGACAAATGAAGGAATGTATGCTTTTGACGTGATGGCCCTAACGACCAAGTTTCATATCTATATGAATATCTTTCCATAACGTTCCTCTTTTACATCCTGTATCTGTCTGAGAGAATGTGGTTCATTTAGCAACGTGCGTCTGAGACTAAACTGTGGGAGGCTTCTATAACTGACATAGACCATGTGAGCCAAATGGAATCCAACTTGTAACCCAAGTTGGGAGGGTGTTCTATACCTTGCCAAGGGTACGAACCATGGTTGGCGTGAATTCACTCATGAGCCTATTAAGGGATAGAGAGACACTCTCAACTAGCGAGGACCCTTTTTTACCTATGGTGGCATGTATTTTAGGACTTGAGTTATCTAAATCCTTGTCCTCTTGGTGCTAAGTACTTCTCCCAACTGATATCAAACTGATATACAGGAATGCTCAAAAATAATGATTTTCTCAAACTGAAAGATAAGTGCTTTATCGGAAAGATTTCTAAATCATGAAAACTGAATAATTAAGTATTCAACTGAAAATGCATGATATCCTAGGTCATCAGGTGTTCATAACCCACCATATCTGAATAATGCAACTGCAAATGACAATTCTACAAACTGACCATAATATGAAATTTCATAACTCAAGCCCAAAATCAAGAATTTACCAATATTATGAGAATTCATATCTATGAGTATGTAAGGAGGCTCAAATTTAAGGAAAAACATATATTCATGGTTTAGTCAAGCAAGAAACTGAAAACTAAAGGAATTCACACTTTTCATAAAAAAATTCTAAGCTTGAAAGGTGAATTAAACTTGAGGAATTTGAGTTAACTTTGGGGATCAATGGGTGAAAGAAACCCATTGATGAAATCCCACATACCTGGAGAAGACAACCTTGGTGAAACCTTTGAATATGGAGTCTGAGGTTGAAGAATCCTAATTTAGCCTTGGGAGAAGAAAATCGCCTCCTTCTCTGTATTTGGCTAATGCCGACTGAATTTCTATGTGATGAGGGATTAGGGTAATATTAGGCTTAATAATCAACCTTGAAATAGCTTAAATGATGTAGTTTTGATGTTAAAAGAGTGGGAAAAGACTACTGTGTCCTTTCAAATTTGTAACTGAAAAGCTGCAGGATAGAACCCATGAGACCTTCCCACGATCGTGGGTCTTACCTACGATTGTTGTCTGAGATGGATTTTGTGGTTCTATGGACTCGATCAGACGAGCCTTGGTACGATCGTGGGACTCACTCACGATCGTTCCTTGGTTCGTAGGTTGTAAGTTTCAACTGGATCAACTTTAGAAGTCACGATCGTACCAAGGTTCGTGGTTTTTAACCACGGGTCGAGCTTCCCTTTATTGGTTGGAAGGTATACATGCCAAATTTCTGGTGTTTGGGTCTGTTTCAATTAGACGAGAGCATTGTACGATCGGAAAATGTAACCACAATCATACCTACGATCGTGCGTTCTTACTGCTGGATAGTGCTTCACTAAAATGGACATAACTCTTAGCTCCGACATAGGATTAAGGCGAATCTGGATGCATTGGAAAGACGATTAAAATATCTATCATTGGTGGGTTTTGATCTCAAAAATTTATCCGAATATAGGAGTTATGATTGTTTGAAGTTTACTATAGCAAGATTCTTCACAAGAAAACCCCCGGTAAGGAAGGTTTCAACTTGGCTATGAGCTAGGAGTTACTTGTTGCCTTAATACATGTATAAATCACTTATAATAGAGATTAAACATTTAATTTAATTTTACATGTACTGGAAGCATGGTTCTAATCTTATCTTGGGATTTTCAGGGTGTTATAATATCTCCCCCTTGGGTTTATTCGTCCCCGAATGAAAACTAACTAAGCTAAAGAGTTAGAGAAAGAGATGCAATCCCAACACTAAATTTCTAAGGGCTGAATACTGACTTGATAACTGAAACATGGAATGAATTTGAACTCGTCAATTTATGACATGACATGAGAGTAACTAGGTGACATGTAATAGAAAGAATTAATTAAGGGGAAACTATTACTTTGAGATGGATTAGAGTTCGAGGAGAAAATATGGGGGTACTTGGTCATCATATCTAGCTCTGCGTCCCAAGTAGCTCCCTCATCTAGCTGATTTTACCAAATAACCTTTACTGAAGCGACCTCTTTATTCCTCAACTTATGAATTTGATGATCAAGGATCTCAGTTGGTAACTCCTCATAGAAAAGACTATCCTTTACCCCCACACTATCTAGAGGAACAAACGATGCGAGATCTCTAATGCACTTCTTCAACTGAGACACGTGCAAAACTGGATGCACCGATGCCAAATCTGCGGGTAGGTCTAACTCATAGGCTACATTGCCAAAATGACCCACAATCTTAAAAGGATCAACATAGTGGGGACTGAGTTTCCCTTTCTTGCCAAACCTCTTTACCCTTTTTATGGGTAAAACCTTCAAGTAAACCAAATCACCAATAGCGAACTCAAGTTCCTTTCTCCTCACATTTGTATAAGACTTCTGATGACTCTGATCTATTTTCAGTCTTTCTCTAATTAACTGAACTTTCTCCATTGGCTCATGGACTTAATCTGGCCCTATCAAGGTAGCCTCACCAACTTTGAACCACCCAATAGGACACCTACACCTCCGTCTATAAGGTTCTTTGAACGGTCCATCTGAATACTAGAATGATAACTGTTATTATAAGCAAACTCAATCAATGGAAAATGATCATCCCAACTGCCTTTGAATTCGATAACACATGCCCTTAACATATCCTCTAAAGTCTGAAGGTCCACTCTACATGATCATCTGTCTGTGGGTGAAAAGCTGTACTGAGGTGAACTTGAGTACCAAGACCTTTCTGGAATTCCTTCTAGAATTAAGAGGTAAACTGAGTACCCCTATCTGAGATGATGGTCAAAAGGACACCATGTAACTTTACTAACTCCCAAAAATAGAGTTTAGCATAATCCGTGCCTGAGTCGAAAGTGTTAACTGGTAGAAAATGGGCTGACTTAGTCATTCAGTTTATGATAACCCAAATAGAATCATGCTGACACCGAGTATGAGGCAACCCTATAATGAAGTCCATATTCACCACTTTTCACTTCCAAGTAGGAATACTAATATCCTAAAGCTTACCACTAGGTCTCTGTGCTCAACTATAACCTGTTGGCAATTTGGACACTTAGCCATAAATTCTGCGATATCTTTCTTCATGCCATTCCACCAATAGACTTCCCCTAGGTTACGACACATCTTAGTGGCTCCTAGATGAATAGAATACCAAGAACTATAAGCCTCTGTTAGCATCCACTGTCTCAAGCCATCTACATTTGGAACACATAGTCTACCCTGACAATGAAGAACACCATCTCCCCCTTGGGAGAAACCTCAACCTTCTCACTCTGGACCACTTCTTTCAACTTAAGCAAAATGGGATCACTATCATGCTTTTATTTTACCTTAGCTATTAATGAAGATTCTGAACTAGTATGAATCAAGGTATTACCTTTGGCTGAATCAACCAACTAAACTCCCAATCTAGCAAGCTAGTGAACTTCACGAACTAACTCTTTCTTCTCATCCTCAATATGAGAAACACTTCCCATAGACAATCTACTAAGGGCGTTAGCCATAAAATTAGCTTTACCCAGATGGTACAAGATACTCATATCATAGTCCTTCAACAACTCTAGCCACCTTCTCTGACAAAGATTTAGATCTTTCTGGCTGAATAAATACTGAAGACTCTTGTGATCAGTGAACACGTCAAAATAAACCCATAAATATAGTGCCTCCAAATCTTTAAGGCAAAAACGATAGCTGTTAACTCAAGATCATGAGTTGGATAATTCTTTTCATGAGGCTTGAGATGTCTAGAAGCATAGGCTATAACCTTGCCATGCTGCATCAACACACAACTAAGGTCAACTTGGGATTCATCACAATAAACCACAAACCCATCAGAATCCTCTGACAGAGTCAAAACTAGAGTGGAGGTGAGTCGAGTCTTCAACTCCTGAAAACTCTTCTTGCAAGAATCGGACCACTAAAGTTTGACTTTCTTCTGAGTCAATTGGACATGAAGGAAGCAATAGAGGAAAATACCTCAACAAACCATCTGTAGCAACCAGCTAAATCCAAAAAACTCCTGATATCTGATAGAGAGATGGGTATAGGCTAATTCCTAACTGCTTGTCTTTTGAGGATCAACTCGAATGCCTTCACCAGAAATGATATGACTAAGGAATGCTATTGATTTCAACCAAAATTCAATCTTTCTAAACTTAGAAAATAACTGGCGATCTATGAGAGTCTGTAAGAAAATTCTCAAATAGTCCGCATGTTCATCCTCACTCCGAGAATTAATGAGGATGTCATCTATAAAGACTATAATGAACTTGTCTAAGTACTGCTTAAACAACCTGTTCATCAAGTCTATAAAAGTTACAGGACATTTGTTAGTCCAAAAGACATAACAACAAATTCAAAGTGACCATACCGAGTTCTGAAGGATGTCTTCGAAATGTCACATTCTCTGACTCTGAGCTGATGATAGCCAGATCTGAGGTCTATCTTAGAGAAATAATTAGCACCCTGAAGTTGGTCGAACAAATCATCAATATTGGGGATGGGATACTTATTCTTGACTGTGACTTGGTTCAACTGACAGTAGTTGATACACATTCAGAGAGAACTATCTTTCTTTTGCACTAAAACATCTAGAGAACCACATAAAGAGATGCTGGGCCTGATGAAACCCTTATCTAGAAGATCCTTTAACTGCTCTTTTAGTTCTTTAAGCTCAGCTGGAGCCATTCGGTATGGTGCGATTAAGATCAGCTTGGTATCTGGAAGGAGATCATTCCGAAGTTAATTTCTCGCTCGGGAGGAACTCCGGGTAGATCTTCTGGGAACACTTCTGGAAACTCATTTACTACCAAAATTGACTCAAGAGTTGGGTGTCGGACTTTGTATCCTTAACCCAAACAATATGGTAGATGCACCCTTTGGAAATTATTTTTGTAGCCTTAAGGAAATAGACAAACTAACCTATAGGCACTGAGGTATTACCCTTTCACTCTATGACTGGTTCATTTGGAAACTGAAACTGGACTACTCTGTTTCTAAAATTAATAGAGGTATATCAAGAGTGGAGCCAATCTATACCAAGAATGACATCGAAATCTATCATGTGTAACTCTATAAGATCAACTGAGGTGACTTTCCGAGAAACTGTGACCGGGTAATTTCTGTATACCCGTCTAGCAATGATTGACTCACCAACTAGAGTAGAGACTACGAATGGTTTTGAAAGAGTTTTGGGATAGACACCGAAGTCTACTGCTATATAGGGGATCACAAAGGAAAGTGTGGACCCAAGATCTAATAATACAAAGACATGAATATGAAAGACCTATAACGTACCAGTGACCACATAAGGAGAACCCTCCTGATTTTGTCGATTCTAAAAGGCATAGAACCTATTCTGATGTTGTTCGCCAACTGCACTAGATGAGGCACCCTGCTGAGTCGGGTGGCCTACCAGAGCTGCTGATGAAGTACCCTGAGTGAATCCAATGATATCATCTCTCTTGGCTGATAGACAATCTCAAAATTTATGGCCTAGCTTTACACAACTAAAACACCCATACTTACCTATCAAACATTCTCCTAGATGGTTTTTCCCATATTTCTAACAAGTTGGGAAAGTAGAACTACTGGAAGCGCTAAATTATGACTTAGAGCCTGGCGCTCTACCATTCTGATCTTGCCTGGGCCTGGGGGATGGAACACTAGTCGATGATGGTACTGGGGATGCAGATATATGCTAAAATTGAGAGCGATTACCACCACTAGATGGACCTTTGCTGAGAATAATCAAAGTTCCCTATTCTATCTCTCTTATTCATACTCTTCTTTTCCTTCTCCTTAACTTTCTCTTCCTCAATCTGCTGAGCATGGACCATCAACCTGGAGATGTCCATCTCCTTAACCAACATAGCAGTCCTACACTCTTTGACTTCATTGTAACATTCCGTATCCTATGTGTACTAGTTCTACTTATATGTCTCTTGATATGGTACGGGTAATGGACTCGAATTCCTATATGACTAGCGACGGTAAGATAGGTTAAAAGGAACTGCCCGTACATTTTAATGCGACATGACTAAGTTAACGTCGATGCAACTATTTAAACTTGGGATCTTGAGTAGGTATTTGAATCAAAAGTTTAAAGAGACCAAGTGTACACAAGCTATAAGTTAAATTAAAGGGATTAAGAACTGAAAATGGAATTAACTATTGAGGTGCATGCTTGACTTAATTAAGCTAGTAGGTGAATCACCTACTTGAGATATATGGACTAAGTTAATGGACCTAAGGTTATGGATTAGGTTTGGGCCAAGTTAAATATGCCAAAGAGGTGTATTACCTACTTAAGTTAATGGATCAGATTAAGGCCTATATTAATGGACTCTTTTAAGGCCCAAACTAAGTAAAATAAAAGGAGAGGAAAATGGGCAGCCCAACACCTAAAATATGCCCAAAAGCCCAATGAGTTGAAGGTCCATTTTAGACATTAATAAAGCAAGTAGGTGCATCACCTACTTTGACCTTTTGAGGAACTTGAACCCTTAAGTAGGTGCATCACCTACTTGGACCAATTTGTGGCTGAGAATGGAGTTAAAATAGGAGGTTCTAGAGGGATAAATATAAGACCAATATAGCTGGTCTTTTTACTCATTTTTAACACAAATTATAGCCTTTAACTTTAGCTTTCTCACTTTTCTCTCAATGTTTAAAACAACAGCCCCTATATTCCTCCTAGGGTTCTTGAAGAAACTCTCACCTTTGCTAGCTAAGGTAAGTGAAAATACTTATGGATTTAGCTTGATTCTTCTATTGGAAACTAGGAAATCATGTTGGTTATGCTTAAAAGTATGGGACTGCCTTTCCTCCCTATTAGCTGCCCTATGTCCCTTGGATATTAAGAGGCCTTATTCCCTTGTTGGTTAAATTTGAAGGATAATTCAAGCTATTGAAAGAAGTGCAAATTTAGTGGATAAATTTCAAAAATAAGGTAAAGCTACTGCCCATTTTTGCCCTTTTTTATATACATATTTTGGTAGAGAATTATGTATATATTATTGTTAAGAATGCAAGGGATAATGAGTTCAATATTGGGTTTCTATAATAAAGGATTTTGGGACTATTTTAGGGGATATTTTATGTCTATATTACGGGACAACTTGGTTGATCTGAAAAAGGGATGTGAGTTGTTGGTATTGACATATAAAAGGAGGGTGTAATGATACACCACTTAATTAGATGTTGTATAAGCTTGCTGCCTATCATACTTTGTGGACTGTTTTGTACATGTTATGAAGCCAAAAGTGTCTCCGTGAATCTTATATGAATCTGTGTGTTGTACAAATGTAATTAGAGGAGAAGGGGTTAAAAGAGCACCCTTGATTTGGTGAATTACGGGTGTACTGCCTGGCTATTATTTTGAGTGAAGTTGAATAGCCCGAATTTGTTAATTAATTAATAATACTAGTTTTACCATGTACTTCATTGTACATAAGTAATCTAAAAGGAAGGAGATTAATTCGGGGTAATATCGGAGTTATACAACAAGGTATGTAAGGCTACTCTATTTCGTATTCTTTGGCATGAAATCCAACACTTGTGCTACAAAGTGAGCTTCCAAAGTTCTCCCATGGAAAATGATACATAATGGTAGCGTATGATCTCCCATGTGGCTAACAACCTTTCTCCCACTCCCTAATGTGTTAAAATATCTCAATATATGCTTATTACCTAGTCTGCATGTCTACATTCAATAGCAAGCTTCATGAGTTCTCCTTTTAGTCAAATAAGATCCATGTGTTATTTCAGCTCCTAGGCATTTCATTTGTGTACAAACTTCTCCCTACCTCATTGTTACTGCATCAAGTGTTTATTCATGCATCTTTTACTGGTGGACTATTGTCCCAAAGATCAATAATGTCATGACCACCAAAGTAACAATATCAAAGTTAATAAACTAAGAAATGAAAATTTGGTTATGTACGGGTTGCAGCTCAGGGATGTAAGCCTAGCATGGGCTGATCCCAATCCGTTAATATATGGGTGGCAGCTCAGGGTTGTAAGCCTAGCATGGGCCAATACCTACTTGTGTATTTACCACTGATCAGTTGGTCATTTGTATGATATGGCTTACAAAGATTATAAAGTAAAAATGGTAAAGTGAAGAAAAGAATGTAATATACATGATTCCACAACTACAGGTAAATGTGGTCTATTATGGTTTACACTTGTTCTGATTTCATTTGAGCTCTCACTTTATATATTATTTACTCTTTGCCTTACATATTCAGTACATTCTTTCATACTGATGTCCCTCATGGGCTAACCTGCATTTCATGCTGTAGGAACAGGAGCACAGAACATCCAACTGCTATTGGTGAGCTCTAGGTTGATTCGGGGCTTTTCGAGTCTGTTATATATGTTTTGGTATTGTATAGTAGCTAAGTGTAAGGTGGGAGATTGTCCTAACCTTAACTAACTTTATAGCTCTTTTAAAGGCTTTGTAGACGGTAAAATGAAGTATGGTTGTGCCTTGTCTTCCAGTCATTGTGGCCCTAATGGCCAAGTCATGTATATATAGTTTTGGGCTTGACTCTGTGGTTTATTTTCATTAAATCTTAATATCCATATTTGGAAGCATCTTTAAGTGTTCATTGAAATGCATGGTAAGTACAAGGTTATGGGTTGCTGCTCTCTGGCCTTTACGGCTATGGGTGACTGTCCGTCCCAATAGGATTTGAGGTATGACAAAAGTGGTATCAGAGCAGGTCATCCTAGGGAGTCTACAAGGCCATGTCTATGTAGAGTCTTACTTATGGATGTGTTATGCACCACATATATGGACAAGAGGCTACGGGACTGTTAGGAGTTGTCTCTTTTTCTTCATATCTTAGATTATGCAATAGACCCAAGGTTGTAGGTGGAGTCATATTTAACCATTGAATTTGTTTTTTTTCTCATTATAGTAGAGATTCCGATTACAAGAAGGAGTAAGAATAAAAGTAAGCAAGTAGATGTGGCCACCGGATAAGGGACCAGCAAGTCACCACCTAGACAAGCTAATCAAAGTGAGGCTCAAGATGAGTTTGCATCACAAATCTCTTCTACTCTTCCATCTCTAGAAGAGCTAAGAAGGAGAGGAGTACCTTTAGAATCACCTATTAATGCTACTGAGCAAGATTTAAGAAATGCGGTGAAATTGTTGACTCGTATAGTTGCTGGACAAAGTCAAGGACAAGCTAGTCCAATTACATATACTAGTGGTGCGGATAGGGCAGCTAGTCTACTAACACAGGAGTTTATTAAATTGGATCCTCCCACATGTACCGGGTCAGATCTTAATGAAGACCCACAAGACTTTATTGATCAAATACAAAGGGCCTTGTATGTCATGCATATTTCTGGTAAAGAGACAGTTGAGCTAGCAGCATATAGGTTCAAAAGGGAGGCTATATTATGGTACGAAGACTGGAAATGATCTAGGGGTACAGGTGCACCTTCAACTAGTTGGAAAGAGTTCAAAGAGGCATTTCTTGATCATTACCTTCCCTTTGAAATTCGGGAGGCCCGTGCAGATCAGTTTCTAAATCTTCGTCAAGGAAATATGAGCGTGGGGGAGTATAGTCTTTGATTTAACTCTTTGGCTAGGTATGCTCCTAATGTAGTAGCTACTATGGATGATAGAGTTCATCTATAAATGGATAGATTGGATCCGTATTTGGTTAGAGATTGTACTATTACTGCTTTGAATAAAGATATGGATATAGCAAGGATACAACCTTTTGCACAAAAAATGGAGGATCAAAGGCAAAGGAGAAGAACACAGGATTTGGAAAGAGGGCATCCCAAGAGGACTAGACCTATGGGCTAGTTTATGTCATCCCAAAGTGAGTTCAGACCTCGGTTTCCTAATTGACCACCTAGGCCATCATCTTCCTACTCCGCAACAAGTGCTCCACCCCAATTCCAAGGGTTTAGGGGCAATCAATTTAGGCAAAGAAGTGAGAGCCAAGGTTCACAGATAGCGGGGTAACAAGATCAAGGGAGTATAAGCCAATCAAGACCTCCTCGACAGCCATGTAGGTAATGTGGAAAGCTTCATTTAGGTGCATGCCGATTTGGGAGAGATGCTTGCTTTTGGTATGGTATGTCGGGGCACATGATAAGAGAGTGCCCACAAAGAGGCATGAGTGGTGTGGTATGACCTACTAGATCAGCCGTTCCATCATCATCATCGGTGCCTTCCTTGGGCAGGGGTATACAGCCTATAGGTCGTGGTCGAGGTGTTAAACGAGCAACTAGTTCTAGCGGAGTTCAGAATCGTACATATACTCTAGCAGGTCGACAAAATTTTGAGGCTACTCCTGATGTGGTTGTAGGTACATTGTCCGTATTTTCACATAATGTATATGCATTAATTGAACCAGGTTCTACACTATCATATGTCACTCCATTGATTGCTATAAAGTTCAAAAGAACACCGAAATCACTGGTTAATCCATTTGAAGTGTCTACAACTATTGGTGAGTCTATTATAGCTAGAAGAGTTTATCATAATTACATAGTAACCATTTGTGATCATGACACATTGGCCAACCTTGTTGAACTAGAAATGGTAGAATTTGACGTTATAATGGGTATGGATTGGTTGGCTTTTTGTTATGCCACAGTAGATTGCCGAACTAAGAGGGTGCATTTACATTTTCCAAAAGAGGTAGTCCTTGAATGGAAGGGTAATATTGGGGCGCCAGGAGGTAAATTTATTTCTTATCTTAAGGAAAAGAAAATAATGTCTAAATGGTACATATGCCATCTAGTAAGAGTGAAAGATATAGATGCGGAGCCACTAAATCTTCAATCGGTTCCAGTGGTAAATGAATTTCCCGATATATTTCCTGAAGATCTTCTAGGTTTGCCTCCAGAAAGACAAGTAGAGTTTGGTGTTGATATGATCCCAGATACTCAACCTATCTCTATTCCTTCATATAGAATGGCTCCGGCAGAATAAAGGGAGCTGAAAGAGCAATTAAAAGACTTACTAGAAAAAGGATTCATAAGGACTAGTATGTCCCGTTGGGGCAAACCAGTGTTATTTGTGCGCAAGAAAGATGGAACGTTGAGAATGTGTATTGACTACCGGCAACTGAATAAGGTGACTATTAAGAACAAATATCCCCTTCCAAGAATTGATGATTTATTTGATCAGTTACAAGGTGCTAAGTGTTTCTCAAAGATTGATTTGCGGTCGGGTTACCACCAAGTGAGGTTCAAAGAGAAAGATATACCCAAGATAACTTTTTGAACACGGTATGGTCATTATGAGTTTTTATTTATGTCATTTGGGTTAAAAAATGCACCAGCAGCTTTTATGGATTTGATGAATAGGGTGTTCAAGCCATTCTTAGATGTGTTCGTGATAGTATTTATTGATGATATTCTGGTGTATTCAAGATTGAAAGAGGACCATGCTAATTATTTGTGACATGTGTTACAGGTTCTTCGTGATTGTAAGTTCTATGCAAAGTTCTCTAAATGTGAGTTTTGGTTAAAATTTGTAGCATTCTTGGGCCATATTATATCTGATGAAGGAATAAGGGTTGATACTCAAAAGATAGAACCCATGAAGGACTGGCCAAGACCAACAACACCTATGGAGGTTTGTAGTTTCCTTGGGTTGGCAGGTTATTATAGAAGGTTTGTTAAAGGGTTTTCTTTTATTTCTTCACGTTTACCAAAATTAACACACAAAGTAGCCAAGTTTCAATAGAATGACACATATGAAAGGAGTTTCCAAGAGTTGAAGAATAAGTTGACTTCTACACCTGTATTGGTACTTACAGAGGGTACAAAAGGGTATGTGGTGTATTGTGAATCTTCAAGAGTTGGCTTAGGATGTGTATTGATGCAGCATGGTAAAGTAATATCTTATGCCTCAAGACAATTGCGACCACATGAGAAAAATTATCCAACACATGAGCTTGAGTTAGCAGCGATTATATTTTCTTTAAAGATATGGCACCACTACTTTTATGGGGTTCATGTTGACATATATACCGACCATAAGAGTTTGCAATATATCTTTAAGTAGAGGGACCTAAATTTGAGGCAGCGGATGTGGCTTAAACTATTAAAAGATTATGATATTGATATTTTGTATCATCCGGGGAAAGTAAATGTAGTAGCTGATATGTTAAGTTGTAAGGCAATGGTGAGAACTTATGGGTAGTCCATGGAAATACAAGGGATGACTAAAGATCTACACCAACTAGCTAGCTTGGGAGTTCGCCTTCTTGAATCTCCAGATGAAGGAGTTATTGTGCAAATTGCGGCAGAACCTTCATTAGTAGCTGAGGTGAAAGAGAAGCAGTATACAGACCCTATTTTATTACATCTTAAGGATAATGTACAGCAAGGTATGACAAAGGCATTTGAGCTTACGCAAGAGGGAGTACTTCGGTGCCAAAATAGATTGTGTGTACCTAATGTAGATGGGCTATGAAATAGGATTATGACGAAAGTGCATCATTCAAGGTATTCCATCCATCCGAGATCAACTAAAATGTGTCATGATTTGAAAGGAGTGTATTGGTGGGTGACATAAAGAAGAACATTCCAGAATTTGTAGCCTAATGTACAAGTTGTCAACAAGTTAAAGTAGAGCACCAAAAACCCGGAGGTTATATGCAACATATGGATCTTCCAATTTGTAAGTGGGACATAATCAATATGGATTTCATCACTAGTTTACCTCACACAATTCAGAAGTTCGATTCCAGATGGGTAATAGCTGATAGACTTACCAAATCAGCACACTTCCTGCCAGTTAAGACCACTTATACAGCTGAAGAGTATGCAAAATTATATATTAAATAGATAGTTTGGCTATACAGAGTCCCAATCTCTATTATATTTGATAGGGGAGCTCAATTTACTGCAAACTTTTGGAAGTCATTTCAAAAGAGTTTGGGAACGCAAGTGAGTTTAAGTATAACTTTTCATCCTCAAACGGACGGACAAGCAGAATGTACCATTCAAACACTTGAAGATATGCTGCGAGCTTGTGTATTGGACTTCAAAGGTAGTTGGGATGATCATTTTCCGTTTATTGAGTTTGCCTACAATAATAGTTATCATTCAAGTATCAAAATGGCACCTTATGAAGCTTTATATGGAAGGAAGTATAGATCACTAATTGGACGGTTTGAAGCGGGTGAAACTGCCTTATTTGGGCCAAATCTTGTTCATCAAGCTATGGAAAAAGTTAAGGTGATACAACAGTGGCTAGAAATAGCTCAAAGTCGATACAAATTATATGCAGATATTAGAAGAAGAGGGGTAGAATTTGCTTTAGGAGATTGGGTATTCTTAAATACGTCACCAATGAAAGGGGTAATAAGGTTTGGTAAAAAGGGAAAACTAAGTCCATGTTATATAGGGTCATATAAGATTATTCAAAGGTTTTGCCAAGTCGCATATGAGTTAAAGCTACCCCAAGAGCTCTCAACAGTTCATCTGGTGTTTCACGTCTCAATGCTATGGAGGTGCATAGAAGATTCATTTTGTATTACTTCTACTGAAGATGTACAAGTTGTGGAATGTCTCACTTATAAAGAAGTACCCATTACTATTCTTGATCGACAAGTTAAGAAAAAAAGAAGTAGCTTACGTAAAGGTACTTTGGAGGAACCAGCAAGTAGAAGAGATCACGTGGGAAGCTGAGGATGCGATGAAATCTAAGTACCCTCATTTATTTGAATTCAAAAAAAGGTCCAAGATGCTGAATTAGAGCAATAATAAGTAAGTATATATATATAAATATTATGTTGTGATAGGAAGATTAAACTTAGGGTTGAACTTATTTAGGTTAGACAATCATGCTAACATTCGAGGACAAATGTTCCTAAGGGGGGAGGATGTAACATCCCGTATCCTACGTGTACTAGTTCTACTTATATGTTACTTGATATGGTATGGGTAATGGACTCGGTTTCCTATATGACTAGCGATGGTAAGATGGGTTGGAAGGAACTGGCTGTACATTTTAATGTGACACGACTAAGTTAACGTCGATGCAACTATTTAAACTTGGGATCGTGAGTAGGTATTTGACTCTAAAGTTTAAAGTGATCAAGTGTACACAAGCTGTAAGTTAAATTAAAGGGATTAAGAATTAAAAATAGAATTAACTATTGATGTGCTTGCTTGACTTAATTAAACTAGTAGGTGAATCACCTACTTGAGATATATGGACCAAGTTAATGAACCCATGGTTATGGATCAGATTTGGGCCAAGTTAAATGTGCCAATGAGGTGTATTACCTACTTAAGTTAATGGATCAGATTAAAGGCCTATATTAGTGGACTCTTTTAAGGCCCAAACTAAGTAAAATAAAAGGAGAGGAGAATGGGCAGTCCAACACCTAAAATCTACCCAAAAGCCCAATGAGTTGAAGGTTCATTTTAGATATTTGTATAACAAATAGGTGTATCAGCTACTTTGACCTTCTGAGCAGCTTGAACCATTAAGTAGGTGCATCACCTACTTGGACCAATTTGTGGCTGAAAATGGAGTTAGAATGGGATGTTCTTGAGGGATCAATATAAAACCAATATAGCTGGTGTTTTTACTCATTGTTAACACAAATTCCAGCCTTTAACTTCAGCTTTCTCACTTTTCTCTCAAGGCTTAAAACAATAACCCCTATATTCCTCCTAGGGTCTTGAAAAAACCTTCACCTTTGCTAGCTAAGGTAAGTGAAAATACTTATGGATTTAGCTTGATTCTTCTGTTGGAAACTAGGAAATCATGTTGGTTATGCTTAAAAGTATGGGACTGCTTTTCCTCCCTGTTAGCTGCCCCATGTCCCTTGGTTATTAAGAGGCCTTATTCCCTTGTTGGTTAACTTTGAAGGATCATTCAAGCTCTTGAAAGAAGTGCAAATTAAGTGGATAAATTTCAGAAATTAAGGTAAAGCTACTGCCCATTTTTTCCCTTTTCTATATACATATTTTGGTAGAGAATTATGTATATATTATTGTTAAGAATGCACGGGATAATGAGTTCAATATTGGGTTTCTATAATAAAGGATTTTGGGACTATTTTAGGGGCTTTATGTCTATATTACGGGACAACTTGGTTGATCTGAAAAAGGGATATGAGTTGTTGGTATTGACATGTAAAAGGAGGGTGTAATGATACACCACTTAATTAGATGTTGTATAAGCTTGCTGCCTATCATACTTTGTGGACTATTTTGTACATGTTATGAAGCCAAAAGTGTCTCCGCGAATCTTATATGAATTTGTGTGTTGTACAAATGTAATTAGAGGAGAAGGGGTTGAAAGAACACCCTTAGTTTGATGAATTACGGGTGTACTGCCTGGCTACTATTTGAGTGAAGTTGAATAGCCCGAATTATTTAATTAATTACTAATACTAGTTTTACCACGTACTTCATTGTACATAAGTAATCTGAAAGGAAGGAGGTTAATTCGGGGTAATACCAGAGTTATACAACAAGGTATGTAAGGCTACTCTATTTCGTATTCTTTGGCATGAAATCCAATACTTGTGCTACAAAGTGAGCTTCCAAAGTTCTCCCATGCAAAATGGTACATAGTGGCAGCATATGATCTCCCATGTGGCTAACAACATTTCTCCCACTCCCCAATGTGTTAAAATACCTCAATATATTCTTATTAACTAGTCTGCATGTCTACATTCAATAGCAAGCTTCATGAGTTCTCCTTTTAGTCAAATAAGATCCATGTGTTATTTCAGCTCCTAGGCATTTCATTTGTGTACAAACTTATCCCTACCTCATTGTTACTGCATCAAGTGTTTACTCATGCATCTTTTACTGGTGGACTATTATCCCAAAGATCAATAATGTCATGACCACCAAAGTAACAATATCGAAGGTAATAAACTAAGAAATGCAAATCTGGTTATGTACGGGTTGTAGCTAAGAGGCGTAAGCCTAGCATGGGCCGATCCCAATCCGTTAATATATGGGTGGCAGCTCAGGGGTGTAAGCCTAGCATGGGCCAATCCCAACTTGTGTATTTACTACTGATTAGTTGGTCATTTGTATCATATGGCTTACAAATATTATAAAGTAAGAATGGTAAAGTGAAGAAAAGAATGTAATATACATGATTCCATAGATACAGGTAAAGGTGGTCTATTATGGTTTACACTTGTTCTGATTTCATTTGAGCTCTCACTTTACATATTAGTTACTCTTTGCCTTACATATTCATTGCATTCTTTTGTACTGATGTCCCTCACGGGTGAACCTGCATTTCATGTTGCTGGCACAAGCACTTCAGCTAGCAGACCTCTCTAGTAGGAGCACAGGACATCCAACGGCTATTGGTGAGCTCCAGGTTGATTCGGGGCTTTCTGAGTCTGTTATATATGTTTTGGTATTGTATAGTAGCTAAGTGTAAGGTGGGAGCTTGTCCCGACCTTAACTAAGTTTATATCTCTTTTAGAGGCTTTGTAGACGGTAAAGTAAAGTGTGGTTGTGCCTTGTATTTGGCAACATCTTTAAATGTTCATGGAAATGCATGGTAAGTACATGGTTATGGGTTGGTGCTCTCGGGCCTTTACGACTACCGGTGCCTGTCTTTCCCAATAGGATTTGAGGCATGACATTCATCCTCAGAAACACTAGACACGAACTTACTCATACGGCCCTGGAGTCAGCAACCATGGCTGGAGTAAACTTTGCAAGTTGAGTAAATTTAAGAGAATACTCCTTCACACTCATGCTACCCTGCTTCAGGTTAATGAACTCCTAAACCTTGTCCTCTCTCAACTCAAGTGGGAAGAACCTGTCCAGAAAAGTAGCAACAAACTCATCCCATTCTACCGATCCTGCTTCTATTCCTCTATCCTCATTCCATTGCTTGCACCAAGTGTGAGCTACTCCTTTTAACTGATAAGTAGCCAAGTCAGTACTCTCAACTAGAGTGACACCCATAATTTCTGTAGCCTTCTAAATATCATCAAGAAAATCTTGCGAATCTTCCTCATTCTTAGAACCATGGAACTTAGGAGGATTCATTCGAGTAAAGTCCCTAACTCTAGATGATCCAGTGGTACCAGTGGGTTTGACTAGGGCAACAACCTGCTGATTAGTCTGGGCGGTCATGGCCTGAGCTAGCATCGCTAAAGCATCCCTGAATTTAGCATGAGATACTTGCTCATTCAACGGGTCTGCTAGAGCTGGTGGTGCTTGCTGGTTACCATTTCCATTATCCTTCCGTTGGATCTTCTGGGAGGAATTCTCTATAAACGCATAGAGCATAAGTTAGAAGAAGATTTTAATAGAGTCACAATCTATCGCACGATATGAATATGAAAGAAGTGAAACCTTTCCTAATACGTTTCATAGCCTCTCACTCATAAATGTGGCGCGCTTCACACCCATGAATAAGACTCAACTTAACGCAACTTTTAGACACCCTAGGACACTTTAAACCTTGTGCTCTGATACCAAGTTTAACACTACCCGAGACTACACCTAGTCGTAACACGGTGCTTAGAGTCACAAGTGACCCCAAGCTAACCCATGGTCTGGCATGACACTAATAATACTGTATAAACTGAATAACACTGTACGGAAGCAAAAGTCTGACTGATATATGAATAATCAAACCAAATGTTAATGTTTAAAACAAAACATAAAACCACTGAACATGACATAAACTAAATATCTACTGTCTGTCTGAAAGACTCTAAATACGATGAATTATTGGGACAAGCCCCCCCAACTAACTCTAATTGTCTAAAACTGAATGATACTGGAAAGAAAGACTAATAATAGGCCCTCAAATCATAAGGACTTACCAAACACAATTGCTGAAGTGATTCTGGATCAAGCTAACCATGATCGGGATGCTGAACGTCCGAACTTATATTATAAGACAATATAACGCAGAGGAAAGTATGCGGTCAGTAATTTGAATATACTGAGCATGTGAGATATGCACTACACTATATAATATGAACATGATGAATGTGACATAATAACCTGAACATGGGACTGAGCTCTGTAAACTGATGCCATAACCAAGTAGTAAACATATGACACTATAAGATGCTGAATAACTGAATGCTAGGTCAAGAAAGATCTGAGACTAAACTGTGGGAGGTTTATGTAACCAACATAGACGATGTAATACACATGGAATCCAACCTTTAAATCAAAATGGGAGGGTGTTCTAAACCTTGCCAAGGGTACGAACCATAGTTGGCGTGAATTCACTCATGAGCCTATTAATGGCAAGAGAGACACTCTCAACTAGCGAGGACCCCTTTTTACCAACGGTGGCACGTAGTTTAGGACTTGGGTTATATGAACCCTTGTCCTCTTGGTACTAAGTACTTCTCCCAACTGAAATCAAACTGATATATTGAAATGCTCAAAAATAATGATTTTTTCAAACTGAAAGATAAGTGCTTTATCTGAAAGCATTCTAAATCATGAAAATTGAATAACTAAGTATTTAACTAAAAATGCATGATATCCTAGGTCATCAGGTGTTCATAACCCGTCATCTTAGAAGAATGCAACTACAAATGACAATTCTACAAACTGACCATAATATGAAATTTCATAATTCCAGCCCAAAATAAAAAATTTACGAATATTACGAAAATTCATAGCTATGATTATGTAAGAAGTCTCAAATTTATGTGAAAACATATGTTCATGGTTTAGTCAAGCAAGAAACTGAAAACTAAAGGAATTCACACTTTCCATAAAAAAAAACCTAAGCTTGAAAAGTGATTTAAACTTGAGGAATTTAAGTTAACTTTGGGACTCAATAGGTGAAAGGAACCCATTGATGAAATCCCATATACCTGGAGGAGAAACCTTTAAATTTGGAGTCTGAGGTTGAAGAAACCTTATTTGGCCTTGGGAGAAGAAAATCGCCTCTTTCTCTGTATTTGGAAAAGTGTCGACTAAATTTCTATGTGATGAGGGCTTAGGGTAATATTAGGATTAAAAATCAACCTTGAAATAGCTTAGACAATGTAGTTTTGATGTTAAAAGAGTGGGAAAAAACTATTGTGCCCTTTTAAATTCATAACTGAAAAGCTACAGGATGGAACCCACGAGTCCTTCCCACAATTGCGGGTCCTACCTACGATCGTGGACTGAGCTAGATTTTGGGGTTCTGTGGAATCGAAATCAGAAGAGACTTGATATGATTGTGGGACACACTCAAGATCGTGTCTTGGTTCGTAGGGAGTAAGTTTCAACTAGATAATATTTAGAAGTCACGATCGTACCTAGGATCGTGGTTTCTAACCACGGTCGTGCTTTTCTTTCGTGATTGGAAGGTATACATGTCAACCTTCAGGTTTTTGGGGTTGTTTTTATTAGGTGGGAGCATTTAACGGTCATACAATGTAATCACGATCGTACCTACGATCGTGTGTTCTTAGTGGTGGACAGTGCTTCACCAAAATGGTCATAACTCTTAGCTTCGACATAGGATTAAGGCGAATTTGAATGCATTGGAAAGATAATTCAAATATATATATATATCATTGGATGGGTCTTGAGCTCAAAAATCCATCCGAATGTAGGAGTAATGATCATTTGAAGTTGACTATAGCAAGATTCATCACAAGAAAACCCCCGGTAAGGAAGGTTTCAACTTGGCCATGAGCTAGGAGTTACTTGTGGCCTTAATTAATGTCTCAATCACTTATAATACAGTTTAAACATGTAATTTAATTTTACATATACTAGAAGCATGGTTCTAATCTTTGCTTGGGATTTTTGGGGTGTTACAGTAACAAACCAAAATGTATTATTGGTCTATCCAATCTATGTACGTGTCATTTAGTGATTTAATAGTTAAAGAAACACCGATAATCCACATGAGTATGAAATACAAAGATGTTAGGAGGTAATACACATGTACTAATAAAACAAACCAAAATGTATTATTGGTCTATCCAACCTATGTATGTATCATTTAGTGATTTAGTAGTCAATGAAATGCCAATAATCCATCCAATTAATGAATATGTAGATATTAGAAGGTAATGCACATGTACTGATGTAACAAACCAAGTTGAATTATTTGTCTAACTAACCTATGTATGTATCACTAAGTGATTTAGTAAAAGAAACATAAATAATCCATCCTAGTATAGAATACAAAGATCTTAGGAGGTAAGACACATGTACTAATGTGACAAACCAAAATGTAATATTGGTCTATTCAACCTATGTATGCCTCGTTTAGTGATTTAGTAGTCAATGGGATACCAATAATCCATCCGGTTATAGAATACGTTAATATTAGAAGGTAATACACATGTACTAATTTAACAAAACAAGGTGTATTATTGGTCGATATAACCTATGTATGTCTCTTTTAGTGATTTAGTAGTCTAAGAAACACAAATAATCCATCCAAGTATGGAATACCAAGATGATAGAAGGTAATACACATGTACTAATATAACTAATCAAAATGTATTATTGGTCTATCCAACCTATGTATGTTTCATTTAGTGATTTAGTAGTCAAAGAAATACCAATAGTCCATCTGAATATGGAATAAATTAATATTAGGAGATAATACACATGTAATGATGTAACAAACGAAGGTTGTATTAGTGGTCTATCCAATATATGTATGTATCATTAAATGATTTAGTAAAAGAAATATATAATCCATTCCACTATAGAATACAAAGATGTTAGGAGCTAAGACACATGTACTAATGTAACAAATGAAAATGTATTATTGGTCTATCCAACCTATGTATGTCTCATTTAGTTATATATTAGTCAAAGAAACACCTATATTACGTCTGGTTATGGAATACATTGATATTAGGAGGTAATAAACATGTACTAATGCAACAAACCAAGTTGTATTATTAGTCGATCCAAACTATGAATGTCTTTTTTTTTGATTTATTAGTCAAAGAAACACCGATTATCCATTCGTGTATGGATACATAGATGTTATGAGGTAACAAACATGTACTAATGTAACAAACCAAGTTCTATTATTTGTCTATCTATCCTATGTATGTCTTTTTTAGTGATTTGGTAGTCAAAAAAACTCCAATAATCCATCCGAATATAAAATATAAAGATGTTAGGAGGTAATACACATGTACTAATGTAACAAACAAAAATGTATTGTTGGTCTATCCAACCTATGTATGTCTCGTTTAGTGATTAGGTAGTCAAAGAAAAACAAATAATGCATCCGGTTTTAGAATACGTTTATATTAGGAGTCTATTCTAAGCCATGCCGGAAATTCAGTATACCAATGTTAGTAAATCAGATTCTTCAAAAGAAGAGTCTGCAGGGGCAGCAAATCTAGTTTCCAATTAAGTCAGAATTTTAGCGGAAGCTTTTCCTTTGCTAGTTATTTCTCTGACAGCTACAACTTTGTCAGAGGCTAAGTTCCTTCTATCTTTTGGGAATGGAGTAGCCGAAAAGTCCTTGTGACTCGGCTACATAAATTATCATATCATCCGAATAGATTTGTAATACAAATGTACTAATCTAACAAACCAAAATGTATGATTGGTCTATCCAACCTATGTATGTCTTCTTTAGTGATTTAATAGTCAAAGAAACACAGATAATCCATCTGGTAATGGAATAAGTTGATATTAGAAGGTAATACCTAGTACTAATGTAACAAACTAAGTTATATTATTTGTCTATCGAACATATATATGTATCATTTAGTGATTTACTAAAAGAAATATCGATAATACATCCCAGCATAGATTTCATAGATGTTAAGAGGTAACACACATGTTCTAATGTAACAAACCAAAATGTAATATTGGTTTATTCAACCTATGTATATCTCATTTTGTAATTTAGTAGTCAAAGAAACACCGATAATCTATCTGATTATTGAATACATTAATATTAGGAAGTAATACACATGTACTAATGTAACAAATGAAGTTGTATTATTGGTCTATCCAACCTATGTAGGTCGCATTTAGCGATTTAGTAGTCAAAAAACAACGATAATCCTTCCGATTATTGGATAAATTGATATAAGGAGGTAATACATATGTACTAATGTAAAAAACCAGTTGTATTATTCGTCTTTCCAACCGATGTATATATCATTTAGTCTTTAGTAGTTAAAAAAACTCCGATAATCTATTCGAGTATTGAATACAGAGATGTTAGGAGGTAATACACATGTACTAATGTAACAAACCAAGTTGTATTATTGTCCTGTATAACCTATGTATGTCTCTTTTAGGGATTTAGTAGTCAAAGAAACACCGATAATCCATCCAAGTATGGAATACATAGATGATAGGAGGTAATACACATGTACTAATATAACAAAAAAAATGTATTATTGGTCTATCCAACCTATGTATGTCTCATTTAGTGATTTAGTAGTCAAAGAAATATCAATAATCCATCCGAATGTGGAATAAATTGATTTTAGGATGTAATACACATGTAATGATGTAACAAACCAAGTTGTATTATTGGTATATCCAATATATGTATGTATCGTTTAGTGATTTAGTATAAGAAATATAGATAATCCATTCCAGTATAGAATACAAAGCTATTAGGAGGTAAGATACATGTACTAATGTAACAAAAGAAAATGTATTATTTGTCTATCCAACCTATGTATGTCTCATTTAGTGATTTATTAGTCAAAGAAACACCTATAATCCATCCGGTTATGAAATACATTGATATTAGGAGGTAATACACATGTACTAATGCAACAAACCAAGTGGTATTATTGGTCGATCCAACCTATGCATGTCTCATTTTGTGATTTATTAGTCAAATAAACACCGCTAATCCATCCGTTTATGAAATATATAGATGTTATGAGGTAACAAACATGTACTAATATAACAAACCAAGTTCTATTATTTATCTATCTATCCTATGTATGTCACTTTTAGTGATTTAATAGTAAAAAAACCTCCAATAATCCATACGAATATAGAATGTAAGGATGTTAAGAGGTAATACCCATGTACTAATGTAACAAACAAAAATTTATTATTAGTCTATCTAACCTATGTATGTCTAATTTAGTGATTAGGTAGTCAATGAAACACCGATAATGCATCCGGTTATTGAATACGTTTATATTAGGAGTCTATTCTATGCCACGCCGCAAATTCATTATAACAATGTTTGCAAATTTGATTCTTCAAAATAAGAGTCTGCAGGGGCAGCAAATCTAGTTTACAAGAAAGTCAGAATCTTAGCAGAAGCTCTTCCTTTGCCCGTTATTCCTGTGTCAGCTACAACTTTGTCAGAGGCTAAGTTCCCTCTATCTTCCGGGAATGGAGTAGAAGAAGAAGTCCTCGTGAATCGGCTACATAAATTATCATATCATCTGAATAGATTTGTAATACACATGTACTAATGTAAAAAACCAAAATGTATTATTGGTCTATCCAGCTTATGTAGGTCTTGTTTAGTAATTTAGTAGTCAAAGGATCATCGATAATCCATCTGGTTTTGGAATACTTCGATATTAGAAGGTAATA
Source organism: Capsicum rhomboideum (assembly GCA_031232105.1). Classification (NCBI taxonomy): domain Eukaryota; kingdom Viridiplantae; phylum Streptophyta; class Magnoliopsida; order Solanales; family Solanaceae; genus Capsicum; species Capsicum rhomboideum. The sequence continues at coordinate 47,666,875 of CP124708.1, read as the reverse complement.
CACATGTACTGATGTTACAAACCAAGTTGTATTATTGGTCTAACGAACATATTTATGTATCATTTAGTGATTTAGTAAAAGAAATATCGATAATCCATCCAAGTGTAGAATACATAGATGTTAGGAGGTAACACACATATTCTAATGTAATAAATCAAATTGTAATATTGGTCTTTTCAACCTATATATGTCTTTTTTTATAATTTAGTAGTCAAAGAAACACTGATAATCCATCTGATTTTGGAATACATTAATATTATGAGGATACATGTACTAATGTAACAAACCCATTTGTATTATTCGTCTATCCAATCGATGTATGTATCATTTAGTATTTAGTAGTTAAAAAAACTCTAATAATCTATCTGAGTATTGAATACAAAGATGTTAGGAGGTAATACACATGTACAAATAAAACAAACCAAAATGTATTATTGGTCTATCTAACCTATGTTAGTCTCGTTTAGTGATTTACAAGTCAAAGAGATTCCAATAATCCATCCAATTATGGAATACGTTGATACTAGGAGGTAATACACATGCACTGATGTAACAAACCAAGTTGAATTATTGGTCTATCCAACCTATGTATATATCGCTTAGTGATTTAGTAAGAGAAACATCTCCAATCCATCCTAGTATAGAATACAAAGATCTTAGAAGGTAAGACACATGTACTAATATAACAAACCAAAATGTATTATTGGTCTATTCAACCTATGTATGTCTCATTTAGTGATTTAGTAGTCAAAGAAACACCGATAATCCATCCAGTTATAAAATACGTTGATATTAGGAGGTAATACACATTTACTAATTTCACAAATCAAGTTGTATTATTGGTCGATATAACCTATGTAGGTCTCATTTAGTAATTTATTAGTAAAAAAAATCCAATAATCTATCAGAGTATGGAATACATAGATGTTAGGAGGTTACATACATGTACTAATGTATCGAATCAAGTTATATTATTTGTCTATCTAACCAATGTATGTCTCTTTTAGTGATTTAGTAGTCAAAGAAACTCCTATAATTCATTTGAATATTGAATATAAAGATGTTAGGAGGTAATACACAAGTACTAACGTAACAAATCAATGTGTATTATTGGTTTATTCAACCTATGTATGTCTTGTTTAGTGATTTAGTAGTCAAAGGAACACCAATAAATCCATCCGGTTAGGGAATACGTTGATATTAAGAGGTGATACACATGTACTAATTTTACAAATCAAATTGTCTTATTGGTCAATATAATCTAAGTAGGTCTCTTTTAGTGATTTAGTAGTCAAAGAAACACTGATAATCCATCCAAGTATGGAATGCAAAGAAGATATGAGGTAATACACATGTACTAATATAACAAATTAAATGTGTTGTCTGTCTATCCGACCTATGTATGTCTCATTTTGTGATTTAGTAGTCAAAGAAATACAAACAATCCATCTGATTATGGAATAAGTTGATATTAGGAGGTAATACACATATACTTATTTAACAAACCAAGTTGTATTATTGGTCTATCCATCATATGTATGTATCGTTTAGTGATTTAGTAAAAGAAACATCGATAATCCATTCCAATATAGGATACAAAGATATTAAGAGGTAAGACACATGTACTAATATAACAAACCAAAATGTATTATTGGTCTATTCAAACTATGTATGTCTACGTTGATATTAGGAGCTAATACACATTTACTAATTTCACAAATCAAGTTGTATTATTGGTCGAGATAACCTATGTAGGTCTCATTTAGTAATTTATTAGTCAAAAAAACTCCAATAATCTATCAGAGTATGGAATACATAGATGTTAGGAGGTTACTCACATGTACTAATGTATCGAATCAAGTTCTATTATTTGTATATCTAACCAATGTATGTCTCTTTTAGTGATTTAGTAGTCAAAGAAACTCCTATAATTCATCTGAATATAGAATATAAAGATGTTAGGAGGTAATACACAAGTACTAACGTAACAAATCAATGTGTATTATTGGTTTATTCAACCTATGTATGTCTTGTTTAGTGATTTAGTAGTCAAAAGAACACCGATAAATCCATCCGGTTAGGGAATACGTTGATATTAAGAGGTGATACACATGTACTAATTTAACAAATCAAATTGTCTTATTGGTCGATATAATCTAAGAGGTCTCTTTTAGTGATTTAGTAGTCAAAGAAACACTGATAATCCATCCAAGTATGGAATGCAAAGAAGATATGAGGTAATACACATGTACTAATATAACAAATTAAATGTGTTATCTGTCTATCCGACCTATGTATGTCTCATTTTGTGATTTAGTAGTCAAAGAAATACCAATAATCCATCTGATTATGGAATAAGTTGATATTAAGAGGTAATACGCATATACTTATTTAACAAACCAAGTTGTATTATTGGTCTATCCATTATATGTATGTATCGTTTAGTGATTTAGTAAAAGAAACATCGATAATCCATTCCAATATAGGATACAAAGATATTAGGAGGTAAGACAGATGTACTAATGTAACAAACAAAAATGTATTATTGGTCTATCCAACCTATGTATGTCTCATTTAGTTATTAAGTAGTTAAAGAAAAACTTATAATCCATCCGATTATGGAATACGTTGATATTTGGATGTAATATACATGTACTAATGTAATAAACCAAGTTCAATTATTGGTCAATCCAACCTATGTATGTCTTATTCAGTGATTCATTAGTCAAAGAAATTTTGATAATCAATCTGAGTATGGAATACATGGAAGTTATGTGGTAACAAACATGTACTAATGTGACAAACCAAGTTCTATTATTTGTCTATCTATCCTATGTATGTCTCTTTTAGTGATTTAGTAGTCAAAGAAACTGCAATAATCCATCCAAATATTGAATGTAAAGATGTTAAGAGGCAATACACATGTACTAATGTAACAAACAAAAATGTATTATTCGTCTATCCAACCTATGCATGTCTTGTTTAGTGATTTAGTAGTGAAAGGATCACCGATAATCCATCCGGTTATGGAATAAGTTGATATTAGGAGGTAATACACATGTACTGATGTAACAAACCAATTGTTATTATTGGTCTTTTGAACCTATTTATGTATCGTTCAGTGATTTAATAAAATAAACATCGATAATCCATCCCAGCATAGAATGCATAGATGTTAGAAGGTAACACACATGTACTAATGTAACAAACCAAGTCCTATTTTTTGTCTATCTAACCTATGTATGCCTCTTTTAGTGATTTAGTAGTCAAAGTAACACCAATAATCTATCCAAGTATAGAATACAAAGATGTTAGTAGGTAATACATATGTACTAATGTAACAAACCAAAATGTATTATTGGTCTATCCGATGTATGTACGTATCATTTAGTGTTTTAATAGTCAAAGAAACTCTGATAATTCATCAGAATATTGAATATAAAGATATTAAGAGGTAATACACATGTACTAATGTAACAAACCAAAATGTATTATTGGTCTATGTATGTCTCGTTTAGTGATTTAATCGTCAAAGAAATACCAATAATTCATCAGAGTATGGAATACATAGATGTTAGGAGGTAACACACATGTATTAATGTAACATACAAAGTTCTATTATTTGTCTATCTGACCTATGTATGTCTCTTTTGGTAATTTAGTAGTCAAAGAAACTTTGATAATTCATCCGAATATTGAATATAAAGATGTTATGAGGTAATACACATGTACTAATGTATCAAACCAAAATGTATTATTGGTCTATTCCACCTATGTATGTCTCGTTTAGTGATTTAGTGGTCAAAGGAACACCAATAATCCATCCGGTTATGGAATACGTTAATATTATGAGGTAATACACATGTACTAATTTAACAAACCAAGTTGTATTATTGGTCGATATAACCTATGTATGTCTCTTATAATGATTTAGTAGTCAAAGAAACATCGATAATCTATCCAAGAATGGAATACAAAGTTGATTAGAGGTAATACACATGTACTACTATAACAAACAAAATGTATTATTGGTCTATCCAATCTATGTATGTCTCATTTAGTGATTTAGTAGTCAAGGAAATACAAATAATCCATCTGATTATGGAATAAGTTGATATTATGAGGTAATACACAAGTACCATTGAAAGAAACAAAGTTGTATCATTGGTCTATCCAACATATGTATGTATTGTTTAGTGATTTAGTAAAAGAAAATTCTACAATCCATTCCAGTATAGAATACAATGATATTATGAGGTAAGACACATGTACTAATGTAACAAATGAAAATGTATTATTGGTCTATCCAAACTATGTATGTCTCATTTAGTGATTTAGTAGTCAAAGAAACACCTATAATCAATCCAGTTATGGAATATGTTTATATTAGGAGGTAATACACATGTACTAATATGACAAACCAAGTTGTATTATTGATCGATCCAACCTATGTTAGTCTCATTTAGTTATTTATTAGTCAAAGAAACACCGATAATCCATCAGAGTATAGAATACATAGATGTTATGAGGTAACAAACATGTACTAATGCAACAAACCAAGTTCTATTATTTGTCTATCTTTCCTATGTATGTCTTTTTTAGTGATTTAGTAGTCAAAGAAACTCTAATAATCCATCTGAATATTGAATGTAAAGATTTTAGGAGGTAATACACATGTACTAATGTAACAAACCAAGTTTTATTATTTGTCTATCTATCCTATGTATGTCTCTTTTAGTGATTCAGTTATCAAAGAAACTCCAATAATCCATTCGAATATTGAATGTAAAGATGTTAGGAGGTAATAAACATGTACTAATGTAAAAAACAAAAATGTATTATTGGTCTATCCAAACTATGTATGTCTCATTTAGTGATTTAGTAGTCAAAGAAACACCTATAATCAATCCAGTTATGGAATATGTTGATATTAGGAGGTAATACACATGTACTAATATGACAAACCAAGTTGTATTATTGGTCGATCCAACCTATGTTAGTCTCATTTAGTTATTTATTAGTCAAAGAAACACCGATAATCCATCAGAGTATAGAATACATAGATGTTATGAGGTAACAAACATGTACTAATGTAACAAACCAAATTCTATTATTTGTCTATCTTTCCTATGTATGTCTTTTTTAGTGATTTAGTAGTCAAAGAAACTCTAATAATCCATCTGAATATTGAATGTAAAGATTTTAGGAGGTAATACACATGTACTAATGTAACAAACCAAGTTTTATTATTTGTCTATCTATCCTATGTATGTCTCTTTTAGTGATTCAGTTATCAAAGAAACTCCAATAATCCATTCGAATATTGAATGTAAAGATGTTAGGAGGTAATAAACATGTACTAATGTAACAAACCAAAATGTATTATTGGTCTATTCAACCTATGTATGTTTTGTTTATTGATTACGTAGTCAAACAAACACCAAAAATGCATTCGGTTAAGGAATACGTTGATATTCAGAGTCTATTCTATGCCATGCTGCAAGTTTAGTATACCAATGTTAGGGAATCAGATTCTTCAAAATAAAATTCTACAGGGACAGCAAATCTAGTTTCCAAATTAGTCAGAATCTTAGCGGAAGCTCTTCCTTTGCCAGCTATTCTAATGTCAGCTACAACTTTGTTAGAGGCTAAGTCCCCTCTATCTTCCAGGAAGGGAGTAGAAGAAGAAATACTCATGACTCGGCTACATAAATTAGAATATCATCCAAATAGATTTGTAATACACATGGACTAACGTAACAAACAAAAATGTATTATTGGTCTATCCAACAAATATATGTCTTGTTTAGTGATTTAGTAGTCAACGAACACCGATAATCCATACGGTTATGGAATAAGTTGAAATTAGGAGGTAATACACATGTACGGATGTAACAAACCAAGTTGTATTATTGGTCTATCGATTATATGTATATATCATTTAGAGTTTAGTAAAAGAAACATCGATAATCCATACCATTATAGAATGCATAGATGATAGGAGGTAACATACATGTACTAATGTGACAAACCAAAATGTAATATTGGACTATTAAACCTATGTATGTCTCATTTAGTAAGTTAGTAGTCAAAGAAAAACTGATAATCCATCTGATTATGGAATACACTAATATCAGGAGGTAATACACATGTACTAATGTAACAAACCAAGTTGTATTATTGGTCTATCCAACCTATGTAGGTCGCGTTTAGTGATTTAGTAGTCAAAGAAACACCAATAGTTATATTTGATTATTTAATATGTTGATATTAGGAAGTAATACACATGTACTAATGTAACAAACCTAGTTGTACTATTCGTCTATCCAACTTATGTATGTATCATTTAGTATTTAGTATTAAAAAAACTCCAATATCCATCTTAGTATTGAATACAAAGATTCTAGGAGGCAATACACATGTACTAATGTAACAAACCAAAATGTATTATTGGTCTATCCAATCTATGTACGTATAATTTAGTTATTTAATTGTTATAAAAGCACCAATTTTCCATCCAAGTATGGAATACAAAGAAGCTAGGAGGTAATACACATATACTAATAAATCAAACCAAAATGTTTTATTGGTCTATAAAATCTATGTATGTCTCGTTTAGTGATTTTGTAGTCAAAGAAATGCCAATAATCCATCCAATTATGGAATATGTTTTTTAGTAGTCAAAGAAACTCGAATAATTCATCCGAACAAGTATAGAATACAACGATCTTAGGAGGAAAGACACATGTATTAATGTAACAAACCATAATGTATTATCTGTCTATTCAACCTATGTATGTATGGTTTAGTGATTTAGTAGTCAAAGGAACACCGATAATCCATTCAGTTATGGAATACGTTGATATTATGAGGTAATACGCATGTACTAATTTAACACACCAAGTTGTATTATTGGTCGATATAACCTATGTATGTCTGTTTTAGTGATTTAGTAGTCAAAGAAACACCGATAATCTATCCAAGTATGGAATACAAAGAGGATAGGAGGTAATACACATGTACTAATATAACAAACAAAAATGTATTATTGGTCTATCCAACCTATGTATGTCTTATTTAGTGAATTAGTTGTCAAAGAAATACAAATAATCCATCTGATTATGGAATAGTTGATATTAGGAGGTGATACACATGTACTGATGTAACAAACCAAGTTGTATTATTGGTCGATCCAACATATGTATGTATCATTTCATGATTTAGTAAAAAAAAAATTCTATAATCCATTCCAATATAGAATACAATGAGATTAAGAGGTAAGACACATGTAATAATGTAAGAAACAAAAATGTATTATTGCTTTATCCAACCTATGTATGTCTCATTTAGTGAGTTAGTAGTCAAAGAAACACCTATAATCAACCCAGTAATGGAATTCGTTGATATTAAGAGGTAATACACATGTACTATTGTACCAAACTAAGTTGTATTATTGGTCGATCTAACCTACATATGCCTCATTTAGTTATTAATTAGTCAAGGAAACACCGATAATCCATTCGACTATGGAATACATAGAGTTATGAGGTAACAAACATGTACTAATGTAACAAACCAACCTCTATTATTATTCTATCTTTCCTATGTATGTCTCTTTTAGTGATCTAATTGTCAAAGAAACTCCAATAATCCATCCAAATATTGAATGTTAAGATGTTAGGAGGTAATAGACATGTACTAATGTAACAAACAAAAATGTATTATTGGTCTATTCAACCTATATATGTCTTATTTAGTGATTACGTAGTCAAAGTAACATCAATAATGCATCTGGTAATAGAATACGTTGATATTAGGAGTCTATTCTATGCCATGCCAAAAGTTTAGTATACCCATGTTAGCAAATCAGATATTTCATAAAAAGAGGCTGCAGGGGCAGTAAATCTAGTTTCCAAATTATTCAGAATCATAGCTGAACCTCTTCCTTTGCCAGCAATTCCTATGTCAGCTAAAACTTTGTCAGAGTCTAAGTTCCCTCTATCTTCTAGGAAGGGACTAGAAAATTGTCACGCCCCAAATCCCATTGAGGCAGACTGGCACCCGAAGTCGATATGGCCCGAGAGAACCAATCTTTTCTCATGTACGTTCATATGCATATCCTCGTATGAATCTTATTATACCTCATGCAACTATGCGGAAGTCATGGACATGGAAACATATGCCAGATATATATATATATATATATATAAAACTTGGCCGTTGGGGCCATCAAGTCAAAACGGACATTCATCTCTTACATTCATATACCCACATATGTCTACAAAAGCCTCTAACAGATACATCTACAAGACCAACTTAAAGTCGGAACAAGTCTTCACTTTATACAACATTTACAACATCAAAACAAATATACAACTGTGACTCGAAAAGCCCCGAACCAACTGGAGATCACCAAAAATCTACAAATGATCCACAGCCTACAGAGGAGGTCTACTAGCACCTGCGCCTGCAACAATTAAAGGAAGTCCCCCAAGAGGGGTCAGTACGAAGAATGTACTGAGTATGTAAGGCTCATAAGAAACCACATCATACATAATAACAACAATGGAGACAATATAAGAGAAATAGTCAATGTGAATAAACCATCTTTCTGTATGTGAGGAACCATGTACATTACATTCTTTACTTCTTTTACCTTCACATTTATTCATCTTTATTGTTCTACCCATACTAGGTTGTTCTGTCGCCCCTGGGATGAGATTAACCCATGCTAGGTACTTTGACCCCTGGGATGTTATATTAACCCATGCTAGGCTTTCGTGTCGCCCCTGGGATATCTTTATGATATATTGGGATCGACCCATGCTAGGTGTTTCTTCCACCCCTGGGATACCACCCAAGATTACTCAACAATTAAACATTACTTATTTCTTTCCTTACTCTTTCTTTCATTCTAAAAGTTATGCCTTTGTGATTGAAACATTCTTGAACTTGAAACACATACATACATTACTTCACCTCTTTACTCTTATAAGATTGATACCTTTACTTGTGAGGGATAGATACATTAGCTTACACATTACTTACTTCATTCCTCTTATGAGATTGGTACTTCTACTTGTGAGAGATTGGTACAAAGATAATCATACTATTATTGTACTTTGGAACATGACGTGATTGGAAATGCTAGTCAATAATAAATAGATTCTCTTTACATCTTACTCTCTTTGAGATAGTTCTTTTTAGTAGTTACAACATTATGAGAGCATTTTGAATTTCAGTCAATGAATAAGAGATAAGTGAATCATAATTTGTCTAAGAATAGGACACATGTGAATAACAATATATGTCAAACTGAATTGATATACTTCAAAACCCCTCGGAATGGAACAAGCCCAATGTCAATGTGAACAATATGCTGCAGAAGGATATGGAAAGAGTAACCTTACATACCTTATCTTCTCAATACGAATATACAATCCTATACGTGAATACAATAGTCCATCTCCTTCCTTATGTTTCACTCTATAACACAAGTACATAACGGAGTTTACATTAACCCCCAAATACCTTAAAATGCATATAAAGATAATGAGTTTCATGTTTGCCTTTAAAAATGTCATTACCCCCTTGGCAATACCATTTATGAAGTTATCATACCAATAATCCCACAATATTCCATACATTGACCAATACATGATAACCAATAACATGTCACACCAAGTTCATACTTTCCACTTTCCATCAACACAACATCACAATTACTCCATCAAATCACCTCAATACACCTCATATCAACATATCGGCCAAAATCCCATAATTTACACTTATAGAAAAATAACAAGTTTAGAAACATAATCACACCATACACGTTGATATTTCATCCATACCATGCCCTTTCATCAAGACCACAAGTCACCTTTCAAGTTTAATTCACAAAAATGACACATCTTTTACAAAAACACAAAATTGCACCACTTACACTGTTAGACATAACCAACTCGATATAAATGCTCTCCCATGCATATAATATATTAATCCATAAGAATAATCACTTACCGAAACTTGCAAATGAGTGATTTTGTCCTAAAAGAGGGCTTAGGGTTTGAAATTTAGAGAAAAGGCTTGTGGAAATTTCTAGATTTGGTATGAGAGTTTTGTGTGATAAAAATATGATTTTTGGCCCTTTATATAGACCTCAAGTCATACTTAGCCATTCTTTAGCATAAATGCTATGTTTGGCTTGGTCAATGGAAGAATAGGTCTTTTTGTTCCCTTTGGGCCTTGCATTTTGGCTCCATTTTGGGCCTCAAATTGGCCCATTAACACATTATCCTATCCCACTAAAATCAATGTGTAATCCATCATATATATCATGTTTAATTAATTCCATAATTATCACAATAATATTCACTCACGAGATTCATGTTCGTAGTCTCAATCTCAAAATAAGAAATTCTAGCCACTTATAGCTTCATTGAACATAATTTGCTAACATACTTGTGACGAGGGACTAACCCCAACTCGGATGCTAAACTTTCTCAAGAGTAGCCCTACTACGATGGAATAATGATACCATAACCCAAAATTCATCTTTATAGACTTAAAATCGTAGAAGAAATCGGGCCTAAAGCACCCCGGCACGCCCCCGGGCGCCCTAGACACTTAGAGAAAATTCCATCTTTTGAAAGGTGTGTGCCTGGCCTATGTTTTTTGAAAAATTTCGTTCTTCGACTTTTCTTTGCGGATTTGGTTAGATACTTCAAGTTCTAATCTTTAGCTTGCCTCTTGTCTTTAAGAACCTTTATTTAGGAGTCATTCAAGCTTCGTTTTTCCACTCGAAAGGTCATAAATTTTTCCCACAAGGTTTTCATCACACTTACTAGCACCATATCAAATGTTCCATCAATAACAATACAAAATACGTACTTATTTCTCTCGAACCTAGGGTAAACAAGGTTCAAGGTTATCAAGTAGGGTCGGGAAGGTACGGGGTGTTACAAAAATGAAGTCCTCGTGACTCGGCTTCATATATTAGCATATCATCCGAATAGATTTGTAATACACATGTACTAATGTAACAAACCAAAATGTATTATTGGTTTATCCAACCTATGTATGTCTTGTTTAGTGATTTAGTAGACAACGAAACACCGATAATCCATCCAGTTATGGAATAAGTTGATATTAGGAGGTAATAAACATGTATTGGTTTATCAAACCAAGTTGTATTATTGGTCTATCGAATATATGTATGTATCATTTACAGATTTAGTAAAAGAAACATCGATAATCCATACCATCATAGAATGCATAGATACTAGGAGGTAACACACTTGTACTAATGTAACAAACCAAAATGTAATATTGGTTTATTCAACCTATGTATGTCTCATTTTATAATTCAGTAGTCAAAGAAACATTGATAATCCATCTGATTATGGAATACATTAATATTATGAGGTAATACACATGTACTAATGCAACAAACAAAGTTGTATTATTAGTCTATCCAAAATATGTAGGTCCCGTTTAGTGATTTAGTATTCAAATAAACACTGATAATTCTTTTTGATTATTTAATACGTTGATATTTGGAAGTAATACACATGTACTAATGTAACAAACCTAGTTGTATTATTCGTCTATCCAACCTATGTATACATCATTTAGTATTTAGTAGTTAAAAAAGCTCCGATATCCATCGAGTATTGAATACAAAGATGTTAGGAGGCAATAAACATGTACTAATGTAATAAACCAAAATGTATTATTTGTCTATCCAATCTATGTACGTATCATTTAATGATTTAATTGTTAAAGAAACACTGATTATCCATCTGAGTATGGAATACAAAGATGTTAGGAGGTAATACATATATACTAATAAAACAAACCAAAATATATTATTGGTCTATCCAACCTATGCATGTCTCGTTTAATGATTTAGTAGTCAAAGAAATGCCAATAATCCATCCAATTATGGAATATGTTGATATTAGGAGATAATACACATGTACTGATGTAACAAGCGAAGTTGAATTATTGGTCTATCCAACCTCTGTATGTATTGCTTAGTGATTTAGTAAAAGAAACATTGATAATCCATCCTAGTATAGAATACAAAGATCATAGGAGGAAAGACACATGTACTAATGTAACAAACCAAAATGTATTATTGGTTTATTCAACCTATGTATGTCTCATTTAGTGATTTAGTAGTCAAAGGAGCACCGATAATCCATTCGATTATGGAATACATTGATATTAGGAGGTAATTCACTTGTACTAATTTAACAAACCAAGTTGTATTATTGGTCGATATAACCTATGTATGTCTCATTTAGTGATTTATTATACAAAGAAACACCAATATTACATAAGAGTATGGAATACATAGATGTTAGGAGGTAACACACATGTACTAATGTAACAAACCATGTTCTACTATTTGTCTATCTAACCTATGTATGTCTCTTTTGCTGATTTAGTTGTCAAAGAAACACTGATAATCCATCAATGTATTGAATACAAATATGTTAGTAAGTAATACACATTTACTAATGTAACAAACCAAAATGTATTATTGGTCTATCCAATGTATGTACGTATCATTTAGTGATTTAATAGTCAAAGAAACACCAACAATCCATCTGAATATGGAATACAAAGATGTTAGGAGGTAATAAACATGTACTAATAAAACAAACCAAAATGTATTATTTGTTTATCCATCCTATGTATGTCTCGTTTAGTGATTTAATAGTCCAAGAAATACCATTAATCCATCCAGCTATGGAATACAATGATATTTGGTGGTAATACACATGTTCTGATGTAACAAACCTAGTTGAATTATTGGTCTATCCAACCTATGTATGTATCGCTTTGTGTTTTAGTAAAAGAAACATCGATAATCCATCCTAGTATAGAATACAAAGATCTTAGGAGGTAAGACACATATACTAATATAACAAACCAAAATGCATTGTTGGTCAATTCAACCTATGTATGTGTTGTTTAGTGATTAAGTGTCACGACCTGAGACTACCCCTAGTCATAACACGGTGCTTAGAGTCGCAAGTGACCCAAAGCTAACCCATGACCTGGCATGACAGAAAGAATTACTGTATAAACTGAAAACCAGATGTCAATGTTCAAAACAAAACAAAAAACCACTGAACATGATATAAACTAAATGTATACCATCTGTCTGAAAGCCTCTAAATATGATGAGTTATTGGGACCAGCCCCCCAACTAATTCTGACTGTCTAAAGCTGAATGATACTAGAAAGAAAGACTAATAATTGACCCTCAAATGATGAGGACTCACCAAAAATAGCAGCTGAAGTAATGTAGTATCAATCTAGCCACAATTGGGATGCTGAACATCTGAAACTATACTATAAGATAATATAGCGCAAAGGAAAGTATGCGGTCAATACTTTGAATGTACTGAGCATGTGAGATATGCAATATACCATATAAGATGAACATGCTAAATGTGACATGATGACCTAAACATGGGACCGAGCTCTGTAAACTGATGTCATAACCAAGTGGTAAACAAATAACACTATAAGATACTGAATAAACTGAATGCAAGGTCAAGCGAGGTCTGAGACTAAATTATGGGAGGTTTCTGTATGACATAGACCATGTGAGAAACATGGAAGCCAACCTGTAACCCAAGTATGGAGGGTGTTCTATACCTTGCCATGGGTACAATCCATGATTGGCATGAATTAACTCCTGAGCCTATTAAGGGAAAGGGAAACATTCTCGACTAGCGAGGAACCTTTTTTACCTACGGTGGCATGTAGTTTAGGACTTGGGTTATCTGAACCCTTGTAATCTCGGTGCTAAGTACTTCTCCCAAATGAAATCAAACTGATATAATGAAATGCTCCACAATAATGATTTTCTAAAACTGAAAGATAAGTGCTTTATCTGAAAGTATTCTAAATCATGAAAACTAAATAAATAAGTATTCAACTAAAAATGCATGATATCCTCGGTCATCGGGTGTTCATAACCTGCCATCTCAGAAGAATGCAACTACAAATGGCAATTCTATAAACTGACCATAATATGAAATTTCATAACTCAAGCCCAAAATCAAGAATTTACCAATATTATGAGAATTCATATCTATGAGTATGTAAAGAGGCTCAAACTTATGGGAAAACATATATTCATGATTTAGTCAAGCAAGAAGCTGAAAACTAAAGGAATTCACACTTTCCATGAAATACCCTAAGCTTGAAAAGTGAATAAAACTTGAGGAATTTGAGTTAACTTTGGGACTCAATGGGTGAAAGGAACCCTTTGATGAAATCTCACATACCCGGAGAATACAACCTTGGTGAAACCTTTAAATTTGGAGTCTAAGGTTGAAGAATCCTAATTTGGCATTGGTAGAAGAAAATTGGCTCTTTCTCTGTATTTGACTAAGTGTCGACTGAATTTCTATGTAATGAGGGATTAGGGTAATATTAGGCTTAATAATCAACCTTGAAATAGCTTAAACAACATAGTTTTGATGTTAAAAGAGTGGGAAAATATTGTTGTGCCCTTTTAAATTCGTAATTGAAAAGCTGCAAGATAACCCACCAGACTTTCCCATGATCGTGGATCCTATCTACGGTCGTGGGTTGTGGTCGTGGTCTGAGATGGATTTTGGGATTCTCTAGACTCGATCAGACGATCTTTGGTATGATCGTGGGACTCACTCACGATCGTGCCTTGGTTCGTAGGCTGTAAGTTTCAACCAGATCAACTTTAGAAGTCACGATCATACCTAAGATCGTGGTTTCTAACTACGATTGTTCTTTCCTTTCATGGTTGGAAGGTATACGTGTCAACCTTCAGGTTTTTGGGGCTATTTTGATCAGACAGGAGCATTATACGTTCATACAATGTAAGCAAGATAGTACCTACGATCGTGTGTTCTTACTGCTGGACAATGCTTTACTAAAATGGCCATAACTCTTAGCTCTGACTTCGAATTAAGAGAATCTGGATGAGTTCAAAAGATAATTAAAATATCTATCATTTTGGTGGGTTTTGAGCTCAAAAATTCATTAGAATATAGAATTTATGCTTGTTTAAAGTTGACTATAACAGAATTCTTCACAAGAAACCCCCTGGTAAAGAAGGCTTCATCTTGGCTATGAGCTAGGAGTTACTTGTGACCTTAATACATGTATAAATCACTTATAATACATCTGAAACATGTAATTTAATTTTACATATACTGGAAGCATGGTTCTAATCTTAGCTTGGGATTTTGGGGTGTTACAATATCTTCCCCATGGGGTCATTCATCTCTGAATGAAAACTAACTAAGATGAAGAGTTAGGGAGAGAGCTGTAATCCCAGCATTGAATTTCAATGGGCTGAATACTGACATGATAACTGGAACATGGATGGAATTTGAACTCACGAATGCATGACATGACATGAGAGTAACTAGGTGACATGGAATAGAAAGAATTAATTAAGGGGAAACTATTACCTTGAGCTGGAGTAGATTTTGAGGAGAAAATATGGGGGTACTTGGTCATCATATCCACCTCTGCTTCCCAAGTAGCTCCCTCAACTAGCTAATTTTGCCAAAGAACTTTTACTAAAGCGACCTCTTTATTCCTCAACTTATGAACCTGACAATCAAGGATCTCAATTGGTACTTCCTTATAGGAAAGACTATCTTTCACCCCACACTGTCTAGAGGAATGACCGATGCGGGATCTCTAATGCATTTCTTCAACTGAGACACATAAAAAACTAGATGCACTGATGCTAAGTCTGTAGGTAGGTCTAACTAGTAGGATACATTGCCAAAATGACCCACAATTTTATAAGGACCAACATAGCGGGGACTGAGTTTCCCTTTCTTGCCAAATATCTTCACCCCTTTCATGGGTGACACTTTCAAGTAAACCAAATCACTAATAGAAAACTCCAGTTCCCTTATCCTCAAATCTGTATAAAACTTCTAATGACTCTGAGTCATTTTCTATCTTTCTCTAATCATCTTTCTCCATTACCTCACAGACTGAATCTGGCCCTATCAAGGCAGCCTCACCAACTTCGAACCACCCAATAGGAGACCTATGCCTTCGACCATAAAGTGCTTCAAACAGGGCCATCTAAATACTAGAATGATAAATTATAAGCAAACTCAAGCAAAGGAAAATGATCATCCCAACTACCTTTTAAATCGATAACACATGCCCTTAACATATCCTCCGAAGTCTGAATGGTCCTCTCTGCCTGACTATCTATCTGCGGGTGAAAAGCTTTACGGAGGTGAACTTGAGTACCAAGACCTTTCTGGAATGCCTTTCAAAATTAAGACGTAAACTGAGGTAAACTGAGCACCCCTATCTGAGAAGTTGGTCAAAGGGACACCATGTAATGTCACTAACTCTCGAAGATAGAGTTTAACATAATCCACAGCTGAGTCAAATGTATTAACTGGCAGAAATGGGCCGACTTAGTCATCCGATCTACGATTGATAACGATCAAAGCAGGAAGAACAAGAAGAAAAATAAGGATATGTGGATTAATATCTAAGTATTGAAATTATGGGCAACAAGGGGTTTGATACCCTCACCTCCCAATTGATTTCAACTCCCAAACACAAACCTTAGTTAGAACAAATTGAAGAAAACCAAATACCACAAATGGGTAATCCTCAAATTAATTCAAACCAAAGAAGTTCAACACCAATTTCAAGATTCCATCAACTAAACACTCACTAATTAACCACTAATTTCTTATGGGATTATGCTAAGAAGAAGACTACAATTTAACAATATTGTTCAATATTCATCAAAATCTACCATGAAAAATGAGGAATTACCCTATTTATACTAAAGAAATAAGAGACAAATAGTTATTACAAATATACCCTTAATGAAACAAGGGCCTTGTTTGGTTGTCTTCTTTGTGGATTCTTGAATTTAAAGCCTAGCCACTTGCACAAATGGCCTCTTTTCTTCATCCACATCACTCCCATGTACTCCTATGCTTCCATTTTTACGAACATCGTACGTGTCATCCATGCTATCCATGCTCGTGTCAACCATGCCATCCATGCTAGTATCATCCTCCCTTTCTTGAAAAGGATTCATCCTCAAATCCAGACCTTGCAAACACATGAGAAGGAAAACAACTAAAGCATACTCAAATCATGAGGTTTAGTACAAGGGTTAGCAACAACATCACCATGCCAAAGAGGCAAAAATTTGAGATACAACCAAATATCCTTCGCTTTCAATAAAAGAAATCCATCATACAAGGTGCAAAGGTTTTGGTTATGATAAACATAGAGAGACAGGGCAAACACAAAAGTATTTGTGGAAGCAAGAACTTAAAAAGATGGTATCACATTTAACTTAGAACCCATAAGACATAATTGTTTAATGTCTCAGAAAAAGGCCACAACAAAAGTGGTGCATTCACCCACAAGAGCTCATTCTGGTCAAAGAAGTACAAAACCCATATATCTCTACCTCTATGGCAAATGAATCCTACACCAACATGGGTGACATCATGAGAAAAGAGGTAGTAGAGAGAGGTGTGGCTATCATAAACCTCATCTAGGGTACTCCAAGAGTTAAGGGTACCGGTAGATAAGTAGAGAAATTCCAAGCACAAAGTCACCTTTCCTATCAAACACTTTCCAAGAGTCCAAGTAGAAAATCCAACTTGCCTAACCCTATGAAGGTGACAAAAGGGTTTCAATAACCATGGACTCTCAAACACCAATGTGTCAAACAAGGATGTAAGTATATAAAGTAAGGAATGAATGATACTCAACACATATAGAGGTGTCTCAATTGCAAATATACACCTTAAATCTTGAATGTCAACAAGAAAGTATTCACAATTTGAAACAAAAGAGAGCAAGATTAGGCATTTCAAGTACACTTCATTGCCCTTCCTCAAACAAACTCCCCCAAAGAATGGATCAACAAATAGAGTCATGCTTGTTGAGAAGCTGAAAGAACTATAGGATGCACTTCCTATGTTTACTAATCTTAGAATGCTCCTAAGAATCCATCCTAACACCTCAACTTTTCTAACCACATATGCATGACAAGGAGTAGAATACATAAATTGGGCATCAAACATGCACCATTGATATTTTTCCAAACAACAACTATGGTTGGCATTCCAAACATATAAATCACACAACTTATGTATAGCCAAAACCAACCATGAATACATTAGAACTATATCATCACTCTCATGGTAGGGTTTGAGATCATACAATTTCAAGAATCTACCTACCATAGGGAAAGTGTCATCATGACTCTATGGATTACTTGGGATAGGAGAGGAAGAGTAAATACCTTGAAGATGAGTCTTTGAGTGTGTATTCTTGTTCACCATGCTTGGTTTTCCAAAGATTTCCCTCTAATGCATCATCTTGGACCAAAAGGGTTGGTCCACCCACTTCTTTAGAGCCATAGGATTAGATGATTCACCTTTTTTCATCAATTCCCTATGATCCCACAAAAGCTTGTTCATGTTCTTCCCATGAGTAACTTCTCCATGGCTCTCTCTAAAGTAGGGATCCTTAGAAATAAGCTCCATTAGGCCTTTTTCCCTATAATTGTGAGGAAGTTTCTTCAAGTCCTCCTTTGTAACAAGTAGGGAGTCTTCACTTCCAACCTCCATATTTTCCTCAACATAATAGGGATTGTCATATACTAACAAATTGATATCATCATCTTGTAAGAGTCCTCTTCTCCAACAAAATTGACTCTCTCTTCAATCATTTCCACCTCATCCCCCTAGGTCACTCCCTTATCCTCACCTTTACGTTCTTCTCCCTTACTCTTTTCCCCACAATCATCCTCTTTCTCAGTTATATATCCATCCCAAAGTGCAATAATTTTCCTCCTATTGGGACACACACTAGTAATATGCCTCCTTCCTTGACATCTAAAACATTAAATGGTAGAAGGTCGAGGGAAGTTAGGTTTAGTATGGTCACCTCCTTTTGGCTTCTCACTTGCTTTAGATATGTAATCAAAATTGACTTGCATGTATTGACCACCACCCTTAGCTTCCCCCATAGAAGATTTCATCCTTCAATTATCTCTGTTCTTGTCCCATGTGGAAGTTGAAGAACCCTTGGCCTTGTAGGACTTTTCTTCTTTCAAATCAGCTTCTATATTTGAGGCATCATGGAAGGCCGCTTCAAGATTATCATAGTGTTTGAGCTTCAAAGGCTTAAAAATATCATACCTCAAATTTGCCACAAATTGAATCACCGTACACTCTAAGCTTTCTTCAGGTTTAGAATTCATCCTCAAGTTTTCAAACTCATCGTAAGGCTCTTCTACACTTTTGGAACCTTGACTCAACATATACACCTTTTTGATCACTTCTTGATAGTAGTTTGGAGTCAAGTACCTCATCTCCATAAGTGTAATCAACTCTAGCCACGTAGGTAACTCATATTTATGGTGGCTCTCCCTTTCCCTCCTTTTGGACTCCCACCAAGTAGATGCATACCCTTCGAATTGTGTGAGAGCATACTTTGCCTTCAAAGTTTCCAAAATATTATTTATGAGAAAGATTCGCTCACTTTGAATTTTCCATTCCAAGAAATCATCCAGGTCACTACTTCCTTTGAACCTTGGAAGTGTGACTTTGATCGTGTTCAAGCCTCGGTCTTGATCATTTCTCTCCCCAAACCTATCTCTTCTATTTCCCATTCTATTGCCTCCATGCCCCATCCTATCTCCTCTATTCCCAATCCTATCTCCTCTATTCCTATAGTCTTGACCTCCCATGCCTTTGATAAGAATCAAAGAGGAAAGAACAAGAAGGAAAGAAAATAAAAGAAAGATATGTGGATTAAAATCTAAGTATTGAAATTATGGGAAACAAGGGGCTTGATACCCTCACCTCCTAATTGATTTCAACACCCAAACACAAACACTAGTTTGAACAAATTAAAGGAAACCAAATACCACAAATGGGTAATCCTCAAATTAATTAAAACCAAAGAAGTTCAACACCAATTTCAAGATTCCACCAACCAAACACTTACTAATTTACCACAAATTTCTTAAGGGAATATGCCAAGAAGAAGACTACAATTTAACAATATTGTTCAATATTCATCAAAATCTACCATGAAAAATGAGGAATTATCCTATTTATACTAAAGAAATAAGAGACAAATAGTTATTACAATATACCCTTAATGAAACAAAAGCCTTGTTTGGTTGTCTTCTTTGTGGATTCTTGAATTTAAAGCCTAGCCACTTGCACAAATGGCCTCTTTTCTTCATCCACATCACTCCCATGTACTCCTATGCTTCTATTTTTAGGAACATCGTACGTGTCATCCATGCTATCCATGCTCGTGTCAACCATGCCATTCATGCTAGTATCATCCTCCCTTTCTTGAAAAGGATTCGTCCTCAAATCCAGACCTTGCAAACAGATGAGAAGGAAAACAACTAAAACACACTTAAATCATGAGGGTTAGTACAAGGGTTAGCAACAACATCACCATGCCAAAGAGGCATAAATTTGAGATACAACCAAATATCCTTTGCTTTCAATAAAAGAAATCCATCATACAAGGTGTTAAGGTTTTGGTTATGATAAACATCGAGAGACAAGGTAAACACAAAGGTCTCTGTGGCATCAAGAACTTCAAAACATAGTATCATATTTAACTTGGGAGCCATAACACATAATTGTTTCATTGTCTCATAAGAAGGCCACAACAAAAGTGGTACATTCACCCATAAGAGCTCATTTGGGGTCAAAGAAGTGCAAAACCCATAAATTTCTACCTCTATGGCAAATGAATCCTACACCAACATGGGTGCCATCATGAGAAAATAGGTAGTAGAGAGAGGTATGGCTATCATAAACTTCATCTAGGGTACTCCAAGAGTTAATGGTACCGGTAGATAAGGAGAGAAATTCCAAGCACAAAGTCACCCTCTCTATCAAACACTTTCCAAGAGTCCAAGTAGAAAATCCAACTTGTCTAACCCTATGAAAGTGACAAGAGGGTTTCAATAACCATGGACTCTCAAACACCAATGTGTCAAACAAGGATGTAAATATATAAAGGAAGGAATGAAGGAAATTCAATGCATCTCGAGGTGTCTCAATTGCAAATATACCCCTTAAAGCTTGAATACCAACAAAAAAGTATTCACAATTTAAAACACAAAAGAGCCTGATTAGGCATTTCAAGTGAACTTCATTGCCCTTTATCAAACAAACTCCCCCAAAGAATGGATCAACAAATGGAGTCATGCTTCTTGAAAAGTTGAAGAAACTATAGGATGCACTTCCTACGCTTACTAATCTTAGCATACTTCTAAGAATCTATCCTAACACCTCAACTTGTCTAACCACATAAGCGTGACAACGAGTAGAATACATGAATTTGGTATCACACATGCACCATGGATTTTTTTTCAAACAACAACTATGGTTGGCATTCCAAACATAAAAATCACACAACTTAAGCATAGAAAAAACCAGCCATAAATACATTAGAACTATATCATCACTCTCATGGTAGGGTATGAGATCATACTATTTCAAGAATCTACCTACCATAGGGAAAATATCATCATAACTCCAAGGATTACTTGGGATAGGATAGGAAGAGTACATACCTTGAAGATGAGTCTTTGAGTGTGCATTCTTGTTCACCATGCTTGGTTTTCCAAAGCTTTCCTTCCAATACATCATATTGGACCAAAAGGGTCGGTCCACTCACTTTTTAAGAGCCATAGGGTTAAATGTTTCACCCTTTTTCATCAAGTTCACACGATCCCACAAAAGCTTGTTCATGTTCTTCCCAAGATTCAATTCTCCATGGCTCTCTCTAAGGTAGGGATCCTTAGAAATGAGCTTCATTAGGCCTTTCTCCCCATAATTGGGAGAAATTTTCTTCAAGTACTCCTTTGGAACAAGTGGGGAATCTTCACTTCCAACATTCTTATTTTTCTCAACATAAGAGTGATTGTCATACACCAGCAAATATAAATTATCCTCTTGTAAGAGTCCTCCTTTCCAAATAAGGAAAGCAAAATTGACTCTCTCTTCAATCATTTCCACCTCATCCCCCGAAGTCACTCCTTTATACTCACCTTTATATTTCTCTCCCTCACTCTCTTCACCACAATCATCCTCTTCCTCAGTTCTATAGCCATCCCAAAGTGCAACAATTGTCCTCTTATTGGGACACTCGCTATCAATATGCCCCTTTCGTTGACATCTAAAGCATTTAATGGTAAAAGGTCGAGAGAAGTTAGGTTTAGTATGGTTACCTCCTTATGGCTTCTCACTTTATTTGGATTTGTAATCAAACTTGACTTGCATGTCTTGGCCACCACCCTTAGCTTCCCCCATAGAATATGTCATCCTCCAATTATCTCTATTCTTGATTTATGTGGAAATTGAAGAACCCTTGGCCTTGTAGGACTTTTCTTCTTTCAAATACGCTTCTATATTTTAGGCATCATGGAAGGCCGCTTCAAAAGTATCACAGTGTTTGAGCTTCAAAGGCTTCAAAATATTATTCCTCAAATTTTCCACGAATTGAATCACTGTACACTCCAAGATTTGTTTAAGTTTAGACTTCATCCTCAAGTTTTCAAACTCATCGTAATACTCTTTCCCACTTTAGGAACCTTACCTCAACATACACACCTTCTTGATCACTTCTTGATAGTAGTTTGGAGTCAAGTTGTCACGCCCCAAATTCCATCGGGACAGATTGGCACTCTTAGCCGACAAGGCTCGAGAGAACGAAGCTTTGTCTCTATTCAATCATATGCATGCCATAAGAAACCATAATCACATAATAGCTATAGATACCAACAATGGAATTCATGGAACATTATATATATATACATATGCGAAACTTGTCCGTTGAGGCCACCAAGTCAAGAACAACATATCCCTTTTACATTTATAAACCCACATCCGTCTACAAAAGCCTCTAACAAATGCATTGACCAAAATGAACTAAAAGTCGGGACAAGTCCCTGCTTTATACAACATGTACAACACCAAAACATATGTACAACTGTGACTCAGAGAAGCCCCAAACTAACTAGAGAAAGATCTGCAACACTGGCAACCTCCTGTGGAGGCGTACTAGTACCTGCGCCTGCAATAAGTAAGGTAAATTCCCCAAGTGGGGTCAGTACGAAGAATGTACTGAGTATGTAAGGCCATATGAAACTTGTAAGATATGAAAATATGTCAAGAACTCAAGTTCAAATGCATAACCAACATAGATAAGTCACAATGTAGATGAGTCACTATTCTGTACTATGGAAACCATGTATGTTTCTTTCATTACATTCTTTGTATCTTTACTTCCATGATTATTCATCCTCGCCTTTGACCTGTGATACCCGGGCCCTGATTGAACAGTGGGTTTTGAACATAACATAGCGTTATGTTGGGATCGGCTCGATCTAGGCTTATGCCCCTAGAGCTGCCACCCTATGAATCAATGTATATATCGGGATCGGCTCAAGCTAGGTTAGTACCTCTAGAGCTGCCACCCATACAACATTTCAGGTTTGGCTCGAGCTAGGTTATTACCCCTAGAGCTGCCCCCTGTCAGGATCGGTCCGAGCTAGGATTATGCCCCCAGGACTGCCCCCTGATCCAACAACCTCAGGATCGGCTTGAGCTAGGCATTTTGCCCCCAAAGCTACCACCCATACATGATCATTGACCACATATGTATTACTTTGTTTATTACTTTGAGATTGATACCTTGATAGACACAACTTTACTTGAAGCTTTGGATCATTAACCAATGAGTGCGAGACATATGAATAAACATTGTTGGAAACATAGACTTATTGGAAACATAACACAATTGGAACCATTGAACAATAATCAATGAACAAGATGCATGAGTAGAACCACTATTGGAACTTTGGAACATAACATTGTTAAGCTTTTGAAACATTATTCATGAATATGAGACATGGGATTCACAATTGATCAATGAGTAGGAAACATATGATAATGACCATTGATAACCGGATATAGAATACCTTAGCACATTTCGGGATGGGACAAACGTAATGTCAATGTGAATACTATTTGCCGCAGAAAGATACGGATAGAGTAACCTTACATACCTTGTATTCTCATTACGAATATACAATCCTAGAGGTGCATACAATAGTCCCGCTCCTTCTTTATGTGTCACTCTACAACACAAATATATAACGGGATTCACATTAACCATCAACTACTTTAAAAATGCATATAACATCAATGAGTTACATGTTTGCCTTTAAACATGCCATTTCCCCTTGAAAAAACCATTGATGAAATTATTATTCCAAAAATCCCCCAATATTCCATACATTGACCAATACATGAGAATCAATACATTTCACCACAACACTTCTCCTTTACACTTTTTTATCCACACCACATCACAAATAATCCATCAAATTACCTTAATACACCTCATAGCACATATCGGCCAAAATCCCACAATTTACCCTTTTAGAAAAATAACAAGTTTAATAACAAAATCACACCATACATGTTCATATTTTATCCATACCATGCTCTTTCGTCAAAGTCACAAGTCATAATTCAAGCTTGAATCTCATGGATCACAAATCTTATATAAAAACACAAAGTACCATGTACACCATTTCCAAGCATAACCAACATGATTTACATAATATCCCATGCATATAATATGTTAATCCATGAGAATAAATACTTACCAAGGCTTGGAATAGGATGATCTTGTCCAAGGAAATGGGCTTAGGGTTCTTAGGGTTTGAGAGAACCAAAAGAAAATGTCTTGTAAATTCTCAAAATGTGTTGTGTGTGTTAAGAAATAAAAATCTGATTTTTGGGACACTTATATAGTGATCAAGTCATCCTTATCCATTTCCTTGCATTAAATACAATGGTCCCTTGGTCAAAGTGGAAGAATGGGTTATTTGCCCCATTGGGCCTTGACTTTCTTGTTTCATTTTGGACCTTAAGTGAGCCCAATGACACATATCCATTTAACCCATCAAATTTAATATGTAATCCATCAGATATCTCATGTTTAAATAATTCCATAATGTCACGACAATATTCGTTTACGAGATTCTCATTCGTAGTCTCAATCGCAAAAATAGAAATTCTAGCCACCCATGGCTTACCTAAAATTAATTTGATAAATAATTGTGTTTCATGATTTGATCATGTAGGAGTATTTAGGAGTGTATTGAAGTATTTGAAGCTTTAACAATGCTCAAAGAACTCCAAAGAACCAAAAGAAACCATATAACAATCGACGTAGAATTGCATTGCGAAACGAGCCCGGAAGAGCAAAATCTTTGTGCCTTGTGCCACTGCTGCAAAGCAAGGCAGTGGCGCAAGAAATGCACCCCATATGAATTAGGTGGCTTGAACCACACCCCCTAAAATAGGGAGTGGGGCAAGTTTCCATGCTTTGCTGAATTTTTCGGCCATTTTTCCAACACTTGCATATCATCCAATACCCTATCAAAACACCACAAAATACTTACTTAGTGATCTTAATCATCAAGTAAACATGACTCCAAGTCACCAAATGAGGTTATAATGTGTACGGGGTATTACACAAATGCTCCATGAAATTACAAAACACCTCCTACGAAGGTCTAATCGCACATATTAGGTCCGATATCAAATGTTTCACCAATGACACTATAAAACACATACCCATGGAATCTCAACACCTAGGTAGATATGACCCCAAGGTATCAAATGAAGTTATAAAAGTACGGGGTGTTACACTAGTGCCTCATCTCTATAAGTGTAATCAACTCTTGCCACATAGGTAACTCATAGTTGTGATGGCTCTTCCTTTCCCTCCTTTTGGACTCCCACCAAGTAGATGCATACCCTTCGAATTATGTGAGAGAATACTTTGCATTCAAAGTTTCCAAACTATTATTTGTGAGAAAGATTCACTCACTTTTAATTTTCCATTCCAAGAACTCATCCGGGTCACTACTGATACAAGCCAAATCGGCATCAAAATTTTTTTGGCTTGCAATTTAAGGACGACAATAAGGAATCCAAGCCACAAAGATCTCAAGGCACAAGGACGTGGTTGGAGGGTCCATTTTACACTTTAAGTAGATCAATATCACGTATAGAAGATAACTTAGAGTAGATGGAACTATTAAAGAGGTCGTCGGAGAGCTAAAAGGAGCTAAACAATGACCTGGGGCCACCTGCGCCAGGACCTATGGCCATAGGTCATCCATAAATGCCAACATGTGGCCATTTTCTCCCTTCCAGTGGCATATGCGCCCTCACATGTGCCAGCAGGTGCCCCACCTGCGTGGGCAGATGCCCAATTTACTGAAATGGGTCACTTTTGGGCCCATTAAATGTAATAAAAGGCCAAAGGATGTAAATACTAGTTCCTCTTTCA
This sequence comes from Capsicum rhomboideum, assembly GCA_031232105.1. NCBI lineage: Eukaryota > Viridiplantae > Streptophyta > Magnoliopsida > Solanales > Solanaceae > Capsicum > Capsicum rhomboideum. The sequence continues at coordinate 47,640,439 of CP124708.1, read as the reverse complement.
TTTTACTTATATTTTAATGAATATTGATGTTATGAAACTCTTGAGAGAGTGTAGCTTAGAAAAGCTTATGTTGATCCTTACCTAGAAACGGTGGTTACGAGGGCGTTACGATTCCCTCGTGGTCGTTCGTTAGAGTTAGGTGATTTCTTTGGATTAATCTATCGTGGTTTTTGGATTCAATATATCCTTAAGTTTCTTTGGATTTCCTTGTTTGTTTCTATCTTTCTATCTCTATCTATCTATCCTTTATTTTTCGCATTTCAATTATATCGTTTCTTTACTTTTTGTGTTTGTTTTCTCTTATCGTATTTTGGGGGTTATCATTTGATATCAGAACCGAGATTGATTTAATTCCCATGAATTCAATCTTGGGTTTTGTTATCTAGAAAATCAAAAATAAATAAAAAAAAAGTTATTTTTGAAAATCTCAAAAAAATAAATAAAATTTGAGTTTTCGTTTTTGAGTTTTTCTTGAAGTTTCTATACTATATTTAGTACCATATAGTATATTTGAGTCAGAATCTTTATCTTTGAGCTTGATTTGAGTAGATTTGAAGAAACCCTAATGTTGTGTTCTTGAGTTTGAAGAAAATTGAAAAAGGGTTTCTCGATCTTGTGATTTTGGTGTGGAATTGAGGGTAAAAATAGTTGGAAGGCATTTCCCAAACCAAAATAAACCTAGATCTGAAAGTTGGTGTGATTTGGAGAGGTTTTTGAAGATCCGCCATTTTTGGGTTTGAAAATCTGGAAATTTTGGTTGGGATTTGAGGCTTAAAATCATTTGGGTTGTGTTTGGAAGGTTGAAAGGAGCTTGGGTTTAAAATTTCATCAAATTTCGAGCCAAAATGAGAGAGCTTTGAATTTTGGATCTTAAAATTGTTCTTGGTGTTCTTCAAATCTTCAAGAAGAAGACCCTCAAAAGTTGTGTTTGATCGAAAGAGGGCCAAGAGAAAACAAGGAAAAAGTGTTAGTACCAAAGAATATTCCAAAAGAGGAAGGTACTAGGAAAGAGAATCCCAAAGGCCCCATAAAAAGGTGCAAAATTAGAGTTTCCAGGTGTGCTGTCTGGCCACTTGTGCCCCCATCTGCGTGGGCATGTGACCAAGGTAGGTCACACTGGTTTGACATGCACCCTCACCTACGGGGGCAGGTCACCCCAATGCACCTTAAAGGTCCGAAATCCCATTTTGCTCAGGTTCCATTGTCTTAGTTTCATTTCTTGATTCCTTATTTCATTTGTTGATTCCTAAACTAATTATCAATGGGCAATTGTCCTTACTTAGTTAGTTGATTAGTTCTTGAGTCCGTTCTTTCTTATTCCTTTTTGTTTTGTGCTTTTCTAGTTTAGCTTCATAGGTAACTTCTTGTTTCAAGTCCTTTTGCTTATAATTGAGTAGTCCATCATTCTTTAAACAAGAATCTATTCTGTCCAAGAGTAGCAATCGACCCCTTGTGTACGACCAAAGTATAGGCAATCTTCAACACTAGCTGCTCCAATTGTGAGGCAATCAAAAGTGTGTAAACACGATTGATTGCGATCTTTTATTTTACTAACGCTAACGTTGTTTATTGTCTTTGGTGAGTGTCTTTTGGTAGGTACAAGGAAGCATGTCAAATAACTTTTTCCCATCTAAGAATACCATATCCTATTCGTCTCATTCTAATGAACAAATGACGAGGTATGGATACATAAAGCTTTATAATGTGGACCCGAGAAGACTTGGTCTAAAAATGAAGGTTGATATTTGTGGAAAATCAGGGTTTGATCTTGCCTTAGAATATTGGTGTTATAAGAACTACATCACCCCATCTACAGTGGACTACTTGAGGATACCTCGAGTAGCAAAGCAATATCCATACACCATGGATGGATGTGAAGTTAGGGAGATGGTAAAGGTATCTTTCACACGTCATGGGTACTATGAAGAGGTTTGGTGTGATTTGATACCCATGGACTTTTGTCACTTATGTTTGGGAGCCAATTGGTTTCAAAGGCATGGGATTCCAAAGGAGCAAATATGGCCCAAACATGTTGTGGACCAATTGGGAAATCATCTCTTTCCAACTACTTCCCCCACTTCTTATCAAGAAAATTTGGGTACTTATTCCAAGTCCCATGAGATTGAGAGACAAAAGATTGAGAGAAGTAAGGGAGCGTGAAGTGACAACCTAAGAGTGGAAAAATGAAAGGTTGTGTGGAGTGATGTGAGTGGGCTGTCACAACCTTATCCTAAATCATGTAACTTTTCTTCTCTCTTTAGTTATCTTGACACTTGTGTAGGTATTGTTGGAAGTAAACCTAACGGAGATCCCCAAATTGTGAAAAACCAAAAGGTGCTTGAAGAGTGCCTAAATGAGGAGTTGACTCAAGGGAGTAGAATTGACAAACTCCCATGTGATAAGCACTTCCCAAAGGAGCAAATGAGCTCCCACATTAAGAACTAAGGTGAAGACCATACTTCGTATGAGCTACAAGGTAACAATGCTAACCCTTGCACTTCTCTAAACTTGAGATATCTTGATGTGGCTAGTAGACAAGTGAGTGTAATTGGTGGCTTTTCCAATATAGAGTCTCATGAGTCTTCCCTTTGTGATATTCTTGATAGCAATAAGTTGCATGATGATCAAATTCTTGTTGTGAGTTTGCAAACACTAGTTGATCCTTTAGATGACCGAATTGACTCTTCTAACAAGATCGATTTGTGTCCACCTCGTGCTAGCACTTGTAACTTGAATAAGGTCCCATTGCCATGTGATAAGAGTATTCACACACTAGTTGACCCTTGTGAAAATCAAGGTGAGTCTATGTTGGCATGTGAATGGCCTACAACTAGTGAAGGTGTGTGCATTGATCAACTTAATTGTGAACCTAATCCACTACTTGGGTGTATGTGTTGTGTGCTTGATGAGCTTCAAGATAGTGATGTTGTTGATAAAGTTGATCATGAGAATAGAAATGATTCTCTGAGCATGTCAGGTGATGAAGATCCTATTATTAGTCTTACTCATAGGTATCATATGAATGAAGATGTTGTGAAAGATGACATGTATCTTTTTGAGAGTGAGCTTGCATGTTTTGATTCCTTACCTTTGGTTATTGATCCTCTCTCAAAGAAAGATGTCTTGTTTAAAAATAGTGAGATCACTCTTTGCATGACACCTAGTGATGTGCAATGTGATGTGCTTAAAAAAAGGGATGGTATGCTTAAGATTCACTTGTTATCTTATTTCTTGAAATCCATTAACAATATAGGATTAAGTGAAGATTGTGCTAACTATCTAATTTTTGATAGAGATCTCTCACTTGTGAAAAAAAATGATCAATTGGGTGAAGATAATATTGATTTGCTTGAATATTTGTGGAACCCAACTAATGATTGTTCTTATGAAAATGACTTTGATAGTGATCCTTGGTACGACACCCCGCCTTTGTTTGATAAATGTGAGGATGAATTGTGTGATTCTTGTAATGACTTGAGTCATGACCTCCTTGATATTTGTGGTGGTTGTGTCTACTTGGGGATTCCTCTCTTGAAAAAGGTATTATTTGTCTAGAAATTACTTCTACTTCTTCTTTTTGTGCTTCCTATATCGAGGATACTCATGGTGATGATCTTGAATCTAATAGTGAGTACATGTTTGAGGATGCCTTAGTTAAAGTTAACTTGCATGACACCTTTATCTACCCTCTCTTTGCTTATGACATTGTCAATGATAGTATAAAGGGTATGTCTATTTGTGAGGTTGACACCTTTGGGGAAAATGGGTATTGTCTTGACCCATGTTCTTGGATACTTCTCCCATTTAACCTCGGTGACCTCTTGGAATGTGGTGGTTTTTATACACCCAACTTGCTGCTTGGTCAAGATGATAATCCAAATTTGATTGAGGTGGTTGGTATTCTTCCCTATGATGGAAAGTCTTTCTTGAGGATTTACAATCTATTTGATAGAGTCAAGTTGTGCATGGGAGACGCTTCCAACAAAGATGAGTGTCCTTTAAAGAAGGGGAGTAATGAAATGGTTCAAGAGAATTCGCCAGTGCGTTTCCATCCATGACCAAAGTTTTATGACTTGTAGGTCAAAGAGTGAGTTTTCTCTTGAAAGCACTTTGGTTGAATTCCATTTATGTGATACCTTTCTTTGTTGCGCGATTGAAATTGATGAACCCCTTCTCAAAGGTGGTACCATTCTTGAGGACCCTAGGGCAAATATGTCATTTCCTCTTTTGGGTGTTACTCATATACTTGTATCCTTATTTGACACTCTTGTGCTTAAGTTGTATGGACCATAACTTGTGGATGCTAAGTTGAGTACTTGCTTCTGGAAGAGTCCATGGTTGTTGAGAACTTCTTGTCACCCTCATAGGGTTGGGAAATTTGAAGTGTTAAGTGGGACTCTTGGAAGTTGTTTAAAGAAGAGAGGTTCTATGTGTTTGAAATGTCTCTCTCTCTCTTTGTGTGTTCCTACTCATGAGCACACCTTGGGCGAGATTAGTGTCCTTAGCACCTTTCTTTACTACCTCTTTGTATATGATGTGCATGCTAGTTGTAGAATTGTTTTATTTGGAGGTAGTATGTCATTTGGTTGGTCCATTTGTTTAAGTAATGATGCAATGTGGGTCTCTAATATCTTTGACCCCAAAAAACACTTGTGGAATTTTGAACCATTGGTGGTACCACCTTTGGTGTAGTCTCTTGGAGAGGTATTGAAACAATTGTGTCTTATGGCTCCTAAAATGAATGTGATCTTACCTCTTTGGTTTGTTGATGCCATTATGACCTTTGCAGCTTCCTTATCTCTTAGCATTCTTCATAGCCGGTTCCTTTGTACCCTTTTCAATAAGCTTTTTGTGTTAAACACAAAGGATCCTTGGTTATATCTTAAGTGTGTGCAACCTTGGCATGGGGCTATGATTGATTTTTCTAACACTAACCCTCATGCCATGAGGAAATTGTTGTTGTTTGATTTCCCTATGATTTTGCAAGGTTTGGATTCGAGGTCGAATCCTTTTCAAGAAGGGGATGATGATACAAGCCAAATTGGCATCAACCTTTTTGGCTTGCAATTCAAGGATGACAACAAGGGATCCAAGCCACAAAGAGCTCAAGGCCACAAGGACGTGGTTGGAGGGTCCATTTTGCACTTCAAGTAGAGCAATATTACGTATGGAAGATAGCTTGGAGTCAAGAAAACCATTGGAGAGGTTGTCGGAGATCTAAACGGAGCTAAACAATGACCTGGGGCCACCTGTGCCCTGACTTGCTGCCACAAGTCATCCATCTAAGCCAGCAGATGTTTATTTTTGCCCTTCTAGTGGCACCTTCACCCTTGCATGCGCCAGCAGGTGCCCCACCTACGTGAGCGGATGCCCAATTTGCTGAAATGGGTCACTTTTGGGCCCATGAAATGTAATAAAAGGCCCAAGGCTATAAATACTAGTTCATCTTTCATTTTCCTTAGATTTTGATGAATATTGATGTTATGAAACTCTTGAGAGAGTGTAGCTTGGAAAAGTTTATGTTGATCCTTTCCTAGAAACGGTGGTTGCGAGGGCGTTATGATTCCCTCGTGGTTGTTCGTTAGAGTTAGGTGCTTTGTTTGGATTAATCTATCGTGGTTTTTGGATTCAATAGATCCTTAACTTTCATTGTATTTCCTTGTTTGTGTCTATCTTTCTATCTCTATCTATCTATCCTTTATTTTCTGCATTTCAATTATATCATTTCTTTATTTTTTGTGTTTGTTTCCTCTTATCGTATTTTGGGGATTATCAACTACTTCCTTTGAACTTTGGAAGTGTGACCTTGATCGTGTTCAAGCCTCAGTCTTGATCATTCCTCTTCCTAAACCTATCTCCTCTATTTCCCATCCTATCACCTCTATATCCCATCCTATATCCTCTATTCCCAATCCTATCTCTTCTATTCCCATAGTCTTGACCTCCCATGCCTTGGTCCCACCTCAATTATCAAGGTCGAACTCCTCTCCTTGGTACTCCATAACCACCCCTACCTTCATGCTCCCAACATTCACCATTATTGAACTCATCATTCATTTCATCATAAAGGGAATTTTGGTATTAGTAGTCTTGGTACGACATTCGTGGTGCGTTTTGTGGAGGTGATGTATGGGAACCATGTAAGGTTGCATTTGATAAGTTTTGGAGTGGAGTTTGGTATCGAATTTGGTTGTCCACAAAAGATCGGTTCTATTGTGATGGATGATAAGGTTGTGGATGTGGATATGTTATAGGTTGTCTTGGAAAATTTGGAGTGTTGTTCGTTTAGAAGGTAGGTTGTTGGAAATTTCGGGTTTGATTTTGTCACGCCCCGAAATCCCATTCGGGATGGACTGGCACCCGAAACCGATATGGCCCAAAAGAACCAATCTTTGCTCATGTACATTCGTATGCATAGCCTCATATGAACATCATACTATCTCATGTAATTGATAACATATAAAATGCTTATGGCGGAAGTCATGGAAAACATGTACAATATGTGAAACTTGGCCGTTAGGGACGTCAAGTCGAGTGAACATACATCTCTTGCATCCATATACCCACTTACGTCTACAAAAGCCTCTAACAGATGCATATACAAGACCAACTTAAATTCGGGACAAGTCCCCGCTTAATACAACATTTAAAACATCAAAACAAATGTACAACTGTGACCTAGGATGTCCCGAACCAACTGGGGCTCACCAAAAATCTGTAATTACTGTCAACCTATTGCGGAGGTCTACTAGTGCCTGCACCTGTAACATTTAAAGTAAGTTTACCAAGAAGGGTCGGTACGAAGAATGTACTGAGTATGTAAGGCTCAATGAAACTGTATGATATGTAAACATGCAATAAACTCAAATACAAATGAGAGATCAATATGGATAAGTCACTATACTGAACTTTGGAGACCATGTATATTGCTTCCATTACTTTCTTTGCTTCTATGATTATTCATCTTTGCCTGTGACCTATGATACCCGGGCCCCGACTGATCAGTGGGTTTACATAACATAACGTTATGTTGGGATCGGCTCGAGCTAGGCTTATGCCTCCAGAGCTGCCACCCTAAGAATCAATATATTGGGATCGGCTCGATCTAGGTTTTTACCTCTAGAGCTGCCACCCATAAATCAACATATCAGGTTCGGCTCGAGCTAGATTTATACCTCCAGAGCTGCCCCCTGTCAAGTTCGGTCCGAGCTAGGCTTATTCCTCTAGGACTGCCCCCTGATCCTGGGATCGGCTTGAGCTAGGCTTATGCCCCCAAAGGTGCCACCCATACTTGATCCTTAACCACATATGCATTACTTCACTTCTTTACTTTTGAGAGATTGATACCTTTACTTGTGAGAGATTGGTAAATTCACTTGTGATAGATTGATACATTCATTTGACATAGCATTTTTGGAAGCTTTGGAACCATAACCAAAATAGAAGACATGTGAATAAACATTATTGGAAACATAACACCATTGGAACCATTGGACAATCATCCATAAACAAGATACATGAGCATAATCACTTTTGGAACTTTGGAAAACAACCTTATTGAGCTTTTGGAACAATATCCATGAATATGAGACATGAGATTCACAATTGATCTATGAGTAGGAAACATATGATAATGACCATTGATAACCGGATATAGAATACCTTAGCACATTTCGGGATGGAACAAGCGTAATGTCAATGTGAATACTATTTACCGTAGAAAGATACGGACAGAGTAACCTTACATACCTTATATTCTCAATACGAATATACAATCCTAGAGGTGCATACAATAGTCCCGCTCCTTCTTTATGTGTCACTCTACAACACAAATATATAACGGGATTCACATTAACCATCAACTACTTTAAAAATGCATATAACATCAATGAGTTACATGTTTGCCTTTAAACATGCCATTTCCCCTTGAAAAAACCATTGATGAAATTATTATTCCAAAAATCCCCCAATATTCCATACATTGACCAATACATGAGAATCAATCCATTTCACCACAACACTTCTCCTTTACACTTTCTTATCCACACCACATCACAAATAATCCATCAAATTACCTTAATACATCTCATAGCACATATCGGCCAAAATCCCACAATTTACCATTTTAGAAAAATAACAAGTTTAATAACAAAATCACACCATACATGTTCATATTTTATCCATACCATGCTCTTTCGTCAAAGTCACAAGTCATAATTCAAGCTTGAATCTCATGGATCACAAATCTTATATAAAAACACAAAGTACCATGTCCACCATTTCCAAGCATAACCAACATGATTTATATAATCTCCCATGCATATAACATATTAATCCATAACAATAATCACTTACCCAAGCTTGAAAAGTGATGATCTTTCTCCAAAAGTGAGCTTTGAGTCCTTAGGGTTTGAGAGCAAATATCTTATCTTTTGGTCTAAAAAGGCATGAGACTTACGAAGAATAAAAATCAGATTTTTTGGTCCCTTTTATAAGCCTTTATTTCCATCCTTATCCACTCTTAAAGCATTAAATGCTTGGTCTAGAAGGTCAAGGCAAGAATGGGTCTTTTGACCCATTTTGGCCCATGCCTTCTTCTCATTTTTAGGCCTTTTATTGAGCCCAATTCACTTAACCCAATAAAATCAATAATTTCTCATGATTAAGTCATCTTATACGTGTTGCAACAATATTCCCACTCATGCTATTCATGTCCGTAGCCTCAATCCCAAAAACAAGTGATTCTCGCCACGTATGGCTTAGTTTGACCATAAGGGCAAAACTGTCATTTTGATGCCAAATTCGTTCTCGAGTAATTTTATCATACCAATATAATATTTCATTCATTCCATGTATATACTCGTGGTTGTAGAAGAAACGTGGCAAAAATTGGCTCAGTACGTCACCGGGCACCCTTAGGACTTAGAAAATTTCCAACATTTGAAAAAGTGGGAAAACCAGCCTGGCACCCCCTTGGGCGCGCCAGCTTGCTGCCTATGGAATAAAATTTTTATCCCAGATAGGCATGGCACGACCCCCAGTGCACCCCTTACTTAGTTTTTCTGAAAATTTTGTTTTCCGACTTTTCTTTGCGGGTTTGGTTAGATACTTCAAGTCCCATTCTTTAACTTACTTCTTACCCTTAATATACTTTGTTTAGAGGTCCTCTTAGCCTCATTTTGAACCCCACAAATTCTCCACTAAAATCACAAAACACCTCCTATGCAAGTTTAATCACATGTACAAGGCCAAATTTCAATTTTCTCATCACTAACATTACAAATTACATACTCATGGCATCTCGACACGTAAGTAACCATTGTTCAACGTCGTCACATTGGGTTGGGAAAGTACGGGGTGTTACATTCTCCCCTCTTTAGAAAAATTCGTCCTCGAATGTTAACCATGTCACTTCAATTACAACAAATGCATCTCTATATTAACATCTATATACATATACTCATATAAGTACTTACTTATTATATTTTTTTTTCTTCACTTCCATACTATGAACTCTTCTCTCCATTTGAAACGAATATGGATACTTTGATTTCATCATTTCTTTAGTTTCCCAGGTGACCTCTTCGGCTTGTTGATCTAGAATAGCAATAGGTAGCTCTTCCTAGTGACGTCCTCTGTAATTCGTATATTTTCAATGGGAGTAATATGAAATGGAACTCTTATGCACTTCCGGTAATTTCACATAGCATGTTGTGTAGAGCTAATTTTCTTTCCTTCCAAATCCTATTACCCCTTTCATTGGGGACACTTTTAAGAGTACTTAATCATCTGTGACCACAATCATATACTATGCCATTATGATATGTTCTTTTAACTCTAATAAAGTCACTGGCAGGTGGAGATTTTTCAGTTGACTTAAAAAATAATGTCACGCCCCGAATCCCATCGAGACATGATTGACACCCGTAGCCGATAAGGCCCGAGAGAACCAACCCTTGGCCTATGTTCAATCATATGCATATCATAATCATAACCACCATTTCATAAGAACATGAAAGACTAATAAAGGAAAACATGGGACATATTTATACATGCATATGAAACTTGGCCGTTGAGGCCATCCAGACAAAACAACATATGTCTTTTACACTGATACACCCACATCCGTCTACAAAAGCCTCTAACAAGAGCATTGACCAATACAAACCAAAAGTCGGGAAAAGTCCCCGCTTTATACAACATGTACATCATCAAAACATATATCTACTCTGACTCGGAGAAGCCCCGAATTAGCTGTAGCTCACCAAGGAACCGCTAACACTGGCAATCTACTGGGGAGGCCTATGGCAATCTACTGGGGAGGCCTACTGGGACCTGCGCCTGCAGCAAGTAAGGTAAATTCCCCGAGAAGGGTCAGTACGAAATAAGTACTGAGTACGTAAGGCTCAAATGAAACTTTGTAACACATGAACATACTAATGAACTCAATACAAATGACTAGACAATGTGAGTAAGTCACCATTTTGCATTTTGGGAACCATGTGAATTGCTTTCATTACTTCCATTACTTTCTTTACATTCAATGCTTGCTTGTCAATACATATGTCACAATGTACCCGGGCCCCTACTGATCAGTGGGTCTTTCCATGACTTATCGTCATGTTGGGATTGGTTCGAGCTAGGCTTATGCCCCTAAGACCTGCCACCCATAAAGCACTGCATCGGGATAGAGTCGAGCTAGGCTTATGCCCCTAAATTTGCCACCCATAAATCAATACCTAGGGATCGAGTCGAGCTAGGCTTGCGCCCCTATACTTGCCACCCATAAATCGATACCTCGGGATCGAGTCGAGCTAGGCTTGCGCCCCTAGACTTTCCACCCATACTTGATCATTGACCACATTTGCATTACTTTATTCATTACTTTGAGATTGATACTAGGATAGTCATAACATCACTTTGAACTTTGGAACATAACATTGTTGGAAACTTTGAATCATTAACCAATGAGTGAGAGACATGTGAATAACTTGGCAACATAACATTATTAGAATCATAACACCATGGGAACTATTGGGCAATAATCTATGAACAAGAGGCATAAGTATAATCACTATTGGAACCTTGGAACATAACCTTGTTTGAGCTTTTGGAACATTAACCATGATTATGAGACATGAGACTCACAAATGATCCATGAGTAGGAAATATATGACAATGACTATTGATAAATGGATATAGGATACCTAAGCACATTTCGGGATAGGACTAGTGAAATAGCAATGTGGATACTATTTGTCGCAAAAAGATACGGACAGAGTAACCTTACATACCTTGTACTCTCAATACGGATATACAATCATAGATGTGCATAAAATAGTCCTACTCCTTCTTCATGTGTCACTCTACAACACAAAACATAACGGAATTCACATTAACCACAACTATTTCACAAATGCATATAACATTAATGGGGTACATGTTTGCTTTGAAACATGTCATTTCCCCTTGACAAAACCATTGATAGCATCATTATTCCAAAAATCCTCCAATATTCCCAACATTGACCAATACATAATTATCATTGCATTTCACCACAACACTCCTCCTTTACACTTTCTTATCCACACCACATCACAAATAATCCATCAATTCACCTTAATACACTTCATAGCACATATCGGCCAAAATCCCACAATTTGCACTTATAGAAAAATAATAAGTTTAATAACAAAATAACACCATAAACATTCATATTTAATCCATACCATGATCTTTCATCAAAGGCACAAGCCATAATTCAAGTTCAAATCACCAAGATGGCACATCTTCTATCAAAAGCAAAAATACACTATTTACCACCTTGCCAACATAACTAGCATAATATACATAATCTCCCATGCATATAATATGGTAATCCATGAGAATAAATACTTACCAAGGCTTGGAATAGGATGATCTTTCTCCAAAGAGTCCAAAGGAACTATTTGCTTTAGGGTTTTGGAACAAGAGAATATTGTAGAAGGTTGGAGAAAATGTATAAAAGAACATGAGAGTTTAAGTGAATAAAATCTGATTTTTGGGTCTATTTATAGTCCTTGGGGCCATCCTTAGTCATCCTTGATAATTAATGCTTCAATTGACCAAGTCAATAGAAGATTGGGTCATGTGACCCATGTCTTTTATCCCATTTTGGGCTTTTATTGAGGCCAAATCACTTAACCAAATAAAATCAATAATTTATCGTCTTATACGTATTAAAATATTATTCCCACTCATTATATTCAAATCCGTAGCCTCAATCCAAAAAATAAGTGATTCTAGCCACGTTTGGCTTATTTTGACCTTAAGGGCAAAACTATCATTTTGATCCCAAATTCGTTCTCGAGTAATTTTATCATACCAATGTAATATGTCATTCATTTCATGTATATACTCATATTTTTAGAAGAAACGTGGCAAAAATTGGCTCGGTACGTCCCCGGATACCCTTGGGACTTAGAAATTTCCAACTTTCAAAAAAGTGGAAAACCCGAGGTGGCACGCCCCTGGGCGCGCCAGCTTAATTCCTCTGGGCTAAAAATTTTAGCCCAGAGCGGCGTGGCATGTTCCCAAATGCGCCCCTCCTTAAAATTTTCAAAAATTTCATTTTTTCAACTTTTCTTCGCGGGTTCAGTTGGATACATCAAGTCCTATCCTTTAACTTACTTCTTAACCTTAATACACTTTGTTATGAGGTCCTCTTAGACTCATTTTTAACCCCACAAATGCGCAATTAAAATTTCAAAACACCTTCTATGCAAGTTTAATCACATAACAAGAGCCAAATTCAATTATCTCGCCAATCACATTACCAAATGCATACTTATAGCTCTCGAGACCTAAGTACATATTATTTAATGTCATCAAGTGGGGTTAGGAACGTACGGGGTGTTACATTCTTCCCCCCTTAGGGACATTCATCTTCGAATGTTAACAATATCTCTTCAATTACAACAATTGCATCTCTATATTAGCATACATGTACATAAACACTTAAGGCTCATTAATACTTACTTGTCATTGTTCCATTTCCACACTTTGAACTTCCTCATTCATTTGGAATAAATAGGGATACTTGGATCTCATCATTTCTTCCGCTTCCCATGTGATCTCCTCTACTTTTTGATTTCGCCAAAGGACTTTCACGGAAGTTATGTCTTTATTCCTCAATCTTTTCACTTGTCGGTCTAGGATAGCAATGGGTACTTCTTCGTAAGTAAGATCCTTTGTAACTTGAACATCTTCAATGGGAACAATACGAGTTGGATCTCCTATGCATTTTCGAAGCATCGATACATGAAATACGGGATGGACTGAGGAGAGTTCTTGAGGTAGTGCTAATTCATACGCAACTTGCCCAAATCTTCTAATAACTTCATATGGGCCTATGTAACGTGGACTCAATTTCCCTTTCTTTCCGAACCGCATTACCTCTCTCATCGGTGACACCTTTGAAAACACCCAATCACCTATGGAGAATTCAAGACCTCTTTTTCTAACATCCGCATATGACTTATGACAACTTTGAGCCGTTTGTAACCGCTGTTGGATCACCTTAACCTTGTCCATAGCCTGATGAACGATATCTGACCCAAGTAAAGCAGTTTCACCTGCTTCAAACCATCCTATTGGTGATCTACATTTCCTTCCGTACAAAGCTTCATAAGGTGCCATTTTAATACTTGAATGATAGCTATTGTTATATGCAAATTCAATAAGAGGCAAATGGTCATCCGAACTGCCTTGAAAATCTAATGTACAAGCATGTCTTCAAGTGTCTGAATAGTACGTTCTGCTTGTCCATCAGTCTGAGGATGGAAAGAGGTACTCAAATTCACCCGTGTACCCAAACTCTGCTGGAAAGACCTCCAAAAGTGCGCTGTGAACTGTGCTCCTCTGTCTGATATAATGGAAAGAGGAATACCATGCAACCTCACTATCTCTTTCACATACAACTTCGCATAATCCTCCGCTGTATAGGTCGTCTTGACCGATAGAAAATGCGCTGACTTGGTAAGCCTGTCCACTATAACCCATATAGAATCAAACTTTCGCAGTGTACGAGGCAAACCCGTAATGAAATCCATGTTAATCATATCCCATTTCCAGACTGGAAGATTGATACATTGCATGTAACCTCCCGGTTTCTGATGCTCTACTTTCACTTGTTGACAATTCGGGCATTGAGAAACAAACTCTGCAATGTTCTTCTTTATGTTGACCCACCAATATATTTCTTTCAACTCATGGTACATTTTGGTAGCACCCGAATGAATAGAATAACGCGAATGGTGCGCCTCTGTCATTATTCATGTCCTCAGCTCATCTACGTCCGGTACGCATAGTCTCCCTTGACATTGAAGCACCCCTTTCGGTGTAATATCAAATGCCTTGGTCAAATTCTGCTGCACATTTTCCTTTAGCTGCAATAAAATAGAATTCGCAAATTGCTTCTCTTTCACTTCAACTATCAAGGAGGATTCTGCTGCATTCTGCACTATAACTCTATCATCTGAGGTTTCCATAAGGCGAACTCCCAAGCTGGCTAATTGATTCAAATATTTGATTATCTCATGCTTTTCATTCAACTGACCACTAGTGCTTTCTACTGCCTTACGACTCAATGCATCAGCTACTACATTTGCTTTGCCTGGGTGATAAAGAATATCAATGTCATAATCTTTTAATAGCTCCAACCACCTTCGTTGCCTCAAATTGAGTTACTTCTGCTTAAAAAGATATTGTAAGCTTTTGTGATCCATATAGATGTCAACATGAACCCCATATAAATAATGACGCCATATCTTTAAAGCAAAAACTACCGCTGCCAATTCAAGATCATGTGTGGGATAGTTTTTCTCGTATGGCCGCAATTGTCGTGAGTCATATGCTATGAGATTACCATGTTGCATCAACATACATCTGAGGCCAACCCTGGAAGCATCACAATATACTACATAGCCTTCGGTACCTTCGGGAAGCACTAAAACTGGTGTGGAGGTTAATTTATCTTTCAACCTTTGGAAGCTTTACTCGTATGCATCATTCCACTGAAATTTTACTGCCTTATGTGTAAGCTTTGTTAATGGTGCTGTAATACAGGAAAACCTTCCACAAACCTTCTGTAATACCCTGCAAGTCCAAGAAAGCTACGAATTTCTGTGGGTGTCGTAGGTATTGGACAATTTTTCATTGCTTCAATCTTTTGTGTATCAACCTGTATGCCTTCATCTGATACAATGTGACCTAAGAACGCGTCTGATTTCAACCAAAACTCACATTTGGAGAACTTTGCATACAACTTCCGTTCACAGAGAATTTGTAACACTTGTCGTAAGTGATTAGCATGGTCCTCCGGTGATCTTGAATAAACTAGGATGTCATCTATAAATACAGTGACGAACACATCAAAAAATGGCTTAAACACCCTATTCATCAAATCCATGAACACAGCTGGAGCATTTGTTAGTCCAAATGACATAACTAAAAATTCATAATGGCCATACCGTGTTCGAAAAGCTGTCTTGGGTACATCTTCTTCTCTAACTTTGACTTGATGGTAACCCGATCTCAAGTCAATTTTTGAAAAACACCTGGCACCCTGTAACTGATCAAACAAATCATCAATGCGAGGGAGGGGATATTTATTCTTGATCGTTACCTTATTCAATTGCCGATAGTCAATGGACATTCTTAAGGTGCCATCCTTCTTCCGCACAAATAACACCGGTGCACCCCATGGAGACATACTAGGCCTAATGAAGCCCTTGTCCAGCAAATCTTTCAATTGCTCCTTTAATTCACGTAATTCTGCTGGAGCCATTCTATATGGAGGAATATAAATAGGCTGAGTGTCTGGAATCACATCAATGCCAAATTCTACTTCCCGTTCTGGGGGTAAACCTGGAAGATCCTCTGGGAATACATCTAGAAATTCATTGACCACTGGGATTGACTGCGGACTTAGTGGTTCCGCTTTGGTATCTTTCACCCATGCTAGATGACATCTATAACCTTTAGCAATCATTTTTCTGGCTTTCAAATAGGAAATAAATCTCCCTCATGGTACCCCTACATTACCCTGCCATTCAAGAACATTTTCTTGCAGAAAATAAAATTGTACCTTCTTGGCCCGACAATCTACCGTAGCATAACAAGAGGCCAACCAATCCATTCCCATGATCACATCAAAATCCACCATGTCTAGTTCAATGAGATTGGCCAATGTATCATGACGACACACAGTTACCACACAGTGACGATATACCCTCTTTACAATAATATATTCACCAACCGGTGTAGACACTTCAATTGATTTAATTAATAATTCTGGTGCCTTTGCAAATTTTGCAGCAATCAATGGGGTAATATAGGAAAATGTAGAACCTGGGTCAATCAGTGCATATACATTATGAGAGAATATTGATAATGTACCTGTGACAACATCAGGGGAAGCCTCTGAATTCTGGCGGTCCACCAAAGCATAAGTGCGATTCTGGACCCCGCTAGTACTGGCTGCTCCTCTGGCACCCCTACCACGGCCAATAGACTGCACCCCTCGGCCCTGTGAAGTAACCGATGCTGATGATGCAACAGCCGACCCAGCTGGTCGTGCTATACCACCCATGCTCCACTGTGGACAATCCCTCGCTATAAGCCCCAGCATACCACACCAAAAGCAGACATTCGTCCCTGACCGACATGTACCTGTGTACATACGCCCGCAGTGCTGACATTGCTGATGAGGAAAACCTGCTTCCTGTGACCCATGAACTCCGCTACTCTGCCCCGATGGACCACCCCTAGACCCTCGAAACTGTGAGTGAGCACCCGCTGTGGAATAAGAGAATGACGGTCCAGGTGGTCTAGGAAACATGCGGGGCCTAGATCCTCCATGGGACATCATAGGTGGTCCCATAGGTCTAGCCCTTTTGGACTTTCCCCTATCAAATTCATGCACTCTTCTTCTCTGTCGTTGGTCTTCCATTTTCTGAGCGAAGGCTTGTATTCGAGCAATGTCCATGTCTTTATTCAAGGCAGCAATAGTGCAATCCCATACCAAATATGGCTCTAGTCTGTCCACATATCTATGGACCCTGTCTGTCATCGTAGCCACAACATTTGGCGCATATCAAGCCAAGGAATTAAATTGCAAGCTATATTCCCTCATGCTCAAATTTCCTTGACGGAGATTTAGGAATTGATCCGCACGTGCCTCACGGATCTCATGGGGAAAGTAATGATCAAGGAAAGCAATTTTAAACTCTTCCCACGTAGGTGGAGTTGCAACAATATCATGGGATTTCTTCCAATCCTCGTACCACAGTATTGCCTCTCCTTTCAGCCTATACGCAGCAAGTTCAACTGTTTCGACCCCTGTCACATGCATAACTTCCAAGGCCCTCTGAATTTGATCCACGAAGTCCTGTGGATCTGCTTTTGGATCTGACCCAGTGAAAATAGGAGGGTCAAGTTTTAGGAAATCCCGTGTTCTGCGACTTGCCACCCTAGCCGCATCATCATCATGTGTCATTGCACCAGCTCGTCCCTGGCTTTGTGCCGCCACTAACTGTGTCAACATATGTACAGCATTCCTAAGATCCTGATCCATGACATTCATCGGTGGCTCTACAGGTACTTCTCTACCAATTGGTTCTTCCAGAACTGGGAAGGTAGATGAAGACCGCGATGATATTTCAGCATTCGCTCTACCTTGACTAGCTTGGTCAGGTGGTAATCTGCTCATTCCTTCTCCAGCAGGCACATCTACCTGCTTTCCTTTACCTCTACCTTTCGTGATTGGCATTTTGACTATACCAAAGAAAAACAAATACCATGATCAGACACACTTCAACTGACAACACTAGCTCTATTGCACGATCTAGAAGTGAAGAACAGAAACAACATCCTAAATTTCCCGTAGCCTCCTACTTATAAATGTGGTGCACAACACATCGATAAGTAAGAATCTACTCAGACACGGCTTTGTAGACACCCTTAGAACGACCTGCTCTGATACCACTTTTGTCACGCCCCGAATCCCATCAAGACATGATTGGCACCCGTAGCCGATAAGGCCCGAGAGAACCAACCCTTGGCCTATGTTCAATCATATGCATATCATAATCATAACCACCATTTCGTTAGAACATGAAAGACAAATAAACGAAAACATGGGACATATTTATACATGCATATGAAACTTGGCCGTTGAGGCCATCCAGTCAAAACAACATATGTATTTTACACTGATACACCCACATCCGTCTACAAAAGCCTCTAACAAGAGCATTGACCAATACAAACCAAAAGTCGGGAAAAGTCCCCGCTTTATACAACATGTACATCATCAAAACATATATCTACTCTGACTCGGAGAAGCCCCGAATTAGCTGGAGCTCACCAAAGAACCGCTAACACTGGCAATCTACTGGGGAGGCCTACTGGGACCTGTGGCTGCAGCAGGTAAGGTAAATTCCCCGAGAGGGGTCAGTACGAAATAAGTACTGAGTATGTAAGGCTCAAATGAAACTTTGTAACACATGAACATACTAATGAACTCAATACAAATGACTAGACAATGTGAGTAAGTCACCATTTTGCATTTTGGGAACTATGTGAATTGCTTTCATTACTTCCATTACTTTCTTTACATTCAATGCTTGCTTGTCAATACATATGTCACAATGTACCCGGGACCCTACTGATCAGTGGGTCTTTCCATGACTTATCGTCATGTTGGGATCGGGTCAATCTAGGCTTATTCCCCTAAGACCTTCCACCCATAAAGCACTGTATCGGGATTGAGTCGAGGCTTATGCCCCTAGACTTGCCACCCATAAATCAATACCTCGGATCGATTCGAGCTAGGCTTGCGCCCCTAGACTTGCCACCCATAAATCGACACCTCGGGATCGAGTCGAGCTAGGCTTGCGCCCCTAGACTTGCCACCCATACTTGATCATTGACCACATCTGCATTACTTAATTCATTACTTTGAGATTGATACTAGGATAGTCATAACATCACTTTGAACTTTGGAACATAACATTGTTGGAAACTTTGAATTATTAACCAATGAGTGAGAGACATGTGAATAACTTGGCAACATAACATTATTAGAATCATAACACCATGGGAACTATTGGGCAATAATCTATGAACAAGAGGCATAAGTATAATCACTATTGGAACCTTGGAACATAACCTTGTTTGAGCTTTTGGAACATTAACCATGATTATGAGACATGAGACTCACAAATGATCCATGAGTAGGAAATATATGACAATGACTATTGATAAATGGATATAGGATACCTTAGCACATTTCGGGATAGGACTAGTGAAATAGCAATGTGGATAATATTTACCGCAAAAAGATACGGACAGAGTAACCTTACATACCTTGTACTCTCAATACGGATATACAATCATAGATGTGCATACAATAGTCCCTCTCCTTCTTTATGTGTCACTCTACAACCCAAATACATAATGGAATTCACATTAACCACAACTATTTCACAAATGCATATAACATCAATGGGGTACATGTTTGCTTTGAAACATGTCATTTCCCCTTGACAAAACCATTGATAGCATCATTATTCCAAAAATCCTCCAATATTCCCAACATTGACCAATACATAATTATCATTGCATTTCACCACAACACTCCTCCTTTACACTTTCTTATCCACACCACATCACAAATAATCCATCAATTCACCTTAATACACTTCATAGCACATATCGGCCAAAATCCCACAATTTGCACTTATAGAAAAATAATAAGTTTAATAACAAAATAACACCATAAACGTTCATATTTCATCCATACCATGATCTTTCATCAAAGGCACAAGCCATAATTCAAGTTCAAATCACCAAGATGGCACATCTTCTATCAAAATCAATAATACACTATTCACCACCTTGCCAACATAACTAGCATAATATACATAATCTCCCATGCATATAATATGGTAATCCATGAGAATAAATACTTACCAAGGCTTGGAATAGGATGATCTTTCTCCAAAGAGTCCAAAGGAACTATTTGCTTTAGGGTTTTGGAACAAAAGAATATTGTAGAAGGTTGGAGAAAATGTATAAAAGAACATGAGAGTTTAAGTGAATAAAATCTGATTTTTGGGTCTATTTATAGTCCTTGGGGCCATCCTTAGTCATCCTTGATATTTAATGCTTCAATTGACCAAGTCAATAGAAGATTGGGTCATGTGACCCATGTCTTTTATCCTATTTTGGGCTTTTATTGAGGCCAAATCACTTAACCAAATAAAATCAATAATTTCTCATCTTATACGTATTACAATAATATTCCACTCATGATATTCATATCCATCGTCTCAATCCAAAAAACAAGTGATTCTAGCCACGTTTGGCTTATTTTGACCTTAAGGGCAAAACTATCATTTTGACCCCAAATTCGTTCTCGAGTAATTTTATCATACCAATGTAATATTTCATTCATTTCATGTATATACTCATGGTTGTAGAAGAAACATGGCAAAAATCGGCTCGGTACGTCCCCGGATACCCTTGGGACTTAGAAATTTCCAACTTTCAAAAAAGTGGAAAACCCAAGGTGGCACGCCCCTGGGTGCGCCAGCTTAATTCCTCTGGGCTAAAAATTTTAGCCCAGAGCGGCGTGGCACGGTCCCAAACGCGCCCCTCCTTAAAATTTTCAAAATTTTCATTTTTTCAACTTTTCTTCGCAGGTTTAGTTAGATACTTCAAGTCCTATCCTTTAACTTACTTCTTAACCTTAATACACTTTGTTTTGAGGTCCACTTAGCATCATTTTTAACCCCACAAATGCGCAATTAAAATTTCAAAACACCTTCTATGCAAGTTTAATCACATAACATGAGCCAAATTCAATTATCTCGCCAATCACATTACCAAATGCATACTTATAGCTCTTGAGACCTAAGTACATATTATTTAATGTATTCAAGTGGGGTTAGGAACGTACGGGGTGTTACAAATAACCTCGGTGTCCCATTAAATTCATAGTAATCAATGAAGTGACATACGATAGGGTAAAGCCCATAAAGATCAATACATATGTATCATGTGAAAATATGGATAATATACCTGTATCTTCATTAGGAGATGCCTCCACATTCTTCCTATCCACTAGAGCATAGGTACGGTTTTAGGCTCCACTGGAACTAACTGCTGCTCCTCTAATATCTCTACCATGACCACTAGGCTGAACGCCTTTGTATAAGGAAGGAACCAATGCTGATGATGCAATGGCTGATCCCGTAGGTCGTACTACACCACTCGCTCCCCTTTGTGGGCATTCTCTCATTATATGCCCTGCTATGCCACACCAAAAACAAGCATTTGTCCCCACTCGGCATGTACCTGCATGAGTACGCCTGCAGTGCTGACACTGCTGACGAGGAAAACCTGTTGCCTGTGATCCGTGAACTCCACTACTCTGCCCAGATGGACCACCTCTAATCCCTTGGAACTGAGAGTGAGCACCTGCTGTAGAATATGAGAATGAGGGTCTAGGCGGTAACATTTGAGATCTAGATTCTCCTGGGGACACCATAGACTGCCCCATTTGTCTAGCCCTTTCAAATGGCCCTTCCTCAGAGTCCTATGTCCCTCTTCTTTTGGTCCTCCATTTTCTGTACAAATGCCTGGATTCTAGCGATGTCCATGTCTCTGTTCAATGCTGCAATAGTACAGTCCCTCACTAGATATGGCTCTAATCGGTCCACATATCAATGAACCCTATCAGTCATTGTAGACACCACATTTGGAGCATATCAAGCCAATGAGCTAAACTGCAAACTGTACTCTCTCACACTCAGATTTCCTTGACGCAAATTTAGAAACTGATCCGCACGTGCCTCACGGATCTCGTAGGGAAGGTAATGATCAAGGAAAGTTGTTTTAAATTCTTTCCAATTTGGTGGATTTACACCAATATCATGGGATTTCTTCCAATCCTCGTACCACAATATCGCCTCTTCTTTCAATCTGTATGCAGCAAGTTCAACTGTCTCTACCCCCGTCACATGCATAACTTCCAAAGCCCTCTGAATTCGATCCACAAAATCCTGTGGATCTGTTTTCGGATCTGACCCTGTGAATATGGGAGGGTCTAGCTTTAGGAAGTCCTGTGTACGCCGACTAGCTGCTCTAGCCGCGTCATCTTCATTTATCAATGGGCCAGTTCTACTCTTTGTCTGTGCATCCACTAACTGTGTCAACATATGTACTGCATTCCTTAAATCTTGGTCAGTGGCATTCATCGATGGTTCTGCAGGTACTTCTCTACCTCTTGGATCTCCCGGAGCTGGCAAAGTAGATGAAGACCGTTATGAAATTTCATATTTGCTCCACCTTGACTAGCTTGGTCAGATGGTAATCTACTCATTCCTTATCCAGTAGGCATATCTACCTGCTTCCCTTTACCTCTACCTCTTCTCGTTATTGGCATTTTGACTATACCAAAGAAAAACATTTACCATGGTCAGATTCAACTCAACTTATAACACTGGCTTTATTGAACGATCTATAAGTGAAGAAAAGAAACAACATCCTAAATGTCCCGTAGCCTCCTACTTATAAATATGGTGCACAACACATTGATAAGTAAGACTCTACTCAGACACGGCTTTGTAGACACCCTTAGAACGACCTGCTCTGATACCACTTTTGTTATGCCCCAAAATCCTATTCGGGCTGGACTGGCACCCGAAGCCGATATGGCCCAAGAGAACCAATCTTTGCTCATCTACAATTGTATGCATAGCCTCATATGAACATCATACTATCTCATGTAACTGATAACATATAAAATGCTTATGGCGAAAGTCATGGAAAACATGTACAATATGTGAAACTTGGTCGTTAGGGTCGTCAAGTCGAGTGAACATACATCTCTTGCATCTATATACCCACTTACGTCTACAAAAGCCTCTGACTGATGCATATACAAGATCAACTTAAATTTGGGACAAGTCCCCGCTTTATACAATATTTATAACATCAAAACAAATGTACAACTGTGACTTGGGAAGTCCCGAACCAACTGGGGCTCACCAAAAATCTGCAATTACTGTCAACCTATTGCGGAGGTTTACTAGTACCTGCACCTGCAGCATTTAAAGTAAGTTCCCCAAGAGGGGTCAGTACAAAGAATGTACTGAGTATGTAAGGCTCAATGAAACTGTATGATATGTAAACATGTCAATAAACTCAAATACAAATGAGTGATCAATATGGATAAGTCACTATACTGAACTTTGGAGACCATGTATATTGCTTCCATTACTTTCATTGCTTCTATGATTATTCATCTTTGCCTGTGACCTGTGATACCCGAGCCCCGACTGATCAGTGGGTTTACATAACATAACATAACGTTATGTTGGGATAGGCTCGAGCTAGGCTTATGCCTCCAGAGCTGCCACCCTAAGAATTAATATATTGGGATCGGCTCGAGCTAGGTTTTTATCTCTAGAGCTGCCACCCATAAATCAACATATCAGGTTCGGCTTGAGCTAGGTTTATACCTCCAGAGCTGCCCCCTGTCAGGTTCAGTCCGAGCTAGGCTTATGCCCCCAAAGCTGCCACCCATACTTGATCCTTAACCACATATGCATTACTTCACTTCTTTACTTTTGAGAGATTGATACCTTTACTTGTGAGAGATTGGTACATTCACTTGTGAGAGATTGATACATTCATTTGAAATAGCATTTTTGGAAGCTTTGGAACCATAACCAAAATAGGAGACATGTGAATAAACATTATTGGAAACATAACACCATTGGAACCATTGGACAATCATCCATAAACAAGATACATGAGCATAATCACTTTTGGAACTTTGGAAAACAACCTTATTGAGCTTTTGGAACAATATCCATGAATATGAGACATGAGATTCACAATTGATCTATGAGTAGGAAACATATGATAATGACCATTGATAATAGGATATGGAATACCTTAGCACATTTCGGGATGGAACAAGCGTAATGTCAAAGTGAATACTATTTGCCGCAGAAAGATACGGACAGAGTAACCTTACATACCTTGTATACTCAATATGAATATACAATCCTAGATGTGCATACAATAGTCCCTCTCCTTCTTTATGTGTCACTCTACAACACAAATATATAACGGAATTCACATTAACCACCAACTACCTTACAAATGCATATAACGTCAATGAGTTACATGTTTGCCTTTAAACATGCCATTTCCCCTTGAAAAAACCATTGATAAAATTACCATCCCAAAAATCCCTCAGTATTATCAACATTGACCAATACATGATAATCAATACATTTCACCACAACACTTCTTCTTTACATTTTCTTATCCACACCACATCACAAATAATCCATCAAATTACCTTAATACACCTCATAGCACATATCGGCCAAAATACCACAATTTACACTTATAGAAAAATAACAAGTTTAATAATAAAATCACACCATACATGTTCATATTTTATCCATACCATGCTCTTTCATCAAAGTCACAAGTCATAATTCAAGCTTGAATCTCATGGATCACAAATCTTATATAAAGACACAAAGTACCATGTCCAACACTTCCAAGCATAACGAACATGATTTACATACTCTCCCATGCATATAACATATTAATCCATAACAATAATCACTTACCCAAGCTTGAAAAGTGATGATCTTGCTCCAAAAGTGAGCTTTGAGTCCTTAGGGTTTGAGAGAAAATGTCTTATCTTTTGGTCTAAAAAGGCATGAAACTTATGAAGAATAAAAAACAGATTTTTTGGTCCCTTTTATAAGCCTTTATGTCCATCCTTAGCCACTTTTAAAGAATTAAATGCTTGGTCTAGAAGGTCAAGGCAAGAATGGGCCTTGGCCCATGCCTTCTTATCATTTTTGGGCCTTTTATTGAGCCCAATTCACTTAACCCAATAAAATCAATAATTTCTCGTGTTTAAGTCATCTTATACGTGTTACAACAATATTCCCACTCATGCTATTCATATCCGTAGCCTCAATCCCAAAAACAAGTGATTCTAGCCACGTATGGCTTAGTTTGACCATAAGGGCAAAACTGTCATTTTGATGCCAAATTAGTTCTCGAATAATTTTATCATACCAATATAATATTTCATTCATTCCATGTATATAATCGTGGTTGTAGAATACACGTGGCAAAAATTGGCTCGGTACGTCACCGGGCACCCTTAGGACTTAGAAAATTTCCAACTTTTGAAAAAGTGGCAAAACCAGCCTGGCACACCCTTGGGCACGCCATCTTGCTGCCTTTGGACTAAAAATTTTAGCCCAGAGCGGCGTGGCACGACCCCCAGCGCACCCCTTACTTAGTTTTTCTGAAAATTTTGTTTTTTTGACTTTTCTTCGCGGGTTTGGTTAGATACTTCAAGTCCCATTCTTTAACTTACTTCTTACCCTTAATATACTTTGTTTAGAGGTCCTCTTAGCCTCATTTTGAACGCCACAAATTCTCCACGAAAATCACAAAACACCTCCTATGCAAGTTTAATCACATGTACAAGGCCAAATTTTAATTTTCTCATCACTAACATTACAAATTACATACTCATGGCATCTCGACACCTAAGTAACCATTGTTCAACGTTGTCACATTGGGTTGGGAAAGTACGGGGTGTTACAGATTTAGTGGAGGGTAACATAATCCGTGAGCTTGACCTAGAATAATGGTGGTGGATTTCACCGACGCCCTCTTTACCCCCTCATCTTCTATTTGAATTGATTTCCCTCGCTCCACCCATACCAACCTTTCCTCTATACCTCCCATTCTTTCATTCATTTCCACCCTCATTCCATTCATACTTGCATTCAGTTTCTCTATTTGTTTGGTGAGGTGGGTGATAGCCTCCATGATGTGGTTCGAGGATTCACCACTTGGACTTGCATTCAATATGGTACCTACAGAACTCAACAAACAATGTTAGTAGAAAAAGACTCAAGTCACTCATATGTAAACTCTCAATCACCTCCTAAAGGGTCATCTCAAGATTGGTAGTGAATTAGCTTTGCGTGATCAATTCAAGATTACCTATCCTTTGTGGTGGAGTGAATTGTTGTGACTCTTGAAAGAAGGACGACTCGATTGAAGTTATAATAACTTGAATCAAGAAGTTTATCTACGAATTAAGATGAGAAAAGTATAAGAAAAGAAGCACGAAAGAAAACGGACTTAAAAAAAAAACTAACAAAAGAAGAAAAATAACTAGTATTGCTTAATTTGATGAATCAAAGAGATGATTTGATATTTAAAACTAGTTAACAAGTTATTAAAGATGTTACTTACTTGTTAAATAGTTGAGGAATAGAAAGAGAAAGATAACAAAAAATAATCACGAAATTTGGACACTTAGAAAAATTTTTAGGTCCAAAAAACTTTAGGACCACAAAAAAAACTTAGTGTCAAAAACTTGCAATTTCAGCTCTCTGAACTGCTGACGTGGCAATTTTTTTTCCACAAATGGACCTACAAACACTTTGACCAACTTTGACCTCAAATTTTTGAATCAAAGTGTACTTTTTCGAGAACAATATGAAGATGCTCAAGAGCACAAGAAAAAACTCCAATCTTCAAATGCTCATAACTTCTTCATTTTTGCTCCAAATTCAATAAATTTTTCACCCACGTGTTTCTTCCAATTCCACAAACAAACCCCACTAATTTTTAGCTTTCAAAACTAAGCCAAAAATAAACCCACTTTTCCAAAATTCACAAAGTTTCAAAAGCCCAAAACCCTTTAATGTATCTTCAATTCTACAACTCCGAATTGAACAAAATTTAAGATCTAGACTCACAAGACACTAGGAAATCAAGATATAGTATCAAAAACAACAAATAAAAACAAAAAAATTTCCATATTTTTTTTTTTGGATTTTTGGATAATTTTTGATTTTTTTTTGGATTTTTGAATTTTTGAAGGAATCAAAATCCCAAGATTAAGATTTGTGAAAAAAAACCTTAAACTAGGCTCTTGATACCAAAATGATAAGAATCAAAGAGGGAATAACAAGAAGGAAAGTAAACAAACAAAGGATATGTGGATTAATATCTAAGTATTGAAATTACGGGCAACAAGGGGCTTGATACCTCACCTCCCAATTGATTTCAACACCCAAAAAAACCCCTAGTTTGAACAAATTAAAGGAAACCAAATACCACAAATGGCTAATCCTCAAATTAATTAAAACCAAAGAAGTTCAACGCCAATTTCAAGATTCTATCAACTAAACACTCACTAATTAACCACTAATTCCTTAAGGGAATATGCTAAGAAGAAGACTACAATTTAATAATATTGTTTAATATTCATCAAAATCTACCATGCAAAATGAGGAATTATCGTATTTAAACTAAAGAAATAAAATATAACTAGTTATTACAAATATGTCCTTACTGAGACAAGGTACTTGTTTGGTTGTCTTCTTTGTGGATTCTTGAATTTAAAGCCTAGCCACTTGCACAAATGGCCTCTTTTCTTCATCCACATCACTCCTATGGACTCCTATACTTCCCTTTACACAAACATTGTACGTGTCATCCATGCTATCCATGCTCGTGTCAACCATGCCATCCATGCTAGTATAAGCCTTGGTCCCACTTCAATTCAAGAGGTCAAACTCCTTCCCTTGGTACTCCATAACCACCCCTACCTCCATGCTACCAACATTCATCGTTATTGAACTCATCATTCATTTCATCATAGAGGGGATTTTGGTATTAGTAGTCTTGGTACGGCATTCATGGTGCATTTTATGGAGGTGATGTGTGGGAACCATGTAAGATTGCATTTGATGTGTTTTGGAGTAGAGTTTGGTATCGGATTTAGTTATCCACAAAAAATTAGTTCTCTTGTGGTGGATGATAGGGTTGTGGATTTGGATATGTTGTAGGTTATCTTATAAAATTTAGAGTTTTGTTCATTTGGAAGGTAGGTTGTTGGAAGTTTCGAGTTTGATTTGGTAAATGTAACATAATCTGTGAGCTTGACCTGGAGTAATAATGGTGGATTGCATCGACGCCCTATTTAACCCCTCATCTTCTATTTGAATTGATTTCCCTCGCTTCACCCTTACAAACCTATCCTCCATACCTTCCATTCTTCCATTTATTTCTGCCCTCATTTCATTCATACCCGCATATATTTCCGCTATTTGTTTGGTGAGGTGGGTGATAGACTCCATGATGTGGTTCGAGGCTTCACCACTTGGAATTGCATTCAAAATGGTACCTACAAAACTCAACAAACAATGTTAGTATAAAAATCTTCACGTCACTTGTATGTAAACTCTCAACTCACCTCCAAAGCGTCGTCTCAAGATTGGTAGTGAACTAGTTTTGTGTGATCAATTCAAGATTACCTATCCTTTGTGCTGGAGTGGATTCTTATGTCTCTTGAAATAAGGACAACTTGATTGATGGTAAAAATACTTGAATCAATAAGTTTATCTATGAATTAAGATAAGAAAAGTAGAAGAAAAGAAGCACGAAAGAAAACAGACTAAAAAAAAACTAACTAACAAAAGTAGAAAAATTACTAGTGTTGCTTAATTTGATGAATCAAAGAGATGATTGATGTTTAAAACTAGTTAAAAAGTGATTGAAGATGTTAATTACTTGTTAAATAGTTTTGAAATCGAAGAAGAAAGAGTTTAAAAAAAAATCACAAAGTTTGGACACTTAGAAAAATTTTTAGGTCCAAAAAACTTTAGGACCCCCCCAAAAAAACTAAGTGTTGAAAACCTGCAAATTTCACTCTCTGAATCTATGCCCCATGTGCCTGCTGACATGTTAGCTGATGCCAAGTACAAGGCAACCCTGTAATGAAGCCCATATTAACCACTTCCCACTTCCAAGTAGGAATACAAATATCCTAAAGCTTACCACCATGTCTCTAGTGCTCAACCTTAACCTGCTGCCAATTTGGACACTTAGCCACAAATTCCGCGATATCCTTCTTCATGCCATTCCACCAATAGACTTCTTGTAGGTCATGATACATCCTAGTGGATCCTGGATGAATAGAATACTGAGAACTGTAAGCCTATGTTAGCATCGCCTGTCTCAAGTAATCCACATTTCGAATACATAGTCTGCCCTAACAACGAAGAACACCATCTCCCCTTTGGCAGAAAATCTCAACCTTCTGTATCTGGACCACTTCTTTTAACTTAAGAAAAATGGGATCACTATCTTGCTTTTCTTTTACCTCAGCTATTAAGGAAGATTCTAAACCATTGTGAATCAAGGTATTACCTTCGGTTGAATCAACCAACGAAACTCCCAGTCTAGCAAGCTGGTGAACCTCACAAACTAAATCTTTCTTCTCATCCTCAATATGATAAACACTCCCCATAAACAATCTACTAAGAGTGTCAGCCACAACATTGGCTTTACCCGAATGGTACAAGAAACTCATATCATAATCCTTTAACAACTCTAGCCACCTTCTCTGACGAAGATTTAGATCCTTCTGGCTGAACACGTACTGAAGGCTCTTATGATTAGTTAAAGCATTAACATGAACCCCATAAAGATAATGCCTCCAAATTTTTAAGGCAAAAAACAACTGCTGCCAACTCAAGATCTTGAGTCGGGTAATTCTTCTCATGAGGCTTGAGCTGTCTAGAGGCATATGTTATAACCCTTCCATACTGCATCAACACACACCCTAGAAAAACTATGGATGCATCATAATAAACCACAAACCCATCAAAACACTGGCAGAGGCAAAACTGGAGCAGAGGTGAGTCGAATCTTCAACTCCTGAAAACTCTTTTCACATGAATTGGACAACTAAAAATTGACTTTCTTCTTAGTCAATATAGACATGGGGAAGCAATAGAGGAAAATACCTCAACAAACCATCTATAGTAATCGGCTAAACCCAAGAAACTCTTGATATCTGATGGAGAGATAAGTCTAGGACAATTCCTAATTACTTCGGTCTTTTGAGGATCAAGTCGAATGCCTTCCCCAAAAATGATATGACCATGGAATGCTACTGATTTCAACCAGAATTCACACTTACTGAACTTAGAGAATAACTGACGATCTTTGAGAGTCTGCTATACAATCCTTAAATGGTCCGCATGTTCATCCTTACTCCTAGAATAAACGAGGATGTCATAAATGAAGACTATAACGAACATGTCCAAGTACTACTTGAACACCCTGTTCATCAAGTCGATAAAAGCTACAGGATCATTCGTTAGTCCAAAAGACATAACAACAAATTCAAAGTGACTATACTGAGTTCTGAAGGCTGTTTTCAGAATGTCACATTCTTTGACTTTGAGCTGATGATAGCCAAATTTGAGGTCTATCTTAGAGAAATAATTAGCACCCTGAAGTTGGTAAAAAAATCATCTATCCTAGGGATGGGATACTTATTCTTTACTATGACTTTGTTCAACTGACGGTAGTCGATACACATTCTGAGAGAATCGGCATTCTTTCACACGAAAAGAACATGAGCACCCTATGGAGAGATTTTGGGCCTTATAAAACCCTTTTATAGAAGATCCTTTAACTATTATTTTAATTCATTAAGCTCAGCTGGATCCATTCGGTATGGTGGAATTGAGATCGGCTGGGTATCTGGAAGGAGATCAATTCTGAAGTCAATTTCCCACTATGAAAGACTCTGGGTAGATCTTCTGGGAACACTTCTGCAAACTCATTTACCACCAAAACTGACTCAAGTGTTGGGGTCTCAGACTTTGAATCCTTAAACCAAACAAGATGATAGATGCACCCTTTGGAAATCATTTTTCTAGCCTTAAGGAAAGGGAAAACCGACCTATAGGCACTGAGGCACTACCCTTTCACTCTATGTCTGGTTCATGGGGAAACTAAAATTGGAATACTTTGTTTCTACAATCAATAGAGGCATAGCAAGGGTGGATCCAATCCATGTCAAGAATGACATCAAAATCTATCATGTCTAACTCTACATGATCAACTGAGGTGACTTTCGAAGAAACTATGACTGGACAATTTTTGTATAATCGTCTAGAAATGACCGACTCACCAACTGGAGTAGGGACTGCGAATGGTTTTGAAAGAGTTTTGGGACTTACACCAATGTCTATTGCTATATAGATGTTCATAAAGAAAAGTGTGGACTCGAGATCTAACAATGCAAAGACATGAATAAGAAAGACCTATAACGTACTAGTGACCACATTAGGAGAACCCTCCTACTCCTATTAAGTCTGAAGGGCATAAAACCAATTTTGATAATTGTTTGCCAACTTTACTAAATGAGGCACCCTGCTGAGTCGGGGCTGCTTGTCAGAGCTGCTGATGAAGTACCCTGAGTGCGCCCAGTGATTTCACCTCTCTTGGCTGATGGATAATGTTAAAGTTTGTAGCCTAGCTTTCCATAACCAAAACACCCATACTTACCTATCAAAAATTCTTTTGGATAGTTTTTCCCACATTTCTTACAAGTTGGGAAAGTACGACCACTGGAAGTGCTAAAATGAGACTTAGAACCTGGTGCTCTACCTTTTTGATCTTGCCTGGGCCTGGGGGATGGAACACTGCCAGATGATGGTGCTAGGGATGAAGATATCTATAGATATTGAGAGCAATTACCACTACCAAACCTTTGCTGAGAATAATCAAAGTTCCCTATGTCATGACCCGAATCCCATTCAGGCCGGACTGGCACCCAAAACCGATATGGCCCGAGAGAACCAATCTTTGCTTGTGAACACTCGTATGCATAACCTTGTATGAAGCTTATTCTACTTTATGCCACTATACGGAAATCACAGACATGGAAACATATGCCATAAATATATATACAAAACTTGGCCGTTGGAGCCATTACGTCGAACTGAACATACATATCTTACATTCATATACCCACATAAGTCTACAAAGCCTCTACAGATACATGACTATGACAAACCTATAGTCGGGACACACTCCGCTCTATACTCATATACAATATCAAACCAATATGCATAATGACTCGGAAAAGCCCCGGATCAACTGGAGCTCACCAACAATCTGCGGATATCTTGTCGCCTACTACGAAGATCTACTAACACCTGTGCCTGCAGCATGTAAGGTAAGTCCCCCAAGAGGGGTCAGTACGAACAAAGTACTAAATATGTAAGGCCATATGAAACTATAATAATACATAAGTACTTCCAAGAAATTAAGCGTAAGAGAATAATCAATATGGATATACCTCCGTCCTGAATATGTGGAACCATGTTCATTACTTCTATTATTTCATTACTTGATCATTCAGTCTTACCGTCATCAGTATTGTACTAGCCTTTACCTTTAGCTCTTAATTTATGCAAGGGATATACTCTACTTTCTTTTACAACTATCTTCATTATGTGGATCTTACTATAATACCGATCATCACCTTCTAGGTGGGTTATAATGCAATACCAATCATCACCTTATAGGTAAGTACATAATACCGGGCCTCAACCTTTGGTGGGCTATATTAAATAAGTATATAGTACCGGACCTCCACCTTTGGTGGGCTATAATATATATATGCATATAGTACCGGGCCTCCACCTTTGGTGGGCTTTAATATATAAGTATATAGTACCGGACCTCCACCTTTGGTGGGTTATAATATATATATGTATATAGTACCGGGCCTCCACCTTTGGTGGGCTATAATATATCTATATATAGTACCGGGCCTCCACCTTAGTGGGCTATAATATATAAGTATAATACCGGACCTCCACCTTTGGTGGGTTATAATAAATAATACCGGGCCTCCACCTTTGGTGGGCTATAATAACTAACATAGCATGATATTGGGATTATTCCATCTTGAACTTATACCCTTTAGATTGTGATCCATAATAAAGCATAAAGTAACCATATGTGCATTACTTCTTTACAATACCCTTTCCTTTACATAGTTATGACAGTGACACATTAAAGATCATGACATTAATTGAAGCACACACTTATATACACATTTCACTTCACTCCTTTACTTTATGAGATTGACATCTTCACTTATGAGGAATAATTATATTAACTTGCACATCACCTCTCTTATTACTTTTATGAGGTCTTATGAGATTAGTACCTTTACACTTGGGAGAGATTGGTACCAACATATCCATAATATTATTAGACTTTGGAACATGACATGATTGGAAAATGCTTTCCAAGAATAAATAGATTCTCCTTACATCTTACTCTCTTTGGGATAGTTCTTTTAGAAATTTTAATGTTATGACAACTTTACTTGAAGCGTTGGATCATTAACCAATGAGTGAGAGACATGGGAATAAACATTGTGATAAACATAGCATTATTATAAACATAGCACTATTGGAACCTTTGGACACTAATCAATGAACAAGAGACATGAGTATAACCACTATTGGAACTTTGGAACATACCCTTATTGGGCTTTCGGAACATTAACCATGAATATGAGACATGAGGTTCACAATTGGTCAATGAGTAGGAACTATGTGATAATGACCATTGATAACCGGATATAGGATACCTTATCACATTTTGGGATAGAACAAGTGTAACGTCAATGTGAATACTATTTGCTGCAGAAAGATACGGACAAAGTAACCTTACATACCTTATCCTTCCAATGTAAATATACAATCCAATATGTGAGCACAACAATCCCGCTCCTTCCTTACGTTTCACTCTACATCACAAGTATATAAAGGAACCAACATTAACCACCAATTACCTTATAAATGCATATGACAACAATGAGTTACATGTTTATCTTTAAAATGTCATTTCCTTTTCTACAATACCATTTACGGCATTGTCATACCAATAATACCCCATTCATGCCATACATTGACCACAAACTACATTTCAAGTGTATAAGACAACCATAAGTTACATGAGTCCCATATTCACCCTTTACAATACCATGCATGGTCCTTTTCATGCCCATAATACCATAACACTTTATACATTGACCACAACATCACATACCAATAGCATTTCACCACAAGGTTTCTCCTTTACACTTTTTCATAAGCACCATATCACAATTAATCCATCAAGTCACCTTAATACACCTCATATCACTTATCGGCCAAAATCCCATAATATACACTTATAGAAAAAAAAAAAAGTTTAAGACCACAATCACACCATACATGTTGATATTTTACCCATACCATGCTTTTTAATCAAAACCACAAGTCATAATTCAAGTTACAATCCCATGGATAACACATCTTTTTAACAAAAACCAAAAGTGCCATGTCCAACACTTCCAAGCATTACCAACATGATCTACATAATTTCTCCTGCTTATAATATGTTAAAGTACAAGAATAATAACTTACCCAAGCTTGGAAGATAATGATCTTGTCCAAACATTCCTTAGGGTTTGAAGAGCCACCAAAAGAGTTATCTTGGAAACTCTAGAAAATGAGAGAAAGTGATGTGTATGTCTAATGAATTAAAATATGATTTTCCCCCATTTTTATAGGCCTTGTATTCATGCTTATCTAGTCTCACATGTGTGTTTACTAGTCAATGGAAGAATGGGTCTTTTTGACCCATTGGACCATGCATTTTGGCTCCACTTTGGGCCTCAAATTGGCCCATTAACACATATATTATCTTGTCCCACTAAAATCAATGTGTATTCCCTCATATTCGTATTACAACGATATTCCCACTCACGATATTTATATTCGTAGCCTCAATCCCAAAAGTAAGCGATTCTAGCCACATATGGCCTATTTTGACCAAAAGGGTAAAATCGTCATTTCGATGCCAAATTAGTTCACGAGTAATTTTATCACACCAATATAATATTTCACTCATTTCATGTATATGCTCATGGTTATAGAAGAAACGTGGCAAAAATTGGCTCGGTACGTCCCCGGGCACCCTTGGGACTTAAGAAAATTTCCAACTTTGAAAAAGTGGCAAAACCAGCCCGGCACGCCCTTGGGTGCACCAGCTTGCTTCCTCTGGACTAAAAATTTTAGCCCAGAGCGGCGTGGCATGCCCCACCCTTAAAATTTTTGAAAATTTCATTTTTTGACTTTTCTTCGCGGGTTTGGTTAGATACTTCAAGTCCTATTCTTTAACTTACTTCTTATCCTTAATATCATTTGTTTGGAGGTCCTCTTAGCCTCATTTTGAACCCCACAAATGCTCCATTAAAATCGCAAAACACCTCCTACGTAGGGCTAATCACATGTACGAGGCCCACTTTAAATTTTCTCATCATTAACATTACCAAATACATACATATAGCTCTCGACACCTAAGTAAACATTATTCAACGTCGTCAAGAAGGGTTGGGAAGGTACGGGGTGTTACACCCTATTCTATCTCTTTTATTCATATTCTCCTTTTCCTTCTTCTTAACCTTCTCTCCCTTAATCAGCTGAGCATGCACCATAAACCTAGATATGTCTATCTCCTTAACAAACATAGCAGTCCTACACTCCTTGACTATAATCTCAAAAATACTAGACATAAACTTACTCATACGGGCCCTGGAGTCAGAAACCATGGCTGGAGTAAACTATGCAAGCTGAGTAAACTTAAGAGAATACTCTTTCACACTCATGCTACCTTACTTTAGTGAGTTAATGAACTCTTGAACCCTGGACTCCCTCAACTCAAGTAGGAAGAACTTGTCCAGAAAGGAAGTAACAAACTCATCCCATCCTACTGGTCCTGCTTCTGCACCTCTATCCTTCTTTCACTGTTTGAACCAAGTGTGATCTACTTCTTTCAATTGATAAGTAGCCAAGTCAGCACTCTCAACTGGAGTGACACCCATGATTTCTGTAACCTTCTGCATAGCATCAATAAAATCTTACAGATCTTCCCAGTGTTAGAATCATGGAACTCAGAAGGATTCATTCTAGTGAAGCCCCTGACTCTAGCCTCTGCTATGGTACTAGTGGGTTTGAATGGGGCAGCAACCTACTGATTAGTCTGGGCAGTCATGGCCTAGGCTAGCACCATGAAAGCAACGGGTCTAATAAAGCTGGTGGTGCTTGCTGGTTTCAATTTCTATTTTTCCTTCCATTTGCTCTTCTGGGAGGCATTTTCTGTAAACTCATGGAGCACGAGTTAGAAAAACAGTTTAATAGAGTTCACACTCTATCGCATGATATGAACATGAAAGAAGTGAAACCTTTCCTAAAATATTTCATAGCCTTTCACTCATAAGTGTGGCGTGCTTCTCACCCATGAATAAGACTCTACTTAATGCGACTTTAAGACACCGTAGGACACTTTAAACCTTGTGCTCTGATACCATGTTTGTCACGACCCGAGACTACCCTCTAGTTGTAACAAGGTGCTAAGAGTCGCAAGTGACCCCAAGCTAACCCATGGCCTGGCATGACACTAAGAATTAATGTATAAAGTGAATAACACGGTGTAGAAGCTAAAGTATGGCTGAT
This sequence comes from Capsicum rhomboideum, assembly GCA_031232105.1. NCBI lineage: Eukaryota > Viridiplantae > Streptophyta > Magnoliopsida > Solanales > Solanaceae > Capsicum > Capsicum rhomboideum. The sequence continues at coordinate 47,603,945 of CP124708.1, read as the reverse complement.
ATATGAATAATCAAAACCAGATGTCAATGTTTAAAACAAAATGGAAAACGACTGAACATGACATAAACTAAATGGCTACTATCTGTCTAAAAGCCTTTAAATACGATGAGTTATTGGGACAAACCCCCTAATTAACTTTAACTATCTAAATCTGAATGATATTGGAAAGAAAGACTAATAATTGGCCCTCGAATGATGAGGACTCACCAAACACAGCTAATAAAGTGATGCTGGATCAAGCTAACCACGATCAGGATGCTGAACGTCTGAACCAATATTATATGACAATATACCTCAAAGGAAAGTATGTGGTTAGTACATTGAATGTACTGAGCATGTGAGATATGCGCTACACTATATAAGATGAACCTGCTGAATGTGACATAATAACCTGAACATGGGACTAAGCTCTGTAAACTGATACCATAACCAAGTAGTAAACATATGACACTATAAGATGTTGTATAAACTAAATGCAAGGTCAAGCGAGGTATGAGACTAAACTGTGGGAGGATTATGTAATTGACATAGACCATGTGAGCAACATGGAATCCAACCTGTAACCCAATTTGGAAGGGTGTTCTATACCTTGCCAAGGGTAAGAATCATGATTGGCGTGAATTAACTCATTAGCCCATTAAGGAAAAGGGATACACTCTCAACTTGTAAGGACCCTTTTTTACCTATGGTGGCATGTAGTTTAGGACTTGGGTTATCTGAACCCTTGTCCTCTCAGTACTAAGTACTTCTCCCTATTGAAATCAAACTGATATACTAAAATGCTCGACAACATTGATTTTCTCAAACTGAAAGATAAGTGCTTTATCTGAAAGCATTCTAAATAATGACAAATGAATAATTAAGTATTCAACTAAAAATGCATGATATCCTAGGTCATCGGGTGTTCAAAACCCGCCATCTCAAAAGAAGGCAACTACAAATGGCAATTCTATAAACTGACCATAAGATGAAATTTCATAACTCGTGAGTTGAATATTATTGATTTTTGCTGAAGTTTATCAATAACCATGATAGACAACTCAATTTGTTTGAACCATTAATATTCATGCGCTCGAGGTGACGTTCGGGATGCCTTGACCCTGGGAATTCAACTTGCTATTGTTTATACCCCAAGTTAATCATGTTAGTTTAGTTCATAGGTATTTTATACTTTAAAACCATCATATCTCTATATTACACCGCTTAAATAAATAATCAAGAACTAGTTTAGTCTAGTGAATAGTTAAACGACAAGTCCCTGTGGGTTCGACATCCGTCTCGAAAGGGCCACTTTATTACTTGAAAGATCACGTACACTTGCGTGTTTAGCTGGGTCGCAACAAGTTTTTGGCACCATTTCCTGGGACTTTGGTTTTAATTGTTTGTCTAGATTGGACTTGTTCTTTTTATTTGTTTGAGTTGTATATAATTTATTTTTGTACAAAGTTTTGTATTACTTTTCTACCACTCTTTTTGATATGTCAGCCTGGGATAGATGGTCATTGAATAATGACAATTCGTGTTGTTTTTGTGGAGGATCACACTTGGATGGTAATTGTCATGATGTTCAAGAGAGAAGGTTGTCCTGCCCAATCTTTTGAATTGAATAGATGTCAGATGTGTAGTGGTCAGGATAGCCATTGGAGTGACTGTCCAAACTATTATTCCCCTCCCCTGAACCCCTATTATGATCAGTTTGTTGTTTGTGATGATGGCAGGGCTAATGAAGCTAATGAGGCAGAACATGAGGCTTACTTTATAGATATGCTGAAGCGAGTAATGGAGCTGTAGACACAACAAATGGAAGACATGCAGAGAATGAGGGAAGCCACCGAGAAGATGCAGTCCCAAGTCACAAAGTTACAGGCTAGGGCTAAAAGTTGTGTTGATTAGCAAGTTACAGTCTTATCAAAGGAACCCCGGATTGATGAAGAAAGGGAGACACTAGTAGAAGAAAGTTGTGATGAAGAAGACATAGTGAGCCAGGAATTGCTAATGGAGCAAGCACAACAATTAAAAATTCATGAGTGTCTCCGGGATGGTCTCACAACCATGGCAACCCAATTAAAAGAGGGGAGAGATGAGCTTATTTCAGAGATAGAACATTTTTTCTTAGATATTCTTGACTTGAATGTTCAGTTGATGAAAAAGATTAAGATGTCTAATGTCCAATCACCAATAGTTGCAGAGACTAGCCATTCTATGGAGAAAGAAGAAGAATATCAACAATTCGACTATCTTTCTTTGATTGAGGCTGACGTTGAGAGGGAGTATAAATGTAAGCATATTGCAGCTAGTGCAAGTGGAAAAGTAGGACGTATTGGATCTCATTCAAAGAATTTTTCTACATTATGTTTAGATGATGGCATGTATTTTGAGTCATCTGAACTAGTGGAGGATTGTGTAGATGAGAAACAAGAATCCTACATTCTTAAATTTGCACCAGACAAGCAACAAAACAACATGCCTCACCTCAGGGTTAAGCAATTTAACATGCACCATCCATCACTTGGTCCCTTCATATGTTCACCACCACCCTATGAGTGAAGCAAGAAAATGGATGCGATGTTGGGGGTGAAATTTATATCCTCAAGGTGGAGGAAAAAGGTGATGGGTCATGCCACGACGTTAAATTAGGCGCTTGTGGGAGGCACCCCAACGTTTAGTAAGTAGTTTGTTTTTATTATTTTTTTATTAGTGTCACCTTTGTCTTTATTTTTTTGCAGATTAGGGGAAGTCTGAGTACCTAAAATCTTAGCTAAGGATCATTGTAAAAACTAAGTGTGGGGTCCTCCGGACCTCTTTGATGGATAAGATGCTACTAGCTAGGCCTAGAGGCCTCAGGGAGTATTTCTCTTTCTTTATTCTTTGAGTTATACTTTGGGGACAAAGTATGATTTTAAGTGTGGGGTGGAAAATCTTCTGATTTGGTTAGGGTGGAGTGTGCTATAGGAGTCTTTTGGTTATTTGTTTTTTGCTTATGTTGCTTCAGATTTAAAAAATACAAAAATTTATTTGTTTTTTTCTTATGTTGCTGAAAATTTGAAAGATACAAAAAGAGTTTATTTGAGTAATTTTTAGTTTTATTTAGGAGCACACTTCATCCACCCCTTGGGTTTTTTTCGGTTCTTTTCCGAGGGGAAGCCCTTTGAACCCAGTATCTTTTTTATTTTTAGGAGTAATTTTAAAATTTTAGAGATGCTCTAATCATATGCTATGCATGATTGCATGATGCAAGTTGGTTTTGAATGTTGAAGCATGTGTAGTGAATTGAATGACTATTGTTGAGACACCTAGGCTCATTTGTTTGACTCTTTTGTGATGTTGGCTTATTGTTGAATTCTTGCTATTGCTTGGTTGAGAGTCTGTAGGGATCCGTTTTTATTTAGACATGTGCCATGCGTGAGTGAGGTTTTTGTTATATCCCATAGGAATATAGATGTCTAGAACTTGCCCGGTGTGTTTGCAAAGCGAAATAAAGGGTGTTGAGTTTAGGAGATGATATAGGCATTTCTTTGATAGCCATATTTTATACCTACTTTATCTACCTTTTTTGCATGATCGTAGTTAGCCCCGTTGAGCCTTTAGCCTATTCTTTGGTAGCCTTATACGTAGCTTAATCCTTTTCTTTCAATTAACCATAATTTGATCCAAAACTCCTAAGCGCCTTAGTTGAGAAATTAAGATGTTAAGGAGTGTAAAACATTGAAGAAGGAAAAAGTGAAGTTGAAGCCCCAAGTAAATAACTTTTGGGTGTGTGAAAAAGTTTATGTGTTGTTGGTAGGGAGTAATGTAATGAAAATAAAAAATTGACCAAAAGAAGTGAATCATGTGTTGATATCAAATACTCCTTGCCTAATCTGTGTAGGCTAGTTTAGAGAGATGGGGCAAAACAAAAGAGAGTTGGAAAGACAAAAGTGGTGTGAAATAGATTTGTTGGAGGTCATCTTAATGTAAATTATAGTGTATTAAAGCGCTTAGGGAAGATACTCACTATTCTTGACCAAATAGTTCCTACCCATCCCTTAGCCTACATTATAACCCTTAAAGTCCTACTTGATCTTGAGCTTTGACATTCTGATACTAGTGGAGTACTACACTAAGGGCCAGCTTATGGTTCATCTTATGTGATATGTGAATTCTTTGTGAGAGTGAGCGGAATTTGATTCTTACACCCATTATTGTGATAAATTGCATATCTGTGAGTGAATGTGGGTGACTCTCTTGTGGTGAGGGAACCTGTTTGATGATAGATAGGTGACTTATATGATCACTTTGTTGAGTAATGTGCATGAGTTGGCAAACTTGGTAGAGTCAATTCTTGAGGCTAGGAAGTGTTGAGGTAGTATTCATGTGTTTCAAGTTGTAATATAACATGCCAAATGTAGAGATTGCTATTCATGTGGTCGTTGTAGTGCTAGCTTGAGTCTCTTAGTTGTAGTAGTAATTATAGAGTCGTCTTGAGTTGATTATGGTTGTTGTTCGAGGACGAACAAAGGTTTAAGTGTGGGGTGGTGATCTAAGGTGTATTTATATGCCTTATTGTCGACTTTGACCCATGTTTACCTTATTGCTATCCATGCCTTATTGCCTTATTGAGAGCAATAAGTGCGTATTTTGTATTGTTTTGATGGAATATTTGATATTGTGTTAATAAATATGATTATACCCTTGTAGGTGGAATTTCCAACTATTTTGGAGCATTTTTTGAAGTCGAAAGTGAGGATTGAAGGACTTACGAGCAAAGGATCTTGAAGATAAGAGACAAGCCCAAGATTTGGACTTGAAGAATCCACCCGAATCCATGAAGAAAGGAAGAAAATCAAAATTTTAGGCATTGACGCGCCAACTAGCATACCGGGCCACTTTGGACCAATATTTTGTTTGGATGAACAGCAGAGGGGCGCTCCAAGGGGCGTCCCGGGCTGCTCATGCACCACCTTTCAGGGGCAGAAATTTGGCTAAGTCCCAGGCGCGCCCAAGGGCGTGCCGGGCTGTTTTTTGCCAAATTTCTTCTCTGAATTCCAGCCTATAAATAGGGTTCTTGGGTTATTGTATCAAGGGAGGCATAAATATTCCATCTTTTGTAGACTACTTTAGGGCATTTTTGGCATTGAAATTAAGGTTCATACTTCTTCTTTTCATATGTTATTTCTTTTTATGTTTTTTTATCAATTTATGATGTTAAAACAAGCCATGAGTGGCTAAAATCGTTTATTCTTAGGGTTGAGGCGACGAACATGAATCTTGTGAGTTGAATATTATTGATTTTTGTTGAAGTTTATCAATAACCATGATAGACAACTCAATTTGTTTGAACCATTAATATTCATGCGCTCGAGGTGACGTTCAGGATGCCTTGACCCTGGGAATTCAACTTGCTATTGTTTATACCCCAAGTTAATCATGTTAGTTTAGTTCATAGTTATTTTATACTTTAAAACCATCATATCTCTATATTCCACCGCTTAAATAAATAATCAAGAACTAGTTTAGTCTAGTGAATAGTTAAATTACAAGTCCCTGTGGGTTCGATATCGGGCTCGAAAGGGCCACTTTATTACTTGAACGATCACGTACACTTGCGTGTTTAGCTGGGTCGCAACAGTTCTCACTCCTTTTAACTCTTAATTTTTTAATTAAAGTGCTTAGGAGTTTTGGATCAAATTAAAGGTCTATTGAAAGAAAAGGATTAAGCTTCATATGTGGCTACCAAAGAAAAGGCTAAAGGCTTATCAGGGTTAACTAGGATCATCCATTGTAGGTAGGTAAAGCAAAGGATAAAAAAATAGGCTAATCAAAGAAACGCCTATATCATCTCTTAAATTCAACATTCTTCATTTCGCTTTGAAACACACTGGGCAAGTTCTAGACATCATATAAAAGCATTGAATATCAAAAAACACCTAACACACATGGCACATGTTCAACTCAAGAAGGATCCATACAAACTATCAATCAAGCAAACAACAAGAGTTCGAATTTAAGCTAAAAACCGTATAGGAGTCAAGTAAAAGAGACTAGGTGTATTAAAAAAAGTCATTCATTTTTCTTCATAGCATGCTCAAATTTAAAACCAACTTGCTTCATTCAGTTCATGTGTAGCACCTAATAAGAGCACCTGACATTCAATTGGTCCTAAAGACTCTTTAACTCCTACTGACTAACTCTTCCCTCAAGATGGTCGTCAACCATCTATCGTCACGAAAAGTCATTCTACCTAAAAATTAATAAAACTATTCTAAAATAAAAAAGAAAGTCGGTTCAAAGGGACTCCCCTCAGAAAAGAACTAAAAAAAACAAGTGGTGGGCGAAGTATGATTTACTAAAGAACTAAAAAGCTATAAAGAGACACAAACTATTTTAATCTAGAAAACTAAAGGAAAATCTTTTTGTGTTTTTTGAATTTTAAATTATTTCTTTTCAAAATTTCTCAACTAAAGCAAGTAACTAAAAAAAAGCAACTCCTATAGCATACTTCACCCATAACAAATATCGGATGAATCTCACCCCACACTTAAAGTCATGCTTTGTCCCTAATGTATTAAACAAAATAAAATAATGGTTAGAAATAATTCCTGAGGCCCTCTACGGCCTAGCTAGAAGCATGTCTTCTCTCAATCTTTCATCAAAGGGTGAATGACCCCACACTTATTCTTCATCCATGCCACTTAACTTCAAAATCCAGGTACTCGTACTTTTCCTAATCTGTACAAACCAAAAACAAAAACAAAAAACAAAAGTGACACTATAAATATAAAACTATACTATTGCAACTTAGGTTGCCTCCCAAGCAGCGCCTAATTTAGTGTTACAGCATGATGCAAGTCATAGATCAATCGAATGTTCCCAAACTTTTTTTCCTCATATGATACAACATCAGCCTCTTCTCCACTATAGGAGGATCACAATTATCATTCACTCTCTTTACCTTCAAATATTCCACTTTTTCGATCCCATATTCTTCCACCCACACATATCATTTAACACCTTTGTGATCATACACAAATCTCTATAGTGTGGAGGAGTAGAGAGGGACATATAAACTTTAATTATTGCCTCCTTATCAGAGACCTTCATCTTAAGCTCCCCTTTTCATACATCAATCAAGGCTCCACCGGTGGCTAAGAATGGGCATCCCAAAATAATTGGTACCTGCTCATCTATTTCAAAATCTAAAATAATAAAGTCCGTAGGAATCATAAACTTACCTACCTTGATGAGCACATCTTCAATTACTCCTTCCAGTTGCACACAAAACCGGTCTGCCAAATATAGAGTGATATTAGTTGGGCGTGGCTTTTCCAAACCAAGTATTTGTAACACAGATAAGGGCATCAAGTTTATACTTTCCCCAAGATCACATAATCATGCCCAACCTCATCTTTACCAATTTGTATAGGGAGGGTGAAACTCCAAAGTTCTTTGAGATATCTAGGAAGCTTGCTCAATACCCTCAAACTACACTCTTCAGTGAGTGCAACTATCTCAAACTCAGCCTCCACCTCTCTCAAGTATATGGCATATTTAGGCATGTCCCTCAAAGCATCAATCAAGGGAATATTAATGCAAAGCTTCTTTAAGATATCGAGAAACTTCTTAAAATTTGCATCCTCCCTACTTTTCTGGAATCTCTGTGGAAATTGTGGTGGAGGTCTCTCAACCTCATTCTTAGCCTGCTCAACAACCTCTTTATCTCTACTTTCTTCTTGCATAGACTCTATTGCTGAAGTTGGTGTTGGAATTAACCTTTGTGGGAAAGGAGGTGGATACTTACAGTTGTCCCAGATAATTCCTCTCCTTTGTGGAAGCTATACATCTGGCAACTCCACACTTGCCTCTTGAACTTTTTGTTTAGGATTCTCTTCAACTGACTCTCTTTAATTCCTTAATGTAATTGTCACTACCTACTTTGGATTATTCTTTGTATCACTCGTTAGTGCACCTGCTGGTCTTGCATGTTGTGATAAAACTAGTTGGCCCACTTGATGCTCAAGTTCATGAATGAACTTTTGCATTTCGGCCATAATCAGAGTCTATTATTTTCTCGACCCAAACCTATCATGAGTGGCACCCACACTAACCCTCCGATAACCATCCAACCCAAATACTCAATACCGACACTTCATCAAATTTTAAGAGAACTAGTCATTCCATTAAATAAACCAATAAGTCAAAATTGTTGTAACAATAAAATTCAAATGCAGAAAAATAGGAAAAGTCTAAAATACCTCCAAGAACTGAAAGTCATTGTACCAAAACACTACAATTGTTAATAAAAGGGTTTAACTCTAAAACAAGTGAAAATATCCTAGTTTAAAACAAATGGACCAGAAACTAAGTAGATGAATCATGGTTGCCCGAAAGATGTAGCTCACATTTGAGTCGTAATGCAGTTTGCTCTAAAGATGAGGTCTCGATAAGTTCGTCGAAAAATGCTCTGCACTCAAGTAAAAAAGAGCACATAAAGTATTAGTACACAATAAATAATGGTGACTGGTAGGGTCATTGTCCAACCCAAAATAAGAAATGTGAACAAGCAACCATAACTTAGTAAACAAGAATAACAAGTAACACCTACCATATAACCTTACTTCAATTATGTGATACTTAGATTTTTCAAACAACACCACAAAATTCAGTCACGTGCAAGTCAATATATACAACAACCCAAGTCAACAACAATGAATACCAACATTAACCAAGTCAACAAACCATGACTCAACAACAATAAGTTATATCTTGCCACACATAAATAAGTAGACAATAAAAGATATAAACCAATCACTTGTAAATTCAGCCTGGACTACTCAACAATCCAATTCAACAATAATAATAACAACGATCATAAACCTTGGTTGATACAAGCCAAATCAGCGTAAACCTTTTAAGGACTATAATTCAAGGCCGACACAAAGGGATCCTAGCCATGATTATCTCAAGGATAAAAGGATACATTTGGAGGACTCTTTTCAAGCTCCCAAGAGTTCAATACCATATGTGGATGGTAGCTTGGAGTCAAGAGAACCAAATCACCTCGAGACCTCTACTAGAAGGCAAGCACGAGAACTACAAACACTCCAAGGTTTATTGATGAAGCTAGATGTGTTTTAAACCATCTTGACACCATTTAAGGAGTGTTGTGTGATTACTAATGCATTCAAGAAGTATCGAAAGCCATTGGAGAGGTCGTCGGAGAGTTAAGAGGAGCCAAACGATAACCTGGAGCCACCTACACCCTGACCTGCGGCCGCAGGTCATCTATCTGCACCAGCAGATGGCCATTTTGGCCCTTCCAGTGGCACCTCTGCCCTGACATGCTCCCACAAGTAACCAATCTGCATGGGCGGATGCCCAATTTGCTGAAATGGGTCACTTTTGGGCCCATTAAATATAGTAAAAGGCCCAAGGCTATAAATACTAGTTCTTCTTCATTTTTAAGGAGCTTTTGATGAATTAAGATGAGATATACACTTGATAGTGTGAGAGCTAGGATTAGCTTATGCTGAATAATCGTTTTGAAACTTTGGTTACATGGGAGTTTGATTCCCTTGTGGTTTACATATGTGAATTGGTGCTTGTAGGATTAATTCAATAGAGGTTTTAGGGTTTAAAATACCCTTTGGTTTCTTTTATTTTCCTATCTTTGTGTCATTCAATCTATCTTTACTTTCTTGCCTTGTTATCTTAGTTTGTTTTCATAATTTCCATACTTTATTTCTCTTCTCGTATTTTGTCCAGTATCATTTGGTATCAGAGCCAAGATTGAGTTTGTTCCCATGAATTCAATCTTGGGTTTTGTTATCTAGAAAATTGAAAATAAAAAAAAATCATTTTTGAAAATCCCCCGCAAAAAATTGAGTTTTGCTTTTTGAGTCTTTCTTGAAGTTTCTGTACTAGATCGTGTTCTCTCTAGTATATTTGAGTCAAAATCTTGAGCTTTGAGCTTGATTTGAGTAGATTTGAAGAAACCCTAATGTTGTGTTCTTGACTTTGAAGAAAATTAAAAAAGGGTTTCTCGATCTTGTGATTTTGGCATGAAATTGAGGGTTAAAATAGTTGGAAAGCATTTCCAAAACCAAAAGAACCCTAGATCTAAAAGATGGTCCGATTTGGAGAGATTTTTTAAGATCCACCATTTTTGGGTTTGAAGCTCGAAGAAATGTGCAAGTGGGTTTGAAAATCTGGAAATTTTGGTTGGGATTTGAGGCTTAAAATCACTTGGGTTGTGTTCGAAAGGTTGAAGGATCTTAGCTTTAAAATTTCATCGAATTCCGAGCTAAAGTGAGACAGTTATGAATTTTGGATCTTAATAAAAGTTCTTGGTGTTCTTGAGGATCTTTAAATCTTCAAGAAGAAGAATCCTCAAAAGGTGTTTTTAGATACAAAATAGGGCCAAAATAATCAAGCAAAAAGTGTTAGTACTAAAGAATATTCCAAAAAGGGAAGGTACTAGGAAATATAATCCAAGAGAGCCCACAAAAAGTGAAAAATCAGAGGCTTCAGCTGGTCTGCCCAGGCCACCTGTTCCCTCACCTGCGCCAGTAGATGACCATCTGCGTGGGCAAGTGACCAAGACAGGTCACACTGGTTTGACATGTGCCCTCACCTGCGGGGGCAGGTCACGACCTACGTGGGCAGGTCACTCCAACGCACCTTAAAGGTTCAAAATCCCATTTTGCTCAGGTTCCATCGTCTTAGTTTCATTTTTTTGATTCCTAATTTCATTTCTTGATTCCTAAACTTATTATCAATGGGTAATTGTCCTTACTTAGTTTATTGATTATTCTTAGAGTCCGTTCTTTCTTAGTCCATTTTTTTTTGTACTTTTATCTTTTGTTTAGTTGTTACTTCTTTATTCAAGTCTATTGTTGTTTGTTTGAGTCATTTATTCTTCTTCAAAACAAGAATCCATTCCGACCACGAGTAGAAATTGACATAAAATCTTCCATTGGAGTAGAAACGATCTTTCAATGCTAGTGACTCCTATTGTGAGGCATACAAAGGTGAGAATCTTACTAGTGTTGGTGAGGAGCTTTTACTACTAACCTTGTTTTCTCCTTTTTGTAGGTACACAGAGCTATAAGGAAATATGTCTTCGATAGCCTCGGATACGTATGACTACGACATAGGAGACTATGATTATGGTGAAGAAGGCTATGGCTATGACGAAGATTGAGATTATGGAGGCTATGAATATAGCCATGATCAAGAGCCATGTAGGAATAAGAGATACTATCCCGAAGAAGGATATGAAGCAAATGGTGAGTTTATCCCTTACGGTGAATACGAAGAGGATGAAGAGCCTTGCGATGGTTCTTATGAGGATGAAGGGGTATGTGAGAAGCCTTCCACTTCCCGCTTCAAGTATGAGGAAGTTGTGAGGTATAATCCTTTCTCCTATAAACCTTATAAGAGTCATGGTGGGAATGTACATGAGGAATGTGAAGATTCATATTCCTCTTCTTGTGGTATTTATTAATGCATTACAAATGGTTACACTACATAGAGTAAAAGTCATCCAATATGAAGAAGAGAGTGTGCATCTCCAATGTCTAGGGGTACAACATCCTATTCATCTTGTTCTAGTACTCAAAGATTAAGAATTCGGAGCCAAGGTAGATATGAGGGATATAGTAAGAGTCATGGTTTCACTAGAACCCCTCTTTCTATCTTCAAAGGAGGACGTGATCCCGAGGTTTATTTTGATTGGGAATTGCAATGTGAAAGGTTTTTCAAGGAATATGATATGAGCGAAGTTGAACAAGCCATATATGCCCTTAAGTTCATTTAAGGTACGACATTGAGGTGGTGGGAACTTGCAAAAAGGCCCAATCAAACATGGAGTACCTTGAAGGGGTTCATGAAGTCCAACTTTGTGCCAAAAGGATACACGAAGCTCTATAATGTTGATCCTAAAAGACAAGTTGACCTTAGAAAAGTGATTGTTTGTGGGGTTTCGGGATGCATTCTTGTTCTCAATGATTGGTGCTATGTAAACTACATCACTCCCTATATGGTAGACTATTTAGGGATACCTCAAATATCCAAGCATTATCCATATTTCTTGTAGGGCTATAGGGTTTCCAAGAGTGTAAAGGTTTCCTTCACCCGAAATGAATTCTATGAGGAAGTGTGGTGTGATATATTTCCCTTGGACTTTAGACACTTATTATTGGTTGCTAATTGGTTTGTGAAACATAGAGTTCTGAATGAGCAAAATTGCCCTAAGATTGTAGTGGACCAATGGGGAAACCACCTCTTTCCACCTACCCTTCCCAAGACCCAAAGAAATATGACCACTTACTCCAAGTTCTTTGATGATGAAAGACAAAAGATTGAGAGGAGTAAGGGAGTGCAAAGTGGTAACCCAAGAGTGGAAAAAGGAGAGGTAGTGAGGAGTGAAGTGAGGGGGTTACCACAAATTCAATCTAACCTTTTATTTTGTCCTTCTCTTAGTGAGGACACTTGTGTAGGTACAATCGTGGAGAGTGAAGAAACACAAGTTTCCAACAAGGATTCAACATCTACGAATGTGATGGACAAGATAGCTTCCTACCTCTCGGAATTAAAAGCCTTACCCCAAGGTAAAGAAGAATCTTCCCATGAGCTTTAAGGTAACAAAGCTAACTCTTGCACTTTAATAAATATGAAAGATCATTGTGTGGCTAGTAGCCAATTGAGTGTGATTGATAGCTTATCCATATGTGAGCCTAATGATTCTTTACATCGTGATGATAATATACATGTTGAGAGTGCGGATACACTAGTTGATCCTGTTGATGACCAAATTGACTCTTCTTGTAAGATCGATTTGAGTCCACCTTGTGTTGAAGCCTTTGTGTTGAATAATAGTACATTATCTCATGAAAATGGTGTTGATCAACTTCTGTGTGAATCTAGTCCACTACTTGAGGGTGTTTGTGATGTAATTAGTGAACCCCAAGTTAGTGATGATGTTGTTAATGTTGATCATTTGAATAGGAGTGACTCTTTGAGCATGTCTTTTGATGAAGATCCTATTACTTGCCTTGCTCATAGAGGTGATCTTGTGTTGGACACTTCTTCAAAACTTGATAATTGTCTTTTTGAGAGAGAACTTACATATTCTAATCCTCCTTCATGGATTGACCCTTCGCTCTTTAAGTATAATGTTTTGTTTGAAGAGGATGAAATCACTCCTAGTCCGCTACCTAGTGGTGAAGATCATGTTAATGATGTAGCTTTTCTTGACGGCTATATTCTCTATAACAACTCACTATGGTGTGACAACATTCCTCCTAAAGATGGAAATCTCTTCTTAGAAGATGAGAGTACTCTTATGGGAATGGAATGTGAAGAAATAGAAGGTGCTCTTTGTGTCCCAACTATTTCTTCTTCTTTAAGTGTTCCAATTCTTGAGCATACTCTTGATAATATTCTTGCACATAATATTGAACATGTTCTTGAGGACACCTTAGAGGAAATCACTTTGCATGACACTTTTCTTTACTCTCTATTTGCTTATGATATTGCCAATGGCTGTGTAGAGAGTATGTCTTTTTATGATCGAGGCATCTTTTAGGAGAATGAGCATTACATTGACTCATGTTCATGGATACTTCTCCCATTTGGCCCTGGTGACCATTTCGAATATAGTGGTTGTAAGACACCCCACTTGGTGCTTGGTCAAGAGGACAAGCAAGATTTGGTTGGATTTGTTGGTACTATTCCCTATGATAGAGAGTCTTTCTTGAGGATTTATAGTCCACTTGAGAGACTAAATTTGTGTAAGGGAAAGGTCTCCAACAAAGTTAAATGCTCTTTAAAGAAGGGGAGAAATGAAATGATCCAAGAAAATTCACCATTGTGTGTTTCCAATCTTGACCAAGGTTTTACTACTTATGGGTCGGAGAGTGAACCTTGTTTTGAAAACACCTTGGAAGAATTCCAATTAAGTGATACCTTTCTTTATTACCTTGTTACATATGATGTTATTCATAATCTTGTTGAATCAATATCTTGTGTGAGCATGAAATGTTTTGAAGGGGAGAGCATTGTGAGCTTAAATGCAATATGTTTGTTGATTTGTATGGGGAATACCTTTGTATTTGACCTCGGTGATGATTTGGGAGTAATCCCATTCTTGGAGATAGCTAGTTCTTTTAGTGGACTCTTAACCTGGAATGAAATTGTTCATAACATTGCACGTAGCTCTAGAGATTATTATGTGACTCGTGACTTAAAAGGGATTGTGTGCTTATTGAGACATGGAACCAATGTGAGTTTTCATGAGTGGTTGACTAGTTAACATGGTTCTTTTAGCTTTTCCCTTTGTCAAAGTCTCTTGAGTGGACAAGTGACTTTTATTTTGTAGGGTTACACACCCTTGATTGGTCATTTTGATTCTTGGCTATATGTTAAGTGTGTTCCTCCTTGGCTTGGTGATAATCTTGTCGTTGCTAACCCTAACCCTCATGCTATGAGAATATTATACTTGCTTGTTTTCCCTATGGTTTTGCAAGATTTGGATTCGAGGTCGAATCCTTTTCAAGATGGGGAGGATAATACAAGCCAAATCAACGTAAACCTTTTAAGGACTATAATTCAAGGTCGACACAAAGGGATCCTAGCCATGATTATATCAAAGATACAAGGATACATTTGGAGGACCCTTTTCAAGCTCCCAATAGTTCAATACCATATGTGGAGGGTAGCTGGGAGTCAAGAGAATCAAATCACCTCAAGACCTCTACTAGAAGGCAAGCACGAGAACTACAAACACTCCAAGGTCTATTGATAAACCTAGATGTGTTTTAAACCATCTTGACACCATTTAAGGAGTGTTGTGTGGCACCCAATGCATTCAAGAGGGATCGAAAGCCATTGGAGAGGTCGTCAGAGAGTTAAGAGGAGCCAAACAGTGAACTGGAGCCACCTGTGCCCTGACCTGAGGCCGCAGGTCATCCATCTGCGCCAGTAGGTGGCCATTTTGGCCCTTCCAGTGGCACCTCCACATGACATGCTCTAGCAGGTGCCCCATCTGCGTGGGCGGATGTACAATTTGCTGAAATGGGTCACTTTTGGGCCCATTAAATGTAATAAAAGGACAAGGGCAATAAATACTAGCTCTTTTTCATTGTTACGGAGCTTTTGATGAATTAAGATGAGATATACACTTGAGAGTGTGAGAGCTAGGATTAGCTTATGTTGAACAATCATTTTGAAACGTTGATTACGTGGGAGTTTGATTCCCTCGTGGTTTACGTATGTGATTCGGTTCTTGTAGGATTAATTCAATAGAGGTTTTAGGGTTTAAAATACCCTTTGGTTTCTTTAATTTTCCTATCTTTGTTTCATTTAATCTATCTTTACTTTCTTGCCTTATTATCTTAGTTTGTTTTCATAATTTTCATACTTTATTTTTCTTCTTGTATTTTGTCCGGTATCATTGGTTCACTCATGTAACCAAATATAACAAGTCAACAAGTAAACACGGTCCACTCAAGGAACCTTCACACTCACCAATATCTTGTACACACATCTACGGGTCTTATGTTCACCCACTAGCCATGACCTGTAGGGGATGAGTTCTTGTCCATGTACCAAAAATCCCAGACATCTAGTGCCCGCCAACCTTATTTCACCCAATCCCGTGAAGATGTCGAAATACTGGTACATCTCACGATAATAAATATGAATCCCATGAAGATTTCCAAATACCAATACGTCCCACAATAATCAACAGATATCACAACAATCACAACCATAATGAAAACAACAACCACACTTGTACAATCAACAAATTTTTAATACAACCTTATTGCATGTGATTAACACTTAGGATATCATTCAACCATTTACTTTCATTGAATATGCAATGCAATAAGTATACAAAGAAATAGTTAACATGCACACATAAATCAAGTTGGGTTTCAACTACGTTAAACCATCACCTACCTCAATCCGAGCTTGCCCCACTCTAATGAGCCTAAACCTTGCCTTTTCGTGCAATTTCTACTTGGTTATGGTCTAAAAATAATAACATGATCACAATTTAGACAATGACCTAGTACATTCAAGGAATACAATCTAATCCCAAACCCTCCCCCCCCCCCCCTCCCTCGATCAAATTCATGACCATTCCTTTCATTCTAGGGTTTTCTATCATCATCCGACCTTAATTATACCAATTTCATGAATATAATAGTGAATTCTAAGCATGCAATTATAAATTAACAACTTTTAACCAAAACCCAAGGGTTTCCTGCACAATTCACCCAATTGCACCAAAAACATCACCTAGGTCAAGTTAAATCCTTCCCAAAACCCAAAAACTAGTGATTCTGAGGATTAATAATCAAAAAACTAGTTAATGGATGGGATTAACTTACCTTAACGAAGATATTTAACGAAATTTAAGTGGAAATTGCCCAAAATTTCCTCTCCCAGTCCTTAGACGAATGTGGAATAAAACTAACAATTTTAGGGTATTTTCTGTATTAATCATGACATATCTCGCTATAGAGGGAGCTATAGCGGCCCTATCCCGCTAAAGCGGCATCGCTATAGCAGGATCCGCCCGCTATGGCGGGATTGACCAAAGTTGACCCCTGTTATAGTGGGAAAATTCCCGCAATAGTGGTGCAGTGTTAGCTATGATGGTCTGTAAACACTTCGTACTTGACACCATAGAGGTAGTGTCTCCAAATCGTAAGTACAAAAACCACTGCTACCAACTACAAATCATGGGTTGGCTAATTCTACTCATGAGGCTGTAATTGCCTTGAAGCATAGGCAATCACATTCCTGTCCTGCATTAACACAACACCCAAACTAGAGCATGAAGCATCATAAAACACAATAAATTCCTTAGTCACAAAGCTAGGACTAACCCAACTTTTGATAGCCTCAATCTTCTGGGAATCTACCATCACTCCCTTTTCTGAAACCACATGCCCCAAAAAGGCAACAGAAGATAACCAAAATTCGCATTTAGAGAACTTAGCATAGAGTTGCTTCTCCTTCAAAATCCCTAAAATACTATGAAGACGACCTACATGTTCTTCCTTACTCTTGGAGTAAACCAAAGTGTAATCAATAAAAACAATCACGAACAAATCCAAGAAAGACTTAAAAATACCATTCATCAAACTCATGAAAGTTGTCAGCATATTGGTTAACCCAAATGACATCACTAAGAACTCATAATGCCCATACCAAGTTTGAAAGTTGTCTTGGGTATATCTTCAGGTCGAATTTTTAACTAGTGATAACCCGACCTCAAGTCTATCATGGAGAAAACACAAGCACCCTACTAGTGGTCAAAAAGATCATCTATTTAGGGAAAAGGATACTTATTCCTGATGGTAACCTTATTAAATTGTCTATAGTCAATACACATTCTCATGCTACCATCCTTTTTCTTAACCAACAACACTGGAGAACCCCAAGGCGAAGCACTAGGATGAATGAATCCCTTATCAAGTAAATCCTACAACTGATTCTTAAGTTCTCTTAACTCAGTCGGAGCCATTTGATAGGGAAGGATAGAAATGAGGTGAGTGCCTGGCTCAAAATCATTGTAAAAGTCAATGTCCCAGTCTAGAGGCATATCAAGCAAATGTGTGGGAAATACCTCCTGAAATTTTGGCACTATAGGGACTAACTCAATAGAAGAGGACTCTACACTAACATCCTGAAGATGTTCTAGAAAGGCTGAACACCCCCTCGCAACTAACTTCTTAGTCCGAATAAAAGATATAATTTTCACAGGTTCTGGCTTATACACTCCTTCCATTTCTAACTTATCCATCCCAGGCATCTCTAAAGTAACAGTCTTAGAATTATAAGTCATACCCAGGATGATGCCAAAATCAAGCATATCCAAGATTATCAAATCTACCTAAGCTAGGAAACCCATATACAAGACAGAACAAGTACGATACACATGGGTCACTAATACAGAGTCTCCAACCATAGTAGACACATATACAGGAGAGTTAAGTATATTACAAACCAAGTCTAATACCAAGGAAAATTTAACAGATACATAAGAATAAGTGGTGCTTGAATCAAACAAAATAGTAGCCATCCAAGCACAGATGAGAATAGTACATATAATGACAGTATCAGAAGGCTTGGCCTTGATCTTGCCTGGGAAGGTATAACAATGAGCTTTATCATCAATCTGAGCAACCTTCATAACAAGTTGTACACCACCTCTCCCTAAATTAACACCACCTCAGTTTCCATTATGACCTCTCTAATAATTACCCTACCCACCCTGTGGACGACCTCTACTATTACCCGCCACTACCTCTACTAGTAGGAACCACAGCTCTAGCCTGTGGCTACCACTAAAAATTAGCCTCTCTCTGAGGACACTCTCTCTTGAAGTTCCCCATAGCACCAAAAGTATAGAAACCTCGGTCTAAGGAAGGCATGTTAGCCGATGAATATAAAGATCCTTAGTTTTTAACAACTGAGGGATGCTGAGTAGCTCCTGACTATACTACTAAAGAAGCTGGTAAAGATGACTGAATAGGGCAAGCTGGATAGTCCAGATGGATACGAACCCTGGAGTAAGAACCATCATTACCTATATTTCAGGACTTCTTTGCTATTACCTTAGCCTATGTCACACCTCGAATTCCAATGGGGCGTACTGGCACCCGAAGCCAGTAAGGCCCTAGAGAACCAATCTTCATTCATGTATATTCATATGCATGTCACTCAAGGAACATCACTATCACGTATAGATACAAGATGCTAATGGCGAAAGTCATGGAAAACATATGATATATACATATATGAAACTTGGCCGTTAGGGCCACCATGTCAAAAGCATACATCCCTTATATTCCTTCGTTTGTCCCACAACATCTACAAAGCCTCTACAGATACATAGACATAACCAACCTACAGTCGGTACACGTCCCCGCTTTATACAATACCAAAACAAATGTACATAATGACTCAAAAATCCCCGAACCAACTGGAGCTCACCAATGATCCGCAAATGACTCGCAACCTACTGTAGAGGTCTACTAGAACCTGTGCCTACAGCAAGTAAGGTAAGTCCCCCAAGCGACGTTAGTACGAAGAATGTATTGAGTATGTAAGGCTATATGAAATTTCATGATACCTAAGTACTTCAATGGAATCAAATATAAGAGAATAGTCAGTATAGATAAACCACCATTCTGTATGTATGGAACCATGTACATTACATTCATTACTTTCTTTGCCTTTACGTTCATTCATCGTTATTGTTCATTACTTAACTTTATCCTTCTTTGAATTAAGAAATTGTAAAGCATATGATAAACAAATGACCAACTGATCAGTTGTAAAAGAGGATAACCCATGCTAGGTATTTTAACCCCTGGGATGTGCTTAACCCATGCTAGGCTTTTCTGTCGCCCCTGGGATGAGATTAACCCATGCTAGGTATTTTAATGTCACGCCCCGAATCCCATCGGGACGGTTTGGCACTCGTAGCCGACAAGGCCTGAGAGAACCAAGCTTTTCTTCTATTCAATCATATGCATGCCATAAGAAACACATGATCACGTAAGAGCTTAAAATACCAACAACGAAATTCATATAACAAGTGATATATATATACATATGCGAAACTTGGCTGTTGAGGCCGTCAAGTCAAAACTTCATGTACCATCTTACATCCATACACCCATGTACGTCTACAAAAGCCTCTAACAGATGCATTTACCAAACCAACTGAAAGTTGGGACAAGTCCCCGCTTTATACAACATATACAAAACCAAAACACATGTACAACTGTGACTCGAAGAAGCCCCGAACTACTGGAGCTCACCAATGATCTGCAAACAACTGGCAACCTACTGTGGAGGCCTACTAGCACCTGCCCCTACAGCAAGTAAGGTAAGTCCTACAAGGGACGTCAGTACGAAGAATGTAATGAGTATGTAAGGCTCATAGAAACTGTATGATATGTAAATACGTCAATGAACTCAATACAAATGAATGACCAATATAGATAAGTCACCATTCTGTACTTTGGAAATCATGTGTATTTCATTAATTTCTTTGCTTCTTTACTTCTATGCTTTGTTCATCGTCACTTGTGTCGCTATATACCCGTGCCCCGACTGATCAGTGGGTCTTTACATAACATACCGTTATGTTGGGATCGGCTCGAGCTAGGCTTATGCCTCTAAAGCTACCACCCATGAATTAATATATCGGGCTCAGCTCGAGCTAGGTTATTACCTCTAGAACTGCCACCCATAAACCAACATATCAGGTTCGTCTCGAGCTAGGTTATTACCTCTAGAGCTACCCCCTGTCAGGATTGGTCCGATCTAGGCTTAGGCCTCTAGGACTGCCCCCTGATCCAACAATCTCGGGATCGGCTTGAGCTAGGCATTTTACCCCCAAAGCTACCACCCATACTCAATCATTAACCACATATATGCATTACTTCATTCCTTACATTGAGATTGATACAATGATAGTCCCAACTTTATTTGAAGCTTTGGATCAATAATCAATGAGTGAGAGACATGTGAAGAAGCATTATTGGAAACATAGACTTCATGGAAACATAACACTATTGGAACCATTGGACAATAATCAATGAACAAGATACATGAGTATAACCACTATTGGAACTTTGGAACCTAACCTTATTGGGCTTTTGGAACATTAGGCAATGAATATAAGACCTGTGATTCATAATCGATTAATGAGTAGGAAACATGTGATAATGACCATTGATAACCGGCTATAGGATACCTTAGCATATTTTGATATGGGACAAGTGTAATGTTAATGTGAATACTATTTACTGCAGAAAGATATGGACAAAGTAACCTTACATACCTTGTATTCTCAATATGAATGTACAATCTTAGACGTGCATACAATAGTCCTGTTCCTTCCTTATGTTTCACTCTACAACACAAGTACATAATGAAATTTACATTAACCACCAACTACCTTACAAATGCATATAACGATAATGAGTTTCATGTTTGCCTTAAAAGATGTCATTTCCCCCTTGACAATACCATTGATGAAATTATCATACCAATAATCCCATAATATTCCATACATTGACCACAACATCATATACCAATAACATTTCACCATAAAGCTTCTCCTTTACACTTTCACATTCATACCATATCACAAATAAGCCATCAAGTCACCTTAATACACCTCATAGCACATATCGGCCAAAATCCCATAATTTACACTTATATAAAAATAACAAGTTTAATAACATATTCACACCATACATGTTCATATTTCATCCATACCATGCTCTTTTATCAAAAGCACAAGTCATATTTCAAGTTTAAGTTCCATGGATAACACATCTTTTAGCCAAAAAGCAAGAATGCATTATGTACACTTTTTGACATACCCATCATGATATACATACTATCCTAAGAATATAATATATTAATCCATAATAATAATCACTTACCCAAGCTTGAGAAATGATGATCTTGCTCCAAAAGATGGCTTAGGGTTCTTAGGGTTTGAGAGATATGTTTGAGAAAATATCTAAAAGGCATGAGAGTTCCAAATGAATAAAATATGATTTTTGGGTCTTTATATAGTCCTTGGGGTCATCCTTATCCACTCTTGGCATTTAATTCTATGCTTGGCTTGGTCAATGGAATAATGGGTCATTTGACCCATTTTTGGCCCATGTTTTCTTCCTCATTTTGGGCTTTTATTGAGCCCAAATCACTTAACCCAATAAAATCAACAATTTCAGATGTTTCAATCATTTCATACGTGTTAAAACAATATTCCCACTCACGCTATTTATATCCATAGCCTCCATTCCAAAAACAAGTGATTCTAGCCACGTATGGCTTATTTTGACCGAAAAGGTAAAACCGTCATTTGGATGCCAAATTCGTCCACGATACTTCAATTATTCCATGTATAGGCACATGGTTGAAAAGAAATGTGGCAAAAATTGGCCCGGTACGTCCCCGGGCACCCTTGGGACTTAGAAAAATTTCCAACTTTTGAAAGGTGCGCACAAGCAACCTGGCACGCCCTTGGACGCGCTAGCTTGCTTCCTGTGCCCAAAAAATTTGGGCAATAAGCGGCCTGGAATGCCCTTGGGCACGCCAGCTTGCTGCCTATGTCCAAAATATTTGGGCAATAAACGGCCTGGTGCGCCCTCTGGAGCGCCTGGCCCTTATTTTTTTTAAAAAAAAATCGTTTTCGACTTTTATTTGCGGGTTTGGTTAGATACTTCAAGTTATATTATTTAAATTACTTCTTACCTGTAATATACTTTGTTTGGAGGTCCTCCAAGCCTCGTTTTTAACCCCACAAATGTTCCACAAAGTCACAAAACACTTCCTACGAAAGACTAATCACATGTATGAGGGCCAATATCAACTATCTCATCAAAAACATTACAAAATACATACTTGTGGCTCTTGAAACCTAAGTAAACATTGTTCAACATCATCAAGTAGGGTCGAGAAGGTACGGGGTGTTACATTCTTCCCCCCTTAGAAACAATCGTCCTCGAATGTTAACAAGATCACTTTAATTACAACAAATGTATCTCTATATTAGCATACATATACATAAACACTTAAGGATCATGGATACTTACTTGTTATTTCTCCACTTCCGCACATTGAACTTCTTCGTCCATTTGAAATAGATAGGGATATTTGGATTTCATCGTTTCCTCAGTTTCCCATGTGATCTCCTCTACTTGTTGATTTCTCCAAAGGACTTTTACGGAAGCTATGTCTTTATTCCTCAACCTCTTTACTTGTCGATCTAGAATAGCAATGGGTACCTCTTCACAAGTAAGATCCTCTGTAACTTGGATATCTTCAATGGGAACAATACGAGATGGATCTCCTATGCATTTTTGAAGCATCGAAACATGAAACACTGGGTGGACTGAGGAGAGTTCTTGGTGTAGTGCCAACTTATATGCAACTTGCCCAAATCTTCTAATAATTTCATATGGGCCTATATAATGTGGACTCAATTTTCCTTTCTTTCCAAATTGCATTACCCCTTTCATCGGTGATACCTTTAAAAATACCCAATCACCTATGGAGAATTCAAGCCCTCTTCTTCTAACATCAGCATATGATTTGTGGTGACTTTGGGCCGTTTGTAACCGCTTTTGGATCACTTTAACTTTCTCCATAGCCTGATGAACAAGATCTGGCCCAAGTAAAGCAGTTTCGCCCTCTTCAAACCATCCAATTAGTGACCTACATTTCCTTCCATACAAAGCTTCATAAGGTGCCATTTTAATACTTGAATTATAGCTATTATTGTAAGCAAATTCAATGAGAGGCAAATGGTCATCCCAACTACCTTGAAAATCCAATGCGCAAGCTCGCAGTATATCTTCAAGTATTTGAATAGTACGCTCCGCTTGTCCATCGGTATGAGGGTGGAAAGCCGTACTCAAGTTCACCTGTGTACCCAAACTCTGCTGAAAAGATCTCCAAAAATGTGCAGTGAACTGAGATCCCCTATCTGATATAATGGAGATCGGAATCCCATGTAACCATACTATTTCTTTAACATACAATCCTGCATAATCCTCAGCTGTATAGGTGGTCTTGACTGGTAGAAAATGTGCTTACTTGGTAAGGTTGTCCAATATAACCCATATAGAATCAAATTTTCATAATGTACGATGCAAACCTGTGATGAAGTCCATATTAATCATATCCCATTTCCAGACTGGAAGATTGATACATTGCATATAACCTCTCGATTTCTGATGCTCTACTTTCACTTGTTGACAATTCGAGCATTGAGCGACAAATTCTGCAATGTTCTTATTCATATTTCCCCACCAATACACTTCTTTTAAATCAAGGTACATTTTAGTAGCACCCGGATGAATAGAATAGTGTGAATGATGCGCCTCTGTCATAATTCGCTTCCTCAGTTCATCTACATCCGGCACACATAATCTTCCTTGACATTCAAGTACCCCTTCTTGTGTAAGATCAAATGCTGCAGTCAAACCCTGTTGTACATTTTCCTTTAGCTGTAATAACATAGAATCCACAAACTGCTTCTCTTTTACTTCAGCTATTAAGGAGGACTCCGCTGCATTTTGCACAATAACTCCATCATCTGAGGATTCAAGAAGACGAACCCCCAAACTGGCTAATTGATGTAAATCTTTGATAATCTCTTGCTTTTCAGTCAACTGGCCACTCGTGCTTTCTATTTCCTTGCGGCTCAATGCATCAGCTACCACATTTGCTTTGCCTGGATGATAGAGAATATCAATATCATAGTCTTTCAAGAGCTCTAACCACCGTCGTTGCCTCAAATTGAGCTCCTTCTGCTTAAATATATATTGCAAACTTTTGTGATTAGTATAGATATCAACATGTACGCCATTCAAATAATGACGCCATAACTTTAAAGCAAAAACCACCGCTGCTAATTCAAGATCATGTGTGGGATAATTTTTCTCATGTGGCCGCAACTGTCGTGAGGCATATTCTATGACATTATCGTGTTGCAACAATACACATCCGAGGCCAACCCCGGAAGCATCACAATACACTGCATAACCTTCGGTGCCTTCAGGAAGTACTAAAACTGGTGTGGAGGTTAATTTAGCTTCCAACTCTTGGAAGTTTTTCTCACACGCATCATTCCACTGAAATTTAACTACCTTATGTGTAAGCTTTGTTAACGGTGCAGAAATAGAGGAAAAACCTTCCACAAATCTTCGGTAATAACCTGCCAACCCAAGAAAACTACGAATCTCTGTAGGTGTCGTAGGTCTTGGACAATTTTTCACTGCTTCAATCTTCTGTGTATCAACCTGTATCCCTTCATCTAACACAATGTGACCCAAGAATGTTACCGATTTTTACCAAAACTCACATTTGGAGACCTTTGCATATAACTTACGCTCACAGAGAATCTGTAACACCTGCCATAAGTGATTAGCATGGTCTTCTGGTGATCTTGAATAAACCAGGATGTCATCTATAAATACCATCACGAACACATCTAGGAATGGCTTAAACACCCTATTCATCAAATCCATGAACACAGCCGGTGCATTTGTTAGTCCAAATGACATAACTAAAAATTCATAATGGCCATACCGTGTTCGAAAAGCTGTCTTGGGTACATATTCTTCTCTAACTCTGACTTGATGGTGACCCAACCTCAAGCCAATCTTTGAAAAACACTTGGCACCCTGTAACTGATCAAACAAATCATCAATTTGAGGGAGAGGATACTTGTTCTTGATTGTTACCTTATTCAATTGTCGATAGTCGATGCACATTCTCAATGTGCCATCTTTATTCTGTACAAATAATACCGGTGCACCCCACGGGGACATACTAGGCCTGATGAAGCCTTTGTCCAGCAAATCTTTCAACTGCTCCTTCAATTCACGCAATTATGCTGGAGCCATTCTATATGGAGGAATAGAGATAGGCTGAGTGCCTGGGATCACATCAATGCCAAACTCTACTTCCCATTATGGGGGTAAGCCTGGAAGATCCTCTGGGAATACATCCATAAATTTATTGACCACTGGAACCGACTGCAGAGTTAGTGGTTTCACTTCAGTATCTGTCACCCGTACTAAATGACATATGTAACCCTTAGCAATCTGTAACACCCCGTATCTACCAAACCCTACTTGACGACGTTGAACAATTGTTACTCAAGTATCGAAAGTCAAAAGTATGTGTTGTGTAATGTTATTGATGAGATAATTAATATTGTGCCTAGTACATGGGCTTAGACCTTTGGAGGAAGTGACACACCCGTATGTTGTCAAACTTATACGACTACGTGTACACTTATGGAATTAGTTAAACATGGGAGATTTGATGAATTATTTATTAGATTATTGGGGCTTACATGAGTCTTGTGCCATTGGGCCAAATGAGGCCCAAAGATTATAAGAAAGACTTGGCCCAATAGGGCAAAATGATCCAATCTTCCATTTGACCAAATCAACCATGCATTTAATGTCAAGAATGGGATAATAGAGACTTAAAGGGACCTATATATATGAGGAAAAATCATATTTTTATTCATTTGTGCCACCCATGCCTTTTTAAGAATTTTCTCTAACTTTTCCTTATCTCACACGAACCCTAACTCTTCATCCCTTGGACCAAGATCATTGTCTTGAAAGACTTGGTAAGTGTATATTATTATGGTTTAATATATTTTATGCATGGAAGATGGTTTATATCATGTTGGTTATGTTGGTGAAGTGTGAGAAGTTCACTATGTGTAAAACAATTTGTGTTTGCTAAATCGGAGGATGGTTTTGTCGTGTAAACTTGAACATGGACTTGTGATCTTGAAGGAAATGAAATTTATGGATTCAATATTGACATGTTAGATGTGATTATAGTCTTCCCTTGTTTTATCCTTGTGTATAATGTTTGGAATTGTTGGCGTAAATTTGGTTATGGATTTGGTGACGGATTGAAAAGAAAGTGAGGTTTTGGTAATGTTTATGTGCGTTGTGAGACCATGGCTGCTTGTTGGAATGTAATATGATCATAAATATGTTAAAAAAAGTTTATTTATGATCATGGACCATTCATTGCATGAAAAGACCCAAAAGAGACCAATTTGGCCGAAAAGGGGCACCTGCGGGCGCAGTGCCAACGCAGATGCCCCTGGCTACTGCCAAAGGGAACCTGCGGATTCAGGTCAGCCACCTGCGGGCGCAGGTGGCTTTGCAGGTCACTTTCATAACCCCGTTTTGCATGTTTTTGTCCCCCTTTGACCCCCGAAGGCCCCTATACCCTTTATGGACATAATTAGCAACTTGTGATGTCATTTTAATGACTTTAAAGGGGCGTATGGAAGCATTTTGGACTATTTTAAGTTTTTATTGTTGTTTATAAGTTGTTATGAGGCAAGTTGATAGGAGTAATTGTGACGGAATGCTAATGAGAAAGCATAAGGGTAAGTATGATGTGAAATGCTATTGATGTGTGATATTTTGGTCAATGTGTGGAATGTTATGGTATTGTTGGTATGATAATGTAATGAATTGTACTGTGAAGGATGAAATGATGCTATATAGCAGTCACGTAACTCATTGTGACACTTATACATTTGTAAGGGAGTTGGTTGTTAACATGAACTTTGATATGTACTTGTATTGTAGAGTAAGACGTAAGGAAGAAGCTGGACTATTGTGTTCATACATAGGCTTGTGTATTCATACTTGGAAGTAAAGGTATGTAAGGTTACTCTGTCCGTATCCTTCTACAACATATTGTTCCTATTGACATTGGGCTTGTTCTATTCTGAGGGGCTTGAAGTATATCAATTCAGGTTGACATATATTGTTATTCGTATATGTCCTATTCTTAGTTGACTTATGATTCACGTATCTCTTGACAGGAGTTCCAAAGATGTCATAACGTTGTAAGTTGTAAAAGAACTATCTCAAAGAGAGTAAGATGTAAGAGAATCTATTTATTCTTGAAAAGCATTTTCCAATCATGTCATGTTCCAAAGTCCTATAGTATGATGATTATCCTTGTACCAATCTTTCATAAGTAAAAGTACCAATCTCATAAGAGTAATAAGAGAGGTGATGTGCAAGTTAGTATAATTATTCTTCATAAGTGAAGATGTCAATCTCATGAAGTAAAGGAGTGAAGTGAGACGTGTATATAAGTGTGCGCTTTAATATCATGATCTTTAACATGTCACTCTCATAACCAAGTAGAGGGTATAAGTTCAATATGGAATAATCCCAATATTATGTTATGTCATTTAATATAACCCACCAAAGGTAGAGGCCCGATATTATATACTATCGTGATCCTTAATGTATTAATCTCTCATAAGTTGATATATCAATATCTCCCATGTATGTTACCCCACCATGAGAGTGGATGTATGTTACCCCACCATGAGACTGGATGTATGTTAACCCACCATGAGAGTGGATGTATGTTACCCCACCATGAGAGTGGATGTATGTTAACCCACCATGAGAGTGGATGTATGTTGCCCCACCATGAGATTGGATGTATGTTGCCTCACCATGAGAGTGGATGTATGTTTCCCCACCATGAGAGTGGATGTATATTAACCCACCAATAGAGTGGATGCATGTTAACCCGTCAATAGAGTAGATGTATGTTATATTTTTACCCCATCCCTAGAGTGGATGTATGTGGGTGAAGGTTTGTCTTTTACAACCTACTAACCAAGTAGATGAACAATAGTGGTAATGAACATAGAAGCAAGAAAGAATCTCTTGCATATAGAAGAATATATTGGAGGCAAGTCTCTTGAGTGAAGGTAATTTCCCTGGAAGGAGAGTAATTATAAAAGATATTATATAAAATGATGGTTTATCCACATTGACTATTCTCTCATATTTTATTCTATTGACATTCTCATGTATGATGGTATTTCTTATGAGCCTTACATACTCAGTACATTCTTCGTACTGACCCCCTCGGGGGAACTTACCTTACATGTTGCAGGTGCAGGTATTAGTAGACCTCCTCTGTAGACTCGGGATCATTTGCAGAGTTTTGATGAGCTCCACTTGGTTCGGAGCTTTCTGGTCATAGTTGTATATTTGTTTTGATATTGTAAATATTGTATAAAGTGGGGACTTGTCCCGACTTGAAGTTGTTCTTGTAGATGCATCTGGTAGAGGCTTTTGTAGACATATGTGGGTATATGGATGTCAGAGACGAATATGTAAAAGATAAATGTCCGTTTTGACTTGATGGCCCCAACGGCCAAGTTTACTAAATATATATGTATATCATATGTTTCCATGATTCATGTCTTCCGCATAGTAACATGAAGTATAATAAGATTCATACGAGGATACGTATACGAAGGTTCATGAGCAAAGATTAGTTCTCTTGGGCCATATCGGCTTCGAGTGCCAATCACGCCTCGTAGGAAGTCGGGGCATGACACAATCATTTGCCTAGATTTCAGATAAGAAATAAATCTTCCTCTTGGTGCCCCTACATCACCCTTCCATTCAAGAACATTTATTTGTGGAAAATGAAAATGTACCTTCTTGGCCCGGCAATCTACCGTGGCATAACAAGAAGCTAACCAATCCATTCCCATTATCATCTCAAAATCCACCATGTCTAGTTCAATGAGATCGACAAGTGTATCATGACCACACACAGTTACCACACAGTTACGATATACTCTTTTTGCAATAATATATTCACCAACCGGTGTAGACACTTCAATTGATTTAATTAATAATTCTGGTGCCTTTATAAATTTTGCAGCAACCAATGGAGTAACATAGGAAAATGTAGAACCTAGGTCAATCAATGCATATACATTATATGAAAATATGGATAATGTACTTGTGACAAAATCAGGAGAAGCCTCTGAATTCTGTTGGTCCACTAAAGCATAAGTGCAATTCTGGACCCCACTAGTACTGGCTGCTCCTCTGGCATCCCTACCACGGCCAACAGACTGCACACCTCGGCCTAGGGAAGGAACTGATGCTGATGACGCAACGACCAATCCTGCCGGTCGTGCTATACCACCCATGCTCCTCTGGGGACACTCTCTCATCATGTGTCCCATCATACCGCACCAGAAGCAAGCATTTGTACCCACTCTACATATACCTGCATGAATACTCCCGCAGTGCTGACACTGCTAACAAGGAAAACCTGCTGCCTGTGATCCGTGAACTCCACTACTCTGCCCAGATGGACCACCTCTAGACCCTCGAAACTGAGAGTGAGCACCTGCGGTGGAATAATAGAATGATGGTCTAGGCGGTCTGTGAAACATCCGAGGTCTAGATCCTCCTTGGGACATCGCAGATGGTCCCATAGGTCTAGACCTTTTGGACTGTCCTCTGTCAAATTCAAGTACCCTTCTTCTCTGTCTTTGATCTTCCATTTTCTGGGCGAAGGCTTGTATTCTCGCTATATCCATATCCTTATTCAAGGCAGCAATGGTACAATCCATTACCAAATATGGTTCTAATCTGTCCACGTATTGATGGACTCTGTCTGTCATCGTCGCTACCACATTTGGAGCATATCGTGCCAAGGAATTAAATTGCAAACTATATTCTCTGACACTCAGATTTCCCTGACGGAGATTTAGAAACTGATCCGCACGAGCCTCACGGATCTCATAGGGAAGGTAATGATCAAGGAAAGCCACTTTGAATTCTTCCCAATTAGGTGAGTTTGCACCAATATCTCGAGATTTCTTCCAATCTTCATACCACAATATTTCCTCTCCTTTCAACCTATACGTAGCAAGTTCAACTGTTTCTACCCCCGTCACATGCATAACTTCCAGATCCCTCTGAATCTGATCCATGAAGTCATGTGGATCTGCTCTCGGATCTGACCCAGTGAATATAGAAGGGTCCAGTTTTAGGAAATCCTATGTTTTGCGACTCGCCACTCTAGACGCATCATCCTCATTTGTCGTAGGACCAGCTCATCCTTGACTTTGTGCCGCCACTAACTGTGTCAACATATGTACTGTATTTCTAAGATCCTAATCCGTGGCATTCATTGGTGGTTCTGCGGGTACTTCTCTACCGACTGGCTCTTCCGGAGCTGGAAAAGTAGAAGAAGACCGCGATGAAATTTTAGCATTTGCTCCACCTTGACTAGCTTGGTCAAGTGGTAATCTACTCATTCCTTCTTCAGCAGGCATATCGACCTGCTTGCCTTTACCTCTACCTCTTCTTGTGAATGGCATTGTTACTATACCAAAGAAAAATCAATTACCATGGTTAGACACAATTCAACTTACAATACTGGCTCTATTGAACGACCTAGAAGTGAAGAAAAGAAACAACATCCTAAATGTCCCGTAGACTCCTACTTATAAATGTGGTGCACAACACATCGATAATTAAGATTCTACTCAGACAAGGCTTTGTAGACACCCGTAGAACGACCTGCTCTGATACCACTTTTGTCACGCCCCGAATCCCATCGGGACGGATTGGCACTCGTAGCTGACAAGGCCCGCGAGAACCAAGCTTTGTTTCTATTCAATCATATGCATGCCATAAGAAACACATGATCACTTAAGAGCTTAAAACACCAATAACGAAATTCATGGAACAAGTGATATATATATATACATATGCGAAACTTGGCCGTTGAGGCTATCAAGTCAAAATGTCATGTACCATCTTACGTCTATACACCCACGTACGGCTACAAAAGTATCTAACAGATGCATTTACCAAATCCAACTGAAAGTTGGGACAAGTCCCCGCTTTATACAACATATACAAAACCAAAACACATGTACAACTGTGACTCGGAGAAGCCCCAAACTACTGGAGCTCACCAATGATTCGCAAACAACTGGCAACCTACTGTGGAGGCCTACTAGCAATGAATATGAGACCTGTGATTCACAATCGATTAATGAGTAGGAAACATGTGATAATGACCATTGATAACCGGCTATAGGATACCTTAGCACATTTCGAGATGGGACAAGTGTAATGTCAATGTGAATACTATTCGCTGTAGAAAGATACGGACAAAGTAACCTTACATACCTTGTATTCTCAATATGAATATACAATATTAGACGTGAATACAATAGTCCCGCTCCTTCCTTATGTTTCACTCTACAACGCAAGTACATAACGGAATTTACATTAACCACCAACTACCTTACAAATGCATATAACGATAATGAGTTTCATGTTTGCCTTAAAAGATGTCATTTCCCCCTTGACAATACCGTCGATGAAATTATCATACCAATAATCCCATAATATTCCATACATTGACCACAACATCATATACAAATAACATTTCACCACAAAGCTTCTCTTTTACACTTTCTCATTCATACCATATCACAAATAAGCCATCAAGTCACCTTAATACACCTCATAGCACATATCGGCCAAAATCCCATAATTTAAACTTATATAAAAATAACAAGTTTAATAACATATTCACACCATACATGTTCATATTTCATCCATACCATGCTCTTTTATCAAAACCACAAGTCATATTTAAAGTTTAAGTTCCATGGATAACACATCTTTTAGCCAAAAAGCAAGGATTCATTATGTACACTTTTTGACATACGCATCATGATATACATACTCTCCCAAGCATATAATATATTAATCCATAAGAATATTCACTTACCCAAGCTTGAGAAATGATGATCTTGCTCCAAAAGATGGCTTAGGGTTCTTAGGGTTTGAGAGATAAGTTTGAGAAAATATCTAAAAGGAATGAGAGTTCCAAATGAATAAAATATGATTTTTGGGTCTTTATATAGTCCTTGGGGTCATCCTTATCCACTCTTGGCATTTAATGCTATGTTTGGCTTGGTCAATGGAAGAATGGGTCATTCTTGGCCCATGTTTTCTTCCTCATTTTGGGCTTTTATTAAGCCCAAATCACTTAACCCAATAAAATCAATATTTTCTCATGTTTAAATCATTTCATACATGTTACAACAATATTCCCACTCACTCTATTTATATCCGTAGCCTCAATTCCAAAAACAAGTGATTCTAGCCGGTATGGCTTATTTTGACCGAAAAGGTAAAATCGTCATTTGGATACCAAATTCATCCACGAATACCCTTATCAAATGGAATGACAATTACTTCAATTACTCCATGTATAGGCTCGTGGTTGTAAAATAAATGTGGCAAAAATCGGCCCGGTACGTCCCCGGGCACCCTTGGGACTTAGAAAAATTTCCAACTTTTGAAAGGTGCGCACAAGCATCTTGGAACTCCCTTGGGCGCGCCAGCTTGCTGCCTATGCCCAAAGAACTTGGGCAATAAGCGGCCTGGCACGCCCTCTGGAGTGCCTGGCTCTTATTTTTTTTTTAAAAAAATTGTTTTTGACTTTTCTTTGCGGGTTCGGTTAGATACTTCAAGTTCTATTCTTTAACTTACTTCTTACCTTTAATATCCTTTGTTTGGAGATCCTCCAAGCCTCGTTTTTAAACCCACAAATGTTCCACGAAGTCACAAAACACTTCCTGCAAAATTCTAATCATATGTACGAGGGCCAATATCAACTATCTCATTAATAACATTACAAAATACATACTTGTGGCTCTCGACACCTAAGTAAACATTGTTCAACGTCGTCAAGTAGGGTCGGGAAGGTACGGGGTGTTACATTTAACCCATGGGATGTGATTAACCCATGCTAGGCTTTTATGTCGCCCCTGGGATGCCACTCAAGAATATACAAACAATTAGACATTACTTTATTCTTTCTTTATACGAGTGATACATTGGTGGTTGTAACATTATTAGAACTTTGGAACGTAATATTATTGGAACTTTGGAACGTAACATTATTGGAACTTTGGAACAACGTCCACAATTATATGACACATGAATAACAATTGGTCATTGAATAAGAAACATGTGAATAACAATATATGACAATTTGAAATGAGATACCTTAGAACACTTTGGAATGGAACAAGTACATTGACAGTGTGAACAATATGTGCTGCAGAAGAATACGGAAAGAGTAACCTTACATACCTTATCTTAAAAATATGAATACACAACCTATATGTGAATACAACAATCCAGATCCTTCCTTACGTGTTACTCTACAACACAAGTACATCACGGAGCTCACGTTAACAACTAACTACATTACAAGTGCATAAGACGACAATGAATTTCGTGACTGCCATATAACGTCATTTCACCCTTCATAATACAATTCACTGCATTACCATACCAACAACACCTCAACATACTACACATTAACCAAGACATCATAACGCTATAGCCTTTTACACCAAAGTTATACTTTACACTTCCCTTTCAACCTACGTTACCTTTTCTCCATCAAGTCACTTAAATACCTTTCACAATAACACATGAAAAACAATCCATAATTTATACCATTCAAAATACCTCCGATATACTCCTTTAAAGTCATTCAAAAGGTACCATAAGTTGATAATAGCATCCAAGAAGGGTATAGGGGTTTCGGGGGGGTCAAAGAGATGCAAAAACAATCGAAACGGAGTTTTGGGCTGACCTGCGAATCCACCTGCGCCCACATGTGGGTGATTTTCATCCTCAGGTGACCATTGTCCTAGTACAGGGTCACCTTCATTGGCATCTGCACCCGCAGGTGCCCTGCCCGCGAGGGCGGGTGTCGGTTTCAGCCTCCAGAGGTCATTTTTGGGTCCTTTTTCGCAATGAATGGTACAAGGCCATAAATAAGCTTATATTTTCATATTTTAGGTCACTTTAATGCCAACAAACAACCATGGTTTCACAACACACATGAACATCACCAAAACTACATTTTCCTTTCAATACGTCACCAATTCCATTCACAATTTTGCAACAACAATTCCAAATGTTATACACAAAGATAAATAAAGGTAAGAACATAACCACATCTTAAATGTTGATATTTCATCCATAAAACTCACTTCCTTCAATTCCACAAGTCTCCTTTCACAGTTATAAGGCAAAGCCCTTTACCGATTGAGCAAAAGTAGACAGTTTTACACATAGTGAACTGTCCAACACTTTGAAAACATAACTAACATGATTTATACACCATATTAAGCATATAATATATTTAACCATAAGAGTAAACACTTACCAAAGCTTGCAAAATAGTGATTTTGTCGAAAGAGAATAGTTGCCTTAGGGTTTGATAGATGAGAAATATCTTCAGAAAAGTCTAGACTTGGAATGTGTGTTATAATGAATAAAAATCTGATTTTGTTCCTTATATAGTGACTCAATGATCATCCTTAGCCACACTATGGTCAATCAATGTTATCTTTACTTGGTCAAAGGTGGAATGGGTCATTTCCCCACTTGGGCCATGTCTTTTTACTTAATATTTGGGCCTCATTTGAGCCTATTAACACAAGACCAATTGAGCCTACTAAACTTAATGTATAACACACAAACCTTCTCATGTTTAAATAATTTCATAAATTTTAAGGTAGTCTCATGGGTTCATAAATGTACGGGGTGTTACATCCTTCCCCCCTTAGAAACATTCGTCCTTAAATGTTAGTGACATTATCCAATTTAAGCAAATTCAAGTCTAGGATCATTCTTCATGTTATCATAGACATACATAATGCTTATATATACTTACTTGTTATTGTTCTGATCCCGTATCTTGAATTTTTTACTTCCATTTGAAACAAATGAGGGTACTTGGACTTCATCATTTCTTCAGCTTCCCATGTGATCTCTTCTACCTGCTGATTTCTCCAAAACACTTTTACGGAAGCTACTTCTTTATACCTTAACCTCTTCACTTGTCGATCCAGAATAGTAATAGGTATCTCTTCATAAGTGAGATCCTCTGTAACTTGTACATATTCAATGGAAGCAAAACGAGATGGATCTCCTATGCACTTTCGAAGCATCGAAACATGAAATACTGGATGAACTGTGGAGAGTTCTTAGGGTAATGCTAATTCATACGCAACTTGCCCAAATCTTCGGACAATTTCATATGGCCCTATATAACGTGGACTCAACTTTACTTTCTTTCCAAATCTCATTACCCCTTTCATTGGTGACACCTTCAAGAATACCCAATCACCTATGGAAAATTTGAGCCCTCTTCTTCTAACATCAGCATATGACTTGTGTCGACTTTGGGCCGTTTGTAGCCGTTGTTGGATCACTTTAACTTTCTCCATAGCTTGGTGAACAAGATCTGGCCCAAGTAAAGCAGTTTCACCCACTTCAAACCATCCAATTGGTGATCTACACTTCCTTCTGTATAAAGCTTCATAAGGTACCATTTTTATTCTT
Organism: Capsicum rhomboideum; assembly: GCA_031232105.1. Lineage (NCBI taxonomy): Eukaryota > Viridiplantae > Streptophyta > Magnoliopsida > Solanales > Solanaceae > Capsicum > Capsicum rhomboideum. Next base: position 47,568,129 of record CP124708.1, on the reverse strand, counting down.
GAATGATAGCTATTATTGTAGGAAAATTCAATAAGAGGTAGATGATCATCCCAACTACCTTTAAAGTCCAACGTGCAAGCTCGTAGCATATCTTCAAGTGTTTGGATGGTACGTTCTGCTTGTCCATCTATTTGGGGATGAAAAGCCGTACTCAAATTCACTTGTGTACCCAAAATCTTCTAAAAGGATATCCAAAAATGTGCAGTAAACTGAGTTCCCCTGTCTGATATAATAGAGAGTGGAATCCGATGTAATCGCACTATCTCTTTAACATACAACCTTGCATAATCTTCAGCTGTATAGGTGGTCTTGACTGGTAGGAGATGCGCTGACTTGGTAAGCCTGTCAACTATTACCCATGTTGAATCAAATTTTCGCAGTGTACGAGGCAAACCTGTGATGAAATCCATGTTAATCATGTCTCATTTCCAGGCTGGAAGATTTATATATTGCATATAACTTCCAGGTTACTAATGCTCAACTTTTACTTCTTTATAGCTTGGACATTGAGCTACGAATTCTGCAATGTTCTTCTTCATGTTACCCCACCAATACATTTCTTTCAAACCGTGATACATTTTGGTAGCTCCCGGGTGAATAGAATACCGTGAATAATGTACCTCTATCATAATTCATTTCCTTAGCTCATCTACATGCGGTACACATAACCTACCTTGGCACTGAAGCACTCCTTCCTGTGTAAGATCAAATGCCTTTGTCAATCCTTGTTGTACATTCTCTTTCAGCTGCAATAAAATAGGATCCGCATACTGCTTCTCTTTCACCTCAGCTACTAATGAAGATTCTGCCGCATTTTGCACTATAATTCTTTCATCTGGAGTTTCAAGAAGACGAACCCCCAAGATGTCTAATTGATTTAGATCCTTGACTATACCTTGCTTTTCCATCAACTAGCCACTAGTGCTTCCTATTGCTTTGCGGCTTAATGTATCTACTACCACATTTGTTTTTCCCGGATGGCATAAGATATCACTATCATCATCTTTTAGTAATTCCAGCCACCTTTGCTATCTTCAGTGCGGGTCCTTTTGCTTAAAAATATACTGCAAACTTTCATGATCAGTATATATATCAATGTGAACCCCATACAAATAGTGGCACCATATTTTTAAAGCAACTATCAGGACTGCTAACTCAAGATCATGTGTGAGATAATTTCTCTCATATGGTCGCAACTGTTGTGAGAAATATGCTATTACATTCCCGTGTTGCATCAATACACATCCTAAGCTGACTCCTGAAGCATCACAATATACTGCATACCCTCTTATGCCTTCGGGAAATACTAATACAGGTGTAGAAGTCAATTTATCTTTCAGCTCTTGGAAGAAAATCCTTCAACAAGTCTCCTATAATAACCAACCAATCCAAGAAAACTATGAATCTCTGTAAGCGTCGTAGGCCTTAGCCAATTTTTCACCACTTCTATCTTTTGTATATCAACCCTGAGTCCTTCATCATATACAATGTGACCCAAGAACGCTATGGATTTTAACCAAATTCACATTTAGAGGACTTTGCATATATATTACGGTCACGAAGAATTCATAACACCTGTCGTAAGTGATTAGCATGGTCCTCTTGTGATCTTGAGTAAACTAAACTATCATCTATAAACACTGTCACGCACACGTCTAGAAATGGCTTGAACACCCTATTCATCAAATCCATAGAAACAGCTAGTGCATTTGTTAGTCCAAATGACATAACTAAAACTCATAATGATCGTACTGTGTTCGGAAAGCTGTCTTGGGTATATCTTTTTTTTTCTAACCCTTACCTGGTAATATCCCGATCTCAAGTCAATCTTTGAAAAATATTTTGGCACCCTGTAATTGGCCAAATATATCTCAATTCTGGGGAGGGGATATTTATTCTTAATTGTCACCTTATTCAGTTGTCGATAGTCAATACACATTCTCAATGTGCCATCTTTTTTTTTCATACAATTAACACTGGTGCACCCCAAAGGGATATACTAGGCATTATATGAATCCTTTGTCCAGCAAGTTTTTTTTTTTTTTTTTAATTGCTCTTTTTAATTCCCATAACTCTGTTGAAGCCATTCTATACGAAGGAATAGAGATTGTTCAAGTGCCTAGAATCACATCAACACCAAACTCTACTTCCCATTCTGGAGGCAAACCCAAAAGATCTTCAGGAAGTTCCTCAAGAATTTCATTTACCACCGGAACCGATTAAAGAGTTGGTGGCTTCACATCAGTATCTCTCGCTCTTACTAAGTGACCTATGTACCCCTTTGGGTGTCATTTCCCTTTCTTTAAGATAGGAAATAAATTTTCCTCTTGGTGCCCCCACATTACCCTTCCATTCAAAAACATTTTTGTGGAAAACGAAAATGTACCTTCTTAGCTCGGCAACCTACCGTGGCATAACAAGAAGCCAACCAATCCATACCCATTATAACATCAAAATCTACCATGTCCTACTCAATAATATCAATCAATGTATTATAACCACAAATAGTTACTATACAATTATGATCTACTCTTTTAACTACAATAGATTCGCCAACTGGTGTAGAGACTTCAAATGGCTTAACTAGTAATTTTGGTGTTCTTTCAACTTTTTCAGCAATCAATGGAGTAACATATGATAATGTAGAACCCGGGTCAATCAATGCATATACCTTATGTAAAAATATGAATAATGTACCTGGATTTACATCAGGGAAGCCTCTAAATTTTGTCGATTCGCTAAGGCATAGGTACGGTTCTGGGTCGCACTAGCACCAACTGTCCCTCTAGAACCTCTCCCACGCCCCATAGGCTATACACCTGACGATGATAACGCAACGGATGATCCCATAGGTCGCGTTGTATTACCTGTGCCCCTCTGTGGACACTCTCTCATTTTTTGCCCCAGCATACCGCACCAAAAGCAAACATTCATTCCCAACCGGCATTCACCTAGATGAAACCTTCCGCAGTACCGACATGGCTGACGAGGAGACTTCGATTGGCTCGTACTTCCTTGTGCTTGATACCCCACTGTCCGTGAATCCTGAATCTCACTTCTTTGCCCAAACTGGTTGCCTCTAAACCCTCAGAATCGAGGTAGTGCATTTACTGAATCATCTAGTACATAGAAACTGATAAGAAGGCATAGCAGGAGTAGCTCTAGTACCTACTAATCCACTCAAAAAAGAAATCACCTACTGAATCATCTCAGAAGACATCAGGGGAAGAGCTGCACCCTCACCTGGTATTGCCTCTACCTGCTCCATAACATACTTATTCACAAACTCTTTGAACTGATCCTGGGGTAGGACAGGTGTCTCAGATCTCTGATGGTCCAGATTAGCTGTCGCCTAAGCTCTACCCTTGGCGGGTGTTGCTCTACCTCTCCATCTTCCCCAACCCCTTCCTCATCCTTGAACAATTGATTTCGCTGCTGGAGTTATTAGTGTGGGGGTTGCTACTCTGGATTCGTTAGCTCTAGTGTTCAGCATCTCCAGACAAAAGAATAAAGAGGGTCAAATACCAATTTAGATTGCCAGATACCAATTGGAATCAAGTTATAGCATGAAAGAAGAAGAAAGTGATAATTTCCTAAAGTCTTATAGCCTCTCGAAGAAAAGTACTAATGTCTCTGTACCATTTCACAAGACTCTACTGGACCCATTTTGGTACGCCGAGATTAACGAACCTAGGGCTCTGATACCAATTTTGTCATAACTTAAACCTATCGTGAGTGTCACCCACACTAACCCTCCGGCTGGAGAACCATCCAACCTAAATACTTAATAGCGACACTTAGTCAAATTTTAAAAGAACTAGTCATTCCATTAAACAAACCAATAAGTTGAAATCGTTCTAAGAATAAAATTCAAATGTGGAAAAATAGGAAAAGCCTAAAATACCCCCAAGAACTGAAAGTCATTATGCCAAAACACTACAATTGTTAATAAAATGGTTCAACCACAAAATAATTAAAAATATCTGAGTCCGAAACAAATAGACTAGAAACTAAGTAGATGACTTGTGGATACCTAGAAGATGTAGCTCACCCTTGATTCAGAATGCAGTCTGCTCTAAAGATGAGGTCTTGATGCAGTCCCCGCAAAATGCTCTGCACTCAACAAAAAGAAGAACACATGTAGTGTCAGTACATAAGAAACAATAATGTACTAGTAGGGTCATAGACCAACCAAAAATAAGAAATGTGAACAAGCAACCATAACTTAGTAAATAAGAATGGTAACCATGAACACCAACCATATAACCTTACTTCAATTATGTGACACTTAGCCTTTTCAAATAACACCACCAAATTCAGTCAAGTGCAAGTCAATATAGACACAACCCAAGTCAACAACCATGAATACCAATATTAACCAAGTCAACAAACCATCACTTAACAAAAATAAGTTTTATATTGCCTCAAAACACATAATTAAGTAGACAATGAAAGAGATATACCAATCACTTATAAATTCAAAACGGACCACTCAAGGATCCAGTTCAACAATAGTAATAATAATGATCATAAACCCTGATTTACTCATGGAACCAAATATAACAAGTTAATAAGTAAACCTGATCCACTCAAGGAACCATTATACTCATCTATACTTTGTACACATATGTTAATGGTCTTATGGTCACCCACTAGCCATGACCTGCAGGGGACGAGCTCTTGTCCATGTACCAAAAATCCCAGACATCTAGGGCTTGCCAATCTTATATCACCCAATCCCATAAAGATGTCCAAATACCAGTGCATCCCACAATAATAAATATGAATCTCGTGAAGATTTCCAAATATCGGTATACCCCACAATAATCAACAGATATCACAATAATAACAACCACAGTGAAAACACACTTGTATAATCAACAAGCTTTTAATACAACCTCATTACATGTGATTAACAATTAGGATATCATTCAACCATTTACCTTTTTTGGAACATGCACTATAACAAGTATATCAAGAAATAGTTAATATGCACACATACATCAAATTGGGTTTCAACTATGTTAAACCATCACCTACCTTAATCCAAGCTTTCTCCACTCTAATGAGCTTGAGTCTTGCCTTTCCATACAATTTCTACATGGTTGTGGTCTAAAAAATAATACCATAGCGGGATTCGCCTACTATGGCGGGATTGACCAAAGTCGACTCCCATTATAGTAGGTAAATTCTCGCTATAGCGGTGCAGTGGTAGTGGACTACCACCCGCTATAGCAGGGTAGGTGAGGCAGAAACTCTGTATTTCTTTCATTTTTGCCATTTTTGCAATACACTCCCAGATTTGGACATCCCAAACCAATCCCTTTATGTCAAATTTGATATCGGTAGTTCTACTCACACGAATTCACTTTCAAAAGTTTCTAGGGATTCCTTATCGTCTTAGATATCATAAAATCATCTCAAATCACTTAACATTTAACTAATATATTCCTGGATTACCCTAAACCATACCACACTTGGATTTCATCTAAGACTAGCCTAACCTGAAATTTCTAACTCTTATTTGGTAAAAGCCTTAACCTAAATTTTGGCATGCTAGACTTACCGTAATGATGGAAAGGGTCATCACAGTTGTCCCATAAACTTCTTCATTATTTCCTCTAAAGAATTGCTCACCTATGGAGCTTATTGCATATATTGTTGTCCTTGGGCCTGCTGATTTCCATCGCAAGAGAAGTTTGGGTGGTTTCTATAATTTAGTTGCCCCACATAATAGATCTTGGATTCAAAGGGAATCCAGAGTAGGCATGATTTTCACTACGCTTTTCATAAAAAAAAGCATCTGGTTGAACCTGTTGTACTTGTTAAACTTAACCTGCACTTGGAGCTAATAAACTCTGCTTCATTAAGGCACACAATTATCCAATATCAATCTGAATAGCTGACACATTATCTAGATCTAACTTACTCAACACTTTTTGTGTAGAAATGAACACTCTGCTGGGCTCAAAATAGTCTTGGTGACCTACAGACATAAGATTGAGCACGCCTCTATTTTATCATAGCTTTTGGATAAAAATTTACCCTTGAGTTGTAACATCTAATAAAGATTTAGAGTCTAACCTTAATCCTTCAATAAAATTATGCCCAATAATCTCCTTGGGTTGCTGGTGGTGCAGAAAATCTCTCAAATATCCTTGTATCTCTCCCAAGCTTAAGGAAGGGATTCAACATCTTTTTGAACAAACCTAGAAATTCTGCCTCTGAGCTCTTTGTTCTTCTTGATGAGAAGAACTTGTTGAGAAATTTTTCAGAAAAAGCATCCCAAGACATGATATATCCTACAGGTTTATTTTGCAACCATTACTTACCTTCCCCAGTCAGTGAGAAGGGGAATAGTGTCACCTTCACGTATTCATTTGAAACATTTTGGTAGTGGAAGTTGTCACTCAACTCAGTAAACTCTAGCAGGTTCTTGTGTGGGATTTCATGTGGTTTACCCTCATATTGACAAGTGTTCTACACTAGTCACATCGTGCCCTCATTAAGTTTAAAATTTCTGATGATATTCTGCTTCACAATAGCTCTGGAGTCATTTTACTAATTTGACCTCACATAATCAAACACTGTAACATGTGATGCAGGAGGGGATTGCATTGTAGATGTATCCTCTGCATAATTTGGGTTATTTTGGTTGTTCAAGTTATCACCCATCACTCTCAACCCTATAAGAGTACGTTCAAGCTCATGGTCAATTGGAACAAGGGGATTGCCTTGACTTCTGATGTTTAGCATAAACTACCCTGTACCCTGAAAGAAACAAAAATAACAAGCAAAAGTGAAATCTAAATAAAACTCAAAATAGTATCAATTCTAACATATCCCCAACAACGGTGCCAAAAACTTGTTATATCATTTCACACACATAAGTGTACATAGTCGTACAAGTAATAAGGTATATAAGTCCAGATATCGTACCCACAGGGATTTGACGAATTGAAGTTCTACTTTGAATTCTTATGTGAGCTATTCAGTGGGTGACCAATAATAAAGAGTGATTTATGTGTTTTGAATGTAAGCAAACAATTGTAGACAATTCTTGGATTAGTTGTGTTGCAATTTAAAATTGAGAAAGGATCTAGTATTACAGTATTTTGACAATCCATTTGAGCTATCCAATCATACACCCAATTTAATTTCCTGAGTTACTAGTTATAGGTTAATTTTAGCTATATTGAGCATTTTCCCAATAACTCTAAGCATACTCGACTATCCCTAATGCTTATATTTCTATGGGCATCAATTAATAGTGAAGTGCATGAAGATATCGCCTATACAACTAAGCTAGGTCACACGATATACTTCTATCATCAGTGATGAGCATGTTTTGGCCTTTGTTGAGGCTAGGTCTTCATTGATGGAGCAGATTTAAGTTCATTAGTTTGATGATGAGAGATTGAGGGAGATTCATGATAAAGTGTTGAGTGGAGAGGAAAAGATGGCATTTATTGATCCTAAGGGTGTTTAGAAGATTAGTGGTTGCATTTGTATGCCGAGAGTTAGTGGTTGGATTAGACTAATATTGGACAAGGCCCATTGTTTGAGGTATTTTATTCATCCAGGAGTGGCTAAGATATACCATGACTTAAGACAACACTATTGGTGGGGTGGTGTCACGACCCGAGACTTACCCCTAGTCGTAACATGGTGCTTACATCTACAAGTGATCCCTAGCTAACCCATGATACTGGCATAATGTATGAGCAACTGAATATAAGCATGTATAAGAGAAAAAATGACTGAGTGGAAGCATAATCATGAATCAAACTGGTTTAATACATTTATGTTAGAAAGTTTATTTAAAACATCTGTAATCTAAAAAGAAAGAGAAACGGAATACGATTGACTATCTATGAAGCCTATACTAATACTGACTACAGGTAATCGGGACATGAACCCAACAATACATAATTAATACATACGAATAGAAATAAAATACTGGATCGAGAACTGACTTGAGTCCTTAGAATAAAAGAACTCATCACCTGCTGGCTGGATGTTGTGATCTACCTTTCTATGGTCCTGATAGTAAACACCAGAATCTACATCACATGAAAAATATAGGTAGAAGAGATATGCTATCATTACTTTTGAATGTACTGAGTATGTGAGATATGCAAAAGTCATGAAAACACTTAAAACCTATTTTAAAACTGAGGTCACAAGCCATTTACTGAAATATGTATTTAAATATGTCGGTATGCAAAAGTTATGAGACATAGTGAAATCTCTGAATCATGAGCTAGAATATTTCTGAAAAGTAGAAAGATATAGATGCATAAATATTTTATTCAATCTAAAGTTAATGCTGGACATGCTATAAATGGTACACAATGCAAAAGCTGAGCTGAAGTACAATGAACCTATATGAAATATGTATATACTGAGACGAAATGATAATCTAAAAATTCATAGTATGAAAGCAAGTAAAACTAAATTGAGGGTTATGTACAAATACTGAGTTTGAAACAGTGGGATGTGAACTGATGCAATGACCAAGTAACAATAAATATGTAACTGATCAATACTGTACTGATTAAACTGATTACAAGGTCATTTAATGGCTGAGATTGAACTATGGGAGATACTACTAACCGACATATAACCATGTGATCTAAACATGGAGTTCGATGTATAATCCCCATCAAAAAGGGCCCAATATACCTTTCCAAGGTATAAAGGCTGATTTGACGTGGTACCACTAAACTGATGTCCAAAAGGACTAAGGTGTTAAGCCTAGTCTGATAGGTTACCCTTTAGAACTGACGGTGGTGACGTAGTACTAGACTTCGGGACTTTTTTTAAAGGTCTCGGGGTAACTGATAGGTGAGCCTTCATCCCTGCATCCGCTTGGTGCTAAGTACTACTCCCAACTGAACATAAATTGAAATACTAAGTAGCTCAATAATACTGAAGTTCTTAAACTGGAAGATAAGTGTTTTATCTGAAAGCATTCTAAGTCATGAAAACTTAAGGACTGAGTATTTAACTGACAATGCATGATATCCTAAGTCATTGGATGTTCATAACCCTCCATCTCTGAAGAATGCAACTCGCCATCTCTGAAGAATGAAACTATCATGACATATTCTATAATTTGAAGCGAATGTGAAATTTCATAACACAAGTCCAAAATCATGAGTTTATCAACATATTGAGGGTTCATAATTCTAAGTATGTAAAGATACTAAATTTCATGGGAAAACATGGCAGGTCAACTAATATAGACTGAAATCCATTAAATCATGATAAATAATGCTTAATAGTCTTGAAAACTGATACATCATACATAGCTTGATCATATGCTTGAAATCTTAAGTAATATCATGTAAATTATGCATGGACTTGATAATAACATGAATGCTACAATATATCCCTAAGAAATCATAAATAATCATTAAAACATGCTCATGAATGGAAAATATATCATGGAAAAACTGAATTTAAGCTTGGAATCATAATTGGGTAAAACCCCTAGTTCATGGGAATCATAGAATTCATGAATGAAAAATCATAATTTGGGCATGAGGATGAAAGGAGATCCTCATTGAATACCCACATACCTTATTACTGAAGATTCTTGAATTAAAGTTTGGAGGATTTGAGCTTGAAGATGAACCCTAGTTTCTTGTTTTGCAGAAGAGGAAGTCACCTATTCTCATGTTTCTCTGAGTATTTTCATGTGTTGTGAAGTGAATGAGAGATTAGCAGTGGTTTAGGATTTATATTCAGCCTTGGAATATCCTAAACGATGTATTTTACGAGGTTAAAATATGGTAAAAGACCAGAATACTCCTTTAAAATATTGCTGAAAAATTCCGCGACTTACAACAGACGAATCATCCCATGATCGTGCTTTCAAACCACGATCGTGGGTTGTGTTCGTGGGTACTGAAGAGACCTTATCAATTATCTGGATTTTGGGTCAGTTTTTCATCAGATTAGAGCAAGGTACAATCTTCCTTTCAACCCATGATTGTACCTTGGGTCGTGGTATCTCACTGCTGGACAGTGCTTCAGTAAAATGGTCATAACTTTTTACTCCGATAAAGGATTAAGGAAAAATTGGATGCGTTGGAAATATAATTCAATTATATATCATTTTGTGGATATTGAGATCAAAAATATTTCATATCTTAGGACTTATTCTCATTTAAAGTTGACTACAGCAATATTCTTCACAAGAAATCAATCGATAAGGGAGGTTTCAACTTAGCTATGAACTAGGATTAATTGTGGCCTTAATTCATGTCTAAATCATTTATAATACTATCAATTCACTAAGTTATGTGCTATATATACTTGAAGAATGTTTCTAATCTTAGCTTGGATTTTTGACTTGTTACAATATCTCCCCATTGGGATCATTCATCCTTAAATGAAGACTAACTAGGCTGAAAGGATAGGGAAAGAGATGCTATCCCAAACATTGAATTATAAGATCTTAATTTGGACATGATGACTGAATTTCCAACTAAAATTTGGACTTGTCTAAAAATGATGAAACTTACTAGTACTGTCTGACTGACTTCTGAAGTTGGATAACTAACATGATACTGATTTTTGAATATGGATATTTGTTATCATTGGGACTAATTTAGACTGGGAGTAAGGACTCAACTAAATTTACACATAGCAAGAATGAAATTAAAGAACCTCATGAATAGGCATATACATGAAACTTAGGAGAGTAAGACTAGATGAAAAGATAGGAAACTATATGAATTTCTCTATCTGATCTTTGAATTGAGTTGCTGGCTATGAAGACTGATTCATACTGAGAGTTTATAACTCAACTGAAACATCCCTAGTATGTACGTATATGTAGAATTATAAAGTGATAGATAATAACATGAAATTTCATGGAGTCACTGAGAAAGGAATATTTGTTACCTTAAATGATCCTTATCAAAAGTTCTAATAACATTAGAGGGGTAACTCGAGGGCATGATCTGAGTGAGATATCTGAATCAAGATTCTAACATGGCCTGAGCATTCTAGTCTGCTGATCTTAGCTTAGAGAATAAGAACAACATAGAGTTGAACATGAGACACCTTTGGTCTAAAACTACCTATCATGAAACAAAAGTACCTTAGGCCGAAAGCAAGGATAGGACTAATATGGTTTAAGCAATGTGACTGATAACCTTCCAACTTGGCAACATTTCTCAACCATGCTCCTTATAATGAACATATCACTCTTAACTAGCTGAAATTTTCTAACTCTCTGAGGGAAACACTATAAATGGCCGCTAGAGGCTAAGTCTAGTTGCATGCTCATACTCTGTTCAAGCTTAACTTAGAGATACAAAGCTCTGCCACTAAAAGGAATACACTGGTCTTAACTGTGGGGAATCTATATTCTATAACCACTATGGGCTATCACCTAAAATATACTTCTCCTTGTCGCTTTAAATAATCAATCTTAAGTTCTAATCAAAGAGTTACTAACCACCATAAGTCATTATCTGTAGGTATATTAACAAATCATTCAAGTCTATCCCTCGACTACTAGCAACATCACCCTCAAAGCATAAGAAGGGTCACTAAAGAGCTAGAACATGAGTATCTAAAATAAGTGGAATATCGAGAAATCTTGACTTAAAGATTTTCATAATTTTGACACTCAACTAAGGCTTGAGGGCTAGAGTTTAATATGAACGAACTTGTTCAAGAGATTTGATTTGAGAGCATACATGATGTCGTGTGATCTCACTAGTCATTAAGGATGTATCATGAGTAACTGGAACTAAGCATACTGTAAAACATGAGTGCATGAGTCATGAGCTGTATGAAATGAAATTGGAACTCATAGAGACATGAAGCATGATTCCCACTACTGAGGGAAGTATCACTCCTTCTACTACAAACTGGGAATGGACATGATTCTGTATAAAGTGCATGAATATGAGTTATGGTCGTGGACCTGACATGTAAGGCATGAGTAGAGTGTCTTACTGACTAAAGTACACAAAAAAAATATACTGAGATAATAATGGATCGGGTATCTGCCTCTCTAGTGTTGTTCTAGAACTCACTAGCATCACTACTAAAATCTAAAAACCTGACTTGTTTCTTTGTTCTATCATCTCCCCCTTAGATTTGAGTCATCACTCTAAGTCTATGGACCTTTTCAATAAACTCTAAGTTGAACTGTAATCACTTTACTCTAGTGGTTGGGGTATAAAAATACTCATAAATACTAAACTCCCCAGAAAGACTATATTTGAAATTGTAAAACCCGCTGCTAGTACTTTCTTTTGAGATACAACTCTTAATTTTATCTAGCCTCAATAGTCATCATACTATAACTTAATTACTTACTAACTTAGAATCTTCTGAAGTGTCACAATACCCCGAGCACACCTTTCTTTCTTTTAGCATTCAAAACTCTCCTCTCTATTAGCTTGATCATCCATAATCCAACCTTAGATTCTAATTCCTAACACAAATATCCCCATAATTTTTCATGCATTATACAAACTTGCTACTACTTGTTATGAATCATTACACACTAGTCCACTCAAAATTTTAGGAACATACTTAACCTTAACAAGCTTCGCTATCTTTCTGGTCACTACCTAGGCTTGATCCTTACTAAAGCATTGACATACTCTAAGTCAAGTCTCCTCAACCGGTAAATCTCTCTCAAAGTGCTATCATAATGTCACGCCTCAAATCCTATTGGGGCGGACAGGCACCCGTAGCCGTAAAGGCCTGAGAGCACTAATCCATAACCTTGTACTTACCATGCATTGCCATGAACATTTAAAGATGCTACCAAATATGGAAATTAAGCTTTAATGAAAATAAACTACATAGTCAAGCCCAAAACTATATATACATGACTTGGACGTTAGGGCCACAATGACTGGAAGACAAGGCACAACCACACTTTACTTTACCATCTACAAAGCCTCTAAAAGAGATATAAACTTAGTTAAGGTCGGGACAAGCCCCCGCTTTACACTTAGCTACTATACAAGACCAAAACATATGTAAGAGGCTCAGAAAGCCCCAAATCAACCTGGAGCTCACCAACAGCTGTTAGATGTCCTGTACTCCTACTGGAGGGGTCTACTAGATGAAGTACCTATGCCTGCAGCATGAAATGCAGGTTCCCCCTTGATGGACATCAGTACGAAAGAATGTACTGAATATGTAAGACAAAGAGTAACTAATATGTAAAGTGAGAGCTCAAATGAAATCAGAACAAGTGTAAACCATAATAGACTACATTTACCTCTATCTGTGGAATCATGTTATTACATTCTTTTCTTCACTTTACCATTCTTACTTTATAATCTTTGTAAGCCATGTGATACATATGACCAACTGATCAGTGGTAAAAACACAAGTTGGGATCGGCCCATGCTAGGCTTACACCCCTGAGCTGCCACCTATATATTAATGGATTGGGATCGGCCAATGCTAGGCTTACGCCCCTGAGATGCCACTCGTACATAACCAAATTTACGTTTCTTAGTTTATTACCTTTGAGATTGTTACTTTGGTGGTCATGACATTATTGAGCTTTGGGACAATAGTCCACCAGTAAGAGATGCATGAATAAATACTTGATGCAGTAACAATAAAGTAGGGAGAAGTTTGTACACAAATGAAATGCCTAGGATATGAAATAACACATGGATCTTATTTAACTAAAAGGAGAACTCATTAAGCTTGCTATTGAATGTAGACATGAAGACTAGGTAATAAGCATATATTGAGGTATTTTAACATATTAGGGAGTGGAAGCAAGGTTGTTAGTTACATGGGAGATCATACGTTGCCACTATGTATCATCTGCCATGGGAGAACTTTGGAAGCTCACTTTGTAAAAAAAGTGTTGGATTTCATGCCAAAGAGTACAGAATAGAGTAGCCTTACATACCTTGTTGTATAACTCCGGTATTACCCCAAATTAACCTCATTCCTTTCAGATTACTTATCAACAATGAAGTACGTGGTAAAATAAGTATTAGTAATTAATTAACAAATTCAGGCTATTCAACTTCACTCAAAATAGTAGCCGGGCAGCACGTCTGTAATTCACCAAATCAAGAGTGTTCTTTCAACCCCTTCTCCTCTAATTACATTTGTACAACACATGGATTTGTATAATATTTCTAGAGGCTCCTTTGGCTTCATAACATGTACAAAACAGTCCACAAAGTATGATAGGCATCAATCTTATACAACATCTAATTAAGTGGTGTATCATTACACCCTTTTTTTATATGTCACTACCAACAATTCACATCTCTTTTTCAGATCAATCTATCCCCAAATATAGACATAAAACAGCCCCTAAAATAGTCCCAAAATCCTTTATTATAGCAACCCAATATTGAACTCATTATCCTTTGCATTCTTAACAACAATATATACACAATTCTCCTCCAAAACATGTATATAGAAAAGGGCAAAAATGGGCAGTAGTTTTACCTTAATTTCTGGAATTTATCCACTAAATTTGCACTTCTTTCAAAAGCTTGAATTATCCTTCAAAGTTAACCAACAAGAGAATACGGCCTCTTAATAACCAAGGGACATGGGGCAGTTAATATGGAGGAAAGACAGTCCCATACTTTTAAGCATAACCAACATGATTTTCTAGTTTCCAATAGCAGAATCATGCTAAATCCATAAGTATTTTCACTTACCTTAGCTAGAAAAGGTGAGGGTTTCTTCAAGAACCCTAGGAGGAAATTGAGGTGTCTGTACTAAGCCTTGAGAGAAAGAGAGATAACTTGAGAGAGAAAATCTGATTTTTATAACTTAATAATGAAGGAAATTACCAGCAACTTGGTCTTATAAATGCCCTATTTTTGGCTGCCTCTTTTGCTGCATTTTGGACCATAAATTGGTCAAATTGATCCAAGTAGGTGATGCACCTACTTAAGGGTTCAAGTTTCTCAAAAGGTCAAAGTAGGAGATGCACCTACTTACTTTATTTATGTCTGAAATGGGCCTTTACTTATTGGGCTTTTGGGCAGATTTTAGGTGTTGGGCTGCCCATTCTCCTCTCTTTTTATTTTACTTAGTTTGGGCCTTAAAAGAGCCCATTAATATAAGCCTTAATCTGATCCATTAGCTTAAGTAGGTAATACATCTCTTTGGCACATTTAACTTGGCCCAAATCTGATCCATAGCCTTGGGTCCATTAACTTAGTCCATATAGCTCAAGTAGGTGATTCACCTACTAGCTTGATTAAGTCAAGCAAGAACCTTAATAGTTAATTCCATTTTCAGTTCTTAATCCCTTTAATTTAACTTACAGCTTATGTACACTTGGTCACTTTAAACGTTAGATTCAAATACCTACTCATGTCCCAAGTTTAAATAGTTGTATCGCTGTTAACTTAGTCGTGTCACATTAAAATGTACAAGCAGTTCCTTCCAACCCATCTTACCATTCCTAGTCATATAGGAAACCTAGTCCATTACCCATACCATAAGGCTATATCAAGTGACATATAAGTAGACCTAGTACACGTAGGATACGGGGTGTTACACATAAACTCTACACAACACCTTACTCGCTCAATAGATACATAACTCCCATCTAATAAATCCAGATAAACACTATCCCCACCCTACTACTACAACACTTCTAGGCTCATGCTTCTAACTCTGGGTAATTCTGCCATAGGATTTTGAGAGCACATCCGACTTTGGCTCACTGCACGATTTGCATGAATAAGACTAAATTCTTTTGAATTACTAAACTTAAAAGCACTAGTGGACTCCTCTCAAGCCCTCATGTAGTCTTATAATTGTCTATAAGGACTGTTTGAGAAAACTTTATCAATAGAAAATCAAGATGAAATGGAGCAATGCTTGAAACTGTATGAATTTATTAGAGAACATCTCTATTGCATGATCTGAGATATAAAAGAGGGGAAACATTTACTAAATGCCCTATATCCTCTCAAATAAAAGTTCAGACGCTTCCGTACCATTTCGCAAAGACTCTATTAGACACGTCTTCATAGACACCTTAGGACACTTGAACCTTGTGCTCTAATACCATGTTTGTCATGACCCGAGACTACCCTCTAGTCGTAACACGGTACTTTGAACCGCAAGTGATCCCAAGCTAACCCATGATACTGACATAATGTATGAGCAACTAAATATAAGCATGTATAAGAGCTAAAATGACTGAGAGGAAACATAATCATGAATCAAACTAGTTTAATACATTTATGTTAGAAACTTTATTTAAAACATCTGTAATCTAAAAAGAAATAGAAACTTAATACGACAACTCTAACTGACTATCTATTAAACCTCTACTAATACTAACTACAGGTAACCAGGACATGACCCCAGTTATCCCTAATCAATACATATGAATAGAAATGAAATATTGGATCTGGAACTGACTTGAGCTCTCACAATAAGAGAACTCATCACCTGTTGGCTGGATGTTGTGATCTGCCTGACTATGGTCCTGATAGTAAACACCTAAATCTACATCACATAAAAAATATAGGCAGAAGAGATATGCGATCAGTACTTTTGAATGTACTGAGTATGTGAGATATGCACAAGTCATGAAAACACTTAAAACCTACTTTAAAACTGAGGGCATAAGCCATTTACTAAAATATATATTTAAACATGTCTGTACATAAAATTTGTGAGACATAGTAAAATCTTTGAATCATGAGCTAGAATATTTCTAAAGATTAGAAAGCTATAGATGCATAAATATTTTATTCGATCTAAAGCTAATGTTGGACATGCCATAAACTGTACTGAATGCAAGAGCTGAGTTGAAGTACAATAACCCAATATGAAATATGTATATACTGAGATGAAATGGTAATCTAAAAAGTAATAGTATGAAAGAAAGTAAAACTAAATTGAGGGTCATGTGCAAATACTGAGTCTAAAATTATGGGATGTGAACTGATGCAATGACCAAGTAAATAAATATGCAACTGATCAATACTGTACTGACTAAACTGATTACAAGGTCATGCAATGGCTGAGTTTGAACTGTGGGAGATAATATTAACCAATTGATAACGGACAAAATATGAAAAGAAGAACAAGATACCAAAACGAGATAAACAAGGAATCAAAAGGGAAAAGATAGAAAGATAAAGAAATAGATAGACACAAAGAAGGAAATTGAATGCAAATAAAGGGTATATTAAACCCTAAATCCTCAATCTAATTAATCCTACAAAGCATCTAAATCTTACGTAGACCACAAGGGAATCGAACTCCCAAGAACCCAACGTTTCCAAATGATTATTCAACGTAAGCTAATCCTAGCTCACTCACACTCTCAAGAGTATAATTGTTCATTAGCATCAAAGTTAACCTAAAATGAAGAAGAAGCTACTATTTGTAGTAATGGGCTAATTATTACAACTATAGGCCCAAAAGTGACCCATTTTAGAAAAATAAGCCATCCACTGGCGCAGATGGGCCACCTGCCCATGCATGTCACAATACAGGTGGCTCTGGATAGGCCATCTATGGCCACACCTCAGCACTTGCGAGTGCAGGTGACTTTGTAGGTCCCTCTATGGCCTATTTTAGCTCATCTTTGCTTCCCTTTGACCTCTCCAAAGCCCATCTACCCTTCTTGGATGCAATCACCAACTCATGGCACCCTTTGGATAGCACTAAGGGGTAGTCAAACACCTCTTGCATCATGATCATCCCATCAAAAGGTTCGAAGACATTTTGGATTGTATCACCGACATATAACCATGTAAGCTAAACATGGATTTTTATGTATAATCCCCATCGACAAGGGCCCAATATACCTTGTCAGGGTATAAAGGTTGATCTAATATGGTACCACTAAACTGATGTCCAAAAGCACAAAGGTGCCAGGCCTGGTCTAACGAATAACCCTTTAGAACCTATGGTGGTGTCATAGTTCTGGGACTTAGGGACTTTTATTAAAGGTATTAGACTAACTGACTGGTGAGCCTTTATACCTGCATCCGCGTGGTGCTAAGTACTACTCCCAACTGAATATAAACTGAAATACTGAATAGCTCAATAATACTGAAGTCCTGAGACTGAAAGATAAGTGTTTTATTTGAAAGCATTCTAAGTCATGAAAACTTAAGGACTGAGTGTTTAACTGACAATGCATGATATCCTAATTCATCGAATGTATACAACTATCATGAAAAATTCTATAATTTGAAGCGACTATGAAATTTCATAACTCAAGTCCAAAATTATGAGTTTATCAACATATTGAGGGTTCAAAATTCTAAGTATGTGAAGATACTAAATATCATGGGAAAACATGATAGTTCAACTAATATAGACTGAAATCCATCAAATCATGATAAATGATGCTTAATAGTCTTGAAAACTGATACATCATACATAGCTTGATCATATGCTTGAAATCATAAGTAATATCATGTAAATTATGCATGGACTTGATAATAATGTAAATGCTATAATATAGCCCTAATAAATCATAAATAATTATTAAAACATGCTCATGAATGAAAAAATATATCATGGAGAACTGAATTTAAGCTTGGAATCATAATTGGGTAAAACCCTTAGTTTATGGGAATCATAGAATTCATGAATGAAAAATAATAATTTGGGAATGAATGAAAGGATATCCTCATTGAATATCCACATACCTTATTACTTAATATTCTTGAATTAAAGTTTGGAGGATTTGAGCTTGAAGATGAAGAATCCTAATTTCTTGTTTTGGAGAAGAGGAAGTCATCTATTCTCATGTTTCTCTGAGTATTTTTGTGAGTTGTGAAGAATGAGAGATTAGGAGTAGTTTAGGCTTTATGTTAAGCCTTATAATATCTTAAACAAAGTATTTTTGGAGGTTAAAAGATGGTAAAAGATCGGAATACCCCTTTAAAACATCGCTGAAAAATTCTGCGCCTTACAATAAACAAATCATCCCACAATCGTGCTTTCAAACCACGATCACGGGTTGTGTTCGTGGATGCTGAAGGAAAATTTTCAATTATCTAGATTTTGGGTCAGTTTTTCATCAGACGAGAGCAAGGTAAGATCGTCCTTTCAACCCACGATCGTACCTTGGGTCGTGGTATTTCACTGCTGGACAGTGCTTCCGTAAAATGGCCATAACCTTTTACTCCTATAGCGGATTAAGGTGAAATTGGATTAATTGGAAATATAATTCAAATATATATCATTTTTTTTGCCTTTATATCAAAAATATTTCATAACCCAGGAGTTATTCTCGTTTGAAGTTGACTTTAGCAAGATTCTTCACAAGAAATCAATCGGTAAGGGAGGTTTCTACTTGGCTATGAACTAGGAGTTACTTGTGGAATTAATTCATTTCTAAATCACTTCTCATACTAAAAATTCACTAATTTTGGTTCTTTATATGCTTGAATAATTTTTCTAATCTTAGCTTGGATTTTTGGGGTGTTACAGGTTGCATGAAGAAAGTCATTGTGGAGTTCATGGCCAACTGTTTGAATTCCCAGCAAGTTAGGTATGAGCATCATCAACCAGGTGGTATGATTTAGACTATGCCCAATCCTAAGTGGAAGTAGGAAAGTATCACCATGGATTTTGTAGTTGGTCTACCCCACTTTGGGGAAGTTTGATTCTATTTGGGTAATATTGGATAGATTGACCAAATTAGCACATTTTGTACCTATGAAGGGAAATTATAATGCCGAGAAGTTGGCTAAAATCTATATTTGAGAGGTTGTTTGATTGCATGGTGTGCCCATCTCTATTGTTTTTTATAGAGGTACTCAGTTTACCTCAAACTTTTAGATCTTTATAAAGAGTGAGTTGGGTACTCAGCTTTATTTTAGCTTAAATTTTCATCCTCAGATAGATGGTTAGTCTGAGAGGACCATTCGGGTATTATAAGACATGCTTTGAGCATGTCTTATGGATTTTAGTGGTCATTAGGACCAGTACTTGCCCTAAGCAGAGTTCACCTACAACAACAATTACCATTATAGCATTCGGATGGTGCCTTTTTAAGCTTTGTATGGGTGGAGGTGTATATCCCCCGTGGGATGGTTTGATTCATTTGAGGTGAGACCTTAGGGCACCAATTTCTAAAAAGATTAGAAGGATTGGGTGAGACTGATCCAACAGAGGCTAGTGACTGCCAGAGTAGGAAGAAGAGTTATACGGATCGTCTAGTCTGTGATGTTGCATTCATGATTGAAGAATGGATTTTGCTGAAGGTTTCACCCATGAAGGGTGGTATGAGGTTTGGGAAGAAAGGGAATCTTAGTCTAAGATTCATTAGCCCTTTTGAGATTTTTGAGAAGTATAGCGATGTGGTGTATAGAATGGCGTTGTCTCCATATCTGTCAGTTGTCCATCCAGTATTCCATGTTGAAGAGATACCATCCTGACGATTCAGATGTGATCTGGTGGGATTTTGTTGTATTGGACCATGACTTGTCATTTGAGGAGGAACATATTGATTTAGTGAAGGTCCAGTAGAGACATTGCCAGATTAAGGAGGCTACATGGGAAGTTGATTCTGATATGAGGTGTAGATACTCCAAGCTTTTTAATGCTTCAGGTACTTTATATGCTTTTTAATTTGAGAACTAACTTATATTTTAGTGGTGGATAATGTAACAACCGAAGTTGTGATATTTAGCTTTTATTGTGTGTTGACCATTTTGCCCTTCCTTGTAGTTGCTATATGCTATTTATGAGTTGTGGGGTTGATTGGCATGGTCCCTGATGCATTCGAGGGTGATTTGAGTGAGTTTGAGGTCCTTAGAGGCTTTAAAGATGGTTAGTTTGACTTTGGTTAATATTTTGTGATCCAAGCCTCGAATGGTGATTTGGTCAGTTTCACTAGATTCGGAATATCAATTTTGGTTTAGTAGCGTAGTTAGTTTGGGTCTCGATCCTTTATATTTTCATTTTACGTATTTAGAAGAAAACTAGTAAAATAAGATTAAACCGGGTTCCGGGGTATAATTCATTGTAAACAACCTGTTATCAAAAATATAAAGGTTCTATTGAGTCCGGAATGTCAAAATTAGACTACTATAATATACAAATTATTTCTTTGAGGTCTCGAACGAATCCCGAGAATTCAATCGGGACTATTTTTCCAAGTCCCAAACTGCTGGTGCATGGATGAATCCTTTTTCGCATTCACAAGCCCCTAGTTGCATTCGCGAAGAAGTAAAATATTATTCATCATGAATGCGACAGTGGGATAGGGTTCATGAAGGGTGCCTATTTTTGTTCATCGTGTTCGCGGGTTAGGGATCGCATTTGCAAAGGGTTATTTAGTCCGGATCTGGGTCTGTCTTCATTGAAACCACGATCGCCGGACTCGGGTCAGGTTTTTGTTTGTATTCTCGGCCTGGGGCTCGCATTTACGGAGAGCATTTTAAACTTGGGCAGAATTTAAATCATTTTCTCGCCCAAAACTCTATTTTCGCCATTTTTAGACTATGGGACCTCAGGTTTTGCCTATTTCAAAGGGTATTTCATCCATCTTGCGTGGGTAATCTCTAAACTCATATTTTCATCATTTTATATTGATTTCATCTTCAAAACAACTTCAAATCTTTGATTTTAAACTTGGTTTTTTGGGGCTTTTAATCTGCACACTATAAAATTGATATTTCTTCGTTTAAAGTCCGATTTCAATTGGTTTTCAGTTGGGTTTTCAGATTTAGACTCCTCTTGATATAGGGAACATAATTCTTAAATAAAATTTCAAATTTACCCTTTTTGATTTTGAGCCGATTTTCAAACTATTTTTTGATCCAGAATAAATATAGCCAATATGGGTATTGTTGGACTCCTTTTGACATGTAGATTATGTTTTTGATTGATTTAGTCTATTGTAAGACCGCTCTTGAAGGAAAATCTCTACATTGAAGGGTCCAGGCTAGAGTTTCGGCGATTTGAGGTAGGTTATGGCTTAACTGTCTTCCGACTGCACTGGGAAGTTAACCATTCATGTAAAGCATGCTATGGGTTGGGGAATTAGTCATCAGATTTACATTTTTGGCTTATTATTATTATCGTGTTGCCTGTGTGGGGGTTCATATGCATATTATTGTTCGCTTGAGAGATTATTATTGTTGTGATGCCTATGTAGGGGCTTGACTTGATATTTTAGGCCTTATTAGTGTATTTATTTTCCTGGGTTAGATTGATATTATAGGCCTTATTTGAGCATTATATGCCTATATCACTATAGTGATTCCCGAGAGAGAGGCTTGGATTGATATTATTGATGTCTTACATGATTATTTATTTCAGTGGTTACATATGATGGATTCTATCATGATACGATCCAAAATATGGAAACGAAGATTTAACTATGAAAACAAGGAAATAAAGGATAGACGTAGAAGATAGAAAGATAAACACAAAGAAGATAAGAGAATTAAGAACTATTGAGTGTATTGAACTCAAAAAACCTTAATTCTAACATCAACGAGCACCTAATCTCTTATGTTGGCCGCAAGGGAATCGAAACGCCCTAACAATCACCGTTTCTAAGCAAGATGTAACAAGATCCATTCCAATCCCTCAAACACTCTCTCAAGAGTTTTCATTCTCAATTTATATCAGAAAGCTTACTAAGGAAATAATGACCTAAGCTAATCTATTTATAGTCTAGGTCTAAGCTATTACATTAGGCCCAAAAGTGACCCAAGGACCAACTTAAGAAAATAGACAACTAACTGGACTGTTTTAAGTGTGACGGCCTGCCACTCCCTCCGTCAAGTTGAGGCAGTAGCTCTCTTGGGCTTGTCTCTTCTTGACTGACCTCCAAGTGAGCCGGAAAGGCCTTAGTGGTCCGTCACATGGCCCGTCAATCCAAGGCAGTAGACTTTTGGGTCCTTCCAAATGAATTTCAAGCTCCAAGCTATCAACCACACGTGGAATTGCTCTAGTGTAGGCTTAAAAGTGATCCTCCAAATACGTTCTTGTATCCTCAAGTTAACCATGGATTAGATCCCTACATATAGACCTCGAATTATATGCCTCAAAGTGTCGATTCCGATTTGGATTGTATCATCCTCCCCTTTTTGAAAAGGATTCGTCCTCGAATCTTGCAAAACCATAGGGAAAACAAACAACCACAAATTCCTCAACTCATTGAGGGTTAGTGTTAGCAAAACAATCTTATCATCATTCCAAGGTTGCATACACTTAACATACAACTAAGGGTCCTTTGTGTTTAACATGAAACACTTCTTGAAAAGGATACAAAGGAGTTGGTTAAGAGAGATATCAAGATATAAGGAACCCACAAAGGTCATAATTGCCTCCACAAACCCCAAAGGTAAGACCAAATCCATCTTAGGAGCCATAAGACACAATTGTTTCATTATCTCCCCAAGAGACCAACCAAATGAAATCCTACATCTAAATAAAACAAATCCACAACTAGCATGGATATCATCATAAGAAAAGAGGTAGCATAAAAAGGAATCAAGCATAGAAATCTCATCCATAGTATTAGCATCTACAAGAATGCCATATGGCTCAAGAGATTTAGCAACTAATACACTCAAGGATGGATTCAAATCATTTAGGCATATAATATCTTTCCCTTATAAGAAATTCAAGCCTACATAAGATGTTGATTCAACATGGTTATGAATAACATCATATGCAAAAAGGCAGTAAAGAAAGGTTCTAAGGACATTATTATCTTCCAAGGTGCGCATATGGGTAGGAACACACAAGGAGAGAAAGAGACATTTCAAGCACATAGAACCTCTCTTCTTCAAGCAACTTCCAAGTGTCCCTCTTGACACTTCAAATTGTCCAACCCTATGAAGGTGACAAGAAATCTTTAACAACCATGGACTCTTCCACAAGCAAGTAATCAACTTAGCTTCCAGAAGTTGTGTTCCACACAACTTAAGCACAAGTGTGTCAAATAAGGATGCAAGTATATAAGCAACACCCAAAGGAGGCAATGACACATTTTCCCTAGGGTTCTCAAGAATGATACCACCTTTGAGAAAAGGATCATCAATGGCAAACAAGTAATAAATAAAGGTATCACATAAACGAAACTCAACCCAAGTGTTTTCAAACGAAGACTCACTATTTGACCTACAAGTCACAAAACCTTGGTCAAGAATGGAAAAAATGATGATGAACTCTCTTGGATCTTTACATTACTCCCCTTATTTAAAGAACTCTCATCTTTGTTGGAAATACCTCCCATGCACAAGTTGGGTATATCAAGTGGATTGTAAGTCCCTAAGAAATACTTTCCATCTTAGGGAAGGATACCAACATCCTCAATCAAACTTCGCTTGTCTTCTTGACCAAGCACTAAGTGGGGTATTTTACAACCACCATATTCCAATTGGTCACCGGGGTCAAATGGATAGAGTGGACATAGACAAGGGTCTAAGCAATACTATTTTTCCAAAAAGGTATCACCAACACAAAAATTTATACTCTTCACACAAGCATAGGCAATACCATGAGCAAATAAAGAGTAAAGAAAGGTGTCACGCAAATTGATTTCATCTAGGGTGTCCTCAAGGGCATGCTCAACACTATGCTCAAGAACATTATAAAGTTTATGCTCAAGAATTGGAACACTCAAAGAAGAATAAACAATTGGAGAATAAATACCACCTTCCATTTCTTTACAATCCTTCCCCAAAAGAGTACTCTCATCTTCCAAGAAGAGATTTCCATCTTTAAGAGGAATGTTTTCACACCATAGTGGGTTGTTATATAGAGTATAGCCCTCAAGAAGAGATACATCACTAACATGATCCTCACCACTAGGTAACCCATAAGGAGTGATTTCATCATCCTCAAATAAGAAATTGTTCTTAAAGATAGAAGGAGAATTAGAACATGTAAGTTCACTCTCAAAAAGACAATTATCAAATTTCAAAGAAGTTTCAAACACATGACCATCCCTATGAGCCAAGCAAGTAATAGAATTTTCATTTAAAAGCATGCGCAAGGGGTCACTCCTATTCAAATTATCAACATTATTAACATCATCGCTAACTTGAGGTTCACTAATCATATCACAAACACCCTCAAGTAGTGGACTAGATTCACACACAAGTTGATCAACACCATTTTGACAAGAAAATGTACTAGCATTCAACACTAGGTGGACTCAAATCGATCTTACAAGAAGACTCAATTCGGTCATCAGTAATATCAACTAGTGTATCTGTACTCTCAACATGTACATTATCATCACGAGGTAAAGAATCATTAAGCTAACATGTAGATAAACTATCACTCTGTCACTCCTCGAATTCCAAAGGGGCGGACTAGCACCCGAAGCCATTAAGCCCCGAGAGAACCAATCTACATTCATATACACTCATACGTATGTCACTCAATAACCATCACCACCACTTATAGACATAAGTTGTCAATGGCGGAAGTCGTGGAAAATATATGATAAATATGAAACTTGGCCATTAGGGCCACCAAGTCAAAATGGACATACATTCTTTCATTCATCTTATCACGTATATCTACAAAGCCTCTAACAGATGCATATACATAACCAACCTAAAGTCGGTACAAGTCCCCTCTTTATACAACATTTACAATACCCATACAAATGTACAAATGTGAATCGGAAATCCCCAAACCAACTGGAGTTCACCAAAGATCTACAAATGACCCGCAACCTACTATGGAGGTCTACTAGTACCTGTGCCTGCAGCAAGTAAGGTAAGTCCCCCAAGGGATGTCAGTACTAAGAATGTACTGAGTATGTAAGGCTGTAAGAAACTTCATGATACATAAGTACTTCAATGATATCAAGTACAAGTGAAATAATCAATATGGATAAACCTTCGTTCTGTATATGTGGAACCATATACATTGCTTTCATTACTTTTATTTTCAATCATTCATTCATATCATTATCACTCATATAATATATATCGTTCATATATACTTTTCTTCAAGTGATATACTTTCATTCAAGTGCTTTACTTTCTTTTCTTTTACATTCATCCTTATTACTATTTATCCAGCTGATCAGTGGGCTATATATCATTCATCCAGCTGATCAGTGGGCTATAGTACAATCATCCACCTTATCGGTGGGCCATAACATAATATAATATCAACAATCATCCACCTTATTGGTGGGACATAATAATATCAACAATCATCCACCTTATTGGTAGGCCACAATATAATATCAACAATTATCTACCTTATCGGTGGGCCATAATATATATATATACACATTACTTCATTCCTTACTTGTGAGAGATTGATACCTTTACTTGTGTGAGATTGATACATTTGCTTGTGTGAGATTGATACATTGGTGGTTGAAATATTATTGGAACTTTGGAACATAACATTATTGGAACTTTGGAACCATGTCCACAATTATGTGACACATGAATAACACTTGATTAATGATTAAGGAACATGTGAATAACAATAGATGACAACCTGAAATGAGATACCTTAGAACATTTCGGAATGGAACAAGTACAATGACAATGTGAACACTATGTGCTATAGGAGGATACGGAAAGAGTAACCTTACATAAGTACAATGATAATGTGAACACTATGTGCTGCAGGAGGATACGGAAAGAGTAACCTTACATACGTTATCTTCCCAATATGAATACACAGTCCTATATGTGAATAAAATAATCCATCTCCTGCCTTACGTTTTACTCTACAACACAAGTACATAACGGAGCTCATGTTAACAACTAGCTACCTTACAAGTGCATAAGACGACAATGAGTTACATGATTGCCCTATAACGTCATTTCACCCTTGACAATACCATTGTCATACCAACAACACCACAACATTCCACACATTTACCAAGACATCATAAACCAATAGCATTTCACACCAAGTTTATCCTTTACGCTTCCTCATTAACACTACGTCACAATTACTCCATCAAGTCACCTTAATACGTTTCATAACAACAATCCCACAAGTTATACACATACATAGAAAAAGCAAGGTAAGGAAATAACCACACCATACATGTTGATATTTCATCCACACCATTCACCTCCATCAAAACCTCAAGTCTCCTTTCAAGTTCAAATCACATAGATGACACATCTTTTAGCAAAAAGCAAAAGTGCACCACTCAACACCTTTAGACATAGCCATCATGATCTACACAACCCCTCATGCATATAATATATTAATCCATGAGATTAAAAACTTACCCAAGCTTGCAAAAGAGTGATCTTGTCCCAAGAGATAGTTGCTTAGGGTTTGTGAGATGAGAGAATATTGTGGAAAAATCTAGAAAATGGCATGTGTGTTGTGTGGATTAAAATCTGATTTTTTTGATTTTATATAGGCCCTTGAAGTCATCCTTAGCCAACTTTTGGCCAATAATTAAGGGTTTACTTTGGTCAAAGCAAGAATGGATCATTTGTCCATTTTGGGCCATGTCTTTTGCTTAATTATTGGGCCTTAATTGAGCCCAATAGCACAAGATTAATTTATCCAAAGAAAATTAATATATATCCACCATCCATCGCATGTTTAAATATTCCCATAACTGTTAAGACAATATTCAACTCACGAGATTCATGTTCGCAGCCTTATCCCCAAGAATAAGCGATTCTAGCCACTCATGGCTTAATTTATCATAAATTGATAAGAATTATAAAAAAAGAATTAAAAATAAAAAGGAAGAAGAATTAACCCTCATTTGGATGCCAAAATAGTCCAAGAGTAGTCCTACCAAGATAGATTAATGATACCATAACCCAAGAGCCCTATTTAGAGACTAGTGGTCGGAGAAGAAATTTTGCAAAAAGTGGCTTGGCAGGCTGCCAAGCGGCCTGGCACGCTGCCTGGCATCCCCCACTGCTGCCTGTACCAAAAAATTTCTATCAAAAGTGTCCCGGCATGCCCCTGGGTGCGCCTGACACCAAAATTTTGATTTTCTTCCTTTCTTCGACTTTTCTTTGCGGACATTAGCATAATATCAATAGTCCATCAAAACCAATACAAAATATGCACTTATTGTTCTCAAAACTAAGGCAAACATTGTTCCAAGTTGGCAATAAGTCATATAAATACGCCCTAGATCACCAAGCAAGTAGGGTCAAAAATGTACGGGGTGTTACATCCTTCCCCCCTTAGAAACATTCGTCCTCGAATGTTAATAACATCTTCCCATTTACAAAAAATGCACCTTTATGTTAGCATATATACATAATGCTTATAGATACTTACTTGTTATTGCTCTCCTTCCGCACTTTGAACTTTTTCTTCCGTGTGAAACAAATACGGGTACTTTGACTTCATCATTTCTTCGGCTTCCCATGTGATTTCTCCTACTTGTTGATTTCTCCAAAGTATTTTTATGGAAGCTATTTCTTTATTCCTTATCCTCTTCACTTGTCGATCCAGAATGATAATAGGTGTTTCTTTCACAAATACCCCATCACTTGTATAAGCTCGTAGCATAGCTTCAAGTGTTTGAATAGTATGTTCTGCTTACCTATCTATCTGATATAATAGAACTGGAATCCCATGTAATCTTACTATCTCTTTAACATACAACCTTGCATAATTTTCAGCTGTACAAGTGGTCTTGACAGGTAAAAACAAAAAATGTGCTACTTGGTAAGTCTGTCAACTATCATCCACATGTAATCAAATTTCCAAAATGTACGAGGCAAACTTGTGATGAAACCCATATTAATTATATCCCTCTTCCAAACTGGAAGATTCCTATATTGCATGTAATCTCCAGGTTTCTGATGCTCTACTTTTACCTGTTGACAATTCGGACAATGAGCTACGAATTCTGCAGTGTTCTTCTTCTTTAGATTGCCTCACCAATACATCTCTTCCAAACCATGGTACATTTTGGTTGCTCCTAAATGATTAGAATACCGGGAATGATGTGCTTCTATCATAATTCATTTCCTTAGCTCATCTATATCCGGTATACAAAATCTACCTTGGCATTGAAGTACTCCCCCTTATGTAAGTTCAAATACCTTCGTCGAACTTTGCTGTACATTCTTTTTCACTGAACTAAAATAGGATTTTCATATTGCTTTTCCTTCTCTTATCTACAAGTGAAGACTCTGCCGCTTTTTACACTATAATTCTTTCATCTGGAGTTTCAAGGAGACGAACCCCCAAGTTGTCTAACTGGCTTAACGCATCGGTTACCACGTTTGCTTTTCCCGAATTGTATAAGATATTACTATCATCTTCTTTTAGTAATTCAGACCACCTTTTTTGTCTTTAGTGTGGGTCCTTTTGCTAAAAAAACGTGAACCCTATACAAATAGGAGCGCCCTATTTTTTTTTTAAAGCAAATATCACGACCGCTAACTAAAGATCATGTGTTGGATAATTTCTTCCATGTGGAAGCAATTGTCTTGAGGCATAGGATATTACATGACCGTGTTGCATCAATACACATCCTAAGCCGACTCCTGAAACATCACAATATACTGCATACCCTTATGTGCCTTCGGAGAGTACTAACACAGGTATAGAAGTCAAGTTATCTTTCAGCTCTTGGAAACTCTTCTCACATGCATCATTCCATGGAACTTGGTTGCTTTGTGTGTTATATTGTTAAGGGCGCTGAAATGGAAGAAAAAAAACTCTTCAATAAGCTTTCTGTAATAGCCTACCAACCCAAGAAAACTACGAATCTTTGTAGGCGTTGTAGGTTTTGGACAATTCTTCACGGCTTCTATATTTTGTGTATCAACCCTTTCCTTCATATGAATACCATGTGACCCAAGAATGCTACAGATTTTAACCAAAAGTCACACTTACAGAGCATTGCATATAACTTACAATCACGAAGAATTTGTAACACCTGCCGCAAGTGATTAGCTTGGTCCTCTTGTGATCTTGAATAAACCAGAATGTCATCTATAAACATGGTCATGAATACATCTAAAAATTGTGTGAACACCCTATTCATCAAATCCGTAACAACTGCTGGTGCATTGGCTAGCCTAAATGGCATAACTAGAAATTCATAGTGACCATACCGTGTTCGGAAAGCCGTCTTGGGGATATTTTTTTTTTCTAACCCTTACCTGGTGATGTCTTGTGAAAAATATTTGGCACCCTGTAATTGGTCAATTAAATCATCAATTCTAGGGAGGGTATACTTATTCTTAATTGTCACCTTATTCATTTGTCGATAGTCAATGCACATTCTCAATGTGTCATCTTTCCTTCGTACAAATAATACTGGTGCACTCCAAGGGGACGTACTAGGTATTATGTATCCCTTTTTCCATCAAGTCTTTTTAAGTGCTCCTTTAATTCTTGTAACTCTGCTAGGACATTCTATACGGAGGAATAGAGATAGGCTGAGTGCCTGGAATCACGTCAATACCAAACTCTACTATACCTCAAGAAGTTCATTTACTACTGGAACCGATTGAAGAGTTAGTGGCTTCACATCAATATCTTTCACTCGTACTAAGTAACACATGTACTCCTTTGAGTATCATTCCCTTGCCTTGAGATAGGAAATAAAGTTACCTCTCGGTGCTCCCATATTACCCTTCCATTCAAGAATATTCTTTGTGGAAAATGAAAATGTAACTTCTTAGCTCGGCAATGACAACCAGTGTATCATAGCCACAAATAGTTACTATACAATTATGATATACTCTTTTAATTACTATAGATTCGACAACTGGTGTATAGACTTCGAATGGTGTAACTAGTAGTTCTGGTGTTCTTTCAAAATATTTTTCGTAACCAATGGAGTAACATATGATAATGTATAATACGGGTCAATCAATGCATATACCTTATGTAAAAATATGAATACTGTACCTGTGTCTTTATCAGGATAAGCCTCTGAATTCTGTCGATCCTCTAAGGCATAGGTATGATTCTGAATTTCACTAGAACTAGCTGCTCCGCTAGCATCTCTGCCACGGCCAGCAGGTTGTACACCTGACAATGATAACGCAACGGCTGATCCCGTAGTTCGTGTCATACTACCGATGGCCCTCTGTGGGCACTCTCTCATCATGTACCCTGACTTACTACACCAAAAGCAAACATTCATTCCAAACCATCATTCACCTGAATGAAACTTTTTGCAGCGCTGGCACAGCTGACAAAAAGACTTTGATTGGCTTATACTTCCTTGTTCTCTATACCCCACTGTCTGTGAATCCCGAGTCCCACTACTCTGCCAAACATGGCTGCCTCTAAATCCCCGGAATTAGGATGAAGTACCTGCTGTAGAGTAAGAGAATGATGGTCTAGGCAGTCTAGGCAAAACCCGAGGCCTACATTCTCCTTGGGATGCCATAACCTATCCCATAGATCTATGTCACGCCCCAAATCCCATTGAGGCGGACTGGCACCCGAAGTTGATAAGGCCTGAGAGAACCAATATGTAACACCCCGTACCTTCCCAACCCTACTTGACGACGTTGAACAATGTATACTTGAGTGTCGAGAGCCACACGAATGTATTTTGTAATGATATTGACAAGAAAATTAAAATTTGGCCTTGTACATGTGATTAGCCCTTCGTAGGAGGTGTTTTGTGATTTTCATGGAGAATTTGTCGGGTTCAAAACGAGGCTAAGAGAAACTCTAAACAAAGGATATTAAGGTTAAGAAGTAAGTTAAAGAATAGGATTTGAAGTATCTAACCAAACCCGCGAAGAAAAGTCGAAAAATGAAATTTTCAAAAAATTTAAGGGAAGGACGCGTTGGGTAGCGTGCCACGCCGCTCTGGGCTGAAATTTTCAGTCCAGAGGCATTAAAGGGATGCGCCAGGCAGCGTGTCATGCCGCCCCTGCGCACCTTTCAAAAGTTGAAAATTTTGTTTAAGTCCCAAGGGTTCCCGGGGACGTATTGAGCCAATTTTTGCCACGATTATTCTACAACCACGAGAATATACATGAAATAAATGAAATATTATATTGGTATGATAAATTAACTCGAGAACGAAATTGGGTTCAAAATGATGATTTTACCCTTTTGGGCAAAATAGGCCATACGTGGCTAGAATCGCTTGTTTTTGGAATTGAGGCTACGGATATGAATGACATGAGTAGGAATATTGTCGTAACATGTATGAGATGATGAAACCACGAGAAATTATTGATTTTATTGGGTTAAGTAAATTGGGCCCAAAAAGGACCCAAAAATGAAAAGAAAACATGGCCCAATGGGTCACAAGACCCATTCTTCCAATTGACTAAGTCATACACATAAATTATTGAATCAAAGTGGATAAGCATGGACTTTATAGCCTATAAAAAGGGTAAGAAATCTGATTTTTATTGCTTACAAAGGATCATGCCTTTTAGACAAATATCCAAAGTATTTTCTTCAAACCCTAAGAGTTCAAAGCCAAACTTTGGAGCAAGATCAACATCTTCTAAGCCTAGGTAAGTGATTATTGTCATGGATTAATATATTATATGCATGGGAGAGTATGTGAATCTTGTTGGTTATGCTTGAAAAAGTTGAACATAGTACTTTGGGTTTTTGTACAAGATGTGCCATCCATGAGATTTGAACTTGAATTATGGCTTGTGCCTTTGATGAAAGATCATGGTATGGATAAAATATGAACATGTATGGTGTTATTTTATGGTATTAAACTTGTTATTGTCTATAAGTGGAAATTGTGGGATTTTGGTCGATATGTGCTATGAAGTGTATTAAGGTGAATTGATGGATTGTTTGTGATGTGGTATGGATAAGGAGGTGTAAAAGAGAATTGTTATGGTGAAATGCAATGATTATTATGTATTGGTCAATGTTGGGAATATTGGAGGATTTTTGGAATAATGATGCTATCAATGGTTTTGTCAAGGGGAAATGACATGTTTCAAAGCAAACATGTACCCCATTGATGTTATATGCATTTGTGACGTAGTTGTGGTTAATGTGAATTCCGTTATGTATTTGTGTTGTAGAGGGACATATAAAGAAGGAGTGGGACTATTGTATGCACATCTAGGATTGTATATCCGTATTGAGAGTACAAGGTATGTAAGGTTACTCTGTCCGTATCTTTTTGCGGCAAATAGTATCCACATTGCTATTTCACTAGTCCTATCCCAAAATGTGCTAAGGTATCCTATATCCGTTTATCAATAGTCATTGTCATATCTTTCCTACTTATGGATCATTTGTGAGTCTTATGTCTTATTATCATGGTTAATGTTCCAAAAGCTCAAACAAGGTTATGGTCCAATGTTCCAATAGTGGTTATGCTCATATATCTTGTTATGAATGATTGTCCAATGGTTCCAATGTTGTCATGTTTCCAATAATGTTTATTCACATGTCTTATATTTTGATTATGGTTCCAAGTTTCCAAACATGCTATGTCACATGAATATGTCAATCTCTCACAAGTGAATATACCAATCTCATATATCTCTTACTTATTGGCTAATGATCCAAAGTTTCAAGTGATGTTATGACTATCAAAATACCAATCTCAAAGTAAAGAACAAAGTAATGCAAATGTGGTCAATGATCAAGTATGGGTGGCAAGTCTAGGGGCATAAGCCTAGCTCGACTCGATCCCGATGTGTTGATTTATGGGTGGCAAGTCTAGGGGCATAATCCTAGCTCTACTCGATCCCGATGTATGATTTATAGGTGGCAGGTCTAGGGGCATAAGCCTAGCTCGACCCGATCCCTGGGTGGAAGGTCTAAGGGCACAAGCCTAGCTCGACCCGATCCCAACATGACGATAAGTCATGTAAAGACCCACTGATCAGTAGGGGCCCGGGTACATTGTGACATATGTAATGACATTGAAGTAAAGAAGCATGAAAGCGATGAAATCAATGAAAGTAATACACATGGTTTCCAAAGTGCAAAATGGTTACTTATTCATCGGATTATGCATATGCATTTGAGTTCCATTGAGTTCATTGAACTATTCATGTGTTGTATAGTTTCATTTGAGCCTTACATACTCAGTACATTCTTCGTACTGACCCCTTTTGGGGAACTTACCTTACATGTTGTAGGTGCAGGCACTAGTAGACCTCCACCATAGGATGACAGTAATTGCAGATCATTGGTGAGCTCCAGTTAGTTCAGGGCTTCTCCGAGTCACAGTTGTTCAAATGTTTTGATATTATACATAGTGTATAAAGCGGGGACTTGTCCCGACTTTCAGTTAGTTTTGGTCAATACATCTGTTAGAGGCTTTTGTAGACGTATGTGGGTATACAAATTTAAGATGGTATATGACATTTTGACTTGATGGCCTCAACGGCTGAGTTTCTCATATGTATATACGTCACATGTTCTATGATTTCTGATTTTAGCATTTCCTGTTCCTATGGGATAGTAGTGTTTCCTAAGACATGTATATGAAGGAATAAAAGCAAAGCTTGGTTCTCTCGGGCCTTATCGGCTTGGGGTGCCAATCACGCCTCGTTGGGATTCGGGGTGTGACAAAAAGTGGTATCAGAGCGGGTCGTTCTAAGGGTGTCTACAAAGTCGTGTCTGAGTAGAGTCTTGCTTATGGATGTGTTACGCGCCACATTGATAAGCAGGAGGCTACGGGACATTTAGGAGTTGTTTCTTTTCTTCACTTCTAGATCGTGCAGTAGAGCCAAAGTTGTAGGTGGGCAAATATGTACGTATTGACATTGGTTTTCTTTTGTATAGTCAACTGCTGAGTCTCAGACAAGATAAAGACAAAGGTGAGCAGGTTGATATGCCTGCCGAAGTAGAAATGATTAAATCACCACTTGACCAAGTTAGTCAAGGTGAAGCTGATATGGAAATTGTTATACGGGTCTCTCGTAGCCAAAAGATAGAGGAGTACCTGCAGAACCATCTATAAATGTCACTGAACAGGATTTAAGAAATGTAGTGCATATGTTGACTCAGATAGTTGTTGTACAATGTCACGGGCGAGATGGCATGATGACGAGTAATGATGCTGCGGCTAGGGTAGCTAGTCTTCAAACACAGGAGTTTTAGAAATCATACCCTCCCACGTTCACCGGGTCGGATTTGAATGAAGACCCATAGGACATTATGAACTAAGTTAAAAAGGGTTCTAGATGTTATGCATATGACTGATCTACTGATGTATTTTCAGATAGTTGGGAGGAATGTAAAATGGCATTCTGTGACTGTACCTCCCAAATGAGGTCAGAAAAGCTTATGTGGACCAATTGTTAAAAAAAAAATTCGGCAAAGGTACTTGAGCTATCACAAGGGGGAAGTACTTTAGCACCAATGTAGATTGTGTGTACCGGGTATAGATGAGTTAAGACACAGAAATGTGATAGAAGAACATCGTTCACGATAGTTTGTTTGTTCGAAAACAACCAAAATACACCATGGTGCAGCAGAGATGTGTTGGTAAGAATATATGAGAAGCACATTGTAGAACTTGTAGTTCAATGTCCAAGCGGTCACTGACGACCAGTATGGCATCAGAAGTCTGTATGTTTTATGCAATATATTACCCTCCCAGTTGGGAAGTGGAACATGAATAACATGGGATTAATTAAAGGGTTGTCTCGTACATTGCGAAGGTTGATTCCATATAAGTAATCATAAACTGGTTTACCGGGTCAACATATTTCCTACAAGTTAGGACCACCGATACAGATGAACGGTACGCAAAAATTATATGTTACAGAGATAGTATGATTACATGAGACTCGACTCACTATTATATCACACAGGGGGGCTCACTTTACTGAACAGTGTGGGTAAGTCTTTCCAGTAAAGCATGAGTACACAGATAAATGTAAGTATGGCTGGTCATCCTTAAATGGATGGACGAACAGAATGTATTATAAGAACATGTGAAGATATGTCACGAGTTTGTATGTTGGAATTTAAAGGTAGTGGGGATGAATATCGATCGTCTAATGAAATTGCTTAAAATAAAGATATCAAAAGGTACCTTACAAAGGTTTATATAAAAAGGACATATAGATCATCCATTGGATGGGTTACGACTGATGAAATTTTTCGTTGCCCAGGTCAAATTTTGTTCATCAAGCTATAGAGAAAGTGAAGGTGATATAACAGTAGCTACAAATAGCCCAAAGTCGGTATAAATCATATGCCGATATTAGAATTTGATAGTGTCACCAATGGAAAAAGATAATGAGATTCGGAAAGAAAGAGGAGTTGTCCAAAGATTTGGGCAACTTGCGTATCTATTAGCACTAGTCCAGGAATTCTTCACAGTCCATTTAATATTCTATATTTGATGCTCCGAAAGTGTATTGGAGGGTGTACAGTATTGTTACCAGTGGAAATGTACATATTACCGAGGATCTCACACGTAAAAAAAGTACATCGAGAAGTGAAAGAATTAAGAAATGCAGAAGTAGCTTCCGTAGGGGCACTATTGGAGAATTTAGTACATCGAAGAAATCACAAGGGAAATCGAAGCATTAATGAAATCTAAAGTACTTGTAATTGTGGTACATGGAAGGAAAAGTTCGAGATAGAGATTTGGAGTTATAAGTCTTTACAAGTGTTAAGTGTGAATATTATGATATGGAGAATTCACTTTGACTTAAGTGTTGCAATGAGACAGTGTTACTAACATTCGAGGACGAATGTCCCTAAGGGGGAAAGAATGTAACACCCCGTACCTTCCCAACCCTACTTGACGACGTTGAAAAATGTATACTTGAGTGTCGAGAGCCACACGAATGTATTTTGTAATGATATTGACAAGAAAATTGAAATTTGGCCTTGTGCATGTGATTAGCTCTTCGTAGGAGGTGTTTTGTGATTTTCATGGAGAATTTGTCGGGTTCAAAACGAGGCTAAGAGAAACTCTAAACAAAGGATATTAAGGTTAAGAAGTAAGTTAAAGAATAGGATTTGAAGTATCTAACCAAACCCGCGAAGAAAAGTCGAAAAATGAAATTTTCGAAAAATTTAAGGGAAGGGCACGTTGGGTAGCGTGCCACGCCGCTCTGGGCTGAAATTTTCAGTCCAGAGGCAGTAAAGGGGCGCGCCAGGCAGCGTGCCACGCAGCCCCTGCGCACCTTTCAAAAGTTGAAAATTTTGTTTAAGTCCCAAGGGTTCCCGGGGACGTATTGAGCCGATTTTTGCCACGATTCTTCTACAACCACGAGAATATACATGAAATAAATTACATATTATATTGGTATGATAAATTAACTCAAGAATGAAATTGGGGTCAAAATGATGATTTTACCCTTTTGGGCAAAATAGGTCATACGTGGCTAGAATCGCTTGTTTTTGGAATTGAGGATACGGATATGAATGACATGAGTAGGAATATTGTCGTAACACGTATGAGATGATGAAACCACGAGAAATTATTGATTTTATTGGGTTAAGTAAATTGGACCCAAAAAGGACCCAAAAATGAAAAGAAAACATGGCCCAATGGGTCACAAGACCCATTCTTCCAATTGACTAAGTCATACACATCAATTATTGAATCAAAGTGGATAAGCATGGACTTGAGATCCTATACAAAGGGTAAGAAATCTGATTTTTATTGCTTACAAAGGCTCATGCCTTTTAGACAAATATCCAAAGTATTTTCTTCAAACCCTAAGAGTTCAAAGCCAAACTTTGGAGCAAGATCAACATCTTTTAAGCCTAGGTAAGTGATTATTGTCATGGATTAATATATTATATGCATGGGAGAGTATGTGAATCTTGTTGGTTAGGCTTGAAAGAGTTGAACATAGTACTTTGGGTTTTTGTACAAGATGTGCCATCCATGAGATTTGAACTTGAATTATGGCTTGTGCCTTTGATGAAAGATCATGGTATGGATAAAATATGAACATATATGGTGTTATTTTTTGGTATTAAACTTGTTATTGTCTATAAGTGGAAATTGTGGGATTTTGGTCGATATGTGCTATGAAGTGTATTAAGGTGAATTGATGGATTGTTTGTGATGTGGTATGGATAAGGAGGTGTAAAAGAGAATTGTTATGGTGAAATGCAATGATTATTATGTATTGGTCAATGTTGGGAATATTGGAGGATTTTTGGAATAATGATGCTATCAATGGTTTTGTTAAGGGGAAATGACATGTTTCAAAACAAACATGTACCCCATTAATGTTATATGCATTTGAGACGTAGTTGTGGTTAATGTGAATTCCGTTATGTATTTGTGTTGTAGAGGGACATATAAATAAGGAGAGGGACAATTGTATGCACATCTAGGATTGTATATCCGTATTGAGAATACAAGGTATGTAAGGTTACTCTGTCCGTATCTTTTTGCGGCAAATAGTATCCACATTGCTATTTCACTAGTCCTATCCCAAAATGTGCTAAGGTATCCTATATCCATTTATCAATAGTCATTGTCATATCTTTCCTACTCATGGATCATTTGTGAGTCTTATGTCTTATTATCATGGTTAATGTTCCAAAAGCTCAAACAAGGTTATGGTCCAGTGTTCCAATAGTGGTTATGCTCATGTATCTTGTTATGAATGATTGTCCAATGGTTCCATTGGTGTCATGTTTCCAATAATGTTTATTCACATGTCTTTTATTTTGATTATGGTTCCAAGTTTCCAAACATGCTATGTCACATGAATATGTCAATCTCTCACAAGTGAATGTACCAATCTCATATATCTCTTACTCATTGGCTAATGATCCAAAGTTTCAAGTGATGTTATGACTATCAAAATACCAATCTCAAAGTAAAGAACAAAGTAATTCAAATGTGGTCAATGATAAAGTATGGGTGGCAAGTTTAGGGGCATAAGCCTAGCTCGACTCGATCCCGATGTTTTGATTTATGGGTGGCAAGTCTAGGGGCTGAGGGCATAAGCCTAGATCGACTCGATCCCGATGTATGATTTATGGGTGGCAGGTCTAGGGGCATAAGCCTAGCTCGACCCGATCCCTGGGTGGCAGGTCTAGGGGCACAAGCCTAGCTCGACCCGATCCCAACATGACGATAAGTCATGTAAAGACCCACTGATCAGTAGGGGCCCGGGTACATTGTGACATATGTAATGACATTGAAGTAAAGAAGCATGAAAGCGATGAAATCAATGAAAGTAATACACATGGTTTCCAAAGTACAAAATGGTTACTTATTCATCGGATTATGCATATGCATTTGAGTTCCATTGAGTTCATTGAACTATTCATGTGTTGTATAGTTTCATTTGAGCCTTACATACTCAGTACATTCTTCGTACTGACCCCTTTTGGGGAACTTACCTTACATGTTGCAGGTGCAGGCACTAGTAGACCTCCACCATAGGATGACAGTAATTGCAGATCATTGGTGAGCTCCAGTTAGTTCGGGGCTTCTCCGAGTCACAGTTGTTCAAATGTTTTGATATTATACATAGTGTATAAAGCGGGGACTTGTCCCGACTTTCAGTTAGTTTTGGTCAATGCATCTGTTAGAGGCTTTTGTAGACGTATGTGGGTATACAAATGTAAGATGGTATATGACATTTTGACTTGATGGCCTCAACGGCCGAGTTTCTCATATGTATATACGTCACATGTTCTATGATTTCTGATTTTAGCATTTCCTGTTCCTATGGGATAGTAGTGTTTCCTAAGACATGTATATGAAGGAATAAAAGCAAAGCTTGGTTCTCTCGGGCCTTATCGGCTTCGGGTGCCAATCATGCCTCGTTGGGATTCGGGGTGTGACACAATCTTTGCTTATGTCCATTCATATGCATGTCTCTGTATGAACATCATTCTATCTTATGCAATTATGCAGAAGTCATGGAAACATATGTTATATATACAAAACTTGGTAGTTAGAGCCATCAATTCAACATGGACATACACCTCTTACATTTATCTTCCCACATACGTCTACAAAGCCTCTACAGATACATATACATAACCAACCTAAATTCGGTACAAGTCCCCACTTTATACAACATTTACATAAAGCCGAAATCAATGTACAACTGTAACTCGGAAAGCCCCGAACCAACTGGAGCTCACCAAAGATCAGTAGATGACCCGCAGCTTACTGTGGAGGTCTACTAGTACATGCGCCTGTAGCATGTAAGATAAGGCCCCCAAGGGGGTCAATACGAAGAATGTACTGAGTATGTAAGGCTATATGAAACTGTATAATACATAAGTACTTCAATGGAATTAGAATATAAGAGAATAGTCAATATGGATACACCACCGGTCTATTTGTAGAACCATGTTCATTTCTTTTGTTACTCTCATTATTCGATCACTCATTATCGTTCATATACCAACATTCATATATACTTTTATTTAAGTAATATACTTTCTTTACTTTTACGATCCTCATCCTCATTAGTCATCCACCTTATCGGTGGGTAGGCATCCACCTTATTTGTGGGTAGTCATCCACTGTATTAGTGGGTAGTCATCCACCTTATTGGTGGGTCAATATAAATAGTATTAGGGTCCGCTCGAGCTAGGCTTATGTGCCCCTTTGAGTCGTCCCAGTTCTCAAACAATAAACCATATATGCATAACTTTATTCCTTTACTTTTGTGAGATTTATACATTTTCTTGTGAGAGAATATTGATACATTTTCTTATGAGAGATTGATAAATTGGAGGCCATAGCATTATTGGAACTTTGGAACATAACATTATTGGACATGCTACTCAAGAATGAAAAGATTCTCCTTACATCATCACTTCCCTTGAGATAGTTTCTTTTGGTAGTTACAACGTTATGAAAGCTTAGAAACTTCAGTCAATCGATAAGAGACATATGAATCACAATTGGTCTAAGAATAAGAAACATGTGAATAAAAATATATGTCAACCTGAGCTAGAAATACTTTAGAACACTACGGAACGGAACAAGTACAATGTTACTATGACCACTATATGCTGCAGAAGGGTACGGAAAGAGTAACCTTACATACCTTAACTTCCAAGTATGAATACACAATCCTATATATGAACACAATAGTCCAGCTCCTTCCTTACGTTTCACTCTATAATACAAGTACATAATGGAGCTTACGTCAACAACTAGTTACCGTACAAGTGTACAAGGCGAAAATGAGCTATATGACTGCCATATAACGTCATTTTACCTTTTATAATACAATCCAATGCATTATCATACCAACAACACCATAACATTCCACACATTGACCAAGACATCATAAACCAATAGCATTTCACACCACGTTTACCCTTTACGCTTCCTTATTATTATTCCGTCACATTTACTCCATCAAATTGCCTCATAAAAACATATGAACAACAATCCATATTTAATATAATCCAACATGCTTCCATACAACCCCTTAAAGTCATTAAAAAGGTATCATAAGTTGATAATTACATCCAAAAAGGGTATAGGGGCCTTCGGGGATCAAAGAGAGACAAAACCATACAAAATGACATTCTGGGGTGACCTGCGAAGCCACCTTCACCGCAGGTGGCTGACATACGTCAACAGGTTACCCTTGTCACTTTCCAGGGGCACCTGTATTGGCATCTGCGCCCGCATGTGCCTTCGTCTGCGGGGGCGGATGCCCAAATCGGCCAAAAAGGGTCTCTTTTGGATCCTTTTGTGTAATAAATGGTCCAAGGCCATAAGTAATCTTTTATTTACATATTTTTATTCACTTGGATGCCAACAATTGCCCATGGTTTCACAACACACATGAACATCACCAAAACCACACTTTTCTTTCAATACACCACCAAGTCCATGCACAATTTTGCAATAACAATTCCAAATATTATTTACAAGGATAAAACAAGTTAAGGCTATAATCACATATCACATGTCAATACTAAATCCATAAAGTTCATTTCCTTCAATACCACAATTCCATTTTTAAGTTTATAAGGCCAAAACCCTTTTTCGATTGCAAAAATAGACAGTTTTACACATAGTGAACTGTCCAACACTGTGTCAACATAACCAAAATGATTTATGAACCACATTAAGCATATCATATAGTAAATAATGAGCATAAAAACTTACTAAAGCTTCCCAAGGAGTGATCTTGTCCAAAAAGAATGGTGGCTTAGGGTTTGAGAGAAGAGAGAAATATCTCTTTTGTGGAAAATTCTAGAAAATGGCATGTGGATTTTGTGGAATAAAAATCAGATTTTTGTCACCTTAAATACTCCCACTTCAAGTCTATCCTTATCCCCATTATTTGACCAAGAATGGGTCATATTAGAATGGGCCAATTCCCCTTTTAGGCCATGTCTTCTTGGTAATTTTTGGGCCTTAAATTGGGCCCAATTGCACATGTTAATTCAGCCCAACTAATTAAATGTATAATACCCCAAAAATCTCATGTTTACATAATTCCATAAATGTTAAGACAATCAATTAGGGTCGAAAAGGTATGGGGTGTTACATCCTTCCCCCCTTAGAAATATTCGTCCTCGAATGTTAGTAACATTATCCAAAGTACATAGATAGATCATTCTTCATGTTATCATATAGATACATAATTCTCATAGATACTTACTATTGCTCTAATTCCGCACTTTGAACTTTTTCTTCCATTTGAAACAAATACGGGTGCTTCGACTTTATCATTCATCAATTCCCCATATGATTTCTTCTACTTGTTGATTTCTCCAAAGTACCTTCACAGAATCTACTTGTTTATTCCCTAATCTCTTCACTTGCCAATCCTAAATAGCAATAAGGATCTCCTCATAGGTGAGATCCTCCGTAACTTGTACATCGTCAATGGAAACAATACAAGATGTATATTCTATGCACTTTCGAAGCATCGAACATGAAATACTAAATGAACTGTGGAGATTTCTTAGGGTAATGATAAATTATATGCAACTTACCCAACTCTTCAA
Organism: Capsicum rhomboideum; assembly: GCA_031232105.1. Classification (NCBI taxonomy): domain Eukaryota; kingdom Viridiplantae; phylum Streptophyta; class Magnoliopsida; order Solanales; family Solanaceae; genus Capsicum; species Capsicum rhomboideum. The sequence continues at coordinate 47,525,319 of CP124708.1, read as the reverse complement.
GTAATCTCCTATGGTACGTTATATAGGGCCAACTTTCCTTCCTTCCATACAAAGCTTCATAAGGGGTCATTTTGATACTTAAATGATAGCTAGTATTGTAGGCAAATTCAATAAGCAATAGATGTTTATCCCAACTACCTTTAAAATACAATGTACAACTCGTAGCATATCTTCAAATGTTTATATAGTATGTTCTGCCTATCCATCCGTCTGAGGATGAAAAGCCGTACTTCATTTCACTTGGATTCCCAAACTTTTCTTGAAAGATTTCCAAAAGTGTGTAGTAAATTAAGCTACCCTGTCGGATATAAAGAGTGGAATCCCATGTAATTGCCCTATCTCTTTAACATACAACCTTGCATACTCGTTGGCTGTATAAGTGATCTTGACTGGTAGACAATGCGCAGACTTGATAAGCCTGTGATAAAATCTATGTTAATCATGTCCCATTTCTACTAGAAGATTTATACATTGCATAAAACCTCCAGGTTTCGGATGCTCTACTTTTACTTATTGACAATTCGGATAATGAGTTACAAATTCTGCAATGTTTCTTTCATGCAACCTTACCAATACATCCCTTCCAAATCATGGTACATTTTGGTAGCTCCCAAATGCATAGAATACCATAAATGATGTGCCTCTGTCATAATTCGTTTCCTTAATTCATCTATATCCGGTACACATAATCTACTTTGGCCCTAATTCACTCTTTCTTACGTAAGATCAAATGCCTTTGTCAAATCTTGTGTGCATTCAATTTCATTTGAAATAAAATAAGATTCGCATATTGCTTTTTCTTCACTTCAGATACAAATAAAGATTCTACCGCATTTTAAACTATAATTCGTTCATCTGGAGTTTCGAGAAGACGAACTCCCAAGCTGGCTAATTGATGTAATTCTTTGACTATACTTTGCTTTTCAGTCAACTGGCTACTAGTGTTTCCTATTGTTTTACGACTTAACGCATCGGTTATTACACTTGCTTTTCCTAGATGTCATATAAATATCGTTGTCTTTAATAGTTCTAGTCACCTTTGCTGCTTCAAATTTAAGTTTTCTACTAAAAAGATACTGCAAACCCCTTTTGGTGATCCGTATATATGTCAACATGACCCTATGCAAATAATGGTGCCATATCTTTAAAGCAAATGTCACAACTACTAGCTAAAGGTCATGTGTCGAATAGTTCCTCTCGTGTGGTCACAACTGTTTTGAGGCATAAGCTATTACGTTACCATGCTGCATCAATACATATCCAAGAATGACTCGAACACCCTATTTATCATACCCATAACAACTGCGGGTGAATTTGTTAGACCAAAAGACATAACCAAAAATTTCATAGTGACCCTACCGCATTCGGAAAGCTATCTTGGGTATATCTGTTTCTCTGGCCCTTACTTGATGATAGCCCGATCTCAGGTAAATCTTTGAAAAGCATTTGGTACCCTATAGTTGGTCAAACAAATCATCACTTTTGGGGGAGGGGATATTTATACTTGACTGTCACTTTATTCTGTTGTCGATAATCAATGCACATTGACTCCCCTTGGATGTCATTTCCTTACCTTAAGATAGGAAATAAATTTACCCTTTCGGTACTCTAATGTTACACCTTCATTCAAGGACGGTCTTTTATAGGAAATGGAAATGTACCTTATTAGCTTGACAATCCATCGTGGCATAAGAAGAAGCCAACCAATCCATACCCATTATAACTTCAAAATCCAATATTTCTAGCTCAATAAAATCAATCAATGTATCATGACCACAAACAATTTCTATACAATTATGATATCCTCTTTTAGCTATAATAGATTCACAACTAGTGTAGATACTTCAAATGGCTTAACTAGTGAATCTGGTGTTCTTTCACATTTTTTTTTTTGCAATCAATGGAGTAACATATGATAATGTAGAACTCGAATCAATCAAGGCATATACCTTATGTAAAAAAACAAATACTGTACCTGTATCTACATCAAGAGAATCCTCCAAATTCTGTCGATTTGCTAAGGCATAGGTACAGTTCTGGGTTCCATTAACACCAACTGTACCTCTAGAACCTCTGCCACGCCCCATAGGCTGTACTCCTGACGATGATAAAGCAGCGGCTGATCCCGTAGGTCGCGCCGCACTACCTGTGCCCCCTTGTAGACACTCGCTCATCAGATGCCCCGACATACCGTACCAAAAGTAAACATTCGGTCCATACCAGCATTCACCTGAATGAAACTTCCCGCAGTGCTGGCACAACTGACGAGAAAATTTTACTGTCTGTGAACCTCGAACAACACTTCTTTTCCCGGCATGACTGCCTCTAGAACCTGGAAATTTAGGTGAAGTACCTGTTGTGGAATAAGAAAATGATGGTCTAGGCGGTCTAGAAAACATCCGAGGCCTAGATTCTCCTTGGGACACCAGAGACTGTCCCATAGGTCTAGCCCTTTTTTATGGCCCTCTCTCAGACTCCTGTGTCCTTCTTCTTTACCTCTGGTCCTCTATTTTCTGTGTGAAAGCCTGAATTCTGGCTATTTCCATATCTTTTTTCAAAGCAGCAATGGTACAGTCCCTCACTAAATATGACTCTAATCTGTCCACATATCGATGGACTCTGTCTATCATTGTGGCCACTACATTTGGAGCATATCGAGCCAAGGAATTAAACTGCAGACTGTATTCTCTAACACTCATATTCCCTTGACAAAGATTTAGAAACTGGTTTGCACGTGCCTCCCGGATCTCGTATGGGAGGTAATGATCAAGAAATGTCATTTTAAATTCTTCCCAACCTGCTAGAGGTGCATCGATACCCCTCGATCTTTTCCAGTCTTCATACCATAATATCACTTCTCCTTTTAATCTGTAGGCTACCAGGTCAACTGTTTCCACACCAGTTATGTGCATGAAATCTAGAGCCCTTTGTATTTGGTCCACGAAATCTTGTGGATCTGCTTTCGGATCTGACCCAGTGAATATGCGAGGGTCTAATTTCAGAAAATCATGTGTCCTCCGACTAGATGCTCTAGCCTCACTGTCATTGCCTATCATTGGACCAATGTGTCCTTGAGTTTGTGCAGCAACTAGCTGAGTCAACATATGCACTGCATTTCTTAAATCCTAGTCAGTGGCATTTACAGGAGGTTCTGCCGGTACTTCTCTACCCTTCAACTCTTTCGGAGCTGGAAAAGTAGAAGAAGACCGCAATGCAATTTCAGTATTAGCCCACCTTGACTAGCTTGGTCAGGTGGTGATTTACTCATTCTTTCTTCGGCAGGAGTATCTACCTGCTTACCTTTGCCTCTACCTCATCTTGTAACTGGCATTTTACTATAAACAAGAAAAACAATTCCAATGGTCAGATACGATTTCACTAACAACATTGGCTCTATTGCACGATCTAGAAATGAAGAAAAGAAACAACTCCTAAATGTGTTGTAGCCTCCTACTTATAAATGTGGTGCACGACACATCCATAAGCAAGACTCTACTCAGGCACGACTTTGTAGACACCCTTAGGACGACCTGCTTTGATACCACTTTTGTCACACCCCAAATCCCATTGAGGCGGACTGGTACCTGAAGCTGATAAGGCCCGAGAGAACCAATCTTTGCTCATGTCCATTCATATGCATGTCTATGTATGAACATCATTCTATCTCATGAAATTATGCGGAAGTCATGGAAACATATGCTATATATACGAAAATTGGTCGTTAGAGCCATCAATTCAACATGGACATACACCTCTTACATTCATCTTCCAACATACGTCTACAAAGCCTCTACAGATATATATACATAACCAACCTAAAGTCGGGACAATTCCCCGCTTTATACAACATTTACATAAAGCCGAAATCAATGTACAACTCTAACTCGGAAAGCCTCAAACCAACTGGAGCTCACCAAAGATCAGTAGATGACCCACAGCTTACTGTGGAGGTCTACTAGTACCTGCACCTGCAGCATGTAAGATAAGTCCCCCAAGGGGGGCAGTACGAAGAATGTACTGACTATGTAAGGCTATATGAAACTGTATGATACATAAGTACTTCAATGGAATCAGAATATAAGAGAATAGTCAATATGGATACACCACCGGTCTATTTGTAGAACCATGTTCATTTCTTTTGTTACTCTAATTATTCGATCACTCATTATCGTTCATATACCAACATTCATATATACTTTTATTTAAGAAATATACTTTCTTTACTTTTATGATCCTCATCCTTATTAGTAATCCACCTTATCGGTGGGTAGTCATCCACCTTATTTGTGGGTAGTCATCCACTGTATTAGTGGGTAGTCATCCACTGTATTAGTGGGTAGTCATCCACCTTATTGGTGGGTAGTCATCCACCTTATTGGTGGGTCAATATAAATAGTATTAGGGTTCGCTCGAGCTAGGCTTATGTGCCTCTTTGAGTCATCCCGGATCTCAAACAATAAACCATATATGCATAACTTTATTTCTTTACTTTTGTGAGATTTATACATTTTCTTGAGAGAGATTGATACATTTTATTATGAGATATTGTTACATTGGAGGACATAGCATTATTGGAACTTTGGAACATAACATTATTGGACATGCTACTCAAGAATGAAAAGATTCTCCTTACATCATCACTTCCCTTGAAAGAGTTTCTTTTGGTAGTTACAATGTTGTGAAAGCTTAGGAACTTCAGTAAATGGATAAGATACATATGAATCACAATTGGTCTAAGAATAAGAAACATGTGAATAACAATATATGTCAACCTGATCTAGAAATACTTTAGAACACTTCGGAATGGAACAAGTACAATGTTACTATGAACACTATCTGCTCCAGAAGGGTACGAAAAGAGTAACCTTACATACCTTAACTTCCAAGTGTGAATACACAATCCTATATATGAACACAATAGTCCAGCTCCTTCCTTACATTTCACTCTACAATACAAGTACATAACGGAGCCTACAACAACTAGTTACCGTACAAGTGTACAAGACGACAATGAGTTATATGACTGCCATATAACGTCATTTTACCCTTTATAATACAATCCACTGCATTATCATACCAACAACACCATAACATTCCACACATTGACCAAGACGTCATAAACCAATAGCATTTCACACCACGTTTACCCTTTACGCTTCCTTATTATCATTCCGTCATATTTACTCCATCAAATTGCCTCATAACAACATATGAACAACAATCAATATTTAATATAATCCAACATGCTTCCATACGGCCCCTTAAAGTTATTAAAAAGGTATCATAAGTTGATAATTACATCCAAAAAGGGTATAGGGGCCTTCGGGGATCAAAGAGAGACAAAACCATACAAAATGACATTCTGGGGTGACCTGCGAACCCTAAGGTGGCTTAAATACATCCACAGGTGACCCTTGACAGTGTCCAGGGGCACCTGCATTGGCATCTACCCCCGCAGGTGCCTTCGTCTGCGGGGGCAGATGCCCAAATCAGCCAAAAAGGGTCTCTTTTGGGTCCTTTTGTGTAATAAATGGTCAAAGGGCATAAGTAAGCTTTTATTTACATATTTTTGGTCACTTGGATGCCAAAAAACACCCATGTTTTCACAACACACATGAACATCACCAAAACCACACTTTTCCTTCAATACACCAGCAAGTCCATGCACAATTTTGCAATAACAATTCCAAACATTATGTACAAGGATAAAGAAATTTAAGGCTATAATAACATCTCATATGTCAATATTGAATCCATAAATTTCATTTCCTTCAAGACCACAAGTCCATTTTTAAGTTTATAAGGCCAAAACCCTTTTCCGATTGCAAAAATAGACAGTTTTACACATAATGAACTGTCCAACACTATGTCAACATAACCAACATGATTTATGCACCACCTTAAGCATATAATATAGTAAATCATGAGCATACAAACTTACCAAAGCTTCCCAAGGAGTGATCTTTTCCAAAGAGAATGGTGGCTTAGGGTTTGAGAGAAGAGAGAAATATCTCTTTTGTGGAAAATTCTAGAAAATGGCATGTGGATTTTGTGGAATAAAAATCTGATTTTTTTCACCTTAAATACTCCCACATCAAGTATATCCTTAGCCCCATTGTTTGACCAAGAATGGGTCACATTAGAATGGGTCAATTCCCCTTTTGGTCCATGTCTTCTTGGTAATTTTTGGGCCTTAAATTAGGCCCAATTGCACATGGTAATTCAGCCCAACTAATTAAATGTATAATACCCCAACAATCTCATGTTTACATAATTTCATAAATGTTAAGACAATCAATTAGGGTCGGAAAGGTACGGCGTGTTACAATCTAGCCCTCTTAGACGACCCTCGTTCAACTTCTTGTGTCCTTCTACTTTGCCTCTGATCCTCCATTTTCTGTGCAAAGGCTTGTATTCTAGCTATGTCCATATCTCTGTTCAAAGAAGCAATGGTGCAGTAATATGGCTCCAATCTGTCCACGTATCGATGAACTCTGTCGGCCATAGTAGCTACCACATTCAGAGCATACCTAGCCAAAGAGTTAAACTGAAGACTGTACTCTCTGACACTCATATTCCCTTGGCAAAGATTTAAAAATTGGTCCGCACGAGCCTCTCGGACCTCATATGGAAGATAATGATCAAGGAATGTCATTTTAAATTCCTCCCAATTAGCTAGATTTGTGCCAATACCCCTCGATTTTTTCCAATCTTCATACCACAATATAGCTTTTCCTTTCAATCTATATGCTGCAAGTTCCACTGTTCCTATACCAGTCACATGCATAAACTATAGAGCCCTTTGAATTTGGTCCACGAAGTCCTGTGGGTCTGCATTCGAATCTGACCCAGTGAATGTGGGAGGATCTAATTTCAAAAAATCTTGTGTCCGCCGACTAGCTACGCTAGCCACGCCATCCTCACTTGTCATTGGACTAACTTTTCCCTGAGTTTGTGCAGCAACTATTTGAGTCAACATATGCACTGCATTTCTTAAATCCTGTTCAGTGGCATTCATAGGCGGTTCTGCGGGTACTTCTCTACCTCTTGGTTCTTCCGGAGCTGGAAAAGTAGAAGAAGACCGCGATGCAATTTCAGTATCAGCTCCTCCTTGACTAGCTTGGCCAGGTGGTGATTTACTCGTTCCTTCTCTGGAAAGCATTTCTACCTGCTTACCTTTGCCCCTACCTCGTCTTGTCATAGGCCTTTTACTATAACAAAGAAAACCAATTCCAATGGTCAGATACGATTCCACCTACAACATTGGCTCTATTGCACCATCTAGATATGAAGAAAACAAACAACTCCGAAATGTCCCGTAGCCTCCTACTTATAAATGTGGTGCACAACACATCCATAAGTAAGACTCTACTCAGACACGGCTTTGTAGACACCCTTAGGACGACCTGCTCTGATACCACTTTTGTCACGCCTCGAATTCCAACGGGGCGGACTGGCACCCGAAGCTGTTAAGGCCCGAGAGAACCAATTTTCATTCATAGATACTCATATGCATGTCACTCAATAACCATCACCACCACTTATAGACATAAGTTTTCAATGGCAGAAGTCGGAAAATATATGATAACTATGAAACTTGGCTGTTAGGGCCACCAAGTCAAAATGGACATACATTCTTTCATTCATCTTACCAAGTACGTCTACAAAGCCTCTAACAGATGCATATACATAACCAACCTAAAGTCGGTACAAGTCCCCGCTTTAGACAACATTTACAATACCCATACAAATGTACACATGTGACTAGGAAAGCCCCGAACCAACTGGAGCTCACCAAAGATCTGCAAATGACCCGCAACCTACTGTGGAGGTATACTAGTACCTATACCTGCAGCAAGTAAGGTAAGTCCCCCAAGGGATGTCAGTACGAAGAATGTACTGAGTATGTAAGGCTATAAGAAACTTCATGATACATAAGTACTTCAATGATATCAAGTACAAGTGAAATAATCAATATGGATAAACCTTCGTTCTGTATATGTGGAACCATATACATTGCTTTCATTACTTTCATTTTCGATCATTCATTCATATCATTATAACTCATATAATATATATCATTCATATATACTTTTCTTCAAGTGATATACTTTCATTCAAGTGCTTTACTTTCTTTTCTTTTACATTCATCCTTATTACCATTTATCCAGCTGATCAGTAGGACATATATCATTCATCCAGTTGATTAGTGGGCTATAGTACAATCATCCACCTTATCGGTGGGCCATAACATAATATAATATCAACAATCATCCACCTTATCGGTGGGCCATAATAATATCAACAATCATCCACCTTATCGGTGGGCCATAATATAATATCAACAATAATCCACTTTATCGGTGGGCCATAATATATATATATATACTTTACTTCATTCCTTACTTGTGAGAGATTGATACCTTTACTTATGTGAGATTGATACATTTGCTTGTGTGAGATTGATACATTGGTGGTTGAAATATTATTGGAACTTTGAAACATAACATTACTGAAACTTTGGAACCATGTCCACAATTATGTGACACATGAATAACACTTGATCAATGATTAAGGAACATGTGAATAACAATAGATGACAACCTGAAATGAGATACCTTAAAACATTTCAGAATGGAACAAGTACAATGACAATGTGAACACTATGTGCTGCAGGAGGATACGAAAAGAGTAACCTTACATACCTTATCTTCCCAATATGAATACACAGTCCTATATGTGAGTACAATAATCCATCTCCTTCCTTACATTTTACTCTACAACACAAGTACATAACGAAGCTCAAGTTAACAACTAGCTACTTTACAAGTACATAAGACGACAATGAGTTACATGATTGACCTATAATATCATTTCACCCTTAACAGTACCATTGTCATACCAACAATACGACAACATTCCACACATTGACCAAGACATCATAGACCAATAGCATTTCACACCAAGTTTATCCTTTACGCTTTCTCATTAACACTACGTCACAATTACTCCATCAAGTTGTCACGCCCCAAATCCCATTGAGGTGGACTCGCACCCGAAGCCGATATGGCTCGAGAGAACCAATCTTTTCTCATGTACATTCGTATGCGTATTATCATATGAATCTTATCATACCTCATGCAACTATGTGGAAGTCATGGAAATCATGTTATATATGAAACTTAGCCGTTGGGGCCATTACGTCAAAATGAACATACTTATCTTACATACATGTTCCCACATAAGTCTACAAAGCCTCTACGGATACATAACTATGACAGTTCTAGAGTTGGGCCAACACCCCGCTCTATACTCATATACAACATCAAAATAAATATACATCTGACTCGGAAAGCCCCGAACCAACTGGAGCTCACCAAAAATCTGCAAATGATCCACAGCCTACAGAGGAGGTCTACTAACACCTGCGCCTGCAGACAATAAAGTAAGTGCCCCCAAGAGGGGTCAGTACAAAGAATGTACTGAGTATGTAAGGCTCATAAGAACTGTATCATACATAATAATAACAATAATGGAGTCAATATAAGAGAAATAATGAATGGAAATAAATTCTCTTTCTGTATGTGAGGAACCATGTACATTACATGGTGTTATTGTTATTTATGATTATTCTTTCATATCCTTATTATTCATATACTATTCTCCATATACCCCTTCATTCAAGAGAATTACTTTCACTCAAGAGACTTGCCTCCACGAGGTTCTTCTATTCAAGAGACTCTTTACTTAGAAGATTCTTCTTTTGCTTTTATGCTCATCATCGTCATTATTATTCATATACAAGATTAGAAGATTAATAATATAATATACATCCACTCTTTGGTGGGTTTATAACACACTTCCACTCTTGGTGGGTTAACATACATCCACTCTTTGGTGGGTTAACATACATCCACTCTTTGGTGGGTTTAGAACGTACATCCACTCTTTGGTGGGTTAACATACATCCACTCTTTTGTGGGTTAACATACATCCACTCTTTGGTGGGTTTATAACGTACATCCACTCTTTAGTGGGTTAACATACATCCACTCTTTGGTGGGTTAACATACATCCACTCTTTTGTGGGTTTATAATGACGGGATCGACTCATGCTAGGTGTTCTTTTCACCCCTGGGCTGCCACCCGAGAATTCTTATCAATTAAATCTCTTCTTATTCTTATTCTTCTTGGAAGAGGTTGATTTATTCACTTATGAGAGATTGATATACTCACTTATGAGGGATTGATACATTGAGGATCCTGACACTATTTGAACCACACAAACATTACTTCACTCCTTGACTTCCTAAGATTAGCACCTTAACTAATGAGGGATAGATATATTAGCTCGCACATTACCTCTTCACTACTCTTATGAGATCTTATGAGATTTGTACCTTTATACTTATGAGAGATTGGTACAAACATAATCATAATAATATTGGACTTTGGAACATGACATGATTGGAAAATACTATTCAAGATTAAATAGATTCTTTTACATTATTCCCTCTTTGAGATAGTTCTTTGAGATAGATCAGTAGTTCTTTTTAGAAATTACCACGTTATGACATATTTGGAACTTCAGTAAATGAATAAAAGATAAGTGAATCATAAGTCATCTAAGAATAGGTCACATATGAATAACAATATATCTCAACCTGAACTGGAATACTTTAGAACACTTCGGACATGAGTAAGTACCATAATAAGGTGAATACTCTATGCTGCAGAAAGATACAGAAAGAGTAACCTTACATACCTTTTCTTCCCAATGTGTATACACAGTCTTATATAATAATCCACCTTCTTCCTTATGTTTTACTCTACAACACAAGTACATTACAAAGCTCAAGTCAAACATTAACCATGTTAGAAGTGCATAAAACGACAATGGATTACATGACTACCATATAACGTCATTTCACTCCTTACAATACAATCCGCTTCATTCTCATACCAACAACACCATAACATTCCACACATTGACCAGGTTATCATACATCAATAGCATTTCACACCACACTTACCCTTTATGCTTCCTTATTATCATTCCGTCACAATTACCTTATCAAATTGCCTCATAACAACTTATGAACAATAATACATACTTAACATAGTACAACATTCCTCCATACGCCCCTTTAAATTCATTAAAATGGCATCACAAGTTGCTAATTACATCCAAAAAGGGTATAGGGGCCTTCGGGGATCAACTAGAGACGAAAACACACAAAACCAATTCTGGGACTGACCTGCGTTACCACCTACACCAGAAGGTGGCTGAGGTGTGCGTGCAGGTGACCTTTGGCAGTATCCATAGGCACCTGCGTTGGCATATGCGCCCGCTGGTGCCCTCCTCTGCGGGGGCGGATGCCCGTTTTGGTCCGAAATGGTCTCTTTTGGGTCTTTTCATGCAATGAATGGTCCATGATCATAACCAAACTTATTTTAAAATATTTTTGATCATCTTATATGCCAACAATCAGCCATGGTCTCACAACACACATAAACATCACCAAACCTCACTTTCTTTTCAATCCGTCACCAAATCCATAACCAAATTTACAACAACAATTCCAAATATTATACACAAGGATAAAACAAGGCAAGACTATAATCACATCTCACATGTCAATATTGAATCCATAAATTTCACTTCCTTCAAGACCACAAGTCTATGTTCAAGATTACAAGGCAAAACCATCCTCCGATTTAGCAAACACAAATTGTTTCACACATAGTGAACTTCTCACACTTCACCAACATAACCAACATGATATAAACCATATTACATGCATAAAATATATTAAACCATAATAATATACACTTACCAAGTCTTGCAAGATGATGATCTTGGTCCAAATGAATGACTTAGGGTTTGTGTGAGACAAGGAAAAGTTAGAGAAAATTCTAGAAAAGGCATGGGTGTCCAAATGAATAAAATCTGATTTTCCCTCATATATATAGTCCTCTAATGGTCCTTGATTTACCAAACGCTTGGTCCAATCATACTATAACAACTTGGTCTTGCAAGAATGGGTCATTATGCCCTTTTTGGGCCATGTCTTCATGCTAATTTTGGGCCTCATTTAGCTCATTAACAAATTGTTAATTGAGCCCACCAATTTAATGAATAATTCCTAATATATACATATATATCCCTCAAGTCCCTCTTATCCATCTCTTGGCATTAAATGCATTGTTGATTAGTCAAATGGAAGATTGGATCATGTTTTGCCCCATTGGGCCAAGTCTTTCTTATGATCTTTGGGCCTCATTTGGCCCAATGGCTCAAGACTCATATAATCCCCAACAAATAATTGCATAATTCTTCAAATATCTCATGTTTAATTAATTCCCTAAATGTACATGTAGTCGTATAGGTTCGACAACATACGGGATGTTACACCTCCCACGAGGGTCTAGTTCCATGTACTAGGCCCAATATTCGTTACCTCATCAATAACATTACAAAATACATAATTTTGGCTCTCGACACTTAAGTAAACATTGTTCAACGTCGTCAAGTAGAGTTTGATAGGTACGGGGTGTTACACAAGTCACCTCAATACGTTTCATAACAACAATCCCACAAGTTATACACATACATAGAAAAAGAAAGGTAAGGAAATAACCACACCATACATGTTGATATTTCATCCACACCATTCACCTCCATCAAAACCTCAAGTCTCCTTTCAAGTTCAAATCACATAGATGACACATCTTTTAGCAAAAAGCAAAAGTGCACCACTTAACACCTTTAGACATAACCATTATGATCTACACAACCCCTCATGCATATAATATATTAATCCATGAGAGTAAACACTTACCCAGGCTTGCAAAAGAGTGATCTTGTCCCAAGAGATAGTTGCTTAGGGTTTGTGAGATGAGAGAATGTTGTGGGAAAATCTAGAAAATGGCATGTGTGTTGTGTGGATTAAAATATGATTTTTGTGCCTTTATATAGGCCCTTGAAGTCATCCTTAGCCAAATTTTGGCCAATAATTGAGGGTTTACTTCGGTCAAAGCAAGAATGGATCATTTCTCCATTTTGGGCCATGTCTTTTGTCAAATTATTAGGCCTTAATTGAGCCCAATAGCACAAGATTAGTTTAGCCCAAAAAAATTAATATATATCCATCATCCATCGCATGTTTAAATATTCCCATAAATGTTAAGACAATATTCAACTCACGAGATTCATGTTCGTAGCCTTATCCCCAAGAATAAGATATTCTAGCCACTCATGGCTTAATTTATCATAAATTGATAAAAATTATAAAAAATGAATTAAAAATATAAAGAAAGAAGAATTAACCCTCATTTGGATGCCAAAATAGTCTAAGAGTAGTCCTACGAAGACGGATTAATGATACCATAACCCAAGAGCCCTATTTAGAGACTAGTGATCAGAGAAGAAATTTGGCAAAAAGCGGCCTGGCACGCCCCACTGCTGCCTGTGCCAAAAAAAATTCTGTCAAAAGCGGCCCGGTAAGCCCCTGGGCGTGCTTGACACAAAAATTTTGATTTTCTTCCTTTCTTCGACTTTTCTTTACAGACATTAGCATAATATCAATAGTCCATCAAAACCAATACAAAATACTCACTTATTGTTCTCAAAACTAAGGTAAACATGGTTCAAAGTTGGCAATAAGGCATATAAATAAGCCCTAGATCACCAAGCAAGGAGGGTCGGAAATGTACGGGGTGTTACACACTCACACTCAATTGGATGTTAGCCATACAATGGTCACTCATATTTACTAAAGTGCAAGATTTAGCTATGTTACCTTGAAGCTCATGAGAAGATTCTTCTTTACCTTGGTGCAAGCTTCCTTTCAAAGTGTCGAAATACTCTTCATATGGTTTGAGGCATAGGTCCAAATTAATCTCCTGATCTTGTTGATTAGACCCTATGTTTGAAGCTTGCATTCCTCCTCCATTTACAACATTAGTACCTATACAAGTGTCCTTACTAAGAAAAGGACAAACAAAGTTATATTGGATTTGTGTTAACTCCCTCACTTCACTCCTCACAACCTCTCCTTTTTCCGCTCTTGGGTTACCACTTTGCACTCCCTTACTCCTCTCACTCTTTTGTCTCTCTTTATCAAGGGACTTGGAGTAAGTGGTCATATTTCCTTGAGGTTTGGGAAGGGTAGGTGGAAAGAGATGATTTCCCCATTGGTCCACTACAATCTTGGGCCAATTTTTCTCCTTTGGAACTCCATGTATTTCAAACCAATTGGCGCCCAAACATAAATGACCAAAGTCCAAGGGAAATATATTACACCACACTTCCTCATAGTACTCATTTTGGGTGAAGGAAACCTTCACACTCTCGGAAACGCTATAGCCCTCTAAGAAATATGGATAATGCTCGTATATTCGAGGTATCCCTAAATAGTTGACCATAGAGGGAGTGATGTAGTTTACATAGCACCAATCATCGCGAACAAGAATGCATTTCGGAACCCCATAAATACTCACCTTTCTAAGGTCAACTTGTGATAAGAATCAAAGAGGGAAGAATGAGAAAGAAAGAAAACAAAACAAGGATATGTGGATTAATATCTAAGTATTAAAATTATGGGCAATAAGGGGCTTGATACCCTCACCTCCCAATTGATTTCAACACCCAAACACAAATCCTAATTTGAACAAATTAAAGGAAACCAAATACCACAAATGGGTAATCCTCAAATTAATTCAAACCAAAGAAGTTCAACACCAATTTCAAGATTCCACCAACTAAACACTCACTAATTAACCACTAATTCCTTAAGGGAATATGCTAAGAAGAAGACTACAATTTAACAATATTGTTTAATATTCATCAAAATCTACCATGAAAATGAGGATTTATCCTATTTATACTAAGGAAATAAGAAGACATTGGCCTTTTACAAAATATCCCTTAATGAGACAAGGGCTTGTCTCCTTTGTGAATTTTTTGAATTTAAGGGGTAGCCACTTTCACAAATAACCCCTTTTCTTCATACGTTTCACCCCTTTGACTCTTCCACACATTGTAGATTCTCCATTGACAATCTTCAGGCTTCTCCCAAGCTCCCTTTTGTATAAGCATCATTTGTAGACCTTGGAGTTCCCTTGCTTTACTCCATGTGAAAGGACGTATGCCCTTCATGCTAGCATCATTATCCCTTTCTTAAAGAGGATTCA
This sequence comes from Capsicum rhomboideum, assembly GCA_031232105.1. Classification (NCBI taxonomy): domain Eukaryota; kingdom Viridiplantae; phylum Streptophyta; class Magnoliopsida; order Solanales; family Solanaceae; genus Capsicum; species Capsicum rhomboideum. The sequence goes on along the minus strand of CP124708.1, from coordinate 47,510,124 downwards.
TCCTTAAATCCAAAGGCTCACCTACAACACAAGGAGATAGATCACTAACAATAAACACATTATGAACATTGTACTCACCGGACAAGTCAACCATGTAGGCATTATCATTGATCTGATTAAGCACTTTGAAAGGCCCATCTCCCCTTGGACTTAGCTTCCCTCTTCGGACTTGTGGAAACCTTTTCTTTTAGAAATGGACCCACACCCAATCATCTGGGTTGAAGATCACCTCCTTCCTCCCGCGATTCTTCCTCATGGCCACTTTTGAATTATTCTTTTCGATGGCCTCTCTTACCTTGGAATGAATGTTCATCATATCTCTTGCCCTTTTCTTGGCATATAGGCTTATAACAACATGACAAGACAAAGGAGTCATGATTAATAAAAACAAAGGATTAAAACCATAACATGCTTCAAATGGAGACATCCCAATAGAAGAATGGAAAGACCGGTTATATGCAAATTCAATCAAGGGTAAACGGTCTTACCAAGTAGTTGGGGTTCCTTTAATCATACACCTAAGCATATTACCAAGAGTTTGATTGACTACCTTGATTTTCCACATCCGCTTGGGGTGGCAAGAAGTATAAAACATAAGTTTGGTACCAAGTGTACCCTACAGACTCTTCCAAAATATGGATAAGAAATTTGGAATCCCTATCACTCACAATAGTTTGAGGGACTCCATGCAATTTAAGTACATGAACGACAAACAAGAATGCAACATGAGATGCATCATCACACTTATGGCATGGAATGAAATGAGTCATTTTAGAAATTCTATCCACTACCACAACTATGCTATCATATCCTCTCTTACTCCTAGGAAGTCCTAACACAAAATCCATAGAAATGTCTATCCATGGACCACTAGAAGTAGGAAGAGGAGTGTACTTACCTTGAGGCCGAGTCGTGGATTTAGCTTGCTTGCAATCTAGACATTGTCCATAAATTAGCTCCACATCATGCTTAATCTTGGGCCAATCGAATTGCTCCATGAGAATGTCAAGTGTGTTGAGTACCCCAAAGTGCCTCATCAAACCACCACTATGAGCCTCTTCGATGAACAACTCTCTCCATGAACTCATGGGTACACAAACCCGCCCATCCTTGAACAAGAAACCATCAACCAATTGAAACCTATCAACCCACTTCCCTTGATTAAGACTTTCAAAAGTCTTCTTGAAATTAGAATCCATAGAATAGAATCCCTTCAAGCTTTCAAATCCCATCATCTTAGAAGCTAAAGCATTGACCAAAACATACCTTCTTTATAGAGCATCCGCCACCACATTCTCGTTTCCTTGCTTGTAGTTGATCACATATGGAAAGGTTTAAATAAACTCAACCCATTTAGCACGCCGCTTGTTCAACTTGGATTGCCCCTTAAGGTGTTTCAAGGACTTATGATCGGTCCTTATTACGAATTCTTTGTGTCACAAGTAGTGTTGCCAATGAGCCAACACCCGTACAAGTGCATACAACTCCTTGTTATAAGTTGAGTACCTAAGAGAAGCCCCGTTTAGCTTTTTTCTAAAGTAAGCTAATGGTTTCCCTTCTTGAATCAATACACCTGTAACACCCCGTACATGTTTACCTTAGTAAAATTAAAAAAAAAAAAAAAAAAAAAAAAATTGGGTGGGGCGCGTCCAGGGGCGTGCCACGCTGCTCTGGGCTGAAATTTTCAGTCCAGAGGCAATGAAGGGGCGCGCCAGGCAGCGTGCCACGCCGCCCCTGCGCACCTTTCAAAAGTTGAAATTTTTCTTAAGTCCCAAGGGTATCCGGAGACGTATTGAGCCGATTTTTGCCACGTTTCTTCTTCAACCATGAGTATATACATAAAATGCATGGAATATTATATTGGTATGATAAAATATCTCGAGGACGAATTTGGTGTCAAAATGACGATTTTACCCTTTGGGTCAAAATGGGTCATACGTGGCTAGAATTGCTTGTTTTTGGAATTGAGGCTACGAATACGAATTGAGTGAGTGGGAATATTGTCGTAACGTGTATGAAATGAATTAAACACGAGAAATTATTGATTTTATTGGTTTAAGTGAATTGGGCTCAAAAAGGGGCCCAAAATAAGAAAGAAAGCATGGGCCAAGAATGGGTCAAATGACCCATTCTTCAATTGACCAAGCATTAGATTCCAAGAGTGGATAAATATGGACTTGAGGACCTATAAAAAGGGACCAAAATCTGATTTTTATTATGAAAACCACACATGCTTTTCTCTTATTTTTCTAGAAGTCTCAAGAACACCCTTTTGGGCTCTCAAACCCTAAGCTTTCTCTTGGAGCAAGATCACCCTATTCCAAGCCTTGGTAAGTATTTATTCTCATGTATTAATATATTATATGCATGAAAGAGTATGTAGATCATGTTGATTATGGTTGGAAGTGTTGGACATGACACTTTTGGTTTTGTGAAAAAGATGTGAAATCCATGGGGTTGTGACTTGAATTATCACTTGTAGTTTTGATGAAAAAGCATGGCATGGATAGAATATCAACATGTATGGTGTTATTATGGTCCTAAACTTGTTATTTTCTACATGTGTAAATTATGGGATTTTGGCCGATTTGTGTTATGAAGTGTATTAAGGTGACTTGATGGATTATTTGTGATATGGTGGGAATAAGAAAGTGTAAAGGAGAAGTGTTGTGGTGACATGTATTGATTTGCATGTGTTGGTCAATGTTGGGAATATTATGGGATTTTTGGAATAATAATATCTTCCATGGTTTTGCCAAGGGGAAGTAGCATGTTTAAAGGCAAACACGTAACTCATTGATGTGATATACATTTGTAAAGTAGTTGGTGGTTAATGTTGGCTCCGTTATGTATTTGTGATGTAGAGTGAAACGTGAGGAAGGAGCGGAATTGTTGTGCTCACATATTGGATTGCGTATTTACATTGGAAAGATAAGGTATGTAAGGTTACTCTGTCCATATCTTTCTGCGGCAAATAGTTTTCACATTGACATTACGCATGTTCCATCCCGAAATGTACTAAGGTATTCCATGTCCGGTTATCCATGGTCATTGTCATATATTTCCTACTCATTGATCATTGGTGAATCTCATGTCTCATATTCATGGTTCATGTTCCAAAAACAATAAGGTTACGTTACAATGTTTGATTATACTCATGTCCCTTGTTCATGGATTATGGTCCAATGGTTTCAATAGTGTTATGTTTCTAATAATGTTATGTTTCCCACACTGTTTATTCACATATATCTTACCCATTGGTTAATGATCCGAAGCTTCAAGGAAAAGTTGTCATAACGTTGAAATCTCTAAGGACCTATCTCAAGAGAATAATAACATAAAAGAATCTATTCAATCGTGGATGGCATTTTCCAAACAATGTCATGTTCCAAAATCCAAGAATATGATTATCTTTGTACCAATCTTTTATAAGTAAAAGTACTAATCTCATGAGGAGTGAAGAATGAGGTAAAGTGTTTGTGTTTTCAAAAGTATACGATCCTCAATGTATCAATCTCTCAAATGAAATAAATTAGGTTATACATGTTGTTGGTTGCAAGAATGAAGGAAGATAATAGGGGGTGGACACAATTCCAAAGTTCCAATAATATTATGACTCCAAATTCCGATGATGTATGTTCCAAGTTCTACTAATGTCACGACTATCTTTGTACCAATCTCATAGGTTTCATACGAGAGGTGTATTTATCGTAAGAAGATGTGTTAATCTCTTATAAGTTGAAGTATCAATCTCATGAACTCTAATGTGTCACTCTTATAAGTATGGAAAGAAAAAGGGTATTGGAAAGAAGTAATGTGCATATGGTTCCTTTATGTTTCATTAAGTATGAATCACAAACTAAAGGCTATATATCCCACCAAGATGGAGGCCCGGTACTGTATATATAAACTTATTTATTATATCCCACTAAAAGTGGAGGCCCGGTATTATATATTTATAAGTAAGATGACGACCCATAAGGTGTTATGAATCACTAACTAGTTGAGTGAACAATAATAAAGAGAGTGTAAAAGAGATGATACTGTATCCCTTGCATTAATAAGAATGATGATGAAGATGATGCGAATGAATGACCAAGTAATGAAATAATAAAAGTAATGAACATGGTTCCACACATTCAGGTTGGAGGTCTATTCACATTAAGTATTCTCATATGCTTACTTTCTTGGAAGTACTTATGTATTACCATAGTTTCATCTGGCCTTACATACTCAGTACTTTATCCGTACTGACCCCTTTTGGGGACTTACCTTACATGCTGCAGGCCCAGGTGTTGGTAGATATCCACAGTAGGTGACAAGGTATCCACGGATTGTTGGTGAGCTCCAGTTGCTTCGGGGCTTCCCAAGTCGCATGTGTTCATTAGGTTTTGTCATTTGTAAATATTGTATAGACATAGTCATGTATCTATTAGAGGCTTTGCAGACATATGTGGGGTAGCATGAAAGTAACAGATGTATGTTCATTTTGACGAAATGGCCCTAACGGCTAAGTTGCATATATTGCTTATGTTGCCATGCATTTTCGCTATTGATATTTAATTACATGAGATAAGATGATATTCATACGCGAGCATACTTATGAGAATATATGAGTAAAGATTGGTTCTCTCGAGCCTTATCGGCTTCGGGTGCCAATCACGTCCCGATGGGATTCGGGGCGTGACAACACCACCTATACCAACACCCGAAGCATCATATTCAATCTCAAAGGCTTTATCAAAGTTGGGTAGTTGAAGTAAGGGTGAGGAACTCAACATCGATTTCATGGCTTGTAAGGACTTCTCTTGTTCATATCTCCACACAAAAGGTACATCCTTTTTTATCAATTCAGTCAAAGAAGAAGCAATTGAGCTAAAGCCCTTTCCAAATCGCTGGTAAAAGCTTGCTAACCCATGAAAACTTCTTACCTCAATTGCATTAGTTGGAGTTGGCCATGACTTGATGGATTTCACCTTTTCTTCATCAACCTACCATTTGCACTAACCACAAAACCTAAAAAGATGACTTTCTTAACACAAAATAAGCACTTCTTGAGATTACCAAAGAGCCTTTCTTGTAGCAAAACATCAAACACTTGCTTCAAATAAATCACATGTTCTTCAATTGTCTTACTATACACAAGGATGTCATCAAAATATACCACCACAAACTTGTTGATGAAAGGCTTGAGAACATGGTTCATAAACCTCATAAAAGTGCTTGGAGCATTTGTCAACCCAAATGGCATGACAAGCCACTCATACAACCCAAACTTTATCTTGAAAGCCATTTTCCATTCATCAGCCGATTTCATGTGAATTTGATGATAAACACTTCGAAGATTAATCTTTGAGAAGACACTTGATCCACACAATTCATCTATCATGTCATAAAGTCTAGGATTTGGATGCCTATACTTGATGATAATCTTGTTCACGGCTCTATAATCAATGCACATCCTCCAAGTGCCATCCTTTTTTGGGAACAAGGATTATCAGTATGGCACAAGGACTTAGGCTCTCTTTGATCAACCCCTTCTCAAGAAGTTCTTCCACTTGCCTTTGTAGTTCCTTGGTTTCTTCTGGATTGCTTCTATAGGTCGGCTGGTTTGAAATTTATGAACCCGGTACAAAATCAATTTGGTGCTCAATTCCTCTCAAGGGTGGTAATCCCTTTGGCATATCCTCCAAAAATAAATCATCATAGTCTTACAAAAGATAATAAACAATACTAGGTAAAGTGCTAGTATCTTGGTTAGCATGCAACAAAAGATTGGCGTTGACAAGGCACACTAGAAAGTGTTCCTCATCCATACCTAGAGACACTTTCTTAGCTTGGTTATAGTACACATGTTCTTCTTGTTCTTATCCAATTCACTCCTTTTCTATGGAACATTGGTGGAACTTTCACCCTCACTCCTCGCCTCATCCACCCTTATCCTCTCTCGAAGCTCCTTCATAGCCCTATAGTTCTCACTTACTTGATATGGAGTGAGAAGTGCAAGTACATACTTCTTACCTTCAAGCACAAAAGTATATTTGTTGGACCTTCCTTAGTGCACAACATCTCTATCAAATTGCCACGTCCTTCCCAATAATATATGACAAGCCAACATAGGCACAACATCACAAATCAACTCCTCATTGTACTTGCCCACACTAAATCGGCTACTTGTTTGTTTGAGTACTTTCATCTCACCACTCTAATTGAGACATAGTAGTTTGTAAGGGTTGGAATATTTTCTTGTTGGAATTTGCATACGCTCCACCAAAGAACTACTTACTACATTGTTGCAATTCCCACTATCAATAATCAAAGAACACACCTTGTCTTGGATTTTGCACCTAGCATGGAATAAATTCTCCCTTTGATCAAGTTCTTCTTTGGCAAAGGGTCCCATAATTCACCTCACAATGCAAGAAAGATTGGTATTCACCTTCAATTCCTCATCACTATCAAGCAAAGGTCTTTCTTTTTTAAGGAAGCAAGCAAAACTCACCCTCTCATCCAACTTTTCTTCCTCATCCCCTGAAGCATCTCTCTCTTCCTCACTTTTGTCTCCCTCCTTTTCACCCTTTTCAACACTCTCTTCCTTATCCTCGGTTCTATACCCATCTCGAAGTGCAATAATTATTCTTCTATTGGGACACTCACTAGCAACATGTCCCCTTCCTTGGCATCTAAAGTATTGAATGGTAGAAGGTCGAGGAAAGTTAGGCTTGGCATAGTTACTTCCTTGTGGCTTCTCATTTGTTTTAGACTTATAATCAAACTTGACTTGAGTATCTTTACTAACACCCTTAGATTGCCCTTTAGAAGATGTCACCTTCCAATTATCTCTACTCTTGTCCCATGTGGAAGTGGAAGTACTCTTGGCCTTATAGGACTTTTCTTCTTTCAAATCCATTTCGACCTTTGAGGCATCATGAAAGGCTACTTCAAGAGTATTATAGTGTTTAAGTTTCAAAGTCTTTAAAATATCATACCTCAAATTGGCCACGAATTGAATCACCATACACTCCAAGCTTTATTCTAGTTTAGACTTCATTCTCAAGTTTTCTAACTCATCGTAATATTCTTCAACACTTTTGGAACCTTGCCTCAACATATACACCTTCTTGAGCACTTCTTGGGAGTAGTTTGGAGTCAAGTACCTCATCTCCATAAGTGTAATCAATTCTAGCCACGTAGGCAACTCATAGTTGTGATGGCTCTCCCTTTCCCGCCTCTTAGACTCCCACCAAGTTGAGGCATACCCTTCGAATTGCGTGAGAGCATACTTTGCCTTCAAAGTTTTGAAATATTATTTGTGGGAAAGATCTGCTCACTTTGAATTTTCCATTCCAAGAACTCATCAGGGTCACTACTTCCTTTGAACCTTGGAAGAGTGTCCTTGATAGTATTCAAGCCTCGATCTTGATCATTCCTCTCCCTAAACCTATCTCCTCTAATTCCCATCCTATTGCCTCTATATCCCATCCTATCTCCTCTATTTCCTATCCTATCTACTCTATTCCCTTATTTTTAACCTCCCATGCCCTGACCCCACCTCAATGCCCAAGGTCGAAACCCTTCCCTTGGTACTCCATAACCACCTCTTCCTCCACGCTCCTAAAATTCATCGTTATTGAGCTTATCATTTATTTCATCATAGAGAGTATTTTGGTATTGTTAGTCTTGGTATGGCATTTGTGGTGCATTTTTTGGAGGTGATATGTGGGAATCACGTAAGGATGCATTTGATGTGTTTCAAATTAGAGTTTGGTTTTGAATTTGGTCGTCCACAAGAAATCGGTTCTCTTGTGGAGGATGATAGGGTTGTGGATGGGGATATGATGTAGGTTGTCTTGGAAAGTTTGGAGTGTTTTTCGTTTGGATGGTAGGTTGTTGGAAGTTTTGGGTTTGATTTGGTGAAGGGTAACATAATTCATGAGCTTGCCTTGGAGTAATAGTGGTGGATTGCATCGACGCCCTCCTTATCTCCTCATTTCCTATTTGAAGTTATTTTACACTCTCAACTTGTACCAACCTTTCCTTCATACCTCCCATTCTTCCATTCATTTCTGCTCTCATTCCATTCATATCCACACTCATTTCCGCCATTTGTTTGGTGGGGTGGGTAATAGCCTCCATGATGTGGTTTGAGGCTTCACCACTTGGACTTGCTTTCGACATGATACGTACAAAACTCAACAAATAATATTAGTAGAAAAAGCCTCACGTCACTCATATGTAAACTCTCAACTCACCTCCTAAAGCATCGTCTCAAGATTGGTAGTGAACTAACCTTGCTTGATCAATTCAAGATCACCTATATTTTGTGGTAGAATGGGTTCTTATGACTCTTGAAAGAAGGAAGACTCGATTGAAGGTAGAAGTACTTGAATCAAGAAGTTTATCAACGAATTAAGATGAGAAAAAGTTGAAGAAAAGAAGCACGAAAGAAAACGGACTCGAAAAAAACTAAGTTTCAAAAGTAGAAAAATTACTTGTGTTGCTTAATTTGATGAATCAAGGAGAAGATTTGATGTTTTAAAACTAGTTAACAAGTGATTAAAGATGTTAATTACTTGTTAAATAATTGAGAAAAAGGAAAGAAGAAAGCATAGGAAAAAGAATCACTGAGTTTGGACACTTAGAAAAAATTTGGGTCCCAAAAAAAAACTAAGTATTGAAAAATTTCAGCTCTCTGAATTTGGATGTCACGCCTGCAGGTTTTGGTTGTTGATTTGCTGATGTCAGCAACCATGTGGCAGGCTATTGTTGGTCCACATCGGCAGTTGACTTGCTGACTGCTGATGTGGCAACCTATTCACGTGGAAATTAATTAATATTGTTTTCAGAATTTAATAAAAAAAAAATCAAATTTCCACAAGTGGACCCACAAACACCTTTGATCAAATTTGACTTGGAATTTTGGATCAAAGTGTACTTCTTCTCTCTTCTTCTCCAAGAACAATATGAAGGTGTTCAAGAATACTAAGAACACCAAAAACACACACCAAACCCTAGCACACCCAAATCAACTCGAAAATGGCTCAAAATTTAGGAGTAGCTTCACCACGACTTAGAGAACAAACCCCAATGAATTTTAAGCCTCAATTTCTCCTCAATCAACAAACCCACTTTCCAAATTTTGAAAACTCAAAAGCTTGAAAACCCTTTAATGGCAACTTCACTTCTATAACTCTGAATTGAATGAAATTTGATATTTAGACTCACAAGACACTAGAGAATCAAGATCTAGTGTCAAAAACAATAAATCAAAACAAAAAAAAAATGTTTTTTTTTTGTTGGATTTTTGTATAATTAATTTTTTTTGTATTTTTGGATTTTTGAAGAGATTAAGATTTGTGAAAACAAACCTTAAACCTAGGCTCTTGATACCAAAATGATAAGAATCAAAGAGGGAAGAACAAGAAGGAAAGAAAACAAAAGAAGGAATGTGGATTAATATCTAAGTATTGAAATTATGGGCAACAAGGGGCTTGATGCCCTCACCTCTCAATTGATTTCAACACCCAAACACAAACCCTAGTTTTAACAAATTAAAGGAAACCAAATACCACAAATGGGTAATCCTCAAATTAATTCAAACCAAAGAATTTCAACACCAATTTCAAGATTTCACCAACTAAACACTCACTAATTAACCACTAATTCTTAAGGGAATATGCTAAGAAGAAGACTACAATTTAACAATATTGTTCAATATTCATCAAAATCTATCATGCAAAATGAGGAATTATCCTATTTATACTAAGGAAATAAGAAGACATTGGCCTTTTACAAAATATCCCTTAATGAGACAAGGGCTTGTCTCCTTTGTGAATTCTTTGAATTTAAGGGGTAGCCACTTGCACAAATAACCCCTTTTCTTCATCCGCTTCACCCTTTTGACTCTTCCACACTTTATATATTCTCCATTAATAATCTTCAGGCTTCTCCCAAGCTCTCTTTTGCATAAGTATCATTTGTAGACCTTGGAGTTCCCTTGCTTGACTCCGTGTGAAAGGATGTGTGCCCTCCATGCTAGCATCAACTTATCTTCTCGGATAAATATTATAGAGCTTTGTGTATCCTCTTGGTACAAATTTAGACTTTATGAACCCCTTCAAGGTACTCCATGTTTGATTGGGACCTTTTTCAAGTTACCACCACCTTAATGCCGGACCTTGAATGTACTTAAGGGCATATGTGGCTTGTTCAACTTCGCTCAAATCATAGTCCTTGAGAAACCTTTCACATTGCCATTCCCAATCAAGATAAACCTCGGGATCACGTCCTCCTTTGAAGATAGGAAGAGGGGTTCTAGTGAAATCATAACTGTTACTATATCCCTCATATCTACCTTGGCTCCAAATCCTCAATGTTTGAGTACTAGAACAAGATGAATAGGATGTTTCACCCCTAGTCATTGGAGTAGAGATACACACTCTTCTTCTTATTGGATGATTTCTACTCGGTGTAGTGTAACCATTTGTAATACGATAAGAAGTACCACAATAAGAGGAATATGAATCTTTGCAATCCTCATGTACATTCCCACCATGACTCTTATAAGGTGCATAGGAGAAAGGATTATACCTCACAACTTCCTCATGCTCAGAGCAGGAAGTGGAAGGCTCCTCACATGCCCCTTCATCCTCATAAGAACCATCACAAGGCTCTTCAACCTCTCCATACTCTCCATAAGAGCTAGGCTCACCATTCGCCTCATATTCTTTTCTGAAATAGTAGCTTTTATTGCCACACGACTCTTTATCATGGCTATATTCATAGCCTCCATAATCACCATATCTATCATAGCCATAGCCTTCATTACTGCAATCATAGTCTCCTATGTCATAGTCATATGTATCCGAGGCTACCGATGACATACTTCCTTATAGTACCTACAAAATGAGCAAACAAGGTTAGTAGTAAAAGCTCCTCACCAACACTCATAAGATTCTCACCTCTGTATGCCTCACAATTGGATTGGCTAATGTTAAAGATTGCTTATACTCTGGTGGTACACAAGGTGTCGATTGCTACTCTTGGTCGGAATGGATTCTTGTTTTGAAAGACTCAAACAAAATATTTACGGATTTGAATCAAGAAGTTACAACGAGATGAAACTAGAAAAGCTCAAAAGAAATAGGACGAAGAAGAAAACGGACTCAAGAACTAATCAACCAACTAAGTAGATGAATTACTAGTTGTTAATTAGTTTAGGAATCAAAAATTGAAATAAGGAATCAAGAAATGAAACTAAGAAGTTGGAACCTGAGCAAAATGAGTTTTGAAGTCATTAAGGTGTGTTTGGATGACCTGCTCCCGCAGGTGATGACCTGCCCACGCAGGTGGCAACCCATGTCAAAATAGAATGACCTGCCTTGGTCACCTGCCCATACAGATGGATCATCTGCCCCCGCAGATGGGGGCGTAGGTGGCCAGACAGCACACGTGGAAACTCTGATTTTGCACCTTTTTATGGGCCCTTTTGGGTTTTCTCTCCTAGAATATTCCCTTTTATTTAGGGATATTCCTTGTACCAACACCCAAACACTTTTATCTTTCTTTCCTTTTGGATCTAACAACCCTTTTTGGATGAATCTTCCTTTTGAAGATTTGAATGTCTTTAAGAACACTAAGAACAATTTGAAGATCAAAATTTCATAACTCTCTCATTTTTGCTCGAAATTCGACAAAATTTTAAACTCGAACTCCTTCCAAACTCCCAAACACAACCCAAGTGATTTGAAGCCTCAAAAAATAACCAAAATTTTGAGATTTTTCAACCCACTTGCATTTTTATTCAAGCTTCAAACCCAAAAATGGCAGGTTCTCCAAAACTTCTCCAAATGGCACCAAATTTCAGATTTATGTTCTCTTCAACGTGGAAAACAACTTCCAACAAATTTTAACCTTCAAACCCACACAAAAATGGCTAGATCTAAAAACCCACTTTTAACTTTCTTCAACCTCAAGAACAACAATGGGATTTCTCTTCAAATCTCCTCAAAACAAACCCAAATCAAAAGATTCCGACTCAAATATACTAGATGGGACAAATATAGTATAGAAATTTCAAGAAAAAACTCAAAAACACAAATATTTTTGGAGATTTTCTCAAAAATAAATTTTCAGAATTTTTATTTTTTTTTGAGATTTTTAATTTTCTAGGTAACAAAATCCAAGATTGAATTCATGGGAACAAACTCAAGCTCGTCTTTGATACCAAATGATACGATCCAAAATACAGCAACAAAGATTTAACTACGAAAACAAGGAAATAAAGGATAGATGTAGAAGATAGAAAGATAGACATAAGAGAATTAAGAACTAATGAGTGTATTAAACTCAAAAACCCCTAATTCTAACATCAACGAGCACCGAATCTCTTATGTTGGCTGCAAGGGAATCGAAACGCCCTTACAATCACCGTTTCTAAGCAAGATGTAAAAAGAGCCATTCCAAACCCTCAAACACTCTCTCAAGAGTTTTCATTCTCAATTCATATCAAAAAGCTTACTACGGAAATAATGACCTAAGCTAATCTATTTATAGTCTAGGGCTAAGCAATTACATTAGGCCCAAAAGTGACCCATGGACCAACTTAAGAAAATAGCCAACTAAGTGGACTATTTTAAGTGTGACGGACCGACACTCCCTCCGTCAATTTGAGGTAGTAGCTCTCTTGGGATTGTCTCTTCTTGACTGACTGCCAAGTGAGCCGTCAAGGCCTTGGTGGTCCATCACATGGCCCGTCAATCCAAGGCAGTAGACTTTTGGGTCCTTCCAAATGCATTCCAAGCTCCAAGCTATCAACCACCCGTGGAATTGCTCTAGTGTAGGCTTAAAAGTGCTCCTCCAAGCACGTTCTTGTATCCTCAAGTCAACCATGGATTGGATCCCTACATGTAGACCTCGAATAATATGCCTCAAAGTGTCGATGCCGATTTGGATTGTATCATATCATGAAATATTGACATATTGAGTAGATTTTGAGCTCATTTATACCATTATTGAATTGATTGTTATCTTCATACTAATTTTGTTATGAGCATACATCTTTATTTCATTCACTCATATTAATGAAATTGGTACCACTGAGGAACAGCTCTTTTGAAAGAAATGAAATACTTTGTAAAACCATTGGTCGAGGTCTTTTCCGGCAAGGTAGATTGAGATATTTTTTAGAACCCTTGACCGAGTCTTTGGCAGCAAGGTAGATTGAGATTATGAAAGTATATGGGTTGAGAACTCCACATGGGTCTTGTCCTAAAAGTTTTATCTCAGAAGGTGTATACAAGGTCATGCGATGGCCGCCATGCAATGGCTTATATAATTATCATCCCACCATCATCCCATTGTATTGCATCATTTGTACTTCTATTTATGTGTTTGTGTAGTGTGTTTAATCCTTCATATATACTTGTGTGTATTTGTTTTCATATAGATATTATACTTATAGTATTATTAGGAGATATGGTATGAGCTGCCGTTTGGGAACTTTTCTGTATGCAGGTGGAAGTGTGCTCATAGTATTCTTTATATGTTTTGTTTTCTTCTTTTTGCTCAGTCGGTCTATGATACCTACTGGGTACAAGTGGACTATACTCACTCCTACTTCTGTACTCTTTTGGTAAAGATTCTAGTACGAGTGCTACTCGCGGTGGCTTACTTGTGTTTTTAGAGACTGATCCAGAGTACTGGTGAGCTCCAGCATTCAGGGCATATTCTGGACTTCCTGCTATCTTATTTTGTCTTTTTTTGCTTATCAGAGATAGGTTCATGTATTTCAGATTTCTATGTCTGTATCAGTGCTCTTTACTCATGACACTAGATTCTCGGGTGGGAGTTGTATTTTTTTGGTTCCGTATTCCGTTATTTTATAGATATATATGGCTTGACTTTATTGTAAAGTCTTGTCTGTGGGATTCTTTTATCTCTTTTTCCGCATTTCTATTTATGTTGGTATTGGGCTTACCTACCCAGGATTGGAATGGGTTAGGTGCCATCATGACCTCGATTTCTGGGTCGTGACACGATCTATTGTGGTTATGCATGTATCAAGATTTATTAAATTCATTTATTGAGTGATAAAAATTCATCTTGAATTCAAATTTCTCTTTAAACAAAATTAAGAATTTTTGGGAAAATCAATTTTAAAACATCTCTTTCTAAGAAAACTGTTAAAAGCGGATGCCACCTTTAAATCTATCAAAGTTAAAATTATATCAACAATAGCAACAATTATTTCCTTTTAAATTTTGCTAAATTAAAGATGATTTGATCTCACCTCTTTGGACTTAGATGTATTAAAACTTGAATCCATAAAATAGCAAGAAACAAACAATAATTGTTAGACAAAAGTAAGAAATCATCATGATCTTAGATAATCTTATAAAAGCAGATATATATCGATGGATCAATGAAATGAACAATGCATAAGTCTAAACCTCAGAGCTTTTTTCTAGAAGATGACCTTGATTAAGATTTTTGTTCCTGTAGAGAATGAACACAATTGGCGAAGATAGCAAAGTGAGAAAAAAAGACTTTTTATATAGACACTTTATAATTAATCTTGTCTTCTTTTGAACATTATTTTTGAGTGGTAAAATTGAAATCAGATCGTTCAAATCTTCCTTTTTATTACTTTGTCATTAATGATGTACATTCAACATATATATACATGGACCCTTATATTTGCCTGATATTTTTAGTTAAGCACTTATACTAAGATTAGTCTCTCTACACGTGCTATGCACATGTATTTTAAATTATATTTGTATAAATATATCCAAGAATTGTTATAATTTTTCGTATCCACATGTATTACAAAATATTTGATTGAGTAATAATTTAAAATTTTAATATCAAAAGATAGCATTATTGCGTAATAATATCTTCTCAAGAGCAACTTTCTATGACTATTATCTTCTCTATGTTGTTCAGACATAACAACATCAATTGTATCTCGGCATTATTATCTTCTCACGATTGATTTCTCTTTATAAAATATTCAAGACTTGTTTTATTTGTTCCAATGTACCCGAGCATGAAGGAGATAACAACAGGTTTGTTCAATTTTCATCAAAATCATCATGCTAATTAATCTTTATTAATCTAACACTTTTGTGTGGTAATTTAATAAATTAAAATTACATGTTTTGATTGGTTGTGGTTATGCATCTATCAAGTTTATTAAATTTATTGGATGAGTGATAAAAAATTCCATCTTAAATTCAAATTTCTCTCTAAACAAAATTAAGAATTTTGGGGAAAATCAATTTTAAACATCTCATTCTAAGAAAATTGTTAAAAGCGGTTGCCACTTTTAGGTCTATCACATGTTAAATTTTTTCAATGGTAGCAACAATTATTTCTTTTCAATTTTAGCTAAATTCAAGATGATCAATCTCCCCTCATTAGACCTAGATGTACTAAAACTTTCATCCATAAAATAGCAAGAAACAAATAATAATTGTTAGATAAAAGTAAGAATTCATCAAGATTTTAGATAATTTTATAAAAGCAGATATATACAGATGCATCAATGAAATGGGCAAGGCATAATTCTAAACCTCAGAGCTATTTTGTAGAAGATGAACTTTATTAAGATTTTTATTCTTGTAGAGAATGAACACAATTGACGGTGATAGCAAAGTGAGAAAAAAAAGACTATTTATATAAAGACTTTATAATTAATCTTGTCTTCTTTTGAACATTATTTTTGAGTGCTAAACTTGAAAACTGATCATTGAAATCTTCCTATAGATTAATTTGTCATTACTAATGTACATCCAATATATATATATACATGGAACTTATATTTACCT
Source organism: Capsicum rhomboideum (assembly GCA_031232105.1). Lineage (NCBI taxonomy): Eukaryota > Viridiplantae > Streptophyta > Magnoliopsida > Solanales > Solanaceae > Capsicum > Capsicum rhomboideum. The sequence continues at coordinate 47,494,294 of CP124708.1, read as the reverse complement.
GATATTTTCAGTTAAGCACTTATACTAAGACTAGTCTCTCTATACGTGTATTTCAAATTATACTTATATAAATATATTCAAGAATTATTATAATTTTTCGTATGCATATGTATTATCAAATATTTGATTGAGTTATAATTTAAAATTTTAATAGCAAAAGATAGCATTATTGCGTAACATAAAGGCCTTTATGAATATAGTTAAAAGGCGTACTCGCAATCTAATTTGTCTCTATTATTATAGTGATGACATTATCAGTTAAAGTCTTAATACATGTCCTTTCTAAAATTTGATTGATTCCGAATAGATGATATTGAAAGTAACATTCTTTGACTATTATCTTCTCTATGTTGTTTAGACATAACAATATCAATTGTATCGCGACATTATTATCTTTTCAAGATTGATTGCTGTATATAAAATATTCAAGCTTCGTATTATTTGTTCCAATATAACAAGGCAAGAAGGAGATAATAACAGTTTTGTTCAATTTTCATCAAAATCATCATGCTAATTTAATCTTTATTAATCTAACTCTTTTGTGTGGTAATTTAAAAAATTAAAATTACATGTTTCAATCTGTTGTGGTTATGTATCCATCAAGATTTATTAAATTCATTTGTTGAGTGATAAAAAAATTACATCTTAAATTCAAAGTTCTCTATAAACAAAATAAAGAATTTTGGAAAAAATCAATTTTAAACATTTGATTCTATGAAAATTGTTATCAGCAGTTGCCACCTTTAGATCTATCACAAGTTAAAAAAATTTAATTGTAGAAACAATTACTTCTTTTTAATTTTGGCTAAACTTATGATGATCGATCTCCTCTCTTTATACCTGGATGTACTAAAAATTGCATCTATAAAGCAAGAAATGAATAATAATCGTTAGAGAAAAGCAAGAAATCATCAATATCTTAGATAATTTTATAAAAGTAGATATATACAAATGGATCAATGAAATGGACAAGGCCTAAGTCTAAACTTTAGAGACTTTTTGTAGAAAATGAACTTGATTAAGATTTTTGTTCCTGTAGAGAATGAACACAATTGGTGGAGATAGCAAAGTGAGAAAAAAAAAATATTTATAGAGACTTTATAAGTAATCTTGTTTTCTTTTGAACATTATTTTTGAGTGGTAAAATTGAAATCTGATCGTTGAAATCTTCCTTTAGATTACTTTGTTGTTACTAATGTACATTCAACATAAATATACATGGACCCTTATATTTATCTGATATTTTTAGTTAAAAACTTATATAAAGACTAGTCTCTTTGCACGTGCGATGCACATGTATTTCAAATTATATTTATATAAAAAAAATTAAAATAAAAGAGGGCTCAAAGGTCCATTTATTAACAAAAAATAATTTTGTACAAGTCTGGCCCAAAAGTGATCCAATCGAAGCAAAAAAAGAAAACAAGAACCAAAATAAAATAAAAGGCAAGAATTAGGAAAGTAAAAGGAAATGTAATGACTCTTCAGGTCATTTATCAGTTGAAGTTTCAGTACATGTCCTTTCTGAAATTTGATTGATCCAAATAGATGAAATTGAAAGTCACATTCTTTGATTATTATTATCTCTATGTTGTTCAGTCATAACAATATCAATTGTATCATAACATTATAATCTTCTCAAGATTGATTGCTCTTTATAAAATATTCAAGCCTCGTTTTATTTTTTCCAATGTACCAAAGCAAGAAAGAGTTAAAAACATGTTAGTTTAATTTTCATCAAAATCATCATTCTAATTTAATCTTTATTAATCTAACTTTTTTGTGTGGTAATTTAAAAAATTAAAATTACATGTTTCGATTTGTTGTGGTTATGCATCTATCAAGATTTATTAAATTCATTGGATGAATGATAAAAACCTCCATCTTATGTTTAAATTTCTCTCTAAACAACCCCTATACAAGCCCCAATGACCAAGAAATTTTTGAAAATAACCCATCACATTCTACTCTTGTTCAAGCCACAAATCGTCTATTAACTTCGTGAATCTTACGCCTAGAACACCATAGGGGCGTTGGAAATGTAAGAGAAGTAACCATGCTTTGGAATTTCGTTCAAGCAAATTTTTGAATTCAAAAACCAATCCCAAAAACCAGCTGTTTTCTACAATTTAAGCACTAAACTACGGCATTACAAGTAATAGAGTAAGGAGACAAAGTTAGAACATAATCATTTGGAGATGAATGATGGGTAAATTGATATCTGTAATAACGACCCATTCCGTCGTTACTAAAATCACTGCATTTAAAGGGCATGGGGTAGGGAAATTCCTTTAAAATCTTTCAAAATGGTTCGTAAAAGGCTTGGTTAAATAAATTTAGATTAGGAAAACTTTAATTAGGATGGACTGACGTCATCCCGCTATAGCAAAAAAAATTTTGCTATAACGGCATTGTGGTAGTGGCATGCAGGCCGCTATATTGGGGTGCCGAAAATAGTCCACCCGAGTTTTAAAACCCTTTTTTCTTTTCACTTGCAAACCAGAATGAGGCTTCATTCTAAAAAAAACCTTAGGATTGCCTCAAGACTCTTGAGCAATGGAGAAGGAGTACACTTAGAGGGGGTAAAACCCAACATTTCTTGTAGTTTTCATGATGAAAATCACTATAATGGAGCAAGGATTTTAAGTTCATTCCTCCATAGTAGCTTCTTGGCGGCCAGGTAGACTAGGTTTAACTGAGTAGTAGACCTGTGTTAGAAAACATATGCATAATGTAGATGGATGGGAGATTTCATACTTAGGCCTGCGGGTGAGGTGATTGGATAGATAGAACTAGTAAAAATAAGAGTTAGGTAAATAAAATATAGTATCCCTGAATTTTCATGGTAAATTCTATTATGTTATTAATGTCGGATTATTATGGTGATGCACGCTAATCGAATATTTATGAAAATAGTTTGGTTGTACTTGTGTATTATTGATTACTCTGAATAAATACTAGTAAGATTGAATTGAGAGACTTAATCCTTACTTAGTGAGTTGATTGTATGATTCAAAGTTGACTTAGTGTTAAGATGGAAGTTGGGGAACTAACTTAGTTGAAGATTAGAGGAGTTGTGTGTGTCCTGATTGTCGGTAGCCCAAAGGTTACTCTAACATAATGTGTGTGTACTTATGTTATGTGTTTATTACCCCAGATTTTATCATTGATGGAAAGGTGTAGGTGATGGTTGAATTGTAGTTAAGACTAAATTAGGTTTATGTGTGCATGCCTATTTGTCTACTTATTGCAATGCATATTGTTGAATGTTATCTTGTTGGATAATTTTACAAGTTGTTTGATCACCTGAAAATGGGATTGTGTAAAAAGGATTGTTTTAAGGTGCAAGTGTGGTTGAATTATCTCATTATGTGATTATACATGTTATGACATGGGTTGATATTGTGAGATAAATCGGTAAAGGTTGATCGTTATGGTATTGGTGGATTTTAAGGAGTATAAGGGTGGGGATGTTAGAAAAAGGGTGATATAATACTTAGTTTGGGATAAGGGTGGCAGACACTAGTTGTCTGGGTTATTTTGTATGTCATAGCTAGTGGGCATTTATAAGACCCATAGCATGTGTGGACAAGGTATTGGAGAGTATGACGGTTACATGAGTGGACCGGGTTATATTGTTATTGCTATTTTGGTTCCATGAGTGGACCGAGTTATATGATTATTGGTAATTATAGATCCTTCTGTGGTCTGGGTTATTGAGTTGAGTTGTCTGTCTCATAAGTCTTGATGGTTGACTTGAGTTGAATAATTATACTTGTAATATACTTCCCTTGTTTACTTGATTTCTTGCTGAAGGGAATCTATGAAGGGGAGGCTAATTGAAGGGATAATTGTTTACTTAAATGGTTTCTCCTTGTTTGCAATTTGTTGGCTGAATGTTGTTCTTAAGTGACATGCTTAGGTTGGTCCTATAAGTTAAGTGCTAGTGGGTAACGTTGGTTCTTATAACAAGTATGTATAAGATTAACTCATGTGAGGTCCTTGATTTGAGTAGAGTTCAAACAATAATAGTGAGGAATGAGTTAAGAACTGACTAGTTTATTAATTACCTGGGCGTTCCTGAATAAATATATGACATTGGATCATAGATTGAGCAGGTGATTGGTGTGTAGTTAAGAGTGGGAAGTAAGGAGGAGAGTGGTGATGGGGAAGTGGATAAAAATCATAAACTGATGTTATCGTATAAGTGCATGTGTAATTTTGGATATTTATGTTGGATTACGTGATTTAAGTTGGGTCGATCGATGATGCTTACCAGTACTTGTGGTTGTACTGATGCTACTCTTGATATATGTTTTTTGGGGTATATCTATTGCAGGATCAGTTGAGGTTTCATTACTTGATGCGGATAGAGATCTTCTGCCACTTCTGTCTTCTTATTCCTATAGTGCAAGCTGAGTCTTGTAATTATTATCCTTGTCTTTCAGTAGCTCTTGTACCTGTCTAGACTAAGTTTTCAGGAAAAAGAATTTTCTTGATGTATTTAAAGCATTGTTGTCACGCCTCAAATCCCATTGGGGCGGACATGGCACCCGAAGCCGTTGAGGCCCCGAGAGAAACAATTTTGATCCTTGTAAACTCATGTGCAAGTCATTCCATGATTATCACTATCACAAATAGATGCAAGAAGCTAATGGCATAAGTCATGGAAAATGTGTGATGATAAACACATACAAATATGAAACTTGGCCGTTAGGGCCACCATGACATAACATACATCCTTCGTTTGTCCCACATCGTCTACAAAGCCTCTATAAATACATGAACACATCCATCCTAACGTCGGGACAAGTCCCCGCTTTACACAACTGTGATACAATACCAAAACCAACATATACATAGGACTCGAAAAGCCCCGAAGCAACCTGGAGCTCACCTACAATCCGAAGAAATATCCAAGTCCTACTGTGGAGGCCTACTAGTACCTGTGCCTGCAGCAAGTAAGGTAATTCCCCAAAGGGACGTCAGTACAAAGAATGTACTGAGTATGTAAGACTACAAGTAACTGTATGAGATATAGGAACTTTAATGGAAACAAGTACAAGTGAACGCATCAAATAGATAAACTATCATAAGGTATACGTGTGGGGTCATGTACATTGCTTTCTTTACTTTATTTCACTTTAATTATCAATCATCAATCAGGTAATCATCAATCATATAATGCCCGGTCCCAACTGATCAGTGGGAATAACATAATAATCAGGATCGCCTCTAGCTAGGCTTTCGCCCCTTTGAGTTGCCACCCGTTCCCAATGAACTTTCGGGATCGCCTATAGCTAGGGTTTCACCCCTTTGAGTTTCCACCCGTACTCAATTTCCATTCGAGATCGCCTCTAGCTAGGCTTACGCCCCTTCGAGTTGCCACCCGTACTCAACAAGTGCATTATTTCAATTCTTTTGTTATGAGATTGGTACATTGGTGGTTGAACATTATTGTAACTTTGGAACATTAACCAATGAAAATGAGTCATGTGAATTACAATTAATCAATGAATCAGGAACATGTGAGTAACAAGGATTAATAACCGGAAATGGGATACCTTTGAACAGTTCGGAATGGAACAAGTATAATGACAATGTGACACTATGTGCTGCAGAAGGATACGGAAAGAGTAACCTTACATACCTTATCTTCCCAACACGTGACTACAATGATTCAGCTCCTTCCTTATGTGTTACTCTACAACACAAGTACATAATGGAGTGAACATTAACGGCTAGCTACATTACAAGTTCACAAGACGGTAAGTAGGTGCTTAACGGAAGGTAAAAACCGTCCAACTTCCAAAACACATGGTGCATCACTACCACCTTCATTATACCACCAAATAACATTATTCCACCACATTACACTATAACTTACTTCTTTAGCAAAACAACACCACCAAAACAGTCCACACATCAACGTAGACATCACAAACCGATAGAATTTTACCCCAAGTTTCTACTTTACATTTCCGCCTTAATACAACTCCACATAATTATTACATCAAGTCACATAAATATATTCCACAAAAATATACCAAAAAACAACCATGATTTCACAACACACATAAACATCACCAAAACCATATTTTCATTTCAATACATCACCCCTTCCATACACAATTTCACAACAACAATTCCAAAAGTTAAACACCAAGAGAAATCAAGTTAGAGACATAACCACATCACACATATTGATATTAAATCCATCAACTCACTTCCTTCAAGACCACAAGTCCACTTTCAAGTTCAAGTCACCAAAATGACACATCTTGTATCACATAAGCAAAAGTGCACCAACCAACACTTTTAGACATAACCATAATAATCCATAAAATATCTCATGCATAAAATATATTAAACCACAAGAATAAACACTTACCAATACTTACAAGGTGATGATCTTGCCAAAACAAATGTAGTTGCCTTAGGGTTTAAATTGGTTTCTTGTGTCTCTTGGAAATGTCTAGAAAATGCAAGAAATTGCAAGGTGTTATGTTTGATTAAAAATCTGATTTTTGGGGCATTATATAGCCTTTCAATGGGAATCTTAAGCCATACACTTGTCCCTTAATGATATGTTTAATAAGTCAAAGATGAATGGGTCATTTTTTTTCCTTTTTGGGCCATGTCTTTCTTATAAATTTTGGGCCAATTTTGAGCCCATTAGCCAAGATGAATTAAGTCCAACACTTTGCATACATAATATACCCTTTATTGCATTTTCAATTAATTCCGTCACTTAGTCGCATACGTTCCAAAATTTAAGGGGTGTTACATCCTTCCCCCCTTAGAAACATTCGTCCTCAAATGTTAATAGTAGTTGTAATCAACCCAAACAAATTTAAGTATAAATACATTCATCATATGGTCACATATTTATAATGCTCATATATACTTACTTGTTATTCCTTCAATTCGGCGTCTTGGACCTCTTCTTCGGTTTGGAACAAATACGGGTACTTTGCTTTCATTCTTTCTTCGGCTTCCCATGTAGCTTCTTCTACTTGTTGATTCCTCCAAAGAACTTTTACGGAAGCTACATTTTTATTTCTCAACCTCTTCACTTGTCTATCCAGAATAGCAATAGGCATCTCTTCATAAGTGAGATCCTCCATAACTTGCACATCTTCAATGGGAGTAAAATGAGATGGATCTCCTATACACTTTCGAAGCATCGAAACATGAAACACTGGATGGACTGAGGAGAGTTCTTGGGGTAGTGCCAACTCATACGCAACTTGCCCAAATCTTCTAATAATTTCATATGGGCCTATATAACGTGGACTCAATTTTCCTTTCTTTCTGAATCGCATTACTCCTTTCATCGGTGACACCGTTAAAAATACCCAATCACCTATGGCGAATTCAAGCCCTCTTCTTCGAACATCAGCATAGGACTTGTGTTGACTTTGGGCCATTTGTAGCCGTTGTTGAATCACTTTAACTTTCTCCATAGCCTGATGAACAAGATCTGGCCCAAGTAAAGCAGGTTCACCCGCTTCAAACCATCCAATCGGTGATCTACATTTTCTCCTGTACAAAGCTTCATAAGGTGCCATTTTAATACTTGAATGATAGCTATTGTTGTAAGCAAATTCAATAAGAGGCAAATGGTTATCCCAACTGCCTTGAAAATCTAACGTGCATGCTCGTAGCATATCTTCAAGTGTTTGGATAGTACGTTCTGCTTATCCATCAGTCTGAGGATGGAAGGTTGTACTCAGATTCACCTGTCTACCCAAACTCTGCTGAAAAGATCTCCAAAAATACGCAGTAAACTGAGCTCCCCTGTCTGATATCATGGAGATCGGAATCCCATGCAACCGCACTATTTCTTTAACATACAATCCTGCATATTCCTCATTTGTATGTGTGGTCTTGACTGGTAGGAAATGCGCTGAATTGGTAAGCCTGTCAACTATAACCCATATAGAATCAATTTTCGCAGTGTACGAGGCAAACCTGTGATGAAATCCATATTAATCATATCCCATTTCCATACTGGAAGATTGATACATTGCATGTAACCTCCTAGTTTTTGATGCTCTACTTTCACTTGTTGACAATTTGGGCATTGAGCGACAAATTCTGCAATATTCTTCTTCATATTTCCCCACCAATACACTTCTTTTAAATCATGGTACATTTTAGTAGCACCCGGATGAATAGAATAGCGCGAATGATGCGCCTCTGTCATAATTCGTCTCCTCAGCTTATCTACATCCGGTACACATAATCTTCCTTGGCATTGAAGTACCCCTTCTTGTGTAAGATCAAAGGCCGTAGTCAGACCCTGTTGTACATTTTCTTTCAACTGCAATAACATAGAATCCGCAAACTGCTTCTCTTTGACTTCAGCTATTAAGGAGGATTCCGCTGCATTTTGCACAATAACCCCTTCATCTGGAGATTCAATAAGGCGAACTCCCAAGATGGCTAGTTGATGTAGATCTTTGATTATCTCTTGCTTTTCAGTCAGCTGGCCGCTAGTGCTTTCTACTGCCTTGCGGCTCAGACTATCCCACAGATCTAGCCCTTTTCGACGGCCCTTCGTCATATCCTTGTGTTCTTCTCCATTGCCTCTGATCTTCCATTTTCTGCGCAAAGGCTTGTATTCTAGCTATGTCCATATCCCTGTTCAACACAGCAATAGTGCAATCTCAGACCAAATATGGTTCCAGTCTGTCCACATACTGGTGAACTCTATCGGTCATCGTAGCTACCACGTGCGGAGCATACTGGGCCAAGGAATTAAACTTGAGGCTGTACTCTCTAACACTCATTTTACCCTGTCGCAGATTCAAGAACTGGTCCGTACGAGCCTCTCGGACCTCATAGGGGAGGTAGTGATCAAGGAATGCTATTTTAAATTCTTCCCAACTAGCTGGGAGTGCATCAATGTCCCTCGACCGTTTCCAATCTTCATACCATAATATAGCTTCACCCTTCAATCTATAGGCCACAAGCTCGATCGTTTCCACACCGTATCTGATCCAGTAAAGGTAGGAGGGTCTAATTTCAGAAAATCCTGTGTCCATCTACTAGCTGCTCTAGCTGCACTATCATCACCTGACGCTGGACCAACCTGTCCCTGAACCTGTGCAGCAACTATTCAGGTCAACATCTGCACTGCATTCTTTAAGTCCTGGTCAGTAGTACTTACTGGTGGTTCTGCAGGTGCTTCTCTTCCTCTTGACTCTTCTGAAACTGGAAGAGTAGAAGAAGCCTATGATGTAAACTCTTGTTCAGCACCGCCTTGATTAACTGGTTCAGGCGGGACTCTACTAGTTCCTTCTCCTGCAATTCTGTCTAACCTCTTACTTTTACCCCTTCCTCTTCTTGTCATCGGCATTTTACTATAATATAAGAAAAACAATTTCAACGGTCAAAAATGATTCCACCTATAACTTCGGCTCTAATGCACGATCTAGAAATGAAGGAAAGAAACAACCCCAAAATGTCCCGTAGCCTCCTACTTATAAATGTGGTGCACAATACACCCAAAAGCAAGACTCTACTCAGACACGGCTTTGTAGACACCCTAGGATGACCTGCTCTGATACCACTTTTGTCACGCCTCAAATCCCATTGGGGCGGACATGGCACCCGAAGCCGTTGAGGCCCCGAGAAAACCAATTTTTATCCCTGTAAACTCATACGCAAGTCATTCCATAATGATCAATATCAAAAATAGATGCAAGATGCTAATGTCATAAGTCATGGAAAATGTGTGATGATAAACACATACAAATATGAAACTTGGCCGTTAGGGCCACCATGACATAACATACATCCTTAGTTTGTCCCACATCGTCTACAAAGCCTCTATAAATACATGAACACAGCCATCCTAACGTTGGGACAAGTCCCCGCTTTACACAACTGTGATACAATACCAAAACCAACATATACATAGGACTCGGAAAGCCCCGAAGCAACCCGGAGCTCACCTACAATCCGCAGAAATATTCAAGTCGTACTGTGGAGGCCTACTAGTACCTGTGCCTGCAGCAAGTAAGGTAATTCCCCAAAGGGACGTCAGTACAAAGAATGTACTGAGTATGTAAGACTACAAGTAACTGTATGGGATATAGGAACTTTAATGGAAACAAGTACAAGTGAACGCATCAAATAGATAAACTATCATAAGGTATACGTGTGGGATCATGTACATTGCTTTCTTTACTTTATTTCACTTTAATTATCAATCATCAATCAGGTAATCATCAATCATATAATGCCCGGGCCCAACTGATCAGTGGGAATAACATAATAATCGGGATCGCCTCTAGCTAAGCTTTCGCCCCTTTGAGTTGCCACCCGTTCACAATGAACTTTCGAGATCGCCTCTAGCTAGGCTTTCACCCCTTTGAGTTTCCACCCGTACTCAATTTCCATTCGAGATCGCCTCTAGCTAGGCTTACGCCCCTTCGAGTTGCCACCCGTACTCAACAAGTGCATTATTTCAATTCTTTTGTTATGAGATTGGTACATTGGTGGTTGAACATTGTTGGAACTTTGGAACATTAACCAATGAACATGAGTCATGTTAATTACAATTAATCAATGAATAAGGAATATGTGTGTAACAAGGATTAATAACTGGAAATGGGATACCTTTGAACATTTCGGAATGGAACAAGTATAATGACAATGTGACACTATGTGCTGCAGAAGGATATGCAAAGAGTAACCTTACATACCTTATCTTCCCAACACATGAATACAATGATTCAGCTCCTTCCTTATGTGTTACTCTACAACACAAGTACATAATGGAGCGAACATTAACGGCTAGCTACATTACAAGTTCACAAGACGGTAAGTAGGTGCTTAACGGAAAGTAAAAACCGTCCAACTTTCAAAACACATGGTGCATCACTCCCACCTTAATTATACCACCAAATAACATTATTCCACCACATTACACTATAACTTACTACTTTATCAAAACAACAACACCAAAACAGTTCACACACCACCAAAATAGTCCACACATCAACGTAGACATCACAAACCGATAGAATTTTACCCCAAGTTTTTACTTTACATTTCTGCCTCAATACAACTCCACATAATTATTACATCAAGTCACATAAATATATTCCACAAAAATATACCAAAAAACAACCATGATTTCACAACACACATAAACATCACCAAAACCATCTTTTCATTTCAATACGTCACCCCTTCCATACACAATTTCACAACAACAATTCCAAAAGTTAAACACCAAGAGAAATCAAGTTAGAGACATAACCACATCACACATATTGATATTAAATCCATCAACTCACTTCCTCCAATACCACAAGTCCACTTTCAAGTTCAAGTCACCAAAATGACACATCTTATATCACATAAGCAAAAGTGCACCAACCAACACTTTTAGACATAACCATAGTAATCCATACAATCTCTCATGTATATAATATATGAAACCACAAGAATAAACAATTGCCAATACTTACAAGGTGATGATCTTGCCAAAACAAGTGTAGTTGCCTTAGGGTGTAAATTGGTTTCTTGTGTCTCTTGGAAATGTCTAGAAAATGCAAGAAATTGCAAGGTGTTATGTTTGATTAAAAATCTGATTTTTGGGGAATTATATAGCCTTTTAATGGGCATCTTAAGCCATACACTTGGCCCTTAATGATATGCTTAAGAAGTCAAAGATGAATGGGTCATTTTTTTTCCTTTTTGGGCCATGTCTTTCTTGTAAATTCAGGGCCAATTTTGAGCCCATTAGCCAAGATGAATTAACTCCAACTCTTTGCATACATAATATACCCTTTATTGCATATTCAATTAATTCCGTCACTTATTCGCATACGTTCGAAAATTTATGGGGTGTTACAATTGTAATTAGTTTTATAATACTTTTGAAGAGATTAATGATATTTTTTACGACTTAGCATAATTCAAAATGGGTCGTAAGGGTTCTCCTATCTAGGTGAATTAGAGTAGGTACAGTCACTATCTGCTTAGTTGGGTCATGACAGGGTAGGTGTAATATCACCTAGAATTACTTCTATATTGTAAACTAACACTTCCTAGAATGAATTAGTTGTTCTAAAACATAAATTTTGGTTGTTGGGAACCTTGAGTTCAATAAAGATAGTTAAAACTCCATAAATTGAGATAATGTGAGTATGATAGAACTAGTTACTAGTTAATTGACCCTTGGGTAATGTTATAGACCGCGAATAAGGGTAGAATTAGTGGGTTTGAATTTCTAAAGTGTTTATTTTGAAGAGTAATTGATTAATTACTATTATAATTTGTTGTTTCTTAGATGATTGGACGTTATGAGGCATGAAGAAAGGGAAAGAGCAGCCGCGGGGTGGCTTGTTGTTCCCAAGAACTTTAGTCGAGGTAGGTTATGGTATATGAGTAGTATATATTGTGGTTAGTAATTGTATGCATAATATAGAATTGATGGGAGAATCATGATTAGGTCTACGGGCACGGTGTTGGGATGGATAAAACATGGAATTTAAGTAAAAGAGATCGAATTGTATGTTGATAGGTTGTTGTATGAATTCCTTGATGGGTGTTGTGTTTGTGTGACTTACCTGATGAATTACACGGTGAATATGTGAATATGTGAATTTGAGTAACAATAGAGGAATTGTGTGAGCTCGTAATCTATAAAACTCATCTTTAATACCATAAAAAGGGTGAATTCGTTATTGTGCGTGTTTTGACTCTGGGATATTCTTACTGAAAAATAGTTATGAGAATTGATCATGATAAAGAGGATGTAGTATCAGAACTTAAGAACCTAAAGTCAAGTTTGGCTAAGTTTTGGGAAGTAATATGTGTAAAGGTGCCTAACTAAAGCTAGAATTTAAAGTTGAATAGAGTCGAATTGTTGAATAATCGGCTAATGAAATAGTGTCTTGAACCTAGTTGTCACGACCCAAAATAGGGACCGTGATGGCACCGAGCACACTCTACGGTAAAGGTAAACCTATCCCAACCCAAACACAATTACCAAAATAAAATAGAACCGAAAGAAGTAAGATATAGATAAAATCCCCAAATGATATAAAAAGAAGTATAATCTTAATGATACATCCCAGGTCTGGTTGTCACTAGTACAAGCCTCTAATACAGAATGTGATGAAATAATCTAAAGTATCTTAAATGTGAATAAAGCATAAGATAAGGAGAGATCTGGGTAAGCACTAAGACCTGTCAGCTGCTACCTCAATCTCTAGAAAAGTCGACACCGGAAGTCACAATCAATGCTCAACCACTCGCTCAACACCTACATGTAGTGCAAAAAAGAAAAAGAAAAGCAAGGGGTGAGTACGAAACACGTGTACTCAGTAAGCGTCATCGACAAACGACCCTAATCTAAAGTGATGGAGAGAACCACCACACCAACCATCCAAGATCACCTTAAATAAACCTGCACTCAAAAAAGTCCCAGCCTATTCTAGCAAATAGTAATACTTAACAAGATGACCAAAATAGTTCTATTAAGGCAGACATGTATAGATTTAAGATCAACAGTAATATTGATAAGTCACAACAGGAGAGAATCTCTCAACATAACATATTATATCCAATCACCATGCCAAACAAACAATCCAACATAAGATAGAGAAAGTGCATATCCCACAACTAATAGATGTGATACAATAGTCTCAACGGGTCAAGCCGTAATCAATACACCACATATAATAATATCTCAACCACAATACACCCAAGTAGAAGTCAATTCCAATGTAATATGGTTATATGAGATGAAATATGATGGCCAAACTACAACCTGTATACACCTTCCAAGCTTAAGCTCTAGGAGAAAACCCATGAGGGGTTCACAACCCATATACTAATTATAATCTCATCAATCAATCTTGCCCGCGCTTCCTTCGACTAAAGTGTTGTATAAAATGGTTCATTTTCTTTCACAAAACCAAACCACAGTTTAAAGAATCAAACAGAAGCTCTACTCTCTTGAATCATCACCAAACGCATCCAATCTAATCAAATATGAGATCTACACATAAATACAAGACCAATGATACCCATATTGACATACTTTGGTTCCGGGTCCATGATCATCTCAAAAATCAACCTCAAAAATAAAAGGATAAAATTGAAATTTAATAAAGAATCACTTTATCCATTGTTAATGGGTTCTAAATTTAAAATTCCATTGAAAATGGAGTAGAAATCCGATTTGAAATTATTAAAATATCAATATTTTACTTTATCGGTGAAACCTCAAATCTCTATTATCAAATGCAATTAAAAACAAAAATTTTGGAAAACTTTTATCAAAATCAATTTAGCCATAATAAAGGACCTTAAATCCCAAAAATCAACGAAAATCCATCCCAAATTGATCCTCAAATCAAGAACTTTTGATTTCTTATCTTTGGGATTTCAAATCTCAACTTTGTGGATAGAAATTATGAAAAATGAAAGGGATATTCTTGGGAAATGAGTAAAAAAAGTTTAGAAAAACATACCCATGGATCATACGAGAATAACACATTGACAATCACCTAAATCGAAGAACCCTAGCTTCTGAAATATCAAAAATGAAAAAGATGCGGTTTGGGACATAAGGTCAACGATTTTCACTTTGCCTAAGCTCCCCTATCACATAAGTGGCCTATTTCCACTTAAGCAGACCTGCTTATGCGGCCATTTCATTGCTTAAGCAATGCACCAGCACCAGCAACAACAAACTTCACTATAACAGGCATAACTTCCTCCTTTGGACTCAAAATTCATCGACACTTTTTGTGTTGGTTCCAAAATTTCAATGCAGATCTAATGGTTCCATAACATGCCCAAAATAGCTCATTAACTTCAGGTGATACTATTAAAACTCAATGACGTAAAACTTTAAACTCCAAACAAGTACACAAAACTCTTTTGAGACCTTCTGGACACAAACCAATAGTGTAAACCAGTTGTAAAACACATTCTGCACATGATGGAATTATTGGATTTACCAAAAGAGGTCGATATCAACAAGTTTCCCCTAGAACCAACTTTAGGCAACTTAAAACCAACTTCTCATTTAACAACTAAAAATCAAATCGAAAGACTCAGAACCCTAACCAACCATGCTACTAACCCAAAATTGACATTCCGGATCTAATGGAACTAACTAAACTCTCATCTGATGCTCGGATCACAGAATGTTGACCGAAGTCAATTATACCACTTTAAAGGTTACTCAAAACCACAAACTCATATAAATCACTCCCGAATGATTCGAGGACCATACCAACTATCCCCACAACTCATAAATGATATATAACAACTTTAGGGAAGGGAAAATCGGTCAAAACACAGAAAAAGCCAAAAATCACTATGAGGGTTGTTACTTTATCCACCACTAAAACACATGATAGAGATTCTGAACATAGTTGATTTACCTAAACTTGTCATTGACACCACAAATCACTAACTATACCACAAAACCAATTCCTTCACTGTACTATCAAATACAAAGAACCCATGGAACCGCATTGTCACTCTTCCACAATACTAAATCATGCCTCTCTCTATCTCAAAAGAACTTTCCGCCATTTTCAAGCCTACTTTACATATTTTTTTACTGAATCACACTTATCCAAGGTTGATACCATAAATATTGAACCGGATAGTATCGTCTCCTCAGGCTGCAACAATAAAGTCAAAACTCGATATTAATTCCACACAAACTTTTAAATATCACACCTCTATCATTATTCAAATAGTCATATTCACATGTTCAACCCTTGGAGAAAATTATAAATCACCACAACACTTCCCATACCATAGAAGGTACCCTTTATATGTCACCAAACTCTTATGCAACCCATTCACGATAGCTTGTGCAGTTTTTCAGCAACAAAACAAACAAAAATCAACCTAAAGTCCTCAATAACTCAGTAGCTCTGAAGTCCCTTTGTGATAACACGTACCCAAACAACACATCATAATCATGAATAATTCAAGCCATAGTAGAAGTGCAAGATTACCACATATCACTGATTTTTGGCCAAATCAGAAATTGAATCTCAGGAAAGTCACCATTAATCCCTTCATAAGCCTCTGTCGAACCATACCACCAGGACTTCAGATTCTCAACTCGTACCCATGAAACAATTTTGAATACCTCAAATTTCCTACAAACAAGTTCCTTATCTTTCTACCATGACCCACTCGGTCATGAGTGGCACCCACCCTAACTCTACATTGGGAGAACTATCTAACCCAACCCTTAACCAACTACCAAAGGATCCTCACAAATCACCTTCATCAATTACCTACTACCTAACTCATTAAACACAATATTAACAAAATGAGTTCATTGCTAAATGATTTAATATCTCAAAAATAAATGAGAGTGCGGAAGTATCTCTAGTTATTATAACCCGCGAGACTCAAAAGTCACCATACAAGAACATTTAAAAGTATCCCAAACAAAGTCTAAAATATTTCTAAAAATACTAAATAAAAGAAATGTCAATGTCCCGAAACAAAGGACATGAACAAAGTCAAGATGATCCAATGGTTGCCCGGACAAGGTGCTCACCCTTGAATCGATGTTGAAGTCATGAACTAGAGCTAAGGTCTCATCTCAAATGCTGGAACACGCTCTACACTAAACAAAAAGAAGATTACAGGTAGTATCAGTACAATAACTAAGTACTGGTAGGCATCATTGGCCGACTCAACTCAACACCATACAAATAAGCAAGTGAAATACAGGTAAAAAGCAATCAAGACACAACTCACAACTAATTGATTAGCAAATGTACAGTCATAACACTTTATTTTATCAGATATATAGGTATACAGGTACATCAATTATACTTAGGCATACACTGTAAACAATGGTCACCATAATATGCATTTTTAAATGAAATAATGATAACATGCATGCAAGATGTACACACATACTAGAGTCAGTAAGGACTCTAAATGATGACCTGCAGGGACAAGCTCAGTCCATGTACCAGTACCGATGTGGTACTCGATCCAATGACAGTATTGGCATGACACTCTATCCAAATAACAGTGTCGGCGTGACACCCTATCTAACCACATCTCAATGTTATCTCAAAATCCAATGCTCAATGCATGATATAGTCAATAATCACAAGTAATGCCCAAAAGTAAATCACATACACCAACTCATATATAAGCACGTATTCAAGCAAGTCTTTACTACTATTAAACCATAACCTACCTCAATTTCTTTCCCAAAAATAATATTACACCACAGTCTTGCCCTTTATTTAGATTTCTTCCCGTTATTGATCTATAAACAACAATAATACACAAGTTTCAACACAACAGTTCACCATTCTGTGTGTTATAACTCATATCCATAAAATTCAACCTATGAACTTGACCTAGTTCATCATTCTAGGGTTTTGTACCCTTTAATCTCTTTGAATTATTCATATTTTATGATTACAAGGAAGAATTCTCTCCTAGGAAATGTTTTCTAACACCCTGGGATCAATAACAACTAAAATCAAGTCATTCCATACCAATTCCCAATTCAACCAAAGCTGTGATTCTTATAATACTAAAAATCTAAAGGAGAAAATTCAAGTTTGAAGAGTAAAAAAACCTTACCTCAAAGATGAAAAACCCCCAATATTGGTGAAAAATCACCTTAGCTTAGCCCGTAAATGAGTTTTAGAAAAATGGGAATGAAAAATGATATTCCTAGCTCAGTGGCACCCCTTCAGTGGAGGATCTGTTGTTGTAGCGACACCCAGGACAAAAGGGTCTGTCGCTGTGGTGGCACTTCTGCCGCTACAGCAACACTAATGCAACGACAGTTCTACTACTACATCGACACCAAATCAGTAGCTTGAGATCCATTCCTAGCTCTGGCCATTTCATAACACACTTCACGATTTTCAATAGTGTGAACTACTCTTTTGCGGTAATCGCTATAACCGGAGTTCTACTAACCCATTCTACGCACCAAAAGTTTCTATGACTTTCTAAACTTGACCTCTAACACAAAAACCATTCAAAATCACCAATAAATACCCTAATAACTACCCAATTTACCTAGATCACCACACACTCAAAATACACCCCTAAATTTCAAAAATATTAGTCTAAGGGGAAACTAGGCGAAGGTTTTCCTCTCTATTTCAGCATAATGATATTTTGGATCATTATATTAGATACCAATTTACCCCTCGTTTGTCCTTAAATGACAACTAACCAAACTGATGCAAAAGATAAGCAACATATTACCTGAATCAATGAACAAGTGTGGATAGTGCTTGCGCATATTTGGCTACGTTTCCCTCGTGGCTTCCTCCACCGAATGGTTTCTCCACTGGACCTTTACGGATGGATGACTTTAGTCCTATCTTTCTTACATCTCTATCAAAGATAGCAATTTGCTCCTCTTAGTAAGATAGTTCCTTGTCAAAATATTCTAAATCCCAATGAATGATGTAATCTCCATCTCTGTGGTACTTTTTAAGCATTGACACATGGAATACTAGATGAACTCTTGACAAGATCGGGGGTATAGCCAACCTATAGGACACTTAACCTACTCCATTTAATACCTCAAAGGGAATGTACCTCGGACTCAACTTTCTCATCTTTCTAAACTGCATTACTCCCTTCATGGGTGTCACTTTCAGCAATACCTTCTCACCTTTCTCAAATAGCACATCCCTTAACTTATTATCTGCATACTCTTTCTGTCGACTCTGAGCCACTATCGATTTCTCCTGGATGAACCTCACTTGCTCTATCAACTCTTTTAGCATATTGGTGGCCCCAAGGTCTCACCTCAAAGGCGTCAAACCACCTGATTGGCAATCTACATCTTCTTCCATACAAAGCTTCAAAAAGAGCCATGTCAATATTGGAGTGGTAGTTGTTGTTGTACATAAATTCACACAAAGGTAGGTATTGATCCCACTAACCACCAAAGTCCATCACACAAGCTCGTAGTATATCCTTATGTACCTAGATCATCCCTTCTAACTACTCGTCAATTTGCAGATGAAAGGTTGTACCTAGGTCCAATCTAATACCCAATTCTGATTGGAACTTCTCCCAAAAGTTGGAGGTAAACTGTGTACCCCTATCTGACACTATGAAAACAGGCACACCATGAAGTCTCGCAATCTTTTTCACATATATACTATCCAACTTGGCTATCTTGGTCAATCAATCGATGATCACCTAAATAGAGTCACATTTCCTTAGGGTCTTAGGAAGACCCCTGATAAAAGCCATGGTTATTCTGTCACGCCCCGTATCCCAATGGGGTGGACTGGCACCCGGAGCCGACAAGGCCTGAGAGAACCAATCTTTGCTCAAGTCCATTCATATGCATGCCATAAGAAACATCACCAACACGTAAGAACATAAAATGCTAATAACGAAAATCAGGGAGCATGTGATCTATATGTATATACGTGAAACTTGGGGGTTAGGGCCATCAAGTCAAAAGTACATACATCTCTTACGTTTATGTACCCACATATGTCTACAAAAGCCTCTAACATATGCATTTACAAGACTAACTGAAAGTCGGGACAAGTCCCCGCTTTATACAACATGTACAATACCAAAACATATATACAACTGTGACTCGGAAAGCCCCGAACCAACTGGAGCTCACCAAGGATCCGCAATTAACTGGCAACCTACTGTGGAGGCCTACTAGCACCTACGCCTGCAGCAAGTAAGGTAAGTCCCACAAGGGACATCAGTACGAAGAATGTACTGAGTATGTAAGGCTCATAAGAAATTGTATGATACGTAAATACGTCAATGAACTCAAATACAAATAAATAACCAATATGGATAAGTTAACATTCTGTATGTTGGAAACCATGTACATTGCTTTCATTACATTCTTTGCTTTTTTACTTCCATGCTTATTCATCATCACTTGTATCACTATGTACCCGGGCCCCGACTGATCAGTGGGTCTTTACATAACATAACGTTATGTTGGGATCAGCTCGAGCTAAGCTTATGACTCTAGAGGTACCACCCATGAATCAATATATCGGGCTCGGCTCGAGCTAGGTTATCACCTCTAGAACTGCCACCCATAAACTAATATATCAGGTTCAGCTAGAGGTAGGTTCTTACCTCTAGAGCTACCCCCT
The DNA here is from genome assembly GCA_031232105.1 of Capsicum rhomboideum. Classification (NCBI taxonomy): domain Eukaryota; kingdom Viridiplantae; phylum Streptophyta; class Magnoliopsida; order Solanales; family Solanaceae; genus Capsicum; species Capsicum rhomboideum. The sequence goes on along the minus strand of CP124708.1, from coordinate 47,474,147 downwards.
GTCAGGTTCGTTACGAGCTAGGCTTATGCCTCTAGGATTACCCCCTGATCCAATAATCTTGGGATCGGCTTGAGCTAGGCTTTCGCCCTCAAATCTACCACCCATACTCAATCATTAACCACATGTGCATTACTTCTTTCATTACTTTTGAGATTAATACAATGATAGTCATAACATTATTGGAAACATAACATTATTGGAACCATGGGACATTTGTCAATGCATATGAGACATGTGAATCACAATTTATCAATGAGGAGGAAATATGTGATAAACAATGATTGATACCCGAAAATAGGATACCTTAGAACATGTCGGAATGGAACAAGTACAATGTCAATGTGAATACTATATGCTGTAGAAGGATACGGATAGAGTAACCTTACATACCTTCACTTACAAGTATGAATACACAAGCCTATATATGAACACAATAGTCCATCTCCTTCCTTATGTTTCACTCTACAACACAAATACATACCGGAGCTTACATTAACAACTAGTTACCGTACAAATGTACAAGACAACAAGGAGCTATATGACTGCCATATAATGTCATTTCATCCTTTACAATACAATCCACTACATTATCATACCAACAACACCATAATATTCCACCCAATGACCAAGACATTATACATCAATAGCATTTCAAACCACGTTTACCCTTTATGTCTCCTCATTCTCATTCCGTCACAATTACTCCTTCAAAACAACATATGAACAACAATTCTTACTTAATATAGTCCAACATGCCCCCATACGACCCTTTAAATTCATTAAAATGATATCATAAGTTGATAATTGCATCCATGAAGGGTATAGGGGCTTCGGGGGGTCAAAGGGATGCAAAAACAAGCAATTCGGGGTTCTGGGCTGACCTGCGAAGCCACCTGCGCCTGAAGATAGCTGAGGTGTGCCCGAAGGTGACATTTGACAGTAGCTAGAGGCACCTGCGAAGTCACTTGCGCCCGCAGGTGCTTCGTCTGCAAGGGCGGGTGCCCGTTTCGGCCAAAAAGGGTCTCTTTTGGGTCTTTTTATGCAATGAATGGTACATGATCATAACTAAACTTCTCTTGAGATATTTTAGATCATCTTGGATGCCAACAATCAGTCGTGGTTCCACAACACACATGAACATCACCAAAACCACACTTTTCCTTCAATACACCACCAAATCCATGCACAATTTTGCAATAACAATTCCAAACATTATGTACAAGAATAAAACAAGTTAAGGCTATAATCACATCTCACATGTCAATATTGAACCCATCAAGTTCACCTCCTTCAAGACCACAAGTCCATTTTCAAGTTTACAAGTCAAAAACCTTCACCGATTACAAAAATAGACAGTTTTACACATAGCACACTGTCCAACACTTTGCCAACACAACCAACATTATTTATACACCATCTTAAACATATCATATACTAAACCATGAGAATAAATACTTACCAAAGTTTACCAAGGAGTGATCTTGTCCCAATAAGTGTATTTGCCTTAGGGTTTGTGTGTAGAGAAAAGGTTTGGATAATTCTAGAAAATGGCATGTGTAATGTGTTGAATAAAAATATGGTTTTTATATTGATTTATATGGTACCCTTAAGTCATCCTTAGCCACATATACCACATTAAATGAGGGCCTCACTTGGTCAATTGAAAGAATGGGTCAAATACCCTTTGGGCCATGTCTTTTGCTCCACCTTTGGGCTTCAATTGGGCCCAATGGCACAAGACTTATTTAATGCCAAACAAATTAATGTATAATTCATCAAATACCTCATGTTTAAATATTTCCATAAATTTTATGGTAATCAACTAGACTTAGAAACCTACGGGGTGTTACATATTCTCTCCCACTTCCACTCTGGAATAGGCATCCTCTGAAAAGTGCCATTAGGTTTCTGATGCTCATGCATAACCTGTTGACAGTTTTTATACTTGGTCACAAAATCTACAATGTCCCCTCTTTATTCAGTGCCACCATTAGTGTTGTCTTAAGTCTCTATATATTTTGGTTGCACCCAGATGTATAGAGTACATAGAATTATGAGCCTTCGCAAGGATGGTAGGAATCAGGTTGCCTACACGAGGAACACACACATGCCCTCGGATCCTTAACACTCCCTCTTCATCAATAATGGCCTCTTTGGCATCATCTTGTAACACATTTTCCCTAAGATTGTTCAACTTCTTGTCTTCAAACTGCCTACCTTTAATCTTCTTAAAAAGGTAGACTTAGACTCAACAAAAGCTAACACTACTCCCTTGCTAGTCACCTGCAACCTCATAAAACTATTAGTCAGAGTTTGTACCTCTCTATCCAATGGGCGTTTCGACACCTCCAACCATGACAAACTTCCTATACTTTCCAGCTTCCGACTCAATGTGGCTGCCACCATATTGGCCTTGCTTGGATGATACAGAATTGAGATGTCATAATCCTTGATCAGTTCCATCCACCTTCTCTACCTCAGATTTAGATCTGGCTGAGTAAACACATGTTGTAAACTATGGTGGTCTGTGAACACCTTATACTTCACCCTATAGAGGTAGTGTCTCCAGATCTTCAAAGTAAAGACCATCGCTGCCAATTCCAAATTATGGTTGGGGTAGTTTTTATCATATGGATTCAATTGTATTGAAGCATAAGCAATTACATTCTGATCCTGCATTAAAATAGCACCTAGACCAAACTGTGAAGCATCACAAAACATAATGAAATCCTTACCTTCAATGGGCAAGGTAAGAATAGAAACTGAAGTTAGTAAAGTCTTAAGCTTTTGAAATCTCTCCTCACGCTTATCATCCTATACAAAAGGTACCTCTTTCTAAGTCAGGAGATTCATACGCAAAGAAATGGAGGCGAACCACTTAACAAACCGACAATAGTAGCTGGCCAACCCTATGAAACTACGAACCTTAGTAACATTGGTCGATTTGGCCCAGTTCTTAACAGCTTCAACCTTCTACAGGTCTACCATAACCCCCTCTTTAGATACCATATGCCCCGAAAAGAACACTGAAGATAACCCAAATTCACACTTCGAATACTTAGCATAAAGTTGCTTCTCCTTAAGAAACCCCAACACGGTACGTGAGGGAGCTTCATGATCCTCCTTACTCTTAGAGTAAACTAGAATATCATCAATGAAAATAATAATAAATGAATCCAAATAAAACTTGAATACTTCATTCATCGAGCTCATAAAAGTAGTTGTGGCATTGGTCAAACCAAAAGATATAACAAAAAACTCGTAATATCCATAACGAGTCCGAAAGGCAATCTTTGGGATGTCCTCTGCCCTAATCTAAAGTTGATGGTAAACTGACCTCAAATTAATATTTGAGAACACCGCGTCAACTGGTTGAATAAATCATCTATCCTAGTTAAAGGATACTTGTTATGAATCATCACCTTATTTAATTGTCGATAGTCTATGCACATCCGCATTGTAATACCCCGTACATTTCCGAACCTAAGTGATTGTCTTAACATTTTGGTTGGTGGATTATGTATTACTTTTGTTGGGCTAAATTAATCTTGTGTTATTGGGCTCAATTGAGGCCCAAAAATTACACCAAAAGACATGGCCCAAAATGGGAAAATGATCCATTCTTTCTTTGACCAAGTAAACCATCAATTATTGATCAAAGTGTGGCTAAGGATAAGATTAAAAGTACTATATAAGGTGTAAAAATCAGATTTTTATTCATTAAAGGGCACATGCCAATTCTAGACTTTTCCAAAAAGGAGATATTTCATTTCTCTTCATACAAACCCTAAGGCAAGATTGAATCATTTTTCCCCATTGGGCCTAGTCTTTTGTTCATATTTTGGGCCTCATTTGGACCAATGACTCATGACTCATTAATACTCAATAATTTAATGGATAATTCATCAAGTCTCTCATACTTTACTAATTCCACAAATGTAAACATAGTCGTATTGGTTCGAAATCGTATGGGGTGTTACATTCTTCCCCCCTTAGGAACATTCATCCTCGAATGTTAAAGACATTATCTCAGGTACAACATATGCATCCTTACATTTGCATCACTATAAATATACCCTCATAGATACTTGCTTGTTCTTTCCTCACTCCTAAACTGTGAACTCTTTCTTCCTTTTTGGAACACTTATGGGTACCTTGATTTCATCACTTTGTTTTAGCTTCTCATCATTTATTTACTAATCCTTGCACTTGTCGGTCTAGAATAGCCATAGGCATCTCTTCCTAGTAGGATCCTCCATAACTCATACATTTTCAATAAAAGCAATGGATCTCGGCGTATAATTTGTTTTAGCTTGTAACTACGATCGTACCATATTAACCTTCTCTATAGCTTAATGAACAAAATCTAGCCCCAAGTAAGGCAGTTTCACTCGCTCTAAATCAATTGATGATTTAAACTACCTTCTGACTAAACCTTTGTAAGATACTATTTTGATACTTGACTAATAGCTATTATTATAAACACATTCAATAAGAGGTAGATGATTATCTCAACTACCTTTGTAATATATTGTGTAAGCTGGTAATATAATTTCAAGTGTCTGGGTGTTACGTTCTTCTTGTCCACCTGTTTAAGGATGAAAAATTGTACCCAACCTCACTTGTATAGCTAAACTTTCTGTATCTTTGGTTGTTACCTCATCCAATTGCCGATAATCAATTCTCATTCTCAATGTGTCATTTCTCTTTTGTGCAAATAACACTGATGTACCCTACAGGGACATACTAAGTCTTGCCAGCTGACATGTGTATACCTTGGACATCGCTTTCCTTACCTCAGGATAGGAAGAAAATTTACCTTTCAAGGACGGTCTTTGTGGAAGAAAAATAGGAATATATTTTCCTAGCTTGACAATCTTCGTGACATACAAGAAGCCAACCACTTCATACCCATTACAACATTAAAAATCCTTTATTTCTATCTCCATAAGATCAACCATCATAACATGATCAAAAATATCTACTATACCATTATGATAGGTTCGTTTAACTATACTATATTCACCAACAGGTGGAGATATTTCCATTGATGTAACTAATAACTCCAGTGCCCATTATATTCGAATTATAGTAGCCGATGGAATAACATACGATAGAGTAGAGCTCAGATCAGTCAATACATATACATCATGTAACAATATGGTAATATACCTAAATACCTGTATCGTCATCAGGAGATGTTCCCTCATTCTACCGGTCCACTAAAGCATAAATGCGATTCTGGACCCCACTAGTACTGGCTGCTCCTTCGGTACCTCTACCACGACCAACAGACTGCACACCTCGGTCTAAAGAAGGAACCGATGTTGATGATGCCACAGTGGACCCCGCAGGTCGTACCATACTACCCAAGCCTCGTCGTGGGCAATCTCTCATTATGTGACCCGGCATACCACACCAATAACAAGCATTCGTCCCCCTACGGCATTCACCTACATGAAATCATCTGCAAAACTGGCATAGTGGGCGAGAAGACCCTGCTGTCTGTGAATCTGGTATCCTACCACTCTGCCCAATATGACTACCCCTGAATCCTCGGGAGTGAGATGGAGCACCTGCTGCGGAATAAGAGAATGAGGTTCTAGGCGGTAACATTCGAGATCCAGATCCTACTGGGGACACCATAGACTGCCCCGTAGATCTAGCCCTTTTTGATGGCCCTTACTCAGATTCCTGTGTCCCTCTTTTCTGTCTTTGATCTTCCATTTTCTGGGCGAAGGCCTGAATTCTCGCTATATCCATATCTTTATTTAAGGCAGAAATGGTGCAGTCTCTTACCAAATATGGTTCTAATCTGTCCTCGTATCGATGGACCCTGTCCGTCATTGTAGCCACCACATTCGGAGCATAGCGAGCGAGGGAATTAAATTGCAAACTGTATTCTCGAACAGTCATGTTCCCTTGGCGTAAATTCAAAAATTGATCTGCACGTGCCTCCCAAATTTCATAAGGGAGGTAATGATCAAGGAATGCTATTTTAAATTCTTCCCACACCGCTGGGAGTGCATCGATACCCCTTGATCTTTTCCAGTTCTCATACTACAATATTGCCTTGCCTTTCAGTCTATAAGCCGCAAGTTCCACTGTTTCAACTCCAGTCACGTGCATAACTTCTAGGGCTCTCTGTATTTGATCCACGAATTCCTGTGGATCTGCTTCTAAGTCTGACCCAGTGAATATAGGAGGGTCCAATTTTAAAAAGTCCTGTGTTCTGCGACTTGCCACTCTAGCCGCATCATCCTCATGTGTCATCGGACCAACTCGTTCTTGACTTTGTGCTGACACTAATTGTGTCAACATATGTACTGCATTTCTAAGATCTTGATCTATGGCATTCATTGGTGGTTCTGCGGGTACTTCTCTACCGATTGGCTCTTCCAGAGCTGGGATGGTAGACGAAGACCGCGATCAAATTTCAGCATTTGCTCAACCTTGACTAGCTTGGTCAGGTGGTAATCTGCTCATTCCCTCACCAGCAGGCACATCAACCTGCTTACCTTTACCTCTTCCTCTTCTAGTGTTCAGCATTGATACTATATCAAAGAGAAACAATTACTATGGTCAGATACAATTGAACTTACAACACTGGCTCTATTGCACGATCTAGAATGAAGAAAAGAAACAACATCTTAAATGTCCCGTAGACTCCTACTTATAAATGTGGTGCACAACACACTGATAAGTAAGACTCTACTCAGACACGGCTTTGTAGACGCCCTTAGAACGACCTGCTCTGATACCACTTTTGTCACACCCCAAGTCCCAATGAGGCGTGATTGGCACCCGAAGCCGATGTGGCCCGAGAGAACCAATCTTTGCTCATGAACATTCGTATGCATAACCTCAAATGAATAACATACTGTCTCATGTAATTGATGAAATGTAAAATTCCATACATATACATATATAAAACTTGGTTGTTGGGGCCATCACGTCGCACTGAACGTACACATCTTACATCCATATACCCACATATGTCTACAAAAGCCTCTAAATACATACACGACCAATTCATAACGTCTACAACATCAAAACCAATGTACAACTTTGACTCGAAAAGCCCCGATCCAACTGGAGCTCACCAAAGATCTGTAAATACCGTCAACCTACTGTGGAGGTCTACTAATACCTGCACCTGCAACATGTAAGGTAAGTCCCCGAGAGGGGTCAGTACGAAGAATGTACTGAGTATGTAAGGCCATAAGAAAACTACATCAGTATGTAAGAACTTCCATGGAAATAATTATAAGAGAAAACTCAATGTGCGGAATTATGTACAATTCTTCTGTTATTTCCATTTACGATCATTCATTCACAATCACAAAAACCATAGAACCAATATAAGAGAAATAGCAAATGTGAATAAACTCTCTTTCTATATGTGGGGAACCATGTACATTACGTTCTTTCTTTCTCTTGCCTTTACTTTACTTTACTTTTACATTGCTCATATACTGTTAGATCCCTCATCATGCAGGTGTTCTTGTCACCCCATGGATAAAAGATCATCGTCATGCAGGTATTCTTTTTACCCCATGGATAAGATCATATCATCATGCAGGTGTTCTTGCACCCCATGGATAAATGAACATCATCATGCGGGTGTTTGCACCCCATGGATAAACTAACATCATCATGCAGGTATTTGTACCCCATGGATAACACCCATGAACACAATCATTATGCATTACTTTATTCTTACTTCATTTCTTTACTTTTGAGAGATTGGTACATTTACTTGTGAGAGATTGATTCATTCACTTGTGAGAGATTGTTATATTCACTTACCATAAAATTATTTGAACACCACATCTTGGAACCATTGGAACAATAGTCAATGCATAAGAGACATGTGTATAACTCTATTGGAACTTGGGATCTTGACATGATTGGAATTATGCTATTCAACTAAACAAGCCCTCTTTACCTCATTACTCTCATTGAGATAGTTCTCTTAGAATTTACAACATTATGACAGCTTAGGAACTCCAGTTAATGAATAGGAGATAAGTGAATCGTAATTCATCTAGGAGTAGGACACTTATGAATAACAATATATGTCTACCTTAGTTAAAATACTATAGGACCCCTTTGGAATGTAACACTTTTGGAACCTTAGGATAATGATCACTAAATACGATACATGTGGATATCAACTGTTCACCAACCTGAGATGCAATACCTTACAACATTTGGAACTTTTGACATGTTAGCCAATGAACATGAGTCAACCAATGGGCATGAGTCAACCAATGAACATGAGTCATATGATTCACCATTGACCAATCAGTAAGGAACATATGCGTAACTCTAGCCAACTATCGGATATGGAATACCTTAGAGTATTTTGGAATCGAATGAGTACTATGACAATGTGAACACCATATGTTGCAGAAGGATATATAAGAGTAACCTTACATACCTTTAATTCCAAGTACGAGTACACAAGTCTATATATGAACACAACAGTCCAGCTTCTTCCTTATGTTTCACTCTACAATACAAGTCCACAATGAAACTCTTATTAACGATCATTTACCGTACAAGCGTACAAAACGAAAATGAACTATATGACCGCCATATAACTTCATTTCACTCCTTACAATACAAATCACTGCATTATCATACCAACAACACCTTAACAATACACACATTGACCAAGATTTCGTATAACAATAGCATTTCGCATCACACTTACCCTTTATGCCTTCTCATTTCCATTCCGTCACATTTACGCTTATAAATTTGCCTCATAACAACATATGAACAACCATAAACATTTAATACAGTCCAAAATGCATTCATATGACACTTTAAGGTCATTAAAACGACATCACAAGTTGATAATTACATCCATGAAGGGTATAGGGGTTTCGGGGGGCCAAAGAGACGCAAAAACAAGCAATTCGGAGTTCTGGGCCAATCTGCTAAGCCACCTGCCCCCTCAGGTGGATGACCTGCATCTGCATGTGACCTTTGGAAGTAGCCAGAGTCACCTTCATTGGCACCTGCGCCCGCAGGTGCTTCGTCTGCGAGGGCAGGTGCCCGTTTTGGCCAAAAAGGGTCTCTTTTGGGTATTTTCATGCAATGAATGGTCCATGATCATAAAAAAACTTATTTTGACATATTTTTGATCATATTAAACACCAACATTCATACATGGTCTCACAAAACACATAAAAACACCAAAATGACACTTTACGGTCAATACGTCACCAAAACCATAACCAATTTCACAATAGAAATTCCAAACATTATACACCATGAAAAAACAAGGAAATGCTATAATAACATCTTACATGTCAATATTAACTTCATCATGTTCACTTCCTTTAAGACCACAAGTCCATGTTCAAGTTTACAAGGCAAAATCATCCTCCGATTTAGCAAACACAAATTGTTTCACACATAGTGAACTTCTCACACTTCACCAACATAACCAACATGATCTACACAATATTAAATGCATAAAATATATTAAATAGTTAGATTAAACACTTACCAAAGCTTACCAAGGGGTGATCTTGTCTCAAGTAGAAGATAGCTTAGGGTTTTAGTGTTGAGAGAATATTATAGAAATGTCTAGAAAATGGCATGTGTAAAATGGTGAATAAATCTGATTTTTCACCTTTTATAGCCCATTTAAAGTCATCTTTATCCTTTACATTTGGTCAATAATTTCCTTATGGATTTGGTCATGCAAGAATGGATCAATTACCCATTTGGGCCATGTCTTCCATGTAATTTTGGGCCTCCATTGAGCCCAATGGCTCAAGACTTCTTTAGCCCACTAAATTTTGTGTATAATGAATTATATATATATATATATATATATATATATATATATATATATATATATATATATATAAGTCCCTCAAGTCACCCTTATCCATCTCTTGGCATTAAATGCATGGTTGATTTGGTCAAATGGAAGATTGGATCATTTTGCCCATTGGGCCTAGTCTTTTGTTCATGTTTTGGGCCTCATTTGGCCCAATGACTCATGAATCATTAATACCCAACAATTTAATGGATAATTTATCAAGTCTCTCATACTTTACTAATTCCACAAATGTAAACATAGTCGTATAGGTTCGGAATCGTACGGGGTGTTACAGTTATGTTATGTTATGTTATGATTATTATATGGCCACTGATCAGCTGGATGAATGGTAATGATGATGAACGTAAAAGCAAAGAAAGTAATGAATGTAATGTACATGGTTCCACACATACAGAACGGTGGTTTATCCATAATGTTTACTCACTTGTATTTGATTCCATTGAAGTTCTGATATATCATGCAGTTGCTCATAGCCTTACATACTCAGTACATTCTTCGTACTGACGTCCTTTGTGGGACTTACCTTACTTGCTGTAGGCACAGGTGCTAGTAGACCTCCACAGTAGGTTGCGGGTCATCTACAGATTATTGGTGAGCTCCAGTTCAGTTCGGGGCTTACCGAGTCACATGTGTACACTTGTTTTGGTATTATGTAAATGTTGTATAAAACGGGGACTTGTCCCAACTTTAGGTTGGTTATGTCTATGTATTTGTAGAGGCTTTGTAGACGTACGTTGTGGGACAAATAAAGGAAAGTAAGGAATGTATGCTTTTGACACAATGGCCCTAACGGCCAAGTTTCATATCTATATGAATATCTTTCCATGACTTCTGTCTTTGACCTCTTGTATCTATAAGTGTTGTTCATTGAGAGAGACGCATATGAATGAATGAAAGTTGGTTATCTCAGGCCTTAACGACTTCGGGTGCCAGTCCGCCTCGTTGGAATTCAAGGCGTGACAAAAGTGGTATTAGAGCAGGTCGTCCTCAGGGTGTCTACAAAGCCGTGTCTGAGTAGAGTATTGCCTATAGATGTGTTGCGTGCCATATTTATAATTAGGAGGCTACGGGACATTTAGGAGTTTTTTCTTTTCTTCATTTCTTAGATCTTACAGTAGAGCCAATGTTGTAGGTGGAATCATATCTGACCATTGAAATTGGTTTCCTTTTGTTATAGTAAAATGCCGATTACAAGACGAGGTAGGGGCAAAGGTAAGAAGGTATATATGCATGCCGGAGAAGGAACTAGTAAATCACCACCTGACCAAGCTAGTCAGGATGGAGCTGAAACTGAGTTTGCATCATGGGCTTCTTCTACTTTTCCAGCTCCAGAAGAGTCGGGAAGGAGAGAAGGACCTGTCGGACCATCTGTTAATGCTACTGAGCAGGATATAAGGAATGCGGTGCACTTGTTGACTCAGATATTCATTGCACAAAATTATGAACAAGTTGGTCCAGCTTTTGCACAGAAGAAAAAGGATCAAAGGCAAAGGAGAAAGGCGCAAGAATTTGAAAGAGGGCCAGCAAAGAGGGATAGGCCTATGGGACAGTTCATGGCTACCCAAGGAGAATTTAGGTATCGGGTATTTAACAGACCGCCTAGACCATCATTTCCTCATTCTACAGCAAATGTCCTACCTCGATCCCAAGGGTTTAGAGGCAACCAGTTTAGGCAAAGAAGTGAGATTCAGGATTCACGGACAGTGGGGTATCAAGCACAAGGAAGTATGAGCCAATCGAGGTTTTCTCGCCAGCTGTGTCAACAATGCAGAAGGTTTCATTTAGGTGAATGTTGGCGTGGGACAAATGTTTGCTTTTGGTGTGGTATGTTGGGGCACAAGATGAGAGGATGCCCACAGAGGGGCACGGGTAGTATGACACGACCTACGGGATCAGCCGTTGCGTTATCATCGTCAGGTGTACAACCTACTGGTCGTGGTAGAGGTGCTATAGGAGCAGCCAGTTCTAGTGGAGTACAAAACCGTACCTACACCTTAGCAGATCGGCAGAATTTGGAGACTTCCTCTGATGTAGTGACAGGTACATTATCCATCTTTTCACATAATGTATATGCATTGATTGATCCGGGTTCTACCTTATAATATGTTACTCCATTGATGGCTAGAAAAAAAAAATCAAAAGAACACCGGAATTATTAGTTAAGCCACTTGAAGTATCTACACCTGTTGGTGAATTTATTATAGTGAAGAGAGTATGTCGTAATTGTGTAGTAACTATTTTTGATCATGTTACGTTGGCTGATCTTATTAAGCTGGAAATGGTAGATTTTTATGTTATAATGGGTATGGATTGGTTGGCTTCTTATTATACCACGGTGGATTGTCGAGCTAAGAAGGTACATTTCCATTTTCCACAAAAGACCGTCCTTGAATGGAGGAGTAATATTGGAGTACCGAGGGGTAAATTTATTTTCTATCTTAAGGCAAGGAAAATGATATCCAAGGGGATTCATAAGGCCTAGTATGTCCCCTTGTGGTGCACCAGTGTTATTTGTACGAAAGAGAGTATTATCGGCAACTGAATAAGGTGACAATCAAGGATAAATATTCCCTCCCCAGAATTGATGATTTATTTGAGCAATTACAAGGTGCCAAAAGTTTCTCAAATATCGACTTGAAATTGGGTTCTTATTAAGTACGGGTTAGGGAGAAGGATATACCCAAGACAGCTTTCCAAACACGGTATGGTCATTATGAATTTCTAGTTACGTCATTTGGGCTAACAAATGCACTAGCGGTTTTTATGGATTTGATTAATAGGGTGTTCAAGCCATTTTAAAATGTGTTTGTGACCGTGTTTATAGATGATATTCTGGTTTATTCAAGATCACAAGAGGACCATGCTAATCATTGACGACAGGTGTTACGGATTCTTCGTGATCGTAAGATATATGCAAAGTTCTCTAAAGTGAATTTGGTTAGAATCCGTAGCGTTCTTGAGTCACATTGTATAGGATGAAGGAATACGGGTTAATACCCAGGAGATAGAAGCGGTGCAGAATTGGCCAAGACCTACGACGCCTACAGAGGTTTGTAGTTTTCTTGGATTGGCAGGTTATTATTGAATATTTGTTTAAGGGTTTTCTTCCATTGCAGCGCCTTTAACAAAGCTAACACATAAGGCAACCAAGTGTTAATAGAATGATGCATGTGAGAAGAGTTTCCAAGATCTGAAGAATAACTTAACTTCTACCCCCACAATGGTACTTCTGGAAGGCACAAAGGGGTATGCAGTATATTGTGATGCTTCAGGAGTTGGTTTAGGATGTGTATTGATGCAGTACGGTAATGTAATAGCGTCTGCCTCACGATAGTTGCGACCATATTAGAGGAATTATCCCACACATGATCTTGAGCTAGCAGCTGTGATATTTGCTTTAAAGATATGGCGCCACTATACTGATCATAAAAGTTTGCACTATATTTCTAAGCAGAAGGACCTAAATTTGAGGCAGCGGAGGTGGATGGAACTCCTAAAAGATTATGACATTGATATCTTATATCATCCGGGGAAAGCAAATATGGTATTTGATGCATTAAGCAGCAAAGCAATAGGGAGCACTAATAGCCAGTTGACAGAAAAGCAAGATACATCTAAGGATCTACATCAACTAGCCAGTTGGGAGTTCGTCTTCTTGAAACTCCAAATGAAACAATTATAGTGCAAAATGCGGCAGAGTCTTCATTTGTAGCTGAGGTAAAGTAAAATCAATATACGAATCCTATTTTATTGCAGCTGCAAAAAAATGTACAGCAAGGTTCGACAAAGATATTTGACCTTACGCCAGGAGGAGTGCGTCAGTGTCAGAATAGATTGTGTGTACCTGATGTGGATGAGCTAAGAAGGCAGATTATGACAGAGGCACATCATTCACGGTATTCTATTCATCTAGGAGCAACTAAAATGTATCAAGATTGGAAGGAATTATATTGATGGGGTAATATGAAGAAGAACATTGCAGAATTTGTAGCTCAATGTCCCAACTGTCAACAAGTAAAAGTAGAACATCAAAAACCTGGAGGTTATATGCAATGTATAAATCTTCTAGTTTGGAAGTGGGTCATGATTAAGATATATTTTATCACAGGTTTGCCTCGTAAACTGCAGAAATTTGATTCCATCTGGGTACTAGTTGACAGGCTTACAAAATCAGTACACTTTTTACCTGTCAGGACTACTTACGCAGCCAAAGATTTTGCGAGTATGTATATTAAAAAAATATAGTTCGACTACCCAGGATTTCAATCTCTCTTATATTAGATAGGGGATCTCAATTTACTCCACACCCTTGGAAAGTTGTTTAGAAGAGTTTGGGAACCCAAGTGAATTTGAGTACGACTTTTCATCCTCAAACAGGTGGGCAAGCAGAACGTACTATCCAAACACTTGAAGATATGCTACGATCTTGCACGTTAGATTTTAAAGGCAGTTGGAATGATCATTTACCTCTTATTGAATTTACCTACAATAACAGTTATCATTCAAGTATCAAAATGGCATCTTATGCAACTTTATATGGAAGGAAGTGTAGATCACCAATTGAATGATTTGAAGCAGGTGAAACTGCCTTACTTGGGCCAGTTCATCAAGCTATGGAGAACGTTAAGGTGATACAACAGAGGCTACAAATGGCCCAAAGTCGACACAAGTCATATGCCGATATTAGAAGAAGGGAATTAGAATTTGCCATAGGTGATTGGGTATTCTTGAAAGTGTCACTAATGAAAGGGGTAATAAGATTTGGAAAGAAAGGAAAGTTGGCCCAATATAGCGTGCCATATAAGATTGTTCAAAGATTTGGTCAAGTCGCATATGAATTTGAAATACCCCAAGTACTCTCCATAGTTCATCCAGTGTTTCATGTTTCGATGTTTTGAAAGTGCATAGGAAATCCATCTCGTATTGCTCCCATTGAAAAGGTACAAGTTACGGAGGATCTCACCTGTGAAAGAGATACCTATGGCCATTCTAGATCGACAAGTGAAGAGGTCAAGGAATAAAGAAGTAGCTTCCATGAAAGTACTTTGGAGAAATCAACAAGTAGAAAAAAATCACATGGGAAACCGAAGAAATGATAAAAGCGAAGTACCCGTATTTGTTTCAAACGGAAGAAAAAGTTCAAGGTGCGGAGTTAGAGCACTAACAAGTAAGTATTTAGAAGAATTATGTGTATATGATAACATGAAGGATAAACGTAGACTTAACTTTGTTTAAATGGGATAATGTACTAACATTCGAGGACGAATGTTCCTAAGGGGGGAAGGATGTAACACCCCGTACATTTCCGAACCTAAGTGATTGTCTTAACATTTATGGAATTATTTAAACATGAGATGGTTGGTGGATTATGCATTACTTTTTTTGGGCTAAATTAATCTTGTGATATTGGGCTCAATTGAGGCCCAAAAATTACACCAAAAGACATGGCCCAAAATGGCCCAAAATGGGAAAATGATCCATTCTTTCTTTGACCAAGTAAACCATGAATTATTGATCAGAGTATGGCTAAGGATAAGATTAAAAGGACTATATAAGGTGGAAAAATCAGATTTTTATTCATTAAAGGGCACATGCCAATTCTAGACTTTTCCAAAAAGGAGATATTTCATTTCTCTTCATACAAACCCTAAGGCAACCATCTCTTGTGGACAAGATCATCACCTTGCAAGTTTGGGTAAGTGTTTACTCTTGTGATTTAATATATTATATGCATGAGAGATTGTTTAGATCATGATGGTTATGTCTAAAGGTGTTGAGTAGTGTACTTTTGCTTTCTTGCTAAAAGATTTGTCATCTATGTGACTTGAACTTGAAAGGAGACTTGAGGTTTTGATGTAAGTGAATGGTGTGGATGAAATATCAACATGTATGATGTGGTTATGTCTCTAACTTGATTTCTCTTTGTGTATAACATTTGGAATTGTTGTTGTGAAAATTATGCATAGAATTGGTGGTGTAATGAAAGAAGGATGTAGTTTTGGTGATGTTCATGTGCGTTATGAAACCATGGTTGTTAGTTGGCATCCAAGATAACTTAAAATATAAAATGAGGAGCTTAATTATGACCATGGACCATTCATGGCGAAAAAGGACCCGAAAATTACCCCTGGTGGCTGAAACGGTGCCACGGGGCACCTGCGGGCACAGATGCCAACATAGGTGGATATAGACAGGGCCATATGGGCACTTGCGGCCGCATTTCACCCACCTGCGGGTGCAGGTGACCCCACAGGTCCCTCCAGGATCCCGTTTTGCATGTTTTTATCTCTTTTTGATCCCCAAAACCCCTATACCCTTCTTGGATGCAATTATCAATGTATGGTACCTTTTGAATGACTCTAAAGGAGTAGACCAGAGTTATTTTGAGTAGTATAAATTATGGATTGTCTGTAATGTGTTGTTGTGAAAGGTTTTTACGTGACGTAATGAGGTAAATGAGACATTGTATTGAAGAGAAAGTGTAAAGTGTAAACTTGGTATGAAATGCTATTGGTTTATGATGTCTTGGTGGATGTGTGGCATGATGTGGTGTTGTTGGTATGGTGATGCAATGAATGGTATTGTAAGAGGGTGAAATGACGTTATATGGCAGTCACGTAGTTTATTGTCGTCTTATGCAATTGTAATGTAGTTAGTTGTTAACGTGAGCTCCGTTATGTACTTGTGTTGTAGAGTAACACGTAACGAATGAGCTGGACTATTATATTCACATATAGAATTGTTGTATTTATATTGGGAAGATAAGGTATGTAAGGTTTCTTTTTCCCGTATTCTTTTGCAGCACTTATTGCTCTCATCGTTACCGTACTTGTTCCATTTTGAAATGTTCTAAAGTATCTCATTTTAGGTTTGATATATATTGTTAATCACATGTCTCTTATTCATTGACTATTGTTCCAAAGTTCCAATAATGTTATGACCACCAATGTATCAATCTCACAAAAGTAAAGGAAAGAAGTAATGCATATATGGTTACTTTATGGTTAATTTATGGTTACTTTATGATTATTGATTTATGGGTGGGAGCTCAAAGGGGCATAAGCCTAGCTAGAGACGATCTCGATTGATTACTGATTTATGGGTGGGAGCTCAAAGGGGCATAAGCCTAGCTAGAGACGATCCCAATGTTATGTTATGTTATGATTATGCTATGGCCACTAATCAGCTGGATGAATGGTAATGATGATGAACGTAAAAGCAAAGAAAAAAAATGAATGTAATGTACATGGTTCCACACATACAAAACGGTGGTTTATCCATAATATTTACTCACTTGTATTTGATTCCATTGAAGTTCTGATATATCATGCAGTTGCTCATAGCCTTACATACTCAGTACATTCTTCGTATTGAAGTCCCTTGTGGGACTTACCTTACTTGCTACAGGCATAGGTGCTAGTAGTCCTCCACAGTAGGCTGCGGGTCATCTACGAATTATTGGTGAGCTCTAGTTCGGTTCGGGGCTTACTGAGTCACATGTGTACACTTGTTTTGGTATTATGTAAATGTTGTATAAAGCGGGGACTTGTCCCGACTTTAGGTTGGTTGTGTCTATGTATCTGTAGAGGCTTTGTAGACGTACATTGTGGGATAAATGAAGGAAAGTAAGGAATGTATGTTTTTGACGCAATGGCCCTAACGGCCAAGTTTCATATCTATATGAATGTCTTTCCATGACTTCCGTCTTTGACTTCTTGTATCTATAAGTGTTGTTCATTGAGAGAGATGCATATGAATGAATGAAGGTTGGTTATCTCGGGCCTTAAAGGCTTCGGGTGCCCGTCCGCCCCATTGGAATTCGAGGCGTGACACGCATACTACCGTCTTTATTTTTCACAAAAAGTATCGGAGCACCCCAAGGTGAAATTCTCAGACGAATAAAACCCTATCCCCAATAACTGTTGTAACTGGGATTTTAATTCTCTTAACTTTGTCGGTGATAGATATAGAGTTCCTGGCTCTAAGTCTATATAAAAGTCAAACTCACGATCAGTTAGTATACCAGGGAGATCATCAGGAAATGCCTCTAAGGATTCACCCACTACTGATACCAAAGCAATATGAGGGACTATTGAACTATTATATCTATAAAAATGAGCTAGAAACACCCTACACCCCCGTCTAACTAATTTTGGGGCACGAATAGCTGACACAATTCTCAAAGGAGTAGGCTTAAGAGTACCTTCCCACTCCAACCTTTCCATCTCAGGCATGGCTACAGTGACATTCTTAGCATAGCAATCAAGAATAGCACGATGAGGAGCCAACCAGCTCATCCCTAAAATAATATCAAACTCTTTCATACCTAAGATCACTAAGTCTGCCAATGTTATATACTGCATAGACATCACAAGACACACTCGATAAACTTATCAACACATACAATCCGCAACTGGTGTAGACACATACATGGGTGCATCAAGAAATTCACATTTTAAGTCCCAACCCAAGGCAAATTTCATATACATATAAAAGAAAGTATATCCGGGATCAAATAACACAGAAGCCATACAATCACAGATAAGAATAGTACTTGTGATCACAGTATCAAAAGCTTTAGCTTTAGGACAGGCTGAAACAACATAAAGATGAGCTTTATCACCATTCTGACCACCACATTATAACTTATATCCATCCAATTTAATATATGAACTTGATCTAGTTCATTATTCTAGGGTTATCTATCCTTTAATCTCTTTGAATTCTTTATATTTTATGATTACAAGGAGGAATTCTCCCCTAGGATGTTTTTTCAAACACCCTAGGATAAATAACAACTAAAATCAAGTCATTTCCTACCAATTCCCACAAGTTCATGAACTTAGGGCTAATTCCCAATTCAACCAAGTCTATGATTCTTACAATCCTAAGAGTCTAAAGAAGTAAATTCAAGTTTGAAGAGTAAAGGAACCTTACCTCAAAGATGGAAAATCCCCAAATTGGTGAAAAATCCCCTTACCTTAGCCCTTGAATGAGTTTTAGAAAAATGGGAATGAAAAATGATGTTTTTGACTTAAAACTGATTTTTCTACATTTTCGTCGCTGCAGTGGAGGATCTCCCGCTGCAGCGACACCCATGCCAAAATGGTATGTTGTTGCAGCGCTACTTCTGCCGCTGTAATGACATCAAACTAGTAGCTCGGGATCCGTTCCTAGCTCTTGCAATTTCACAACATACTTTCAAGTTTCGATATTATAATATGACCCTTTTGCGGTAATCGTTATATCAGAGTTTTATAACCCGTTCTACGTACCGAAAGTTTCTACGACTTCATAAACTTGAGCTCTAACACAAAAACCATTCAAAATCACCAATCAACCCTCTAATAACAACCAGATTTCTCTAGACCACCACACATTCAAAATACACCTAAACTAGGCCAACCCTGAATTTCAAAAATTTTGGTCAAAGGGGAAACTAGGCCAAGGTTTTACTCTCTATTTTAGCATAATGATGTTTCAGGTCGTTATATTTTTCCTTAACTCATTCCCCATTTTGTATTTTTTCACAAGAACCATGGAATAATACCGCATATTCTAAATCAAAACTCTTGAGTAGAATACATCAATAAGCCCTATAACTTCCATAATAATAAATTCTACAACCCATGTGCTTTTCCATGCACAAGTCCTTCAAAATCCTCTAACATCGGCATGTGTAACCTTTTTTATCTTTCCAATCCATACTATAACATAATCCACTACCAAAAGGTAGCCTTACTACGAAAACCCAAAATTCTAACCTCGACCTATGTAGACAACTTTCTTTACCTACCAATCGCAACCCATTAAAAATACGAAGCAGTATCATCCTAATCTAAACCAGACCCAAGTAAACATGTTGCTCTTAACACAAGTCCTGATGCCTAAAGATGAACACATAACCTTCAAGTCTACTCGAGGAGTTTCTTAAAACTCCATAATTTTTTCTATGCAAGCCAAGCTAGTAACAAATTGCAAGGTGCGAACGTCTGAAAATATTCCCTTATCTAACTAAAATCCTATAATTCAGTCTTTCCAAGTTTGTCATATCATAAGTCTGATCCATCACAAGGCCTTCTTGGCCAAATCTGATTAGTAACCCTAGTCATCCCACATGTCTGATCTCATCGAAAATGCACTAACCCAAACCTCAGTTGCATCGATGCAATCCCATAAGGCAAATAATCCACGCACTCACCTTTCTAATGACACCTTCAAACAACTTCACATAAGTGTACCAGTTGTAAGCTTACTCTAATCACAACTGATCATCCTAATAATCAAATCATTTTCTCAATCCCAACTAATATCACGGCCCTCAAGTAAACCTCTTAAATGTACCCCATATTCTGAACATACCAATACCTACCATTGATCTACCACTATTCCATAGCATAACCATCAAGAAGATCATACTCAAATCATATTAAAATCCACAATATTTAAAGAAATCAAATCTAACTCAGCGATATACCCTAAATGAGTCACAACACAGGATTGATACATTCGATCCACCAATAAAGAATCACCTACTGGGGTAGTAATACGAATAGATGCGGCAAGAAACTCATGAATCACATCAACACCCAATGCATAATAAGTAAACACATAGAAGAATATAGAACCATAATCAAACACTATTGAGATAGATCAAAAGTGTACTAAAACCATACTTATGACCACTATACTGGAAGCTCCTATCTTGAGTTCACCTTGAGGAACATAATACTAAGACATGATATCTATCCATGTCACTGATGATGCATCTCTATGTCTATGTTATGGGCAATCCCTCCCAAAAGGATCGAGATCCCCATATATGAAGCAACCTGAAAGAGTAGGAGTTTGCTGAACTAAATCTGAAGAACCCAAATGGCTACTACAGGCTAAACACCTCTGAGAATAACTATGAGAAGCCTAGCCTCTACCATACATATCACTGACATAGTCAAGTCTATGGGGACTCTTGCCCACACGCTTCTCATACATCCACAAAAACTAGTCTACAAAAACCTAAATAAACCGATCATAAAAGAGAATAGATGACTCAACTGTCCTGTCCTCAACCATAGTCCCCACCACTGTTCAGCTAGTCCAAACAACTGTAAAGTAGTAAAAATCTACTCCATTAGAGCCTACCAAGCCCAACCTATGTAACCTCTCATGGAAACCAACCAAAAGCTCATAAACATTAACACTAGGATCCCTATTAAACTGCGGGGGATCCGTTCTCATGAATTCTACAAACCTACTCTATCCTTCTACAGACATAGCGGGTAAAGCCACTAGATATGGGGTAATGCCCGACAATACCACATCAACACTAGAGAAATCCATAGCAGTAGATAACTGTGTATCTGGAGTCTGAATCCCTAAAGTAACACGCTAAATGAAAGTGTAAGACATCCCTTAAAAAAACATGATAAGTCAGCAACCTCTCATCGAAGCTAAAACACAAAAGAGTATCGCCCAGGATATTTGGTGGATTGATAATGCTTAATTATACCCTAGAAAAGAGTGTACATAGTCGTTAGTAATATATTTTACCCAATGATAGAGTCGGCGTTGTCACACCTCAAATCCCATTGGGGCGGACATGGCACCCGAAGCCGTTAAGGCCCGAGAGAACCATTCTATAAGTTCGCATACTTGTTGTCAATAGGCTAGCATTCAATCACTTATGGACACAACATATCAATAATATAAATTTGATAAGAACATTTATATAAACATGAGACATGGCCGTTGGAGCCATATGGTTGAGAAAAAAAAAACACAACATTCCCTCCTTCAACTGTATAACGTCTACAAAGCCTCTAACAGCTACAAAACCCAAAGTATAGTCGGATAATTTCCCACTTTATATACAATGCTTATGCAGCACCAAAACCACATATACATATGACTCAGAAAGCCCCGAACCAAACTGGAGCTCACCAATATTCTGTAGATGACCCGTAGCCTACTGAGGAGGTCTACTAGTACCTGTACCTGCAGCACGTAAGGTAAGTCCCCCAAGGGACGTCAGTACGAAAGAATGTACTGAGTATGTAAGGCTATAAGTAACTGTATGAAATATAAGCACTTCAATGGAAATAAGTACAAGTGAACGAACGATATAAATAACTACCATATGGTATATATGTGGAATCATGTACATTGCTTTCTTTACTTTACTGTACATCATCAATCATCAATCATATCATGCCCGGGCCCAACTGATCAGTGGGAAATAACATAATAATCAGGATCGCCATCCATGCGGATGTTCCTTTTATCCCATGGGATACCACCCGTAATAATGGGATCGACATTCATGCGAGTGTTTCTTTCACTCCATGAGATACCACCCATTTTCAACATTAACCATTACACAATTACTCACATTACTTCATTCTTTAGTTATAAGAGCGATACATTTATAACAGTGCTACTAATTCTGAAATGAGATATTGTACAACCCTTTGGGGATAGGACAAGTGTTATGATAATATGAATACTAGATGCTGCAGAAGAATGCGGAAAAGAATAACCTTACATACCTTATCTTCTCAATATGTAACTACAATGATTCAGCTCCTTCCTTATGTGTTACTCTACAACACAAGTACATAATGGAGCAAACATTAACGGCTAGCTACATTATAAGTTCACAAGACGGTAAGTAGGTGCTTAACGGAAAGTAGAAACCGTCCAACCTCCAAAACACATTTTGCATCACTCCCCCTTTCATTATACTACCAGATAACAGTATTCAACCACATTACCCTAACACTTACTGCTTTTGCAAAACAACAACACCAAATCAGTCCACACACCACCAAAATAGTCCACAAACAAACATAACCGTTACAAACCGGTAGGATTACCTACCTAGTTTATCCTTTACATTTCCACTCCAATGAAACTCCATATATTCACACCATAAGGTAACCATACTGCCTTCCACAGTAGCATACCAAAATCATTCCACAACAGTTCCAAAATTCAGATTAACATAACAAAAGAGTGTTCTCTTTTCACTACAACAAACGTTCCATTTACCAACACATATAAACATTTCCATCAAGCCATACATAAAAGGAACGATTCAGGGGAAGAACCACACTTTAATATACTGGAATTTCATCATCATAACTTAATTTCTTCAACACCCTAAGCCCCTATACAAGTCCAAGCCACAAGGAAGACAAATTCATCAAAACCAACACAAGTGGACTGCCAACTTAATTAAGGGACTGCCCTATACATTTTAAACACCACCAACATGTTTTACACAACCTATTATACATATATAACATTAATATATAAGGGTAAACACTTACCAAGGCTTGCAAAATGGGAGATTAGTCCAAGAACCCTAAAGGGGAAACTAGGGCGGCTGTTTTGGTTTAGAAAGGGGAGAGAGTGTTAATTAAAAGCTGAAATTTTGCAAGTGTAGTGAATGAAAAATAATGCTGAAATGATCCCTATATACACCCTTTTTGACCGCCTCTCTTTATCCATTCTTAGCCACATTTTTGGTCAAAAGTAGTCCAAGTAGGAGATGTACCTACTTGGCTAATTAATCTGCCCAAAACAGTCCAAGTAGGTGATGCACCTACTTGGTTTATTTCTAGTTGGACCATTTCAGTTTGGGCCTTGATTATATTTAGGTAGTGGGCTGGTGATCTTTCCCCTTTTTGGTACTTAGTTTGGGCCTCAATTGAGTCCATTAATATGTATCCAAGTACAGCCTAATAGCTTAAGTAGATGATACACCTACTATCTTAAATTAAGTCACGGAAGCACCTCGTTTATGTTCTTCCCTTTTTCCAACGTCTTAATCCTTCTACCTTAATCCACCACTTAACTTTAACTTTACACTCAAGTATGTCGTTATTATCTCAAGTTTAAATACCTTTATCCATGTTAGGTTGATCGTATAAGTTTTGAAAATGTACGGGGTGTTACATTCTCCCCCCCTTAGGAACATTCGTCCTCGAATGGTAGTATCATCTCTATTCAGCTTAAACGAGTTCAAGCTTAAGTTCAATCTTTATACTACCATATAACACTTATATATTTATATACTTACTTGTTATTGCTCCAATTCAGCATCTAAGGTTTCCACTTCAGTTTCAAATAATTGAGGATACTTAGATTTCATCATCTCCTCGGCTTCCCATGTGATCTCTTCTACCTGTTGATTCCTCCAAAGCACTTTTACGGAAGTTACCTCTTTATTTCTTAACTTCTTAACTTGTCGATCAAGAATAGCAATAGGTATCTCTTCATAGGTAAGATCCTCCGTAACTTGTACATCTTCAATGGGGGTAACATGAGATGGATCTCCTATGCATTTTCGAAGCATCGAAACATGAAATACCGGATGAACAGTGGAGAGTTCTTGGGGTAGTGCCAACTAATACGCAACTTGCCCAAATATTTTAATAATTTCATATGGGCCTATATAACGTGGACTCAATTTTCCTTTCTTTCCGAATCGCATTACCCCTTTCATCGGTGACACTTTTAAAAATACCCAATCACCTATGGCGAATTCGAGCCCTCTCCTTCTAACATCAGCATATGATTTATGGCGGCTTTGGGCTGTCTGTAGTCGTTGCTGTATCACCTTAACTTTCTCCATAGCTTGATGGATGAGATCCGGTCCAAATAGGGTAGTTTCACCTACTTCAAACCATCCGATAGGTGATCTACACTTCCTCCCATATAACGCTTCGTAAGGAGCCATCTTGATACTTGAATGATAGCTATTATTGTAGGCAAATTCAACAAGAGATAAATGATCATCCCAATTGACTTTAAAGTCTAATGCGCACGCTCGTAGCATATCTTCAAGTCGTACTCAACTTTACTTGTGTACCCAAGCTCTTTTGAAATGATTTCCAAAAATGTGCAGTAAATTGTGCTCCCCTGTCTGATATAATGGAGACCGGAATTCCATGTAATCTCACTATCTCTTTAACATACAATCTTGCATAATCTTCCGCTGTATAAGTGGTTTTGACAGGTAGGAAATGTGCTGACTTGGTAAGCCTGTCAACTATGACCCATATAGAATCAAATTTCCGCAGTGTACGAGGCAAACCTGTGACGAAGTCCATATTAATCATATCCCATTTCCAAACTGGAAGATTGATACATTGCATGTAACCTCCAGGTTTTTGATGCTCCACTTTAACTTGTTGACAATTTAGACATTGAGTTACAAATTTAGCAATGTCCTTCTTCATATTACCCCACCAATACACTTCTTTCAAATCATGGTACATTTTTGTAGCTCCCGGATGAGTAGAATATCGTGAATGATGCGCCTCTATCATAATTCTTCTCCTCAGCTCATCTACATCCGGTATACATAATCTATCTTGGCATTGAAGCACCCCTTCTTGTGTAAGATCAAAGATCTTAGTCAGACCCTGTTGTACATTTTCCTTTAGCTGCAATAACATAGGATCCGCAAACTACTTTTCTTTCACCTCAACTATTAATAAAGATTCAGCTGCATTTTGTACAATAACCCCTTCATCTGAGGATTTGAGAAGACGAACCCCCAAGCTGGCTAATTGATGTAGATCTTTGACTAAATCTTGCTTTTCTGTCAAGTGGCTACTAGTGCCTCCTATTGCCTTTCGGCTCAATGCATCAGCTACCACATTTGCTTTTCCTGGATGATATAGAATATCAATATCATAATCTTTCAATAGCTAGAGCCACCTTCGTTGCCTCAAATTGAGTTCCTTCTGCTTAAAGATATACTGTAAACTTTTGTGATCAGTATAGATGTCAACATGAACTCCATACAAGTAATGACGCCATATCTTTAAAGCAAATACCACCGCTGCAAATTCAAGATCATGCGTGGGATAGTTTCTCTCATGCGGTCGCAACTGTCGTGAAGCATATGCTATTACATTACCGTGCTGCATCAATACACACCCTAGGCCAATTCCAGAAGCATCACAATATACTACATACCCCTCTGTGCCTTTCGGAAGTACCAATACTGGTGTAGAAGTCAATTTATCTTTCAGCTCTTGGAAACTTCTCTCACATGCATCATTCCACTGAAATTTGATTGCCTTGTGTGTAAGCTTTGTTAAAGGTACAGCAATGGAAGAAAAGCCTTCAACAAACCTTCGATAATAACCTGCTAACCCAAGGAAGCTACGAATTTCCGTAGGTGTCGTAGGCCTTGGCCAATTTTTCACCGCTTCAATCTTTTGCGTATCAACCCTTATCCCTTCATCTGATACAATGTGACCCAAGAATGCTATAGACTTCAACCAAAATTCACATTTAGAGAACTTTGCATATAACTTACGATCACGAAGAATCTGTAACACCTGTCGTAAGTGGCTAGCATGGTCCTCTTTTGATCGTGAATTGACAAGAATATCGTCTATAAATACTATCACGAACACGTCTAAAAACGGCTTGAACACCCTATTCATTAGATCCATAAAAGCTGCTGGTGCATTTGTTATCTCGAAGGACATAACTAAAAACTCATAATGACCGTACCGTGTTCGGAAAGCTGTCTTGGGTATATCTCTTTCTCTGACCTTTACTTGATGGTAACCCGACCTCAAGTCAATCTTTGAGAAACATGTAGCACCTTGTAATTGATCAAACAAATCATCAATTCTAGGAAGGGGATATTTGTTCTTAATTGTCACCTTATTCAATTGCCGATAGTCAATGCACATTCTTAATGTGCCATCTTTCTTCCGTACAAATAATACCGGTGCACCCTACGGGGACATACTAGGCCTAATGAAGCCCTTGTCCAGCAAATCTTTCAATTGCTCCTTCAATTCACGCAATTCTGCTGGAGCCATTCTATATGGGGGAATAGAGATAGGTTGAGTGCCTGGATCTACATTGATACCAAACTCTACTTCCCGTTCTGGGGGAAAACCTGGAAGATCCTCTGGAAATACGTCAAGAAATTCATTGACCACTGGATCCGATTGAGGAGTTGGTGGTTTTGCATCAATATCATGCACTCTCACTAAGTGGCATATATATCCCTTGGATATCATTTTCCTAGCCTTAAGATAGGAAATAAATCTGCCTCTTGGTGCCCCTACATTACCCTTCCATTCAAGAACATCCTTTTGTGGAAAATTGAATTGTACCCTCTTGGCTCGACAATCTACCGTGGCATAACAAGAAGCTAGCCAATCCATTCCCATTATAACATCAAAATCTATCATGTCTAGCTCAACAAAATCAACCAACGTATCATGACCACCGACAGTAACTATGCAATCACGATAAACTCTCTTTGCTATAATAGATTCCCCAACCGGTGTAGTTACTTCAATTGACTTAACTAGTAATTTCGGCGTTCTTTCAAATTTTTCAGCAATCAAAGGAGTAACATATGATAATGTAGAACCCGGATCAATCAACGTGTATACATTATGTGAGAATATGGACAAGATACCTGTAACTACATCAAGAGATGCTTCTGAATTCTGACGGTCTGCTAGAGCATAAATACGATTTTGAGTTCCACTGGAACTAGTTGCTCCTCTAGCACCTCTACCGCGTCCAATAGGCTGCACTCCTCTACCTAAGGAAGGCACCGATGATGATGATGCCACAGTGGATTCCGCAGGTCGTACCATGCTTCCCGAGCCTCTTCGTGGGCATTCCCTCATCATGTGCCCTGTCATGCCACACCAATAACAAACATTCATCCCCAGTCGGCATTCACCTGGATGATATCGTCTGCAATGCTGACATGGTGAACGAAAAGATCCCGATGTCTGTGAACCACGACTCCCACTACCTTGCCCGGCTTGATTACCTCTAAACCCTTGGAATTGAAATGAAGTGCCTAACATGGAATGAGAAAATGGTGGCCTAGGCGGTCTACTAAAACTCCGAGGCCTAAACTCTCCTTGGGACACCATAGACTGTCCCGTAGATCTAGCTCTCTTCGACGACCCTTCTTCAAACCCTTGTTTTCTTCTTCGTTGCCTCTGATCTTCCATTTTCTGTGCAAAGGACTGTATTCTAGCTATGTCCATATCCCTGTTCAACGCAGCAATAGTACAATCTCGAACCAAATATGGCTCCAGTCTGTCCACAAAACGACGAACTCTATCGGTCATCGTAGCTACCACATTCGGAGCATAACGGGCTAAAGAGTTAAATCGAAGGCTATACTCTCGGACACTCATGTTACCCTGCCGCAGATTCAAGAACTGGTCTGCACGAGCCTCTCGGACCTCATATGGGAGATATTGATCAATGAATGCCATTTTAAATTCTTCCCAACTAGCTGGGAGTGCATCAATACCCCTCGACCGTCTCCAATCTTCATACCATAAAATAGCCTCGCCCTTCAATCTATAGGCCGCAAGCTCAACCGTTTCCACACCGGACACATGCATAACCTCCAAAGCCCTTTGAATTTGATCTACAAAATCTTGAGGGTCCTCATTTGGATCTGATCCAGTGAATGTGGGAGGATCTAACTTCAGAAAATCCTGTGTCCGTCGACTAGCTGCTCCAGCTACACTATCATCACTTGTCGTTGGACCACCTTGTCCCTGAACTTGTGCAGCAACTATTCGGGTCAACATTTGCACTGCACTCTTTAGATCCTGGTCAGTAGTATTTATTGGTGGTCCTGCAGGTACTTCTCTTCCTCTTGACTCTTCTGACAATGGAAGAGTGGAAGAAGTCTGTGATGCAAACTCATTTTCAGCTTCACCTTGATTAGCTTGTTTAGGTGGTGATTTACTGGTTCCTTCTCCGGCAGCCATGTCTATCTTCTTACCTCTACCTCTACCTCTTCTTGTAACCGGCATTTTTACAATAACACAAGAAAACCATTTCAATGGTCAAATGTGATTCAACCTACAACTTTAGCTCTATTGCACGATCTAGAAAATGAAGAAAAGAAACAACTCCTAAATGTCCCGTAGTCTCCTACGTATAGATGTGGTGCACAACACATCGATAAGTAAGAATCTACTCAGACACGGCTTTGTAGACACCCTAGGACGACCGCTCTGATACCACTTTTGTCACACCTCAAATCCCATTGGGGCGGACATGGCACCCGAAGCCGTTAAGGCCCGAGAGAACCATTCTATACGTTCGCATACTTGTTGTCAATAGGCTAGCATTCAATCACTTATGGACACAACATATCAATAATATAAATTTGATAAGAACATTTATATAAACATGAGACATGGCCGTTGGAGCCATATGGTTGAGAAAAAAACACACAACATTCCCTCCTTCAACTGTATAACGTCTACAAAGCCTCTAACAGCTACAAAACCCAAAATATAGTCGGTATAATTTCCCACTTTATATACAATGCTTATGCAGCACCAAAACCACATATACATATGACTCGGAAAGCCCCGAACCGAACTGGAGCTCACCAATATTCTGTAGATGACCCATAGCCTACTGAGGAGGTCTACTAGTACCTGTACCTGCAGCACGTAAGGTAAGTCCCCCAAGGGACGTCAGTACGAAAGAATGTACTGAGTATGTAAGGCTATAAGTAACTGTATGAAATATAAGCACTTCAATGGAAATAAGTACAAGTGAACGAACGATATAAATAACTACCATATGGTATATATGTGGAATCATGTACATTGCTTTCTTTACTTTACTGTACTTACTTTACTTTACTGTACATCATCAATCATCAATCATATCATGCCCGGGCCCAACTGATCAGTGGGAAATAACATAATAATCAAGATCGCCATCCATGCGGATGTTCCTTTTATCCCATGGGATACCACCCGTAATAATGGGATCGACATTCATGCGAGTGTTTCTTTCACTCCATGAGATACCACCCATTTTCAACATTAACCATTACACAATTACTCACATTACTTCATTCTTTAGTTATAAGAGCGATACATTTATAACAGTGCTACTAATTCTGAAATGAGATATTGTACAACCCTTTGGGGATAGGACAAGTGTTATGATAATATGAATACTAGATGCTGCAGAAGAATGCGGAAAAGAATAACCTTACATACCTTATCTTCTCAATATGTAACTACAATGATTCAGCTCCTTCCTTATGTGTTATTCTACAACACAAGTACATAATGGAGCAAACATTAACGGCTAGATACATTATAAGTTCACAAGACGGTAAGTAGGTGCTTAACGGAAAGTAGAAACCGTCCAACCTCCAAAACACATTTTGCATCACTCCCCCTTTCATTATACTACCAGATAACAGTATTCAACCACATTACCCTAACACTTACTGCTTTTGCATAACAACAACACCAAATCAGTCCACACACCACCAAAACAGTCCACAAACAAACATAACCGTTACAAACCGGTAGGATTACCTACCTAGTTTATCCTTTACATTTCCACTCCAATGAAACTCCATATATTCACACCATAAGGTAACCATACTGCCTTCCACAGTAGCATACCAAAATCATTCCACAACAGTTCCAAAATTCAGATTAACATAACAAAAGAGTGTTCTCTTTTCACTACAACAAACGTTCCATTTACCAACACATATAAACATTTCCATCAAGCCATACATAAAAGGAACGATTCAGGGGCAGAACCACACTTTAATATACTGGAATTTCATCATCATAACTTAATTTCTTCAACGCCCTAAGCCCCTATACAAGTCCAAGCCACAAGGAAGACAAATTCATCAAAACCAACACAAGTGGACTGCCAACTTAATTAAGGGACTGCCCTATACATTTTAAACACCACCAACATGTTTTACACAACCTATTATACATATATAACATTAATATATAAGGGTAAACACTTACCAAGGCTTGCAAAATGGGAGATTAGTCCAAGAACCCTAAAGGGGAAACTAGGGCGGCTGTTTTGGTTTAGAAAGGGGAGAGAGTGTTAATTAAAAGCTGAAATTTTGCAAGTGTAGTGAATGAAAAATAATGCTGAAATGATCCCTATATACACCCTTTTTGACCGCCTCTCTTTATCCATTCTTAGCCACATTTTTGGTCAAAAGTAGTCCAAGTAGGAGATGTTCCTACTTGGCTAATTAATCTGCCCAAAACAGTCCAAGTAGGTGATGCACCTACTTGGTTTATTTCTAGTTGGACCATATCAGTTTGGGCCTTGATTATATATAGGTAGTGGGCTGGTGATCTTTCCCCTTTTTGGTACTTAGTTTGGGCCTCAATTGAGTCCATTAATATGTATCCAAGTACAGCCTAATAGCTTAAGTAGATGATACACCTACTATCTTAAATTAAGTCACGGAAGCACCTCGTTTTTGTTCTTCCCTTTTTCCAACGTCTTAATCCTTCTACCTTAATCCACCACTTAACTTTAACTTTACACTCAAGTATGTCGTTATTATCTCAAGTTTAAATACCTTTATCCATGTTAGGTTGATCGTATAAGTTTTGAAAATGTACGGGGTGTTACAGGGGTCGATCCCATAAGGAACAATGTGACTAGTGATCGAGAAAGTAAGAAATAAAAGCAACTCACTTTAATTCAAACAAAGGATACAAAATGTTTTTGGGGATTTTAAATTATAAAAATGTAACACGAATAGAACCAATTAAAATATGAATAAGTTGATCAAGGGTTTTCACAAATAATGGGAAACAAGGAAAATGATAATAGGGAATCAATTCTATCAACTATCTAAAGTATTTAAATCAAGTACTCATAATTAACCACGGATTAGCAAATTAGCCTCGAAACCTCAATTATCCGCCACGTCTTTCAGTTGATTGATGAATATTTCTTGGCTAAATTTCATCAAATATTAGCCAAGTGTCAACACAAATAGTTCCAATCTATGGTTACACTAGGATTTAACTATGTCTAGAAACAAATCCATTAGATGGGTCATACATCCCAAATCGCACTAAATTAATCTTTTCCAACCCCAATTAGCTCTTTCAATCATTAATTGAAGTAGATGGGCAATTTTCACTCTAGTCTCCTCTTTTGAGCTCAACTAAAGTAGAAATTAAAAAAGCACAAGATTAGTTTAGACAAGCAAAACTCATTTATAAATCAAGAGTACTCAACTAATACAGAAGCATGAGATAAAATCAAAACCCAAATTCAAAACATAAACATTGCATTATGTCTAACAACAATATCCAAGTATGAATCTATCTACACCCAAATATTCAATACAAAGTAATGGAATGAAAAAGGATTGAGAAATATTCACTACAAAGCTTCCAAATCTTCACTCCAAGGGTGTTGGGTCAAGAATCCTAGCCTCCAAGGTTGAGAAATATGCCAAAGATGAAGTTTCAGATCTGAAAAATCCCTTTTATAGCTCAAAAATTACAGTTTAGGTATTTACAAAAATGCCACCGTGCTAGTCACATGCTGGTGCACATGCCAGCACATGTGGCACATACGTACGTAGGTGAGCTATGCAGATGAGATTTTGAGCCCCATCCAGCTTACTGGTTTGGGCAAGTACGGCTTCATGTGCGTGCACACCTCTTCATTGTATGCACAGGAGACCAATTTTCCTTCCATGCATCATTCTAAGATCCATTCCTTCATAACTCTTTGTTAACCCAAAGTACCTAAAATAAACACCATTCAAAGGATAATTAAACTCATATCATGAATTAACGAGACAAAATCATAAGCAAAGAGATACAAATAAGTGGCAAAACCGCCAATTATCATGGATCGCCAAAGTAACCAGTGTATTACCAAAAGTGAGATTTCATCGCAAAAGATAATAGTTTGACCAAGTTCTAAACAAAGCAATTCAGCGATGAAGAAAGTAGCTTGGTGTATCATCAAACAGTTTGGCAAAGCAATAATCCATCTCCAAAGTTACTAGATGCCAACCCCTGAAGCTCAAGTTCAAGGCCATTTTGGCGATCAAAAGTCACTTCTGTGTATCACTGAGAAGTTCGACGATGGTATTTCACATTCGTCGAAGTGGACACGGTGACAGTTTCATAATTTTCTTGCCCATTTTTACTTCATCTCTAACAACTTTTTGGCTGCTTTGAACCCTATCTTTTGTTAATTTTGAGATTTAGAAGGTTTGTAGTTAAAACCCTAAATGGGAATTTGGTTGATTTCTTGTTCTTTGCATTGAATTTGGATTTCATTTGTGAATATTTGAATTCAATGGAAGACTTCAATGAGAATATGGGTATAATCCTTTTTTCTCTCTCTATGAGTAGCTAAATTTCCTAACTTGGGGTTATATATGAATAGCAGTGATAATTGTATGGGTTGTTTATTTGCCTTTTTAATTGATTAATTATTATGGGTTTGACCTCTACTCCATGTTATTAACCTATAATTTAAGGTTGCAAACTATAGTTAACCCTAGATCCCTTATCATCCTTGACAAAGAGGATAAGGGTGAGGAGTAGTGGTCAATAATGACTTGATGTTTATCATTTAATGGTAGTTCATAGACATAAGGATACTAAATTGAGGTATTAGGTTGGTTATGAAGTAAGAATTGTAATGTGCTCGAAAGAACTCACTTGTGATGTTTAATGTTTTATTAAAAGATTAGCATTAATTTAAGACCTAGCCTATCCATAGCTATTAATTGAACTTAGGCAAATATCCAATTACCCATGCATGTACTCGCTTTCATGAAAGCATAACCCCAAGAGACTTTAAACCTTGATTACAACTTTCTAGTACTCATTCTTGCAAACCAATATTACAATTGATTAATCAATTACAAAATGATTGAA
Organism: Capsicum rhomboideum; assembly: GCA_031232105.1. NCBI lineage: Eukaryota > Viridiplantae > Streptophyta > Magnoliopsida > Solanales > Solanaceae > Capsicum > Capsicum rhomboideum. The sequence continues at coordinate 47,440,538 of CP124708.1, read as the reverse complement.
ACAAATCCCCCCCCCCTCTCAATTTTACTTTTATCGCATTTTAAAAATTACGTGCAACTATTTAGTGGCTTATTACACTTTATGGTGAACCTATCTCCTTCATTCCCTGTGGGATCAGCCCCAACTCATAACTTGGGTTAATATATTACTTAACAACCATATACAACCTATATAGAGTGTATTTTACCGTTATCAAAAATGGCACCATTGCCGGGGAATGATAGTTAGCGTTCATTTTTATTATGTTTTGATTCATTTGTGTTAGCCGTAACTTGAATTTACTTTATTTATTGTTTTTCTTTTGCTTAGGTGAGAGTATAAGCTAATACGGCACTATGAGTCAACATGGTAGCGATATTCCCACCTTTGATGGGCAACTTGATGATGAAGACTTTTGGGGGGATGTCGGAAGGGCAAGTACAATTCGCCTACCAACTATGGTAGGCAATGCAGCCCTTCATATCACAAGTGTTATGCTTTATTTGTTGCAAATAAAGGGACTATTCGGAGGAAAAAAGCATGATGATGTAAACACTCATTTAAAGAATTTTATAGACGTTTGCAATCTGTTTGAAATTATTAATATTACAGAAGAGTCCATCCGTTTAAGGTTGTTCCTATTTTCTTTGATGGGTAAAGCGATGTTTTGGATGTAAGAGTTACCCGAGGGCTCTATTACATCTTGGGTTGAATTGATGGAGGCCTTCATTGATCCCTCTATCCTGCATGCTTCAATTGATATATAAGATCACAAACTTCTAGCAAGTAAGTGGTGAGCTATTGCATGAAGCATGGTTAAGATACAAGAAGAAATTAATACATTTCCCTAACCATGAGTTGTCAGATAAAATGTTGCTTCAAATATTCTATAGGTCATTGGACCAATTAAACAAGACCGTGGTGGATAAATTGGTGGTGGTCATTGATCAATCAAACATATAGAATTGCCACAGGATTATTGGACCAAATGATAAAGCAAAGCAGAGCAGAGCGTGGCACATACGAGATACTGAGGTAGCCGTACTCCCTCCATGTCTTATGTGAGCCAAGAACAAAGGATGAATAAAGAGATGAGAACATGGCCAAGAAAATGACGCAAATGTATATCCTAACAAAGCACGTCATAGGGTCAACCCCCAAAGCAGTTAACATTATTGATGCAAGAGGAAGTATGGCTTATGAAGATAAGGATGCCGAGAAACTTGATGAGGAGATCTGTTACTTATCTAATCAAATGGGGGTTCCCAACCTACCTACCAAAGGCAAGGTTGGAAGGAAAGGGATAGAGATTGAAAAGATCGAGATTGGAGAGACCGCGACCATGATTGTGATTAGAGCGATAAGGAGCGAGAGAGAGATCACGATTTGAGAGATAAAAAGCATGATCATGATAGATATGTCCCATCACATGATAGGTAAAAGGGTAAAGAATCTACCTTTGTTGATCTAGAAAGTTACAAGAAGGAAGACGTGCTTGCTCAAATTCTTATGGGTATTGAAGGGAGTGACAAATACTTAAGGAGATGAAGAGCAATTTTTTGCAATTAAATCAAATGGTCACTTCTGATTCGGCTTCAATTAAGTAACTTAAAACTCAATTGAGCCAAATCTTAGCTCACCTCAACACTAGACAAAAGGGTACTCTCCCTAGTGATACCGTGGCATATCCTAAAAATGATGCTTATTGCATGGCCATTGTCACTAGCAATGGAAGAGCACTCAATAATGAAGTTGTGGATCTCGCGCAAAACTTCAATGATAGGGGTGTTGAAGAGCAAGCGAGTGGGAAAAGAAAAAAGCTTGACAAGTAAAATGATGAAGTCTTTATTCTCAATAAGCCAAATGTTAAAAAACTAGAAGAAGTGGAAGAGAGAGTTGAGAGTGAAGAGAAACAACAAACTGTTGATAAAAATGTCTCAAAACCAGAGAAAAATTTGATTGCTCCAAACCCATCAATCAAAATACCTCCCCCGTTCCCATAAATAATCAAGAAAAAGAAGGATGATACCAAGTTCAATAAGTTTCTCTCCATATTTAGCAACTTGTCGATGAATATTCCTTGATGGATCGCCAAAGTACTCCCTGTATCATTGAAAGTAATAGTAAGTCTGGCTAATTAAGGTAAAAATTTGGCGATGCTCAAGGAGTATCGCAAAACTCTTCGGCGAATCGCCAAACCACAACTTTCCTTCGCCAAATTTTACAAAACCAACTATTTCTTTCAGTGATAGAGGCTTGGCATAGCCGAACTATTTGGCGATCCATTGAAGCTATTTGGCGATTCACCTCTGGAAGTGTTTTGTTTAGTGTTTACTAACCTTTGCCTAGTGCATTGCCTCTTTTTTTTTGCAAATATGGTTCGCCCAAACCTTTTCATAAAGAAAAACACCTGCACTCCTTTTCCCACCTCAAAAATCTCAAAGGGGGTCTCAATTTTGGGTCGTACTCAACCCAAAAATAATGTTCAGGAAAAAAAAGATAAAAGAAGCAAAAAGGAAAACTCCGATAACTGAGGAGCATAACTCTAACTCCGAGAGGTACAACATCACTACCTTGGAGAAGGGAGATACCACTCAAATTTATGAACCACTAAATACTCAGGAAATTGAGCCTACCAAGAAGAAGAAGAGAGATTATCCAAGTTCCATTGTAGCCCTAAATCCTCAACTCGTGGTTGGTCATAGGTTTCTAAATTGGTTAAAAGTTTTGGGAAAATGAACTATCATTGAATAACAAAGGTTGAGTAAGGAAGGATTAAAAGGCAAGCCTCCAAGGGTTTTAGATGTCATATGGTATCATGGGTTTGAGCAATTCACCAAGCCTTTGAAACCATATATAGAGACTTAGGTTCGAGAATTTTATAAGGCATATGGGAAATTGTTGCCCTCTAAAAAAAAAAGAATGATAAACCTCAAGAAATAAGAGATGAAGTGACTGTTAGGGGTGTGAAGGTTAAGTACGATGGGGCGTTGATAAATTTGGTATATGGTGATATATTTGATATGCATCACTACTTTTCCACCCATGCTAAAAAGAATATTGATGATCTTTGAGGTTAGTTAGCCCCTCTGATGAGTGATGGGACTCCTCTATGGCATGCTCCAATAACCTCAATTGAGAAAGGTGATATAAACTTAGAAGCTCAGTATTGGTTGAGTTTCATGTACAGAAATCTCCTTCCCTCCCAAAATGAGACAATTTTTGTGCATCCTCGAGAAGTGTTGGTAGGCTCACTCATCATAAGGAGAGACTAAATCTTGCTATGATCATTGCCCCAGACATTTCTTACTAGACCCAACAAAAGAAGACCTCTCTTGCCTTCCCATGTCTCATTACCGAGTTGTATCACCGAGCAAAGGTTCCTTTTGACAAGAAGAGTGATGTTGAGTACACCCCTACCTCTACCATTGACATTACCCGACTTGAGATGGTACAAGAAGTGAAGAAAAAGAAAGTCCGGGTGGATTCTTCTCAGGTGGTTGATTTTGAGACCCTTGATAGTGGTGCCAGCCACCCCACTCCTACTACTACAGCTCCTACCCCTCCAGATTCCTCCATAGGTCTGTCATCCCAACCTCCTAGACCCAGTGCCCCCGGCCCTCTCCCATCCACTACTCTAGGCACTTTAAGGGCTCCTTTGACTCAGGAAGATATTGTTCAGATAGGCTAGTTGGCCTACTTAGATGATATGAGGTGGACTATGTTAGAGTCTCAGATGCCTCAGTTGATTACTGATGTAGTGAAAGTCACCATGGTGCCAATGCATGGTGAGTTGCGGGGTATTCGAGAGACCCTGCATATCTATGGTGCTAAATTAGATAAGTTGAGCACCCTATAGCAGCCTTTAGTTCCAGATGCAGTGTTGACTAAGATGCAGATAGAGCTTGATTCTCTCTAGAAGTATGTAGATAATCTCCGGTTCCCAGACTTGACGCATCTATGGGCTGCACCATCTCAAACCCCGGCTCCTGCACCTATTCCAAAGAGTGTTCTAGAAGACGAGGATGAGGGGGATCATGCATCTGATGAAGAGGAGGTTGATGAGATAGGGATTGAGGGTGATACAGAGGAGAAAAATACAGGTTGATATGGAGGCTAATATGTAGGTCACAGATCAGGCTATTTTTTAGGCTTCCTTAGAGAGGTCTACTCGGGAGACTACCCAAATTAGTACTAGTAGGTCCACCCATTGATCCAACAGCTGAGGCTATGGAGATAGATGCAGTCATCCCAGATCCATCCCAACAGACCACTCTTAGAGCTAAATCGGGCACTGATGCCCAGACAGAAGCTGCTTCTGTGATCCACTCATCATCACAGGCTTAGCCACATTCAGGAGACCCTCACTCTCATTCTTCTTTATTTCTCCTAGTCCTACTGTATTTAGGACAATGCATGTTTTTAAGTGTGGGGTATTATTATTTTGGATCTATAATATTGAGCCCTACTTTTGGATATTTTTGGATATTTGTTTTTGTGGTTGGTGTGTGGTTTTGGACGACATTCTCAGATATTTTGATTTTGGTTTTGGTTTGTAATAATTTTAGATATTCCTATTTTTGGGTTGATGAGTGTGTGATTTTCATTTCTTTATCTTTATTCTAGTATAGTAATCATAGTATTGTGATAAATAAAATTCTTTTTGGCACTAGTACTTAAGAGAAAAGTGTACTAGCAATAGAACACTTTGAATCAAATAGTACTCTTTGGGAGATTTTTCACATGCACAAATCTTAAAAATGATAAATCGTTTGTGAATTGCTCAATGTTTTTCAAAATGTGCCCTTTTTAAAATTTTCTTTGGTATAGTTGATCTAGTTAACCACTCATTTTTTGTGAACACTCGTATCTTGTTTTGACTACTTGAGTACCTTCTTTGGCATGTGCTATAAATGTGGTACATCAATTGAGGAAGGGTGCTTTGAGTGTGCGGGTGAGGATTCGACTCGATCTTGCTCATTGAGTCTACCTAGAACTTTCCCGGTTGCTCTATAGATAAGAAAAGAGTATTGCGATATTGGAGAAGTGATACTAAGCCATTGATTGAGAGTGAACCTCTAAATTAACCGAAATAGCCATCCCTATTATGAGTTAAGTGACTAATTTTGTCCCTAATTTATGCCTTGGAACCCTTTTTCTTGGACAACCTCACTACAAGCTAAAATCCTTCTTCCACAATTCCCTCTTTTTGAACCAAAACCATCTTGAAGCATTTAGCTGAGGCCGTAAACCAACTTAGGCCAAAAGCCTAAGTTGGGGGTGGAGGATCCATTGGGTTAGTTTTATAATCAAAAGTTCATAGTATGGGGACCATTCACTTCCTCTCCTAGTTATCCTCGAATTCCTTGTAAATACCAAAAAGAAAAAAAAAGATTGAAAAGAAATGAAAAAGAGTCGTAAATTGTGATTTAGTTGTAAATATTAGAAGAAATTTAGTTTGTGAAAGGATAGGAGGAGGAGGAGGAGGAGAGCATGAAAATCTCAGAGAATTGATCCTTGGTATTGCATAAGAAGAAAGCTTTGGGAAAGAAATGTATTGGAGGTCTCTTTAGATGCTTCAAGAGGGTAGAATCACTATAACCCTAACTTTTCCTACCTTATTCATTGCCTATGTTACAAGACGAAGTAAGACCTTAGTGATTTCCAATGTGGTGTGCTTGAATGTGGTGAAGTGGATCATATGGGCAAGATTATGACGTGGTACTCGTGTTCATTATTGTCTTTGAGAGTGTGAGTGATTTGTGGTAGTCCCTTGTTTTAATGTTGATCGTTTCTTGAGGGAAGGGACTTCTTTGTGTGAGGGCAATTGATTGCAATACTTGAACATTCTTTAATCTTAGTTGAGTTCTATGAGCATATGTATGGTTTGGTAACATTTAGTCAACATTTGAGGCTTGTTGTTCACAAATTGAGTGTTCGATAGGTGATACTTTTGTCATTGTTTTCAAAACCATAATGGCAAAGTGTTTTCACAAAACTAAGCTCCCAAGTAGTATCGTTTGAAGGAAAAATTGATTTTCTTATGTGTGCATTGATTTACTCAAAGACGAGCAAAGTTTTAAGTTGGGGGTCTTGATGAGTCGGCAATTTGCAACTCATTTGGCCTAAAAATGGCAATAAATCTAGTCCTCAATGCCAATTTGAGTTAGTTTTTATGTTAATTTGGTTTATTTTCAGGGTTAAAGCCAAAAAGTGGTTGATAGAGCATAAAGAAGCAAAAAATAGAGAATTGGAGCTAAAATGCAAAAGAGTATCACCTAGGATGTTTGGCGGATCACTATAGTAAATGGCGTACCGCCAAAAGTGAGATTCCATTGCCAAAGATAATAGTTTGACCATGTTCCAAACAAAGTAATTTGGTGATGAAGAAAGTAGTTCAGTGTATCACTGAATAGTTTGGCAAAGCAACAATCAATCACCAAAGTTACCAAATGCCAACCCCTAAAGATCAAGTTCAGGGACATTTTGGCAATCAAAACTCATTTCAGCATATCACCAAGAAGTTCGGCGATGGTCTTTCTCCTTCACCGAAGTGGACATGGTGGAAGTTTTGTAATTTCTTGGCCCATTTTTGCGTCAGCTATAAAAACTTTTTGGCAGTTTTGAACCCTATCTTTTGTCAATTTTGAGATCTAGAAGTTTGTAGTTGAAACCCTAAGTGAGAATTTGGTTGATTTGTTGTTCTTTGCATTGAATTTGGATTTCATTTGTGAATATTTGGATTCAATAGAAGACTTCCATGAGAATATAGGTATAATTCATTTTTCTCTCTCTATGAGTAGTTAAATTTCCCAACTTGGGGTTATGTATGAATTAGTAGTGATAATTGTATGGGTTTTGTTTATTTTCCTTTTTTAATTGATTAATTGTTATGGATTTGAACTCTACTCGTGTTATTAACCTATAAGTACGTTGCAAACTCTAGTTAACCATAGATCCCTTATCATCCTTGACAAAGGGTATACGGGTGAGGAGTAGTGGTGAACAATGATTTGATGTTTATCATTTAATGATATTGCTTAGACATAAGGCTACTAAATTGAGGTATTAGGTTGGTTATGAAGTAAAACTTGTGAGGTGTTCAAAAGAACCCACTTGTGATGTTTAATGTTTTATTAAAATATTATCATTAAAATCTAAGACCTAGCCTACCCATTGCTATTAATTGAACTTAGGCAAATATCCAATTACCCATGCATATACTCACTCTCATGAATGCATAACCCCAGGTGACTTTAACCCTTGATTACAACTTTCTACTACTCATTCTTGCAAGCCAAGCTTACAATTGATTAATCTAATACAAAATGTTTGAAACTAATCCCCCCCGCCCAATTTTACTTTTATTGCATTTTACACATTACGTGCAAATATTTAATGGCATATTACACTTGAAGGTGAACCTGTCTCCTTTATTCCCTGTGCGATCGACCTCAACTCACGAGTTGGGCTAATATATTGCATATTGACCATGTACATCCTATATGGAGTGTATTTGAGTGTTATCAAAACCCAACACCCGTACCAAGAAATCCTCAAGCACAGATATGGACATAAAAAACTGGTGGTGTCTGTACTGGGCTCAACCTCGTAGTCTCAACAGGCCCATCAATATGAGCCACTCCTGAACCTGAGGAGGCAACCTCAGCCTGACCTCTAACTGGTCTAGAAGCTCTAGCACAACCTCTCTCACGAGCTCTGTCCCGACCACATACCAAGGGCACTGGCTCTAAGTCTCTAGCCAAAAAAGACCGTGTCCTCACTATTTGTGAGAGAGTGAATAGGACGTCTTTGAGTCACATTAAGCAATGAACATAGGACATAAAATGAAGAAGTGGATTTATCCTAAAGTCTTATAGCCTCTCAAAGATATATAACGGATGTCTCAACAACGATCTGCAAGACCCTATTAGACTCAGCTTGTACTAATGAGACCAATGAACCTGGCTCTGTACCAATTTGTCATGACCCAAAATTAGAACTGTGATGGCACCTATCACACCCTCTGGTATAGTTAAACCTATCCTAACCCAAACATGATTACCAAAATAAAATAGAAGCGAAAGAAGTAAGATATAGACAAAATCCCCAAATGATATAAAAATAAGTATTATCTAAACAATACATTCCATGTTTGGTTGTCACTAGTGCACACCACTAATATAGAATGTGTTGAAATAATCTAAAGTATTTTAAATGAAATAAAGCATAAGATAAGATAAGGAGAGATCCGGGTAAGCTCTGAAACTCGTCAGCTGCTACTTTAATCTCAGGAAAAGACGACATGGAAGTCACGATCAACGCTCAACCACTAGCTCAATACTTGCACATAGTCCATAAAAGAAAAGAAAAGAAAGGGTTGAGTATGAAACACATGTATTCAGCAAGCATCATCGACAATTGACCCTAATCCAAAGTGATGGCAAGAACCACCACACCAACCATCCAAGATTACGCCAAATAAACCTGCACTCAGAAAAATCCCAATCTATTCTAGCAGCTAGCAACACTTAACAAGATAGCCAAAAAAGTTTAATTAAGGCAGACATATATAGGTTTAAGATCAATAGTACTAGTTATAAGTCACATCAGGAGAGAATCTCACCAGCATAGTATATTATATCCAATCACTATTCCAAACTAATAATCTAGAATAAGATAGAGAAGGTGTGTATCTTATAACTAATAAATGTGGCACAATAGTCTCAACGGGTCAAGCCGTAATCAACACACTACATATAATAATATCTCAATAACAATATCACCCAAGAGGAAGTGCAATGCAATGCAATGTAGTGATATAAGATTAAATGTAATAGCCAAAGTATAACTTGTATACGCCTTCCGAGCCTAAGCTCCAGGAAAGGGCCCATGGGGTGTTTACAACCCATATACTAATCACAATCTCATCAATCAACCTTGTTGGTATTTCTCTCAGCTAAGGTATTTTATAAAATGGTTCATTTTCTATCACAAAGAATCCAAGTCCCATAGTAGTACTAGTTCCATGAAGAGTGATGAATGAGTATAAATGATATGGGAAAATCAACAATGCACAATAATCATCTCAATAATGGTATAATGAACCCAAGTCACCCAAATATCAGTAAATCATTGTACAATCCCCCACACGGGCATCACAATAATAATAAGAAACTATTAATACTCAAACAAGAACAACATCAGCCCTTGTACGGGCATCACAATAATAATAAGGAGCTATCAATACTCAAATAAGACCAACACCAGCCCCCCAACGGGCATCACAATTATAATTTCTGAATTCAATAATCACATAAGCCTTCATGCGAGCATCACATCAATGATAACCAATCAAGTTAATAATAAGGTTCACACAAATCCCCACACCGACATAACAGTAACAACAATCAATGCAAATAATGTAAACATAAAGGGATTCACCTAAATCATAACCTGTTTTACATGACAAGTTTCCACATATCCCATTTATGAGAAAATTAGACTTAAATACTCAAAGGGAGATACACTTGTCAACAAACATGATCAAAGTTCACTTTCATTCACATTACATAGTAATCACACTACGAATTTTTTTTTAACTTTTTGTTTATAACTATAATCTATTTGTACCCTAAATGATTACTAAACCCCAATTATTCTATCTATTTACCCTAAATATATTCAAACTCTTAAGTAAATACTCACTATCAATTATTCATGATCAACAAGCCATTTATTCATAATTTACCATAAACATATCAACAAGTAGAGAGAGCAGTCAAGATGTCCATCTTATTACTTCAACCCATCAATAGACTCTGGTACCTGAGGAGATGCTTGCCATATCATCTAGGCAGAACCCAAAACCCTTAGTGATTCACAAAATACAAGCAATAAGCACATAACACATGAACACCTCAGAAAAGAGTCAAGGTAAATCTCAACTTGCCTAAAAAAACCCATAAAGCTAAAACACAGTTTGAAGAATCAAACAGAAGCTTTAATCCGTTGAATCATCACCAAACGCATCCAATCTAATCAAATATGAGATCTACAAATAAATACAAGACCAACGATACTCATATTGATATACTTTGATTCTAGGTCCAAGATCATCTCAAAATCAACCCCAAAAATAAAAGGGTAAAACTAAAATTTTAATAAAGAATCACTTTATCCATAGTTTAAGAGTTCTAAATCTAAAATCTCATCAAAAACAGAGTAGAAATTGGGTTTGAAATCATTAAATTATCAATATTTTACTTTACCGAGAAAACCTTAAATCTCCATTATCAAACGCGGTTTACAACAAGAAATTTCTGAAAACTTTTGTAAAAATTAATTTACCCATAATACAAGGACCTTAAATCCCAAAAATCAATGAAAATCCATCCCAAATCGACCCTCAAATTAAGAACTTTTGATTTCTTAACTTTGGAGTTTCAAATCTCAACTTTGTAATAGAAATCATGAAAAATGAAAAGTATATTCTTGGAAAATGAGTAAAAAAAAAGTTAGAAACACGTACCCATGGATCATAAGAGAAAACTTCACCGATAATCACCTATATATAAGCTCCCTAGCTTCCAAAATATCAAAAATACGAAATAGATGCGCTTTGGGACTTAAACTAAGCGATTTCCGCTTAAGCGGACATTTCCTCACTTAAGCGGCATTGCTTAAGCGATCCCACCATCGCCTAAGTGACCTTATCTCATAAGAAGACCTATTTCCACTTAAGCGGACCCGCTTATGTGGCCATTTTGTTGCTTTAGCGACGCACCAGCAACAACAAACTTCACTAAAACGGGCATAACTTCCTCATACTGACTCAAAATTCATTGATTCTTTTTGAGTTGATTCTGAAATTTTGATATGGATCTAATGGTACCATACGCATACCCAAAATATCTCATTAACTACAGGTAATATAATTAAAATTCAACAATGTAAAACTCCAAACTTCAAATAAGTACCCGAAACTCATCCGAGACCTCCCGAACACAAACCAATAGTGCAAATCATTTGTAAAACACATTCCGCACATGATGGAATCATAAGATTTACCAAAAGAGGTCATTATCAATAATTTACCCCCATAACAACTTTAGACAACTTAAAACCAACTTCTCCTCTAAAGACTCAAAATCAAATCGAAAGCCTCAAAACCTGAATCAACTGCGCTACTAACCCAAAATTGATATTCCAAATCTAATGGAACTAACAAAACTCTTATCCAATGCTCAGATCAAAGAATTTAGACTGAAGTCAACTATACCACTTTAAAGGCTACTCAAAACCACAAATTCACATAAATTACTCCCGAACACTTCAGAAACTATATCAACCATCCCCACAACTAATAAATGATATAAAAAACTATGGGGAAGTAAAAAATAGTCAAAAAAAAACTTTAAAATCATTACGAGGATTGTTACACTAGTAATGTCTTGAATGTATGGGTTACAATTTAGTAATTGAATTCACCGGTCTTGATATGAATAAAAGAGGGTTAGTTAAGTGAATGAACTTATGTATGTTGAATATTTATATAAATATATCCAATAATTGTTATAATTTTTTATATGCATATGTATTACAAAAAAATTGATTGAGTTATAATTTAAAATTTTAATATCAAAAGATAGCATTATTGCATAACTTAAATATCCCTATGAATAAAGTTAAAAGGCATACTCGCTATCTATTTTTGTCTTTGTTATTTTAATAATGGCATTATCAGTTAAAGTTTTAGTACATATCCCTTCTGAAATTTGATTGATCCAAATAGATGATATTGAATGTAATATTCTCTAACTATTATCTTCTCTATATTGTTCGGTCATAACAATATCAATTGTATTGCGATGTTATTATCTTCTCAAGATTGATTGCTCTTTATAAAAAATTCAAGCCTCATTTTATTTATTCCAATGTACCAAATCAAGGAGATAATAACAGGTTTGTTCAATTTTCATCAAAATCATCATGCTAATTTAATCTTTATTAATCTAACTCTTTTGTGTGGTAATTTAAAAAATTAAAATTACATGTTTCAATCTATTGTGGTTATGCATCTATCAAGATTTATTAAATTCATTTGTTGAGTGATAAAAAATTTCATCTTGAATTCAAAGTTCTCTCTAAACAAAATAAAGAATTTTGGAAAAAATCAATTTTAAACATCTCATTTTATGAAAATAGTTATAAGTGGTTGCCACCTTTAGATCTATCACAAGTTAAAAATTTTTAACTGTAGAAATAATTATTTCTTTTTAATTTTGACTAAACTTAACATAATCGATCTCCTCTCTTTAGACCTAGATTGTCACGCCCCAAATCCCATTCGGGCCGGACTGGCACCCGAAGCCGACAAGGCCCGAGAGAACCAATCTGTGCTCACGAACATTCATATGCATGCCTCTGTAACAACATCTCTTAATCTCATACAACTATGCGGAAATCATGGAAACATGTATTATCTATATGAAACTTGGCCGATGGGGCCATCAAGTCAAACTAGACATGCATCTCTTACATTCCTCTTCCCACATATGTATACAAAGCCTATACAGATACATATACATATCCAAGCTAGAGTTGGGACAAGTCCCCGCTTTATACAGCATGTACAATACCAAAATCAATGTACACTATGACTCGGAAAGCCCCGAACCAACTGGAGCTGACCAAAAATCTACAAATGACCCGCACTCTACTGTGGAGGTCCACTAATACCTGTGCCTGTAGCAAGTAAGGTAAATTCCCACTCAAGGGGGTCAGTACGAAGAATGTACTGAGTATGCAAGGCTTTATGAAACTGTATGATACAATAAGACTTCAATGTAATCCAATATAAGCGAGTAATCAATATGGATAAATCAGTGATCTGAATATGTGGAACCATGTACCTTACATTCATTACGAATAACCCATCGTTCTGTATGTTTGGAACTGTGTACTTTACGTTCATTACTTTCTTTGCTTCTATGTTCATTCATCAACACCTGTGCTATATTGTACCCGGTCCCCAACTGATCAGTGGGTCTTAACATAACATAACGTTATGTTGGGATCGACTCGAGCTAGGCTTATGCCTCTAGAGCTACCACCCATGAATCAATATATCGGGCTCGGCTCGAGCTAGATTATTACCTCTAGAGATACCACCCATAAATCAGCATATCAGGTTCGGATCGAGCTAGGTTATTACCTCTAGAGCTACCACCTGTCAGGATTGGCCCGAGCTAGGCTTAGGCCTCTAGGACTACCCCCTGATCCAATAATCTCGGGATCGGCTTGAGCTAGGCTTATGCCTCTAGATCTACCACCCGTACTCTTACAACCAACAATATGCATTACTTATTTTCTTACTTTTGAGAGATTGATACATTCGCTTGTGAAAGATTGATACATTGAGGATTATGACATTATTGGAAGCACACATATATGCATTACTTCACTCCTTCACTTTATGAGATTGATACTTAGTGGTTAAAACATTATTAGAACGTGGAACATAACATTATTGAGACTTTGGAACCATGTACATAATTATGTAACTCATGAACAACAACAACTAATGAATGAGGGATATGTGACTTAAGAATGAATAGATTCTCCTTACGTCGTCACTTTTCTTGAAACAGTTTCTTTTAGTAGTTACAACATTATGAGAGCTTAGGAACTTCAGTCCATGGATAAGAGATATATGAATGCCAATCGTTCAATGAATAGGAAACATGTGGATAACAATATATATCAAACCTGAATGAGATACCTTAGAATATTTCGAAATGGAACAACTACTATGACAATGTGAACAATATATGTTGTAGAAGGATACGGAAAGAGTAGCCTTACATACCTTCACTTCTAAGTATGAATACACAAGCCTATATATGAAAACAATAGTCCAGCTCCTTCCTTACGTTTAACTCTACAATACAAGTACATAACGGGCGTACGTTAACAATCAACTACCTTATAAGTGTATAAGTGTCACAATGAGTTACGTGACTGCTATATAGCATCATTTCGTTCTTCACAATACAATCCACTGCATTAACATACCAAAAATACCATAACATACCATACATTGACCAATAAATCATAAACCAATAACATTTCACACCAAGTTTATCCTTTACACTTCCTCATTAACACTACGTTACCTTTTCTCCGTCAAGTCACTCGATATCTTTCACAATAACACTTTAACAACAATCCATATTTTATACCATTCAAAATACCTCCGGTATACTCCTTTATAGTCATTTAAAAGGTACCATAAGTTGATAATTGCATCCATGACGGGTATAGGGGCTTCGGGGGGTCAAAGGGATGCAAAAACAAGCAATTTGGGGTTCTGGGCTGACCTGCGAAGCCACATGTGCCCGCATGTGGATGACCTGCATCCGAAGGTGCCCTTTGGTAGTAGCCAGAGGCACCTGAGAAGTCACCTGCGCCCGCAGGTGCTTTGTCTGCGAGGGCGGGTGCCCGTTTCGGCCAAAAAGGGTCTCTTTTGGGTCTTTTTATGCAATGAATGGTACATGATCATAAATAAACTTCTCTTGACATATTTTAGATCATATTGGATGCCAAAAATCATCCATGGTTTCACAACACACATGAACATCACCAAAACCATACTATTCCTTCCATACACCACCAAATCCATGCACAATTTTGTAATAACAATTCCAAACATTATGTACAAGAATAAAACAAGTTAAGGATATAATAACATCTCACATGTAAATATTTAACCCATAAAGTTCACTTCCTTCAAGGCCACAAGTCCATTTTCAAGTTTACAAGGCAAAAACCTTCACCGATTAAGCAAACAGAAATTGTTTCACACATAGTGAACTTCTCACACTTCACCAATATAACCAACATGATCTACACCATACACCATGCATATAATATATTAAACCATTAGAGTAAACACTTACCAAAGCTTTCCAAGGAGTGATCTTGTCCCAAGAGGAAGATAGTTTTAGGGTTTGAGTGTTGAGAGAAAAGTTTGGATAATTCTAGAAAATGACATGTGTAATGTGTTGAATAAAAATATGATTTTTATCTTGCTTTATATGGTCCTATTAAGTCATCCTTAGCCACATATAACTCATTAAATGAGGGCCTCACTTGTTCAATTGAAAGAATGGGTCAAATACCCTTTTGGGCCATGTCTTTTGCTCCATCTTTGGGCTTTAATTTGGGCCCAATGGCACAAGACTTATTTAAACCCAACATATTAATGTATAATTCATCAATTCTCTCATGTTTCAATATTTCCATGAATGTTACGATAATCAACTAAACTCAGAAACATATAGGGTGTTACATAGATGTACTAAAAATTGCATCCATAAAGCAAGACATGAATAATAATTGTTAAAGAAAAGCAAGAAATCATCAATATCTTAGATAATTTTATGAAAGCAGATATATACATATGGATCAATGAAATGAACAAGGCATAAGTCTAAACCTCAGAGCTTTTTTGTAGAAGATGAACTTGATTAAGATTTTTGTTCCTGTAGAGAATGAACACAATCAGCGGAGATAGCAAAGTGAGAAAAAAATACTATTTATTGAGAATTTATAGTTAATCTTGTCTTCTTTTGAACATTATTTTTGAGTGGTAAAATTGAAATCTGATCGTTGAAATCTTCCTCTAGATTACTTTGTTTTAACTGATGTATATTCAACATATATATATACATAGACTCATATATTCACCTGATATTTTCAATTAAACACTTATACAAAGACTAGTCTCTTTGCACGTGTGATGCACGCGTATTTCAAATTATATTTATAAAAATAAATCCAAGAACTATTATAATTTTTTATATGCATATGTATTACAAAATATTTAATTAAGTTATAATTTAAAATTTTAATATCAAAATATAGCATTATTGCGTAACTTAAAGGCCTTTATGAATAAAGTTCAAAGGCGTACTCACTATCTAATTTTGTCTTTATTATTTTATTGATGACATTATCAGTTAAAGCTTTAGTACATCTCCTTTCTGAAATTTGATTGATCCAAATAGATGATATTGAAAGCAACATTATTTAACTATTATCTTCTTTATGTTGCTTAGTCATAACAATATCAATTATTTCGCGACATTATTATTGTATGTAACGATCCATTTTGTCGTTACTGAAAATATATGTGGTAAAGGCATAAGAATCTTAATTGCCATAGGTGTTAGGATCAATTTCTTATTTAGGGAGTGCATTAGATGTGAATTAAGATTGTACAAAATCCCTAACACAAAGTTGAGTTGAAACCATCCCTACTGATTGAGTTTCGATATGAGTTTTTACTAGGGTCCACTATAATGATCACCCCTCCTAGAATATGAAGAGTTATGTTGCCCAATACCTTCCAAATTAAAGGCCATTGAGTCTTCTTTCAAGCATCACTAACCGTTTGTTAATCCAATTCTGAAGTAAAAAGTCATGGGTGCTTACTAAAAGGTGTATGTGCTGAAAAGTTGAGACCCTCTGTAGCGACCATAGGATTATTGTAGCGAGTTTAGGTCCAATACAGCGGCTGACGGCAGCGTTTTATGTCTACATTATTGAGTATTAGGTCATAAACTTGAAAACTTCATTTCAGATCCCTAAAGGGGCAATTTTCCCAAGATAAGAATGAAAATTCTTTGTTGAGGTAAGATTGTTACTCCCTTTTACATTGGTTAATCTGTCTCTCTTCTAAAATCATTAGAAAGGAGAATTATGGTGAAATTCTTGGGGATTAGAATCCTAGGTTCATGAAATTATAGGAAAAACCTATGGGTAGGTGTAATATCACCTAGAATTACTTCTAGATTATAAACTAACACTTTCTAGCATCAATTGGTTGTTCTAAAACATAAATTTTGGCTGGGAACCTTTAGTTCAATAAAGATAGGACCTTTAGCATTAAAACTCCATTAATTGAGATAATGTGAGTATGATAGAACAAGTTAATTGACCCTTGGGTTATGTTATAGACTGTGAATAAGGATAGATTTAGTGGGTTTGAATTTCCAAAGTGTTTATTTGAAGGCTAATTGATTAATTAGTCGTATAATTGCTTGTCTATTAGATGATTGAACGTTCTGATGCATAAAGGAAGGGAAAGAGCATCCGCTGGGTGGCTTGCTTGTTCCAAGATCTTCTATCAAGGTAGGTTATGGTATTTGAGTTATAGATTGTGGTTAGTAATCATATGTATAATATAAAATTGATGGGAGAATAATGATTAGGCCTACAAACACGACATTGGGATGGATAAAACATGGAATTTAAGTGAAAGAGATCTAATTGTGTATTGATAGAAGGGCCTACTATTTTCCAGAATTAGCCATTCCTCCACCTTATTCTTTTAAAGGTATGGGACCTTATTGAGCCAGTCTGAAAGATTGATACAATAAAGAAAGTCCCTACTCGTAAGGCCAATCCTACGGAAGAGAAATTTGGAAGAACTCATATACGAAATGAGGTTAACCCGTGTAGATACATCAATTTATTTATCGTGCAAAGGAACTCTTTCTTGGCAACTTGGACAACAACTAACGATGTTTGTCCTGCATATCACTAGAAAGATCGGGATCTTTGCAAAGGGCTTTATAAAGCTTTCATCTCAATACATATTTAGCTTAGCCGTGAGCAATCTACGTTTATGATCTCATATATTTTGCTTCTCTGACATCTTACTGAGTTCCCCCCACATTTTTTTACAAAAAGCCGCTCCATAGTAGTAAAGTCAACATTGTTATATGAAACTCTTGATTGGTGTTTTTTGTTTGTATGACTTACCTGATGAAGGAGAGTCACTATCATAACATAAGTAAAGTCACCAAATTATTAGGGTATGAGGCTCTCGAATAAAAAAGATATTGTTCAGCTGACTTATACTTATCGGGACCTATGAGGTAAGGTATCATAGGCATGAATACTTTATATATTAACTCATAGAGTGTAAGTAGGGAGTTGTCCTATGCATGGACATGACATAACTATCCATCACTTTCATAGAAGGGTGTATGTAGGGCTTAGAGTAAGAGATCATAGGCATGAATTATTCAAGAGTTTCAATCTCAGAACATACATGACGTAGTGTGGCTTTCACTAGTCATTGAGGGCATATCATAATTTCATAGGACTGAGCATACTATGAAATATGAGTGTACATCTCATAAGTTGTATAATTTAAGGATGGGGTTCATAGATTTATGGAGCATGATTAGGACCACTAAGTGAGAACTATTACTTCTCATACTAGGAATTGAAATCAGATGTGGATCTGGGTTGCATGAGCATGGGTTATGGGTATAACATTGATATGCGAGACATAAATAGGGTGTCATAATGATTGAAATATTAGGAATATGCTAGAGTAGGAATATATTGTTATCTCATCATAACTCTTTCTGAAACATATAACTAGTTGATTCTCAAGGCCTAATTTGGTTCTTCACCCTATCATCTCCCTCTTAGATAAAAGATGACATTCTAAGTTTGTGGACCTCTTTAATATTCTCTAAACTAAACTATAATCACCTTACTCTAACTATGGGGGGTGTCACTATGCAAATAAATGCTAAACTTACCTGGATTAACTATATTTGGAAGTTACTGACTTCATTCTAGGACATTCCTTCCAGAGATACTACTCTTAACTTCATTTTTCTCCTAAAATCATCATCCTATAACTTCTACTTTCATTTTCAAACACATCCACATCTCTGACACTTAACATTCTTACCTCTTTTCTTAGCCTGCTAACATTACACCTCTAAGTTGATATCTACCTAAATCTGTTAAAATAAATCTATACTAAGGTGCTTAATATCGTTAATATATAACCCCTTAATTTAGTTGTTAAGAACACCATATACTATATAATTAGCCTTCTCCAGACGTAGAAACTCAAAGGTCTAACTAGGCACATATGATCGTTAATAATCTTAGAATGTCATGCAGTCACATACTACTTTGGGTACACATCTATATCATACCTATACCATCACACTTATTGCAAATGAATGAACTTAAATTCCTGCATATATTATTTCAAGCGTACTAGCTCAATTCCATATAACTAGCATCACTACCCCCCAAGCTATCATTATTTTCACATCGGTGATCTTACACAGTTCAGACTTAGTGTCTAGTAATAGACTTGGTTAACAACACAACTTCATATACTATTCTGGCTTAGCAACTACTAGATAAAAAATCAAGAAACACTAGTCTAGTAAAACCTCATGATAATAATATTCAATCTTAATATTATGGTCTATCTAATTACAGTTCATTTGCATATCCTCCTTTCACACATCACTGCTACTTATCCATACATACATCTATACTACATTCATAGATCGATAAGCATCAAGCAGTTTTCTTTTCGCAATCACAACGTACAGCCGAGATCTATCAATCCTTAACCATTTTATACTTTCATTAATGACCTATACTTTTCTAACACGATGACACGCCATCATAAACTCCTTTCCTAGTTCAAGCATACTCTAAGTCACCTTAACCAATAACTTCTTCTCTACCTTCTACCATGAAATACACCACACTTACTATCCCTTAGTTAACATCCAAAGATATATCACCTTAATTCTAACTTAATGGATACATAACTCTATCTATATACTATACTTTAATAAATCACTATCCCCACCTTTTTGGCTACTACACTTCTAAATTCACACTTCTAATTCTGGGGTCATTCTACTACTTACGACTCACAACACCTTAAGTCACACTATCTCTTGAATGATAATGCTACCTATTAATCTAGATACATACTCCCTCATTTCATGGGTGTTATATATAACAAAGTATTAAAAAAGAATCTAAATACATTTCATATTCTGGATCAACAACACGATTTATATAGGTAAGGGCACAAGTTTTTGAATCGAAGGACTAAAACACACTAATAGGTTTTTCTCAAACCCTTTGTGTGGTTTCTTAAATGTCTGATAGTTCTATCAGAGAATGTCATAAGGAAATTAAGCTTTACTACTTCTATTACCTAAAAAATGAGGCATAGTTTGAGGAATTTGGAGCAATGCACGAATCTGCATAACTTTCTTAGGGGACTACTCTATTGCATGATCTAGTGTATGAAAAAATAGAAAACTTATCTTAAATGTCTATAGTCCCTTATTTATAGAAGTGGGGCCCTCACAACCATAAACAAGATCCTATTGACACGGCTTCATAGACTCTCTAGGACACTTGAACTTTGTGCTCTGATACCAAGTTTGTCATCATCCTAGTCTACAACCTGGACGAGGTACTTAGAACTATGAGTGATCCCAAGAGAACCCTTCGTAATGGCATAATACTAAGATCATACATTTAAAAACAACTGAGCAGAAGCTTAAGCATAGCAAATTGAAAATAAATTGAAAGACTACAAGTTTAATACATAAATCGTCTACAAGCTGACTACAACTGACTCGACAGATTGTTAGTCTATGAAGCCTCTACTAATCATACTGACACAACTAGCTACCAACATACACTCTAATTTATGCCTTTCGAAAAGACGGGGAGCATTATTAACATCTGAAGCCGACTGCGAAATCTGATTACATACCTACATATTTGTAAGCTACGTCCATGAAAATATGGCATAAGAAAAGTATGCATAAGTGCAGGGAATGTACTGAGTATGTAAGATAAGGGCTAAGCAATTTGTAAACTAATACACATACTGAAAGGTAATATGAATAACTGAGGAACTCAATGGCTAATAACTGAAATTATATCTATATCACAATTTAAGAAAAGGACTAAAATGATATTTCATATATGTGAATATCCAACTGAGATTAAATTCAGTTAAAAACCATAAATGAGGATATCTGAAAATACATATCTGAAATTATGTTATCTGAAATCATGTTATATGAAACTGTATAATGATCATATCAGGTAAGCTATCAAAATAGAGTAAAGTTTTTAGGTGAGAGTTTTTTTTAACCAGTATTAAATCATGTGAGAAATATGGAGTCCAACATACAACCCCAGTTGGGAGGGCATCGTATAACTTGTAGAAGGTACATAACCTATTTAATGTGGATCCACTAACTGAGCCCGCTGGGCTAAAGGTGTCAACCTAAACTGGAGAAAGACCCATATCCTATAATGGCAACATAGTTTTGGGACTTAGGTTATCTGGAACCTATGTCTGCTTGGTGCTAAATAGTCCTCGGAAACAACTGTATAATACTGTTTGCTCATAGGTAACTGAAAACTGTCCGTCTGAATTTAGAATAATATACTCAACTAAAAATATATGTTTATACTGAATTTCAACTTACAAAATATGAACCATATAAGTTTAGGCTAAATCATGCTCAAAATATATTTCAATAACAATATGCAAAATCATGTCAAGAATGAAAATCCAAAAAAGAAATAACTTGCTAAGCATAAAAGTAAATGTGATGTTCATATAAACCATAATCAAAAATAACAACTTTAAGATCATAAAATTGGAATTAAAAGTGGGTTTATAAACCCTTGCTTGTAAACTTAAATTCTTGAAATTGACAAAGTTTTGGACATGAAGATGAAAGAGAATCCTCATTTAATTCCTACATATATGAAAATAGAAGAATCTTAAAGAATTCTTAAACTTAGAGCCTTTAGATCTTGGGGATTAAAAAACCCTTTCTTGAGTTCTTGATTTTTGGGAGAGGAGAGATGAGGGATTTGAGATGATTCTAATTGTTTTGGAACAAATTTAGGATTAAAATTGGGTTTGGGGAGTTACATGGGATGGAAGGACTAAATTGTCCTTTATATAAAAGAGAAAAGCAGATTTTTACACCTGGGAAGGGTGCTCTACACCGCACACCCCAACACGGAGGCTAACCAGTGGCTTCCTCATGTATTCTTTATGGCATGCTTCCCGACGTGCACCTGGGATAGTGTCTCACTAAAATGCCCATAATATTTTACTCTAGACTAGGATTGACAAACGACCGGTGGCATTGGAAAGAAGACTCCCAAAACCTTTGATTTGGTGGGTAATATGCCTTGTAACTCTTTATATTCTAGGATTAATGCTCATTTAAAGTTGACCCTAGTGAAATCTTATACGAAAACTCAATTGGTAAAGAAGCTTTCTACTCAACTTTGTGCTAAAGGTTCCTTATAACCTTAATTCATATCCAAAATGCTTGCCACACTAAAGAATTAATCTTAACACCTATATACAATTAGAAATCATCAGATTCGGTTTATACGCATTCAAAGAACGATTCATATCTTAACTTAGAATTTGTGGAGTGTCACAGAATCACAGGTTATAACTAGTTTCATTTCTTTTAATCATAATTCACTTTCCTTGCTTCCTAAATCTAATTATAAATCAGTAATTGACCTACTTAGTTATTGATTAGTTCTTGAGTACAAAATTTTTGTGCCAATTCTTCTTCTATTGTTCTTGTTTATTTTCACTGGTAGTTTCTTGGCTCAAGTCCTTTAGTTTTAATTAAGTCGTTCGTCTTTTTATTGAACAAATACCCACTCCAACCAAGAGTATCCATTGAAACGTTTCATACCACCGAATTGAAACAAGTTTCAACACTAGCTGAGCCAATTTATGAGGTAATCAAAGGTGTGAAAACACGAGCGATTGTGAGGTTTTACACTTGCCAACACTAACTTTGTTTGTTGGCTTTATTGAGTGTCTTATAAATAGGCACCATGATACCGGGAGATGAAACTCAACACCTCACGGAAGGGGTTACTATAGAGTTTCTAATAGAGGCAATTATGGGCCTAACTCATAAGGTAGCATCAACGGATGGGAGATAAGGAAATATAGAGGGGTGTATGAACACTTCAACTCCTTCCCCTCAACCCAAATTCCAAGCATCCTAAAGTGGGCATGCTATAAACACTTCTTCTACTATTTTACTTAGAAACTTTCTACCAAATGTGTAATCTAACAACACAAGAAAATGCTTCACTTACACAAGTCACTACCAACCAAGATCCACGAAATATCCTTCAACCATGTCAATTCCAATTTAACCAAGCCCCTTCAAACCAAAATCTACCCAATCAAGAAGGAGAATTTATAGGAGATAACCATGAAGGGAAGTATAACAAGCATATAGATGGTGATTTTGATGTTCTAGGAAATAGACCAATGGAACTCGATAGACCACAAAGAAGGAAAGGTAGATATGGTCAAGTCTCACAAAGGGGAAGGTTTGTGGAAAATCAAGATCAAGGTAGGGTCCAAGAAAACTATAATGGGAACCAAGGTGGATATGCGGGATGAGATATGGGTCTCAATTACATCAAAGTCACTCTTCTTACTTTCAAGAGAGAGTATAACGATACAAGCATCAAAGCTTTACTGTCACGCCCCGAATTCCAACGAGGCGGATTGGCACCCAAAGCCATTGAGGCTCGAGCCAATATTTGCTCATGTACATTCATATGCATACCTCTGTATGAACATCATTGTATCCCATGCAATTTTACGAAAGTCATGGAAACATATGTTATATATGAAACTTGGCCGTTAGAGCCATCAAGTCAAAATGGACATACATCTCTTACCTTCATCTTCCCACATACGTCTATAAAGCCTCTAATAGATACATGTAAATAACCACCCTACAGTCGGTACAAGTCCCCGCTTTATACAACATTTACATAATACCAAAAACAATGTACACATGTGACTCAGAAAGCCCCAAACCAATTGGAGCTCACCATAGATCTGCAAATGACTCGTAGCCTACTGTGGAGTTCTACTAGCACCTGTGCCTGGAGCAAGTAAGGTAAGTCCCCCAAGGGGGTCAGTACGAAGAATGTACTGAGTATGTAAGGCCATATGAAACTGTATGAGACATAAGTACGTCAATGATATCAAGTGCAAGTGAAATAATCAATATGGATAAACCTTCATTCTGTATATGTGGAAACATGTACATTGCTTTCGTTACTTTCATTTTTGATCCTTCATTCATATCATTATCATTTATATTATATATCATTCATAAATACTTCCCTTCAAGTGATATACTTTCGTTCAAATGCTTTACTTTCTTTGCTTTTACCATTACCATTCATCCAGCTGATTAGTGGGCCATATATCATACATCCAGCTGATCAGTGGGTTATAGTACAATCATCCACCTTATCAGTGGGCCATAACATAATATAGTGTAAAATATCAACAATCATCCACCTTATCGGTGGGCCATAATATAACATTCATCCACCTTATCGGCGGGCTATAATATATAACATTCATCCACCTTATCGGCAGGCTATAATATTGTAACACCCCGTATGTTTTCAAACTTAGTTAATTACCTTAACATTTATAGAATCATTTAAACATGAGAGAGTTGGTGAATTTATGCATTAATTATTTGGGCTTAAGTGAATCATGTGCCATTGGGCCTAAATGAGGCCCAAAAATCATAAAAAGACATGGCCCAAAATGGGATTTGACCCATTCTTCCATGGACCAAGTAAACACATTAAATGTGTGGCTAAGGATGATTAGAAAGGGACTATATAAGTCAATAAAAATCAGATTTTTATTCATAAAAGCACACATGCCATTTTCTAGATTTTTCCAAATATCTCTCTTCTCCCACAAACCCTAAGGCAACTACTTGTTGGACAAGATCACCCTTTGGAAAGCTTTGGTAAGTGTTTATTCTTATGGTTTACTATATTATATGCTTAATGTGGTGCATAAATCATGTTGGTTATGTTCACACAGTGTTGTACAGTTCACTATGTGTAAAACTGACTATTTTTGCAATCGGAAAAGGGTTTTGGCCTTATAAACTTAAAAATGGACTTGTGGTCTTGAAGGACATGAACTTGATGGGTTAAATATTGACATGTGAGACATGAATATAGCCTTAACTTGTTTTATGACGTGAATATATCCTTAACTTGTTTTACCCTTGTACATAATGTTTGGAATTGTTATTGCGAAATTGGTCATGGATTTGGTGACGTAGTGAAAGGAAAGTGTAGTTTTGGTGTTTTTTATGTGCGTTGTGGAACCATGAATGTTATTTGGCATCTAATATGATCTAAAATATGTAAATAAAATCTTACGTATGGCCTTGGACCATTTATTACACAAAAGGACCCAAAAGAGACCCTTTTTGGCCGATTTGGGCATCCGCCCCCGCAGACAAAGGCACCTGCAGGCGCAGATGCCAATGAAGGTGCCCCTGGATACTTCCAAGGGACACCTACAAACATATTTCATCCACCTTCAAGTGCAGGTGGCTTCGCAGGTCACCCCAGAAAGTCATTTCGTATGGTTTTGTCTCTCTTTGATCTCCGAAGGCCCCTATACCCTTTTTGGATGTAATTATCAACATATGATACCTTTTTAATGATTTTAAGGGGTCGTATGGAATCATGTTGGATTATATTAGTTATGGATTGCTGTTCATATGTTGTTATGAGGCAATTTGATGGAGTAAATGTGACGGAATGATAATGAGGAAGCGTAAAGGGTAAATGTGGTGTGAAATGCTATTGGTATGTGATGTCTTGGTCAATGTGTGGAATGTTATGGTGTTGTTGGTATGATGATGCAGTGGATTGTATTATAAAGGGTAAAATGATGTTATATGGCAGTCATATAGCTCATTGTCGTCTTTTACACTTGTACGGTAACTAGTTGTTAACGTAAGCTCCGTTATGTACTTGTATTGTAGAGTGAAATGTAAGGAGGGAGCTGAACTATTGTGTTCATATGTATGCTTGTGTATTCATACTTGTAAGTGAAGGTATGTAAGTTTATTCTATCCGTATACTTCTGCAGCATATAGTATTCGCATTGACATTATATTCATTCCATTCCAAAATGTTCTAAGGTATCCTATTTTCGGTTACCAATTGTTACTATCATATGTTCCCTACTCATTGATCAATTGTGATTCACATGTCTCATGTTCTCTGGATAATGTTCCAAAAGTTCAAATAATGTTATGACTATCAATGTATCAATCTCAAAAGTAAAGAATGAAGTAATGCATATATGGTTGATGATTGAGTATGGGTGGTAGCTTTGGGGGCGAAAGCCTAGCTCAAGCCGATCCCGAGATTATTGGATCAGGGGGTAGTCCTAGAGGCATGAGCCTAGCTTGGACTGAACCTGACAGGGGGTAGCTTTATAGGTAAGAACCTAGCTCGAGCCGAACCTAATAGATTGGTTTATGGGTGGCAGCTCTAGAGGTAATAACCTAGCTCGAGCCGAGCCTGATGTATTGATTTATGGGTGGTATCTCTAGAGGCATAAGCCTAGCTCGAGCCGATCCCAGCATAACGTTATGTTATGTTAAGACCCACTGATCAGTCGGGGCCCGGGTACATAGCACAAGTAATGATGAACAGACATAGAAGTAAAGAAGCAGAGAAAGTAATGAAAGCAATACACATGATTCCCAACATATAGAATGGTGACTTATCCATATTTGTTATTCATTTGTATTTGAGTTCATTGAAGTATTTTATGTGTCATATAGTTTCATATGAGCCTTACTTACTCAGTACATTCTTCGTACTGACGTCCCTTGGGGGACTTACCTTACATGTTGCAGGTACAGGTACTAGTAGACCTCCACAGTAAGCTGCGGGTCATCTACTGAACTTTGGTGAGCACCAGTTGGTTCGGGGCTTTCCGAGTCACAGTTGTACATTGATTTTGGTATTGTAAATGTTGTATAAAGCGGGGACTTGTCCCGACTTTAGGATGGTTGTGTATATGCATCTGTTAGAGGCTTTTGTAGACGTATGTGGGAATGTTAATGTAAGAGATGTATGTCCATTTTGACTTGATGGCCCTGACGGCCAAGTTTCACATTTGTATGTATGTATCACATGTTCCATGATTTTTGCTATTAGCATTTTATGTCCTTACGTGATGGTGATGTTTGTTATGGCATGCATATGAATGGACATGAGCAAAGATTGGTTCTCTCGGGCCTTATCGGCTTCGGGTGCCAGTCCGCCTCAATGGGATTTGGGGGTTGACAAAAGTGGTATCAGAGCAGGTTGTTCTAAGGGTATCTAAAAAGTCGTGTCTGAGTAGAGTCTTACTTATGGATGTGTTGTGCACCACATGTATAAGTAGGAGGCTACGGGACATTTAGGAGTTGTTTCTTTTCTTAATTTCTTGATCGTGCAATAGAGCCAATGTTGTAAGTGGAATCATATCTGACCATTGGACATGGTTTTCTTGTTTATAGTAAAATGTCGATGACAAGAAGAGGTAGAGGCAAAGGTAAGCAGGTAGACATTCTTTTCGGTGAAGGAATGAGTAAGTCACCACCTGACCAAGCTAGTCAAGGTGGAGCGAACACTGAAATTGCATCGCGGTCTTCGTCTCCTTTTCCAGCTCCTGAAGAGCCAATAGGTAGAGAAGTACCCGCAGAACCACCAATGAACGCCACTGACCAGGATCTAAGAAATGTAGTGCATATGTTAACTCAGTTACTTGCGACGCAAAGTCAAGGACGAGCTGTTCCAATGACAAATGAGGATGATGCGGCTAGAATGGCGAGTCGCAGGACACAGGACTTTTTGAAATTAAACCCTCCTATATTCATGGAATCAGATCCAAAAGCAGATCCACAGGATTTCGTGGACCAAATTCAAAGGGCTTTAGAGGTTATGCACGTGAATGGTATTGAAACAGTTGAACTTGCGGCATATAGATTGAAAGGAGAGGCGATATTGCGGTATGAAGATTGGAAGAAGTCTCGTGGTATCGGTGCAATTCCACCTAATTAGGAAGAATTTAAAGCGGCATTCCTTGATCACTATCTTCCCTATGAGATCCGAGAGGCTCGTGCGGATCAGTTCTTAAATCTCCGACAAGGGAATCTAAGTGTTAAAGAATATAGTTTGCAGTTTAATTCCTTGGCTCGATATGCTCCGAATGTAGTAGCCACAATGACAGACAGAGTCCATCGATATGTGGACAGATTAGAGCCATATTTGTTAAGGGACTGCACCATTGCTGCCCTGAATAAAGATATGGACATAGCCAGAATACAGGTCTTCGCACAGAAAATGGAAGATCAGAGACAGAGAAGGAGGGTACATGAATCTGACAGAGGACAGTCCAAAAGAGCTAGACCTATGGGACAGTCTATGGTGTCCCAGGGAGAATCTAGGCCTCGAATGTTTCCTAGACCGCCTAGACCCTCATTCTCTTATTCTGCAGCAGGCACTCAAGCTCAATTTTGAGGGTTTAGAGGTAGTCAATCTGGGCAGAGTAGTGGAATTCACGGATCACAGGCAGCAGGATTTTCTCGTCAGCAGTGTCAGCACTGCGGGCGTACTCATTTAGGCCCATACCGGCTAGGTACGGATGCTTGCTTTTGGTGCGGTATGTCGGGACACATGATGAGAGAGTGTCCACAGAGGAGCATGGGTGGTATAGCACGACCGACGGGATCAGCCATTGCGTCATCATCATCAGTTCCTTCTTTAGGCCGAGATGTGCAGTCCGTTGGTCGTGGTAGAGGTGCCAGAGGAGCAGCCAGTACTAGTGGGGTTCAGAACCACACTTATGCTCTAGTGGACCGGCAGAATACGGAGGCATCTCCAGACGTAGTCATAGGTACATTATCCATATTTTCGTATACTGTATATGCATTGATTGATCCGGGTTCTACATTGTCATATGTTACTTCATTGATTGCCGCTAAATTTGAAAGAACACCAGAACTACTAACTAAGTCAATTGAAGTATCTACACTAGTTGGTGACTATATTGTTGCAAAAAGAGTATATCAAAATTGTGTGGTAACTGTGTGTGGCCCTGATACATTGGCCGATCTCATTGAACTAGACATGGTGGATTTTGATGTGATAATGTGAATGGATTGGCTGGCTTCTTGTTATGCCACGGTAGATTGCCGAGCCAAGAAGGTACATTTTCATTTTCCACAAGAAAATAGTCTTGAATGGCAGGGTAATGTGGGGGCACCAAGAGGAAAATTTATTTCTTATCTGAAAGCAAGGAAAATGATTGCCAAGGGGTACATATGTCACTTAGTACGAGTGAAAGATACTGATGTGGAACCACAACCTCCTCGGTCGGTTTCAGTGGTCAATGAATTTCTTGATGTATTTCCAGAGGATCTTTCGGGTTTGCCTCCGGAACGGGAAGTAGAGTTTGGCATCGATGTAAATCCAGGCACTCAGCCTATTTCTATTCCCCCGTATAGAATGGCTCCAGTAGAATTGCGTGAATTGAAGGAGCAATTGAAAGATTTGCTGGACAAGGGCATTATCAAGCCTAGTATGTCCCCGTGGGGTGCACCGGTATTATTTGTACGGAAGAAAGATGGCACATTGAGAATGTGCATTGATTACCGACAATTGAATAAGGTAACGATCAAGAACAAATATCCCCTCCCCAGAATTGACGATTTGTTTGATCAATTACAGGGTGCTACATGTTTTTCAAATATTGACTTGAGGTCGGGTTACCATCAAGTCAAAGTTAGAGAAAAAGATGTACCCAAGACAGCTTTTCGAACATGGTATGGCCATTATGAATTTTTAGTGATGTCATTTGGACTAACAAGTGCACCAGCTGTGTTCATGGATTTGATGAATAGGGTGTTTAAGCCGTTTCTAGACGTGTTCGTGACAGTATTTATAGATGACATCCTGGTTTATTCAAAGTCACAAGAGGACCATGCTAAGCACTTACGGCAAGTGTTGCAGATTCTTCGTGAGCGTAAGTTGTATGCAAAGTTCTCTAAATGTGAATTTTGGTTGAAATCCGTAAAATTCTTGGGTCACATTGTGTCAGATAAAGGAATTTGAGTGACATATGTAGAATTTCATTTACCATCGGAACCGATTGAAGAGTTGGTGGCTTCACATCAGTATCTTCCACTCTTACTAAGTGGCATATATATCCCTTTGGGTATCATTTTCTTTACCTTAAGATGAGAAATAACTTTACCTCTCGGTGCTCCCGCATTACCCATCTATTCAAGAACATCCTTCGTGGAAAATGAAAATGTAACTTCTTAGCTCGGCAATCTACCGTGGTATAAAAAGAAGTCAACCAATCCATACCCATGATAACATTAAAATTTACCATTTCCAGTTCAGGAAGGTCAACCAGTGTGTCATAGCCACAAACAATTTCTATACGATTATAATATACTCTTTTAGCTATAATAGATTCACAACTAGTGTAGATACCTCAAATGGATTAACTAGTGAATCTGGTGTTCTTTCACTTTTTTTTCCCCAATCAATGGAGTAACATATGATAATGTAGAACCCGGATCAATCAATGCATATATCTTATGTAAAAATATGGATAATATACCTGTATCTACATTAGGATAAGCCCTCGAATTCTGTCGATCCGCTAAGGCATGGGTACGTGTAACACCTGAGGTGAAGAAGCATGTACTGTAAACGAGCATGCGAAGAAGGACAGAGCTGAGGCATAGAGGTGAGTCACAGCAGGACTCACGTGACGTGAGTCCCACCCACGTGACGTGGGTGGCTGCCGTGACCAACTTCAGAGAGTAGGAAAAACAGTCTGATTTCCATGGCAGGAGTCACGTGGCGTGACTCCCACTCACGTGACGTGAGTGGGTGCCGTGGATGGACTTCCAAGACTTGGATTTTTGGTCTGATTTCCACGACACCAACCTACGTGGCGTTACTGGGGTCTACGACACCAATCACGATACCGTGGAATTTTGCCGTCTTTGTTGACCTATTTTGACCGGATAGAATGTTTGAGTGTAGGACCCATTCACTGTGTTAGGCTGGATTTATCTGATGTGTTTGAGGCCCAATTAACATGTACCAAGACATGGGCCTAAACAAGAAAAGAAATGATCTATTTAACATGGACCAAACATGTGGTCAAGGATAGACTTGACATGAGGGCCTATATAAGGGCAAAATTCAGATTTTTATTCATTAGAACTCTCATGCCTTTCTAGATATTTCTAAAGACATTCTCATCTCACAAAACCCTAAGGCAACAACACTTGTTGGGACAAGATCATCTCTTTGCAACTATTGGTAAGTGATTACTCTTGTGAATTAATATATTATATATATGGAAGATGGTGTAGATCATGTTGGTTATGCTTGAAAGTATTGAGTAGTGCATTTTTGGCTCCTTGCTAAAAGATGTGTCATCTTTGTGATTTGAACTTGAAAAGGGGACGTGAGGTTTTGATGAAAGTGAATGGTATGGAGGAGATACCAATATGTATGATGTGATTATGTCCCTAACCTGATTTCTCTTTGTGTATAACTTGTGGGATTGGGTTATGATGTCTTGGTCAATATGGTGAATGTTGTCGTATTGTTGGTGACAATATTGTAAAGGGTGAAATGTAACTTATTGTCGTCTTATGCACTTGTGTTGTAGAGTAACATGTAAGGAAGGAGCAGGATTATCGTATTCACATATAGGACTGTGTATTCATATTGGAAGGCTAAGGTATGTAGGGTATCCCTTTTCGTGACCTTTGGCCACACCTATTATTTGTATCAGGACATTTCACTTGGAAATGTTTTCATGTCTCTTGTCTATTGACAAAGGTACCAAAGATGTTCCAAAGTTCCAATAACGTTATAACCACCAATGTATCAATCTCACAAAAAGTAAGGAAATAAAGTAATGCATATGTGTTTAAGTACGGGTGGTAGCTTTGGGGGCGAAAGCCTAGCTCAAGCCGATCCTAATTGATTATGGGATACAGGGGTAGCTCTGGGGGCGAAAGCCTAGCTCGAGCCGAACCTGTTTTGTTGATTTCTGGGTGGTAGCTCTGGGGGCATAAGCCTAGCTCGAGCCGATCCCAATATTATTTACCACTGATCAGTTGGTCCCAGGCATTTGATGATCGATATATGAACGTAAAAGCAAAGAAAGTAATGAACGTAAGGTACGTGGTTCCACACATAATCCATATTGTATACTCACTTGTCTATGATTTTATTAAAATTCCTATATTTTTTCTATTTGCTTATAGCCTTACATACTCAGTACATTCTTCGTACTGACGTCCCTTAGGGGACTTCCCTTACTTGCTGCAGGCACAGGTGCTAGTAGACCTCCACTGTAGGTTGCTGATCTTTTGCCGATCATTGGTGAGCTCCAGTTGGTTTGGGGCTTTCCGAGTGTCATATGTACATTTGTTTTGGGTATGGTAACTGTTGTATAAAGCGGGGACTTGTCCCGACTGTAGGTTGGTTGTGTATATGTATCTGTTAGAGGCTTTGTGGACCATGGTACAGACAGATATAGAGGTGTCTTACCTTTTTGACTTGATGGCCCTAACGGCCAAGTTTCATTTATATGTATTATATGTTTCTCCATGACTTCCGCCTTTAGCATCTTGTATCACGTAGTGATGTCATTTAGTTGCATGCGTATGAAGGTACATGAATGAAGATTGGTTCTCTCAGGCCTTAACGGCTTCGAGTGCCAGTCCGCCCCATTGAAATTCGAGGCGTGACAGTACGATTCTGAATAGGACTCGCTGCTCCGCTAGTACCTCTGCCATGGCCAGCAGGTTGTACACCTGACAATGATAATGCAACGGCTGACCCCATAGGTTGTGTCATACTACTCGTGGCCCTCTATGGGCACTCTCTCATCATGTGCCCTGACTTTCTACACCAAAAGCAAATATTCATTCCAAACCAACATTCACCTGAATGAAACTTCCCACAGCACTGGCACAGCTGACGAAAAGACCTCGATTGGCTCATACTTCCTTGTTCTCGATATCCCACTATCTTTGAACCCCGAGTCCCACTACTTTACCCAACTTGACCGCCTTTAAACCCTTTAAATTGAGATGGAGTACCTGTTGTAGGGTTCAAACATAATGGTCTAGGCATTCTAGGAAAAACTCGAGGCCTAAATTCTCCTTGGGACGCCATAAACTGTCCCATAGGTCTAGCCCTCTTTGACGGCCCTTATTCAAATTCTTGTGTCCATTTCCATTGCCTCTGACCCTCCATTTTCTGTGCAAAGGCTTGTATTCTTGATATATCCATGTCTTTGTTTAACGCAGCAATAGTACAGTCCCTCACCAAATATGGCTTCGATCTGCTCACATACTGATAGACTCTGTCGGCCATAGTGGCTACTACATTTGGAGCATACCTAGCCAAGGGATTAAATTGGAGACTGTACTCCCTAACACTCATGTTCCCTTGACGAAGATTTAAAAACTGATCCGTACGAGCCTCTCAGATCTCATAGGGAAGATAGTGATCAAGAAATGTCGTTTTGAATTCCTCCACTCTAGCTGGAAGTGCACCTATACCCCGAGATCGTTGCCAATCTTCATACCATAATATAGCCTCACCCTTCAGTCTATATGTTGCAAGTTCCACTGTTTCTGTACCAGTCACATGCATAACATCTGGAGCCCTTTTGATTTGGTCCACGAAATCCTGTGGATCTTCATTCACATCTGACCCGATGAATGTGGGAGGGTCTAATTTTAGAAAATCCTGTGTCCTCCGACTAGCTGCCCTAGCCTCACTGTCATTACCTGTCATTGGACCTACTTGTCCTTGATTCAGTGCAGTAACTATACAATCAACTATACGAGTCAACATTTGCACTGTATTTCTTAGATCCTGCTCAGTAGCATTAACAGGTGTTTCGGCAGGTCCTTCTCTCCCTCTCAGCTCTTCTGGAGCTGGAAAAGTAGGGGAAGCCTGCGTTGCAAACTCAGTTTCAGCCCCACCTTGACTAGCTTGGTCAGGTGATGATTTACTAGTTTCTCCTCCGACAAGCATATCTACCTTCTTACCTTTATCCCTATCTTGTCTTGTAATCGACATTTTACTATAACAAAGAAAACCAACTTCAATGGTTAGATATAATTCAACCTACGACATTGGCTCTATTGCACGATCTAGAAATGAAGAAAAAAAACAACTCCTAAATATTCCGTAGCCTCCTACTTATAAATGTGGCACGCAACACATCCATAAGCAAGACTCTACTCAGACACGACTTTGTAGACACCCTTCGAACGACCTACTCTGATACCACTTTTTTCATGCCCCGAATTCCAACGAGACGGACTGGCACCCGAAGCAGTTGAGGCTCGAGAGAATCAATCTTTGCTCATGTACATTCATATGCATGCCTCCTTATGAACATCATTGTATCTCATGCAATTATGCGAAAGTCATGGAAACATATGCTATATATGAAACTTGGCAGTTAGAGCCATCAAGTCAAAATGGACATACATCTCTTACCTTCATCTTCCCACATACGTCTACAAAGCCTCTAATAGATACATGTATATAACCACCTGTAACACCCCGTACCTTCTCAACCCTATTTGACGACATTAAATAATGTCTACTTAGGTGTCGAGAGCTATACGTATGTATTTGGTAATGTCAGTGATGAAAAAATTAAAATTTGGCCTTATACATGTGATTAACCTTGCGTAGGAGGTGTTTTGCGCTTTTCGTGGAGCATTTGTGGGGTTCAAAATGAGGCTAAGAGGACCTCTAAACAAAGGATATTAAGGTTAAGAAGTAAGTTAAAGAATAGGACTTGAAGTATCTAACCAAACCCGTGAAGAAAAGTCGAAAAACAAAATTTTCAAAAAAATTGAGGCACAGGCGCACCAGAGGGAGTGCTAGGAAGATCTGGGCCAAATTTTTGTGCCCAGAGTCAGAAATATGGCGCGCCCAAGGGCGTGCCAGGGTGGTTTTGCCACTTTTTCGAAAGTTGAAAATTTTCTAAGTCCTAAGGGTGCCCGGGGACATATCGAACCGATTTTTGCCACGTTTATTCTACAAACATGAGACTATACATGAAATGAGTGAATTATTATGTTGGTATGATAAAATTACTCGAGAACGAATTTGGAGTCAAAATGACGATTTTACCCTTTTGGTCAAAATGGGTCATACGTGGCTAGAATCGCTTGTTTTTGGGATTGAGGCTACAAATATAAATCCCGCGAGTGGGAATATTGTTGGAACATGTATATGATGGGTTACACATTGATGTTAGTGAGTTAAGATGATTTGGGCTTTTGGGCCTAATTTGAGACCAAAATAAACAAAACATGAAAGGCCCAATGGGTCAAAATGACCCATTCTTGCCTTGACTTGTCAAAGGGTGGATTAAATGTCTAAGTATGACTTTATGATGTTATAAAAGGTGGCCAAAAAATCATATTTTTATCTTATTAGACACACATCACATTTCTCTCATTTTCTAGAGTTTTCAAGATAACTCTTTTGGTGGCTCTTCAAACCCTAAGGCATTTTTGGACAAGATCATCATCTTTCAAGCTTGGGTAAGTGATTGTTCTTGTACTTTAACATATTATAAGCATGAGATAATATGTATATCATGTTGGTTATGGTTGGAAGTGTTGGACATGGCACTTTTGGTTTTTGTGAAAAAGATGTATTATCCATGGGATTATAGCTTGAATTATGAATTGTGCCTTTGATGAAAGAGGATGGTATGGATAAGATATGAACATGTATGGTGTGATTTTTTTTTAAACTTGTTATTTTTCTATAAGTGTAAATTATGGGATTTTGGCTGATATGTGCTACGAGGTGTATTAAGGTAAGTTGATGGATTATTTGTGATGTGGTGTGGATAAGAAAGGGTAAAGGAGAAGTGTTGTGGTGTTAATGTTGGTTCCATTATGTACTTGTGATGTAGAGTGAAACGTAAAGAAAGAGCGAAATTATTGCGCTCACATATTTGATTGTGTACTTACATTGGGAAGATAAGGTATGTAAGGTTACTCTGTCTGTATCTTTCTGCAGCACATAATGTTCATATTGACATTTCACTTGTCCTATTCCAAAATATGCTAAGGTATCTCATTCAGTTTTGATGTATATTGCTATCCACACGTTTCTTATTCATTGACCGATTGGTATTCATACGACTCCTATACATGGACTGAAATACCTAAGCTCTCATAATGTTGTTGTAACTACTAAAATAAACTGTTACAAGGAAAGTGACGATGTAAGGAGACCCTATTCATTCCTAAGTCACGTATCCCTCATTCATTAGTCGTTGTTGTTCATGAGTTACCTAATTATGGACATGGGTCCAAAGTCCTCATAATAGTATGTTCCAACGGAGTCATAACGTTGTGATTCTAGATTAATTATCTCAAGGAGAGTAAGATGTAAAGAGAAGCTAGTTATTCTTGAAAAGCATTCGCCAATCATGTCATGTTCCAAAGTCCAATATTAGCATGATCCTTAAAGTATCAATCTCTCATAAGTGGATGTGTTAATCTCTTACAAGTTGAAGTATCAATCTCATAAGGGTAATAAGAGAGGTGATGTGCAAGTTAATATAATTACTTCTCATAAGTGAAGATGTCAATCTCAGGAAGTAAAGGAGTGAAGTAATTTATATGTAGGAGTGTGCTTCAATTAATGTCATGATCTTTAATGTGTTACTCTCCTAACTATGTAAAGGGTATAAGATTTGTAGAGAAGTAATGTACGTATGGTTACTATATGTTACATTGAGTATGGATCACAATCTAAAGGGTGTAAGTTCAAGATAGAACAATCTCAATACTATGCTATGTTATATATTTATATATTCTAGCCCATCAAAGGTGGAGGCCCGGTACTATATATCCCACCAAGATGGAGGCCCGGTACTATATACTCATTTATTATATCCCATCAAAGGTGGAGGTCCGGTACTATATATCCCACCAAGATGGAGGCCCGGTACTATCTACATATACATTATATCCCACTAAAGGTGGAGGCTCGGTATTATATACTTACTTATAAGGTGATGATCCATAAGGTATTATGAATCACTAACTAGTTGAGTGAATAATAATAAAGATAGTTGTAAAAGAGATGAGACTATATCCCTTGCATGAGTATATAAATATGGAGGTTATGATAAGAATGATGATGAGGCGACTGAATTGATGCGAATAAATGACCAAGTAATGAAATAATAAAAGCAATGAACATGGTTCCACACATTCAGGTTGGAGGTCTATTCACATTGATTATTCTCTTACGCTTAATTTCTTGGAAGTACTTATGTATTACTATAGTTACATATGGCCTTACATACTCAGTACTTTCTTCGTACTGACCCCTCTCGGGGGACTTACCTTACATGCTGCAGGCCCAGGTGTTAGTAGATCTCCACAGTAGGCGACGAGATATCTGCAGCTTGTTGGTGAGCTCCAGTTGATCCGGGGCTTTTCTGAGTCATTATGCATATTGGTTTGAGACTGTATGTGAGTATAGAGCGGGATGTGTCCTGAGTCTAGGTTGTCACACTCATGTATCTGTAGAGGCTTTGTAGATGTATGTGAGACGTATGTGGGAAGCTGAATGTAAGATATATACGTTCATTTGAACATGATGGCCCTAACGGCCAAGTTTCATATATTGCATGCATATCTATGACTTCCGCCATTGATAATTAATGACATGAGATAAAATTATACTCATACGCGAACATGCACACGAGAGTACATGAGCAAAGATTGGTTCTCTCGGGCCTTATCGGCTCCGGGTGCCAGTCCGGCCCTTATGGGATTTGGGTCGTGACACCACCCTACAGTCGGGATAAGTCCCCGCATTATACAACATTTACATAATACCAAAATCAATGTACACATGTGACTCGGAAAGCCCCGAACCAATTGGAGCTTACCATAGATCTACAAATGACTCGTGACCTACTGTGGAGGTTTACTAGCACCAGTGTTTGCAGCAAGTCAGGTAAGTCCCCCAAGGGGGTCAGTACGAAGAATGTACTGAGTATGTAAGGCCATATGAAACTGTAAGAGACATAAGTACGTCAATGATTTCAAGTGCAAGTGAAATAATCAATGTGGATAAACTTCGTTCTGTATATGTGGAAATATGTACATTGCTTTCATTACTTTCATTTTCGA
Source organism: Capsicum rhomboideum (assembly GCA_031232105.1). Classification (NCBI taxonomy): domain Eukaryota; kingdom Viridiplantae; phylum Streptophyta; class Magnoliopsida; order Solanales; family Solanaceae; genus Capsicum; species Capsicum rhomboideum. Next base: position 47,402,538 of record CP124708.1, on the reverse strand, counting down.
TCCTTCATTCATATCATTATCATTTATATAATATATCGTTCATAAATACTTCTCTTCAAGTGATATACTTTCGTTCAAATGCTTTACTTTCTTTGCTTTTACCATTACCATTCATCCAGCTGATCAGTGGGCCATATATCATACATCCAGCTAATCAGTGGGCTATAGTACAATCATCCACCTTATCGGTGGGCCATAACATAATATAGCGTAAAATATTAACAATCATCCACCTTATCGGTGGGCCATAATATAACATTTATCCACCTTATCGGCGGGATATAATATATAACATTCATCCACCTTATCGGCGGGCTATAATATATAACATCTATATATATATATATATATATATATATCTTCCTTCATTTCCTTACTTGTGAGAGATCGATACCTTTACTTGTGAGAGATTGATACATTGGTGATTAAAACATTATTGGAACTTTGTACCATGACATTGTTGGAAGTGCTACTCAGAAATGAATAGATTCTCTTTACATCATTACTTTCTTTGAAATAGTTCTTTTAGTGGTTATAACATTATGAGAGCTTTGGAACTTCAGTCAATGAATGAGAGACATGTAAATCACAATTGGTCCTGTGAGTAATATGATATGACAACCTGAATTGAGATACCTTTGGACATTTCGGCATGAAACAAGTACAACATCAATGTGAACAATATGTGCTGCAGGAGGGTCTAGAAAAGAGAAACCTTACATACTTATGAAAACACAGTCCTATATATGAATAAAATAATCCATCTTCTTCCTTACGTGTTACTCTACAACACAAGTACATAACAAAGTTCATGTTAACAACCAACTACCTTACAAGTGCATACGACGATAATGAATTACGTGACTGCCGTATAACGTCATTTCGCCCTCTGACAATACCATTTATTTCATCACCATACCACAATACCATAACATTCCACACATTGACCAATACATCATAAACCAATAACATTTCACACCAAGTTTACCCTTTACGCTTCCTCATTAACACTACGTCATAATTATTCCATCAAGTCACCTCAATACCTTTCATAACAACATATTAACAACAATCCATATTTGATACCATTCAAAATACCTTCGGGATACTCCTTTATAGTCATTTAAAAGGTACCATAAGTTGATAATTGCATCCATAAAGGGTATAGGGGTTTCGGGGGAACAAAGAGAGACAAAAACATGCAAAATGGGTTTCTAGGCTGACCTGCGAAGCCACCTGCGCCCGCAGGTGGTTGAGTTGCATCCTTAGGTTCCCCTTGGCAGTATCCAAGGCCACCTGCGTTGGCATCTGCGCCCGCAGGTGCCCCGCCCGCGAAGGAGGATGCCCGTTTCAGCCTTCGGGGGTCATTTTAGGGTCCTTTTTCGCAATAAATGGTCCATGATCATAATTAAGCTTCTCTTAACATATTTTATATCATCTTAGATGCCAAAGAACATCCATGGTTTCACAACGCACATAAACATCACCAAAACTACATTTTCCTTTCAATACGCCACCACTTCCATGCTCAATTTCGCAACAACAATTTCAAATATTATACACAAAGAGAAAGCAAGTTAAGTACATAAACACATCTTACATTTTGATATTTAATCCATCAAATTCACTTCCTTCAAGACCACAAGTCCGCTTTCAAGTTTATAAGGCAAAAACCTTTACCAATTAAGCAAACATAGACTATTTCTCACGTAGTGAACTTCTCACCACTTTGTCAACATAGACAACATGATTTATACACCATATTAAACATATAATATATTAAATCATGAGATCATACACTTACCAAAGCTGGAAAAGGAGTGATCTTGCCCAAAGAGAATGGTAGCTTAGGGTTTGGAAGAGGAGAGAATTTTGTGGAAAATTCTAGACTTGGCATGTGCCCTTTTTGTGAATAAATCTGATTTTTCCCACTTTATATAGCCCCTTTAAATTCATCCTTAGCCATTAATTTTGGTCAATAATTGAGGGTTTACTTTGGTCAAAGAAAGAATGAATCATTCTTCCATTTTGGGCCATGTCTTTTACTTCATTTTGGGCCTCATTTAAGCCCAATGACACAAGATTAATTTAGCCCAATATTTTTAATGCATAATACCTCAACAATCTCATGTTTTCAATGATTTCATAAAATGTTACGGTAATTAAATGGGTTCAAAAATGTACGGGGTGTTACATTTACACATAAAGGTGAGCTAAGGAGTTGGTGGACTTGTCATTAATTCACTACTTGAGAGCCTTGGTGAGTGATTGGAATGAAGGCATGAAGCTAGAGACTAGGCACACTTGAAAGTATCTCCCATTAGAGCAATAACATACATGGATAATAGCTTGGAGCATGGGAGGTCCAACAGAGTAAGAAAGAGAAAATAAACACCCTGCTCACTTTGGCGATATGAGGAGTATCGCCAAACTACCTTTGAGCTTGCTAAACTACTTGGAAGGCTTACCAAAGTTCATATTGGACTACCCACTTTAGTGATAGAGAGGATAGTTTGGTAGCACACCAAAGTGTTTGGTGAAGGGAGCATAAGCTCGCCAGAGTGCCTTCATGGGCTTATCTTTTATAGGTCACTTTTGGGCCTTTATGTAATAGTTAGCCTAAAACTATAAATAGCTAGTTTAGTCTTTAATAGTTTTGATATTGAGATTCTTCAGTTGAGGTAAGTTATGTTTTATGACTAGTAGACTTTGATTAGTGAATCGTATATACTATGTAGAATTGATGGAAGAAAGCATGATTAGGCCTTTGGACATGGCATTTTGGATGGATAATGTTGATAATAACATAGAAATACTGTACGTGTGATATTTACATATATGTATGGTGATCATTATATGTTCTTAATGTGAATATGACTAGTTGGACAAAAATAAGATCCTTTAGCATGTGTGTACAGATGAGTAATTATTGAAAGTCCTAATATGATTGAGTAAGATTTAGGAGATACATAGGCTCTACAGCTATGAAACCAGTGTAGACAAGATCCACACTTGGTGATGTGACTACTTATAATTACAGAGTAACGAGATGACTTGATATGTCTGATTGGATGACTTATATGTCTTTTATTATTGATATTGATATGTCTAATTGGATGGCTCATATGTCTTTTGTTGCTGACATTGATATGTCTAATTGGATCACTTATATGTTTTTTATTATTAACATTGATATGTTTGATAGGATGAGATTAGATGACTTATATGTTTTTTATTGCTGACATTGGTATGTGTGATTTGATGGCTTATATGTCTTTGATTGTTGACACTGATATGTCTGTTTGGTGACTTATATGTCTTGGTTAATTAACTTGAGGAATCCAGTTATTTGATTACTACCTATCATTGTAGACTATTTGATTTCTTGTGCTGATGAGTAACTGTAATTACGTGAATGTACCTTTGATTGGTTGATCAAGACATTAATTATCTCTAGGTTGATTTGGTTGTGGGTGACGAATCTATAGATTGTGATAGGTGATTGAGAGTAACCTCTAATAATGGTTAAACTGCAGAATAGTGAAAATAGGTGTGTGCAATCTTGATGATGCTAAGTGTCAGTAATCATGTTAGTGTTTGATGAACTTATCTCAAATGAAATAGAATACTTAGTAATACTTACTAGAGTTTTAACCAAAAGAGAAAATATAATTTGAGATCTTCAAATTTGTTGAGAAAACGTAATAAGTGGTGTCAACTTTGGTATGAAGTGACTATATGAGATTGTCATATTGATTTTATTAATTGTTGTATGTTGTTACGTGAACTATCTAAGTTGACTGATGATGCCTGCCAGTATGTGTAGTGTACTGATACTACTCTTGCCATATCCTTTTTGGGGTGTAGCTGTGTAATGAGCCACCAGGTCATTTTCTATATTTCCACATTATTTTGGCATTTAGAGCTTCCCCATAGCTGCCCCAAGTCATTTATGACTTGCAGGAGCTGACAATTCAATAACCGGGCAGTTTGTCTGGGTTTTAGAGCCAATTCCCTGTTTTGAAGTCTTCGTTGTTCAAAATTGGCTACCGGGCCTAAACTTTAGGTAAATGACCTCTTATGACAATTCTGATCATTCCATCATCTCTGGAACGTCAATTTTAGACTAGGGAGACCCTTGGTCCAGATCCCGAGGCTTCCGAACTTATTTTGGGCTATTGGGTAAAAAGTGATGAAAACGGCAATTTGGGTGTGGGACCCATATTTTCTCGAAACGACCCCGGATGGAAATTTCTATTGCGGCACTAATTCTTTAATATTGAATTTGATAGCATAGTCCATTTGCATTCACAGGATTCCGAACGAATCCCAAGGGTGCGTCGGAGACATGGCAAAAACCAAGTCATAGTTGGTTCACGCCATCAGCTGGTGCAGTCGCTTAAGAGGAGGTCGCTTTAGCGGCCTGGCACCACTTTAGCGGCTAGTCTTGGTCCTCGATGGTCCACTTAGGTGTATACATAATCTCTTTAGCAGACGCCGCTTAAGCGACGTTTGGTCCGCTTTAGCGGAGGTCGGCCTAGTCCATGGACCGCTTTAGCGGTAGTATGCCACTTTAGCGGTGACTGCTTTAGCGGTAAAGTAGGTGCTTGAGCGGCACCTGTAGTGCATTTAATCCCCCTTTCACCCATTTTTCTCTCATTTTCTCTAAGTGTTAGGCATTAAAAGTCCTAGAGAGATAGAGACAGAGGGGGGCGATTCTTAGGTGATCAAGGAAGGTTGGAGAGTTCGTCATAGCCTTTTTCCTCATCTTAATCCTTGTGAGTTTCGTCTAATTTCTCGATAAATTCTTCGTTTTAGGTTTAAATACCTAATTCATTTATGGGTTGATTTTGGATGTTTTGGAGTTTGGAATTTACCCATTTTTTAGGGTAAATGATCCTTGAGCCTTGAGAGACATTTTGACGGTTTTGAATTTATGATTTCATAAGCGGGGTGCCTCTCTACTTTGATAGTGGTATGGACTGCGTACACTTTACCCTCCCCAAACCCCACTTATGGGAATAACTGGGTATGTTGTTATTGATGTTATTTCGTAAGTGGGGCCCACATGGGATTTTTAGCTCGATTTTGGACCCAAAGCATTTATATGCAATACAAGTAGCATTATTATCATATTAATAAGTAGATTGTTATTTTGATAGTGTGCCATCGTGTGGAGGCTTCTCGAAAAGGAAATGTCCCAATTTAGCGAACTTTATCGAGCATTCTTCGGTGTCTAGGTGGGCTAGGCTTACCTTACTTATAGGTTGAGCTTTATTATGGTATTAGTATGATATTGTGCTAGTTTTGGGTTGGAAATTACTGTTTGGTTGCTTAGTTAGTGAAGTTTGGTTTATTTGACCGATTTGTGAGCCGTTTCGGAGGTAAAATCGACCCATTTACCCTTCCTTTAAGTCAAATGATGCTTTTAGGCTTATTTAGACTTATGTAATAACTTGTAGTAGAATTTCGGAGACTTAGTCATTTTCGGGTAGTAATCGTCTTAGTATGGACTTTCGAGTTTAGAAGAAGGCCCGTCGGCCCTCTTTTAGGTTATGCAATCTCTTTTAGCTCCTTGTAGACTTAGGAGGTTTTTGTTCGCAACATTACAGTAAATCTTGAGCCTTAGGCTATATAACATTTACCAAGTTCGGGGCTAGGCTAGTTATTGTAACTTTACCTTATAAGATCGGTTCGAGTTTGGTATCTATGACATAGTTATGGTGTTAAAGACCGGTTTGAGTCTGCCATCTATGATATGGTTATAGTTTTAAAGATCGGTTTAAGTTCGACATCTATGATATGGTTATGGTGTTAAAGATAGATACGAGTCCAGCACTTTATGGTTCATCTATGATATTACGAATCCGGTTTGAGTTCGATATTGCGTAGTATAAATGGTTTCACGAATATGGGATAATTGGTTGGTTATACCATGCTTAGTGTCTATAGATCTCCCCTTGATTGTATCCATCGGGCTTATTGAGTTCATTGGTATGTTCATGTGTTACAAAGTTTCATTTAAGCCTTACATACTCAGTACTTATTTCGTACTGACCCCTCTCGGGGAATTTACCTTACTTGCTGCAGGCGCAGGTACAGTAGGCCTCCCTAGTAGATTGCCAGTGTTAGCGGTTCTTTGGTGAGCTCCAGCTAATTCGGGGCTTCTCCGAGTCAGGGTGTATATATGTTTTGGTGATGTACATGTTGTATAAAGCGGGGACTTGTCCCGACTTTTGGTTTGTATTGGTCAATGAATCTGTTAGAGGCTTTTGTAGACGTACGTGGGTATATGTATCTAAGGTGACTCATGAAGTCTTGTTTTGATGGCCTCAACGGCCAAGTTTCTCAAATGTGTATATATATGCCATGATTCCCAATATCCATGATTTCCAATACTAATGGTTCATGTTCTTATGTGATAGTATTGTTCCGATGGCATGCATATGAATGTATGGAAGCATAGCTTGGTTCTCTCGGGCCTTATCGGCGTCGGGTGCCAATCATGCCTCGTTGGGATTCGGGGTGTGACAAAAGTGGTATCAAAGCAGGTCGTTCTAAGGATGTCTACAAAGCCATGTCTGAGTAGAGTCTTACTTATCGATGTGTTGTGCACCACATTTATAAGTAGGAGGCTACGGGACATTTAGGATGTTGTTTCTTTTCTTCATTCTAGATCGTGCAATAGAGCCAATGTTGTAAGTTGCATTGTATCTGATCTTGGTAATTGTTTTTCTTTTGTATAGTCAAAATGCCGAACACTAGAAGAGGAAGAGGTAAAAGTAAGCGGATAGATAGAATTGCTGGTGAAGGAACCAGTATACCACCACCTGATCAAGTTAATCAAGGCGAGACTGAGCATGAATTTGTGTCACGAGCTTCCTCCACTCCCTCTGTACCAGAAGAGTCGAGTAGCAGAAGCATACCTGTAAAAACACCAGTCAATACTACGGACCAGGATCTTAAAAATGTAGTTCAGATGTTAACACAGTTAGTGGTAGCCCAGAGTCAAGGACGAGCTGGTCCAATGACACATGATGATGATGCGGCTAGAGTAGCAAGTCGCAAAACACAGGATTTCCTAAAATTGGACCCTCCTATTTTCACAGCGTCAGATCCAAAAGCGGATCCACAGGACTTCGTGGATCAAATTTAGAGGGCCTTGGAAGTTATGCATGTGACAGGGGTCGAAACAGTTGAGCTTGCTGCGTATAGGCTGAAAGGAGAGGCGATATTATGTTATGAGGATTGGAAGAAATCTCGTGATATTGGTGCAAATCCACCTACATGGGAAGAGTTTAAAGTGGCTTTCCTCGATCATTATCTTCCTTATGAGATCCGGGAGGCACATGCGGATCAGTCCTAAATCTACGACAGGGAAATCTGAGCGTCAGGGAATACAGTTTGCAATTTAATTCCTTGGCTAGATATGCGCCAAATGTGGTGGCTATGATGACAGACAAGGTCCACAGATATGTGGACAGATTAGAGTCGTACTTGGTACGGGATTGCACTATTGCTGCCTTGAACAAAGACATGGATATAGCGAGAATTCAAGCCTTCGCCCAGAAAATGGAAGATCAAAGACAGAGACGAAGATTGCATGAGTTTGATAGGGGACAGTCCAAAAGGGCTAGACCTATGGGACCACCTATGATGTCCCAAGGAGGATCTAGGCCTCGTATGTTCCCTAGACCACCTAGACCATCGTTTTCTCATTCCATGGCAGGAGCTTATTCTCAGTTCCGAGGGTCTAGGGGTGGTCCATCGGGGCAGAGTAGCGGAGTTCATGGGTCATAGGCAGTAGGTTTTCCTCGTCAGCAGTGTCAGCACTGCGGGCGTATGCACACAGGTACATGTCGGTCGGGGACAAATGTCTGTTTTTGGTGTGGTATGCCGGGGCATATAGCGAGGGATTGTCCACAGCGGAGCAAGGGTGGTATACCACAACCGGCTGGGTCGGTTGTTGCATCATCAGCATCGGTTCCTTCACTAGGCCGAAGTGTACAACCTATTGGCCATGGTAGGGGTGCTAAAGGAGCAGCCAGTACTAGCGGGGTCCAGAATCGTACTTATGCTTTGGTGGACCGCCAGAATTCAGAGGCTTCCCCTGATGTTGTCACAGGTACATTATCCATTTTCTCACATAATGTATATGCACTAATTGAACCAGGTTCTACATTTTTCTATGTTACCCCATTGGTTGCTGCGAAATTTGCAAAGGCACCAGAATTATTAATTAAATCAATCGAAGTGTCTACACCGGTTAGTAAATATATTGTTGCAAAGAGAGTATATCGTAACTGTGTGGTAACTGTGTGTGGTCATGATACATTAGTCGATCTCATTGAATTAGACATGGTGGATTTTGATGTGATCATGGGAATGGATTGGTTGGCCTCTTGTTATGCCACGGTAGATTGCCGGGCCAAGAAAGTGCAATTTTGTTTTCCACAAGAAAGTGTTCTTGAATGGCAGGGTAATGTAGGGGCACCACGAGGGAGATTTATTTCCTATTTGAAAGCCAGAAAAATGATTGCTAAAGGATACATATGTCATTTAGTACGGGTGAAAGATACCGAAGCAGAACCACTAACTCCGCAGTCGGTTCCAGTGGTCAATGAATTTTTGGATGTATTTCCAGAAGATCTCCCAGGCGTACCCCCAGAACGGGAAGTCAAATTTGGTATTGATGTGATTTCGGGCACTCAGCCTATTTCTATTCCCCCATATAGAATGGCTCCAGCAGAACTGCTTGAATTGAAGGAGCAGTTGAAAGATTTGCTGGACAAGGGCTTCATTAGGCCTAGTATGTCCCCATGGGGTGCACCGGTATTATTTGTACGAAAGAAAAATGGCACATTGAGAATGTTTATTGACTACCGACAGTTGAATAAGGTAACGATCAAGAACAAATATCCCCTCCCTCGCATTGATGATTTGTTTGATCAGTTATAGGGTGCCAGGCGTTTTTCAAAGATTGACTTGAGGTCGGGTTACTATCAAGTTAGAGTTAGAGAAGAAGATGTACCCAAGACAGCTTTTCGAACACGGTATGGCCATTATGAATTTTTAGTTATGTCATTTGGATTAACAAATGCTCCAGCTGTGTTCATGGATTTGATGAATAGGGTGTTTAAGCCATTTCTGGACGTGTTCGTCACGGTATTTATAGATGACATCCTAGTTTATTCAAAATCATCGGAGGACCATGCTAATCACTTACGACAAGTGTTACAGATTCTCCGTGAGCGTAAGCTGTATGCAAAGTTCTCCAAATGTGAGTTGTGGTTGAAATCAGTTGCATTATTGGGCCACATAGTGTTAGATGAAGGTATACAGGTTGATACACAAAAGATTGAAGCAGTGAAAAATTGGCCAAGACCTACGACACCCACAGAAATTCGTAGTTTTCTTGGACTGGCAGGTTATTACAGAAGATTTGTGGAAGGTTTTTCCTCTATTGCAGCACCGTTAACAAAGCTTACACATAAGGCAGTAAAATTTCAGTGGAATGATGCGTGCGAGAAAAGCTTCCAAAGGTTGAAGGATAAATTAACCTCCACACCAGTTTTAGTGCTTCCCGAAGGTACCGAGGGTTATGTAGTGTATTGTGATGCTTTCGGGGTTGGCCTCGGATGTGTGTTGATGCAACATGGTAATGTCATAGCATATGCCTCACGACAGTTGTGGCCACACGAGAAAAACTATCCCACACATGATCTTGAATTGGCAGCAGTAGTTTTTGCTTTAAAGATATGGCGTCATTATTTATATGGGGTTCATGTTGACATCTATACGGATCACAAAAGCTTGCAATATCTTTTTAAGCAGAAGGAACTCAATTTGAGGAAACGAAGGTGGTTGGAGCTTTTAAAAGATTATGACATTGATATTCTTTACCACCCAGGCAAAGCAAATGTAGTAGCTGATGCATTAAGCCGTAAGGCAGTAGAAAGCACTAGTGGTCAGTTGAATGAAAAGCGTGAGATAATCAAAGATTTGAATCAATTAGCCAGCTTGGGAGTTCACCTTATTGAATCCTCAGATGATAGAGTTATTGTGCAGAATGCAGCAGAATCCTCTTTAATAACTGAAGTGAAAGAGAAACAGTCTGCGAATTCTATGTTATTGCAGTTAAATGAAAATGTACAGCAGAATTTGACAAAGGCATTTGATCTTACACCGAAAGGGGTACTTCAATGTCAAGAGAGATTATGTGTACCGAATGTAGATGAGTTGAGGACACGAATTATGACAGAGGCACATCATTCGCGTTATTCTATTCATCCGGTTGCTACTAAAATGTACCATGAATTGAAAGAAGTGTATTGGTGGGGCAACATGAAAAAGAACATTGCAGAATTTGTCGCGCAATGCCCAAATTATCAACAAGTGAAAGTGGAACATCAGAAATCGGGAGGTTACATGCAATGTATCAATCTTCCAGTCTGGAAATGGGATATGATTAACATGGGTTTCATTACGGGTTTGCCTCGTACATTGCGGAAGTTTGATTCTATATGGGTCATAGTGGATAGGCTTACCAAGTCAGCGCATTTTCTACCAGTCAAGACAACCTATACAGCTGAGGATTATGCGAAGTTATATGTGCAAGAGATAGTACGATTGCATGGCATTCCACTTTCTATCATATCAGATAGAGGAGCACAGTTCATAGCGCACTTTTGGAGATCCTTTCAGCAGAGTTTGGGTACACGGGTGAATTTGAGTACGGCTTTCCATCCTCAGACTGATGGACAAGCAGAACGTACTATTCAGACACTTGAAGATATGCTACGAGCTTGTACGTTAGATTTTCAAGGAAGTTGGGATGACCATTTGCCTCTTATTGAATTTGCGTATAACAATAGCTATCATTCAAGTATTAAAATGGTACCTTATAAAGCTTTGTACGGAAGGAAATGTAGATCACCAATAGGGTGGTTTGAAGGAGGTGAAACTTCTTTACTTGGGCCAGATATTGTTCATCAGGCTATGGAAAAGGTTAAAGTGATCCAACAACGGTTACAAACGGCTCAAAGTCGTCACAAGTCATATGCCGATATTTGAAGAAGAGGTCTTGAATTTGCCATAGGTGATTGGGTGTTTTTAAGGTGTCACTGATGAAAGGGGTAATGCGGTTCGGAAAGAAAGGAAAATTGAGTCCACGTTACATAGGCCCATATGAAGTTATTAGAAGATTTGGGCAAGTTGCTTATGAATTAGCACTACCTCAAGAACTTTCTTCTGTCCACCCCGTATTTCATGTTTCGATGCTTTGAAAATGCATAGGAGATCCATCTCGTATTGTTCCCATTGAAGATGTTCAAGTTACAGAGGATCTTACTTATGAAGAGGTACCCAATGCTATACTAGACCGACAAGTGAAAAGATTGAGGAATAAAGACATAGCTTCCGTGAATGTCCTTTGGCGAAATCAACACGTAGAGGAGATCACATGGGAAGCGGAAGAAATGATGAGATCCAAGTATCCCTATCTATTTCAAATGAATGAGGAAGTTCAAAGTGCGGAAATGGAACAATGACAAGTAAGTATTCATGAGCCTTAAGTGTTTATGTACATGTATGCTAATATAAGATGCAATTGTTGTAATTGAAGAGATATTGTTAACATTCGAGGACGAATGTTCCTAAGGGGGGAAGAATGTAACACCCCGTACGTTCCCAACCCTACTTGACGACACTAAATAATATGTACGTAGGTATCGAGAGCTATAAGTATGCATTTGGTAATGCTATTGGTGAGATAATTGAATTTGGCTCTTGTTATGTGATTAAACTTGCATAGAAGGTGTTTAGCAATTTTCATGGCGCATTTGTGGGGTTCAAATGAGGCTAATAGTACCTCAAAACAAAGTGTATTAAGGTTAAGAAGTAAGTTAAAGGATAGGACTTGAAGTATCTAACCGAACCCGCAAAGAAAAGTCGAAAAATGAATTTTTTGAAAAATTTTAAGGAGGGGCGCGTTTGGGACCGTGCCACGCCGCTCTGGGCTAAAATTTTTAGTCCAGGGGAAGTAAGTTGGCGCGCCCAAGAGCGTTCCATCTTGGTTTTTCCACTTTTTCGAAAGTTGGAAATTTCTAAGTCCCAAGGGTATCCGGGGACGTATCGAGCCGATTTTTGCTATGTTTATTCTACAACCAAGAGTATATACATGAAATGAATGACATATTATATTGGTATGACAAAATTACTCGAGAACGAATTTGGAGTCAAAATGACAGTTTTGCCCTTAAGGTCAAAATAAGCCAAACGTGGCTAGAATCACTTGTTTTTGGGATTGAGGCTAAAGATATGAATAGTGTGAGTGGGAATATTGTTGTAACGTGTATAAGATGACTTACACATGAGGAATTATTGATTTTATTGGGTTAAGTGAATTGGGCCCAAAAAGGACCCAAAAATGAAAAGAAACCATGGCCCAAAATGGGTCAAATGACCCATTCTTTCAAAGACCTTCTAGACTTAGCATTAAATGCTATAAATGTGTCTAAGGATGGAAATAAAGACTTACATAAAGGACCACAAAATCTGATTTTTATTTCACTTGAACTCCCATGCCTTTTAAGATATTTTCTCAACATTTCTCTCAAACCCTAAAGAACCCAAAGTTCATCTTGGAGCAAGATCATCCTATTCCAAGCCTTGGTAAGTATTTATTATCATGGATTACCATATTATATGCATGGAAGATTATGTATATTATGCTAGTTATGTTGGCAAGGTGGTGAATAGTGTATTTTTGCTTTGATGGAAGATGTGCTATCTTGGTGATTTGAACTTGAATTATGGCTTGTGCCTTTGATGAAAGATCATGGTACGGATAAAATATGATCGTGTATGGCGTTATTTTGTTATGGAACTTGTTATTTTTCTATAAGTTCAAATTGTGGGATTTTTCTATAAGTTCAAAAATGTGGTCAATGATCAAGTATGGGTGGCAAGTCTAGGGGCATAAGCCTAGCTCGACTCGATCCCGATGTATTGATTTATGGGTGGCAAGTCTAGGGGCATAATCCTAGATCGACTCGATCCCGATGCATTGATTTATGGGTGGCAGGTCTAGGGGCATAAGCCTAGCTCGACCCGATCCCAACATGACGATATGTTATGTAAAGACCCACTGATCAGTAGGGGCCCGGGTACATTGTGACACATGTATTGACAAGCAAGCATTGAATGTAAAGAAAGTAATGGAAGTAATAAAAGCAATTCACATGATTTTCCAAAATGCAAAAATGGTGACTTACTCACATTGACTAGTCATTTGTATTGAGTTCATTGGTATGTTCATGTGTTACAAAGTTTCATTTGAGTCTTACATACTCAGTACTTATTTCGTACTGAACCCTCTCGGGGAATTTACCTTACTTGCTGCAGGAGCAGGTACCAGTAGGCCTCCCCAATAGATTGCCAGTGTTAGCGGTTCTTTGGTGAGCTCCAGCTAATTCGGGGCTTCTCCGAGTCAGGGTGTATATATGTTTTGGTGATGTACATGTTGTATAAAGCGGGAACTTGTCCCGACTTTTGGTTTGTATTGGTCAATGCATCTGTTAGAGGCTTTTGTAGACGTACGTGGGTATATGTATCTAAGGTGACTCATGAAGTCTTGTTTTGATGGCCTCAACGGCCAAGTTTCTCAAATGTGTATATATATGCCATGATTCCCAATATCCATGATTTCCAATACTAATGGTTCATGTTCTTATGTGATAGTAGTGTTCCGATGGCATGCATATGAATGTATGGAAGCATATCTTGGTTCTCTCGAGCCTTATCGGCGTCGGGTGCCAATCATGCCTCGTTGGGATTCGGGGTGTGACACTTTCACCACCCCAGCCATTGGTGGGCAGGGGGCAGCCAGGCACCACCGGGGTTTATTTTTTCTTTATTGCTCAGAGATACCTTGGTCCAGTTATTGGGATTAGTTGTGGTGCACCATCTAATGATGCCTAGTTTGCAGATCAAAGTGGTATAGATGCAAGGGCGTAACCTATAACTGCGGCTCCCAAAGTTGAGATCCCTCCAACACTGGTAGTCGCCTAGCTTGCTATGTCTATTGAGGAGCAGAAGATATTGGGTTGATTTCTGATATTGACTCCACTGAGGTTTATAGGGGCTCCAGGCGAGGATGTATTTGAGTTCTTGACTGCTTGCAAGGATAGGCTCCTTAATTTGGGCCTAGTTGAGGCTCATGGGGTGGACTACACCACTTTTCAGTTAGACTAGGCAACTAGACATTGGTGGAGAGGTTATCTTGATTCCAGGCCAGCTGGATCTCCCCCTATCACATGGAATCAGTTCTCCGAGGCTTTCTTGGACAAGTATATGTCTTGCAGCCGTCATGAGCACCTAAAAGATCAGTTCGCCCGCTTATAGTAGGGTTCTATGTCAGTGGTTGAGTATGAGGCACGGTTCCACGAGTTGTCCAGACATACTACTGCGATCTTGTCTACCGAGTATGAGAGGATTCGGTGTTATGTTAGGGGACTAAGACTTTCTCTTCTTATGGCTACTCAGAGTTTGGTTGTTACTGGTAGGTCCTTCATTGAGATTTCTGACTATGCCTAGACTATGGAGGAGATACATCATGAGGCCCAAGGGGGCAGCGATAAGCGACCACATCATCAGGGCAATTTAAATGGAAGCCATAGTGGCTCACAGTTTAGAGGCAGAGGTTCTCAGGGTAAGTACCCTCCATGTCAGTCTTTCTAGCCCCAGGGTCAATCTAGTAGGCCCGTTTAGGCAGCACTCCAGATTACTGATGGAGGTCAGTCCATCTTCAGTAATTACCATGGCCTGAGCCGTGACCAGTCTTCGAGAGGTGTACATTCTGGATCTTCTAGACGAGATGGCTATTCCGGGTCAGTCGAACCTTCTAGATAGAGTGGTGTTTCTGGGCCTTTCTATACTTGTGGAGTGATTGGTCATTTCGCTAAGGAGTGTCCCTAGCGTGGGGCGATTCAGCCTGCAACTCAGAGTGTTCAGTCGATCAGATTTGTGCCTCCTCCAGCTAGAAGTGTTGGTGCTTAGGGTCGCAAGAGTAGCCCCCAGGGTTCTCGAGGAGGTTCTCAGGCAGGTAGGACAAGCAATCGGTCAGACGCCCAGCCTGGTGGCGGGCGAGGTCATTTATATATTTTTCCTGGTAGGCCAGAGGTAGAGTCTTTGAATGTTGTTATTACAAGTACGATTTCAGTATATCGTTAGCCGGCTGTTGCTTTATTTGATTGGAGATCCACCTATTCATATGCACCGCGGTTAGAGTTATCTTGGGAGCCTTTATCTGTGTCGTTACGTGTATCTACTCCCGTGGGTGATTCTTTAGTAGTGGATCGGTTTTATAGATTATGTGTTGTGACTGTTCGAGAGTTTGATACTCGGACTGATCTTATTGTGTTAGACATGGTGGACTTTGATTTGATTCTTGGCATAGACTGTTTATTCCCTTATCATACAGTTTTGGATTTTTTCGCCAAGACTGTTACCTTGGCCCTGCCTAGCGTACCCTTGGTTGTGTGGTAGGGTTCTTTTAGCAGCGCGTCGATAGGGATTATTACTTATATTTGAGCTAGGAGATTGGTGTCAAGGGGTTGCGAGTCTTATCTTGCTTATATCCGTGATGTCCACGCAGAGAGTCCTTCACTTGATTTTGTTCCTATAGTCCATGACTTTTGTGATATTTTTCCTACCGACCTACCAAACCTTCCTCTTGAGCGTGATATTGAGTTCTTTATTGATCTTGAGCTGGTCACCCGACCTATTTCTATGGCACCTTACCGTATGGCTCCTGCTGAGCTTAGGGAGCTGAATTCACAGCTCCGGGATTTTTGGGTAAGGGTTTTATTAGACCGAGTGAATCGCCTTGGGGTGCTCCTGTCTTATTCGTAAAGAAAAAGGATGGTCCTATGCATATGTGTATTGAATATAAACAGCTGAATAGGGTGACCGTGAAAAATAAGTACCCTATGCCTCGCATTGATAATTTATTTGACCAACTTCAGGGTACGGTAGTTTTCTCTAAGATTGACTTAAGATTGGGTTACCATCAGTTGAGGATTTGGGTTGAGGACATCCTTAAGACAGCCTTCAGGACTCGGTATGGCCATTATAAGTTACTGGTGATGTCTTTTGGGTTGACCAATGCCCCAACAACGTTTATGGATTTGATGAATCGAGTTTACACGCCCTATTTGGACTCCTTTGTGATTGTTTTCATTGATGACATATTGGTGTATTCGAGGAGTAGGGAGGAGCACGAGCAACATTTGAGGATTGTGCTTCAGACTTTGAGAGATCACAGGCTTTATGCCAAGTTCTCAAAGTGTGAGTTTTGGCTCGATTCTGTTACATTCCTAGGTCATCTGGTATCTAAGGATGGGATTATGGTAGATCCAGCGAAGATAGAGGCTATTCGTAATTGGTCCAGACCTACATCTCCAACTGAGGTTCATAGTTTTATTGGTTTGGCAGGTTACTACAGACGATTTATTGAAGGTTTTGCTTCTATTGCATCGCCTATGACCAAGTTAACTAGGAAGGAGGTTCCTTTTCAGTGGTCCATTGAGTGTGAGTCAAGTTTTCGGAAGCTCAAGGAGATGCTCACTTCGGCTCATATATTGACTATTCCTGTTAAGGGCGAGGGGTATACAATTTGTTGTGATGCTTCCGGTGTTGGTTTGGGTTGCGTTCTAATGCAGCAGGGCCGAGTTATTGCTTATGCGTCGAGGCATCTTAAGGTTCATGAGCGCAACTACCCCACCCATAACTTGGAGTTGGCGGCAGTAATTTTTGCGCTTAAGATTTAGAGGCATTACTTGTATGGTGTTCATTGCGAGATCTACACTGACCATCATAGTATTCAACACCTTATGACTCAGAGGAAGCTAAATTCTAGACAGCACAGATTGATTGAGTTACTGAAGGACTATGACATCTCTATTCTTTACCATCCGAGCAAGGCGAACGTGGTAGCGGACGCCTTGAGCTGAAAGACGGTGAGTATGGGTAGTTTGGCCTCTATTTCTGTTTCAGAGCAGCCATTGGCTTGAGACAACATTACTGGTGGAGTGGCATGAAGAGAGATATAGAGGACTTTGTAGCTCGTTGCCTATGTTGTCAGCAGGTAAATGCCAAGCATTAGAGACCAGGTGGATTACTCCAGAGGCTACCCATTCCTGAATAGAAATGGGAGCGTATTACTATGGACTTTGTGACTAGTTTGCCTTGTACTTCCCGTAGTTTTAATAGTATTTGGGTCATAGTAGATCGGTTGACCAAATTGGCTCATTTAATCCCGATTCAGGTTTCCTTCAGTGCCGAGAGGTTAGCCCGTATCTATGTTCATGAGATAGTCGTTTGCACGGAGTGTCAGTGTCCATTATTTAATACAGAGGCACGATGTTCACTTCTAGTTTTTAGCAAACTTTTTAGGAGGAGTTGGGCACTCAGGTTGATCTTAGCACCGCATTTCATCCCCAGATCGAATGACAGTCGGAGTGAACTATTCAGGTCTTGGAGGACATGTTCCGCACTTGTGTGATGGACTTTGGAGGTTAGTGGGAGCAGCACTTAGCCTTAACGGAGTTCGCTTATAATAATAGCTACCATTCGAGTATTGATATGGCACCATTTGAGGCATTATATGGTAGGCATTGTCGGTCTCCGATTGGCTAGTTTGAGACTTCAGAGATTAGCCCCCGTGGTACTGACCTACTTCATGAGTCGTTGGATAGGGTACGGGTGATTCAGGATAGGTTGAGGGCAGCCCGGAGTAGGCAGAAGAGCTATGCTGATTGTAGACTTCGTGCCTTGAAGTTTGGAGTTGGTGACCAGGTTTTCCTCTGTGTATCGCCCATGAAGGGCGTGATGAGGTTCGGGAGGAAGGGTAAGCTCAGCCCTCGATAT
Source organism: Capsicum rhomboideum (assembly GCA_031232105.1). Lineage (NCBI taxonomy): Eukaryota > Viridiplantae > Streptophyta > Magnoliopsida > Solanales > Solanaceae > Capsicum > Capsicum rhomboideum. The sequence goes on along the minus strand of CP124708.1, from coordinate 47,384,610 downwards.
ATTGGTCCATTCGAGATACTTTGGATTGTTGGGGAGGTAGCTTATTAATTGTCCTCGTCCCCAGACGTCTCAGCTGTTCATCTAGTTTTCCATGTCTCTATGCAGCGGAGTTATATCCCAGATGAGTCGCATGTACTTTGGTGGGACACGGTTCAGTTGGACGAGAGTTTGGCATTCGTGGAAGAGCCAGTCCTTATTTTAGCCAAAGATGTCAGGCGGTTGTGCTCTAGAGAGATTCCAGTGGTTAAGGTTCAGTGGAGGCATCGTCCAGTTGAGGAGGCTACCTGGGAGATCGAGAGTGAGATGCGGACCCAGTATCCCCACTTGTTTGATCCTTCAGGTACATCTTTACCCTTTACTTTTGCGGACGAAAGTCCTTTTAGTAGTGGATATTGTAATGACCCTCCAGGTCATTTTTTGTATTTCCATATTATTTCGGCGTTTAGAGCTTTCCTATAGCTTCCCCAAGTCATTTATGATTTGATGGAGCTGACAGTTCGGTTACCGGGCAGTTCGTTTGGTGTTAGAGCCAATTCCTTGTTTTGAAGTCTTCGCTATTCAAAATTGACTACCAGACCTAAACTTCAGGTAAATGACCTCGTATGCCAATTCTGACAGTTCCATCAGCTTAGAAACGTTGATTTTAGGCTAGGGGGACCCTTGGTCCGGGTCTCGAGGCTTCCGGACTCATTTTGGGCTATTGGATGAAAAGTGATGAAAACGGCCATTTAGGTGTGGGACCCACATTTCATCGAAACAACCCCGGATGGAAATTTTGATTGCGTTGCTGAGTCCTGAATGTCGAATTTGATAGGATAGCATAGTTCTTTAGCGTTCAGGGGATTCCGAACGAATCTAGAGGGTGCGTCGGAAACTTGGCAAAAACCAAGTCATAGCTGGTGCAACCGCTTAACCGGAGGTCGCTTTAGCGGCCTGGGCACCGCTTTAGCGGCTAGCACTGGTCCCCGATAGTCCGCTTAAGTGGAGACCTTAATGCTTTAGCGGATGCCTCGTAAGCGACATTTGGTCCGCTTTAGCGGAGGTCTGCCTGGTCCATGGACTGCTTTAGCGGTCAAGTGGGCGCTTAAGCGGCACCTGTAGTGCATTTAATCCCCTTTTCACCCATCTTTCTCTCATTTTCTCTAAGTGTTGGGCATTAAAAGTCCTAGAGAGATAGAGAAAGGGAGGGGGGCTATTCTTGGGTGATCAAGGGAGGTTGAAGAGTTCGTCAAAGCCTTTTTCCTCTTCTTAATCCTTGTGAGTTCCGTCTAATTTCTCGATAAATTCTTCATTGTAGGCTTAAATCCCTAATTCATTTATGGGTTGATTTTGGATATTTTGGAGCTTAGAATTTACCCATTTTTTAGGGTAAATGATCCTTGAGCCTTGAGGGACGTTTTGACGGTTTTGAATTTATGATTCCGTAAGCGACCCCCATATGGGACTTTTAGCTCGATTTTAGACCCAAAGCATTTACATGCAATACGGGTATCATTATTATTTTGTTAATGAGTAGATTGTTAATTTGATAGTGTGGCATCATGCGAAGGCTTCTCCGAAAGGAAAAGCCCCAATTTAGCGGACTTTATCGAGCATTCTTCGGCGTCCAGGTAGGATAGGCTTACCTTACTTATAGATTGAGCTTTATTATAGTATTAGTATGATATTGTGCTAGTTTTGGGTTGGAAATTATGGTTTGGTTGCTTAGTTAGTGAAGTTTGGTTTATTTGGCCGATTTGTGAGCCGTTTCGGAGGTAGAATCGACCCATTTACCCTTCCTTTAAGTCAAATGATGCTTTTAGGCTTATTTAGACTTATGTAATAACTTGTAGTGGAATTTTGGAGATTTAGTCATTTTCGGGTAGTAATCACCTTAGTATGAACTTTCGGTTTTAGAAGCAGGCCCCACTTACCCTCTTTAGGTTGTGCAATCTCTTTTAGCTCCTTGTAGACTTAGGAGGCCTTTGTTCGCAACATTACAGTTAATCTTAAGCCTTAGGCTATATAGCATTTACCAAGTTCGGGGCTAGGCTAGTTATTGTGACTTTACCTTGTAAGATCGGTTCGAGTCCAGCATCTATGATATAGTTATGGTGTTAAATACCGATTTGAGTTCGCCATCTATGATATAGTTATGGTGTTAAAGACTGATTCGAGTCCGACATCTATGATATGGTTATGCTGTTAAAAACCGATTCGAGTCCGACACTTTATGGTTCATCTATGATATTGCGAATTCGGTTAGACTTCTGCTTAAAACTGATTGAGTAGTAAAGGGTTCTCCTATCGACTTAGATTCTAATAGGTACCCACACGATCTAGTAATTTGGATCATGACAATACAAGCAAAACTATTAACAAAGAATAGGGAGAGAGGAAAAAAAGAGTTCGGATGCACAATATTTCATCTTATCTTATATCAGATGTGTGCGATGACCCATCATTCATAATTTAATGCTAGTAGCATCAATGCTCTCAAGTGCATCAACTGGAAATCCAACTCGAGGCAGAGTACTATTCTACCACTAGATTACTTGTGTTTTATTATTGATATGTCTAATATATTCTTCTATAAGTGTACTAATTTCTAGACACGTATATTGCATGTGTATTCCACGCTAATTAGTAAATATTTTAAAGTATGACATTAGATAATTCAATGTGATAAAGTATGACATTAGCTATGCAAATCTTCTAATATATCAATATTCGACTTGGCAATTTCTTTGTGTTTCGATATTTCAGTATTATACAAATTAACTTTAAGTATGTGTAACATCGATTATGATTGCAAGTACTTTATATTAATTGGACAGATTTATTATTTTGAAATGTCATGAACGTCTGCCTTATAGGCAAGCGTTAGAACGTCTGCCTTATAGGCAAGCGTTAGAACGTCTGCCTTATGGGCAATATATTTAGTTCTAACTTTTGCCTATAAGACAAAACTTCTGGTCAATTGTGCATGTTTATTGTTTTGAAATGTCATGAACGTCTGTCTTATTAGCAAGAGTTAGAACATTTGCTTTAGAAAAAAAATTTTATTAAGCGAGATCAAAAAATCAAGAACCCCATTATGGGAGCCATTTTTGTAAGACTTTTATTACGGGAAACAAAAGACTAGCTAATTTTAGGGCCTTTTTTAAAAACCCGTAGTGCTTTCTGTTTGGGCCAAAATTTAAGATTTCTTTGGGCTGAAACAGCGGATGACCCCCAAGGCCCCAACAAACCCCTAGAGCTTCTCGTCTTGTATGTACACAGAAAACTCTCTTTCAGGGCACTGCTGACTGCTGAGCAAATGGAAGACATTGAAGATTTACTGGTGGGTTCCGGTGCCGGAGTGCCTCCTGGGTTCCGGTTACCGGTGCAGGCGGCTGTTGGATTCAATCCAAAGCAAAGGAAAAAGAACGGTGTAACGAAGCCAACACTAGTCCAAGACTCTCCTGCACCTAAAATACCTGGCACTCAGGTGTCTCTTTTATTTAAGATTCAATTTTTTTGAAGAATTCCTGTTACACAATGATTGCTTTTGTTAGTTAGTCTTGTGTATTTTTGTTTGATAATGATATATTTGTGTGGGTGTGAATGTGAATGTGAATGTTGCAGACTATTTACATCAAGACATTTGGATGTTCTCATAATCAGGTACACTTGTGTTCGCTCAATTATGCACATGCTGATAGATACATGATCGTTTTGATACTTCTCTATACTTCTTATTATTGATCTAAACTTTAACTTCCTCAGAAAGACTTGCTTGATAGTTGAAATGTGACTTGTAGGCAAAAAAAGTACTTGGGATTAATATGCATTAATTGTTTTTGTAAGAAGGTAAAGAAACCCAACAACATCATACCAATTATAGTCCCACAGGTGGGGTCTTTGGATGTACACAAACTTCCTTCTACCTTTGTGCGGTGAAGACGTTGTTCTCAATATAACCTCGACCCTCGGCTTTTTAAAACATGGTTTGAAAGAAATGGAAGAGTAAAAAGTTACGATAAAAATATTAAAGAAAGAAAAGACTGACAATAAAAATATTTAGAGATAACCAAAGTAGAAGGAACAACAATAGTAATGAAATCGAAGAATAAGACAATGCTATAATAATAATAATAATAATAATAATAATAATAATAATAATAATAATAATAAAGGTAAGAAAATAGGTAGAGGCTCCAGACTAGAACTCTGTTCTAACGCTTGACTACCTTCTAATCGTCTACCCTAATTCTTGACCTCCATACTCTCGTATGTAGGGTCATTGTCCTTGCTAAACTGAAATTTGTCATGACCTGTCTAATCACCTCTCCCCAATTCTTTCTCGGTCTACCTCTACCTCTCCTCAAACCTATCATCGCCAACCTCTCGCACCTCTCCTCTCAGGCATCTGTGCTCCTCAACTTCATATGCTCAAACAATCTTGGTCTCGCTTCCCACATATTGTCCACCACAGAGTCTACTCCCACCTTACCCCGTATATCTTCGTTCCTAATTTTGTCTCTTGTATTATGTTGACATATCCATCTAGGCATCCTCATTTTTGCTACTTTTATCTTTTATACATGTGAGTTTTTGACTGGCCAACATTCACCCGCGCAGCATGGTCAGTCTAACAACCACTCTATAGAAACTACTTTTAAGACTCAGTGACACATTCTTATCACATAGGACACCAGTTGCGAGCCTTAATTTTTTCCACCCTACCCCAATACAATGTGCTACATCCTCATTGATCTCCCCATTTTCTTGGATTATAGACCCAAGATAATTGAAGCTTCCTCACGTCCTCATATGCATCTTGTGATGCGACACTGAACTTGCAATTCATGTATTCTATTTAGTCCTGCTCAACCTGAAGCCTTTAGACTCAAGGGTCTGTCTCCAAATCTTCAGTTTATGGTTAACTACGTTGCGCATCTCGTTGATCAATACTATGTCCTCTGCATATAAAATACACCATGATACTTCCTCTTGAATATGATGTGTCAATTCATTTATCAGCAGGGCAAATAAGAACGGGTTGAGAGTTGATCCCTAGTGGAGCCCCATCTCGACTGGGAAGTGTTCTGACTCTCCTTCCCCTGTCCTCACTAGTATATTGGCTCCATTGTACATGTCCTTAATCACCCTAATGGATGCCACATATGCACTCCAAGAATCTCCATAAAATGAACACAATATGTAAGTCTTTTTCCTCTTAGTGTACTGCTCCAACAATCTCCTTAAAAGGTGAATGATTTCTGTTGTTGATCACCCTGACATGAATCTGAAATGGTTCTCGGGAATAGACACGTTCATCTTCATCTTCATCTTCATGTCGATCACCCTCTCCCAAACTTTCATAGTGTAGCTTAGTAGTTTGATATCTCTATAGTTGCAGGGTAAAGAAATCCAGATGCCAGATAATGAATTTTATAAAAAAGGAGTATAAGACCTTGCAGCGTAGTTTGGAAACAGTTAAGTGGCATCTTTTGTATCGAGGAAATAGAATTTCAGGAGGGCTAACAGATATATTATTATACTGCTTTTCCTACTTATTTTCATCTGTTAAGCTCTGTGTGAGTGCGTTCTGCTCTAAAATTTCAGCAAGACTAGTTGGAAATTGCAGGTTTGTTTCTGAATAAGTAAGGCTTGGGATTTACGTGTATATCTGCTTTTTGAATGTTGAAAGAGAACTTGGAGTTCTCTGATAGTACATTGAAAAGAGGGGACCTTAACAGTGCTACTTATATACAAAAAAAAAGAGAACATAAGCAGTGTTATTTTTTAATAAGGTAATATTATTAATGAATCACGGTACTAAGATAGTACAGTGCAGATACAAAGAGTAGAAAATCTGTAGAGGATGAATTTGAAGAAGTAAGATACTCGTTTTATTCATTATATCTTATGGTATTTGACTAAACATGATTTATAATTTAAGTTCAATTAACAACTTAAATCATGTTTTGTCAAATACCACAAAAATTAATGATAGTAGACGAAAAATATTAATGCAATGGTTGAGAAATTTGTTTGATAGAGAGAGCATCACAACAAAAGTTTATATTTGAAAAGATTAATTAGTTTGAAATCTTGAAAATTGTATACACATAAAGTGGTGTCAAACTTTTGAGAACTTCTCAAAACAGAACATGTCCGAAAATTTGGAACACAGGGAGAACTGATTTTAAGTTAAGGAACCCATCAAAGTTCATGAATCTTTATATAATAAAACAGGCTGTTTGTTGAGAAATGAGGAAAAAACATTCAAGGGGTTGCCTACTAAGGATAGTTACTGAATAATATTGCCTTCTACAATAAATTAAGAATATTATGCTTGATCAGCTGATATCTGGCCAAAGCTGCATGATTTTTAAGTGACTGGTAGTAGCAAAATAAGAAATCATTTCACTTGGTCAGAGGTAAGAAGCCAGCAAACTAAAGATGGAAATTATATAGGAACAATTAGCTAGACCATTTCTAAGAGGCTGAAGGATCCTGCATCTATTTAGCTCTGCTATTGTTACTAAATGTAAGTTCCTTTTACATTTGTTTTGATTGTCTTATTTTCCTGATTCGGCAGAGTGATTCCGAATATATGGCTGGCCAGCTTTCAGCGTATGGTTATGCTCTGAGTGATAACCCTGATGAGGCAGACCTCTGGATGATAAATACGTGAGACGTTTTTCCTCTTTTCAGTATGCATACTTGTCTTTGGTTTTCATCTGGAAATAAGGAAGCCTTGCTCAGTATCAATCTGTAAGTTGAAACATTTGCATAGCTAAAAACAAATACTCCCTCGGTTTCAAAAAGAATGACCTGTTTTGACTTGGCACGGAGTTTAAGAAAATAAAAAAGACTTTTGAATTTTGTGTTCTTAAATTAAAGTTATGTGAAATGTACCAAAGCCCTTTATTCTTGTGGTCTTAAACATGCCACGTGGAAAGTTGGAATTAAAGTGTTGCCAAAAAAGAAAAGGGTCATCCTTTTTTAAACGAACTAAAAAAGAAAGTAGGTCATTCTTTTTTAAACGGAGGGAGTATTTGTTAAGAGGCTTACTACTCATGGCTTCTGATTTCTCTGCTACACTGCATCTATTTCGTTTTCACCACCTAATTGAGGATGATATCTGTCTCAACTCAATTCCCCATTAAGCCACCCAAATATCACTAGCCGATTGAACCATGGCAATTCGATAAGCAAATACATTACATAATATCTTATGACACAATTTATCTAAACGTGATGACACCTTACCCTTACCTGTTAGGCGAAACCCAAAAACATTTCAAGACCAGAACATGAAATTTAAGATATGTGAATTTAAGTATAAAAGCAAAAGATACCAAAATATAACAAATTTTAAAAATAGATATAGTGCGGAAAGATGAAAACACCCGAAAATCTGGTAATTCAAGTCATGAGCTTCTACGAATAGTTTAATGCAAATGTCTCATAAAAAATAACTCTGTCTAAATAATAAGAACAACATATAGAGTAAAAGAAAGTCTCTAGGGTGCTGTGTATGGGATCAAGCAGCTCATCACGATAGTTTAAATCAACTCCTCATTACTCACTAGCTCGACTGGTACTAGGGTTAGAATCTGCACAAAAAGTGAAGTGTAGTGTCGTATGAACACCAACACGTACCTACAAGTATCATCAACTACCCCCAACAAGGTAGTGGCGAGAGTTGGATTGAATATACTCACTTAAACCCCCTGTATAAGGAACATATAATACAACAACAACAACAACATACCCAGTGTATTCCCACCAATCAAACAAAAGTCATAGAAACAAACAAGAAGAAGAGAGAACACAATACTATATACGGGAATAGGCAAGGCACCCACAAAGTAGCACTATAGACTATTTATTCAGGGTTACAAACATCTCCAAAACAACACTAACAAGAATATGCCCAAGAAACAACAGGCACTGATACACAAAAACATTCCTTCCTACACAATAAGGACTCCTTCCTATCCCCTAACCCTCTACCCTAATACGCGACCTCCACATCTTCCTATCAAGGGTCATGTCCTCTGTAAGTTGTAACTGAGCCATGTCGTGCCTAATTACCTCCATCCAATATTTCTTCGGCCTACCTCTACCCCGCCTCAAACCATCCACAGCCAACCTTTCACACCTCCGTACTGGAGCATCCGTGCACCTCCTCGTCACATGCCCGAACCAACGCAACCTCACCTCCTGCATCTTATCCTCCACCGAAGCCACTCCCAACTTTTCTTGAATAATCTCGTTTCTAACCCTATCCTTCCTGGTAAGTCCACACATCCATCGCAACATCCTCATCTCCGCTACTTTCAACTTTTGGATGTGGGAGTTTTTAACTGGCCAACACTCCGCCCCATATAACATGGCCGGACGGACGACCCCTCTGTAGAACTTACCTTTGAGCTTCAGAGGCACCTTCTTATCACACAGAACTCCCGACGCGAGCCTCCATTTCAACCACCCAGCACCAATACGGAGCGAGACATCCTCGTCAATGTCGCCATTCCCCTGAATCATAGACCCTAGATACTTGAAACTCTCCCTCTTCTGAATGGCCTGAGAATCCAGCTTCACTACCCCCTCTGCCTCGTGCGTCGAATCGCTAAACTTACATTCCAAGTACTCCGTTTTAGTCCTGCTCAACCTAAACCCTTTAGACTCAAGGGTCTATCTCCAAACCTCCAACTTATCATTAACTTCTCCCCGGGTCTCGTCAATTAGTACCACATCATCAGCAAATAGCATACACCAAGGCACCTCCCCTTGGATACGCCGCGTCAAAACATCCATCACCAAAGCAAATAAAAACGGACTAAGAGTCGATCCTTGGTGCAATCCTGTCAAAACAGGAAAGTGCTCTGAATCCCCTTCTACCGTCCTCACACGTGTCTTCGCACCGTCGTACATATCCTGAATCGATCTAGTATATGCTACGGGCACACCTTTAGCCTCCAAGCACCTCCACAGGATCTCTCTTGGTACTTTGTCGTATGCCTTCTCGAGATCGATGAACACCATGTGCAAATCTTTCTTCCTCTCCCTAAACTGCTCCACTAATCGCCTCACTAGGTGAATGGCCTCAGTAGTCGAGCGACCTGGCATAAAACCAAACTGATTCTCGAAAATAGTCACGATCGTCCTCAGCCTCCACTCTACCACCCTTTCCCAAACCTTCATAGTATGGCTCAACAACTTGATACCCCTATAGTTGTTGCAACTTTGAATGTCTCCCTTGTTCTTATATAATGGAATCATCGTACTCCATCTCCAAGAATCGGGCATCTTTGCCGCCCCAAAAATGGTGTTAAACAACCTTGTCAGCCACTCCAACCCTAGCCCGCCAGTGTATTTTCAAAAATCCACCGGAATCTCGTCGGGACCAGTCGCCCTACCCCTACGCATCCTACGAATAGCACCCTTGACCTCTTCCACCTTGATACGCCTACAATAACCATAGTCGTGACACCTCTCTGAGTGCTCCAGGTCCCCCAGCACGACACTTATAATCTTGACGGATAATAAGCATTAAAACAGCATGAGATAATATGCGCAAATACCACATAATCAAGATTGATGTTCATCTGTCTAAGGAGGATTAAATGGGTGAAGCCAGGGGACATAAAAGCACTGCTAAACTGCTGGAACAAGGATGACAATGCAGCCAAAAAGGAAGAAAGATAGACGACTGTCTCTGCATGCATTTGGTGGACAATGTGGAAAGAAAGGAATAGTAGATGTTTTGTGGACAAACAGAGCAACGTGCAGGAGTTAAGATGAATTGTTTAGCTCTGTTTTATTTTTGGTGTAAACAAAAATTAATAGCTCAAACATAAGATATTTTTGATGTTTTAAACTATTTATAGAACAACAAATAGATGTTCAAGCGGTAAGTTGTAATACTTTTGAAGGGGGACTACATATTTTGATGTATATACTTGTGGATATGTGCACCCAAGGGTGTGACCTAGTGGTCAATGAAGTGGGTTGAGAACCTGAGGTCTCAGGTTCAAATCCCAGCGGAGGCGAAAAGCACTAGGTGATTCTTCTTATCTGTCCTAGTCTTGATGGACAGAGTTACCTGATATCTGTTGCTAGTGAGAGGTGACAAGTATCTCGTGGATTTAGTCGAGGTGCGCGAAAGTTTGCCCGGACACCATGGTTATTAAAAAAAATATATATACCTGTGGATATGTAGATTAACTGCTACTATTCTAAAAGTAATATATGTGTAGATACAACATTTAATATGAAATCCACAAATTATGAGTTAGAATCGGGTATGAATGATAAAGACTCCACGTTTACTCAATACCAACAATACATCTTCGTGCACACCGCTCGAGGTGCTCGGGGTATATAGTGACTCATGAGAGATAAATCCTTATCCACACTCAGCTCGTGTGCATAATTCGTGTAGGAGAGTTCGAGTGTGGAAGCAGTGTACTCATGCCCCTGAACATCTAGGTGTGACTACAAAATGCAAATATAATGCATATGTACATTGCATGACAATAGCTAAAATATAACCAGCATACACGTAGCTCATAATGTTAAACTATAAACTACGTTGCCTAACATTATTTCTAGCTTGAATAGGACGCTCAAGTAATCATGACACAAAAGTAACACTAAAACATGTCTACAACAACCTATACTCGTATGGAATTTATAACTCCAGCATCCACATATACGCTTGTCATGTCACATATACGGTACCCCCACATACATAATATATACAAAATGATACCAATTTGGGAAAATTGCCTAATTGAGGCCAAAGCCTTAACTTACTTCGGTCTGAAGTTGCCTTATGAATCATCTTTCCTTGCTCCAAACCAACCTCCAGATCTCGATCTATTAAAAGAAATACTCGACGAGATAATATGAATCCATTGACGTCAAATTTCATATTTTAGACTAGGTTGAAGTCAAAGTAAACCTAAAAAGTCAACCCCGAGGCTCATGGTCAAATCCTAAAATCAATTACGTTTATGGGTAATCCATAACTCTGCGAGTCCAAATTTACAATTAGATTTTCAGTCTGACCTCAAATCGATATTCAAATCAAATTACCCTCTCTTAAACTTAGGTAAAAATCCCCCAATTGCTACCTTTCAACAACAACAACATACAAGTGAAATCCCATCACTGAGGTTTGGGGAGGATAGAGTGTACGCAAACCTTATTCCTACCTCGTGGAGGTGGAAAGGCTGTGTCCGAAAGACCCTCCGCTCAAGTGCAATAAATCAAAGGATTTAAAAAAAAAGGGGCATCCCGGTGCATTAAAACTCTCGCTATGCGCGGGGTTCGGGGAAGGGCCGGACCACAAGGATCTATTGGACGCAGCCTTACCTTGCATTTCTGTCGGAGGCTGTTTCCACGGCTTGAACCCGTGACCTCCTGGTCACATGGCAGCGACTTTACTAGTTACTCCAATGCTCTTTAAAAAAAGTCCAGATCTGTCTTTGCCACTGGACAATGCAGAAAGAGATGGCTGCCATTTTCTACTTCACCATTGCACATAAAATATCTGCTATATAGTGACATTCCTCTTCTCTGTAATTTGCTTTGAGTTAGGCATGCATCATGAGTGACCAGCTAAATAAAACAACAGGCCTTGTAAGGTGCCTTGATCTTCCACAACAATTTCCATGGCCAATTAATAGGGTTGTCCCCCTCACTGCTATTAACTATCTTGTAGCATGAATTAAAAGAGAACTGTTCATTCTTTTGCGCAATCCAAATAATGCCGTCTGGTATCGCCTCACTTAAACCCACCTTCCCAGATCAGCCAGTAGGAGTCATTCAAGGAATTTCCCAATCAAAACAATTTCTTCTAAAAGCTTATGCCTCAGCTGGTTCCGCTCCAACATTCTGAGATCAAGTTATCTGCATTGGAAGAGAAACATAAAGGTCCTGATACTTGATCATCAAAGTCATGCATCCCTAAGTTGCTCGGACTCTCCAAAAATGTTGCCGCACCCGTGTCGGATCCTCCAAAAAAGCACTACTTTTGAAGGATTGGACACGCACCCGATGACATTTTTGAAGAGTCCGCGCAATATAGTATTGCATCCTACCCAAGCTTCTTGCCAAATCCTTGTATGTCTGCTGTTTCCAAGCTTGATCTTTATGTTGATTCAAAAACTTGTCATAAGCTGCAGATGTTTTTCCATAAGCTTACCCCGTGAGAAGTATTTACAGATCTAATGAACCATGGGCACTGTTCACCATATTTATCAAAGATATACCTTCTCCATAAGCTCCTTGCCTCTCTGTCAAATCTCCACAACCACTTCATTCAAGCTGCACTTGTGTGTCTTCAAATTCTAATGCCAAGACCACCACTTCTTTTGTCCTTGAAAACCGTGTCTCACTTTACCAAGTGAAAGGCCTTCTTTTCCTTATTTCCATCCCAGCAATAACCAGCTCTTTGGGATACAAGTTTCTCTTTGTAACTGATATGATTTGACGTGGACATTGTATTTAAATATCAAAAGTTTTTCTTTTTCGAAAGTTGGCGGATCAATGGAGTTTAAAAAATTTCTTTAAGAATTACATATATGTATGACTGTATGTAAATATATATTAGCCAATGTCCTTTTTATTTTTTGGATAACAGTGGTGTCTGGCCAACTTGCGCACAAAGAATTGGCCAGTGTCTTAAATAGTGAAAAATAGCAAGTCCCGGGGGCTCTAAGCAAGAACAAAAAACAAAACGCTCGCCTTTAAGTCACTTCGCTTTACCCATAAGAAGTGATGACTCTGGTTTGCATCACTCCATTGGTTTAGCGACAAAATGATCGCACTTAATGACGATGGAGGCTGCAATTTCTTTTTTGTACTCGAATCATGTTATTGGTGTTGACAAGTGAGGTTGCTCCAATGGCAAGCACACTCCACTTCTACCACAAGGTTGTGAATTTGAGTCATCAAAGGAGTGAAGTGGGATAGAGGACACTGTTGACTCCTTGATAAAGGGGGATTTGGGGGATGATGATATCATCAAATCATCATGTTATTGATGTTTTTCCACGGATACAGAGTTCACTCATGCCTTGGGTTTGATTTAAGTCATATTAGTTTTAGTTTTCATGTCAATGCAAATGTATGCACCATCTGTTATCCACCCTTTTTGCTTCATGTTTTTCATGAATTTTATGCTTACTCCAAAAAGTAGGGGTCGTTATGCTAGTCCAATATCATTCACTAAACTTCACAAATGTCTACAAATAGTTTTCATGGTTGCATACATAAGCTTAGCAGGTTATTGCTGGCTGCTGTAGCTCAGGCTTCTAAATGGAACATTTTCTGTATTATTTGGTAACTAATTTAAGGGTTTCAGCTAATGCACTCTCATATGATGCAGCTGCACAGTCAAATCTCCTAGTCAATCTGCCATGGATACTATTATAAGTAAAGGCAGAAGTGCAAAAAAGCCATTGGTAGTAGCAGGTTGTGTCCCGCAAGGAAGCCATAATCTTAAAGAGCTAGAAGGAGTTAGTATAGTAGGAGTTCAGCAGATTGACCGTGTGGTTGAGGTTGTGGAAGAGACTTTGAAAGGTCACGAAGTTCGGCTACTATCCCGGAAGACATTACCAGCACTTGATCTTCCAAAGGTAAAAAATTCAAATAATTTTCTATTTATTTGAGTTGAAACCTTTACCAAACAAAAGAAAATATCTGTTTTGAGTTTAAGACCAGCTTTGATTTATTACAGTAAAAATGAGTTCCCATATTTTGGTCCCACTTGATTTATTTTCTATCTAATCCATTTGGATATATCTTACAGGTCCGAAAGAACAAGTTTGTTGAGATTCTTCCAATAAATGTTGGTTGTTTAGGTGCTTGTACTTATTGCAAGACAAAGCATGCCCGTGGTCATTTAGGAAGTTACACAGTTGACAGCCTTGTAAGTTCTCCAATATAAGAGTAGAAAAACCTATATTTTGAGTTTTCTAGCTTTTTGATTCAGAATCTGAATTTAGGTGGGCCGAGTCAGAAATGTCATTGCTGATGGAGTGAGGGAGATCTGGCTGAGTAGTGAAGACACTGGGGCATATGGTAACTTTTAAGCTTTTGTTTTCTACATTCAACCTTTGGAAGAAATAGATAGGGGGAAGTGGGTGGGACATTTGTGTGGCTGTAAGACTTAAAACTTCTAGTCTTAAACATGCCATAACATTTGTGTGGCTATAGAGACTTATCATTAAAGTAAAAAATGGAAAATTCAAATTAGAAAGGAGTCGGTTATCAAAAAATAATAATTTAGAAAGGAGTCATTCTTTTTGGAACAGACTTATAAGGAAATAGTGTTGTTCTTTTTAGAATGGAGGGATTAACAATTATTAAGCACTAAGAAACCAAAAACTGAACATGTTTGAAACTTGTGTCCTTTATACCTACTTCATACATAATATCTTGATTTAGTCAGTCCAGTAGTATTGGCAATACACTCAAGCTGTGAATGGCTTTCTACAAAAAAGCAATGCGAGAATGTATTCTTTTATCTAAGCTTCTTTCTAGTGCCTTAACTACCCATCGTAGACGGTAGAAAAGCAATAGTTGGCGATAATGCTAGTCTTGTGGCATATATAAGTGTAGGGCACAAGCCTATCAGGCTTAGTCTATCAAAAATGTAAAGCACTTTTGTGTTTCTCAATTTTGCAGGTCGTGACTTTGGAGTTAATCTTCCTATTCTATTGAATTCGATAGTTGCAGAGCTTCCTTTGGATGGAAGTGCAATGCTCCGAATTGGGATGACCAATCCTCCTTATATTCTTGAGCACTTGAAGGAGATAGCTGATGTCTTATGTCATCCATGTGTATATTCTTTTCTTCATGTGCCAGTTCAGTCGGGTAGTGATTCAATCTTGAGTGTAAGTTTGAATTGCATAATATTAATCCATTTATTAACTTTCTTTTAGCTTTTGGACAGCCCTTGTGAAATAGCCCCTACGCTCGCCCTCATAAAGTAATGTTATTGCCACAAAAATTGTTTATCATAAAACTCTCTTTTCTCTGTTCGTCAATTTCAGGCAATGAACCGTGAATACACTGTGGGTGAGTTCAGGAAGGTGGTGGATACATTAATGGAACTAGTCCCTGGGATGCAGATTGCAACGGATGTAATTTGTGGATTTCCTGGTACGTCTGCTCATCTTGCTGCCTAGTAAGATGGTGTCAATAAGTATGCGGACCTGATTCTTGTCTCCACAAGATAGAAGTTATTTGCTTGGACTCTCCAAAATTATTTGCTTGGACTCTCCAAAAATGTTGTCATACCCGTGGCGGATCCTCCAAAAATGCAATATTGGAAGATCTGACACGCACCCCCTCCCCGGCATTTTAGTCCGAACAACATAAATTAGAAGCTTAGAGCCTGTTTGGATGGGCTTATAATAAGCTTATGGCTTATAAAGCATAAGCCATAAGTTAGGAATCTTAACATATTGCTTTTGGCTTATTTTTTGTTATTTTTGGCTTAAAAACAAGTGCTTAAAAGCTATTTTGACTTAAAAGCACCTAAAATAAGCCAATCCAAACTCTCTTAATCTTCCAAGTAGCCACTCTACGAATTCCCAAGTCCCCTGCCCCCTTGGAATCAATTAAATTGAAGCGTGATTTTAGAAGATTTTTTCTGAATAAGGAATGGAGCAAGGAGAATAAGGGGAATTGGAAGGAAAGAAAGGATCACATTCTGGAGCAAATTGGGAACATGGAACTTATTCAAGAGGTCAGACTCCTCAATGATGATGAACAACTAATGAAGGTGCAACTAGCAATGGAGTATGAGGAGGTGGCTAAAAATGAAGAAGTTTTTTGGAGGCAAAGGTCTAGAATTCAGTGGATCAAAAATGGAGACAAAAACACAAAGTATTTTCATAGAATGGCCACAACTCACAAGAGAATCAATACCATTGACTCCCTACGGATCAATGGAGAAATGTCCTCTGATCCAATGGTCATCAAGAACTCTATTGTGGAATTTTATCAACAACTGTATGAGGAGCCAGAAACTTGGAGACCCTCGATGTCCATCCTTGATGTCCAAAGTATTACATATGAGGAGCAAATCTGGCTTTCTAGAGCTTTTGAAGAGGAAGAAGTGCTGGAAGGGATTAAAATGTGCGCCCTTCATAAGGCACCTGGGCCGGATGGTTACACTATGTCCTTCTTTCACGCTTTTTGGGAAACTATTAAGGAGGACTTAATGCAGACCTTCCAGTATTTCCACAGTCATCATAAGTTTGAGAAGAGATTCAATGCAACATTTGTGGCACTGATTCCAAAGAAAGTGGGGGCAAATGAACTGAGAGATTTCATACCTATCAGCCTAATTACTGGTGTTTACAAAACCATTGCCAAGGTGTTGGTAGAGAGACTGAAGAAGGTGATAAATAAGTTAGTAAATAAGCACCAGATGGCATTTATCAAGGGAAGACAAATAATGGATGCTGCTCTAATTGCTAGTGAGTGCATTGACACCAGAATTAAAGGGGATGTCCCAGGAGCTATTGATACATGATTAAATAGAAAGGAGATAGTACAGTTCCAATTGTTAGTTAAAACAGTTAGCTAGTTACAGTACAAGAAGTTAGTTAGAAGGCAGTCAGTTACAATTCTGTTATTAGCTTTAGCTTAAGCTCATGTAGGTCATTCCATTTCAATACATAGCCTGTACCTCAATTACACTCATATATGAAAATTACAGTTCTTCTGAATCTAATTTTCTCTCTCTTTAATATTTTTTCTTCTTCTTCAATAATCTATTTTCTCTTGTTATCTCCTGAATTAGCTAATCGATCCTCGAATTCTCTCCGAATTCTTGCGATCGAGTAACATTGGTATCAGAGCCAGACAATCCTTGGCAACAATGGCGAAAGGAGCACGAGTAATTGGTGAACCAAACAATGAAAACCCTACTGTAGAAATTGGGGATTTGCGCGAAATGATGCAGAACCTAGTAACAGACGTTGGAAATCTTGCTGGGAAGGTCTCATCTCTGGAGAAATTGGATCATACGGTAATGGAATTGAGGAATCAGTTATCTGGGGAAAAGCGAAGGAACATTGTTCCATTGGGACAAGATGGAGTTCGTGATCTAAATGAAGGGGTAGGGGTGTAGAGAGAAAGAGAAAGGAACCCTGCTGGTGGTAACAATTCGCATCCATCAACCTTCAATCGATGGTCAAGAATGGAGTTCTTGAGGTTTTGTGGGGAAGATCTCCGGTCTTGGCTGTTTAATATTGAACAGTTTTTTTCCATGGAGAATATGGCAACTGAGGGTAAGGTGGGAATAGCTGCTATGCAATTGGAAGGAGAAGCCATCCAATGGCATGTATTTTTCATGAGATACAGACAATACTTGCAATCAACCGGTTGGAATGAGTATGTGGTGGCTTTGGTTGAACGATTTGGGACTGACTTTGATAACCCAATGGAAGAAATTAAGAAGATTAAGTAGGTTGGAAGTGTAAGGAAGTATCAAGCAGTTTTTGAGAGGAATTTGACAAGGGTGAATTTGTATGAAGAAAATGCTATAAGTTGTTATATTGGAGGCTTGAAACCAGAATTAAACATTGCTGTGGAGATAACAAATCCTACATCATTGTTTAAGTCTATAGGAATGCAAGAATTCAGTTTAAAAAAAAAAGTCTATAGGAATGCAAGAAGCTTATCTGGATGCTATTCAACAACCAGGGTACACTCAGGGAGGCATAGGTCTAAGAAGGGCCATGGATCACAGAAATTACAACAGCAATAACAAACCATTATTGCCTACACCAGGTACTAGTAGTTTACCTTCTTCTAAAGGAATCAACAGAAGGAAACTAAGTCTAGAGGAGATTAATGACAAAAGGGCAAAAGGATTATGTTATTTCTACAACGAAAAATATACATTTGGTCATAAATGTGCAACTCCTAAACAATTATATCTGTTGGAATTGGAAGAAGTAGAAGGGGATGTCAATGTAGAGGAATCAGAGGAAAAGGTACAAGTGGAGGAAGTTGAATTAGATCTGGCTCAACCCGTGGAGCATATGGAAATTTCTGTGCATGCATTAAATGGTTCACTAGGCTATAGAACTTTGAAGGTGACTGGTTACCATTCAAAGAAGGCACTACATATATTGATAGATACTAGTAGTTCACACAACTTCATAGACCCCGAGCTGGTGGGATGTCTAGGATGTGAAGTAAGATCTACTATTTCCCAGATGGTGGCTGCAGCAAATGGACACATGCAGGTTGACAAGATGTGTAAAATCACCTGGTTGCTGCAAGGAGCAGAATTTAGAGCTGAGTTCTTACTCTTGCCCTTGGGCTCATGTGGCATGGTACTTGGAGTGCAATGGCTACTAACTTTGGGAGACATTAAGATGAACTTCAATAAGTTGACCATGGAATTCTGGTACAAAGGTAGAAAACATTTGCTAAGAGGTGCTGGCAGTCAAGTGACAACTTCTGGAGCTGGGAAGTTAGCCAAGCATTCAGGTAATCAATCTCAATTATGCATGATCCAAGTAGTACCTATGAGTAGTGAAAAGGAGAAATGGCATTCACTAGGTACTAAAGAAGATCATGACAAGGATGTGAGGATAGTGTAGTTGTTATCCGAGTTCAACAGACTATTTGAAGAACCTACTGAGTTACCTCCTTCTAGAGGCATCTTTGATCATAGAATTGTCTTACATAATGGGACTGAACCTGTGAATAACAGACCATACAGATATCCTTCAGTTAAAAAGGATATCATTGAATAGATGGTACAACAGATGTTAGATCAGGGCATTATACGGCCTAGTTGCAGTCCATTTGCAGCACCTGTAGTTTTGGTAGGGAAGAAGGATGGAATTTGGAGACTTTGTGTAGATTATAGAGACTTGAACAAACACACTGTCAAGAACAAGTTTCCAATTCCTGTGGTAGACGATCTTTTAGATGAACTGGGAGGATCCAAGATTTTCTCCAAAATAGACTTGAGATCTGGATATCACCAACTAAGGATGGCAGTAGAGGATGTACCTAAAACTGCATTTAGGACTCATTCTGGACATTTTGAGTATTTAGTGATGCCATTTGGATTGTCTAATGCACCAGCAACCTTCCAAGGCTTGATGAATTCTGTTTTCCAGAAGTTTCTTAGGAAACAGGTGCTTGTTTTCTTTGATGATATACTAGTTTACAGCAGTAACATGGAGGAGCATTTGATTCATTTGAGAGATGTATTTGAAGAGATGATGAATCACAAACTCTTTGCCAAGAAGAGTAAATGTTTCTTTGGAGTCCAGAGGATTGAATAGCTTGGTCATTTTATTGCTGCAGAAGGAGTAAGTACTGACCCTCATAAGGTGGAAGCTGTTAAGAATTGGCCTGATCCTACCACACTCAAACAACTGAGAGGGTTCTTGGGATTGGCTGGGTACTATAGGAGGTTTATCCAAGGGTTTGGTGTAATTTGTAAGCCCTTATATGATCTAACTAAGAAGGACAGTTTCAAATGGTCTATTGCTGCTGATTCTGCTTTCACACAACTGAAGGTAGCATTGACACAGGCTCCTGTTTTGGCTTTGCCTGATGCTAACAAAGTATTTGTGGTGGAGACTGATGCAAGTGGATATGGGATTGGGGCAGTGTTGATGCAAGAGGGACACCCTATTGCATTCATCAGTAAGGCTCTATCACCAAAACATGCAGCATTGTCTGTTTATGATAGAGAATTACTAGCTATGGTACAAGCTGTGACCAAATGGTGACAATATTTGTTGGGTCAAAAGTTCGTTATAAGGACTGATCAGAAGGCTCTTAAGTTCCTTATGGAGCAGAAACTACATACAAACTCTCAACTTCTTTGGTTGACTAAGCTAATGCCTTTTGATTACTCTATTGAATACAAAAGAGGAGTGGAAAATAAAGTTGCTGATGCACTCTCTAGGGTTACAGGAGCTGAATTGTTAGCCTTGATGATCTCCCCTACCAGTACTGACCTCTTTCAAGCTATAGTGGACAGCTGGGACTCAGACCAAGAGCTCAAACTACTCATTCAGAAGCTGCAGACAAATCCTACTACACATAATCATTTCACTTGGACTCAAGGTCAGTTGAGAAGAAATGGTAGACTTGTAGTTGGCAAGGTGATGGAACTGAGGAAGACTATTATTTCACTGTGGCATACTTCTTCCCAAGGGGGTCACTCTGGGGTGGAAGCAACCTTGAGGAGGTTACTTAGTCTATTTTTTTGGAAGCATATGAGACAAGATGTGAAAGATTTTGTGCAGAAATGTGATTTGTGTCAAAGAAGTAAGTCAGATTTGGCTACTTATCCTGGGTTGTTACAACCTCTGCCCATTCCTGATGCTGTTTGGTCTCAAATCAGCATGGGCTTCATTGATGATTTGCCTAAATCCAATGCTCATGAGGCCATCTTGGTGGTTGTGGATAGACTAAGCAAGTATGTCATTTTATTCCCTTAAAACACCCTTACACTGCACAATCAGTTGCTAAGGTGTTCTTGGATGATGTTGTGAGGTTGCATGGATTGCCAGATGCTATCACTAGTGACAGGGATGTTGTTTTCCTGAGCTCTTTTTGTCAGGAATTGTTCACCTTGCAAGGAGTGCAACTGAACTTCTCTTCTGCTTATCACCCTCAGTCTGATGGACAGACAGAGGTTCTTAACAGATGCCTTGAGACATATCTGAGGGGCTATTGCAATGAGGATGCTTCCAATTGGTTCTCTTGCCTTCCTATGGCAAGAGTATTGGTACAACACCTCCTATCACTCAACTATTCACACTACTCCTTATGAAGCCTTGTATGGGAGGGCCCCACCCTTACATCTTCCTTATCTCCCTGGTGAATTTGCTTCAGCTGAGGTTGATAATACTCTGTTGAACAGGGAGCTCAAGCTACAATTACTTAAACATCACCTTGTGAGAGCTCAGCACAGAATGAAACAACAGGCCGACTCACATAGAAGTGACAGGCAATTTAGTGTTGGAGATTGGGTATATTTCAAAGTTCAGCCCTACATGCAAGTGACACTGTCTACTCATTCATTCCATAAGCTAGCTGCTAAATACTATGGCCCTTTTCAGATCATTAAAAGGGTAGGCCCTGTTGCATACACCCTCTTACTACCTAGCTCAGTCAAGATCCATCCAACAGTTCATGTTTCTCTTCTAAAGAGGTGTCATGAGGTTCCTTCCCAGATATCTTATCCACCTGTGGTTGACTTGGCTATGATCCTGAGCTAGTTTTGCAGAGGAGGATGGTTAAAAGAGGAAATAAGGCAGTGGCTCAGTTTTTGGTTAAATGGCATGGCCTACCAGCAGATGCGGCTACTTGGGAGTTTGCAAATACACTGAAGACCAGATTTCCCTTGTTTGATCCATGAGGACAAGGATCTTTTGTTGGCGGGAGTACTGATACATGATTAAATAGAAAGGAGATAGTATAGTTCCAATTGTTAGTTAAAACAGTTATCTGGTTACAGTACAAGAAGTTAGTTAAAAGGCAGTTAGTTACAATTCTGTTATTAGCTTTAGCTTAAGCTCATGTAGGTCATTTCATTTCAATATATAGCCTGTACTTAACTCAATTACACTCATATATGAAAATTACAGTTCTTCTGAATCTAATTCTCTCTCTCTCTAATATTTCTTCTTCTTCTTCAATAAGCTATTTTCTCGAGGTATCTCCTGAATTAGCTAATCGATCCTCGAATTCTCTCCGAATTCCTGTTATCGAGTAACAGTTATGTGCAAGTTGGACATAGAAAAAGCTTATGACCACCTAAATTAGAACTTCATGATTGATATT
This sequence comes from Capsicum rhomboideum, assembly GCA_031232105.1. Lineage (NCBI taxonomy): Eukaryota > Viridiplantae > Streptophyta > Magnoliopsida > Solanales > Solanaceae > Capsicum > Capsicum rhomboideum. The sequence continues at coordinate 47,362,779 of CP124708.1, read as the reverse complement.
CTAAGGCAAATGGGATTTGGAACTAGATGGCTCAACTGGATTGACTTTTGTATTAAAACCACCAGGTTCTCCATTAAATGGAGAACCTGCAGATTTTTTTCCCAGCAGAGAGAGGTCTAAGGCAAGGGCATCCCTTGTCCCATTCTTGTTTATCATTGCTATGGAGGGCTTAGACAGTTTGATGAGGAGAGCATCCCTTAATAATTGGATCAGAGGTTTCAACATAAAGAACAAGGCAAATGAAGTTATGGAGCTGACTCCTCTACTATATGCTGACGATACAGTTATTTTTTGTGAAGCAGAACAGGAACAACTTTGCTACGTTATGGTGATTCTGGTGATATTTGAAGCATGTTCTGGGCTTAAAGTAAATTGGGGAAAGAGTAGCATCTTCCCAGTTAAAGAGGTCCAACAGATACAAGTCTTGGCAAGCATCCTGAAATGCAAGGTAGAAGAGTTTCCCACTGTATACCTTGGCATGCCTTTGGGCACCAAGCATAAAGCAGTAAGCATATGGGATAGTATAATTGAAAAATCAGAGAATAAGTTAGCAATTTGGAAGTCTCAGTATCTCTCTCTTGGTGGTAGACTCACCTTAATTAACTCAGTCCTTGACTCCTTGCCAACCTATGTGATGTCTCTCTTTCCCATTCCTAGCAAGGTTGTCAAAGCCTTGGATACCTTGAGGAGAAACTTTCTTTGGCAAGGTAATAAGATCGAAAAATGCTTCAATTTAGTTAAATAGGCTTCAGTACAGCAAAGCAGAAGGTATGGTGGGCTGGGAGTGAGGAAGTTAAAGTTGCAAAATGAAAGCTTTCTTACTAAATGGCTTTGGAGATATAACCAGGAAGACCAGGCTCTATGGAAGGAGGTGATACAACACAAGTATGGTCAAGGTCAGTGGTGTTCAAATGTAGTGACGGGTACTTATGGGGTTGGACAATGGAGGACTATCAGAAATCTTTGGATGGCTTTCAAGGATAACACAAAAATAAGGGTCGGCAAGGGAGATAAAGCTCTGTTTTGGAAGGAAGATTAGTGTGGCCAAGGGACATTACAGAGCTTGTACCCTGGTTTATTTTCCATCTATTCAAATCCGGACAGCAAAATACAAGAAGTATGGTCTCCACTGGGTTGGAATCTGGTTTTCAAGAGATTACTCAATGACTGGGAGATAACATGGGTTACTGATATGTTGGCCTTGATTGGAAATTTCCTGGCACCAGCATGGAAGCAAACTGATCTGGAGACATCATTCTGATGGCCTGATGGCCTATTCTCTGTAAACAAAATTTACAAATGGGGTTTGACTACAACTGCTGGCAGGAAAACAGGACCATGGAATGCTACATGGAAGAGTGCAGCTACTACTAAGGTAAAATGTTTTGTTTGGCTGGTAGCTAGGAGAGCTTGCTTGACTCATGAGGCTATGCAGAAGAGGGGTATCAACATAGCTTCAAGATGCCTTCTGTGCAAAGAGACTCAAGAGACTAACAAGCACCTTTTCCTTCACTGCAAAGTAACAGCAAAGATTTGGGCTCTGTTCACCAATTTAGCCAGCCAGAATTGGATCATTCCTGAACATACAGCAGATCTTCTAAGTTGCTGGATTAGAAGGGGAGGTAGCAAGAGTCAAAAGGGACAGTACCAGCCTGCATCTGGTGGATTATCTGGAAGGAAAGAAATCAGAGGATTTATGAAGGGAAAGAAATAGAAAAGATTAAGTGGAAAGTAATTACAACTTTAGGTTTTTGGTGTAAAGAACAGAATATAGAAGATGAAATTCAATGAAATCTAGTTGGATTTTATAGGAGCTTTGTAAGTATCTGTGTCTTTTTTTGTGTAATGTAGTTTGTTGTTTTTGGAGGTGGCCAGCATATCCTTAATGCTGAGGAATACAAAGTTTACCAGTTTCCAAACAAAAATAAAATGAAACAGCTTTCTTTCGCCTTTTATTAAAAAAATGGTTCTTTTGTAATCCTCATAACTACTGTAAAACGGGGGGAATTCCATTTGTTTGTTTTTTGGTCATATCCATACATTAATATCAGATTATTCTGGAGTATTTGGAGCCCCCCACTGTTCAGATTTCCAGTCTGAAATATTGTGCAATATTTTGATTTTTATTATGATTTTGCCAAATAATCAAGAGTTTAGCCTTAGAACTATATTTGTTTTGATCAATTCTGCTGCTGAAAAGACCTTGCACCAAGTGTGTCGTTTCATATTGTCCTCGCATTGCAGGTGAAACTGATGAAGATTTTGCTCTGACAGTTGACCTTATTAAGGTCTACAAGCTTGCTCAAGTTCATATATCACAGTTCTATCCTAGGCCCGGTATGTTGTTTTTCAGTTTTTCAATTGTTATTTGTATATACCACTCTGGAAAATAAAGGAAAAAAGATTTCCTTTTTTCTCTTGATCCACTCTGAAGAGAGAGCAAAAAGCTCTAGTTATTGGATCAACAAGTGAGGGATGTGAAGCTATTTCTTCAGCAATACATTCTGGATAATTTTATTTTCAAATGCACTTAAGAGGATATGCATATGATGCATGGATTTCAATTGCTTGCTTGCTATTGGGTTATATGCAATAATTTGGAACTAAATGCAGTTGTACAGACATATATCCAGTTATCTATTGTTAAAGACTGATATTTCACAACGTACTTAATGGATTAAGTTGGTACTTCTGTTTATCACAAATCTATATTAGGCACTCCTGCTGCAAGGATGAAGAAGGTTCCTAGTAATGTGGTGAAGCAACGGAGTCGTGAATTGACTGCTGTATTCGAGTCCTTTACCCCATATGGTGGAATGGAAGGCAAAATAGAGAGGATATGGATTACTGACATAGCTTCAGATGGAGTTCATTTGGTAAGCATGATAGAGACAGTTATCTGGATAACTGCTATGTTTCATAATGCTATTTCGACTCTTTTAAAGCCCTTGTTACAATCTAGATGCAGTTGTTGGCTGGGACATGATGGGTTTCCTTTAGTCTTAGTAAATTCATTTTTTCAAACGTATAATAGTTGGTGAAAGTTTAACTATGTAACACAAATTATTTTTCATATAAGATCAACGAGCTGAAGATAAACTTTGATCACACGGATGCCTCAATCTCCTACTCGTAGTTCCATTTGTGTGTGACAAGCAAGTAAATTTTTCTACCAAAAAATTCTCGAGTGCTCAAATTCTTGTATGCATTTTATAATACTTGCCAATAATGCTGCATTTTTTTAAAAAAAATTTTTAAAAAAACTATGCTGCATTTCATTTCCTGAATGAATGGTCGTATGGTTTTGCATGTTAGATGCAAATAGCTTCATTCCCATGAGTAACTCTCTTTTTCCCCCAATGGTCTAGGTGGGACACACTAAGGGATACATTCAGGTCCTGGTGATTGGTCGAGAAAGCATGCTGGGTACCTCAGCTATGGTGAAAATAACGTCCGTAGGTAGATGGTCAGTCTTTGGAGAAGTGATTGAGATCCTCTGCCAAAATAGTAAGGATATCCGCTCACATGGGAGTTTTGAGGAGAGGTGCTCCCCCTGTGTCCTTTCAGAAGAAGCTTGTGCCTGTTCAAAAGAGCGAGAACCTTGCTCTGCAACATCTGGTTGTTGCAGTCAAAGTCCAACTGGGGAAGCAACAACACTGCTGAAGAATGACCTTAAGCAAGATAACCATAGCAGCAGAAACTTAATTGGATGGTTTCTGAGGAATCGAAAGAATGAGTCTTCCAAAAAGATGGACTCGCCAGAGTCTAAGGAGAGGCAGATACAGGATTTAGGTCACCAAGGCGCGTGGAGTCCTGTTGATATAGCTCTTCTTAGTGGAATATTATTGAGCTTATTCACAATTGTAGCTCTATTTTTGAATCTTGGATCTAGGAGTTTATCATCTAAGTAAATCAATTTTGTATCTTTAATTATTTTTCCTCATAAGTCCAAGGTTAGGGGCAGCTGCGCTCTTGCAAGAGTTTGACATTGTGGTCTGTTTTATGACAGTAGAAACAGCTAATGTGATGGATTTTGTGTCAACCATACTATACACACTTTGCTGTAATAGTAATTTCTCTGCTATTTGTTTCTCTTGTAACCAGAAAAATTGACACTGGCAATGAATTAAAAAAAAATGAGAATAGAAGATGGGAATAACTATTCTATCAGGCTTTGAATTTGCATTTCTTTTTTACATCTAGACAGGTACAAACAACTATTTTCTACAACCTCATGGTATCATTTCAATAACAACGAAGAAAAAAGGATTTGTTATCTAATACAGGAGCTTGACGAAAGTGGGACGTACATTATGTAAGTAGGGATTCTGGGGAGTGGGGTTAACGAGGGAAACAGCTCTTCCATTTGTGTCTTCTGTAACAGCCTTTTTCCCACTTATTCACTGAACCCATCTCTCTATTTTACAACTTGAATACAGTGAAAATTGACCAGCATCTCACAAAAGCATATCAGACTTGGATGGTAATCTCTTGAAGAAGTTCACAGGTACTGATGGCAGCTTGCTCCTGAAGCGTGGATGGCGCAACCAGTAAAGGCCTATGAGCACTGCAACTACTTGGAATGGAGTAACATATAGAAACACAGCCCAGATCAATGCAATGATTATAAATATAACAGTAGCCCTTGGATCCCGCCAGCTCAGTATGGCAAGAGCCCTTTCACCTTGTGTTGCCAAATCTCCAACTACAGTTTGCACCCTACCAGCCACGCTCCTCAGCCGATCATACCTCATTCTCACGACGTCTGTTGGCCGGGAAGTAGGGAATGTATCAAATTCTTCATCCAGTTCATCTGGGTGAGCATTTTCAGCTTGCGAAAGGCGAGCATCCATGTGGGGTGGAGCTCTAGGCCTAAACCTATAGTTCCACAAGCCAATTACAAACAGGTACAGGAAAATTGTTGGTAAAATGAGTTTTGGGTAGCAAACCAATATCAAAAAGATTACATGGACAAGGATAGTCGTCAAAGGGTTTTTCCAATAGCAAATGCCATCAAACCATCGACAAACTGCCGAAATCCCAGAAAGCAGTGACATTATGCGAAAGAAATTAGCTTTGCTTCTTCTGAGGCTGAACATATGGTAATCCACATCCAGCATATACTCAACAACCTCCCTTCTGAGAGGTGGCTCAGCCCTGGCCAGCCTTGCAGCCACTATCTGCATTGCCTGGTGGCGCAACCAATCAATGTGCCTTACGGAAATGGGCTGCACATAATGCATTTTTGGGAGCAATGGCCTCCCATATTGTGCTACCATGTTCGCCCAAGCAGTACAAGTGAACCTTATGGCCAAATGAAGCTCTCCATGTTTCCTTAAACCAGAGGGTGTAAGAACCAGCAATGGATAAAAATGTGTATAGATCCGATCAGTTTCCAAAGTGGATAACCTAATTCTCACCTTACCAATCCTCTGATCTCTAGCTTCATCTTTGCCATTGATGTGACAATTGTCGAAAACCCCAATGGTGACAACGGTACACGGATCAAACACTTCCCAAGAGAACTGCTCGTTCCATCGAGGAGCCAGAGTGTCAATGAGTGTTCTTGTTCGAACCCATTTATTCCCATACTTAGCAACACAATATGAATCTGTGATTCGACCCTCTTTACCCTTCATTGGCAGCAGATTCTTGGCACTGAGAATACCTAATTCAAGAATTCCAATACTCGCCTTCCTCAAGTGCTTTGATGATGGTTGAAGATCACTGCTAAAATGTGTGGACTCATCAAGAACATGGTAACCAGCATCTATCCAAATTCGAAGGTGAATCTTGCTGGAGAACTTCACTTCTTTCTTCTTCTCATCATCATCTGCCGCATGAGAGGGCTTGAGAAGATTGAACCATATAGCATCTGGTAGCTTAGAGGTATCAACTCTGGTTGGAATATTTCTAACCGATATCATAGCCCTGCCAATCAATTCATCTTTCCCCGGCCCAACTCTATCGGCGACATCTATTATCAAATACTCCTCAAAAGGCTCAGATGCAACAAACATTAACTCCTCATTCCACACGGGATTAATGTGTCTCATCGGTGAGGGCTTGGTAGTCCTTGCCTGGTGCCCAAGCTGTAACTTGACATAAGCCTCAGGCATTCGGCTTCTATCTGATGGAAGAAGATCCTGAGCTTCAATAACATGAACTCTTAGATAGTACAATTTAGGGGAGAAATAGACTTTGGAGCGTGTATTAACCAAATTTTGTTGACTAGCCATATGAGCATCAGAATGCCAAGCCTCGGGAAAAGCCTCATCCGCTTGGGTTCCCATCCAAACAGCAAGCATGATTTCACCGTGTGGAACCTTTTCCCCTTTCTTATTGACCAACCTGTACCATTGTGGAGCTAAAGGACTATCAGGGGGAACACGAAGAGGGACTTCAGCAATATCAAACATAACTTTACCGACAATATCATCTTTACCAAAATCCTTATCTTTTACAGTAACTTCAATCAAATTAGATTGCAGTCTTTCTTTAGAGAAGGCAAAAACACTGTTCCATACAGGATATTGATTCTTCTCATAATGCCTTGTAACACCTTTATAATTTCCAAGTTTGACCTCAACATAAGGATCAAGACTCCCTGATATATCCATAACTGGAAGATCCCTTGCCTTGACAACATTAATATACAAAAAATGCATCTGCTCCACCAAATCATAAGTACTAGCAGTCTTATCTCTACCCCAATATCCCATTCTTGCAGCCAAAGGTGGCCTAGTTTCCACCAACCCAAATTCAGGCCTTGGACCACCACCACCCATTTGCATCTGCATTACGTTACTAGCCATAGGCGGTCCAGACTTTGCAAAATCAGCCCTTTTCTCCGTCACCACCGGAGGAGGAGGTGCTGGTGTTGGTGCCGGCGCCGGAATAGAATGAAAAGTCCTTACCTCTGGTTCTTTCTTCTTCTTCTTCTTGTTGATTTCAGTCTCCTTCATGTACTGTTCTTCAAAGTTGTTGGTGTTAATTTCTTGCAATGGAGGAAAAGGGGTTGTCCTATCTTCAACAGTATTCACATTCTGCTGCTCAGTATCCACCTCCGTTGGCGGCGGAATGGCATTATCACCATCGGTATTCACATCAGCAACGCCAACAGGGCCATGAAAAGCATAGATTCTTAAGGCAATATCACCCTTGATATGGGAAAAAAGGCCTCTTTTATCAAGTGGGTATCTCTGAACTAAAGCTTCAGAATCAGAAAAGGGGATAGAAGCACCAGATATCTTGACACGACCAAGAAAATTCTTGTGGTGTCCATGTCTTTGGTCATTATAAACATAGACAGAGATTGTCTGGTTTTCAAGGTCTCTTGGGTTCTTGATGTTGAAGACAAGTTTTTCATTCCATTGGGGGTTGAGATCTTTGGTTTTTGTTTGGGTTCTTTGGCGTTGCTCATCAAAGTCTACTTCAACAAAAGGACTTGCTGAGCCTTGCCCATCTTTAGGCATCAGATCACTTGCATCAAGAACTTCTACTATTAACTTAGCCATCGAACAGTAAAATAAAGTTTTGGTTCAGCAGAGTAGAAGATAATAAAGCAATAATGGTCGGTAGAGATCGAAAAAAGTGTTATGGAGTAGAATTGAAGGAAGTGGAGAAAGATGGAGAAGAAGGGTAGGCGGTGGAGATATTGCAAAAGAGTTGTAGGGAGTGGGGCTGGGGGCCTAGGATTTAGAGTGCGTTAAATTTTGGTGGAAAGTGGTGGGGGTAGGGGCTGTCAAAGTCTTGTAGTATATCTCTTCTGATTCTAAGTAGGAGTTTGGACATGTATGTAATTTCGCGATATGGAATCATGAAACGAAAGCAGTATTTCGTCACATAATTTTATATTATGATATGAAATTTTAAATTATTTAAAAAATATGATTTGAGAATTTCAAATTGATTTAAAAAATTTTAAATATAAAAATTAACTCACAAGTTTATATTTTATAAAAAAGAATCTCATCATTCATATTTATCAATCATTTATTTCATATGTAAATAAAATTTATAGCTCATATTATTATTTAGAGAAAAGACATCATTTCATCCTTAAACTTATCCGCACAACTTACTTTAAACCGTTAACTTCACGAGCAATTATATACCCTCCTAAACAACTTTCGAATAAATAAATTCACCCTTAATGCTGACGTGGCATTAAAAAAAGAAAAAAAATTGAAAGCGTGTAATTGTTTTTAAAATTAATTCTACTACTAATATAAATATTATATAATTATAAAAATTACCTCCTACCCCACCCTCTTACATCTTCTTCAAACCCACACCACCCCCACCCCCTTCTTCATCTTCAAATCCCTAATCTTCTCCTTCAAACCCACCCACCCATCTTCTTCTACAAACCCCCTTCTTTCTCCTTCAAACACAGCCCCACACCTCCACGACACTCCCACCCCCACTGCCGCCTTCTTCAACCCCAACTTCTTATGTACCTCAATTCTCATTTTTAATTTTTTTTTTTAATTGTTTCTTTTTGTTGATAAACTAAAGAAATCAAACTCATCAATTAAAATTGAGTAAATTATCAAACTTCGTTCCTATCAAAATTGAGATATCTGTCGGAAAAGAAAAAGATCACGTTAATAAATCTTATAATTTCATGAATTTTAGTGTTGTATTTCATGAAAATTAAGATTTTTTTCTAGGCTAAAATTTTGAAAAGGGGATTGTATTATGTGAAGATTAGGATTTTCTAAGGTCAAATTTTATTTCTTTAATTAACAAAAATTGAAGTTAATCTATGGAGAAGACACTAATGGAGATGGAGGATGTGTTTATAGAAGAGAGAGAGGGGAAGGAAAAAAAAAATCAAAATTTAAATAATTTTTGACGTAACAATGATGTGGCGCGTGTGTGATACACCTTCCGTAGTGAGACAGGTATTACAGTTTTAGGGTGGCATTTAATTCAATTTAAAGTTGTTAAGGGGGTATATAATTGCCCGTGAAGTTAAGGGTCTAAAGTAAGTTGTGCGGACAAGTTTAGGGGTGAAACAATGTCTTTTCTCTTATTTTTACCAATCTTTAAACCATTTATCTCTCATTTAACCATTACTCTCATCAACATATAGCCTCGTTTGGTCATGAGACATATTTACTTTTTTGTTCGAAAAATCTTTTAATTTTAATTTAAAAAAAATGATGTTTGACAATAAAAACTCCAAATACAACTTGAAGTTCTATTTGAAAAAGTAAAAACAAGTCTCAACGTGTTTTCACTTTTTTCTAATTTCAACTTCACCTTTTTAGCTAAAAGAATCTCTCCAAAAAGATATGATCAAACACAACTCCAACTCCTACTCCAACTTCAAAGGTTTTTTATTTTCATGATCGAACGCCTACAAAATTTATTATTACTCCCTCCGTCCATCTTTACTTATCCACATTTTTATTTTGGGATATCCAATAATATTTGTCCAATTGAAAAAACCAATACATAATTTACCCTTTTTTTTTCCCATTTCACCCTTGATATTAAGTACTTTTCATCCCTCGTTGCATTTTTCAAAGCAAAAATTTTATTATATTTAAAGGGTGATATAGTAAAATCACTCTTTTATTTATTGTTTCTTAAGATATGTGCTAAGTCAGATGTGGACAAGTAAAAATGGACGGAGGGAGTACTTCAAATCAACTCCTACTTTATTAGTTGATCAATAAATATTGTATTTTTTTAGAATAATTTTGGGATAGTGTATTATACTTTTGTTATGATTTTTTATTTATTTGGTAAGATTGTATAAAGAATTGAGGCAGTTTTGATAGTTTTCACAACTTATTATTTTTTTTTATTTATAAAAAAAATACAACTTAAAATTTTAAATTGTATGTACAAACTAAACTTTAATTTTATCTCATATGATTTCATAACATGATTTTAAATTATAATTTCATCTCACATGACCAAACGGGCCTTAAATAGAGACACACAAAAAAAAAAAAAAAAAAGCAAAAGTAACACCTATCCAAAGAGTAGTTTCTTTTGGAAGTGATTTTTGGGGTTTATAAGGAAAGATTCAGATGAACTAAACGGCAATTCGAATTTGGAACTTTCGTAATTATAAAGCTTTGCCCTATGAGATTAAATCGTTTTTTTTTGGTCTTAAGGTTAAATCTTTTTATATGAATTTAAATTAGTTAATTATAAGGCAGGTATTTGGTATCTAACATTATATTGAAATTTTATGATTCAGAATTTGAAAGGTTAAATTTTATTGTGTGCTTTCAAGAATATCTTATTAAAAATTTCTCTAGCATATATTAAGGGGTAGTTGTTACACTATTAAATAGTGACGGACTCGGGATTTAGGAGTAGTGTGATACAAGCGGGATTACCCCAAAGATCCTCACTCAAGGTAATTGACATCCTTTTAAAGATGATGAGGAGTATTGCGACCCACCATGATGATTTTGGAGATGAAGAAGTCTTGTTGATGAGAATATTTGTCACTTGGGTCACTTTTGGGCCCACTTAACATTTAGGTCACTTTTGGACACATTATGTAATAAGGCCCATGACTATGAATAGTTAACTTTCTTCTCATTTTTAGGTTAGATGATTATTGATGAGTTTACACTTAAGAGTGTTTTTATGTTAGCCTGTTGGGAGCTTTCTTGATGGTAAGAAACGTTGGTTGTTTGAGGTCCAATTCCTCTTTCGATCTTCGTAAGATACTGGTGCTTTGAGTAATCGAAAGGAAGGTTGAGGGTTTAATATACCTTTTTGTTGTCCTCTCTTTTATTCATTGTGTCTATCTATTTATCTTTTTCCTTTATTGTCATTGTTGTCTTTTTGTTCTTCGTCTCATATTTTTGTATTTTTCATTTTACCCTTGTCTTTGTCGACTTCGTAGCTTCTTCGTCTTCTTCGTATTTTGGTTCGTATCATCGTGGGTGTCCGAGAGGTTAACACACATATTGACACCTAAAGTTTTAAGGTTCCGTCTAGAAACCAAATCACTCAGCTATCTTTTTGATTTCAAAGATGTTTTTTTTACATCCTATACCAATTTTTATACATTTCTTATATAATTATACCTAATTTGCATGGGGTTTAACGGGTGGCGAAGCACTATAAATTTATATATAGGTCCGGCCCTACTAATAAAAAATAATCTCGACTTAAAAATTTGCGCAAAATTGTATACATTGGCCTTTTTAGACTCCACATTGCTGACATTTTGCAATAAGTTATACACAAAATTGTACTGTATATTATTATGCGAAATAAAATATGAAGTAAAAAACGTTTATTAGCAAAACATAATAAAAATAATTAAAGACGAAAGACACTAAATGTAATTAATTCCCACATAAAAATAATTTCATAATTGTTTTAAAACTAAGTTAAAAGAGACAATATGAAAGAAGAAAGTAGACAAGAAATGAGAGCTCAAGAGAAGAGAGTTTTCTATTCTTTCAATTGTTCAAGTGTATCCAATACAAATCCTTATGCCTCTATTTATATTATTACATAGAGGCATATAAAAGGTTGTCATAAACATGACATTAACCATGAAGATTATGGGGGAGGTTAAAGGGTGTAAGAGTTACATCCATAATGGTGAGGGTAGTGGATGATTAACTATATATTATGGAGAAGAGTAGTGGACATCCATATTGACTAATATAATATTTTATAACACTCCCCCTTGGATGTCCATAGATAATGTGCCTCGTTAAAACCTTACTAGGAAAAACCCTGTGGGAAAAAATTCTAGTGAAGGAAAAAGAGTACACATATCTTTTAATACGCATTATTTGTTGCCTCATTAAAAACCTTGCCAGGAAAACCCGTGGGGACAAAATCTCGGCCAAGAAAAAAAGAGTACAACACGTATTATACTACCCCTGATTAAAACATCACTTAATCCTTGTAATGATATCTTCCAATCTTGTATGTAAGCTTTTCAAATGTTGATATTGATAGTATCTTTGTGGTCAAATCACATTCATGAAGTTGTTGCATTCTTGAACTCATTCAACTTGTTTGTAGCAACAACCGAATTGCGGGATACTTTCATTTGCAAGATTATAGAATGGACCGTCTTGTCGAATAACATGATATGACAATGTTCCCATGTGCAAACAGATTACTTTCTTGAGATCAAACTTCATATAAGTCAAACAATTTTCCTGCACTTTCATAATCAACAATCCCTTGACAATATTGGTTAGAAATAATAAATTCAATCAATATTTGATTTCATTCAAATCCACATAAAGGTGAAGTCTTTCCTGCATATTAACAAAAAAATATTTTCTCATGTATAGAAATAATAGGATACATAAGTGCATCAATTGCACTAACCATTTTCATGAGATCAAAATTGATCTTTCTTTATGTTGAGTGATCTCGCAACCATTAGGGTATTCAATGGATCAAATCACTTTAAAACCTTTTAAATTCTTCAAGGATTTTCATATAGCATTTTCTGTCTAGCTAGACATGACAATCATTCATTATCCGCATTCAAGTTTTTCATACATTGCCAGATTTAAAGAAACCTTATTGCATCCACCACAAGAGAGCACATCTCCAAATAATAATGCCAGGACTTTTGCGAATAATATTTGTGTTTCAAGGCACAATACGTACTTTATATCTTAAGATTTTACATTTCGCACAATAATCCATTTGTACCCCATTGACATTATACCTTAGTCTATAGACTAAGTCCATACCATCACTTTTCAAGTGACATAAAATATACTTGAATTGCGTATTTTTCCTCACCAATCATTTATCTGTCCATACTATTTGACAGATTCGAATTCAAGATCCTCGTCACCTTTTATAATGTTGAGCTTTACATTATACCAAAAATATCGTCGACGGTTATTTGATATCAGTTCCGTTATGACATAACTTATCGAGATCTCTTCATTTTTCATCATTTTCAGGTACCTGAACCTTTGTCAAGTTTTATGAAGAGTTATGTCATGGTGCTCTTTTAAAGCACTTGCCTCATTATCAAGACCATCTTGATCATTTGCTCCTCTCCTTCTTTAAGGAGTTTTACATTTGGAACCAATTGGTCTATCACGTTTCAAATGTGCCATAGACTCTTCCCTTCAAGGACTTTTTATTAGAGCATTTACAGCTGAATTATAACATAGGATCAGTCTGGCAATGAACTTGCAACATTTTGCAAATCATGAATTATCTCTTGAACTTTAGGTTCACTTTTTTTTTTTTACGAGGATCTAGATAATTCATTCCATGCATTTCAGCTTTTAATCATATCTCCCCCTAATGTTAGAAAATCTAACATTCACCCTAACCTTATTTAGGGGATCCATCTTTGTGCATGGTGGATGTTACACATTCAAATTTTTTAGATGGATTTATTTGGTTCCTGATCCTGAACCAACAATATAGGGGAACCTTGTTGGCTTGATGCATACAAATGTTGCTACACTTAAATAAACTCATCTCACACCAAATTTTCTTTTCGGCAGATTTGCTCTCATAACCAATGGTTCAACTATAATTGGAGGCACACACTTTCTGCTAAACCAATCAACATTATCAACTTTTATAGTTTGGAACCATGCTCTTAATTTAACAATTTGAGCAAACAACCTTGCAAAAATCAAACAACCTTCCAAAAATCAAAGTGCAAGTTGATAACAAAGAGCATGTGACCAACCATACATGCATCTTATTTCATAGTAAACGGTCCACATGGCAGGTGAACGGACCCATATTCACCTTGTTATATGTTTCAAAAATTTAGGGATATAACCCCAACCTTAGCCGATATAATCTTTTATCGTGAGAACAAGCAACATAGGAGAATTCTTGAAGAATCTTTTATTTCTTCAATATATAATCACATGAATTCTCAATTATTTTGCATCACATTTGAACCGGGATGGTCAACCGATCACGCCAACTTATATATTTTTTTGTAAACTTTAAGTTTACTATCACATGTGATTCCATCACCATGCCCATATTTATATCAACAAATAGGAGGAAAACGGGTAACCTTTCATATTTATAACTTGTTTCGATTGTAGTAATATGAAGAATATAAAAATTATTCCATAATTTATAGTCTCAAAAAAACAATAATTTTTTTAATTCCTTTGAAACTTGAAAAGTTTCTTTTGGAGACTTACTACAATCTCAATATCATGAATAATTTCATTCCTCCATGTAGTAACACATTAGCTTTTTCGAAGCTATCAAATACTTGTGTACTACCTCATATTTCAAAACACCATTTGTATGGCGGTCATCTCCTTTTAGGGAGAAAATTATTGTCATTATGGTCAAAATCATTATATGCAAGACCTCTTTCTTGCTTTACTTTTGCCTTTAATAATTTATTTTTATAACATTCGGCAAAGTCCTTTTGGCATACCATATTTACACGATCAATGACAAATTCATTCGACCACACCTTAATATCCATTTGGTCATGGCCAAAACTTTTAAAGGCAAGAATCATTCTTACTTTTACCCTTTGGTAGATCATGATAAAACATACTACAACATCAATGACCTTTTATACCAAATTAAAATTTTTTATTTCTCTCAAACCTCCCGTAGAGGTGATTTTTTGGTATTTATCAACCATACATAAGCACATTCTTATTCAAGCCTTTAACATATAAACACATTAATTTTCAAGAATGGCCAAGCATTTTACAATGCTTATTACAAGTCACATTCTCTTCAAGGAATGGACAGTAATCATATGTACATGCTTCACAAATTTTCATTAGAAGCTCATTGTCATGCCTAAACACTTGTCACATTTATATGACCCATCTCAATATCACTTTGAAAGATCAAGTGCATCAACACTTTGTATTCCATTATTTTGATGGAGGATTTATAATACTTTTTATATTAGATTGCACGATAACCATGTGCACAATACCTTTCATACCAAATTGATGGTAAAAATTACCTTCACTTTTGAAGGACCATTTTGACAACGATTAGTGTTCTTCATTTTTACCATAATGATGACTATTACAATTTTGTTCCTTCATGCCCAATATATTAAACCACTTGTCTTCTTTCAGACTTGTTATGCACCGCTACCACATTCACATAAAAAATGGAGCAAATCAATGTGACAGATTTCATGATTTTTCATCAATTATTTTGCCTTATTCATTATTATAACGTCACTATGGTGCATTAGGATTTAAACCCAATGTCTTACCCATATAAGAGGCGTCTTAGACTGTAAGTCAATGAAACTTGAAGCCAATATTTTATCATCATAGTGCACCAAGCCTCAAACTCAATATCTTACTCTTTTGATGCAATGGAACTTGAATCCACTATCTTATCCTCAACCAATGGCATAATAAGCCAACATGTAATGGGACTCATACCCTTGAGCCTTTAACCATATTACCACTACAATTTTCTATTTGTTGTAGTATAACAAAATTGTTGTCTTTAACACTGCAATATTATGTAATTGGACTGAAAAAAATTGTTAAACCACAAAAATAATTAAATTAGAAACAAATAGCATAAATAGTACTATACCAACTTTCTGACAACCTAGGAAACAAAATCCAAATAGCAAAAATCATAAAAATTCAAAAACAGACAAACCTCTTAAGTAGCCTTCAAAATTATGCATATATATACTATGAACTATCAAAATTTGAATTTACAAATTCATAGACCGAAATTATCATCTATTAGATGTCATATCATGTCTAAACCATTAGCATGCTTTCTATCATGTTTCTTTACAAACAAACACACAGAGATAGACATTTTTTTTTTTAATAACACTCCTGTCAAAATAGACTAAAGACAAGTTACCAGAAGTAAACGTGCTCCACTTGGTTATAAGCTCATGTTACCTGGTTTGGTCATTCCATTCTATAATTCAACTAATTAGAGATTCGTGCTGATAACGTGTTTTAAAACTAAGTTAAAAGAGACAATATGAAAGAAGAAAGTAGACAAGAAATGAGAGCTCAAGAGAACAAAGTTTTCTATTCTTCCAATTGTTCAAGTGTATCCAATACAAATCCTTATGCCTCTATTTATATTATTACATAAAGGCATATAAAAGGTTGTCATAAACATGACATTAACCATGAAGATTATGGGGGAGGTTAAAGGGTGTAAGAGTTACATCCATAATGGTGAGGATAGTGGATGATTAACTATATATTATGGAGAAGAGTAGTGGACATCCATATTAACTAATATAATATTTTATAACAATAATATTATTTATCACAAAATGATTCGTTGAATTATCATTCTTGTATAACTCGTTCGTGAATTTTTGTGATTTCGAGAAGAGCTTTCCTGAATTTTTGTGATTTCGAATAAATAGTCTATAGTATTACTCTGTAGGTGTCTTGCTTTTTTTATTATCTAGCGATGTGTTATATTTTTTTTGTTTGTTTGTTTTTATCATTTTTATTTGTTATTGTTATCTATTCTGAACCGGGGGTCTATCAAAAACAACCTCTCTACTTCATCTGAGGTGGTGATATGGACTGCGTACACTTTATCCTCCTCAAACTTCACCTGATGGGAATACACTGGATATGTTGTTGTATAACTCGTCCGTGAAGCAAACAACCGCTAAGTGAAAAAGAAAGACAGAAATTAGGAAAACCTTGTTCAATCATGTTCTTTCTATGTATTTGATTATTCATTAATTTAAGGAACTTGATATCTTTAGTACCCAAAAGTGACGTCTACATCATAACGCACTATCAAGGAGGATAAGATTCATGAGACATTCAAATTTGAGTAACACTCCACCTTATAATAATACTAGAAATATTGGAGCTCGTGTCAATACGGGTCCAATGCAGGTTATTTTTGTATCCCAATTTATGTAGCACAAATGAAATTTGAAAAGTTGATCAAATTTTTTGTATAATTTTTAAATATTTTAAGCTATTAATTATTGATTTATAGTATTTTTACATAATTTTGAGATACTATATGTTACTCTTTTTGTCCTAATTTATGTGGCATTGATGGGATATTTGAGAAAGCCAATCAAATTTTTTATATAGTTTTAGATATTTTAAGTTGTTAATTATTATGACTATACAACTTTCTGCATAATTTTCAAATAATATATATTACTCCATCTATCTCAATTTATATGACATTGATAGAATTTAGAAACTTAAACAAATTTTTATACATCTTTCAAATAATTTAATTTGATAATTATTATAATTCATATTAATTTTCACAAAATTTTTAACTAATATATTCCAATTTATATTGCACTGATAGAATTTTGAGTTAATCAAATTTTTTTATGTGTCTCCAAATAATTTAAATTATTAATTATTATAATTTATAATACTTTTTACGCATTTTTTAAATATATAATAGATTTAAATAAAAAAAATTACATTAAAACTAAAATATATAAAATTACAAAAATGACCTCCACCAGAAGCAGGCACGATAACCGCCAGCTGCCTGCTTCAGCTGCCTACTCACTCATGCTTCTATATAATAATAATAATAATTATTATTATTATTATTATTATTATTATTCGGTGTTTTTGACTTTATATGATATTTTCTAAATATTGTTAGCTCTAGTGTATTACTTGTGTAATTTTTAATTCTTAACTTCATTTTAGATGAATTTATTAGTCAGTACTCAATGTTCGGATTTCTATTGTAAAGTGAGATATTTCATTTCGGGAGAAAATCATTTTTCTCCTCAAATTTTAATTTAAAAATCAAAAACACATTTCACCACTTTAAGCAATAGATATCCTCTCTCCTTTAACTCAATTGAGTATTTTAAATACTTATGTTAGCTTCTAAATTATCAACCTTTATCTTTTATGTTTTTCTAATGTATAACTTTTTTTCATTCTAATCTATATTATAAATTTACCAGTAAAATAAATAAATTTTATTTGTGAAGACAAAAAGTGAAAAATAGTTTTTAAGCTTAAATAAGGTTTGAATAAGTAAAATATTTGAGCACAGAACGAAAATTAATTAAAATAATTTGTTCGGATCAATAATTTTGATAATAACAATCAAAATTCAAAAATTAATTTGCATAATTGAGAAAGACGAATAATTAAGACTTTTTAAATATATATTTGATGCATGTATTTTTCTCTGTACTTTCACATAGGAAGGATCCAAATAAACTAGTTATATTTAATTATTTTCGTGACTTTATGGGCTATCTTTTAAGTGTGCGACTAAATTAGAGGTAAATAAATTCCGTAATGATGTTACAGGTAGCCATCAAAACTCTAAAATCTATATGCACAACAAGAATTAAAAAGAGAGATGTAATATATAATATATGTATGTGGGGGAGGGGTAATATTTGCATAAAATAGTAGAGGGGTCTATTATTTAAAAGTTGGAGAAAGTGTTTGATTTTTAAAGTAAAACTGGATGGAAAATAATTTTTAACCTTTTATCTTTAGTATTTGAAAGATGTCACCTTTTAAAAAAAATAAAATGAATATTTCAATGTAGTCAAACGTATCGTCATTTTAACTTTGTTTTGTGGTAAATATAAGCAACAAATAAATTACATTTTCAACTATATTTTAGGTATGAGAAAATTTGAAGGCAAAAACATTTTCTTTCCCTTTCAAAAGGTGTTAGGAGCGTCCATTATCATATAATTAACATAGCTATCACTACATAGGTTGTTTATTAACCAAACACTATAGTTTTCCGTTTCTTCTTTATGAATTTTTTTGAAATTAAAATAATACGCGGGAGTCAAATGTCAACATACAATATATATAGAAAATTCTCTCTAATTTTCTGCTTGTATTATCACTTTAATTACGTGTGTGTACACATATACATGTATCATGTGGTTAAATATTTTCTGAAAGAAATTAATCACTTGTGAAGGAAGAAGATAGGCGGTTACTTTTATACGTTTGACTGTTTTTTTCAAATTAGTGTAATAATTCATTAATTTATTATTGCTATTATTACCCTCCATTCCAAAATAATTGAATTGTTGAGGTAACACACACATATTAAGAAAAAAAGAATAAGACATAAATTAGTCATTTTTTTTCGTTTTTGCCCTTTTTAATTAGGAAAAAGGCTCAAATATGCCATCGAACTATTGAAAATGGCTCATTTATGCCATCCGTTAAAAGTTTGGCTCATTTATGCCATCGCCGTTACAAAAAAGTTCATTCATGCCTTTTTTTTAATGGTGGTTTTTTAAAAACAGCTTTGCCACGTGGCATCTTACTAGAGGTCCACGTTATTGATCAAATATGCCATCGAACTTTGAGAAAAGGCTCATTTATGCCATCCGTTAAAAGTTTAGCTCATTCATGCCATTTTTTTTAACAGTCCGATTTGGTGGTTTTTTGCAAAACCATTTTGTATACATGGTCAACAATAATTCGTTCACATCATTAATTGAAGGGAAAAGACTCAAATATGCCATTGAACTTTGAGAAAAGGTTCATCTATGTCATCCGTTAAAAGTTTGGCTCATTCATGTCGTTTTTTTTAACAGTCCAATTTGGGTTTTTTTTGCAAAACCATTTTGTACACGTTGCCAACAATAATTCTTCCACATCATTAATTAAATCAGCCAAAGAAATTTTAAAATTCCTAATAAGAAAATATCGACTTCTCCGGTCAAAATATTTCTATGCATTTTGTAACTCTTTTATAGGCACTGTAAAGAGTTCATCCATTTTCAATTTCTTCGGAATCGCCGAACACAATTCTGCAAATCTCAAGGCCAATTCAAGCCCGAAATAGACATCAACTATTTCAAACAACAAATCAATTAGTTACCGAAACACAATTTTTCAAATTCTTAAAAAATTGTACTTGAAGTAAAAATCAGAAAAATTCTATAATCAGTGAAATTACAGAGAAGAAAAGAAGAATATTTCAGCAAAATCAAATTAAAATCAAAACTTGAAGATTCTAATGACTTGAAGAATCAGATGTACTAGAAATTTGTGAGTCATGGAAAATAAAATTTTAATTTCACCTTTTAGAAGAAAGTTCAATTTTTTAGATTTTTTATTTGGCTGATTTAATTAATGATGTGGACGGATCATTGTTGGCCATGTGTACAAACTGATTTTGCAAAAAATCACCAAATCGGACTGTTAAAAAAAAAAGGCATGAATGAGCCGAACTTTTAACGGATGGCATAAATGAGCCTTTTCTCAAAGTTCGATGGCATATTTGATCAATGGCGTGGACCTCTAGTAAGACGCCACGTGGCAAAGCTGTTTTTAAAAAACCACCGTTAAAAAAAATGGCATGAATGAGCTTTTTTATAACGGAGATGGCATAAATGAGCCAAACTTTTAACGGATGGCATAAATAAGCCATTTCCAATAGTTCGATGGCATATTTGAGCCTTTTCCCTTTTAATTAATTGGCAAACTATTTTTGAAAAGTAAAAACATTAATCATCAAAACTATTCCCAATACTCACTTATGTGATCAATTTATTCATAGTGCAAAATTCAAAATGTGGCTCTTAAAATGACTAAACCTCTTAATTGAATAAATTTTTGGAGGTAAAACCTTAAAAATTTAGATTAAGCCAAATTTAAAAATTTAATTTCTCTCTAAATTTTTTTTATACAAGAGGTTTACTTTAACATGATTTTAGTTAATATAACATGGCTACAACATGATCTGATCTAAATATTCCATTTGATACAAATGAACTTCAAATTTGGTATGAAAATGAATTAGAAAAGAAGGAAAGTTATATAGTATCATTGTCAATGAAAATTCAGCCACATTAATGTAAGAAAGTTTCAAGAAAATTAAGTTTCTTGGAACTCATAACCTAGAAAATTAAGTCCAAAACATTAATCAAGAAAATTAAGTTGTAAATGAAGGGTATCTATGGAAAAAGTCTAAAAAATTCTCTTGAACTTTGAACAATTCAATTATTTTAAACTATAAAAAAAGTCTCAACAATTCAATTATTTTGGAATAGAGGGAGTATTAACTAGTGGTATGTCAATTCTTATTTTATTCTTGATGGAATGATTTATTACTACACAAATATTTAAGATTTCAAAAGTTTTTCATTCTTTCTATTCTGTGCCTAGTTAAATGGTGTCACACAAATTAAAACGAAAAGAATTGTAAAATTAAAATTTACAAACTCTATTTAAATGTGGAAGGAAATTCCCTTTTACGTGTTTTATGCTTCATTTATTTTTTACCTGATAAAAGTCTAATTTTGATCATCCTAGTCTTAACTGTTAACTATATATATTTTTTCTTGTTGAATCTTAATCATTTAGATTTCAATAAGTGCCCTTTTTTTAATAATCATTCACATCTTAATTGCGTAATACATCTATTTATTCACTTCAATATTTTATAAACAATGATAAATACAGGTTCTCTAGTGGGTTGAGAGGTCATGCATTTAAATGGCCATCCTCTAGTATGTTTCTCTAGTATGTTTTATCTTTTTATTTTTATTTGGTATTGTACTCTTATATTTTTTAAAGTTTCAAGAGGTTACCAATTTTGTCAATGAAGGTGAGGGGGCCACGTGGGGTATGAACTATGAGACGATATATTTTTTAAACGTAATTTCTAAAATTAAATTGTTACTCCCCCCGTCCAACAATAGTTATTCATTATTGACTTGACAAACAACTTAAGAAATTATAAATGATAGGGATAATTTTACTACAGGAATAATTTTACTATATTATCCTTTGAATATAATAAATTTAGCGTTTTAGAAAATGCATTGCATTGTGAATGACATATAATACTAAGGGTAAAATAGGCACAAATAGGCAAATAATTCATTGATTTTTCAAACTGAACAAGTATTGTTGGACATTTATTTTTAGTATAATGGACAAGTAAAGATAGACGGAGGGAGTAACATCAATTGTAAATTTATGATTTTTTTCCCCGTAAATTTATGATTAACAAAACCCAAAATGAGAATATGGAGATTTGTAAAGAGAAAATATGTGCATCAACAGAGAAAATATGTGGGGACCTTAAGCACAGTTTTGGAAAAGTCCAAAAGACTTGGCAGGTAGTGTCTTTGACAAGTGACGTCATTGTTGTTGCCTTTTACAGTACAAATTATCATCTGTGTTTTAAATATTTACAAAAGTACACACAAGTAACTATGTAATAAAGGACCAAACCAAGGACAAAAACAAAACATGAAAAGCTATACATGGGTTGTTATTGGAATTAAGCAAAAAGTAATTGATTTTTATGTCAATTAAATCAAAACGCTCAACAATCAATCCTGTAATGTACAACATGTCATAGCAATATTATAATGCTATTCCAAGAATGCCCATGATCGGCAAGCACGTCGACCATGAGTTGTGTGGTTATCACAACTTACTTCCTTCGTTCCAAAATATTTGGCCCCTTTGAGCTTGGCACGCCCCTTAAGAATCAAATGATTGAAGCTGTATTTTTACCAATTTATCCTTGTACTCGAATAATTAAACAATGATGATAGGAGTAAAACCAAGAAGTATTTAATTTATGGTATGCATGGATTGTTCCTTATCAAGTGGCGGTCTAAATTCACTTAGTACTCCAATACAAAATTGGCTCTATATATTCACTTACTACTCCAATATAAAATTGACTCTCCATATTCACTTAGTGTACTCCTACTACTCTTTCTAACGGATTAAGATAGTTATCAAGGTGCATATTTTAACAAAATTATCCAAGTTCCAAGTTTCAACTTAAATTTTTAAATACTATTGAAATATATTTGATTTAAAAAATATGAGTATATATTTAACCAACTGGTGTGATATTTAATGTAACCAAGAGAATTTAGAAAGAAAAAAGAAAAGAAAAGATATCATATGTTTAATGAACTGAAGTCAAAAAAGAGTCACATAGATATTTATCAATTATATTTAATAGCCTTGAAATTAGTGTGATACTTAATGTAATATTAGGAGTAAAATTAGAAATGAATGTCCAAAATAGTATTGATTTTATAAGTAGGCCAAGTAATTTAAAACAAACTTGATTAGAAAGAGGATCAAGTATTTTGGAACGGTGGGAATATATATTAGTAGTGGATAATTACTACTATTGACAACAATGGTGTCGACTTTATTTTGTGATTTATTTACGCCTTTAAAATATGTTTTCTTTTTCCTAGTGCATAACTACAGATTTATGAACTTAAACTAAGTGCAAATCTTACCATTAAAGTAAGCCCTTGAATCAATCAAGGATTCTTTAATTTTTTTTTTTTTTTTGGTATTATTACTGGATACCGCTGTTAAATATACTAATTATTCTTAAATACATGGTATCATTGCAGTCATATTCAATAACAGAAATTACAAAAAGAATGTAGGAACAACTTAGGAATCCTCTCTATTGAATATTTTTTTTTTCAAAAAGAATCAGAAACTCTTTAGTTACTATGTAGGAAGTATATTAATTAAAATATTAAAAGCACTAAAAATTACATTGGCTTTTTTCAGGCAGAGATGCGTTTGATGTGAAGTTTTGAGTTGGCCTGCAAGGAAGAAAGAATAATGATACACTATTATAGGTTGTACATTGATCATATATCCTCCTACTTCTTTCCCTTTTATCATTCACTTTATTTATGTTTCTTCCTCTATTTGATTGCGCACTATTATAAGCAGATTCACATATTCTAACTCTTTTTAAAGGTTCCATCTTCTAATGGAACAATATGTGTGAATAAAAGTGAACTCGCTAAAGAGTATCTTCTCCGTACTACAATTTAGAATCATTCTCATTCAAAAGGACAAAGAAGTAGTGGCATGAACCCAATCACTCCACTTCCTCTTCTTAAATGCACTTGTCCTTTTTCACTTAAGTTGTGTTTCTAATTCTTATTTTTCTTTCATTAGGAAAACAGTGGTGACTTTTATCACACCGCTAAATTGGGATAAAACGTAGAGTCTATTTGAATTGACCTATTTTAAGTGTTTTAAGTCAAAATAACTTTTAAGCTCTTTTATAGTATTTGTATAAAATAAAAAAAATGTTTATAAGCACTTAATTTTAAGTCAAAATTGTTAAAATAAATCAAAAATCATAAGTTAGAAATCCTAACTTATGACTTTGGGCTTATACCCAAAAGCCAATCCAAACAAGCTCGTAATTGGCATCCAACTTCCTTTGACACGACCTCTAACTGCAATTATGCTACTGGTGCAGCCGACACCATTGGTGGTACTTCTTGATGGTTAACAACTAGTACTTCAAACATTATTGATAACAGAGAAGAAAGTTAATAGATTTAAATATGGTAATTATACATTTATGATAACTATGATAACTATAAGAATTGTAGTCCTAGAAATATTTTAGTCCTATTAGAATATGATTAGCTCATGGCGGCTTGTACTTGTATATAAAAAGGTCATATTGTAAATACATGAGTTATAACTCAAATGGTCACTCAACTATAAACTTTTATCTCAGAAAGTCACTCAACTTTGGTCTTTACTTCAAAAGTCACTCAACTTTGAATTTTTATCCTAGAAAGTCACTCAAATTTGATCTTTACTCCAAAAGTCACTCAACTATCACATTTTTATTCAGAAAGTCACCCAACATATTTAATTATTTTTTTCAATAAAATTTATTTATGTGAAATTTCTATTTAAAAATATAATTCTGAAAAATAAAAAATATCCCTTTAATGACTTTTTTATCCTTATTCTCCTAAATTAATATATCTCCCTCCTCTTTCTCATTTTTCTTCTCCTTCTCACTTTCTTCCCATAATTTTTATAATCTAGGAAATTAGCAATTATAATAATACGAAATGAAATTATTATCATATTTTATCTTTGCATTTTATTTTTATTTTGTCTTTGAAAAAGAAAAAAAGGAAAAAAAAACAAAAGGAACAAAGGAAGAGAAAATAAAATAAACTAAACTATCCTGCACTTCTCTTTTTTCTCCTTTTTTTTATACTTTATAATTTATTTTATTTCTCTTCTTTTGCCCTCTTTTTTTTTTTTCCTTTTTTTTTTTTTAAAAAGATAAAATAAAAATAAAATGCAAATATAAAATATGGTAGTAATTACATTCGTACAATTTTAATTGTTAATTTCTAGATTATAATGTGTGATTTATGGAAAAATTAATGGGAAGAAAGTGAAAAGAAGAAGAAAAATGACAAAGAGGAGGGAGAAATATCAATTTAGAGGAATAAAGATAAAAGGGTCATTAAAGGGATATTTTTTATTTTTCAGAATTTTATTTTTAAATAGAAATTCCACATAAGTAAATTCTATTTTTAAAAAATGATTAAATAGGTTGAGTGACTTTCTGGGTAAATATGTGATAATTGAGTGACTTTTGAAGTAATACCAAAGTTGAGTGACTTTCTGAGATAAAAATTCATAGTTGAGTGACTTTTGAGGTTAAGATCAAAGTCGAGTGACTTTCTGGAATAAAAGTCAATAGTTGAGTGACCATTTGAGTTATTAACTCGTAAATACATAGACAAAGAAAATTCTCCCAATACTTTTTTGTCTTTATTGATTTTTGTCTCATATTTTACATGTTATCAGAGCAAGGTTAATGAAGAATAAAAAAAATCTTAAAGATGGCCGTCAGAGTAAGAAAGAAATTTGATTTTATTAATGAAAAAATATAAAAAATTGAACGATGAGTCGCCAAATTTAAAAAGATTTGTGAACTATAAATTCATAGATTCACTTCATGGTGTCATAAATCTCGCAAAAAATCCTCCATTGTCTAAAAACCATTTCTTGAAGAACTTTAGAGTCTGTTTCAATTTGAGCATGTTTGAGTCTTGTTTTTCTGCAATATTCCAGCACATGAGTAGTGCAATAATTTCTTCTTCCATATTGATTGTTTGTTGGATCTCATATGTCTGTGCATAGATAAGGTCATCTTTATCAATCCTTACATATGTAAAAGCTTCTTCTCGATTTGCCTTTGTTGGCACCATCTATGTTGCATTTTACTCTTCTTTCTATTGGCAAAATCTAGCTTACTTTTTTCAATGAAGTCTAAGTCTATAGTTGGTAATAAGGTGTTGGATCAAAGATGACCAGCCAACAACATTAATCTATGAAAATCTGGTCTTTACTAACTAATTGATGGTGAATTGTATTAAGTACAAAAATCTATTGTAATTTATATTACCACTATATTTATTGCATTTCTTCTTTTCCACAGTTCTCATATGATTATGAAGGTATTACTCTGAACAACAACAACATACCCAGTGTATTTCCACAAGTGGGGTCTGGGGAGGGTAAAATGTACGCAGTCCATATCACTACCAAAGTAGAGAGACTGTTTCTGATAGACCCCCGGCTCAAGACAAATAACAGTATAGAAAAGATAGAACAACAAAACAAAATGGGATAATACACCAATAGATAATAAAGGAAACAAGGCACCTACAAAGTAATGTTATGCACTATCTATCAGAAAATCACAAACATCATCAAAACACCATGAACACTATGACAATAGGAACAACTACAAACAAAGCACACATTCCTACTATCAAAGACACACTCCTACCCACTAACCCTCTACCCTAATCCGCGTCCTCCACACCTTTCTATCTAGGGTCATGTCCTCAGTAAGTTGCAACTGCTCCATGTCATGTCGAATCACCTCCCTCCAATATTTCTTTGGCCTACCTCTACCCCGTTTGAAGCCATCCATAGCCAACCTCTCACACCTCCGAACTGGGGCATCCGTGCACCTCCTCATCACATGCCCGAACTATCTTAACCACATTTTCCACATCTTGTCTTCCACCGAAGCCACTCCAACCTTCTCTCTAATACTTGTTGGTATTTGCCCTGATTTTCTTACCATAATTAGATTTTCCCTTTAGGAAAAGGAAAACATGAATTCTCCATATTTGGCTAATTCTTGTTCTTGTAGGAAAATGTTATAGACTCTATAAATAGAGGTTCCTTTCTTCTAGCTTGACAACATCCACAATGTAGTCTTAGGGGTTTGAGAGTATTGTTTGGGGGGAGAATTTGTGAGACACAAGTGTCATGCTTCTACTTGTGTGAACCTCTTTTTATTTTCAGTGAATTGTGTGAGGTTGTCTCTCTTGACATTTTGTACTCTCATTTATATAGTGGATTGCTCATCTCCTTTTGTGGACGTAGGTCGATTGACCAAACCACGTTAAATTATTGTGTCTCTTTTGGTGTATTTCTCGCATGTCTTCTTATTTGGCGTCTTTAGAGGTTTGCTTTGCTAGCTTCCGCATGATACCAGATTATTTCTTTCCTAACAAGTGGTATCAGAGCAAGGTTAAAACGGGTGTTCATCTTGGCGGGTTCAGTTCTAGTCGTAACCTATTTGACGATAATGAAGATTTGGTTTGAGAAATTTTATTAGAGTGGTACTCTATGTAGAAACAAAGATTTAATGGAGGAGATTTTGGAGATGGAGATTAAACTTGTTGAAGACTACGTGAAGAAGGTGGAGCAAATTTATTTTGTCAGAAATTCAGGCCAAGGGGGAGAATTGTTGGTATTTGCCCTGATTTTCTTACCATAATTAGATTTTCCCTTTAGGAAAAGGAAAACATGAATTCTCCATATTTGGCTAATCCTTGTTCTTGTAGGAAAATGTTATAGACTCTATAAATAGAGGTTCCTTTCTTCTAGCTTGACAACATCCACAATGTAGTCCTAGGGGTTTGAGAGTATTGTTTGGGGGGAGAATTTGTGAGACACAAGTGTCATGCTTCCACTTGTGTGAACCTCTTTTTATTCTGAGTGAATTGTGTGAGGTTGTCTCTCTTGACATTTTGTACTCTCGTTTATATAGTGGATTGCTCATCTCCTTTTGTGGACGTAGGTCGATTGACCGAACCACGTTAAATTATTGTGTCTCTTTTGGTGTATTTCTCGCATGTCTTCTTATTTGGCGTCTTTAGAGGTTTGCTTTGCTAGCTTCCGCATGACACCTGATTAGTTCGATCCTAACAAGTGGTATCAGAGCGTTGGTTGTTGTTGATTGTCGATTTGAATGATGGAGGCAAATATGAGCAAAATGGTGTGTTTGAATGGTAGTAATTATCATACTTGGAAAGGCAAGATGAAAGATCTCCTATTTGTCAAGAAAATGCATTTGCCTGTCTTTGCTTCTAATAAACCTCAGTCCATGACAGATGAGGATTGGGAATTTGAGCACTTGCAGGTTTGTGGCTATATTAGACAATGGGTTGAAGATAATGTTAGAAATCATATTGTAAATGAGACACATGCCAGAAGTTTATGGGATAAGCTAGAGACACTGTATGCTTCGTAGACTGGTAATAACAAGTTTTTTCTGTTGAAACAGTTGAAGAATATCAGGTACAAAGAGGGCAGTCCTATTTCTGATCATATTAATGATTTTCAGGGTGTCCTTGACCAGCTGTCCGGAATGGGTGTAAAGTTCGATGAAGAAATTCAGGGACTTTGGCTTCTTAATACTCTGCCAGACTCCCAGTGGTGTTGTAACTATGGAATATGCTAAGAGTGGTGTCTTAAATGAAGAGATGAGAAGAAGATCTCAGGCCTCATCTTCTTCGGCTTCACACTCCGATGTTTTGGTTACTGAAGATAGGGGGAGAAACAAGTCCAGAAGTCCGAATGACAGAGGTACAAGTAGAAGCAAATGCAAGTCCAAATACAAGAATATTACATGTGACTATTGCCACAAGAACGGGCATATCATGAAATATTGTTACAAGCATAAAAGAGATATGAGACGACAAAAGAAAGAAGACGATAATGAGAATCGTGTTTCTGTTGTTGCTAATGATGATCTTCTTGTTGCTTGTGGTGAAAATGCCATTAATCTTGTTCGTGATGAGTCTAGTTGGTTTGTGGATTCTAGTGCTACTTCTCATATCACGCCCAAGAAGGAATTATTTTCTTTTTATACTCCTGGTAATTTTGGGATGTTGAAAATGGGCAATAATGATGAGGTTGAAGTACTTGGCATTGGCACAGTTTGTTTGGAAAGTAATAATGGTTCCAAATTTGTTCTCAATAATGTCAAGCATGCTCCAGATGTTCGCCTGAATTTGATTTCTGTAGGGAACCTTGATGATGAGGGTTATATTAACACCCTTGGTGCTGACCAGTGGAAGCTTACTAGAGGTTCAATGGTTGTGGATCGTGGTGACAATTTGTCTAACTTGTATGTATTTCAGGGCTCCACTTCTAGAGGCTCAGTAAACTTGGTGGAGAATGATACTTCATCAGAGTTATGGCATAGAAGGTTGAGTCATATGAGTGAGAGGGGGGTTGACAGTTTGGCTAAGAAAAATTTACTTTCTGGAGTGAAACAAGCAAAGTTGAAGAGATGTGTTCATTGCTTAGCCGGTAAACAAAAAAGAGTTTCTTTTCAGAGTCATCCGCCTTCAAGAAAGCTTGATTTGCTGGAGTTGGTACATTCTGATTTGTGTGGTCCTTTTAAGGAAAGGTCTCATAGTGGTGCACTTTACTTTGTGACTTTTATTGATGATCATTCTCGCAAGCTCTGGGTATTTCCTTTGAAGTCCAAGGATCAAGTACTTGATGTGTTCAAGGGTTTTCAGGCCTTGGTTGAGAGATAGACAGGGAAGAAATTGAAATGCATCCGCTCAGATAATGGTGGTGAGTATATTGGTCCTTTTGATAGATATTGTAGAGAGCAGGGTATTCGACATCAGAAAACTCCTCCAAAGACTCCTTAGTTAAATGGTTTAGCATAGAGGATGAATAGAACTCTAGTTGAGAGAGTTAGATGTATGCTTTCAGATGCTAAGCTGCCAGATTTTTTTTGGGCAGAAGCACTTAATACTGCTGCTTATGTTATCAATTTATCTCCTACCGTTGCTTTGAATGGTGATGTCCCTGACAGAGTTTGGTCCGGTAAGAATGTTTCTTATGATCATCTTAGAGTCGTTGGGTATAAAGCCTTTGTGCATGTTCTTAAGGATGAAAGGTCAAAGTTGGATGTTAAAACTAGGCAGTGTATCTTCATTGGTTATGGTCAGGATGAATTTGGCTATCGTTTCTATGATCCAGTTGAGAAGAAACTTGTTAGAAGCCGTGATGTTGTGTTCTTTGAAGACCAAACAATTGAAGATTTTGACAAAGCTGAGAAAGTTGTTTCTCAGAGTAGTGAGAGCCTAGTTGATGTTGATCCAGTTCCTTTGACTATTGCACATGAAGAAAGTCTTCATAATGATGAAAATCAAGTTGATAATGAAGATGGTGATTATGTTCAGAATGATGATGTTGATTCTCCAGTGCAAGTTGATGTGGTTGATCAGCAACCAAATGTTATTGATGCTCCAGAGAGTTCTCTCAGACGATCTACTAGAGAGAGAATACCTACATCTCGTTATTCTCCGAATGAGTATGTACTCTTGACTGACGGGGGAGAACCTGAGAGTTTTGATGAGGCCATGGAAAGTGAAGAAAAAGAAAGTTGGTTTGATGCTATAGAAGATGAAATTAAATCTTTGCATGATAATCATACCTTTGATTTGGTTAAGCTACCTAAAGACAGAAAAGCTTTGAAAAACAGGTGGGTTTTTTGGGTGAAACATGAAGATGTTAATCCAGTTCCACGGTACAAAGCTAAACTAGTTGTGAAGGGTTTTAACCAGAAAAAGGGAGTTGATTTTGATGAGATATTCTCTTCAGTTGTGAAGATGTCATCCATTCGTGTGGTTTTAGGCTTGGCTGCAAGTCTAGATTTAGAGGTTGAGCAAATGGATATTAAAACTGCTTTTCTCCATGGTGACTTAGATGAAGAAATTTATATGGAGCAGCCGGAAGGTTTTGAAGTCAAGGGAAAAGAGAATTATGTTTGCAAATTGAAGAAGAGCTTGTATGGTTTGAAACAAGCTCCCAGGCAGTGGTATAGAAAGTTTGGTTCTTTTATGAGTAGCAAGGCTTCAAAAAGACTTCTTCAGATCATTGTGTTTTTGTGCAAAAATTCTCTCATGGTGACTTTATTGTTGTGTTGCTTTATGTTGATGACATGCTTGTTGTAGGTCATAATGCTTGCAGGATTCTAAAGTTGAAGCAAGAATTGAGTAAGTCTTTTTCTATGAAAGACTTAGGACCAGAAAGGCAGATTCTTGGCATGTAGATTGTTCATGACAGAAAGGCCAAGAAGTTGTGGTTATCACAAGAGAAGTACATTAAGAAAGTACTTCGCAGGTTCAACATGGACAAGGCTAAGGTTGTCAGTACACCTTTAGCTATGCACTTTAAATTGAGTATGAAACAGTGTCCTTCTAGTGATGATGAGAAGGAAGAAATGAAGAAAGTTCCTTATGCTTCAGCCGTTGGTAGTTTGATGTATGCAATGGTTTGTACAAGATTAGATATTGCTCATGCTGTTGGTATTGTTTGCCGTTTTCTTTCTAATTCGGGAAGAGAGCATTGAAATGTTGTGAAGTGGATTATGAGATATCTTTGTGGCACTTCTAGTCTGAGTTTGTGTTTTGGTACAGGAAAGCCTATTCTTTGTGGTTATACTGATTCAGACATGGCTGGTGATGTTGATACTCGCAAGTCTACTTCAGGGTATTTGGTTAATTTTGCAGGGGGAGCTGTGTCTTGTCAATCTAGGTTGCAAAAATGTGTTGCTCTATCTACTACAGAAGCTAAGCTTATTGCTACCGTTGAAGCTTGTAAAGAGTTGCTCTGGATGAAGAGGTTCTTGGGGGAACTTGGTTGTGCTCAAGAGAGGTATGTGCTTTATTGCGACAGTCAAAGTGCTATATATCTTGGCAAGAATTCTACATTTCATGGTCGGTCTAAACACATTGATGTGAGATATCATTGGATTCGGGATGTGTTGGATTCTAAGTTGCTTGAACTTGAGAAGATTCATACAGATGATAATGGTTCCGACATGATGACTAAAGCTTTGCCAAGAGGTAAGTTTGAAGATTGTTGCATGATCGCCGGGATGGCGGTCTCCTCCACATAGTTGTGAGGGGGAGAATTGTTGGGTTATGGGTCTTTTCCCCTTCCTATGTGGATAAATAAAATCCCAAATTTTTACCAACCCACTTTGCCCATAGGCCCAATTCTATGGGGCATATATATAGACCTTTTTAGGTCTTATTTTATCATCACAAAAGAGAGAAATCAGCAGCCACACATAGAGACAAAGAGCAGTTTTTCGCACCCAATTTTTCTCATTCCTAACCCTATCCCTCCTAGTAAGTCCACACATCCAGAGCAGCATCCTCATCTCCGCCACCTTCAACTTTTGGATGTGGGAAGTCTCGACTGACCAACACTCCGCTCCGTACAACATAGCCGGTCGAACTGACACTCTGTAGAATAAAGGTATTACTCTGAAGATTGGCTTTAATTTGATAAATATTTTAATGGTCCGTCATTTGATCACCACTTATTGTAGTTGCAATCCTTTAAAATTTATACCCGCACATGAGGCAAATTGTATACATAGCTTCATAACTATATAAGATATTAGAAATAAATGAGTCATTGTTTTCATTCTTTGGGATGTATAACACCAGTATTTAGATGCTATATTGAGCTTCATCTTTTTCAAATTATCATTTGTAGTAATCTTGCATTTTCAAACCTCCATAGGAAGAAATTGGTTTTGATATGTAGTCTTTTTTCCCACATAAATTGAGATTGTTGCTTCTTATTCTCTCTATGCTTCAGATAGTATCAAACACTTTTAATAGTAAAGACGCCACCTTTATCCCGTATCCACTATGATTTATCATTTTCTGCAGGAAGCATAGCGGTTTTGATGAACTCAATAATGTATTGTGTGAGCTCTTCTGACAAGTTATCTCTTAGAAAATTTTTATTCCAATTTTCTATTGTCACAAACTCTTTTATCTCAATCTCTTCTTCAATATCAACATTAGGCCGCAGACACTAGATTGACTGGGCCCACTAATTATAATGCTAAAAAGTAAAAAGCAAATAACTAAGTAATCGAAAAGTAAAGATTGAAATAACCTGAACAAGCTGGAGTTAAGCTGGAGTTAGGTGATTTGTATAAGTGGATCCTAACCGTCAGAGGCCGATCAAGTGAGGTTGGAATTGAGGTAACAGAATAAAAAAAGAGTTTAGTATACAGTAAACAAAAAATCTTTGATTCAGATAGTATATTATGTATTTTGAAATGATGATTACAAGACTTTATATAAGGGGTCAACTCTCCAACAATTAATTACTGTGCATTAAATTCCCTTACAAAGTAACTAATTAAATGCCATAAATAAAGAGGAGGTAATGCTCAGCATTGTTCGTGGGTCAATTATATAACAACTACTAATGGCTAGTGCAGAATAGTTGACTTTCTCTTGAGCTAAGATGCTCTCCTGATGCAGTATATTAGCTGAATGTTTTTTTTTTTTTAAAAAATTAAAATGGCCCTAGGCCAAATTTATTATCAAAATAAAAAAACACAAGTCCAAGAAGTAAATTACAAAGAGGAAGAAAATAAATTTGGCCCAAGTCCAAATGACTCGGTCCAACAAACGAAAAAGGAAAGCAATTATATCTAAAAATAAAAAACAAACATAAAAAATCTTAAGACAACAAAATTACATCTATGAACTCTCTTGAAGCTTCAGGAAGTCACCTAAGAGAAATCAAAGGTCAATCTCGATGTCTTCTCCAAATCTCTGTAACTCACCGGCAAACGTTCATCTTCAAAGAAGATCTAACATCTCAGGTGAGCTACATCTCTGTAGAGTCTTGATTTTCAACATGATCTGACATCATCTTTTTTTTCTACCTCTTTTCGGATCTAACAATCTTATGACTTGGTTGATTCCATTCTGCAGTCTCAAGCTCCCATCAGGCATCGTGGAGACAAACCAAAATGACCTTGTTCATAAGTAGGATTATGGATCTCATCTAAAAGTAGATCTCAGTTTTTTGCTTAAACTCATATCTTTCATTTTGACATCTTCTCCATTTTATCAATTACATCTACACACTCACAATTTCACAGGTTGAACCTCATATAAAGTTAATACCACTGTGAAAATTATGATTATGTGACTAATCAATAAAATAAATTGAGTCTATGATTAACTTAGACGTTTTACTGTTCCCGCTTCTCTTGTGTTTCCTTTGGCTAGTTATTGATATGTCCTAAAGTTGACTGTGTTAGTACCTTATTCATTTACATTTTTAGTCTGGTTATCTGATAATGTTGGTGTTGAATCTTAGGTTAGGAAGACTCATCTTGTCTGCATTGAGAATTCTTCTAGCTTGATTGGTAGATCTTAAAATTATTGACAATTAATTGTACTTGCAAAATCAACAACATAGTTAGCTAAAAAGTCTACCAATTGATTCTCCTCTCTACATATATGTTAAATCTGACACAATCCTCTAGATCTCCAGAAATAAATCCTGTCCATCTCCATAACAAAACTCCATGGTACTTTCCATTCACTATAAAGGACCTTCTTCATTGTTAGGCTGTCAGTTTCTATTAAAATCAGAACATGTTATTGCTTTTACAATGCTCAATTCTTTGTTTAATAGCTTTGGCTTCAGCACACATACTTGTAGTATTAGGCACCATCTCAGCTTTAGGATAAATTAGATCCCCTTCCTTCTTCCTAATTATGTAGGCTGTAGAACTAATTGTCGGATTGCCTTTAGAGGCTCCATCCGTGTTGCACTTGTACCAACCTTCTTCTGATGGTCTTTACCTTATCACTTTACAAGTCACTATAGGTCTGTATCTTTCCATGAAGTCAATCAACCTTGGCCACTATGAGGGATGTTTTTCAGCCATGGATATCTTCTTCTGGCCATCCAATGTAAATTCAAATTAATCTCATCTATCACTCTACTTCTTGACATTTCTCTTCCATAAACTATGAAGTTTCTCCACTTCCAAACTTGCCAAAGAATTATTGTTGGCGCTGCTTGGTAGATAGGCTTTAATTTAGGAACACAATCTGTAGACCATCACTTTGTTATTGCTTGATTCACTTGAATGAAAAGCCCTTCTATCTCAGCTGCATTTGTATATTTATTCCATATCCCCTTTGCAAATTGCCTAGTAATAAAGAGATGATTAGTGGTTTCATGTTTAGGGATGCTACAATATCTATACTTTGAGACCATATCTATCCTACATTTAGCCACTACATCATCCACTGGAAGTTTAAGCCTCCAAACCCTCCACAAAAAGAAAGCAATCTGAAAAGGTAAACATTTTATCCAAATTTTTGCTAAATTGTCATTCTTATGCTCCTTGTGTCTCACAATTTTCTAAGCACTCTTCACTGTGAATATTCCATAGCTAGTAGCCATCCACCAAGGTCTATCCCATAAATCAAATTGCTGAAAAATTTTGATTTCAGATAAGACATGCTTCGTGATTTCTTATGGCAGAACTTTCATCATTTTAGTCCATTCTAGCCTCCATCCTCTATGAAATAAATGATTTCCTCAATTCCGTCATCAATATAATAATCAACAGGGACTATATGAGTAAGAGACCCTAGTCTAGTCCAATTATCAAACCAGACATTTGACACTCCATTTCTAGGTTCCCACCATATCTCTTGTTCAATCTGATCTCTTACTTCCAGTATTTTTTTCCAGATCTGAGATCCTTCTCTCCATTATAGCAGGAATCTATTTTTTATTGTATTTATTCCATATAAAATTAGTCCACAAAGACCTTGTGGTCCTAAATACCCACTATAGCTTTGACAATAGTGCATTTGAAACATCAAAAAGACACCTAAAGCCAATTCCACCTTCATCTTTAGGGAGACAAAGGTCTACCCATTTTACCCAATGTCTACTTCTGCCTTCATCCTTATTCCTCTAGAAGAATCTTGCAAATAATCTGTGTAGCTCCTGAATAGTAAATTTAGTCGGCACCAATGCAGACAAAAGATAAACAAGAATACTTTGCAGAACATTAGAAATGAGAATAGCCTTCCAATCATAAGAAAGTAATTGATACGCCCAAATTACAACTTCTTTACGAAATGTAAGTAGTCGTCATCAAATATAGAATCCAACAAAGGTGGGTATAATTCCACAAGGAATAAGGTGATAACTAAGCTGTATATAGTTCAAATGACTATTAGTCAACGATTTTCATGAAATGGGGTGGGGTTGTTTGTAACAAGTTTTGAATAAAAATTTAATTGTTTCAAGTAGTTCAACGATAAATTCACGTTTTTTTTATCAATATAGAAAATGAAATAGGATTGTGTTCACCTTGGCTTCCTATCAATTCGGGTCAATTCATTATTAAACTCTTAAGAACACGAGTAAATGTAGAGAAATCAAATTCTAACATTCAGCTAAATATTTCCCAACCTAATTAGGCGATTTTCCCTTTAATTCTTTAGAACTTAAAGAGATGAAAATATAATTCGATTTTAGCTTCGAATGGATAATCTCGTTAGAGCATTATTCATTAGACGGAGGTTAAAAACTCTGAATTTTTGTTGTTAATTTCTTATCCCAATTTTAACCTCTTTGTTCAAGCAAGCTAAACCTAGGGCTTATTCTAATGTTTGCAACCATTAGAAAATCTGTAAAACTGAAGGAATTCACAATACATTTACCATGGGTGTTCCAAATTTACACAAACATAAACCCTAAAATTGATATATAGCCAAGGATCCCACATCCCTAATTATGGGGTTTTTAGCCACTCATGATAAAGAAGAGGAAAGAAGCAATATTATTCATAAATTAAGAATTGAATCTTACAAAGATGAAATTCAAGCTTCAATTCTTGATTAATACCACAAAGTAGTACTCAAAACCGCACAAAATATTTCTCCAAAAAAATAATGTAAAAATATCTTAAGTGTCTGAAGATACCTATTCTAAACCCTAGACTAGGTATTTATAGGCTCCAAAATTAAATGGTTTAAAATGGCTTCGCCTGATGGTCCGCCAACCCTGTGACGATTCGTCACTCTAACCATCACTAGACTTCGGAATTACTCAAGATCTATTTTGGTCTGGCGGACGGGCTGACGGTCCATCAGCTTCATGGTGGTTCGTCGGTGGCTTGGGGGACGACTCGTCAACACTCTGACGGATCATCAGCCGAGCCGTCACTAGGCTCCTTTTAGGCATAAATTCTGATTTGCCTTGGCGACTCATGTAACAGTTTGCCAAGGCTCTGACGATTCGCCCGAAGAGCCGTTTTCAGCACAATTTTCCTTATTTTGTCCTTAGCTTAATTTATTGCAATTTAAATATAAAAGAACACCAAAACTAACAAATATTGCTTAAAAACTCATAATTCTGCTTAGTTAAAAGCATCAAATGTGCCGTCGTTAGCCGACACATCAGTTATTTCCCTCTCCAACTTTGCAGCATGTCCTTCACTTTTTTAATAAGCTCATTATAGTAAATCTTCTTCTTCCTTGAATGGAAACTAGGACATCCTAGGTACTTAAAAGTGAAAGATTTCCTTTCAAAAAAACCTGTTATTTGTTCTACCTCCTAAACCAGCACTTGGGAAGTTTTATTAAACATACACAAATAATTTTTCTCCTTGTTTATCAATTGTCCCGACACCTTTTCATATTTATGTAGCACTGTCATAATCGTCTCTAAAGACACCTTGTCTGTATAGGCAAAAATGATTGTGTCATCTGCATAAGCCAAGTGGTTAATATTTGCACTCCATTTTGCCATTCCATACCCTATATACCTCCAATTATTAAATAGAACATTGAGTGCTCTAGGTAAAGTTTCTGCTACCCGTATAAATAAAACAGGGGATAAGGAATCCCCTTGCTTGACCCCCCGGGTAGAGTGAAAGAATCCATGACTCTGCCCATTAATTAGTATTGAATACCAATTATTTGCAATTAACCTCCATATAAAATCAACAACAATTTCAGAAAAAACCCATCCTTCTCAGTACTTTTGCCAAATATAACCATGACATTCTATCATATGCCTTGGTCATGTCAAGCTTGAGTACTACTTTACTAGCTTTTCTTTTTTTTAAATATCAATGACAATTTCTTGAGTCAGCAACACATTTTCAATTATACACCTACCTCTTAAAAAACTAGACTAGTTTGGAGAAATTAAAGAAGGTAAGAGATGATCAAATCTTTTTTGAATAACCTTTGAGATAACTTTATTCATGAAGTTACTCAAGATGATAAGCCTAAGATCATAAAAGCTCTGAATTATTGCTTTCTTAGGAAGAAGCACCAAGTTTTTGTGAGTAATGAACTTAGGCAAAGTATCTCCTTTTAAATAAGCCCTCACCACATCAAGCACATCATTCATCACAATATCCCAACAAACTTGGTAAAACTTCCCATTCAACCCATCTGGCCCTCTTGTATTGCTTCCCTCAATTGAAAATACTACTGCTTTTACTTCCTCCATGCTTGGAGGAACAGTCAAAGCATTTTGTCCTCCCATGACACTATTTGACGTATGTGCTCAAGTATTTCAAAATTAGTACCTTCCTCCTCTTGTGAGAATTGAGCCTTATATGCTCTGACAGGCTCTTTTGCAATCTTTTCCATGTCTTCTAGCCAATCCCCATAAACATTATGAATTCTCTTGATTTGTAATCTCTTTCTTCTCCCATTCACAAGATTGTGAAAATAGCTAGTATTTCTGTCACCATCTTCTTGTCAGTTGATTCCAGCTTTCTCCTTCCAGAATTCTTCCTCAAAATGCAAGTATTTTTTGAGTTCTACTTGAGCTAATTGTCACATCATTCTATTATTGGGACTGGGATCCTCTTCAAAGAGTTTTAACTTAATCCTTACAATCTCCTCTCTAATGACAATCTACTTGAAAATTTCCCCATAGGTATCTCTACTCCACTTTGCTAAATCCTTCTTGATATTCTTCACCTTTTTCTTAAATATTAGGAAAGGGTGCCCCACAAAATCAACTTCCCAGAATTACTTAACTAACTTCAAGAAATCTGCATATTCTACCCAAAAGCTAAGAAATCCGAAAGTTTTTTTTAATACTCTGAGCTTGTTTCCCAAATGATACGAATAATGGTGTATGATCTAAGTCTGTTCTGGCTAAATGCTCCACTTCTACTTGTTTAAAATAGTTAAACATTTCCCGATTCACCAATGGATTGAACTGCTTAGCCCATACAAATTAGTGAACGGGCATGTAGATTCGCATATGGTTTTAGAGTCTCTGCAACAATTTGATCCACAAGCATCTTGAACTGCTTAGCCCATGCATTCAGCTACTTCTTAAATTTCTTCTGAGTCTTGACTACTTTCACAAAAATTTTAGGGTTGAGCTGATACATTGAGTAAGCATGTGGCATGGAGGCAGTGTCAGCAGTCTCGACATTTGGGGACATAAGAGTAGCCCCAGATGCTGCATAAACACCCTGTGGATCAACACTAGTGAGTGGTAAATGTATACCTGTTTAGGCCCCTGATGTCTCAGGAGTAGTCTGAGACTGAGGTCCAAATAAAGGTGGTTTGTGGACCCGCAACTCAAACTTTGATTCATCCCAAATATTATCGATGTCTTTCCTCTTGGTAGCCCGTACCTCACTATCTACCCCGCTGATGATTGACACTTTAGCTCCCATACATAGCTCTGTAATTAGACAAGAAAATGGCAAGGAAGTTGTCGTCTTGAATGCCCTCATAAATAGCTCATCTACAATGATTTGGCTGAAATTAAGCTTTAACCCTTCTACCAAGAATGCAGTCACAACAAATCTTTATTTTTCTAGGTTAGCATCACTAGCTGTAGGCATCAATCGTAACCGAACCACGACCCACCAAAACTTTGCTATAAAACTTAGAGAAGATTTAGTTATTCTTTCCTTATTTTTCAACTAGGATGGTTCTCCACACTCTGTCAGTACTTGAGCTAGCCATGGGCGTTGAGTAAAAGTCATAGAATTTGATGCTTGTACTCAGGGGTAATGATAGGAGCTGTACAGATTTGACCAAACAGAATTCGATTGATAGTATGTGCAGAGATGTCCACGGAGGCCCCACAAACTGGAACTCACAAAAAATTCTTTATATCACTGACCTTTTATCCCTTTGGCAGACCGTCATCTTTGTGACGGTTAGTCACTTGAGCCATCAGGCTTATCAGTTAATCCAATTCCCATTTTGACATTTTATCGAACACTTGGTGGTCAACCCAATTTAACTTAAGAACATTGGTAATTCCATGGGATTTCCCATACTTATAACTTGTACGTACAAATTAATGCTCTTTTTGGGTTACTCAGACTTCACCCAAAGGGTTGCCACACCACACCACAGGAAATTTTACTTGACACAACTACCATTATTGAATTTACAAGTATTGGTAGTTGTGTTGATTCTATTTTACATACCAAATAAAGAAAATAAAATCAAAAGTAAAGTAGGATCATACCTGAGAATTTTAAG
This sequence comes from Capsicum rhomboideum, assembly GCA_031232105.1. Taxonomy (NCBI): domain Eukaryota; kingdom Viridiplantae; phylum Streptophyta; class Magnoliopsida; order Solanales; family Solanaceae; genus Capsicum; species Capsicum rhomboideum. The sequence goes on along the minus strand of CP124708.1, from coordinate 47,322,335 downwards.
AAGAAGAACAAAAGAGAGTAGTGTGAGTGTCGTATGTGATACCTATTCTTGTACATAATTTCTGATGGTGGATAGGGTACTTGTGATGGTTTGGTCTTTGAGGGAAGTGATTAAATAGTTAGGAGAAATGGGTAATGTGGTTAATGGGTGATGAATATGGGGGTTTCAAGTGGTTATAAAATTTGAAGTGGAAGAGGTTTTGCATAAATAAGAGTAACTGATTAAAATTTAATAGGTTCTCTTAAATACATGGGGTTTGGATCGGGTTTTGGGTCAGATGTTAAAACAGGGTTTATTTGGTGTTGGGTCGGGTCAGTTTGTAAGAAAATAAGGGAATTAGAAAACTTACCTGCGATGGTTTGCTCGATGGTTCATCAACAAGGAAATGGTGCCAGATGAACCATCAAATGTATACAGAATAGTCATTAGTTGAGTTGGATTTGACGGTTCATCAAGCTTGCGATGACTTGTCGACTAAACCTTCACCCTTAACCAAAACCACTCATTTTCTTTAAGCTTGTGACGGTTAAGCCGATGGTCCTTCAGAGCTTTGGCAGCTCATCGCGTGAACCATCACCCTTAACCAGAATGATCGATTTTGTTGTTGTTTTTTACGGCTCTGGTTGACGGTTCGCCAAGTGAACTGTCAACCTTAAACAGATTCTAAGTGTTTTCTTTTGCAGTTGCACTTTTACCTTCCTACACACTTAGCACACACATTAACCATACTCAGTAATAAAAACCTACACTAACATGATTTTATAACACATTATGGATTGCCTCCCACTAAAGCCTGATTTAACATCGCGACACGACTCGAGTATCATGATTACTCTGACTTGATCAAGATACATCAGTGATAATACCTTTACCTCCTCTGAAAGACCAACATATTGTTTTACTTGTTATCCATCGACTCTGAACAACTTCCCATCCTTGTTTTCCAATTCCTCCACCCCGGATGGAAATACTTGGGTCATTTTGAAGGGTCCTGACCACTTGGACTTCAACTTTCCCAAAAACTGTTTAAACCTTGAGTTGAATAATAGGACTGATTCACCCTCTTGGAACTGTCTCTTTTCAATCCTCCTGTCGTGGTACAATTTCATTTTCTCTTTATAAAGAGCTGCTCTCTCATAAGCACGGAGTTAAACTCATCTATCTCATTTAATTGATCCAACCTCAAGTCGGCAACCTCATTCCAACTCAAATTAAGCTTTTTGATGGCCCACAAGGATTTATGCTCAAGCTCTACCTGTAAGTGACAAGCTTTACTGAAGAATAATTGGTAAGGGGACATACCTATTGGCTTCTTGAAAGCAGTGCTATATACCCAAAGAGCATCATCAAGTTTCGATGACCAATCACTTCGGTTAACATTCACAGACTTGGCCGTTATCATTTTTATCTCTTGATTCAACACCTCTACTTTCCCACTAGTTTGGGGGTGATAAGGAGTTTCCACCTTGAGTTGTTTCACTCTATATTTGGCTAGAGCTGCACCTAATACCTTGTTACAAAAGTGGGAACACCTATCATTTATATTATACGAGGAGTACAAAAATGTGAGAAGATGTTCTTTTTCAATAACGCTACCATATTCTTTTATTCATTGTCTGCTAAGGCTACAACTTCCACCCATTTGGAAAGGTAGTTCACTGCCACCAAAATGTATTTATGACCATAGGAACTCACAAAAGGGCCTATAAAATCTATGCCCCACACGTCAAACAATTATACCTCCAATATTTTGGACATTGGCATCTCTTGATGTCTTGATCTTTGCCGTTGGTACTGGTCACAAGCTTTGGCAATGTCATGGGCATCCTTATGAATAGTAGGCCAGTAATACCCACTTTGTAAAATCTTTCTCACTGTTCGATCTCCTGCATGATCCCCCCCACTGGGGATGAATGACAAACCTGTAAAATACTCATCATTTCCACCTCTGCCACACACCTCCTAATAATATTATCAGCACATAGCCTAAACAGATAAGGCTCCTTCCAGAAATAGTTGCTCATATTATGAAGGAATTTCTTCCTTTGATGGAAGCTCAATTCTTCTGGTATCATGTCACTGACCAAGTAGTTAGCAAAGTCTGTGTACCATGGTACAAGGTCAAGGGAAGTAGCAAGTACTTATTCATTTAGAAATGAATCATCAATCTCTAATTCATTCGGCCTCTTTACCTTATTTTGAAGTCGGGACAAATGACCTCCTACCTGATTCTTACACCCTTTTCGATCTTTGACTTCAAAGTCAAACTCTTGTAGTAGCAGCACCCACCTGATCAGTCAAGGCTTGGCATCTTTCTTAGGCCCCAGATACCTCAACGAAGAATGATTAGTATGCACTAGAACTTTAGTGCCAAGAAAGTACGCCCTAAATTTCTCAAAGGCGTAGACAACCGCAAGTAGCTCTTGTTTAGTAACTGTATAGTTATTTTAATCCCCATTCAATGCTTTTTTCACATAGTAGATAGGGTGAAAGAAATTCTCCTTTTTCTGCCCAAGAACAGCCCTAAGCGCAACTCCACTCGTATCTTATATCACTTCAAACTGTTTGGACTAATTCGGAGCAATAATAATGGGAACAGCTACCAATTTCTCCTTGAGGCACTCAAATTCCTTCAAACAGTTTTTATAAAATAGGAACTTGGTTTCCTTCTCTAGTAACTTACAAAGTGGGTTTGCAATCTTAGAGAAGTCCTTTGTAAACCTCCGATAAAAACTTGCATGGCCAAGAAAACTTCGAACACCCTTCACCGATATTGGTGGAGGTAGCTTTTTGATCACTTCTATTTTGGCTCGATTGACTTCAATTCCTTTAGATGATATCTTGTGCCCCAACACAATGCCCTCATTCACCATAAAGTGACATTTCTCTTAGTTGAGCACAAGCTTGAACTCTTCATAATTTTGTAAGGCATTGTTAAGATTTGCCAAGCAATCATCAAAACCATCACCAACCACAGAAAAATCATCCATAAACACTTCCAAAGTGTCTTCTACCATATTTGAGAAAATTGACATCATACACCTTTGGAAAGTTGCAGGCATATTACATAACCCAAAAGGCATTCGTTTGAAAGCGAACGTCCTATATGGGCATGTAAAAGTAGTCTTTTCTTGGTCTTCGAGTGCAATAGATATTTGATTATACCCTGAATAACCATATAAGAAACAATACGAACCCCTTCCTGTCAATCGATCAAGCATTTAATCCATGAAGGGCATTGGAAAATGGTCTCGGAGAGTCCAAGAGTTGAGCTTTCTATAGTCCATACACACTTTCTATCCAGTAACAGGACTAAGTGGAATAAATTCATTCTTCTCATTAGCAACGATAGTCATACCCCCCCTTTTTGGGACACACTGAACTGGACTTACCCATTTGTTGTCGGATATTGGGTACACCACTTCTGCATCGAGCCACTTAATTCTCTCCTTCTTCACCACCTCTTGCATTGGTGTATTGAGTCTACATTGATGTTCTAGAGTGGGGATATAATTTTCTTCCAACAAAATTTTGTGCGTGCATATGCCCGGTGGAATTCTAATAATGTCTGCAATTGTCCACCCGATAGCTCTTTTGAACTTTCGCAACACAGAAACAAGTGCCTCTACTTGCCAATCCACTAAATCTGCTGCTATGATCACTGGTAATGTGTTATTCTCACCCAGAAAAATGTACCTCAGATGACCCGACAATTCTTTCAACTCCAACACTGGTGGCTCTTCTATGGATGGCTTTGCTGGAGGAGTTGGCCTATTTTTCAAGTCTAGGTACAATTTCTTTGGGTCATAAGAATACGACCCCATTCCAATCAATGCACAAACTGTCTCATCATAATTTTTAATGTCCTCACCAACAAAATTCATCAAAATTATTGCCAAAGTTTCTACAATAAATCTCTCCTCAACATGCACATCTATCTCACTTTCTTTAATAGTGTTAATGACCAAAACAACACTCATGTCTCTTGGTTGCTTCATTGATTAACATACACCGAATTTCACTTCCTCATCATTGAGCCTAAATTTTAGTTCATTTCTTTTCATATCTACCAACACTCTTCCAGTGGCTAAAAATGGCCTACCCAAGATTATGGGTACTTCAAAGTCCACTTCGCAATCAAAAATCACAAAGTCCATTGGAAATATGAAGTTAGCCACTTTCACCAACACATCACATAAAATCCCAACTGGTCGTTTGACCGAATTATCGACCATCAATAGCCGCATTAACTTCAGTTTGGAGGCTCCCAAGTCCAACTGCTGGTAGATAGCTAGTGGCATCAAGTTGATGCTAGCTCCAAGATCACAAAGTGCCTTAGCAAAACTGAATGCACCAACTGTGCATGGAATAGTGTAACACCCCCCGATCTGATTTTTTTTGAACTAATGACCACAAAGCAATAACGTTGCAATGATGAAGATTATCCACTAACTCATAACTCACTATTCTCTTCTTTGTGACTAAGTTTTTAATGAACTTAGCATATCCTGGCATTTGTTCCAAAGCTTCTACCAATGGTACGTTTACTGACAATTGTTTCAGCATAGCCATAAACTTACTGAACTTACCATCCTCTATTTTCTCCATCACCCTGTGTGGAAATGGGGGAGGAGCTCTAGGTATCTGTGTTAGACCTTTTGCAACCTCCTTACCCTTCTCCTTGCTCATCGCATCATCATTCTTTAAATTGGTAGATTTTTCAGTATCTACCTTTTGCTTACCAATATTTTCCAGCTTTTCAGACTCATCTGGAATATCATTAGCATCAACATCATTAACTACTATCTCCTCTTCCAAGGCAACATCACCCATATGTGTTTGAACTATCGGATGTGGTTCAGTCAATACTTTACCACTCCTCGTGGTGATAGCTAAACAACTTCCATCATTTCTCAAATTCTGCACCGTGTCACTTGGCAAAGTCCCACTCTTTCGCTGATTAAAGGTTACAGATAACTGACTCATCTGGTGCTCTAATTTCTTGATAAAAGTGGAATGAGAATTGACTAGTTGACTCTTTTAAGACAAGTCACTTTTCATTTCCTTAACACCCGCATAAGTGGATTCTACTCCTTTCAGCAACTTAGCCATCATAACCTCCATAGAAAGCTTCCTCGAATCATTAGCAATATTATCACTACTCCCTAGTGGTACATACAATCCACTTCTATCGTTCTTGTTCTTCCAATTCCTTTGCTCACTATCTCTATAACCAGCTTTATCATAATAGTTATCTCATTAGTAGTTCTGACCTTGGTTTCCTTGGCTAATGGCCAGAAAACCCCCTGGTTATTCAAATAATTCGCTTCTTCATCTGAATTAGATTTGGCAGCTCTACTTTTCAAACCAATCGCTTTCACCTTCTCAACATCTCCGGCTAATAAGTGCTTCGTTAGTAGATCCATTTGAGTTTTTATGTAAGCCATATCTTGGTCATGCTCTTCTTCTCTTCAGCGTTGCTTGGCCGACATACCAACCACATACTTATTTCTTTCTACCTTTGAATCCCTGGTGTTTTAAGCCCTACTAGTTTTGGTCAGTCTATCACATATCACAATGGCATCTGCGAAAGTATGAGCCATAAAAGCACCTCTATCTACATTATCAACCGTTGGCTTAGTGTTCAAATTTAAAGACCTATAGAATGTCTCCATCAAATGGTCGTTAGTCAACTTATGGTTAGGACATTGGGTCAACTTCTTATTGAACCTAAGCCAAGTCTCATGTAGTGCCTCATTCGGTAGCTGCCTAAAGTTGCTAATTTTATCCCTCAATTGTAACATCCTGGATGGCAGAAAGAACCTTTCTAGGAAAGCTCCTTTCAACTGCCTCTAGTTTGTTATAAAATCGAGTGCCAACTCAGTTAACCACAGAGTTTCCTCTCTAGACAGAGACAATGAAAACAACCTTAACTGAATTGCGTTCTGACTATCTCCAGGATAATAAAAAGACTTGCTTATGTTTATGATGTTTACCAAATATATATTTGGATCATCACCAGGCAGTCCTCCAAAAAAATTCTTAAGGTTCAGCAACTGAATCATCGTGCTGGTAATATTAAACTTAGTCCCACCAGCTAGTGGTGGTAAGACAATAGTTCTAGTAGCACCAACTCCATCTAAATCAGCTTCATCACCATCTTCAAAAACAAAGTTCACTGCATGTTATTGACGCCCTCTACCTCATGGTCGCTAATTTTGGTTGGCCTGAGCAATATTGCCCACATGTTGCCCATCAACAACATCACCCAGTTCGTCATCACCCAAATCCTCATTATCATCATTTAGAACATGCCCAGGTGCATCAATATTCTGTTGATTCAATTGGGTAGTAGCAGGTCTTGCTACTTCCTGTTGTTGTGCAAGAAGTAGTGCATTCATGTTTCTTCTCAAAGTCCTTACAAGTCGTGATCGTAAGGTAGTACTGGTTCACTCGAATGGTGAGTACTTGGCATGCACTACCTGTACCGTACAAATTTCAAAAACAACAAATAAAGTAAAATTAGGAAAAGGGACTAAAAGTCAGATAAACATAATAACTTAATTGACAACCGTACTCTCCGACAACGGCGTCAAAATTTGATACGCCCAAATTTTAACTTCTTTATGAAGTGTAAGCGATCGTCATCAAATATAGGACCCAACAAAGGTTGGGGTCGAACCCCATAGGGAATAAGGTGATAACTAAGTTGTATGTAGTTCAAATGACTATTAGTCAATGATTTCCATAAAATGGGGGAAGGGGGGGGTTGTTTCTAATGAGTTTTGAATAGTAATTTAATTGTTTCAAGTAGTTCAATGATAAATTCACATTTTTTATCAATAGAAAAGATGAACTAGGATTGTATTCACCTTAGCTTCCTATCAATCTAGGATCAATTCGTGAGTAAACTCTTAAGAACACGAGTAAATGTAGAGCAATCGAATTCTAACATTCACCTAAATGTTTCCCAACCTAATTAGGTGATTTTCCCTTTAGTTCTTTTGAACTTAAAGAGATGAAAATATAATTCAATTTTAGCTTCGAATGGATAATCTTGTTAGAGCATTATTCATTAGACGGAGGTTATAAACTCTGAATTTTCATTGTTAATTCCTTATCCTGGTTTTAACCTCTTTGTTGAAGCAAGATAAACCTAGGGCTTGTTCTAATGTTTGCAACCATTAGAAAACCTGAAAAACTGAAGGAATTCAAAATACATTTACCACGGGTGTTTGAATTTACTTAAACATAATACCTAAAATTGATATTTAGTGAAGGATCCCACAACCCTAGTTGTGGAGTTTTTAGCCACTCATGATAAAAAAAGAGGAAAGAAGCAATATTATTCATAAATTAAGAATTGAATCTTACATAGATGAAATTCAAGCTTCAATTCTTGATTAATACCATTAAAGTAGTACTCAAAACCGCACAAAATGTTTCTCCTCAAAATAATGTAAAAATATCTTAAGTGTCAGAAGATACCTATTCTAAACCCTAGACTAGGCTCCAAAATTAAATGGTTTATTTAGAAATTTCGCTTTGCTACAGACGGTTGGCCTGATGGTCCACCAACCATGTAAAGGTTCATCGCTCCAACCGTCACTAGACTTCAGAATTACACTGGATTTATTTTGCTCTGGTGGATACGCTAACGGTCCGTCAACTTTATGGTGATTCCTCACTAGATCCATCGCTCATCAGTCAGGAGTGACTCATACTGGCTAGCTCTGGTTTCTTGGGTGATGGCTCATCAGGACTCTGATGGATTGTCAGCCGAGCCGACACTAGGCTCTTTTTGGGCATGAATTCTGGTTTCCTTGGCGGGTGGTGTGACGGTTCGCCAAGGCTCTGACAATTTGTCAGAAGAGTCGTCATACCTCCTTTTCAGCACAGTTTTCCATATTTTGTCCTTAGCTTAATTTCCTACAATTTAAATACAAAAGAACATCAAAACTAACAAATGTTGCTTAAAAACTCACGATTCATCTTAGTTAAAAGCATCAAATGTGCCATCGTTAGCCGGCACATCAGTAATTTCCCTCTCCAACTTTGTATCATGTCCTTCACCTCTTTAATAATCTCATTATAATAAATCTTCTTCGATCTTGAATGAAAAATAGGACATCCTAGGTACTTAAAAGTAAAAACTTTCCTTTCAAAACCTATTATTTGTTCTACCTCCTAAACCAGCACTTGAGAAGTTTTATCAAACATGCATAAACAACTTTTCTCCTTGTTTATCAATTGTCCTGACACCTTTTCATATTCATGTAGCACTATCATAATCATTTCTAAAGACACCTTCTCTGTATAGGCAAAAATATTTGTATCATCTGCATAAGCCATGTGGTTATTATTTGCACTCCATTTTTCCATTTCATACCCTATATACCTCTAATAATCAAATAGAGCATTGAGTTCTCTAGACAAAGTATCTACTGCCAATATAAATAAAGCATGGGATAAGGGATCCCCTTGCTTTACCCCCTGGTAGAGTGAAAGAATCCATGACTCTACCCATTAATTAGTATTGAATTCCAACAATAATTTTAGGAAAACAATTAACCTCCATATCAGATCAACAATAATTTTAGGAAAACCCATCCTTCTCAATAATTTTGCTAAATATAACCATGACATTCTATCATATGCCTTGGTCATGTCAAGCTTGAGTACTACTTTACTAGCTTTTTTTTTTTTAAATATCAATGACAATTTCTTGAGTCAGCAACACATTTTCAATTATACACCTACCTCTTAAAAAACCAGACTAGTTTGGAGAAATTAAAGAAGGTAAGAGATGATCAAATCTTTTTTGAATAACCTTTGAGATAACTTTATTCATGAAGTTACTCAAGATGATAGGCCTAAGATCATAAAAGCTCTGAATTATTGCTTTCTTAGGAAGAAGCACCAAGTTTATGTGAGTAATGAACTTAGGCAAAGTATCTCCTTTTAAATAAGCCCTCACCACATCAAACACATCATTCATCACAATATCCCAACAAACTTGGTAAAACTTCCCATTCAACCCATCTGGCCCTCTTGCACTGCTTCCCTCAATTAAAAAAACTACTGCTTTTACTTCCTCCATGCTTGGAGGAACAGTCAAAGCATTTTGTCCTCCCGTGACACTATTTGACGTATGTGCTCAAGTATTTCAAAATTAGTACCTTCCTCCTCTTGTGAGAATTGAGCCTTATATGCTCTGACAGGCTCTTTTGCAATCTTTTCCATGTCTTCTAGCCAGTCCCCATAAACATTTTGAATTCTCTTGATTTGTAATCTCTTTCTTCTCCCATTCACAAGATTGTGAAAATAGCTAGTATTTATGTCACCATCTTCTTGTCAGTTGATTCTAGCTTTCTCCTTCCAAAATTCTTCCTCAAAATGCAAGTATTTTTTGAGTTCTACTTGAGCTAATTGTCACATCATTCTATTATTGGGACTGGGAACCTCTTCAAAGAGTTTTAACTTAATCCTTACAATCTCCTCTCTAATGATAATCTACTTGAAAACATCCCCATAGTTATATCTACTCCACTTTGCTAAAGCCTTCTTGATATTCTTTACCTTTTGCTTAAATATTAAGAAAAGGTTCCCCACAAAATCAACTTCCCAAAATTGCTCAACTATTTTCAAGAAATCTGCATGTTCTGCCCAAAAGCTAAGAAATCTGAGAGGATTTTTAATACTCTGAGTATGTTTCCCCAATGGTATGAATAAACGTGCATCATTTGAGCCTGTCCTGGACAAATTATCCACTTCTACATGTTCAAAGCAGTTAAATATTTACTGATTCACCAACGACTTGAACTGCTTAACCCATGTAGATTAGTGAATGAGTATGTAGATTCGCATATGGTTTCACAACCTTTGAAACAATTTAACCAATGAAAGACTTGAACTGCTTATCCCATGCATTCAGCTACTTTTCAAATTTCTTCTGAGTTTTGACTACTTTCACAAAAATTTTAAGATTGAGCCAAAACTCTGAGTAAACATGTGGCATGGAGGCAGTAACAATAGTCTCGATATTTGGGGACATAGGAGTAGCCCCAGATGCTGCAGAAACACCCTATGGATCAATAATAGTGAGTGGTAATGCCTCAAGAGTAGTCTGAGACTGAGGTCCAAATAAAAATGGTTTATGGACCCGCAACTCAAACTTTAATTCATACCGAATCTTCTCGATATCTTGCCTCTTGGTAGCCCGTACCTCATTTTATACCCCGCTGATGATTAGTACTTTAGCTATCCTACACAACTCTGTAATTAGACAAGGAAATGGCAAGGAAGTTGCCATCTTGAATGCCCTCATAAATAGCTCATATGCAATTATTTGGACAAAATTAAGCTTTAACCCTTCTACCAAGTATGCAGTCATAACAACTCTTTGTTCCTGTAGGTTAGCATCACCACCTGTAAGCATCAATCATAATCGAACCGCCGCCTACCATAACTTTCCTATAAAACTTAGAGAAGATTTAGCTATTCTTTCCTTGTTTTTCAACTAGTATGGTTCTTTACTCTATGTTAATACTCGAGCTAGCCATGGGCGTTGAGGAAAATCCGTAGACTTTCGATGCTTGTGCTTAGGGGTAATGGTAGGACCTGTATAGATTTGACCAAATATAATCCAATTGATAATATGTGTAGAGATGTCCATGGAGGCCCCACGAATTGGAACTCGCAACAAATTCTTCATATCACTGTCCTTTTGTCCCTTTGGACATTCCTTCTCAAGAACGGCCAAGTAATTCACAAAAAAATCATGAACTATGGTAGGGTAATATGTCCCAGGTAGTTTGCTCAGACTACCCAATTCATACTCATTGAACCGTCATTCAATAGATGGATACTCTAGCAATTCAGTCATCACAATCCGGTATTCTTCAGCTATTAGCCTCTTCATGCTTCTAGACTTTGTTGGTTCAAGACCATCATAGTAATACTTTTCAGCTCTTTCAACTTTCCATATAATGGACTCTCGTACCCCAGGGGCTTTGATTTGTATTACCTTACTCATTTCCTATTCAGAAGCTTCAGTATTACCGTACCCATTTAGATTGGAACTGGAGCTGTCACTGCTCTCTCCATCAATACTCGAGTCCTCACTTGATGACCCATCCTCCTCTTCAGACTGGGAGTTTGGGGCATGCTTTTTCTCACTTTGTATGGTGTTGTAAGCTGGGGCCTCATCTTTATCAACCTCATTCTCAGGTTCATCTCTCAGTTTCAAAAGCGAAGTATCTCTTTTTGGCCTTTTTCTTGCTCCCCCTCTTATTGTTTGAAGCTTTGGAGTCACTGCACCTGTGGAAGGAATTAATCAGTGTTTGCATAAAATAAAGTAGCAAGAAGAAAATGATGACATTTGAGATGGGTTGGCCTTGACAGATTGGGGTGACGGTTCTTCACGAAAGTGACGGTTCATTAACTCCAACTGTCAGGCTTAAAAAGTTTCCACCAGAGAATTTGAGCTTTGAGATGGTTAGTCTAATGGTTCATCACACGCTTGACCGTCATCTTTGTGATGGTTAGTCTCTTGAGCCGTCAGGATTATCAGTTAATCCAATTCCCATTTTGACATTTTATCGAACACTTGGTGGGTAACCCAGTTAAATTCAAGAACATTGGTAATTCCATGGGATTTACCATACTTATAACTTGTACATGCAGATTAACGCTCTTTTTGGGTTACTCAGACCTCGCCCAAAGGGTTGCCACACCACAGCACAAGGAATTTTACTTGACACAACTACCATTATCAAATTGACAAGTAATAGTAGTTGTGTTGATTCTAATTTACAAACCAAATAAAGAAAATAAAATCAAAAGTAAAGTAGGATCATACTTGAGAATTTTAATGAGAAGCACAAAAGAGAGTAGTGTCGGGGAATTTCAAGAAAATTCCAGCCTATTCGACTCTTCTTCTATTTCTGCTAATCGTTGATGTTGTATTATGTCAATTACTTGGGATTATTGAGCCCATTTTCTTTATTGCGGACTGCTGCTACTATTTTTTCGTGATATGGCTTCCTTTTCCTTTTCCAAATAGAAGAGTTTGACTAGAGGGTGAGTGAATGCAAGGGAATGGAGAGTCCAATTTGGACTCGTTAGGATTTCACATGTAGAAAAAAAAAAGAAAATGATAAGGATTAGTATGGAGAAAAGAGAAATTTTAACATTTAAACTAATGGTCCCGTACTCAAGTAACACTATGTTATCACAAAAATTACCTCTAAAACACAAAACATAGCTACTGACTTTAGAAGTTGATACATATGCCAACGAACATTTCAGATAAATATTTCTATTAAATTTTCTAAAGGAGATAGAGAAGTTCATAATGATACTCAAATATACCAAATTGCAATACCTTATTAATTGGCTATTTGATTTTATCCTTCAAGGATATATTTGCTTTCCAGAATCCTGCAAAGTAAAGGCTTTAAACATGCCACAACTAAGAAATTTGTTCATGCTACAACAACATCCAAAGTAGAAAACTTGGACAGAGAAAACAAGTTTAATGCTCAGATTATACGGGATTTGAAAAATGAACTAATCAACCCCAAATGACTATTCCCATATCCATTTAACCCCGACTCATTTCAGATAAGAAAATAACACTATTTTAAAGACACAAATATCAAAGGACTGTACTTCAATTACCAAATAATTTATAACCCCTGTAGTAACATAATAATCTAATGCTAAGAAGGAAAGAGTATATACTAGGGTGCTATTACTATTATTTAAACCACTTCGCAAATGAGAAGAAATCTCAAACCAAACCATATGTATACATTTCTTACTCATAGCTTAAAGGAGTGTCATGAGGATCTAAGGTATTTAGGAGCAACCAAAGAGAAGCTAAATTAATACTCAACTTCATCTGGAGCTCAACTAAACCTCGAATCAACTCATGTCTACCGAAGAAGCAAAATTTTTAATATAAGGAGCAGGCAAGAAATCATACTAATTTAACCATCACATCTCTTAGTGTAAACTCAAGAAATACCCAACGACTACTCACAAAATTGTATGATTCCTTTAGACTCAGCTAAATGAGGAATAACAACTAGAAAAATAATCAAACAAAAGAAATGAACATAATTTCAACTTGAGCAAAAATAGCATTTAATCGTATAGAACAACCAATCTAACTATGCTAAATCTGAATATTCTTAACAAAATAGCACATATATGGAGAATTACAAAGATGGAAGGCTATTACTTCTTTTCGAGCAGCAAATGGGACAACGAGTTCTTCAGACAGATTTCAATGCCCGAGTTTGAATTTACTTTGCTGGAATTTGGTGTTTTCCTCTATGAATTTTTGGTTGCGTGAGATTAGATGAACGATCCTCTAAAATCCCTAAATTTCCCCCCAAAATTCTGACCTCTCTAACTGAATGTAATGGTAAAGGAAAAACTCTATTTATAGGATGGAATTAGGGTAAAAAGAGGGGGGAAAACCCTAGGGCCTCGGATAAAAATTAGGGGATTTTGAAATCCAGATTTCAAATCCGGTCAAAGACCATTTGAAATTCAAAAATTAGAGGAAAACGGTGAAAATTTCAGAGAAAGGACGATTAGCCAATGAAAATGGAAAGAAATGGAGGGTTACCATTTGGAGCTCATTGATTCTTAAGCTTGCAGACAAACACTATGAATGCTTTTCCAGAAATAGGCGAGCAAGAACCGACTGAGGTAAAATTTTCTTGATCTCTTAGCCAAAATTGGCGTAAGTAGGTGCTAAATAGAAAAGGGATGGGGTGGTAGTGGAGGAGAAAAAGTTTAGGGTTTGTTTGGTTGAGGCTGCTTATGTTGTTTTGTGTTGTTTTCGATATTAGATGTGAAAGAAGGAAATAGAGATAATGGGATGGGTCGGTTTGTTTTGTGGGCTGGTGTAGAGTTTATTAGGATTTTGAGCTTGGGTTGGTCTTTATGAAATAACCTAAATGTAGACTAATTGAAATTTAAAACCAAATTGAATAAAATTTGGCCAATCAACTTGAGATGGGTCAAATCCTAAATTAAATAAATGAGCTTCTTTATCTCAACTAATTTGAAATAATTACTTTCAAAACGAAATTAATTTATTTGGAGACAAAATTAATTTGATTGCTTTTAAACTCTAATTTTGGCCAATTTTAAAAGAAAATTAGAAGCATACCCGAGTTAAAAATTAGTTCTGAAAGTATCTTCCTTATCTAAAATCATATAATTTTGTATAATTCTTACATAGAGATGACCAAATTGAGCCTGAAATCAATTAAAAACGCTTTAATTTCACAAAAGCAATTATTTTAAAATTGTTATAACCCGAAGAAGCTTAAAATTAATTAAGATGATGGATGAAAAAAATTGGGAGCCAACAACTGCCCTTCCCTTTGGGCAGGGTGGATGCAAGTAACCCTGGCCAAAGGGAATTGAAGTTTCCAAATTTTGTATGACTACAAATCTATCTCACGAAAGTCGTTGGTTTTCACACAAATTTCAGGGAGTTATGGTCGGACCCCAGTATTAAATTTCCTACATATCTTAGGTTACATGATCATTCAGGCTACTTGCAGTTCTCAACGTTTGATTTTAAGCATGATTTTTAAAGAATTCACAAGCTATCTCGATTTTGAATTTTGGTGAGACCAAAAAGCTAGGGAACACAAGGATTGAGGGGAGTTTGGAATGCAGTCGATTTTTCAACATAGTACCCAACCTACATATCCTTGAGACTCAGAAAATTAGACTGCTTGTAGTTAGACTTGATTGGTAGAAAAGGTAGTCTTTTATTTTTGGACGACTTTTGGTTTAGGATGAGTGACAAATAAATCGAGATATAGAAAGGAGGATTACAACTTCTTAACCATGAATTTGGAGCTCTTCACATTCATAGGCAAGAATTTATTCAGACATAATTTTCAAAGCTCTGAGTATATTGTCACTCGAATTTGAAAGAAGAGGAAAGTTACCTCCGGTGTGAGTTTAGAAATACCCAGAGGTGAAACTGAAACTGAAGATGTTCCAAAATACCCACATTCCTTCTGATAGGGGAGTGGTTTGATGATGGTGGAAATCTTTCTTCATCTTGCATTTGAATAGTTTGATATTCCTCTGTGAACTATGTCTCAGTTCGCTGCTAAGAAAAATTTCCACGTTGTGCTACGTCCTTTTGACGTAGTCAGCACTTGTGATTTTGATTTGAGAATTTCATCCTTTCGTATGCTCTCGAAAAACATCTAAAACAAGGAGGATAGTTGTAAATACAACATGACACAAATATAATTGTTCAAACCTGTTTGAACATGTAACGCTGAAGGAGTTGACAATTTAATTTGCTTCCTTTGAAGGTGGATGAGCCAATTTCCAACATGCCACTTGAATGGGGTTGATACCCCACATGTCTTGTTGAAAGGTGAATGACCTATCTTGAATATATTGTGCCACTTTGAACGAATTGACGGTCCAACATGTCTTATTAAATGGCGGCGGATAACCTATTTTATATATATCATATCACAACTTTGAATGGGGTGACAGCCTAACATATCTCATTGAATGGAGGACGACCTATCTTGAACATATCATGCCACTTTGATCGGGGTGATGACCCAACGTGTCTTATTGAATGACGGATGACCTATTTTGAATTTATCATGCCACTTTGAATTAGGTATCTGCCCAACATATCTCATTAAATGGCGACGGTCTATCTTGAACATATCATGCCACTTTGATTGGGGTGATGACCCAACGTGTCTTGTTGTATAACGTACGACCTATTTTAAATGTATCATGCCACTTTGAACGGGATGACTTTCCAACGTGTACAATAATCACTAATATGCCACTCTAGAGGAGGTGACAGTCTATAACTTACTAACATGTCATGCTGAAGTGGTGATGATCCATAATATGCCACGCTGAAGGAGGTGACGATTCATAATGACATGTCACCTCAAATAATGTGATAGTCTAATATATCTCCTTAAAGGGTAGAAAACCTAAAAGTAATAAGAAATGCCACCTCGAACAAGGTGACATTTTGATATATCCTCTTGAAAAGGCAGATGACCAAAAAAAATAAGATATGTCACCTCGAACAAGGTGACAATCTGATATGTCCTTTTGAAAGGGTAGATGACCCAAATATGGTTGCCTTGAATGAGATGACAATTCGGTATGTCAACTTGAAAGGGTGGCTGGCCAAAATATAATAAGATATGTCACCTCAATTGAGGTGATAGTCTGGTATGCCCTCTTGAAAGGGTGGATGTCAGATGACCTTATCACTCGATATCCTTTGTTGTTGTTGAGGACCTTGTCATTCAAGACAAATGTGTTGATAGGGATTCTGATATTGAGTGAAGGCTTCAAAGGATGATTAGGGATATCATATAAGGTATATCCCTACTTCAATAGGAGTCTTTGTAAAGAGAGGATTTGTTGATAGAGAATGTTATGAAGTTGAAATAGAATGGAAATTCTTAACATCGTTAAACCATTTTAAAAAGTTGCCTATGTTTCCAATTCAAAAGCACTTAATTGAAATAGTTTGCAAAAGAAGGATTGACTATTTCAAAGACACGCCTCAGTTTCCTCTGAGGGTTTGGAGTTTGAAGTAGTGGGAAGACCAAATCCTTATATAGGATTGCCTATGTATTTTGCTGGAACAAAAATCAGGTAAGACGTGGTTTGGGCTTGAAACTAATAGAATATTCAAAGAATGAAATATTAGATTCATCAATATATAAGGAAAGGTAGAAGTCGATTTGTCAAACTGGTTCCTTTACATTGGAAATCCTCGGAAAGACTTGTGCATGTCTAGTATATTAGTGAGCCTCTGGATTGATTCCTTAAACTTTGAGAGAATACAATGGCACTTGCCAAGAATATCAGTTGCGTAGCTCTAAAGTAATTATTAATAACATAATAGTTTGTTGTAATTAAACATAATAATTTGCGAGGGGTGTGTGGGAGAGTAGGGGGGACGTGGATAGTATATGGGAAAGAGCTACCAGTTGCATCAAAGATACAACGAGAAAGGTGTTTGGTATCTCGAGGGGCCGATCCGACCAGCAACAAGGGGACTAGTGGTAGAACGGAGAAGTTAAAGAAAAAGGTAGAGACTAAGAAGGTGGTGTATGTTAAGTTCGTTAAGAATAAGGATGAAGAGGAGAAACAGTCAAATAGGGAGAAGTATAAGTTAGCTAGTAAGGAGGCTAAGTTAGCTGTTACGGCAACTAAAACAACAGCATTTGAAAGCTTATATACGGGATTAGAGGAGAAAAGTAGGTAAAAGAAGTTGTATAGGCTTGCCAAGGCTAGGGAGGGGAAGGCCCGTGACCTTGACCAAGTGAAGTACATCAAGGGGAAGGATGACAGAGTATTGGTGGAGGACATCCTCATTAAGAGGAGGTGGCTGTCTTATTTCCATGGAATCTTGAATGACGAGGGGGACAATGATATTGTGTCGGGGGACTTGGAGCTCTCAGAGGTATGTCGCGATTATGGTTATTGTAGATGTATAAAAGTTGAGGAGATTAAGGAGGCTATTCGTTGGATCTATAGGGGTAAGGCGACTGGGCCTGACGAGATCCAGATGGATTTTTGTAAGAGCACTGGCGGGGCAGGTTTAGGGTGCTTGATCGAGTTGTTTAACGATATTTTTAGGATGACAAAGATGCCCGACGCTTGAAGATGGATTACGATGATTCTGTTATACAGGAATAAGGGTGACATCAAGAGTTACAATTACTATAGGGGTATTAAGATGTTGAGTCATATTATGAAGGTATGGGAGAGGGTGGTCGAGCTGAGGTTGATGAAGATCGCATCTATTTCTGAAACCTATTTGGATTTATGCCAGGTTGCTCGACGACAGAGGTAATTCACCTCATGAGGAGATTAGTGGAGTAGTATAGGGAGAGATAGAGGAACTTACACATGGTATTTATCGACCTAGAGAAGGCGTACGATAAAGTCCCCAAAGAGTTTCTTTAGAGGTGCTTGGTGGCTAGAGGTGTCCCCGTGGCGTACATCAGATCGATTAAGGACATGTATGATACAGCGAACACTCGTGTAAGGACGGTGGGAGAAGATTCAGAGCATTTTTTAGTTTTGATAGGGTTGCATCAAGGATCAACTCTTAGTCCATTTTTATTCACCTTGGTGATAGATGTTTTGACGTGGCATATTTAAGGATAGGTGCCTTGGTGTATGTTATTTGCGAATGATGTAGTTCTAATTGATGAGACTTGAGGAGGTGTTAATGATAAATTAGAGGTTTGGCGACAAACCCTGGACTTTAAAGGGTTCGGGTTAAGCATGACGAAGATGGAATACTTGGAGTGCAAGTTCAGTGATTTGACGCATGAGGACGAAGCGGTAGTGAAGCTGGATTCCTAGGCTATTCAAAATGGGGATAGTTTTAAGTATCCTTGGTCTATGATTCAGGGGAATGGAGAGATTTATGAGGATATCACACACCATATTGGGGCAGGTTGGATGAAATGGAGGTTCGCCTCTGGAGTTCTGTATGATAAGAAGGTGCCTTCTAAGCTTAAAGGAAAGCTATATATAGTGGCAGTCCAACCAGGCATGTTTTATGGAGTGGAGTGTTGGTAAGTCAAGAACTCCCATATCCAAAAGTTGAAGGTGGCAGAAATGAGGATTTTACGTTAGATGTGTGGACTTATTAGGGGAGATAGGGTTAGAAATGAGACTATTCGGGAGAAGGTGGGAGTGGCTTTGGTGGAAGACAAGATACGAGAAAGAAGGTTGAGATGGTTTGGGCATGTGATGGGGAGGGACACGGATGCCCCAGTTCAGAGGTGTGAGAGATTGACTATGAATAGTTTCAGGCAGGGCAGAGGTAGTCCGAAGAAGTATTGAAGGGAGATGATTAGACATGACATGGAATAGTTACAGCTTACAAAGGACCCTAGATAGGATGGTGTGGAGGACGAGGATTATGGTAGACCTCTAGTTCATTGGAGTGAGGCCTAGCTAGTAGATAGGGTTACTTAGTTGTAGCCAGGCTAGTAGTCGCAGTGCTTTGGACATATCTTGGAGTTCTTTGTTCATGGGGTTTGGGTGCTTTTGATTAGATCATGTATAGTATTACTCTGTGGGTGTCTTGTTTCTGTTTTTCTTTATGTGTGTGTTATTTCATCTTGTTTTATGTTTTATTACGTCTTTGTATACTACTTTTCTGTCCTAAGCCGGGGGTCTGAAACAACCTCTGTTCTTCTTCAAAGGTAGTGGTATGGACTGCGTACACTTTACCCTCCCCAGACCCCACTCTGTGGGAATACACTGGGTATGTTGTTGTTGTTGTAAGCAAAGAGTACAACAACATATGGCATTAAAGATAAAGTAATTCGACTCATGATGATGGTATGGATGACATCTCTAAGTACTTGTCATTATGCCTAATCATTTTCTCTACAAAATTTAGAGATAGTGTTAGAAATCGTAATAAAGTAATAAAAATAACTAAGAGCTAAAGTGGGGAGATATTGTCTAGATTCTTATGACAAGGCCATAGCGGGTCTGGCAATGCACTTCATCATGCTTGGTAGTTTCAGTATTGTCAACCCAATGATTTCTTTTGTTCCTGCACTAAAAGAAGAACTCTTAGTTTTGAGAGACTGATTCGTGTTGACCTTGCCTTGATCTCCTGCTGCTCCTTATTGTCCAATTTTGAAATGCGATTTTAGTGAAATTTTTTAGGACCTTCCTAAAAAATTATGCCCCAATCTATAATGCAAAACTTTTGAGTTCCTTCTGATGGAATTTTTGAGATCTTCTCAAAAATTCTGCCCCGATTTCAACTTCAACAAAATCTGGTGCTTAACCTTGTAGTAAATGTCAATATTTATGGAATTTTTGAAACCTTCTCAAAAATTCTGCCCCAGTTGCATACTTCAATGCCACTTCTAATTCTAACTTGCGGGAGACAAAAAATTTCTAGCAAATTTTCGAGATCCTCTCAAAAATTCTACCCAGTTTAAAGGGAAATGGAATTCTTATGGGCAATATGACTAAGCCGATGTGGCGCCTACGTATCCCATTGAGCCAGGAATCAGTTCAAACATAATTCTAATAACAAAGTAAAAAGGATATTGATATTTTTGATAACGTGACTGAAGCCGATATAGGCCGCCTGTGTATTCCACTAGGGAAATCAGGTCGAACTTAGTTTATTACAACTAAAAGTGGGATTATAAGAAAATCAAACCATAAAGTGTGATTACAGGGAAATAGAGCGATACAGTGCGACTATAAGAAAAAAAGTGATAAAAATGATATTACAAGAGAAGAAAGCAATAACTTCAAACTGCAAGGTCGAAAGATGCCAGAAGTGCGACCTCAAGAAAACTTCATTTTTCTTCACAATTGATCATGAAATAGTTACTTTTTGTGATTGGGAAACAAATTATTGTTCACATTTGCTGGAGCTTCTGCAAGTGTTATCACCTTGTTATCAATCAGGTCCTCAATTTTATGCTTGAGAGTGATACATTTCTCAGTATCGTGTCCAATAACTCCAGAGTGGTAAACGCATTGCTTGTTGGATCATACCAATTAGCTAAAGTGTTCACAGGCTTTGCTTGCACTGGATGAGTATCCCCACTTCTTTTAACCTTTCATAAAGTTGAGTAAGTGGTTCTTCCAGTGGCGTGAAGGTCCTGGGAGGCTTTCTTTCATGGTTGGCACGAGGTGAATCGTTTTGATAGTTTTGTGGTGGAGGTTAAGCATGATATGTTGCCTGCACTGTGTATACCAGATATGGATCATACTAAACATTGGATTGGTATCATGGAGATCGTTTGCCGTGTGATGTACTTCCTTGAGTCATCACTCCCATAACCTCTTTCTCCTTTTTTTCCATTTCCCAAAGAGCTAATCTGGAAGGCTTTATGAGTGGATTGCAGTTTTGTTAAATTTACTATTCTACCTGTCTTAAGGTCATCCTCATCCATTGCTCCAGTCTTAACAATTTCAGCAAAGGTTTTTTCAGCCATTGTCACCACATGATCAAAATATTTTGGATTTAGGGCCTGAATGAAGTCAGTGATCATTTCAGCTTCTTCCATAGGAGGTTGTACCCTGATTACCTCTTTTCTCCATCGTATGGCATATTCATGAAACCACTTATTCAATTTCTGCCTTAGCTTAGTATTATAGATTCTGTCAGGGGTAATCTCAACATCAAACTTGTAGTGATCCACAAAAGCATTTGCCAGGTCATCCCAAGTATGTCACTTGGTCACATCTTGCTTAGCGTACCACTCTAAAGCTTTTCCACTCAAGCTCTGGCTAAATAGCTTGACCCTTATCCCTTCATTCTTACCAACATCGACCAACTTTTCACAGTAAGTTTTCAAATGGAATAAAGGATTTACAGATCCATCAAACTTCTCAAATTTTGTAATTTTGTAACCAGGTGGTAACTCAATCTCAGGAAAAGCACACAACTCCTCATACTTCATAATTTGGTGACTTTCGAGCCCACATAGACTTCTCATGGCATCTTCAAGACTTTTGAGCTTTTTATTCACCACTTCATCATTAATCGCCCTTGGATCATTTTCAATTTCAACATAGTGATCAACATCCCGGAGATATAGTCCCTGAGTTTGTGTCACCAGTGGGGCAATAGCATAAGTGTACACTAGCGGAGCATGGTGTGATACTGATATATTCTAAACCTTTGAAGGAGAAACTGTGTACACAAGAGGAGCATTCTGAGAAGCATGAGCATTTTGAACTTACTAAGAAGTGGTATGATGATCTCCCTGACCAAACTGATCTGAAGTTGGAAACATATGCCCTTTTTTGATGAACATTTGCAGGAAGGGTCATGTTTGGGGGAGTCTAAAAAGGTGTTCTGCTCTGCATCACCATGAGCCTTAGTTCAGTAATTTGTTGTTCCAGACTAGTAATGACCTCTGGGGTTATTTCTCTTCTTGTCGAGGTGCTAGGGTTCGGCGCGACAGACAAGGTGGGAATCGATTTAGATAAAGTGTTTGTGATGGTCAAACTAGGATCTATAGTTGAACGAGTCTTTTTGGTAGCCGAAATGAGACTTGATAAGACTATAGTTGCTTTCTTAACCTTAGACCGTGTGAAATACTGATGTTCTGCCAGTGATTACTTGAAACTGAATTGCTTTAGTTTTTTTGAAGGGAGCAAATTTGATTACCAACACAAATCAGCCCCTCTATAGAAAGAAAAACATTCAAAAGGTGAAAAAGTTAGTCTATTAATCATAATAGTTAATCAAAATAATATATAAGACAAACAACATTTGTTTTTCTCAAAATAAATTCGTCCAGAATTCGAGGAATATAAAACTTTCATAAGATGACTAAATAATCAGAATGTTGACCATTTGATGGACTCTGAAATTTGATGAAAAAAGAGAATTTTCGACAAAGTAACTACGCGATTTGAAGAAATCGGGTGCTCACAATTAAACTTTCTAAAAGGCTCGAAGTCCTAGGATTAATTGATCAATTAGTTAACTTTGGCTATAATTAAAATAGAAGGAAGCAACTGTGAGGACGACGTGGTTAATACAAATTGAATAGGGACCTAATCAATTTTTGAATATAAATTAGGTGAATTGGAAAGGATTTCGTCGATGAACTTTGAAGGGTACTTTCAGAAGACTCAAATTTTGAGTTTTATATGCCTAATAACGCTCTGAGGATTTGGAATGGAATAATGGACTAGTTGTATTTAAAGCAAAATACATGTATTTAAGCAAATAAACAAGTAAGCACAGTCAAAAAATTATATGACACTTAACACACGAACAAGATATAATGCGTCCTAGCATATATGTGACCTTTTAAGTCAAAGGAAGGCCTAACGAATTAAAGGACGTGTATGCCATTTGTGAAATATTCCATTGCCCCAAAAATATTATATTATATATAAATTTCAAGACTAAGTTGAAAAAATAAGAGATGTACAAATGAATATCAGTTCCACGCAGGGGTACATTCCTAAACTAAGTCACCATGGATTCTTCAGTGACTTCTCTAAATTTTCGAACACCTTTCGGGGGGAGATCTTCCTTTGATTACAAAAACAAACTATCAAAAAAATTCTCAACCCCAAGGGACAAGGGTCCATACAAATTGGCATCACATCCTTCAATTAAAAACATAAGGGATGATTGTCTATAATTGACTCATGGTCAATAGACGCAAGATGGTCTTTTAATGGGCCTAATATCCCCTCGGGTACTGGGTCATCCTAGGCTCATGCCTAAGAAGAGTTTTGATTTTACTATATCCTAGGTATCTAGAGTGGGCTTTACGAAATGGACCGGGAACCCAAGTGGACAACTTGAGGTGGGGCAATGACGATTATCGAATCGGCTAGCAAACCAACTACCCGTCAGGGTACCCCAAGAAATATTTTGGTTTTAAAAGGAGAGAAAAGGTTGCGACCCACATAACCGCTCTTTTAGAGATTCAAAATCAAGCAAATGCCAATTGGCAAAAGTATGCCATGAATGGAATGACAGTTTATATAATTAAAAAAAATAATTTAAATTTAAACAAGTAAGATTTGGCCACAAAACTTAGAGAAAAATCCTTTTGGTTAGAACCTAGATGAATCCCCAGCAGAGTCGCCATCTGTTATGATCCATTTTTAAACTAGTTAAAAATGTTCATAACTTGGCTATTTATTTTTTAAAAAATCTAAAAAAGAAAAGAAAGTCTCCACTTAATTTTTAAGAAATTAAGAAACCTATTGCTTCAAAGGTAGTTAAAAGAAAAACTCTTTATTTTTGAAAACCAGAGTTTGGGATAAGGGTTCAAATGATCCTCTAATAAAGGTGTTAGGCTCCTTAAAGGATCTGCTAACACGCGGTTGACCGACTAATTTAAACATATTTGACTAACTTTTAAAAATTCTCTTATTTATAAAAGTCTTTAAAGTTATTTTGAAAATTTTATAAAATTTATTAATACTTGTCCATTTAATTCATTCCAATAATGAAACAAAATTAAATGTCGAAGTTAAAGAAAAACAATTTCAATTTTAACAATTTATATCTTTGAGTTAAATAATTAACCCAACCTCTCTAACATGAATTTGTACTACTTAATAACTATGAAAGAACATAAAAGGTTCTCAAGTCATTCTTAGTAGCTTAAGTAATTGGTATTTTATTCTAAGTAGATCAAATTGTTCACTAGAAAACTTTTAACGTTTTGAAATGCCGAAGCCATTAGATGACAATTGGTGACAAAGAAATGGCACATCTGGAAAGAGTAAAAATGTAAGGAAAATTAATCAAGATATCCTTTGGGATCCATCTAAGCAGAAAAAGTTAGAACACATAATATAAATTAACAAATATAAAGAAAAGCATAAAAAGGAAGGGGCAGGGAATTTCAAGCAAATTCCAGCCCATTCGACTCTTCTTCTGTTTTCGCTAATCGTTGATGTTGTATTATGTCAATTACTTGGGTTTTTTGAGCCCATTTTCTTTGTTGAGGACTGCTGCTACTATTTTGCAGTGATATGGTTTTCTTTTCCTTTTTCGAATAGAAGAGGTTGATTCGAGGGTGAGCGAATGCAAGGGAATGGAGAGTCCAATTTGGACTCGTTAGGGTTTCACAACGTAAAAAAAAAACGATAAGTATTTCATATCTAAAAAGAAAAAGAAAACGATAAGGATTAGTATTGAGAAAAGAGAAATTTTAACATTTAAACTAATGATTCCGTACTCAAGTAACACTTTGTTATCACAAAAGTTACGTCTAAAACACAAAACATAGCTACTGACTTTAGAAGTTGAGACATATGCCAATGAACATTTCAGATAAATAATTCTATTAAACTTAGATAGAGAAGTTCATAATGATACTCAAATATACCAAATTGCAATACCTTATTAATTGGCTATTTGATTTTATCCTTCAAGGATATATTTGCTTTCCAGAATCCTGCAAAGTAAAGGCTTTAAACATGCCACAACTAAGAAATTTGTTCATGCTACAACAACATCCAAAGTAGAAAACTTGGACAGAGAAAACAAGTTTAATGCTCAGATTATACGGGATTTGAAAAATGAACTAATCAACCCCAAATGACTATTCCCATATCCATTTAACCCCGACTCATTTCAGATAAGAAAATAACACTATTTTAAAGACACAAATATCAAAGGACTGTACTTCAATTACCAAATAATTTATAACCCCTGTAGTAACATAATAATCTAATGCTAAGAAGGAAAGAGTATATACTAGGGTGCTATTACTATTATTTAAACCACTTCGCAAATGAGAAGAAATCTCAAACCAAACCATATGTATACATTTCTTACTCATAGCTTAAAGGAGTGTCATGAGGATCTAAGGTATTTAGGAGCAACCAAAGAGAAGCTAAATTAATACTCAACTTCATCTGGAGCTCAACTAAACCTCGAATCAACTCATGTCTACCGAAGAAGCAAAATTTTTAATATAAGGAGCAGGCAAGAAATCATACTAATTTAACCATCACATCTCTTAGTGTAAACTCAAGAAATACCCAACGACTACTCACAAAATTGTATGATTCCTTTAGACTCAGCTAAATGAGGAATAACAACTAGAAAAAT
This sequence comes from Capsicum rhomboideum, assembly GCA_031232105.1. Lineage (NCBI taxonomy): Eukaryota > Viridiplantae > Streptophyta > Magnoliopsida > Solanales > Solanaceae > Capsicum > Capsicum rhomboideum. The sequence continues at coordinate 47,296,687 of CP124708.1, read as the reverse complement.
AATCAAACAAAAGAAATGAACATAATTTCAACTTGAGCAAAAATAGCATTTAATCGTATAGAACAACCAATCTAACTATGCTAAATCTGAATATTCTTAACAAAATAGCACATATATGGAGAATTACAAAGATGGAAGGCTATTACTTCTTTTCGAGCAGCAAATGGGACAACGAGTTCTTCAGACAGATTTCAATGCCCGAGTTTGAATTTACTTTGCTGGAATTTGGTGTTTTCCTCTATGAATTTTTGGTTGCGTGAGATTAGATGAACGATCCTCTAAAATCCCTAAATTTCCCCCCAAAATTCTGACCTCTCTAACTGAATGTAATGGTAAAGGAAAAACTCTATTTATAGGATGGAATTAGGGTAAAAAGAGGGGGGGAAACCCTAGGGCCTCAGATAAAAATTAGGGGATTTTGAAATCCAGATTTCAAATCCGGTCAAAGACCATTTGAAATTCAAAAATTGGAGGAAAACGGTGAAAATTTCAGAGAAAGGACGATTAGCCAATGAAAATGGAAAGAAATGGAGGGTTACCATTTGGAGCTCATTGATTCTTAAGCTTGCAGACAAACACTATGAATGCTTTTCCAGAAATAGGCGAGCAAGAACCGACTGAGGTAAAATTTTCTTGATCTCTTAGCCAAAATTGGCGTAAGTAGGTGCTAAATAGAAAAGGGATGGGGTGGTAGTGGAGGAGAAAAAGTTTAGGGTTTGTTTGGTTGAGGCTGCTTATGTTGTTTTGTGTTGTTTTCGATATTAGATGTGAAAGAAGGAAATAGAGATAATGGGATGGGTCGGTTTGTTTTGTGGGCTGGTGTAGAGTTTATTAGGATTTTGAGCTTGGGTTGGTCTTTAGGAAATAGCCTAAATGTAGACTAATTGATATTTAAGACCAAATTGAATAAAATTTGGCCAATCAACTTGATATGGGTCAAATCCTAAATTAAATAAATAATTTTCATGATCTCAACTATTTTGAAATAATTACTTTCAAAATGAAATTAATTTATTTGGAGACAAAATTAATTTGATTGCTTTTAAACTCCAATTTCGGTCGGTTTTAAAAGAAAATTAGAAGCATACCCGAGTCAATATCATTTTTGCTCAAAATTAGTTTTCAAAGTATCTTCTTTAGCTTAAATCATATAATTTCGTATAATTCTTACATATAAACGACCAAATTAAGTCTGAAATCAATTAACAATGCCTTAATTTCAGTAAAGCAACTATTTTAAAATTGTTAAAACTCGAAGAAGCTCAATATTAATTCAAATCGTGGAGGAAAAAATTGGGTGTCAACACCACCTGGTTAAAAGTTCCACCAAAGCTATCAAGAAAAACTGATGGTGTTCTTTTAATATTTGAATCCTTTGAAAGGATTTTTGAGTCTTAACAGATCTAATGTTCCAAATGATTTCTTTTAACATCATTTAACATTAGTCTAATTAACAGCTCTCTTTGGTACCACGCTAGTTGGTTATGGAGTATCATGCTTTCTTCTCCTTTTGCCTCCTTTCTGGATAGATCTTGGGGAAACATCCCCATGTTTTTCCACTTGTTACAAATTTTATCCCATAGTCTCCCTATAACCTATTTCTTTAAGTATTTTATCTTTCTTCTCTTGTAGGTCCAATTCCTTTCCATCAATGTTGTGAGACATAATATCATGCAAAGTTGAAATTAGGGATTCTTTCTTCATAATTGTCAATGTTTTTTCTATCTATTGACACCTTCCTCCAGCTCTGTTAATATTATCTCAGCTATGGGCTCTATATTTTCTACCTCTTGCCTAACCACAATAGATAGTTGATCACCATTTTCCACTGTATATTGAACCTTTCCTTCAGTTTATAAATATTCATCATGAACTGTCTCCCCATCCTTAGTCACCTGTGATGCTGTATTATCACCAATTTTATCTGCAGGTAGCTCTTTTAATTCACCTTTTTCTACTTTCTCCTTATCTTCTATCCTCTCTCCTCATGTTTTACTTAGGGATTTCTTCCCAAAGGATTTTGATACCCAAAGTTTGGTGGGACTCTTCTATTGCTTCTGATTAGTAGACTTCTTTTTTCTTGGCTCAACTTTTTGCTTCCTATCTACTTCTGCATTAACTTCTTCCTCCCTATGTTTCTCTACTAAATATCCAAACTTGTTGTTAGTATTTACTTTCTCCTTTTCTGTCATTTGATCTTTCTTAGATGCTCCTTTACCATCTTTAATATCATTCCATTAATTAGGGTCTCCAACAGTCCTTCCACTAGATAGAACTCTAAATGGTACAGTTTTATGTACATCAGTATCTTGTGGATGTTGATCTCCTGCTGTCTTCAAGCTGCTGTTATCCCCTTTCCCATTCTCTTCTTTCCTATTCTTCATCAAATCAGGGTGAAGAAATCTACAATTCTCTATTGAGTGACATTGTAATTTACATTTCTTACAATATTTAGGCAAAATCTTATATTTAATCTTGAATATTTCCTGCTTAGATGTACCATTGCCTTCATCAACTATCTCTATCATTACAGTTTTGGGAAGATCAACACTCAAATCCACTTGAACCTTTACCCTTGCACAACTAGGCCTCGCCTTGTTGACTGTGGCCATACCTAAATGTAATGATTTTCCAATGGCACTGGCTAATAAGAACAAAGCTTTCTTGACAAAGAAAGTTGGTAAAAGGTTTGGTAAAGAAACCCAAGCAATGCCTTGTGTGGTATCAACGTTTATTCAAAACCTAGAATCATAAATAAGAGGTCTCATTACATATGAATTGCCATCCTTTGATTTGAGATAATAGGAGCTCTTTGACATAATGTTAACAAAATCTTCTTTGCTTTCACATCTAATTAACACATGTCTATTGTGAAAAAATCCAACTTGACATTCACTTTTTGCTCCATATTACAGGGGATTATTTTCTGCAACTCATCCAATGATGGCCAGCCATGAGAGAATTTTCCAATGATGGTATAATTCAACTTCTCTATCATCTCCATGAGCGAGACCTCCGCCTCAGTCCATCTTAACACATGTTCTCCATTAATAACATTAGTAGTCGTTAACGGGATTAAAGTTGTTCCATCAACTTTATCTATAATATTTAACTGTACAACAAGTACAAAAATGGGTAAATTACTAAGATCTATGCTAGGAAAACTATTAGGGTTCGGTTCTATTTTTGTGTTGGTGATGCGTGGCTGGAATTTCTTGGGTAGTAAAGGGTGGGGAATTGAGAAGGTGGAGTAATAGAAAATTGAATAGTCCTAGAAGGGGATCGGCCAGTGATTGGTATGGTCATCTCTGGCTAGGATTAGGGCTTGCATGATAAGGGAGAAGGGAAAGTTTTTGTCGTCGTGATCGCCAACTCTTTGGATAGATAATCCCCTCACAATTTGCGCCTGAATGGTATAAGTGGTACCTGGTGTGTATTCTTACCTTAGTCACCTTGGTCAGTCAAGGTAAAATGTGTCATCAGATCATGTCTAACTAATTGTAGAGTTAGGCTAGTCATGATTTATCTCATCTATGTGTCTAGGAATTTTTTCCACTATATATATAGTCCCCACATTTCTTGAACTTAATCTTTTGTTTGAGGAATGTAATTGTTTTGCTTTTCTAATCTTCACGGCATATCAAATCCTGGATTTTACTCTAAGCAAAATCTTTTGGAGAAAGAAACTGAAGCTCCATATATATTAAATGCCTCTAACATAGGTCATTCTTTCAAATCTTTTCCGAGCCACGTGTCTTTGTGTGTTGGATTTTGAGGGTAGTTGAGGTTCCAAAATTGTAGTCAAGGATATTTTATCTTTCTTTTTCAAGATCTTGTCAATTGATATGAAGATATTTAATAGGATACCTTCTTTTAATCTTATCCTTTTCTTCATAGACATCTTTCTGCCTTGTGAGGTCCTTTGGGGGTCGTTCTTTTTTTTCAAGGATTATTAAACCCTTCATTTATCCATACTTGTCTTCCATAGAATATTTCCTTTGACATGTTCTTTGGAGAAAAGAATGGATCTTTGCTCTAAAGCTTTTGCCTGCCTTTTATTCTATGGTCGAGCTCTTAGATCATGCTTTGTTTGTCCTACAGTTTCTGCATCATCCTTGTCTCTACCTTTTTTGATATTTTTTCTGTTTGTCAATAGTCATCAACAAGGTCAAGGTAGGAGCTGGGGGTGAGTCCGAGGATGGTATTAGTGATGATTCTTAACCATATCTTTCTGTCCACCTGAGTCAGGGTCTCTTTTATCATTTTGTTCTCCATCTCTACTGCTTTGATAGAGATGAGGTTAAGTTCTAGCGGCATGAACACCTCTAAACTCGCTCATAGATCTGTGAATTCATGGGCTTTATGGTTTTGTAATGTCTCTTATGCTCAAAATAATTATTATTTCTGAGACATAAGCGGGTTCGTTTTTTCAATTTACAACTGTAACAACCCTTATTGTGAGTTTTAACTTAGTTTCTATACATCATTTATGAGTTCTGGAGATAGTTGGAATGCTCTCCAAAGCATTCAAGAGTGATTTGAGTGAGTTTGAGGTTTTGAGTAGCCTTAAAAGTGATTAGTTTGACTTGGTCAGTATTTTGTGATCCGAGTATTAGATGGTGATTTTTCTCAATTCCATTAGATTCAAAATGTTAATTTTGGGTTAATAGCATGGTTGGTTTGGGTTTTGAGCCTTTATATTGAGTTTTGACCTCTTAGATGAGAAACTAGTTAAATTAGACTAAAAGGGGTCCCGTACTTTAACTTGTTGATAACGAGCTCTTTTGATAAATCTGATGGTTCCATTGATTTCAAACCTTCAAAATTAGCTTAGCATTATTGGTTTATTTCTATGGGGTCCCAAACGAATCCAACGGGTTCATTCGGAGGATTTTGATTATTTTCCCTTCAGCTAAACTATTGTATTTATGCAACAATAGTTCCTTCTTTGCATTCACGGGGATCTCTTTGCATTCACAGAGAAAGATTATTTTGGTCATTACGAATGCGAGGTGGTGGCCGCATTCGTGAAGGGTTTAGGATTTCGGTCAACGCAAACGCAAGGTGGTGTCCACATTCACGAAGGGTCATCGATTCGGGTCTGGGTCGGTTACCCATTGCATTAGCGATGGTCCGACCAAAATCATGGAGGTCTGGGTCACGTAAGACTCACGTTCATTATGGGGGGCTTGCGTTCATGAAGGCCATTAAATCCCTTAATAGTATTTCAATTCCCTTTTCCCGATTTCAGTCTATTTTCACTATATTTGAGCTTGGGGAGCACGGTTTCCAGAGTTTTAAAGAGGGATTTTTCATTAAGTGGTTAGGTGAGATTCTAAACATGATTTCCATCATTTTCCATTGATTTTATCTTCAAAACAACTTTAAAACTTGGATTTTAAACTTGGAATTTTGGGGTTTCACTCGGTAAGAAAGAAAAATATTTTTTCAAGGATTTTAAGCTCGATTTCAACTTATTTTTCCAATGGATTTTCATAGTTAGAACCCTTAGAGTATGTGAAACTTTATTTTTCAATAAAATTTCGACTTTATCTTTTTTTCTTTTGGGGTCTAATTTTGTGGTATTTTTGGACCCGAAATAAAAGTAGTTTATATGAGTATCGTTGGACTCCCTTTAATGTTAGATTATATTCTTTATAGATTTTGTTCATTTCGAGGCTGTACAAAGAGAAAAGCTCTTTGTTGAAGGGTTTAGGCTTGAGATTCAGCTTTTTAAGGTAGGTTATGACTTAATTTTCTTCAGAACGGGTTGGGTAGTTAATCATTCATGTAAAGTATGCTATGAGTTGGGGATTTTATCGTGAGATTCATCTTTTGAGATCATATTTTATCGTGTTGTCTGTGTGGGGGCTTATGTGAATATTATTATTGACTTGAGGGATTATTATTATTGTAAAGCCCATCCGGGGCCTAGTATTGACCTTATTTGAGCATTATTTGCCTTTATAATTATTGTGATGTCCGAGTGAGATCTTGAATTGATATAATTGGCCTTATTTGAGCATTATTTGCCTTTATCATTATTGTGACATCCGAGAGAGGGGCTTGGGTTGATATTATTGATGTCTCATGTGACTCTTTATTACTGTGTTGCCATGCGATAACTTGTATCATGATTTATTGACACTAAGGAGATTTGACCTTATTAATGCAATTATTGAATTGATTTATTACATGATATTAATTTGATTCTGAGCATGCATCCCTGTTTCATTCATCCATACGCTTGAAATTGGTACCACTGAGAAACATTAATTTTTAAATATAAATAAAACACTTTATAAAACACCTTGATTGACGGGATGTGTCGGCAAGGTTGATTGAGATATGAGATTGTGATAGTATACGTGTTGTGAACCCCCCTCCCCCCCAGTGTCCTATCCTGAAAGCTTTCGCTCAGAAGGTGTATATGAGGTGATATTGAGACATTACATCATGGTCATTACATTGCATTGCATTACTTGCCTTTCTTTTATGTGTTTGATATCATGTATTTAGCCTTTTTTTTACATATTCTTGTGTAGTCATTTGTATATTATTATTATACTAGTAGTATTTGTATTGTGAGGAGATATAATTTAAGCCATCATTGGAAACTTTTATGTATGCAGGTGGAACCGTTGCTCATAGTTGCCTTGATATGATTTGTTTTCTACTTTGCTTGGTCGGTCTATGATGCCTACTAAGTACAAGTGGACCATACTTTCTTTTACTTTCTGTACCCTTTTGGTGCAAATCTCAAAAAAAAAAAGTGTAACCTACGGAGCTTGAGATCGTGTGGAGTAGAGGCAGTATCAGAGTTTTGGTGAGCTCCAACATTTGGGGCATATTTCGGACTCCATCGTATCTTTATTTTGTCTTTATTTACTTATCAGAGATAGATTCATGTATTTTGGATTCATATATTTTGAATTCTATGTCAGTTTATTAATGCTCTTACTCATGACACTAGATCTTGGATTCCAGTGTATTTATTTTAGTATCAGACATGGTTTTTATATATTTGGTTTGACTTTATCTTAAAGTCTTGTATCGGGTTTTACTTATTTCCTTTCTGCATTCTTTATCCTGTTCGGTGTTGGGCATAGCATGGTTGGATTGGGGTAGGTGCCATCATGGCCTTGCCTTTTAGGTCATGACAACAACTCTTTTATGGGTTTTAATTCAACCCTAATCCCTTTCAAAGGTACATATAATATAATCTCAAGTTTTTCATATTTGTTCTCCCTAGGGTATTTTAACACAGAGGGAATGCACCTTTCTCAGAGTTTACCTATTGCAGATATGATTATACGTTCTTGTTACTTCTTTTGAGTTTAACTGATTAAAGCAACATTTATAGTTTAGCAGCAGTGAGGATATTTCTTTGCAGCTTTTCAAAGATGAATTTGTTGAAGTAGAAAAATTCATGGACTGCGTCATACTTGGGGATTTTAACAGAAAATTTTTACTCTGTATTTTTTTGGGATTGTTTTATGTGTTTTCCCTCTTTGGGTATTGTAATATGTACTGATTTCACCTTTTTATCATTTTTATTTTTCCCTTTATAAGGGCTATATGCTTTCTATAACCTCCTCAAGGTATGAACCATTTGAATCTAATCAAGTTATTCCCTTACTTTGATTTATTTTTGTAATGTACTTTCTTGCTTTCGTTGTAGTCTTATGGAATGTTTGATATGTTTCAAGCACTTTTGCTCCTGTCTTTTTTAGTACTTGATTTTCCGTTTCGAGTTTAGAGTGTCTCTGATCTAATTACGTTCCAAGTTTGTTGCTATTAGATTTGAATAGATCATTGGTAGTAAGTGCTTGTATGCAAACTTAAGTATGCATATGCCCGTGCAGGTCAAATGTTTTTTGTAAGCGGGATGTGCTCCATTTGTTATTTGTAGTCAAATTTCTAAAAAAATTAAAAGTTTAGGAATTTTGATACTTCTGACTTCTCACTGTTAGATCAAAAAAATGATCGATCATTGTTTCATTAATACATGTAGGGAATGTTTGCCTGGATTTTATTTTTTGGCATAGGCCAAGAATGTTCATTCAAATTTTATTTATTTGGCATAGATCGAGAGTGTTTGTTTGAATTTTGCTTATTTGTGACGGTCCTATGATTCTGTGCGAGTAATTTTAGGACGTTTCCTATTCACTTTAGGCATATTTGTTTTTGAAACTTTGAGTTTTTGGAGTCTCATGAGACTTTTTATTTTTGATCTTATGTGTCATGTATAACTTATGTTCTCAATCCCGTTGGAACTTTATATTATGTATGATTGTCAAGTTCTCTATTTTGGGAATGTATTTACAATGTATAACTTTTGTTCTCAATCATTTACTGGAACCTTTCGTTATGTATTATCGTAGGGTTCTCTATTTTGAGAATTTCAAATTTTCATACGTAAATTGTACTTAGTTAGAATAAGAATGTAGATAAAGTTTTATGAACGAAGGTTTTATTTCATAGTCTATAGATAACGATTGTACAATGGCCTACCTGGTATCGAGTCAGACTTACTTTGGGTGAAGATCACCAACTCTGATTTTGAACAATCCCTGATTTCTTACGTCTAAGAAAAGGTCTTATCTTCTTCATCTAAGTAGTCCCTGATTACTTGTTTCTTAGACTTTATCTATGTTCTTTTGCTTCAAAGAAGAAGTCTTAATCTCTCCACCTGAACAGTCTCCGATTACATGTTTAAGATGTCTTTTGTTCGTTCTTTCCCCTAAGAAGTCTCCCATTTCTCATTTGTGAACTTGTGAAGATTTTGGAACTAGGCAAGATGACTTTGATCTAAAGTCTTGTGTACTTATGTCGAGTACTGCCTTCATATCATAACACACTCTGTTTTGCTACCTTATTAAAAATCTTATCGAATAAATCCTCTTTTATGGATGAAAAACTTATCTAAGGGAAAAAAAGTGCAACTCATGTTTTCATATTGAACTAGTGTTGCATCTCTCATGTGCTTTGGTTCCTATAATTCTGTCATAATAGATACCTTAAAATGCGTACTTTAGTAATAGTAGTATCATTCTAGATGGCTGGCATTTCAATTGTTGGGGAGGTTTTCTCTTGCTTGGTTCACTAATTTACACAAGCCTTTACTAGTTACTATGGTAACTCAATAAGGTCGTTCCCAGTTGGGGCCAAATTTTCTAGTATTTGAATCTCTTGTTCTTCTGATTACTTTTCTAAGGAACAAGTCGCCTTCTTAAAACACCAGAGATTGTTCTTTGATTGTAGTATCTTTTAATTCTTTAGTTTTATGCTTTTATTCAGATTAGGACCAAATCGCGTCTTTCTTTGAGCAAGTCTAGATTGACAGACATAACTTCCTCGTTGTCTTCGTCATTGGAAAACTAGAATCGGAGGCATAGTGATATGACTTCCACTGCTATGAGAGCTTCAACGTCATATAATATCCAAAAAGGTATTTCCCCGATTGGATTTTGGTGTGGTTCTCAATGCCCATAATATTTCAGGCAACATTTCTCTCCAGATTCCTTTGGCTTCTTCTAACTTCTTTTTTAAGTTTTGGATAACCTTTTTATTTATTAATTTTGTCTGCCCATTTACCTTGGGGTGGTATTGTGTGGAAGTTATATTTTTGATTTTTATTACCTCCAGAAACTCAGTCATTATTTTTTTGATGAATTAAGGATCGTTGTTACAAGTGATGTCTTTGGGTATGCGGAAGCGGCATATTATATGATTCCAGAGGAAGTATATAAATTCTCTCTCTTATCTTTTTGAAACAACCTACTTCAACGTATTTTAAGAGTAACCAATTAATAGTAAAATAAATTTTACATGCCTGGTCGTTTTCGGTATAGTTTTCCATCAACCAAGCAATATTGTGTAGCTTTTATGTGGAGTACTGGGGATTCTTTTGCGTCATCCGATAATTTTCCTTCTTGTAGGTAGTTAATATACTAGTTTCTTTGGTCCCATATTAAACTTGTACAATTTATCTCACCATGACTAACGTCAAGGTCTAAATTGAGTAATTTAACTACTTTTGCAGAGTTATTTGTTCCTATGTTCGACGAGGTCCATAAGTTTTCCAAGGCATTTACTTATGCATTTTGTGCATGTGGTGTATAGGCACCGTTCATTCCTTGAAGTTATTTAGGGAGACGAGCGCCTTATCCAAGTATCTTTTAATTCATCTGTCTTTGACTTCGAATATGTCATGACCCAAAACCCATCGTGAGTGGCAGCCACACTAACCCCCCGATGGGAGAACCATCTAACCCAAATATCTAACACCAACACTTAACCAATTTTAAATAATATGAAACAATTCTATTATCAAAACAATATTTTGAATAGTTCTAAAAATGAAATAATGTAGAATAAGTCAAATGTCTAAAACGCCCTCAGAAACTAAAAGTCTTGTACCAAAACATCTAAACAAAACAATCTGCAGGTACAACCCAGAAAACTAGAACAACTAAACTATCTACATTCGAAACAGGTGGAAAAAAAGCATAGTGTAAGAAGACCCATGGCTGCTCGAAAGATGAACCTCACCCTTGAGTCAGAATCGCTCACTGTCTACAACTGTGGTCTCGTCGGAGCCACTGGAATATGCTCTGCACTTAACAAAAAGAAGAGCACAGGTAGTATCAGTACAAAACTACTTTGTCCTGGTAGGGTCATAGGCCAACTCAACTTAATAAATATGAACACATAACTAACAATTTGTAAACAAGAGCAACCATGTGACACTTAGCAAATATATCTTTACTCAGTCTTTCCTCAACAATTAACAAGTAACCAAAAAAACATATAACAAGTACAAATATTCCACCAAGTCAAATACCATGACTCATAAATAGTTAACTCAACCTTGTCACAAATTTCTCTTTATTACACTTCAACAATATCAATTCAGTTCAAGTATATCAATATCCCAGACCACTCATGGATCCAAATAACAACAACAATATAACCTAGTTCACTCAAAGAACCAAAATAACAATCATAATATAACCCAATTCACTCAAGGAACCAAACTAACAACCACAATATAACCCAGTTCACTCATGGAACCATCAAACTCACCAATATCGTGTACACACATGCTATGGGTCTTATAAATTCCCACTAGCCATGACCTATAGGGTACGGGCTCAGTCCATCTACCAAATAACCTAGACAACTAGTGTCTATTACCCTTATCCCAAACCAAGTGTTATACCATCCTTATTTTAATGTCCCCACGCTTATACTCCCTATGATCCACCAATTCCATGACGATGACCTTTACTGGTTTATATCACTATATCAACCCATGTCATAACATGTACAATCAGAATATGAGATAATACAACCACACTTGCACTTTAAAACAAGTCTTTTTACACAATCTCATTTCAGGTGATCAAACAACTTTTAAAATTATCCAATAAGTTAACATTCAACAACATGCATTGCAACAATTAGACAAATAGGCAGTTAACAAGCACACATAAACCAAATTGAGTCTTCAACTACAATTTAACCATCCCCTACCTCAAGCCTAGCCCCGCAATGCTCTAACGAACTTGAGTCTTGTATTTTCTTGCAACCTCAGCTTGATTGTGGTATAAAAAAAATTAATGTAAACACTAATCAAATAATGCTCTACTAATTTTAAGGATTACAACCTAATCCCATTACCCTAAGGTCAATTTTATGATCATTCCCTTATTCTAGGATTCTTCTACCTTTATTCCACTTTAATTCTATCAAATTCATGTTTGTAAGTGTAAATTCTAACCATGAAATCAAAACCCATTCACCATTAACAAAAACATAAAGAGTACACCTTGTTTATACTACTTTACACCAGAAAATCAACCTAGGTCAAATTAATTCTTCCACCATGATCAAAACCTAGTGATTCTAAGGATTAATCATCGAAAAACTAGTTAAATAGGTGGATTAACTTGTTTCCACTCTTATCAAGGTTCTAATAACATAGTAAATTGGAAATTTCTTACTCATTTCTTCTCAAACCAAGACAATGTTGATTGCTACTTCTGACTCTGTGAGGTACAAGAGCAGAGTTTCTCTCTCTTTACGTTTGGCTAGCAATGACGGACTTGCCTAATACTTATTCAAATCCTTCAGTGCCTATTGATATTTTGGAGTACATTCAAAGTCATTCTTCCTTTTTAGTAGAGAAAAAAACTTGTGACTTCTTTTAGAAGATCGGGATATAAATCGGCTTAACGTGGTTAATCTTTCGTGTGTCACTGCATAACTTTCACATCATTGTGGATCGCTGGGATTTCTTCGATCTCTTTGATTTTATCAAGGTTGACTTTGATCCCTCTGTTGGAAAAAAGAAAGCCTAGAAGTTCCCCCACCTAACGTTATGTCGAAGGTGCACTTTTTTGGGATTTAGCTTCATGTTGTATTCACGGAGTTCCTTGAATGTTTTCTGTAAAATTCTGCAAATGGTCCTCCAAATTCAAAGACCTGACTAGTATGTCATCTATATATACTTCCATTACTTTCCCTATTTGTACTTTGAACATGTCGTTAACTAGCCAATAATGGGTTGTTCCGACGTTTTTTAAGCCAAAAAGCATTATGTTATAACAACAGGCTCCATATTTGGTTATAAAAAAAGTTTTCTCTTGATCCTTCGAATTCATTTTTATTTGATCATAATAGAGTACGCATCGAGAAAGCATAGCAAGTTGTGTCAGCCAATCATTTGATCTATGTGTGACAGAGGGAATAACTCCTTGGGGCATGCTTTATTTAAATCATTGAAATCAATGCACATTCTTAATTTGTTACCATTTTTAGGCACGACCAACATGTTGGCTAGCTATTTGGGGTAGCCATGTTAATGTAACACCCCGTCCATTTGAACCTAAATTAATTTGTACTTTTGAGGTAAGATTAAGAGTGCTTAATATGTTAAGAAGACTATGTGATGAGATATTCTAATCACACAATGGTCATATGTTAAGTTTTAAAGTGAAGCAGGTTGCAAAATAATAGTCAACAAAAGTTATCATAGGTTACTTTAACAAATTATCTAAAATTTGGACAATCTTAGAGCTTTTCTCTCAATGTATAAAGATTTAGAGGTCTCATCGACCTACTGTATCGAAGAACCACGAGTATAGTTTTCAACGCATAATACCATTTATCCATATAATTTCAGAATAGAGAGACAATTGCATTTTCATGAGACTGCACAAGCAGGCACATGGGGCGAGCCCCCTAGCCCCTAGGTCGGTGGACCTATATAAAATCATCTTCACATTCATTTTAAACTCATACAACTCATCAACAAAACCATAGAAAATCAAGGAGAAAGTCTATATATTCTCTGTGAATGATGCTTTTAATTCGAAAGTTTAACGGAAGTTATTTTGGTATAGTTTGCTCCGTCGAGTCCATGGCATATCTCCATGGGTATTATGGAAGCGAGGTTGCAGCTTTTTGTTGAGTTAGTGGATGTATTTTGGGTGCGTTTAGTGAGGTAAGAACCATCTTTTATCAGTTTATAGCTACGTTAGATCCCGAATAGTATTTAACAGCAGAAATTCATATCTTTTGTTAGATTGTCCTAGCACTTCTTGTTCTTTAGGTTGATAGGATTTCCACCTTGGTTCAGTAGCGTAGAGGTGTTATGGAAGATTATTAGAATTGGTATTGGCATTATTTTCGTGCAAAAAGTTTCCCTTTTAACTTTCCCCTTAATATTCTTAAGATACCATATTGATTCTTATCATTTCTTGAGCCATGAGACGGTGATAGGAAGCCGTGGCTTCGGGCAACTTGTTAGTTATATTGAGATGTTTTATTTAAGGAGGTAGGGATGACGTAATTGGTGCGCTGCTCTTGGTAGTTGCGCATGAAAGTTATCGATTGATATATCATGAAGTATGCCTTAAAAGAATGCCTCGGGAGCTCATATCTCCTTTGAGTTGTTGTTAGCATATGAATTTATTTGTTGTTTATTGTTGTTATTGGCCTCTTTTTATACTTTGGACTTGGCTGGTCGCGAGTGTAGCATTAACACCACATTGATTGGTCGTGGCATGTTACTTCTAGCCATCATTGGTATGCACTCATGTGATTGGGATAGTACGGTTGAGCTTTAAGTGATGCCAACCAAATTACATAAAAAGGTGTTAAGGCCATCCTCTTTCTTAGCATGTTCCTGTATAGTACAAGTGTGATATGGCTACCTTACTACCAATGAATGACTTGTAGTCGTAGTTCTTTATGTTGGCTACTTCAGTAACTCACCACATCCTTGCCAAAACTCTTATTCCTTTGTTAGTGACCAAGCTCCAGACATGACTTGAAGTTGATTACTATAACACCCCAAAAGTTCCTAAGACTCTATTTCAAATTTCGCATAGAAAACTAGTTGAAACTAGTCAGAAAACCAAAAAATTCTTCACAGAACGACTCATGCAATGAGTCATCGTCAATGCCAATGAATCGTTGGGTGAGCCATCCTTAGTGTTAGCCAAAAAGTCCTAAAGATTTATTTTCTTCCCAGTGGCAACGACTCCAGCGGACGAGTCATTGCCATTCACGACAAGCCGTCATGGGACTCATTCTAAGTGAAATTTCCCCAAGTCCTGAAAGTTGAAAAATTGGCCTAGTGGTGACGATGATGAGTCGTCACTTTAGACGACTCATTATTTCACTCTTCCTGACGAGGACATGAGGGTTGACAGTTGGGTCCCTAGTAGAGGTGTGCGAAAATCGCTTCAACTGATAAACCAAACTGATAAAAATGTTATTGATTTATCGATATTGGATTATTAGGTTAACGATCTTTTAAACGGTTTTGTAAATTTTTTTATTGGGCTATTGGGTCAGTTTTCAATTTTAAGGTTTTAGATATTGGTTAAATCGATAACCCAATAAAATTATGTTACAATCATAATTTTATCTATAACTATATAATAGTGGCTCTAATTTGAAATATATACCCCATTTTTTTGTATTTTATAGTTGTTATCTTTGTGTTTGTAATTTGTGTAGACTTTATTCATGAAGATAGTGTAGAATAAATAAAAATAAGAGAAAGCAAAAACAAAATTAAAGGAATATTTTCTTATTGGTTAAACTAAAAATTGAACTGTTAAGGACCGAAAATCGATTATGAATATCTTATTAATTTGGTTATTGTTTTAACATATTTACAAACCAAACATCGATTAGCCAAACCAATAATACTCAAAACTGAACTGAACCGACCGATACGCACCCCTTGTCCCTAGGCAATGAGTCCACACAATGACTCATCATCAGTGACGACGAGTCGTTGTGTCCCAGTGGTCCCCAAACCAAACAACTCTGCCAGTCACAACGAGTCTAATGACAAGTCATTGTCATACACGGCGACTCGTCCTGACGACTGATGCAACAAAATTAGCTACATTTTAATAGGGGTATTTTTGTATTTTTCCTATCTCATAAACCTATATTGTTGTTGTTTTAAGGGTATTTTGAGAGGGATTACTGTTTTGTGGTTAGTTTACATAGGATTGTTATTCTCGGTAATTGACTTAGCCTAGGACTCTATGTACATGATTAGTCTAGGACTCTTATGTGATCTATGTAAAAATATGGTGGTGTATTTTCAATATGATTAGAAAACCTTTCATGGTATCAGATCCCTAAGAGGTTAAAATAACCAAAAAAAATAATATCTACGACTAGAGAAGACGGAAGCTTTACAACATCTTCAATGGTGGATGACCCACCTCATCAAGTTCCTTTTTGTTGGGAACAGTTGTTGGAACACAGACTTCCATGGTCACCACCCTACTATCTCTTAGTCTTGCTCATCAGTTACCACTTAAACTTACATCATTAAATTTTTTGTTATGGAAGACACAATTTCTTTAGATGGTTCAAAGTTGTGGACTTGGCCATCATATTAATGGTAGTCAGGTGATTCCGGATAAGTTTTTATCCGATAAAAAGCCTAACCCAAACTATCACATTTGGGTAAAAGAAGATCAACTTATGTTAAGTTGGATCATTGCTTTCGTATCTGAAGGAATATTACCCTAACTAGTTGGTGCTGAGACGACCCAAACAACCTAGAACAAACTGGTTGATGCCTATGCTTCAGGTTCAAAGCCTCAAATTTGTGAGTTGAAGACATAAATACGTACATTGGAAAGATAAAATACCAGTATTAAGTCCATGTGCAAAAGGCAAAAGGAATTGTGGACAAGTTGGCTGCATTGCAACTTCCTGTTGCTAATGATGAATTAGTCAAATTCATCCTTGCTGGACTGAGACCATCCTATCGTCCCTTTACAAGATCGGTTAAATCACGTAAAGAGGATATCTCATCTCATGCCTTATATAGATTATTGTTAAATGAAGAATGACAACTAAAGAAAGATGAGATTCTTAATGTCATAGCACCCACACCATACTATACTTAGAGTTCCCTTACCCCCAATCATGGTTATGGTAGAGGTAGAGGCAACAGGGGTCGTGGAAATTCTCAAAATCATGGTTATTCTCAGATGACTCAACAACATGGTTTTCAGAGCACCATTCAATCATCTAATATCCCTTCTTCAACCTCAGATATTTCAATAATTATTTGTCATAATTGTGAAGGAAAAGGCCATATTGCACGAGTTTGCCCATCCGCCAAGACATCTAATGGCACTCAGATTTCTAGACGGCAACCTAGTAACTACCCAATATTCACCTACCTAAAATTGGTTGATAGATAATGGCACCACGCATCATTTGACATCTGATCTTGATAACCTTGGCATTCATTCTAAATATCAAGGTCTTGAGGAAGTAACTCTAGGTAATGACTCTAAATTACTGATCTCTCATATGGGTGCATGCCTTATTGTTGCTTCCGATAAAAAATTCAAACTTGAAGATATTCTTTATGTTCCTACTGCTACTCAAAATTTAATTTCCATTAGTTCTTTTACTGCATCTAACAGTGTTTCTGTTGAATTCTTTCCTAACCATTTTTTTATTAAGGATTTGTCAACGAGGGTACCACTACACACAGGGCAGACTAACAGAGGACTATACTCACTTATTGTGACAATACTATCTTCTCCAGCTTCCTTTGCAGCCTCTCTTGGTATTTGGCATGCTCGTCTGACCCATGTATCTTATCCTACCGTCTTCCAAGTATTACCATTTATTGTTTAACATTCTAGTAAATCTCCTAGTTTGTGTACTACTTGTGTTGTTAGAAAAAGTCATAAGATTTCTTTTAGTGAGTCTAGTTTTCACGCTTCTGGCCCTCTTGATTTAATTTGTTTGGATGTTTGGGGACCTACCCCGATTGTTTCTAATGATGGTTATCGCTATTATGTGATCTTTTTTGATCATTTAGTAAATACACTTGGATCTCTTTTCTTCGCTTTAAATCTGAAGTTCTTTCTGATTTTATTCAGTTTTGCACTCTTGTTGAAAAATACTTTAGTCTCCCTATTAAATGCTTTCAAGCTGATTGGGGAGGGGAGTTTCAAGCATTGACTAATTATTTACGTGATAATGGAATTACACAACATGTTTCTTATCCTTACACTCCCGAACAAAATGGTTGTACAGAAGGTAAACATAGGCATATTGTCGAGATTGGTAGAGCATTATTACACCATGCCAATGTTCCTTCTCATTTTTGGAAAAAAATGTGTTTGAAACTGAAGTGTATACTACTAATAGATTACCCACACCACGATTTGAAAATCAATCACCATTTCATGCACTTTTTCAAAAAGATTAAGACTATTCTCTATTGCGTGTTTTGGTTGTTTGTGTTTCCTTTGGCTTCGTCCCTACACCAAGGATAAATTATCACCTCAATCTAAACCATGTGTATTTTTGGGATAAAGTAAAATTCATAAAGGATATAAATGTTATGATCCTCTTTCATCAAAATTTTTGTATCACGTCATGTAGTTTTTGATGAATACGTGTTTCTATTTTCTTCACAGGATGACTTGGTGCACATGAAATCAACCAACAATCCCACAGATTCTCTCACGCTATAGATACCGCTTTCTCCTACAATACCCCTATCTCTAAATAATTCTCTATCAAACCCTTCCCGGTCTCCTTTGCCGAATCAGTCTCAATCAGATCAACCCGTAACATCACTAATAACTCAGCTTCCTGTATCCCAAACACCTTTCCAACTCTTGCCTGTTGTTTTTCATCCTCTAAATTTGATGGCAACACATGTGTCACCACAAGCTCAGTTTCCCCACTTATCACCTGCTCGACGTATGGTCACTCGAGCTCAAACTAGTTCGATAAATCCCAAGCAACCATTTTCCATGTCTGCTATTACTCTGACCTTTTCATAACATTTTTTCTACTCACAGGCTGTTAAGCATGAGCACTGGCATCGTGCTATGGCTGATGAATACAATGTGTTAATATGCAATGGAACCTGGTAGCTTATTCCTTCATCCTCAACTCAAAATATTATTGGTTGCTGATGGGTGTTTAAGACAAAGTTGAAGGCCAATGATTTTTTAGATCATTACAAGGCACGACTTGTCACCAAAGGGTATCACCAATGACCTAGAACTAATTTTGTGGATACATTTAGTCCCGTCGTTAAGCCATCCATGATTCGATTGTTGTTATCCTATTAGCCGTGACTAATAGTTGGCATATCACACAGTTGAACATCTCCAATGCCTTTCTTCATGGCAACTTTGATGAAATTATTTATATTTCTCAACCTCCTGGTTTCATAGATCCCTCTCATGCAGATCATGTGTGTTGTCTCAAACGATTCCTATATTAGCTCAAACAAGCTCCTCGGATGTGGAACAATTGAATTACTAATGCTCTTATTTCACTAGGATTCTCGGGTTATAAGACAGATAGCTCCTTGTTACATATGTCTACTCTGAGTGAAAATATTTTGTCTAATATATGTAGATGATATTTTGGTGCTTGGCAATAACCCTGCTCATATTAAGTCTTTGGTTGCGCAACTTCAATCCCAATTTGTTGTACGTGATTTGGGGAATCTTTCCTATTTTTTGGGTATAGCAACATCTAGGACTAGTGAAGGTTTGTTTTTATCTCAAAGAAAATATGTTGAGGAGCTCATTCGACGTGTCCAGGTGGAGTTTTGTAGTCATCTTAGCATTCCCAGTTGCCCATCTTCCAAACTTTCAGCATCTGGTGGTGTTCCATTTAATGATTTGACGTTGTATCGTCGCATGGTTCGTGGGCTACAGTGCTTGATATTTACGCGTCCGAATTTGGCGTATGCAGTAAATAAGGTTTCTTAATTCATGCATTGTCCTATGGATATTCATTAGGTGGCAGTGAAACGTATATTGCGCTGTATCAAAGGTTCATTTGCTACTGGTCTATTTTTTTCATGTCGATCTACTACATTACTTCATGGTTATACAAATTCTGATTGGGGCGGGGGGGGGGGGGGAGGGGGGAGATGTGGATGACAGAAAATCTACCACTAGTTTTGCTATATATTTGGGTAATCATTTGATAGCATGGTCATCAAGGAAGCAGAAAGCAGTATCTCGGTTAAGTACTAAGGCCGAGTATAGAGCCCTAGCTGGTGCAACTTCAGAAATCAGTGCTTGGGTGGAGTTTTTGCCTCGAGAAATTGGTTGTTTTACCTCATCTACTCTCATTCTTTGGTGTGACAATTTGAGTGCGACACATGAAAGTCAATTCCATTTTCCATTCTCGTACGAAACACATGGAGATTGATTTCCATTTTTTCGAGACGAGGTTTATGCTAAGACTCTTTCAGTTCGGTATGTTAGTTCTCATGATCAAGTTGCAGATCTATTGACGAAGCCATTATCCAAGTCACGATTTATTGCGTTGAAATCCAAGTTGAAGGTGGTCCAGACCCCTGCTCAACTTGAGGGGAAATCAAGAAAGATAGCGTTTTGTGGTTAGTTTGCATAGGATTGTTATTCTCGATACTTGACTTAGTCTAGGACTCTCTTTATATGATTAGTCTAGAACTCTTACGTGATCTCTATATATAAATATGGCGGTGTATTTTCAATACAATACGATTAGAAAACCTTTCACACGGGACTTGTAACTTTATCATTTCTCTCCTTACTTATTTTGGAATCTGAATACGAATATTTTAAGACAAAAAGTGGTAATTTGCACTTTTGGTCCCCATAATATCTATAAATTCTTATTTGGTCAGTATTATGTTTAGCTAAACACATTTAATCTTTAATTAATTAAAATATGCATTTTCAGAAATTTAACACATTATTAACTGTTGAATCATTTAATTGTTCATATATTATGTTAAATCTATATCATTTAAGTTCTTGATAGTGCACTTGTAAAGGTGCACTTTTTTATTTTCACTGGACCTTCCCTTTTTCTTTTTTCTGCCGATAGATCTGTATATAAAAAAACAAGAAGGCTATAAAATTTTATGCTAATAAAGTTGGAATCTAATGCTGGTGATATATTTGTATTTATAAAGGGAGTGTGTGTGTATGTATATGGGTTATGTATATGGGTCATGTGGTCCACATTATTAAAATAAAAATCCCAAATTTTTTTGATAAAGAAGACAGCATTGTAAGAGAGTATCTGAAGTAGCACAAGTCCTATGCTAACAAAGACATCAAATGGAACTTTCTTACCTATTCTACTCCTCTTGTAAAAGTAAAAGAAGCAGAACTACGAAAGGGACCCACCAATACAAATTTTCCTTAGAAAAAAAAAAAGATCAACCCTTTTAAAATTTTCCCCAAATTCAGAAAAGAGAATTCCTATTTTTGGCTACTTCGCATGTCTTTGTGGATACTACTTAAATCATATTTCAAAAGACAAAATAATTTTTCATGCTTTTGTACAAAATGATTTACTAGTAATCATAAAATTGTTACATAATAAAAGATAAATTAACAGTTGAAAGTTACAATGTTTCATAATACATGAAAAATAACATCGGTTAGGAAAATTATCGTTAATTTATTTTAAAAGATGAAAAATGATTAATTGATGGGGTTAATTTTATTATATTGTACTATATAGTGCATAAATAAATTCATGTGCTTAAGACATGAATCTAGAAGATTATTATTATTATTATTATTATTATTATTATTATTATTATTGTTGTTGTTGTTGTTGTTGTTGTTGTTGCGCTGAAACAACATTGATATTTAATTAAAGGGAAAAGGGTCAAAAATATCCCTCTATTTTTATTAATTGAATAAGTTTACCCCTAGTCATATTATATGATCAAATATATTCCTACCATTAGTAAAATATTCAAGAATATCCGTTATTTGAATGGAATTCTCTGTATTGAATAAAATTATCTAATTTTACTTAAATAATCCATTTTAACCCAAACATACCTAATTAATTTGACCCATACAAAACAAACCCAAATATACTCATCATAATCCATTCTCTGTTCTCTCATGTTATCTCCTTCACCTCTGCAAACAACAGCTTGGCTCTCAAGTCCGCTGCTCCGGTAAACTCCATTTCTGATCAACCGCTGATCCGTTCTCTTTCCCCCTTTCTCAATTTTATATCCTTATTTTTGGTAATCCAGTAAACCATCATTATTAACAGCTGGCAAACCTTCAGATTTTGCCAATTCTTGTGCTTTGACATTTTCTTTCTCCTCTGCCTCTTTCAGCAACAATACACGATGTAATCAACACACTGATGTTTTTACTTTAATTAGATATTTTAATTTATTTTAAGTTTGTATCTTTGCTACGATAATAGTGTAGTCTGAAAATAAACAAATTCTAATTGAAAAGAGATTAAAATTTATTTATGCAATGGATTGTAATTATTTAATTCTTCCAAAAATTCTGCATACAGAGCAGGTCTTAAAGAAAAATGGTACTAATAAAAAGAGTTTATAACTCTATTTTCAAGAAATACAAAAAAAAGAAGGATATATGCAGTCATGAGAACAATGGATTGGGATGAAATATATTTAGGGTTGGAATAGAGCAAAAACTTCTACTAACAATTAGCAAAAACGTGAAAAAGTGGAAAAAGAAGGACTCTTCTAGCCTTATAATTCTAACATGTGCATTTTCTCTGCTTCCATTCCACCATACAACAACAATTCCAGAAGAATGCAAATCCGGCGAGTCATTGAGACCAAAATTCAGTTTTCAGTTGGGTATTCATTCAAAAAAGATAATTTAAATTAAATTTGTTATTTTGATTGATTTGGAATATTCCATTCAAATGAATGTTATTCTTGAATACTTTACTAATGATAGGAATATATTTGAACGTATAATATAACTATGGGCAAATTTAATTAATTAATAAAAATAAAGGGATATTTTTGAACCTTCTCCCTTAATTAAATAATCAACTCAACAGCAAAGAGTAGGGAGCTACACAGCTGGCATTTATTAAATCGCCCAATCTTTATTCTCCAACAATGATATGTTTGTTATGATCCCTGTCTTATCTCTGAACATCATTTAACATTAAAAAATTCACCATTCTTGTACAATGTCTCATTGCCTGCTTCCCTTCTTTTTATTTTCTTGAAAATATGGAAAAAAAAAAGAATTAAAACTAAAGTTCCTTATTATTCATGCGTTTTTAGTGATCCCACTGAATAGGAACATATATACTAATTAAAAATTGGGAGAAAAATAAAAATAACACCGAAGAAAAAAAAATCCTCTACACCCTTTACTCATTTGTAATACTTTTTATTTTTCAAGACTCAAATATAGTTTCTTCCCAACTTTATTTAAAATGTTATTATCACACAGTAACAATTTAGAGATACTCCCTGATAACGATGAAATATTATGAAATGGATCGTAATAACACTTTGAAGCAAAAATATCACTTTTTTTTTTCTAATAGAGGAGATAGAAAAGATTTGTCAAATAGAAAAAGGAACGATTATTACATAATTGAAGTATAAATACCACATTATTTCTACCGTGAAATATATACAGTATACTTAAGCTCGTTATACATGCATATATTAATTAGTACTTTTTGACTTTTGATCGCACATGTGTATAAGCTCATGTTTTTGGTCACATACATACGCCAGTATTTAGTATGCTTTTTTGGTCTTGCTATGAATGATTATGGGAGGTGGAAGCATAAGCAAATAACTATGGTAATGATGGCGCAAATGACAAATGAAATAGTTGATCATAATGAATATGTTACTATTTTTGGTGATTTTCTTTATGTAAAGTATATAAATAAAATAAGAATAAGAGTGAATGGGGAGGGAATCTTCCATTTGTGTTTTGTTTGTAGCATCCCTTTCACATGGCACACATCACATGCTGGCTTTTGGCATCTTAGATGTGGAACTTCAACCCCCCATGAAAATTTACAGAATCAAAAGGTCAATGTACGAAAAAAGAAAAAAGAAAAAAGAAAAAAGAAAAAAGAAAAAAGAAAAAAGATTAAAAAAAAGGCTTAATGTACAACTCAACGTACTACTGATAGATATATTTATCTCTTCTCTTAAGGAAAAGCTCAAGAAGAAAACTAAAGGCCAGAGTAATAATAATCTTTATATGCAGACTACAATGACAATATTCAAGACATTAAACAGAGTGGCACTTTTTATTATTTCATTTACACATTTGGCGACAACCAAGAGGCACTAGTCTAGTGGGCTAAATAATATTCCTCTCTGTTTCAATTTATGTGGTACAATTGAAATTTCACAAGTTAATCAAGTTTTTTTTAACCAAAATTTCTTTATATACCTTTTAAATAATTTAAATTATTAATTATTATAATTTATAGTACTTCTTATGTAATTTTTAATGCATAAATTTTATTTCAAAAAACTTTAATTTCTATCTCTGACTATATAGTCAAAGTTTAGAAGTTTAAATTTCAATTTCAATTGTGCCACATAAATTGAGACGAAAAAAATAATAATGATATTCTGTCAATTGGAAAAGAGGTTAGTACAATAAATTAAGAAACGCACAAATTGAAGTGTGTGGCTCTACAAAGTACAAAAAAAATCCATACAGTTGATTTGTGAGCAACTGCCATGAAACTATCATTCACAAATATTACTACATTTTAAAAAAAAAATATTCTCTTTCTTAATTCTATTAATGAATTTTAACATGCCGTAATATATTATTTATATCAGTTCATCAATTAAGTGTGTCATGAGATTTAACTATAATTTCCTAATATAAATAATATGATTGTGTAAATGGATCTTTTCACAACATTTTGAATGATCTACAAAACTTTAACTCTTTAGAAAAATGCTATTCAGAATGATTTATAAAACATTTCTAACACAATATTTTATGATAATTACAACTCAAAACTATTAGAATTTAGGTAGTGTATTGTGAGCTGAAAGAGGCCTCAGATCCAGAGAAACCAAAAGAGAATCCGACGGATAATACGTCCAAGACATTGAAAATTCATTTATTTATGTGAAAGACAAGAAAATTCCAATTATTATTTTTTTTTACAAAAAATAATTTTTATCATTTTGGTGCAATAAACTGAAAGTTAGATCAGATAAGATAAATTACCCCTAAACGAAGAAGAAAATTAGAGTCTGGATTAATAGTTGGATGCATTACTGAGGAAAGTTAATTTAGGTTAACTAGCTAAGAACAACTGAAAGAAAAGCAAATTAAATGGTAGAGAATCTTAGACCATTGCATTAGAAAAACTTTATTATCTTGTTCATACTAATTGCATGAAATTACTTTTTATCTCACAAGTCAGATGGATCCAAATCTTACAGTTTTTGGTTCACAAATTTTTAGTTCACTAATTTATGAGACAAAAAAAACCTCATACAACTAGTATCAATTGTATTAAGCACGAAATAGAAATTTTCGTTGCATTAGGCACTAGTCTAAAAGTACATTGTGTTTCATTCAACAACCGGTAGTTGCAGAACTAGTACCATCAATTAATATGACACACTTTAGTTTGTTTTTTGTGAAATGCAAGAAATTATCATGATACTGAAATATGACTTCAATATTTTCCCCTCATTTTTTTTCTTCATAGGTTCCTTCTTAATCTCGTTTTTATTATCAATTAATATGGAATAATCCCATCAACTTTTTAAACTGATAACACATCAAATATATAAGATCACAGTAGCCTCATCATAATTTTGATATAAACAATAATAAAATTATTTTTCTAATAAAATGATTTTTCTTTTTGAATTTCTTAATCATTTTTCGGATTGAAGTAGGATAGACATTTCCTAATATATTTCTTGATTTTAAAGTTAAAATGAAAAAAGGTCAACAACAAAAAATTCATATTTTATGACACTGTGATTTTTATATCTTAACTTTAAAATCAAAGATCATATTAACAAATGTTTATCCTTCTACAATTCAAAAATGATAAAGAAATAAAAATATTCCTTGTTATGTTAGGAAGTTTTTATTGTTATTTAAATGAAAATTAATCACGAGTTAATAAGTAATCTTATGTATTTGAAAATTTATGATGGGTTACACTATTTTTATTAGGAAAAGAAATGTGTTTAAAATGAAAAGAAATATTGTTTATTAGGAAAGGGTTTTTTTGATCCAAAAGCAAAAATAAGGGCATTTTTGGACAAAACTATTAACTACACGAGTGTTTTTGGATCAAACTATTAACGGCCATAACATTTTTAACTATTAATTGAGAGCTTTTTTGTTTAATTTCATATAATTTAAAAATATTTTTGACCATTTTCTATAAAATTACTATGAAAACTGATAAGTGGGATAAAGTAGAAACCTTTCCTTATTAATAAAAACAAAAGCATATAGAAAATTTTATTTACGGTCACTTAGCTTTGTGTCCATTACATAAAAGTCATTTTTCTTTATTTCATTATACCAAAGTCATTTTACTTTTCTCCGGTCATCACAAAAGTCACTTTGGCTGAATTTTATAATAATTCCACCTGAAAAATGATGTGGCAACCTTAATTAATTTTAATTTTAAAAAAATACAATATATTATCCATATCTTGACCCATTTTATACCTAATAACTTGACCACTTTGCATCTTTTTCTTGTTTTATATCCCTGCATATCTTTTTCTTTTTAAACTTTTGTGTACAAATACCATAAATGTAAATAAATGAAGTAACAATTAAGGTTAAAATCTTATATACAAAAGGAATTATAAAGATATACGTATTATTACATTTAATAGAATAGAACAAAACAACTCTTTTCAAGAAAAAATAATGTTCTAAAAGATAATTGTCAAGTATTACATAGATCATATACAAAAAGAAATTACAAAAAACAAGTAAAATATTTAGCAACAATGATTAAGTTTGCTAATTTAGCAATGAATTATAATTATTTAAATTAATTAATATTAAAACTAAATTGCAATATTTTTTATTAGGGGTGTTCATAGTTCAGTTTAGGTCCTTTCTTAGTTAAAACTAAAATCAAATTAATTTAGTTGATTTTTAATTATTAAAATTAAATATAATTCATATTCATCAATTTGGCTAATATCGGTTTGGTTCGTAATTTTTTATTTTAAAGAAAATAATAGTATTTTCCTCTTCTTTTTTTTTCCTACAAGTAGAAAAAAGTACTTCATCATTTTTCAACTTATAATTTGTTATTTACCTATTCCTACGGTGGCTATAATTATCTTGGATTGTGAAGGAAATGTCTTAAAATTATTTATAAGCTTACTAGTTATTTTTTTTGAATAATAAGTTTGGATTCATGACTTTCTTTTAAAAAATTAGCTTAAGGTGTAAAGTTCATTAGCCTATTAAAGATAATTAAAATTTTCATGAAAAAATATACAAATATTTGTGAATATTTGACAAATAAGGGCTCTATAAAGGATATTAAATTAGACATTTAAGATATATATTGTCTTTTAAAAATATATTAATTAACAAACATATGTTCTTAACTAATATATTTTTAAAAAATAATTAATGTATATATATATATTGTATGAAATTAGATTGTTATTTAAATTATGTATATAATGTTAGTTTAGTATATTAACTTTATTTAATTAAGTAAATGCATTAATTAAGGTTGCCACATCATTTTTTAGGTGAGATTATTATAAAATCTGGCTTTTGTGATGATTGAAGCAAAGTAAAATGATATTTATTTAATAAAAAAAATAATTGTATAATAGACACAAAATTAAGTTACTATGAATGAAATTTTCTCCAAAAACATACACTTTATTTGTTTTGTTTTCTTTGAAAACACATTTTAATGGACTTTTAAAAACCGATAGCCGATAGGTACATCAACAGTATAAGGACAAAATGGATCAGCAATTAAAATATATAGTGGATGGTAATTGTGAATGTAACTTCTTGAGACAGCAACATGAAATTTGGGAAAGCAGAAAAAGAGAGCATATACGTGATATTATTATGGGAATTGAACCTAAATTACTTCCTTCGTTTAAAAAAGAATGACTTATTTTTTTTTGGAAAAATTATGCAGAATGTCAGCCCACTACAATTATTTACAAATAAAATAGCCCAACTTTACAAAAATTACCCAAAATGGCCTATGTTGTATATTTTCTGTAATAAAACACATTTATTATCAATTCTCTCTTACACACTACTTCAATCTCTTTAAAACTTAACATTTCCCTCCACCGTATCCGGGTAACTCCCTTAGAATGGATGTACGTTCCTCGTTAATCCACCGTTAGCATTTGTCAAAAATCCGACGAGCTCCGGCCGGTAAGGTAAATACGATCGCCGGCGATCTTCAGCTTTAGCTTTACTCTTCATATAAGCTTCATGAGCTAATACACCTTCACTCTTCTTCACAACCTTCTTCTTCTTCTTCGTTACTTTTCCAGCGAAGACTTCAACTTCGCCGGAAATCTTCTTCTCCGATGACTCCATCTCCTCCTTCCGATCAACTTTCGCCGGAGTTGTTGGTATTAAGAACACGAAAGTGTCTCTTCCATCACTATTACTCCGGTGAAGAAAGTCTTTGAATCTCCATAACTTTGAAAATATATTATACTAAAAAAAGTGAAACTCGCGCAGGCAATATTGGCCAACTGCTCAGTTTTCCAGGGGTGGTAGAAATTGCTGTTGATAACAACTTAACATGATTAACAAATTGCTCTCATGGTTAACAACTTAACATGGTGTTTACAGTTAAATGGCTTATTCTGAAAGGTCGTGCTTTTGATCTCATATTGGTTGCTGAATTCTTCTGAAAGTTCTGACACGTTACAGTATAAATACTTCTCTAACTTGCAAGGTTTTCCTGCAGCATCAAGCATGTCTGGTTTATCTCCTTAAAATCTTGTGTTCTTTAATATGTCATGTTAGCTTTGTAAGATCATATCATTAAAAATGAGATAGGAAGGTTAAAACCAAAGAGCTACTCTCAAATAAAGAATGTGTAGCTGCATTTTCACTGAAGAAATATGCGACTTCTATGTATATAATATCGATACATGATTATACACCATTCATACAATGTCAATACTTTATATACCTATTTATACAATATCGATACACGTCTAATCTAAATATTATTTATACAATATTAATACACTCTTGTACACCATTTATACAATGTCGATACGTTATATAACTATTTATACAATATCGATATATTACATATACACTACATAACTATTTGTACATCATATATACTTGTTTATACATTACATATACACTACATAACTATTTGTACATCATATATACATGTTTATACACCATTTATACAATATCGATACATTACATAATTATTTATACAATACCGATACATGTTTATACATTATTTATACAGTATCGCTAAACGTTTATACGCTATTTATACAATGTCGATACACGTTTATGCACTATTTATACAATATCGATACATTACATATACACTACATAACTATTTATGTAATATCGATACATTATATATACACTACATAATTATTTGTTCATCATATATACGTGATTATACACCATGTATACAATATTGATACATGAAAAAAAATTGCACGGAAAATGTTTGAAAAAAAAAGAGCAAAAATAATTTTTTTTTATAAAAAAATTAACGCTTAAAAAAAAAAAAGAAGCATAAATGGTCTAATGTCCTTGAGCCAAATTGAGCTTTGTTGAGCCCATGACCCTTTTTGGCTATTTTTTCTGTAAATGAAAAGTGGGCTACTTTTTTTGTAAATATTTTAATTTTCTTTATATAATTGAAATTTTCCCTTTTTTTTTTAGTCCGTTTAAAAAAGAATGACCCCTTTCCTTTTTTGACAACATTTTAATTCCAACTTTCTACGTGGCATGTTTGAGACCATAATATTAAAGGGTATTTTGATACATTTGACATAACTTTAATTTAACACCACAAGATTCAAAAGTTTTCTTTATTTTCTTAAACTCCGTGCCAAGTCAAAACAGGTTATTCTTGTTTAAACGGAGGGAGTAATTTCTTTTGTAACAAGCCATATTCCCAAAAGGGAAAAGACTCAAATATGCCATCGAACTATTAGAAATGGCTCATCTATGTCATCCATTATAAGTTTGGCTCATCTATGCCACCGCCTTTAAAAGTTTGGCTCATTTATGCCACTGTCGTTACAGAAAGGTTTATTCATGTCATTATTTTGTAACGGTGGTTTTGCAAAATTATTTTTGCCACGTGACCTCTTATTAGAGGTCCACATCACCAAATCCAAATCAATCAATAGTACCTACTATCAAAATTAAAAATCAGACCCATTAAAAAAGTTTGATTCACACCGTTAAAATAAAAATTAAACTCATTAAAAATAAAAGTTGAACTCATTAAAAATAAAAATCAGACCCATTAATTGTGTCGGATTTTATTTTAATAGGTCCAATTTCTAGTTTTGATTTTAAGTAATATTGGCTGATTTAAATTTGGTGACGTGGACTTCTAATAAGACGTCATGTGACAAAAATGATTTTGCAAAACCACCGTTACAAAATAATGGCACGAATAAACCTTTTTGTAACGGCAGTGGTATAGATGAGCCAAGTTTTTAAAGGCAGTGACATAGATGAGTCAAACCTATAACGGATGGCATGGATGAGCCATTTCTAATAGTTCGATGGCATATTTAAGTTTTTTCCCTTCCCAAAACCCATATTTGACTGACTGAGAGAATATGATAATCATACAAAGGGTTTTAAGAGTTAAAATTTGACAATAATTAACAGTAAGTGTTAACTGAAACTAGTGATGATAATAGTAAACATGTTCGCTTGGAATTAAAGCGTAAACATCTGATGATTTATTTGCTCGCCAAATGAGTCTAAAAGTTTCATCACTGAAATTTTGTATGCAAGCAAGACTAGAAATCTAGCTTCACATCAACTACCTCTTCAACTTGGCCATTTCCCCTTGTAATTTTTTCATTCATTTTTTCAATCATTGGCTTATCTAGCTCATTATTTATGATTTCATTTTAATTCAATAATTTTGGTTTGTGAACTCAATTATTATTACAATATATGTTGATTTTAAACCATCATAAAAATCTATGAATTTTAAAATTTGAATTCACCTTTAAATCAATAATATTAGTAGATGGTGATTGTGAATGCAACTTTTTGAGACAACGACGAAATTATCATGACAAAGTAGAATATGACGAAATTCCAACTTAATCATCATTCGTCACATCATGAACGTAGAAGGTCCAGAATTTCATCTGAACTTCTCCACGCTTGATTACGTCTCCCTTGACACAATTTGCTTGTCTTTTTAAGCCTCTACCGAAAAGATAACAACAAAGGGGGAAACAAAGAACCAAAAAAGAAATGTGATTTCTGGATATATATTTCATTTGAAAATTGTTTATATATACGATATGAGAGATAAAAACATATATATATATATAAATCTAATTGTTTGGGACGGTACGGTACGAATATAAATTTATATTATGAACATTAGAGTATTTTCTAGCCTCCTCTCGAACCATCCTTGCTTTTGATAATCGATTATCGACTTATGCTAATGCATCAGTATTTTATATGGTCTTCATGCTTACTGAACAAGAAGAATTCAAATTATTACTCATATGGCGATGTATACCACCTCACATTGTTTTTTATTTATTTTGCCAAACATACCATGTAACAACCTGATATGTGAAAATTTCCTTTCTATGTGATTTGATCATTTTGTCCTCCCCCATAGTTGTTACATGTTGGTTTTGGGGTGTGGGGATAGTTGACACGATTCTCAATGCTTTCGGTAATGATTTGGGAGAGTTTGAGGCTCTTAGAAGCTTAAAAAGCCACTAGTTTGACTTCGATCAATATTTTATGTTTCAAGTGCCAGATGACGATTTGGACAGTTTTATTAGATCCAGAATGTCGAATTTGAGTTAGTAGCGGGGTTGGTTCAGGTTCGAAACTTTTAGTTTGCATTTCGACCCTTCTTTTGAAAAAATAGTGAAATTTACCTAAAGGGGGTCCCGGAGGTTAATTTGTTGAAAACGATCCTTTTCCAAAAAACTGGCTTTTCCATTCAGTCCGAAACATCAAAAATAGCCTAGTAGTATATATGGTTTGTTCTAGTGGGGTCCCGAACAAATTCCGAGAGTCCGTTCGAAGACATTTCTTCACTTGAAAAATCTACTGGTGCAACATTTTCTGGTGCATCAGGCCCTTCATCGCGATCGCGTGACCACGTGTCGCGATCGCAGGCCTCGATGATAGCCTACATTACGATCGTGTGGTGGTAATACCGCGATCGAGATGGAATAATTAGTGGACCGGGTCGGGTTGACTCATCGCGACCGCGAGGCCCAGCTATGCGACTGCGATGACCAGCTTAATTGTTGGTCAACGTTGACCCTTGCGATTGTGAGGTGGGGTCCTCAATCACGAGGTACTGTTTATAGAATAGTATAAATACCTTTTTTTCGCGAATTCTACCATTTTGGACCTTCAAGCTTCGGGAATAGGCGACTTCTAGGGTTTTTCTCACCATTCTTGCTTGGGTAAGCTTCTAATTCATCTTCCTCTCACTTTCTATTGATTATATCATCAAAAACATTCTTAAATCTTGATTTCAAAATGGGGTTTTAAGGATTTTGCCGGTAGAGTGTCACGCCTCGAATTCCAACGGGGCGGACTGGCACCCGAAGCCGATAAGGCCCGAGAAAACCAATTTTTGCTCATGTCCATTCATATGCATGTCATTCAAGGAACATCACCATTACTTATAGATACAAGATGCTGATAGCGGAAGTCATTGAAATATGTGATATATACATTTATGAAACTTGGCTGTTAGGGCCACCAAGTCAAAATGGACATACATTCCTTACATTCATGTTCCCACATACGTCTACAAACCCTCTAACAAATGCATACACATAACCAACTTAAATTCGGGATAAGTCCCCACTTTATACAACATTTACAATACCAAAACAAATGTACAACTGTGACTCGGAAAGCCCCGAACCAACTGGAGCTCACCAAAAATCGGCAAATGATCCGCAACCTACTGTGGAGGTCTACTAGCACCTGTGCCTGTAGCAAGTAAGGTAAGTCCCCCAAGGGACGTCAGTACGAAGAATGTACTGAGTATGTAAGGCTATAAGTAACTGTATGACACATAAATACTTCAATGGAATCAAGTACAAGTGAGTGGGCAACATAGATTAGCCGCCAGGATATACACGTGTGGAGTTGTATATGTTGCATTCATTTCTTTCGTTTTCGTTCATATCATTGTCACAATCATTCATCAAATATTGCTCATGTAATATCATTCATATAATCTTTTGGGATCGCCTCTAGCTAGGCTTCCGCCCCTTTGAGTTGCCACCCGTTCGGGATCGCTGCTAGCTAAGCTTAAGCTTACGCCTCTTCAAGTTACCACCAGTTCCCAATATTCATTCGGGATTGCCTCTAGCTAGGCTTACGCCCCTTCGAGTTGCCATCCATTCCCAATATACATTCGGGATTGCCCCTAGCTAGGCTTTTGCCCCTTTGGGTTGCTACCCGTACTCAACAAGTATGCATTACTTCAATTCTTACATTATAAGAGTGATACGTTATTGGAAGAGTGATACGTTATTGGTTGTAACATTGTTGGAACTTTGGAACAATAGTCAATGAATAAGAGACATGTGAATAACAATAGATAACAACTTGAAATGATATACCTTAGAACATTTCAGAATGGAATAAGTACAATGACAATGTGAACACTATGTGCTGCAGAAGGATAAGGAAAGAGTAACCTTACATACCTTATCTTTCCAATATGAACACACAGTCCTATATGTGAATACAATAATCCAGCTCCTTCCTTACATTTTACTCTACAACACAAGTACATAACGGAGCTCACGTTAACAACTAACTACCTTATAAGCGCACAAGACGACAATGAGCTACATGACTGCCATATAACATCATTTCACCCTTTACAATACAATCCACTGTATTACCATACCAACAATACCATAACATTCCACACATTGACCAAGGCATCATAAACCAATAGCATGTCACACCAAGTTTACCCTTTACGCTTTCTCATTAACACTATGTCACAACTATTCCAACAAGTCACCTCAACACCCTTCATGACAACATATTAACAACAATCCATAAGTTATATAACCCAACATGCCTCCAAACGACCCCTTAAAGTCATTCAATAGGTATCATAAGTTGATAATTATATCCAAGAAGGGTATAGGAGGCTTCGGGGATCAAAGAGAGACAAAAACATACAAAACGGAATTCTTTACTGGGATGTGGATCCACCTATGCCCACAGGTGCCCCTATGTCCTTGTCCAGAGCCACCTGCGTTGGCATCTGCGCCCGCAGGTGCTCCAGACGCGAGGGCGGATGCCCGTTTCAGCCTCCAGGGGTCATGTTAGGGTCCTTTTTTGTAATAAATGGTCCATGGACACAAATAAGCTTATCTTTACATGTTTTAGGTCAACTCGGATGCCAACGAACAACCATGGTTTCACCACACCCATGAACATCACCAAAACCACATTTTTCTTTCAATACACCACCAAGTCCATGCACAATTTTGCAATAACAATTCCAAACACTATATACAAGGATAAAACTAGTTAAGGATATAATCACATCTTACATGTTGATATTTAATCGATCAAGTTCACTTCCTTCAAGACCACAAGTCCATTTTCAAGTTTACAAGGCAAAACCCTTTTCCGATTGCAAAAATAGACAATTTTACACATAGTGAACTGTCCATCACTTTGCCAACATAACCAACATGATTTATACACCATCTTAATCATATCATACACTAAACCATGAGAATAAATACTTACCAAAGCTTGCAAGAGAGTGATCTTTTCCAAAAGAGTGATGACTTAGGGTTTGTGTGAGATGAGAAATATTTTGGAAAAGTCTAGAAATGGCATGTGTGTCTTGGTGAATAAAAATCTGATTTTCCTTGCCTTATATAGTCCTTGTAGTCATACTTAGCCACATTAAATATGTGTTTACTTGGTCAATTCCAAGAATGGGTTATTTCCATTTTGGGCCATGTCTTTTATATAATTTTGGGCCTCATTTGAGCCCAATAGCACAAGATTCATTTAAGCTCAACAAATTAATGCATAATTCACCAACCCTCTCATGTTTAAATAATTCCATAAATGTTAAAGTAGTCTCATGGGTTCAGAAATGTACGGGGTGTTACATCCTTCCCCGTTTAGAAACATTCGTTCTCGAATGTTAATGACATTATTCAATTTAAACAATGACAAGTCTAGGATCATTCTTCATGTTATCATATATATACTTAATTCTTATAAATACTTACTTGTCATTGTTCCGATCTCGTATCTTGAACTTTTTCTTCCATTTGAAACAAATGAGGGTACTTTGACTTCATCATTTCTTCTGCTTCCCAGGTGATCTCTTCTACTTGCTGATTTCTCCAAAGTACCTTTACGGAAGCTATGTATTTATTCCTTAACCTCTTCACTTGTCTATCCAAAATAGAAATAGTTATCTCTTCATAGGTAAGATCCTTCGTAACTTGTACATCTTCAATGGGAGCAATACGAGATGGATCTCCTATGCACTTTCGAAGCATCGAAACATGAAATACTGGATGCACTGTGGAGAGTTCTTGGGGTAATGCTAATTCATACGCAACTTGCCCAAATCTTCAGACAATTTCATATGGCCCTATATAATGGGGACTCAACTTCCCTTTCTTCCCAAATCTCATTACGCCTTTCATCGGTGACACCTTCAAGAATACCCAATCACCTATGGAAAATTCGAGCCCTTTTCTTCTGACATCAACATATGACTTATGTAGACTTTGGGTCATTTATAGCCGCTGTTGGATAACTTTAACTTTCTCCATAGCTGATGAAAAAGATCCGGCCCAAATAAAGCAGTTTCACCCGCTTCAAACCATCCGATTGGTGATCTACACTTCCTTCCATATAAAGCTTCATAAGGTGCCATTTTGATACTTGAATGATAGCTATTGTTGTAGGCAAATTCAATAAGAGGCAAATGGTCATCCCAACTGCCTTGAAAATCTAACGTGCAAGCTCGTAGCATATCTTCAAGTGTTTGGATAGTACGTTCTGCCTGTCCATCAGTCTGAGGATGAAAAGCCATACTCAGATTCACTTGTGTACCCAAGCTCTTTTGAAAAGATCTCTAAAAATGTGCAGTAAATTGATCTCCCCTAGCTGATATAATGGAGATCGGAATACCATGTAATTGCACTATTTCTTTAACATACAACCTTGCATAATCTTCGACTGTATAGGTGGTCTTGACTGGTAGGAAATGCGTTGACTTGGTAAGCCTGTCAGCTATGACCCATATGGAGTCAAATTTCCACAGTGTACGAGGCAAACCTGTGATGAAGTCCATATTAATCATATCCCATTTCCAGACTGGAAGATTGATACATTGCATGTAACCTCCAGGTTTCTGATGCTCTACTTTTACTTGTTGACAATTTGGGCATTGAACTATAAATTCTGCAATGTCTTTCTTCATGTTTCCCCACCAATACATTTCTTTCAAGTCATGGTACATTTTGGTAGCCCTCGGATGAATAGAATATCGTGAATGATGTGCCTCTGTCATAATTCGTTTCCTCAGCTCGTCTACATCTGGTACACATAATCTACCTTGGCATTGAAGTATTCCTTCTTGCGTAAGATCAAATGCCTTTGTGAAACCCTGTTGTATATTTTCTTTTAGCTGCAATAACATAGGATCCGCAAACTGCTTCTCTTTCACTTCAGCTATTAATAAAGATTCTGCCGCATTTTGTACAATAACCCCTTCATCTGAGGATTCAAGAAGACGAACCCCCAAGCTGGCTAATTGATGTAGATCCTTGACTAAGTCTTGATTTTTTGTCAATTGGCCACTAGTGCCTTCTATTGCCTTGCGAACTCAATGCATCAGCTACCACATTTGCTTTTCCTGGATGATATAGGATATCAATATCATAATCTTTCAATAGCTCAAGCCACCTCCGCTGCCTCAGATTCAACTCCTTCTACTTAAAGATATATTGCAAGCTTTTGTGATCAGTATAGATGTCAACATAAACTCCATACAAATAATGGCGCCATATCTTTAAAGCAAATACCACAGCTGCTAACTCAAGATCATGTGTGGGATAGTTTCTCTCATGTGGTCGCAACTGTCGTGAGGCATATGCTATTACATTATCGTGCTGCATTAATACACACCCTAGGCCAACTCTGGAAGCATCACAATATATAACATACCCTTCTGTGCCTTCCGAAAATACCAATACCAGTGTAGAAGTCAATTTATCTTTCAGCTCTTGAAAACTTTTCTCACATGCATCATTCCACTGAAATTTGACTGCCTTGTGTGTAAGCTTTGTTAAAGGTGCAACAATGGAAGAAAAACTTTCAACAAACCTTCGATAATAACCTGCCAACCAAAGGAAGCTATGAATTTTTGTAGGCGTCGTAGGCCTTGGCTAATTTTTCACCGCTTCAATCTTCTGTGTATCAACCCGTATCCCTTCATCTGACACAATGTGACCCAAGAATGCGACGGATTTTAACCAAAATTCACATTTAGAGAACTTTGCATACAACTTACGCTCACGAAGAATTTGCAACACCTGCCGTAAGTGATTAGCGTGGTCCTCTTGGGATCGTGAATAAACCAGGATGTCATCTATAAACACCGTCACGAACACGTCTAGAAATGGCTTAAACACCTTATTCATCAAATCCATGAAAACAACTGGTGTATTTGTTAGTCCAAACGACATAACTAAAAATTCATAATGGCCATATCGTGTTTGGAAAGCTGTCTTGGGTATATCTGTTTCTCTAACTCTGACTTGATGGTAACCCGACCTCAAGTCAATCTTTGAAAAACATTTGGCGCCCTGTAACTGATCAAACAAATCATCAATTCTGGGGAGGGGATATTTGTTCTTGATCGTTACCTTATTCAATTGCCGATAGTCAATACACATTCTCAATGTGCCATGTTTCTTCCGTACAAATAATACCAGTGTACCCCACGGGGACATACTAGGCCTGATGAAGCCCTTGTCCAGCAAGTCTTTTAATTGCTCCTTCAATTCACGCAATTCCGCTGGAGCCATTCTATACGGGGGAATAGAGATAGGTCGAGTGTCTGGCATCACATCAATACCAAATTCTACTTCCCGTTCTGGGGGTAAACCTGGAAGATCGTTCGAAAATACATCGAGGAATTCATTGACCACTAGAACTGATTGAGGAGTTAGTGGTTCCACGTCAGTATCTTTCACTCTCACTAAGTGACATAGGTACCCCTTGGCTATGATTTTCCTTGCCTTAAGGTAGGAAATAAATTTTCCTCTCGGTGCCCCTACATTTCCCTTCCATTCAAGAACATTTGTTTCTGGAAAATGAAAATGTACTTTCTTAGCTCGGCAATACATCGTGGCATAACAAGAAGCCAACCAATCCATACCCATTATAACATCAAAATCCACTATTTCTAGTTCAATAAGTTCAGCCAGTGTATTATTGACGCTTAGACTTAGATTTTGACGCTTCAAGGTACGTTATGGCTTAACTTTCTTCAGACTAGGCAAAACATGCTATGAGTTTGGAAAAATAACTATGGGAATTGTATTTTGAGATTATTATTACTGTTGTGTGCCCATGTGGGAGCTTGTGACATCATATATTACGTGTTGCCTGAGTGGGGGCTTTATTTGACATCATTGACCTTGTTTGTGCATTTAAATACCTTTATTCTTAATATGATATCGTTCAGGGGCTTGAATAGATATTGTAGGCCTCATTGAGCATTGTTTTCCTTTATCATGTTAGAAATACTCGAGTTATGGGTTGATATAATATTAATGATGTCTTACATGCATGTTTAATCCTATGGTGCCTAAGTAGAACTGATATCATGAATTATTGACATACTGAGTTGATTATGGGCTCACTTATACACGTATTGAATGAATTTTTTTAATCTTCATACTGATTTGATTGTAAGCATTATATCCTCATTTCATACATATACATTCACAAGATATCGGTACCATTGAGAAACACTGTTTTGAAAGGAATTGAGATATTGTCACAAAAACCTTGATCCGTGAATACAAGCTGGAGAGGTGGGTTGAGATTTTGAGTTAGTATATGGATTGCGAACCCCATATGGTTCCTACTTTGGGAGAAGTGAGAATCGATAGGTGTATACAGAAAGTCATGCGATGACTTTCAAACTATTAACTTCATCATTCATTGCATTGCATTTGCATATGTATTTTCTTTATTTATTTTACATATTTTCTTGACGTGTAGTCAGTCTATATGTACCTCCGTGAACACTTTCTTCTATTTGATTTTGTATATAGATTAGAATTATCCGTGCAGATAGTGTGAGCTACCATTTGGGAACTTTTCTGTTTGCAGGTGGCGTACTCATAGTATTTCTTTACTTGTATTATTTTCTGCTTTGCTCAGTCGGTGTATGATACCTACTGAGTACAAGTGGATCGTACTCACTCCTACTGTGCCTTTTCAGTGCAGATCCTAATATGAGTACGAGGTGCGGTAGCGGAGTTCATGCTTGTCAGAATTGGTGATTGAGGTACTGGCATGCTCTAAGGTTTCAGAGTTGTCTCCATACCTCTTCTTATCTATCTAGATGTATTTATTTATTTTTAGAGACAGACATTGTATTTTTCATATTTCCTGAGTTGTATTTAGATGCACTACACTTATGACACCAGATGTTTGGGGTTTATAGTATTTATTTATACTTTCGCTATGTTTGTACATGTGTTGACCTGACTTGGTTCTAGAAGTCTCATTTATTCCTGTTTTTAGCTACTTTTTGATTTTTCTTCTCTTTTTGGGCGATTGCCTTATCACCAAGGTTGGGTTAGGTAGATCACATCATGATCTCAACTTTTGGATCATGAAAAATTAGTATCAGAGCGCTAGGTTCACCGGTCTCATAAGTGTAAGAGCAGGATGTCTAGTAGAGTCTCGTGGATTGGTACGTAGACCTCTATATCTATCTTCGAGAGACTACAAGATGTCTTCAGGATTTTTTTTTCTAATTTGATTCCTTGTTATATGGGTTGTTCATGCCCAACGTCCTAAACTTGTATTCCATTCTTTATTGCGCAGATGGTAAGGACTAGGTTCAGAGATACTGAGTCGGCACCCGATATAGGAGCCCCGATCTGAGGATGAGGCAGGGTCATGGTCTACCCAGAGGTAGAGGACAGACATGAGGAGCTACCCCATCCATAAGACATGCTAGGGAGGCCTCTCCCGAGCTTGAGGTTGAGTATGCTAAAGATGACTATCAGGCAGGGGGTGCGGGGCCAACCCAGGTTCCGCAAAGTTCAGTTGACACCACAATGCTTCAGGATCTGTTGATTCGCCTCTTGAGTTATTTGGAGGGTGTTCCCTTGAGTGTACCTAGTATTTCTCAAACTTCGAGTGGTGTTTCACCGTCTGGACCGACATCTGCTTATGCTATTCCTACTTCAAGGGTACAACTATCATCTAAGGTACCCCCACGTGTGGATTCATTGCCTGCCAGACTTACTATCCCTCCAGTTACTTTGGGTACAGTGATGTCTTTTGATGATCAGAAGAGGTTTGAGAGGTTTATTTGGTTGGCTCCTCCCAAGTTCAGTGGTGGGATTAGCGAGGGCGCCTATGAGTTTCTGATTAACTACCAGGAGAAGTTACATAAACTTGGATCTCTTGAGTCTCATGGAGTTGCTTATCCTACCTATCAGTTGACGGATGTGGCCAGGGATTGGTGGAGGTCTATATTTAGTTATAAGCCATTGGATTTGTCTTCTATGACTTGGGAGGCCCCCAGTTTTCTAAGGCCTTCTTGGAGAGGTTTGTGTCGTACAGGTTGAGAGATCAGATGCAAGATGAGTTTGATCACTTACAGCAGGGCTCCATGTCTATTGCAAGTATGAGGTATGCTTTCATGCTCTATCCAGATATTCATCCGTCGGTATCTCCACAGAGTCAGAGAGGATTCGAAAGTTTGTGAAGGGGTTAGAGGGTACTTATCAGTTGGCTACTGCCTAGATGGTCATTTTAGGGGCTTCTTTTCATAGCATTATTGAGCATGCCAAGTTGACCGAGTCTATCACCCAGGCTACTCAGGGAGGCACCAAGAAGGTACGCCGACAGAGTGAGTTTAGTGGACACACCTCCAGAGAAAGAGATTTCTTGAGTAGACGTTCCCGTGATTATCATGGTAGGCTAGTTTAGGCTGCTTTATAGGGATCTAATGGTATGTTAGGTTATAAAGTTTTAGGTATCCAGGTATCAGGTCATGCGAGTGGGGGTTCAAGCCTCAGTCCTTCAGGCCAGGGTGGTCGTTCCAGTTCGTCTGTGCCCCCTCAAATTGATTCAGGCCATAGAGGGTGCTATGTATATGATGAGGTTGGCCATTTGGAAAAGGATTATCCTCAACGTATGTATGTACCTACTCAATAGGGCTCTCAGCTTCAGCTTTGCCATACTCCGATATCTGCAGTGAGAGGTGGCTCACAAACTGGTAGGGGTGATGCTAGAGGTGCTAGAGGTAGATGTAGGGGAGATTGTTGTGGTGGTCGTAGGCACTACAAGAAATCTGACTTATAACGGCGAAAAAAGTCGTCGCTAAATACAATATAGTTGCCACTAAAGGTTTTTAGGAGCGACAAATACGTCGTTGATAGTACGTCCATAACTAAAGGTTATGAGTGGCGACAACGTCATGTCGCCATAATAAGTTCGCTTTTGTGGCGATGATTACCGCCGCAGAAAGTAAACAACTATGCCGCCAAAAAAAGTTTTACAACAACTTTATTGGCCTAGTCGCCACTAAAAGAAGTCATTTAGTGGTGAATTTATCGCCGCAAAACTAATTAACTTTTTGGGGCAACATTTTGTCGCTACTAAAAATTGAATTCTGTAGCGACTACCGGTGTAAAAGTTCATAAACAATCAGTAGCAATCTTTAAGTCGCTGCTAATTTTTTTTTTATTAATTACGAACTATCGACAGCAACTGATATTTCGCTACTGAAAATTACTTTTTAGTAGTAACATTAATAGCCACATAAACAATACATCTGTGGCAATATTCATCTCGCTGTCAATGAGTAACTACACAAAATATTAAATTATTAGATACAAATACTATAATTGACAATCAAATTTTCCAAAGTTAATATATAGCTCTTAAAAACATTGACTAATATATTTAAAAAATTGCAAAAGCATTTCGAAGTCAAATAATATAAATACTTTCATTAATTAGAAAAGCAACTACATTGTACTTTAGTTGTCATTGTATGTATGTACATATATGATTCAAAAAACAAAAATCTTCATTTTATGCATATACATATGATTACAAAAACAAAAACTTCCATGCATTGCTTGCTGTTAAGCTTCCTCTCGAATCCATTGTCTAAAAACCTTGTCCCTGTTATTAGAAAACACACGAGTTAATTTCAAAATTCTCATAACCCAGTTATATATAATAATAGGAGTAACATAGAGCACACAAGACTTTAAATATCAATATTTTACTTTCACAATTGGAGTAAACAATAGAATCAAAAATTGCACTTTGTTACTAAATTAATCTACCAGAATAATACATACACTAAAAAATAGAAGAGTTGTTTAGTCAATAACAAACAAGAAACGGAAAGTTAAATTAATACCCCAATAAGAAACAAAAATGCCAACAAAACCACAAAATGTAATTTACTATACTTCTTCAAACACATGGATAAGATTTTACCCTGTAGTTCATCTGAAAAATACCTTACTATTTCACTTTGTACTCTGAATTTATAAGATAATGACTGACTAGTTTAATTTAGAAGTCCAAATATGAATGAACAATAGGTGATTGAAGAAAATAAATTTTTTAGAAGTGCAAGTGATATTCAACATATTGCAACTTAAATATTATACAAAGAAGCTACAGGTTGATGATCACTCTAAGCATAACTTAATCAGACAATTTTACAAGCAGTCTTTAGGGCACTTACCCAAAAAGGAATGGAAACACTTCATGTGCAAAAACATGGCCAGGCCTAAGGCTATTTTTACTTTGTGGATATTTTCATGGACATTTGAACATAGTGGATAAGCTTGCAAAATGGGGCATTAATGTTGACTCTGAATGTTTTTTTTAAGGCTTCCCCAGAAATTAGTGCTCATTTATTTTGGGAATGTACTTTCACTAAGCAACTTTGATTGAGAGTCTTTAAGTTGTTTCAAGTGATATCAGTTCTTGGCAATAGATAGATTCAGTAATGATTTATTCAGACAACTAGAGGCAATTCTAGAAGAGGTAGGATGATGAAACAAGTCTGCACTGAATCACTTTATACTATATGGACAAAGAGGAACACCAGAATTTTTGACAAGGTAGACTGGACAGCTGATGATTTGGTCAGAGAAATGACATGTATCTGCGTAGTGAGAGCCACCAGAGACCTGAGAACTTACTTGCAAGCCTTTGTTTTCCAACTGTTTTCAGCTGTAATAGCTGCTGGTCTTCATTAGTGTAGGTAGTACTTGAGTTGCTTTATTTTTTTTTAATGAAAAACAGTAAACTGTGATGTAGCTTGGTTGTAGATTGTAATGCTCTTTGGTAATTAATAAATTACTTTAGTTATCAAAAAAAAAATTCTCTAAAAAGACAAATCAAGAATGTCAATCAATTGACAAGTAAGCCATGTCAAATGACAAATTTTAAATGTTTTATTTGCTCAGTTATTAGCTGAATTCTCAGTGAAACAACTACGACATGAGTTCAGAAAAGCAATCGAAGAGACGAGTGTCATGCGCCCCCTTACTTCGACGCACTCTGGTTCTACACTGTATGTTGAAATTTATTTAGACACATGTCCAGTCACAGTCATTAATTAAAGTCCAAACCATGCCAAAGCTCTAATATATTCCTTCAACATTACTTTTTTCAGATTTTTTCCCCAACAACCCACTTATTGAAGTAAATCCTTCTCCTTCTTATGTTACTTGTACAACTAGAAGGCAAAGAAACACATTTAATGTCATCTCTCCATTTACTTAAAAGAAAAAACAGGGCTACTGTAGTCTAGATTTTGTTCCCCTTCTTTTGTACTTGTAAACCAATTTAATGCACCTTATGTACAATTGAACATATTTCTGGTGGAAATTGAATAATAAGTTTCACAGTCACTGGCATAACAAACAGAATCACAAATACTATAAAGCATGCCACTAAAACATAAGCTGCAAAGAAGCTTCCTCATTTCGTCACTTTACAACTTTTAAACTTCATTACCATGAAAGATAAGCTTTGAACTTAAATCATCAACTATAATTTTAAATACCTTAAGCTTGACTCGTACTCAAACATAATCTCAAATGGCTATACAGCGCTTTAGAGTGAAACGTACTCAGGCAACATTCTCAGATTTCTAGAAGTACCAAAATTTGAAGTAACAGATTTCTCCAGAAAATAAAACAAGAGAAGTGATGTAAACCTATATGACTACTCCTTTTTCCAATAATGGTGTCAATTCTTTTACCGGTCAAAATCATGAAAACAAAAAAAGCTAAAGATGTAAACCCAATTCTATGGAACAAGTCACGATATAATTCCCAATTAAGAAATAATAAATGTCAAAGAAAGGAGAGGAATTGTTAAGGAGGAGCAAGAGAAAGTACTTGTTGCACTTTAGTCATCAAAGAAGCCATTTGTTCTTGGAACATCTTTCCTACTTTTTCTTTCATGAGTTCACGCTCCTCTTCCATATTCTTTTTTAAATCTGCAGCCATTTGTTCACATTCTTCTTGCAACTTTCGATCCATATCAACTTGCATCTCTTGACGTATATTGTCTTGCATCTCTTGACGCATACTTTCCATCACAGAAGACACACTAGCCTCTATGTCTGCCTGTTGTATTTTAGTCTTTTTAGGAGGATTTTTTTCCATATCCTTTCCCCCGAACATAGCTTGATCTCTCACCAAGAACCGAGGATAAGATCTCATCCCCAGTCATGGGATGATCGATCTCTTCAGATTGTTGTTCATGAACAATTTGCTGGAGCTGGCCCTGCAATAACACATAACCATTTACACCAATGAATATATTGAAAGTAACTCATAGGTTAGAAAGATAATAAGGCAGTGATTTTAGGAAATTACGTGAATTTGTTGGGATTGCGGATCCAACCAGACACGCTCTCCGTTAGCATTCTTACGTGTGTGTTGGAGCTCCCAGACTTTATCTGGTGTGTCCTTTTCTCCCGATAGAGGATTTATCTACAATATAGTTCAACAATAAATATATATATATATATATACATATATTCCAGACACGCTCTCCGT
The DNA here is from genome assembly GCA_031232105.1 of Capsicum rhomboideum. NCBI lineage: Eukaryota > Viridiplantae > Streptophyta > Magnoliopsida > Solanales > Solanaceae > Capsicum > Capsicum rhomboideum. The sequence continues at coordinate 47,251,758 of CP124708.1, read as the reverse complement.
TAGCATTCTTACGTGTGTGTTGGAGCTCCCAGACTTTATCTGGTGTGTCCTTTTCTCCCGATAGAGGATTTCTCTACAATATAGTTCAACAATATATATATATATATATATATATATATATATATAGCAAATAATTGTAACAATAACAAAGATGTATATGTAATAATAGAGGAAAGAGGTAATCAAAGCTAAACATGGGGAGCGCACTCCCTGGTGCACAAAAATTTCAGCAGATGCATATGGAGTTGGTCTATGGAAAAGCATCAGTAAACTTTGGCCTGATTTTGCTGAGAACATCACTTTTAGAGTGGGGGAATGGATCTCGCATCAAATTTTGGAAGGACATATGGTTGGGGGATACAACTTTGAGTGAGGAATTCCCAAGTTTGTACGCTATCACAGCTTATGCTCAAGGAACTCCATGATTGACAAATGGACGTGGAAGCATATATGGAAGACTAAACTACCTATCAAAGTGATATGTTGCAGCTGGACTGCACTACTCAACTCATGCCTCACACAGAATAATCTATAGTTTAGAAAGAAGCTATAAATCCTTCTTTTTGGGAGCTTAACTGACCTATCCTTGTAACGTTTGCATCTTCTTGAGGCCCCTGAATGAATCTACTTACTTCATCAATTAATAATAATAATAATAATAGCAGAACAAATGTATTTTCACCGTAGATTCCTCTACTTCTGCAAATGATCTTGAACCGCAAGAATTCTTAGTTATTTGTTTTTCTCTATTTCTTTTGTTTCTCTCACTGACAACCTGCACAAAGCCAAGAGATCAGAAAATCTTTATTCATAGAGTAAACTAGCATCCTAACACACTAGGTGTTTCCTAACATAAAAAATTCTTGTTATTAATTAAGTTACCTTGAATTTGTCACTGCCGAAATACTTAACTAGGTATTTTCAGTCCTCCAACTCAACATCTTCAGGTCTATGAGATAATCTGTCTTCATCAGTACTGTAGGTAGAGTAGTGAATGTGCAATCGAGCTTTCCATGATCTAAAGAGTCTTTTCATAGTGCTTATCACAAAGCCTTGCATTTTATGCTCTCTCACCCCGCCACAAACTTCAAATTTGTCCTAAACATTAAATCTGATAAATCAGATAACTTTAAAAGCAATACAATATTGAGAGTAATTTATTACCTGGACCTTAAGCCACATTGTTTCTCCATGCTTTAAAATAAGCTTCTGCCAATTTCCATCTCGGAACGAGATAGTCGTTCTCATCACAAAGCCAGAGAAATTAACAATATCTCTAGCCCCTGAACCGACAGCTCTATCAATATCATCTGGAATAGTTATTTTGATTTTACTTCCATACTTAGTTTTGAACTCAATAGTTTTAGATATGTATTTCCCCCTTCCTCTCTTTTTATTGATGCGAGAAACTGCAAAGCAAAAAATATGTATCATTACCACTGATTTAACAGAACTCTAATTGAGATGTATCAGTAAAAGAATTGTAATATTAAGGAACCCCTACCACAACTACATGTTAATGGCAACTGGACGATTAAAATTCCTTTATTTTTAAATGCAAAAAAAATAAATTGTTTACATTGTTCAGATTGAAAACTGGAGCAATAAAACATATATCATTACCACTTCTTCTCAACTACGATGAAGGCAAGAGTCTATAACTAAATATGAGAAAATATAAGACCTACTCTAGTAAAGGTATAATCCAACAATTTCAACCAAGCAACTTTACTTGAAATTGAGGGGATAATTCCTAAACGTTACCATCAGGAAACTGGTTTGTAACAATGTTGGTCAACCTAGATGGAATTTCATTCTAAGGCTAGCTGCTCTAAGAAGATTAAGCATAAGAAATAGGTCATTGAAGTGGGGAGTGACTACAACTCAATTGTGTCCACTTTTTTGCTTGTAATGTGACTGCCTAGGTATGGAAGAAGTTGCTGCTATGGTGTGATATCAGTAGAACACCCATAAACTTGTAATGAAACCATGTAGTTACCAAAAAAAAAGGGTGCGATGGTTTTCTTGTATACTACAAAAACTCAAAATGGCACAATGAAAGAACCAGCAAAACACTAACCAAACATTCCCTACTGGGAGGGGCGTGAACTGATGTAACACCCAGTACCTTCCAAACCCTACTTGACGACGTTGAACAATGGTTACTCAAGTGTTGAGAGTCAAAATATTGATGAGATAATTGATATTGGGCCTAGTACATGGGATTAGACCTTTGTAGGAGGTGAAACACCCGTATGTTGTCGAATCTATACGACTACGTGTACACTTATGGAATTAGTTAAACATGAGAGATTTGATTAATTAGACATTAATTTGTTGGGTATTAATGATTCATGAGCCATTGGGCCAAATGAGGCCCAATACAAGAGCAAAAGACTTGGCCCAATGGGGCAAAACATGATCCAATCTTCCATTTGACTAATCAACCATGCATTTAATGCCAAGAGATGGATAAAAGTGAATTGAGGGACCTATATATATATATAAGGAATTATACACATAATTTGGTGGGCTAAAGAAGTCTTGAGCCATTGGGCTCAATGGAGGCCCAAAACTCATATAAATACATGGCCCAAATGAAGGGATGACCCATTCTTGACCCATTCTTGCAAGACCAAGTTGCTAAATCATGAGTAGACCAAGTGTGTGGTTACAAAACACCATTAGGGTACTATATAAGGTGTCAATAATCAGATTTTATTCATTTGTTACACCCATGCCTTTTCTAGAATTTTCCCAACACATCCTTATCTCATACAAACCCTAGACCTTCATTCCTTTGATCAAGATCATCATCTTGCAAGACTTGGTAAGTGATTATGTTTATGGTTTAATATATTTTATGCATGATATATGGTGTATATTAAGTTGATTATGTTGGTGGAATATTGAGAAGTTCACTATGTGTGTAAAGTTACATGTTTGCTAAATCGGAGAATGGTTTTGCCTTGTAAACTTGAACATAGACTTGTGGTATTGAAGGAGGTGAACATGATGGAGTTAATATTTACATGTGAGATGTGATTATAGTATTTCCTTGTTTTTTCATGGTGCATAATGGTTGGAATTTCTATTGTGAAATTGGTTATGGTTTTGGTGACGTATTGACCGTAAAGTGTCATTTTGGTGATGTTATTGTGTGTTGTGAGAACATGGATGATTTTGGGTATTCAAGATGATCAAAAATATGTCAAAATAAGTTTGTTTATGATCATGGACCATTCATTGCATAAAAATACCCCAAAAAGACCATTTCGGACCAAAACGTGCATCCGCCCTCGCAGACGGAGGCACCTGCGGGCGCAGATGCCAATGAAGATGCCTCTGGATGCTGACAAAGGGAATCTGTAGGCGTAGTTCATCCACCTGCGGGCGCAGGTGGCAGCGCAGGTCACTTCTAGAACCCCGTTTTGCATGTTTTTGTCTCCCTTTGACCCCCAAAGACCCCTATACCCTTTATGGATATAATTAGAAACTTGTGATGTCATTTTAATGACTTTAAAGTGTCGTATGGAGGTTTTTTGAACTATATTAAGTATTTATGGTTGTTCATATGTTGTTATAAAGGAGTAATTGAGACGGAATGATAAAGAGAAAAGCGTAAAGGGTAAGTGTGATGTGAAATGCTATCGATGTATGATCTTTTGGTCAATGTGTGTAATGTTATGGTGTTGTGGATATGGAAATGCAGTGGATTGTATTGTAAGGGATGACATGAAGTTATATGGTAGTCACATAGTTCATTGTCGTCTTGCACGCCTGTATAGTGACTAGTTGCTAATGTAAGTTTCGGTATGAACTTGTATTGTAGAGTAAGACGTAAGGAAGAAGCTGGACTGTTATGTTCATATATAGACTCGTGCACTCATACTTGGAAGTGAAGGTATGTAAGGTTACTCTTTTCGTATCTTTCTGCAGCATATAGTGTTCACCTTGTACTTATTCTATTCCGAGATATCCTAAGGTATTCCATTTCCGACTATTGAATAGTGTTACTCACATGTTCCTTATTCATTGGTCAATTGTGATTCACATGACGCATGTCCTTTGGTTGACTCATGTTCACTAGCTAATATGTCAACGGTTTCAAAATGTTATATTCCAAAGGGGTCCTATAGTATTCCAACTAGTTGACATATATTGTTATTCATTTGTGTCCTACTCCTAGATGAATTATGACCCACTTATCTCTTAGTTATTGACGGAAGTTCCTAAGTTGTCATGATGTTGTAGATTCCAAGAGAACTATCTCAAAGAGGGTAAAATGTAAAGAGAATTTAGTATTCTTGAAAAGCATTCTCCAATCATGTCATGTTCCAAAGTCCCATATTATTATGAATATCTTTGTACCAATCTCATAAGAGTAGTGAAGGAGGAAGGAGGTAAAGTGCGAACTAATATATCTATTCCTCACAAGTGAGCGTATCACTCTCTTGAAAGTAAGAAAGTGAAGCAAGATATAGAGGTTTGTTTCCAATATTATCATGATCCTCAATGTGTTAATCTCTCACAAGTTAAAGTATAAATCTCATAAGAGTAATAAGAGAGGTGATGTGCAAGTTAATATAATTATTCCCCATAAGTGAAGACGTCAATTTCATGAAGTAAAGGAGTGAAGTAATATATATGTAAGAGTTTGCTTCAATTAATGTCATGATCTTTAATGAGTCACTCTCATAACTATGTTAAGGACATAAGATTATAAAGAAGTAATGCACACATGGTTACTTCATGTTTCATTGAGTATGGATCACACTCTAAAGGGTGTAAATTCAAGTTGGAATAATCCCAATATTATGCTATGTTAGTTATTTATAGCCCACCAAAGGTGGAGGTCCGGTATTATACTTATTTATTATAGCCCACCAAAGGTGGAGGCCCGGTACTATATACATATATATGATAGCCCACCAAAGATGGAGGCCCGGTACTATATACATATATATGATAGCCCACCAAAGGTGGAGGCCCGGTACTATATATACATATATGATAGCCCACCAAAGGCGGAGGCCTGGTACTATATACATATATTATAGCCCACCAAATGTGGAGGCCCGGTACTATATACTTATTTATTATAGCCCACCAAAGGTGGAGGCCCGGTACTATATATTTACTTATAAGGTGATGATCCATAAGGTACTATGAATCACTAACTAGTTGAGTGAACAATAATAAAGATATTTGTAAAAGAGATGAGACTATATCCCTTGCATGAACATATAAATATGAAGGTTATGATAAGAATGATGATGGTGTGACTGAATGACCAAGTAATGAAATAATATAAGTAATGAACATGGTTCCACATATTCGGGACGGAGGTATATCCATATTGATTATTCTCTTACGCTTAATTCTTGGAAGTACTTATGTGTTATTATAGTTTCATATGGCCTTACATACTCAGTACTTTATTCGTACTGACCCCTCTTGGGGGACTTACCTTACATGCTGCAGGCACATGTGTTAGTAGACCTCCGCAGTAGGCGATGAGATATCCGCAGATTGTTGGTGAGCTCCAATTGATCCGGGGCTTTTCCGAGTCATTATGCATATTGGTTTGGGATTGTATATGAGTATAGAGCGGGGTGTGTCCCAACTCTAGGTCTGTCATAGTCATATATTTGTAGAGGCTTTGTATACGTATGTGGGAAGCTGAATGTAAGATATGTACGTTCATTTTGACGTGATGGACCTAACGGCCAAGTTTCATATATTGCACATATTGCCATGACTTTCGCTATTGATATTTAATTACATGAGATAAAATGATATGCATACGCGAACATACATATGAGAGTACATGAGCAAAGATTGGTTCTCTCGGACCTTATCGGCTCCGGGTGCCAATCACGCTTCAATGGGATTTGGGGTGTGACAACTGACCTGCACTTGTTTCAACCTCTAGGGCGGGGAGTGTACTTTCATTTAGATATCTTGATGATTGTGTCTCTGGAGATGTTCTTTGGAGAGGGTCACTTGATGTTTGTTCTGTTTGTAGAGGTACTTGACTTGGGTTAGATGATTGTCCTGTCTCCAAAGAAGCCTCTGTAACTCCTATCGATTGTACTTGTGGCTGAGACATTATTCCAGAACTTCCACGTCCTAAAATATTTCCACGTCCAAGGCTCATACTAAATGACTGTCCTGTTTCTAAATATGCCTCGGTAACTATTATTGGTGGTACTTGTGGCTGAGACATTGCTCCAGAACTTCCACGTCCTAAAATATTTCCACCTCTACGGCCCACACTAGATGACTTTCCTGTCTCTAAAGATGCCTTGGTAACTCTTCCTGGTGGTACTTGTGGCCGTGACATTATTCCAGAACTTCCACTTCCTAAAATATTTCCACCTCCACGGCCCACACTAGATGACTTTCCTGTCTCTAAAGATGCCTTGGTAACTTTTGTTGGTTGTACTTGTGTCTGTGACATTATTCCAGAACTTCCACGTCCTAAAATACTTCCACGTCCACGGCCCGCACTAGATGACTGTCCTGTCTCTAAAGATGCCTCAGTAACTCTTACTAGTGGTACTTTTGGCTGAGACATTGTTCCAGAACTTTCACGTCCACGGCCCACACCGCCTCTCTCACTTTTACCTCGTCCAGTTCCTCTCATTTCCTGCAACATCAAATAAAAAAGAAGAAGTGTATCAGAATTAGAAAATAAAGTTGAAAAAATATATATGTACCTGGCGATGAAAATACCAATTCATAAAGCAAAATATTAAATCAAATAATCAATAAATTATGGGACATTTTGCTGAGAATTGTTTGAAATCACTTTTTCTATTTATAAAATTAAGGCTACAAACATCCTGAATTAATTTCATGGCAGCCTAATAAGAATGTGAATACAATATGTCAGCTAAATAAGAATACAAAATACAGAGAACTTCTCATCAGTCTTTGTTTCTCAATCTTCAACAGGATATATCACCGTCCTCTCCATCATTATTATCAAGTAACTCCTCTTCGCTTTCTTCATTCTCAGATACATCTGTATGATTGTCATTAATGAAACCATCTTCCTCATTTTCTTGATCATTAGTACGTAAAACAGTTTGCGGTTGAACGTCATCTCTATGTAAAGACACCTCAATATCAGTTTCTTGATCATTGGTCTGTAAAACATTACATTCCACATCCTCTTGTTGATAAACTTGCTCATTCATTAATGCTTCTTCTTTAACTTTAGGCACATTAAAAAGATCTCGAGGATTTGTCTTTACAACAACAAGCCAATCTTTATCAACTGTGTCATTCAAGTAGAAGATTTGTTTAGACTGAGATGCCAACACAAACGACTCATTTGTATTCAAGGCACAATGAGTATTCACACTTGTAAAACCATATTTTTCAATCTTATATCCCCTTCCTAGGCTAGCCACGTCCCACCAATGACACTTGAATACATGAACTTTTTTGTTTCCCGTACAACGAAACTCGTAAATATCCTTCAATACACCATAATACTCCTTATTAGGGTCTGAATCATCTCCTGTTACAAGAACCCACTGTTCTGTGTTTTTATCACAAGCTCTTTTGTTTGAAATCTAAATCCATTCACCATAAATGTTGAATATCGATGTACCAATGGTTCTGGACCAACGACTAAGCTTATGAGCTCATCACTTGTGTGTCCTTGTGAAGCTAGTACAAATATCTACATAAACAAGCAACACCATTATGACTAATAGAAGGATATGGGATAAACACTAATTTTGATTATGTCATTTAAGTAGACACATACACGTGCACGAAACCAGTCAATAAACCTTTGTAATCCATTCCATGAGCTCTTGTTGAACCTTGCATTTCCATCTCTCTCTTGTATTCCCTATATTCTCTTTGTGTGTTAGATTAATTTAATTATATCAGTGTAAAATTATATTTGAATTAATAAAAGACTTACTCTATGTATTGTGAAACCTCTTCACAATTTTGAAGCACATACATACATGCTTGGTTGAACTCTTCATGAGGAAGCTTATTTCTATCAGAAGCCCCTTTTGTTTGCCAACTTTTCTTAAAGATAGACATCTCACCATTTGACACAGATTCATCATCATTTCTGGTTGCTTTATTGAACTTCATTGAGATATTCTTTAAGTACCGTGAACAAAATGTAAGGCTTTCTTCTGCCAAATAACCTTCAGCAATTGAACCTTCTGGACGACCTAAGTTGCGTACATATGCCTTAAGTTCTCGTAAATACCTATATATACATTTCTCATTAATATAATTATAGCATATGCAGTTCTAAATACATTGGCATTTAAATTATAGAATGATATGTTACCTCTCAATAGGGTACATATCCCGATATTGAATTGGTCCACCAAGTTTTTCCTCTCTTGCCAAGTGAATTGGCAAATGAATCATGATATCAAAGAACGCCGGAGGAAAAACCATTTGAAGTTTGCACAATATGATAGGAATTTCAGCCTCTAGGATATCAAGAGCTTCAATTGTCAGGCATTTAGAGTATTGATTCTTGAAAAATTTGCCTGAGGCTATAATTGGTTCACAAACTTCCTTAGGCAACTGACCACGTATAGCTACTGGTAAAATATCTTGCAATAGTACATGATGATCATGACACTTAAGTCCATGTATCTTTTTCTCAAGTACGTCAACACACCTTGAAATATTTGATGAAAAGGCATCTGGAACCTTCAAATTAGCTAAAAAATCACACAACTTGCTCTTCTCTTGAGGGGACAAAGCATAGCATGCTGCTGGTAACAAAATATTATCCCCATCCTCAATTGGATGCAACCCTTTCCTAATTCCAAGGTCCATCAAATCATATCTGTCTTTTGTCTTTCCAATCATATTCATAATAGTTGATAAAAAACTATTGGACACATTTCTTTCTATGTGCATCACATCAAGGTTATGTCGTAAATCATGACCATCCCAATAATGCAATTCAAAAAAGATACTTTTCTTCCTCCAATTATAAGCATCATTAGAAACATTACGCTTACGCTTTTTCCCTTTACCATAAGTCACATTGCCTAAATTTTGTAATTGCAAAAGCACTTCATCACCTGTTAAAGGACTAGGTGCAACTCCCATTTCTACTTTTCCGTCAAATAACAATCGATTTCTACACCATGGATGGTTCATGGGAAGAAAGCAACGATGACCCATATAACACAACTTATTACGTAAGGAAATTGATTGTGTATCTTTATGGCAACAAGGGCATGCAAGCTTGCCTTTGGTTGACCATCCGGAAAGGCCACCATATGCAGGAAAATCATTAATCGTCCACATGAGAGCCACATGCATAAGGAAATTAGATTTTGAGTGTGCATTATATGTCTCCACCCCTTCCCATAATTCATTTAACTCTTCAATCATTGGTTGTAAGTATACATCAATATCATTGCCGGGACACTTAGGGCCTGGAATAAGAAGTGTCATCATGAAATATGGACTTTTCATGCAATCCCATGGTGGCAAATTGTATGTAACTAGCACGACAGGCCAAATACTATAATTGGTACTCATATTTCCATAAGGTTGAAACCTATCACTTGCTAAACCTAATCGAACATTTCTTAACTCAGCTGAAAAGGTTGGATAACGCTCATTAAAAGATTTCCATTCCATTGAGTTAGACAAATGGCGCATGACATCATCATCAATATTTTCCTCCTTGTGCCACCTCATTTTCTTTGCTGTCTCTTTTGCCATGTACAATCTTTGAAGCCTTGGTTTGATTGGAAAATGCCGCAATACTTTATGAGCTACTTTCTTACCTTTGTGTTCTACTGACTTCCATATGGACTCACCACACTTGGAACAAGATTGGGAATTCTCATTATCATGCCAATATAAAATACAATCATTTTTACATGCATCTATTTTGGTGTACCCCAACCCTAGGTTAGAAAGAACCTTCTTTGCTTCATAGAAAGACTTGGGTACAAATGACCCCTCAGGGAGAACCTCTTTAAAGATTATCAACAACTCATTCATGGATTTGTTGCTCCAATGGTTAAGACACTTCAAGTGAAGTAATTTAACAACAAAAGACAACTTTGAGACTTTTGAGCAACCAGGATAAAGTTCTGTCTGTGCATCTTCTAACAATTTGTAAAACTTTGTTGCATACACATTTACCTCTTCATTTCCCTCTGAAGAGTTATCAGAATCCTCTGTATATCCAAAAGCATCATGAATCATTTCTGTCATATCATCCTCTTCAATGCTATCATCTTCTACTTAATCACCACTTGCGACAGTAGAATTTTCAACTCTAACCAACACCTCTCCATGAAAGTTGTAACACCTCGTACTTTTATAACCTCACTTGATACCTTGGGTTCATATCTACCTAGGTGTTGAGATGCCATGAGTATGTGTTTTATAGTGTCATTGGTGAAACATTTGATATCGGACCTAATACGTGCGATTAAACCTTCGTAGGAGGTGTTTTGTGATTTCGTGGAGCATTTGGGTAATAACCCGTACACATTCTAACCTCATTTGTTACCTTGGAGTCATGTTTACTTGATGATTAATATCACTAAGTAAGTATTTTGTAGTGTTTTGATAAGGTATTGGATGATACGCAAGTATTGGAGAAGTGGCCGAAAAATTCAGCAAGATGCTGAAACTTGCGCCACTCCCTGTTTCAGGGGGTATGGCGCAAGCCAATGATTCAGATAGGGTGAATTTATTTCACCACTGCCTTGCTTTGCGGCAGTGGCGCAAGGCACAAAGATTGTGCCCTTCCGGACTCTTTTCGCAACGCAATTCTAGGTCGACTCTTATATGGTTTCTTTTGGTTCTTTGGAGTTCTTTGAGTGTTGTTAAAGCTTAAAATACGTCAATACACTCCTACATACTTCTACATGATCAAACCATGAAACACAAGTAATTATCAAAAATGTTCAAGGAAGCCATGGACGACTAGAATTCTTATTTTTGCGATCGAGACGACGAATGAGAATCTCGTAAGAGAATATTGTCGTGACATTATGGAATTATTTAAACATGAGATATATGGTGAATTATACATGAAATTTTATGGGTTCAATGGATATGTGTTATTGGGCCCAAATGTAGGCCCAAAATGGGATTCAAAGACATGGCCCAAAGGGGCAATTGACCCAATCTTCCACTTTGACCACATTTAGTGCCAAGGAATGGCTAAGTATGACTTGGGGTATATAAAAAGGCCCCAAAAATCAGATTTTATTCATATAACACTCTCATGCCTTTTTAAGATATTTCTCAAACCTTTCTCTAGTTCCAAACTCTAAAGCAAATATTTTCTTTGGACTCTTTGGTAAAGATCATCCTATTCCAAGCCTTGGTAAGTATTTATCCTCATGGATTAACATATTATATGCATGGGAGATTATGTATATCATGATAGTTATGTTGGCAAGGTGGTGAATAATGTATTTTTGCTTTTGGTGAAAGATGTGCCATCTTTGTGATTTGAATGTGAAAAGAGACTTGATGTCTTAATGAAAGAGCATGGTATGGATAAAATATGAACATGTATGGTGTGATTTTGTTATTAAACTTGTTATTTTCTAAAAATGTAAATTGTGAGATTTTGGCCGATATGTGCTATGAGGTGTGTTAAGGTAATTTGATGGATTATTTGTGATGTGGTAGGGATAACAAAGTGTAAAGGAGAAGTTTTGTGGTGAAATGTGTTGATTATCATGTATTGGTCAATGTATGGAATATTGGGGGATTTTTGGAATAATAATTTCATCAATGGGTTTGTCAAGGGGAAATGGCATGTTTAAAGGCAAACATATAACTCATTGATAGTATATGCATTTGTAAAGTAGTTGATGGTTAATGTGAATCCCGTTATATATTTGTGATGTAGAGTGACACATAAAGAAGGAGCGGGACTATTGTATGCACCTCTAAGATTGTATATTCGTATTGCGAATACAAGGTATGTAAGGTTACTCTGTCCGTATCTTTCTACGGCAAATAACATTCACATTGACGTTACACTTGTCCTATCCCGAAATGTGCTAAGGTATCCTATATGCGGTTACCAATTTTCAATATCACATGCTTCATACTCATTGATCAATTGTGAATCATATGTCTCATATTCATGGTTAATGTTCCAAAAGCTCAATAGGGTTATGTTCCAATATTCCAATAGTGATTATACTCATGTCTCTTGTGTATGGATTATTGTCCAATGGTTCCAACAGTGTTATGGTGCTAATAATGCTATGTTTCTCACAATGTTTATTCACATGTCCCTCACTCATTGGTTAATGATCCAAAGCTTCAAGTAAGTTATGACTATCATTGTATCAATCTCAAAGTAATAAGCAAAGTAATGCATATGTGGTCAATGATCAAGTATGTGTGGCAGCTTTGGGGGCAAAATGCCTAGCTCAAGCCGATCCCGAGGTTGTTGGATCAGGGGGCAGTCCTGGGGGCATAAGCCTAGCTCGGACCGATCCTGACAGGGGGCAGCTCTAGGGGTAATAGCCTAGCCCGAGACGAACCTGAAATATTGTATGGGTGGCAGCTCTAGAGGTACTAACCTAGCTCGAGCCGATCCCGATATATACATTGATTCATAGGGTGGAAGCTCTAGGGTCATAATCCTAGCTCGAGTCGATCCCAACATAACGATATGTTATGTTAAAACCCACTCTTCAGTCGGGGCCCGGGTATCACAGGTCAAAGGCAAAGATGAATACTCATGGAAGCAAAGATACAAAGAAAGTAATGAAAGCAACATACATGGTTTCCAAAGTACAGAATAGTGACTCATCTACATTGTGACTTATCTATATTGGTTATGCATTTGAACTTGAGTTCTTGACATATTTTCATATCTTACAAGTTTCATATGGCCTTACATACTCAGTACATTCTTCGTACTGACCCCTCTTGGGGAATTTACTTTGCTTGCTGCAGGCGTAGGTACTAGTAGGCCTCCTCAGTAGCTTGCCAGTTGTTTGCGGTTCATTGGTGAGCTCCAGTTAGTGCGGGGCTTTTTCGAGTCGCAGTGTACATATGTTTTGATGGTGTACATGTTGTATAAAGCGGGGACTTGTCCCGACTTTTAGTTCATTTGGTCAATGCATTTGTTAGAGGCTTTTGTAGACGGATGTGGGTGTATAAATGTAAAAGGGATATGTCGTACTTGACTTGGTGGACTTAACAGCCAAGTTTCGCATATGTATATATTTATCATGTTCCATGAATTCCATTGTTGGTGTCTATAGCTATTATGTGATTATGGGTTTCTTATGGCATGCATATGATTGAATAGAGACAAAGCTTGGTTCTCTCGGGCCTTGTCGGCTAAGAGTGCCAATCCGTCCCGATGGGATTCGGGGCGTGACACAAGTGCCACTCTTTATAAGATTCCCAGAAGCCCTTATTCATCAAGTCTCTTCTTACATCAATTCTTAGCTTGAACACGGTGTTCCACCTTTTACAAGGACATCTAATAATAGTGCTCACCCCAGATTGACTGAATGCCCAATTAAGAAAGCCATCTACTCCATCTATATATCTTTGGTCACCTCTATTCCTAATATTCAACCAACTTTTATCCATTCCTATTCTTCAACCCAAAAAGACAATCTGTTAACTAATTCAAATTTTCATAATAATAAATTGTGGAAAGTACTATAAAGATGTATCAACATGAATGAGTCCATATAAATGATTATCTTTTAAAATAATGTACTTTATAAAAGTAACAATTATCAATCCAATTCTGCCACCAGTAAAAACAGAGCAGTTTACAAAACAATAGCAAGTAGAAAAGGGCAAGATCATATGAGAACCTAGCTGAGAATCCTTTTGATTTTTTATCGTACAAAAAAGGAAACATATAGCCATCAGTTCAAAGTATAACTGATCTTAAAGACAGCTAATTCACTATGAAATATAGCCACCAAATTCTGAATTGAATTTAGGAATCATATTTCCAGTAATGATTATATGTCATAATTTCAAGTAAAAGAAAGAAGATAACTAGAAAAGAAAATTCCAAGACTGTCTGGACAAAGAAGTGTGATTAAATAAAAATAAAGAAAAACAACAATAATGAGGTTGTGACTAGAATAAAAAATTAAAGGAGTAGTGATCTTACTATGGCATACCTACTATTTAAAATTAAGAACACCACGCAGAGATAAAAGTTTGCTGGAAATATGTAGACCGCAACACAACCAAGATTTGCAGTAGAATGACCTGAAAAATCAAGCCAAACAATAAACAAACTAACGCTACGAGGATATTAGAAGGAAGGAAATAGGCAATAGTAAATATACGACATATATGTAGCAAGAACAATAACAGTTACGACAAGGTAAAGAGTCAACCAGATACTCAATTACTGAGCACTCTACAACCAAATGGTTCAAGAGAATAAAAGGATTACCGATTCCAATTATGTATGATGAAAAGAAAATGACATTTTAAAATTCAAGTATAAAGTAATTAGACTTACAAATAGTTTATAAGACCTATTTATTTGTCCATATATTAGGATATCAGTCATCAATGATGCATATATGTTAGCAATGGATTTTCAACCTCTAAAAAGTGGATTAGATAAGTGAATAAATTGATACTCTAAACTAGACTAACATTATCAATGTAATGAATAGTTGCCTGTATAATCCTTTTATTTGACTTGATATGGAGCTTATGTAAGTTAAAAAAAATAACATACTAGGAGTAAATTGATTACAATGCTCACGGTTTAGTAAGTTAAACAAAATAACATACTATGAGTAAATTGATTACAATGCTCACGGTTAAGTTGTTGTGAATGACATGTCTGCATCATTGATCTCTTAAAAGGGTTGGTCGAACTTTCCCAATGTTTCTTAAATGTTTATCACTTTCAACTTTTTTCTATATTTTCTCCTGAATGCCTCAATAGACAGCTTTTCAATCAGAATATCTATCTGTTCATACTGACAAAACTTTACACTAGAATGGATAGAAAGATGCAACAATTAAATTCCATCAATTTCAATTTATATGGTATCTTCTCATTGAGGATGTATCACATTTTCTATAACATTTTACCAATAATAATAATACTTTATACAACTTTCACAACTTATAAGAACTCACATTCATTTCAACATTTTCTTCTGGCTACAAATAAATAGTATAAGTTTACATCTTAAATTTCATATTGAGTCAAACACCATTATAAAGGACGGAGAGCTAATGTGAAGCTCTCTATTTACATGGTGTAATTCTGCTATCTAATAGAGAGCTAATGAGTCAAACACCATTGTAGGGAACAGAGAGCTAATGTGGAGCTAATTCTGAGGATATGGTCTAACTTAGAAATGTAATATAAAGTTCAAAAATTGAAGACACTAGATAAAGTATAAGCAAGATGGAAGAGTAAAAAATGATACAGAGATGACGCAATCATGTAGAGGATTCAGAAATTATGAAACTATTTAATGATTTCCTCAGAAGACACCTTTATGACTGGAAGGTAGAGAAAGCGGTAGAATTTCAGACTTCTTTAGTCAATTTCACCAACCTATCTGATAAGAAGGACATGTTGATATGGGAGAAAGACAATCAAGAGCAATTCTCAGTAGCTTCAGTGTATAAGGATCTGACTATGACAATGCATCAGGAGACTAATTGGCCATGGAGTATGATCTGGAAACCTAACATACCATACAAAGTCAACTGCTTTTTACGGTTACTGACTAAATAATCAGTCTGACTCATAAAAATCTTAACAAGAGGGGATATCAGTTAGCTTCCAACTATTCTCTGTGTGGGGAGCAAGATGAGACAATTAACCATCTTTTCTTGCATTGTAAGTGCACAAAACAACTCTGGAGAATGTTTATATGTTTAAAAGGAATCAGATGGGTGAAACCTGGGAGCATTAAAGGTGTTCTGAGTAGTTGGAATAGGGATGTCAATGCTTCCAAGAAGGAGAAGAGATGGAAAATTGTCCCGGCATGTATTTGGTGGAAAATATGGAGAGAAAGGAACAACAGATGCTTGGAGAATGTGCAGAATAACTAATAGAAGATTAAAATGAACTGTTTAGGACTTTTTTATTTTTGGTGTAAGCATGATGTTTTAGCTCAAACAGAGGACATCTTTCATGTATTAGATTACTTATAGGCTGGTTAATCTAAAAATGCAGTAAGTTGTAATACTTTTTTGAAGGGGAACTACAATGTTTTTAGTTGTAGTATACCTTGTGGATATATAGAGTAAAGTTACCAGCTTCAAAAAAAAAATAGATGGGTGATACTAAGAAATAATGGAGAACTACAGAAACAGCAAGACAGTCAATGTGCCAAGGTTTACACGATCCAAATTACAAGTCATGAGCTTCTAGCACAAATATATCAAAATAAAACATATCGTCTGGACAACAAGAACTAATATAAGATAGTGGAGATTCCAAAATGTGTAACGAAATGAAAATACCGACACACATAAACTAGATCAACACAAGTAGAACTAATTACGAAATACTAACACTAGAACCAGCAGGCAAAAATATCAGTCATACGTTAACCAGAAGTTTCCAACAGCCAAAAAGACTGCTAATACTTACTAGAAAACATAGGTTAAGTTTCAAGTAACCTAGTAGTTAATACCATCATAGTACCACATTTCATCAGGTGGTTTTTAGTCATGTCTATATAAGATAGCAGAATTACACCATATCTCAAATACAACTATGGAAATCGATGCACAATGGGAGGTATCAAGAAGGTAAGATAAGTCTTT
This sequence comes from Capsicum rhomboideum, assembly GCA_031232105.1. Lineage (NCBI taxonomy): Eukaryota > Viridiplantae > Streptophyta > Magnoliopsida > Solanales > Solanaceae > Capsicum > Capsicum rhomboideum. The sequence goes on along the minus strand of CP124708.1, from coordinate 47,234,961 downwards.
GTTTTCTTTCTTAACGAAAAAAATGACCAAAAAGAAACAGCAATGCGCAATGGTGAGAAAAAATTGAACATTTCTTTCAAATTTCATTAAGTACAAAGTTGATTCATCTAGCAACTTATTGAAGTCTGTTTATTTGTGCACTGTACCTATTAAAGATAGTGGTTGTATAGCTTCGAAAAGTATGATATATATAATTAAAAAAATAGAATCTACTAGTAGGGCCTTGAAGTTACTGGTCAGAGGTATAATCAAGGTGTGCCTAGTGTACCTAAGATTGATTCTTAATAGGGCCTAAACATTTATTCGCATCAGTCATAGAGTTTAAGAGGAAAATATTTTTTCTCTACATAAATATGAACATGCAATCAAAATTACATCTAACAAATCTTTCAATAGCTTTTTTCTCTAGATAAATATGAACCTTCAGCCAACCCAGAATAGTGAAAACATAAACCCATGTAATTCTAACCTAAACAAAGCTCTTCTCTTTGCATAAATATGAACATGCAATCACACTAACACCATCTAAAGGTCTAGAATTTCAAAAATAAACCTTCAGCTAACCCAAAGAAAGTGATAACTCGAAAAGAACAATGAAAAATCAAAAATTGGCAAAATACGAAAAATAAATTTAGGGTTAAATATGAGTTGTACCTTACAAACCTTTGAACAGCTTCAAAACTTTGAACAATATCAAAATCTTCGAATAACTTCAACTTCAGCTAAGATTATCAAACATCAAACCTTCACCTTTGAAACATCGAACAACTTCTGCTTTAAACAAATTTTTAGAACCTTCTACTTTAAAACTTCTAAGAACTTCTGATTCTATAAATTTTTCAAATGGGTTAAAGAAATGGATGTGAAATCGGAAAAAAAATAAAAATCGAAAGGGATTCGAGCACATATATACCTGATTAGGGCTTTTGGGTAAAGATATGGTAGCGAAATCTGCTCACATTTTGCTATATGAACAACAATTTCACAGATTTGAGGGTAAGAATTTTGTGAAAAGTTGAGAGAGAAAGGAGAGAAAGAGAGAGAAAAAGTGATAGATAATTCGAGAAAGAGAGAGTGTATATATATGTCTGTATGCTATCATTTATTTTCTTTTAATTTTATATTTAATAAATTGGCTATTAGGAGCGACATTGTCGCTGCAAACAACATTTAAAAGCGACTATTTATTTATCGCTACTAAAAAAAATGGAGCCAAAATTTTGGTTTAGCGGGAATTAATAATTGAGAATTAGCAATGCCTACTAGCAGCGACATAAAATAACTCGCTACTAAATATTTTCCTTCTGTGGCGACATCACTTGTCGCCGCTATATATGTATTTTTTATGGCAACAAATAAGGTCGTTGCTAAATATTGATGCTATAAGTCCTGTTTCTTGTAGTGAGGGTTGCTTAGATCGGGAGTGGATATGGACAGTGTTTTTCTATACCTGAGAGATCTAAGGCAGAAGCCTCTGATACAATCATTACAGTTATTGTCCCAGTTTGCTATAGATATTCTTTCGTGTTATTTGACCCTAGGTCTGCTTTCTCCTATGTGTCTGCATATTTTGCTTCTAGTTTTGATACTTTCTGCGAGCCTCTTGCTATGCCTCTTCATGTTTTTGCCCCCATATGAGATTCTTTAGTAGTAGATCTGGTGTACCGATCTTGTGTAGTTACCTTTGCAGGGCACGAGAGTTGGGTAGACTTGATTATCCTAGATATGGTAAATTTTGATATTATCTTGGGTATGGATTAGTTATCTCCCTATCATGCTATTTTAGACGGTTATGCCAAGACCATAACCTTAGCTACGCCGGGTGTGCCAAGGATAGCTTGGAAGGGTGCACTTAATTTGGATTCGAAGGGAGTTATATCCTTTTTATGTGCTCTCTGCATGGTAGAAAGAGGGTGGTTGTCTTATTTGGCTTATGTTCGTGATACTAGTGTCTCCTTGCCACCTTCTTTGGATTTTGTTTGGGTCATTTGTGAGTTCCAAGATGTGTTTCTTACAGATTTGCCTGGTATGCCTCCGGATCATGATATTGATTTTGCTATTGATGTGGAGTCGGGCACCAAGCCTATTTCCATTCCTCCTAATAGGATGACCCCAACCGAGTTGAAGGAATTAAAGGAGCAATTGCAAGATTTATTGAGTAAGGGGTTTATTAGACCTAGTGTATCTCCTTGGGGTGCTCCTTATTTGTTTGTGAAGAAGAAGGAGGGTTTTATGCGCATGTGTATTGACTATTGAAAATTGATCAAAGTGACGGTTAAGAACAAGTATCCTCTTCCTCGCATTGATGATTTTTTTGACCAACTTCAGGGTGCTTCCATGTTTTCTAAGATTGGTTTGAAATTCGGGTATCACCAGTTGAAAATTAGATCTTCGGATGTTCCGAAGACATCTTTTCAGACTTGATATGATCATTATGAGTTCTTGGTCATGCATTTTTGGTTGACCAATGCCCCAACAACTTTCATGGAGTTGATGAACCAGGTGTTTCGATCGCATCTCGACTCCTTCATAATTATATTTATAGATGATATCTTGGCGTACTCCAAAAATGAGGCTGATCCTGTGAGATACTTGAGGGCTGTACTTCAGAGATTGCGTGATGAGAAGTTGTATGCCAAGTTCTCCAAGTGTGAGTTTTGGTTGGATTCTCTCTCTCTCTTGGGTCATGTGGTGATCAAGGATGGTATTATGGTTGATCCAACCAACATTGAGGCGATTCATAACTAGGCTAGACCTACTTCTCCTATCGAGATTCGGAGTTTTGTTGGTTTGGCGGGTTATTATTAGAGTTTTATAGAGGGTTTCTCTTCTATTGCGGTTCCTTTGACCAAGTTGACCCAGAAGAAGATTTCTTTTCAGTGGTCGGGTGCTTGTGAGGTGAGCTTTCAAAAACTCAAGGATTTGTTGACTTCGGCTCCTATCTTGACTTTGTCCAAGGAGGGCATAGATTTTATCGTGTTTTGTGATACTTCTTGTGTGGGTTTAGGTGCAGTGTTGATGCAGGAGGGTAAGGTGGTCACTTATGCTTCTCACCAGTTGAAGCCTCATGAGAAGAATTACCCTACTCATGATTTAGAGTTGGTCGCAGTTGTGTTTGTGTTGAAGTTGTGGAGGAATTACTTGTATGGAGTCCGTTGTGAGATTTTCTCAGATCATCGTAGCCTTCAGTACTTCTTTACCCAGTGAGATCTTAATATGAGACAACAACGTTGGCTTGAGTTGCTTAAGGATTATGATCTCACTATTTTTTATCATCCGGGTAAGGTTAATAGGGTTGCAGATGCCTTGAGTTGAAAGACGACTAGTATGGGAAGTTTAGCTCATCTCTTGACTCAGGAGTGACCTTTAGCCTTAGAGGTTTATTCTTTAGCTAACCAGATGGTTAGGCTTGACTTTCGACACTCGGGTGTATATTAGCCTTTATTTATGCTAGGTATTCTTTGATGGAGCAGATTCGAGCTCACCAATTTGATGATAATAGCTTGAGGGTGATTCAAGATAAACTATTGAGTGGCGAAGCTAAGGCGGCATCTCTTGACTCTGATGGTGTTTTGAGGATTGGTGGCTGAGTTTGTGTGCCAAAAGTTGGTGTATGGGTGAGATTGATTTTGGAGGAGACGCATTGTTCCCGATATTCTATTCATCTAGGGGTGACCAAGATGCATCATAATTTAAAGGAGCATTACTGGTGGGGTGGTATGAGGAAGGATGTAGTGCACTTTGTAGCACATTGCTTATGTTGTCAGCAGGTGAAGTCCAAGCATTTGAGACCGGATGGTTTGCTTCAGAGATTACCCATTCCTGAGTGGAAGTGGGAGCGGATCACTATGGATTTTGTGAGTGGGTTGCCTCATACTTCTCGTGGTTCTGACAATATTTGGGTCATCATAGATCTATTGATCAAATTGAATCATTTTATCCCTATTCAGATTTTCTTCAGTGTTGAGAGGTTGGCTCGTATCTATGTTCGAGAGATAGTTCGTCTTCATAGAGTACCCGTGTCTATTATTTCAGACAGTGGTTCAGTGTTCACTTCTAGCTTCTGGAGGACATTTCAGGACGAGTTGGGTACTCAGGTTGACCTTAGCACAACTTTCTACCCCCAGGTCGATGGTCAGTCAAAGTGGACTATTCAAGTTTTGGAAGATATTCTCCACGCCTGTGTTATGGACTTCGGAGGTCAGTGGGAGCAACATTTATCCTTAGCAGAGTTTGCTTCTAATAATAACTACCATTTGAGTATTGAGATGGCACCATTTGAGGCATTGTATGATAGGCGTTGTCGGCTCCGATTGGTTGGTTTGAGACTTTCTAGGCTTGACCCTATGGTATCGATGTCATGACTCAAGACTACCCCCTAGTCGTAACACGGTGCTTAGAGTCACAATTGACCCCAAGCTAACCCATGGCCTGGAATGGAACTAAGAATACTGTATAAAACTGAATATCATTGTGCGGAAGCTAAAGTCTGAATGATGAAATAATCAACAAATAATAATGTCTGGGTTAAACCACAAAAGCTGAACACCTAACTATATATCTGAAAGCCTATAACAAGACGAGTTACTGGGACATTCCCCCAGTTAACTCCAACTGTCTGAAACTGAAATGAAATAAAATGAAATACTGCTACTAGTTCTTGAATAATGAGGACTCGCCAAAGTACTGCTGCTGATGTAGTAGGAGGTCGTTCTATACGTGATCCAGATACTGAGCAACATAACCTATATTATAAGACAATATAGCTCAAGAAAAAGTATGTTAGTACTTTGAATTTACTGAGTCAGTGAGATGGGACATAACTGATATAAGCTAAACATGATGCATGTGACATGGTAAACTGATGTAAGACCAAGAAATGAATATGTACTGTAAGATAAGCTGAACAATTGAATACAAGGTCATGCAGTATCTGAGTTTGAACCATAAATTATGAACTGTGGGAGCTACCGTTAACTGACATATCCCAATCTGAGCTAACTGAGGTCCAACCTATAACCCTAGCTGGAGGGGAGTTCAGTACCTTGCCAAGGGTACAAACACTGGCTGACATGGATCCACTAACTAATGTCCAAACGGACTAAGGTGTCAAGCCTGGTCTGATGAGTGACCCTTTAGAACCTACGGTGGCACCGTTGTTCTGGTACTTAGGGACTTCTCCTAAAGATCTCAGCCTAACTGATGGGTGATCCTTCATCCCTGCATCCGTTCGGTGCTAGGTACTACTCCCAACTAAATGACACTTATAACTGAAATGCTCAATAATATAAATATTCTGAAAACTGGAAATAAATGTATTATCTGAAAGCATTCAAAACATGTAAACTGGAGGATATAATACTCGTAAGTATATGCATGAAATCCTAGGTCATTGGGTGTTTATAACCCACCATCTCTGAAGAATGCAACTATCATGACAATTTCATAAACGGAGTGAATTCAAGGAATTTAATAACTCAAGTCCATAAATCAGGGATTTCATAATATAATTCGGGTTTATAATCTTGAACTTGTAATGGTACTGAAATTCATGTTAAAACATGGGTTTATAACTCAATGATATCAAGAAGCTGGAATATCAAGGAATTTACAACATTAATGAACCCTAATGCTCTGAGAAAGAAATTAAACTGAGGATTTGAGTTAACTTTGGGACTCAATGGGTGAAAGGAGACCCATTGATGAAATACCACATACCTGGAGATGAAAACCTTAAAGATATCCTTGGAATTGGGACTAAAACCCTAACTCTGCTTTAGGGAAAGAAAATCGGCTCCTTTGCTCTGAAATTTCTAAGTGTCGAGTGTTTTCTATGTAATGAGGGCTTAGGATAATATTAGTCTTAGTAATCAACCTTGAAATAGCTTAAACGATGTAGTTTTGATGTTAAAAGTTTGGGAAAAGACTAGTGTGCCCTTTTAAATTCGTAACTGAAAAGCTGCAGGAAGGGACGTACGGGACCCTCCCATGATCGTGCGTCCCACCTACAATCATGGGTTGTGTTCGTAGTTGGGTGCTGGACATGAGGCTTCTCTGTATATGATCATACGATCCATGGTACGGTCATTGGACCCACCTACGATCATAACTTGGTTCGTAGGTTGTGGGTTCTAACCGAATTGACTTTTGGAGTCAAGATCGTACCTAAGATCGTAGTTTCTAACCACGGTCGTGGTACCCTTTCGTGGTTGGAAGGTATAAATATCAAATTTTAGGTTTTTGGGTCTGTTTCGATCAGACGGGAGCATGGTATGATTGTACAATGTAACCACGATCGTACCTACGCTCGTAGGTTCTCAGTGCTAGACAGTGCTTCACTAAAATGACCATAACGTTTAACTCCGATGTCGTATTTAGGCAAATCTGGATGTGTTGGAAAGGTAATTCAAATATCTTTCATTTTGTTGCTCTTGAGCTTAGAAATTCATCAGAAAATAGGAGTTATGCTTATCTAAAGATAGAAAGAGGTCCCACTAGTAAGGAAGGTTTCAACTTGGCTATGAGCTAGGAGTTACTTGTGGCCTTAATACATGTATAAATCACTTATAATACAGCTGAAACATGTAGTTTAATTTTGCATGTACTTGAAGTATGGTTCTAATTTTAGCATGGGAGTTTAGGGTGTTACAATATCTCCCCCTTGGGGTTATTCGTCCCCGAATGAAAACTAATTAAGCTGAAGAGTTAGGGAAAGAGCTGCAATCCCAACACTAAATTTCTAGGGGCTGAATACTGACATGATAACTGAAACATGGACTGAATTTGAACTCGTGAATGTATGACATGACATGAGAGTAACTAGGTGATATGAGACAAAAAAAAATAATTAAGGGGAAACTATTACCTCATGCTTGAACAGAGTTCGAACAGAAAAGATGGGAGTACTTGGTCATCATATCTACTTCTATTTCCCAAGTAACTCCCTCAACAAGATGATTTTACCAAAGAACCTTTACCAAAGCAACCTCCTTATTCCTCAACTTACGACCCTGAAGGTCAAGAATCTCAATTGTGACCTCTTCGTAAGAGAGACTATCTTTCACATCCACACTATCTAAAGGAACAACTGATGTAGGATTACCAATGTACTTCTTTAACTGAGACACATGAAAGACTGGATGCACTGACGCTATGTTTGTGGGCAAATCCAACTCATACGCTACATTGCCAAAATGATCCATAATCTTATAAGGACCTACATAGTAGGACTGATTTTCCCTTTCTTACCAAACCTCATGACCCCTTTCATTGGTGAAATTTTCAAGTAGATAAAATCACCAATAGTGAACTCAAGTTCCCTCCTCCTCATATCTGCATATGATTTATGACGACTTTGGGCAATTTTTAGTCTTTCTCTAATCAACTGGACTTTCTCCATAGCTTCATGGACTGAATCAGGCCCTATCAATGTAGCTTCACCAACCTCAAACCAATCAATAGGAGATCTACATCTCTTACTATAAAGTGCTTCGAACGGGGCCATCTAAATACTAGAATAATAACTGTTATGATAAGCAAACTCAATCAAAGGCAAATGATCATCCCAATTACCTTTGAAATTGTTACACATTCCCTCAGCATATCCTCTAAAGTTTGAATGGTCCGCTTTGCTTGACCATCTATCTGCGGGTGAAAAGTTGTACTGAGGTGAACTTGGGTACCAAGACCCTTCTAAAATGTCTTCCAGAACTGAGAGGTAAACTGAGTATCCCTATCTGAAATGATGGTCAAAGGGACACCATGTAACTTCACTAATTCTCGAAGATAGAGTCTAGCATAATCCACGAATGAGTTTGAGGTGTTAGCTGGTAGAAAATGGGCTGACTTAGTCATTTGATCTACAATAACCCAAATAGAATCATGTTGTCGGCTAGTATGAGGCAACCCTGTAATAAAATCCATATTCACCACTTCCCACTTTCAAGTAGGAATACTGATATCCTGAAGCTTACCACTAGGTCTTTGGTGCTCAACCTTAACCTGCTGGCAATTTGGACACTTAGCCACAAATTTTGCGATATCCTTCTTCTTTCCATTCCATCAATAGACTTTCCATAGATCACGGTACATCTTAGTGGCTCCTGGGTGAATAGAATATCGAGAACTGTGAGCTTCTATTAGCATCCATTGTCTCAAGTCATCAACATCTGGAACACATAATCTACCATGACAACGAAGAACATCATCTTTCCCTTGGGAGAAAACCTCAACTTTCTGACTCTGGACTTCTTCTTTCAACTTATGCAAAATAGGATTACTATCTTGCTTTTCCTTCACCTCAGTTATTAATGAAGATTTCTAACCATTCTAAACCAAAATATTACCTTCGGCTGAATCAACCAACCGAACTCCCAATCTAGCAAGCTGTTGAACCTCAAGAAATAACCCTTTCTTCTCATCCTCAATATGAACAATGCTTTCCATGCACAATCTACTAAGAGTGTCGGCCACAACATTGGCTTTACCCAGATGGTATGAAATACTCATATCATAATCCCTCATCAACTCTATCCATCTCCTCTGACAAAGATTTAGATCTTTCTGACTGAACATATACTAAAGGCTCTTGTGATCAGTGAACACAACATGAACCCCATAAAGATAATGCCTCCAAATCTATAAGGCAAAAACGACAACTGCCAACTTAAGATCATGAGTTGGGTAATTCTTCTCATGAGGCTTAAGCTGTCTAAAGTCATATGTTATAACCTCGCCATGCTGCATCAACACATAACCAAGGCTAACTCTGAAAGGATTACAATAAACCACAAAACCATCTAAACCCTCTGGCAGAGTCAAAACTAGAGTGGAGGTGAGTCGAGTTCTTCAACTCCTGAAAACTCTTGCAAGAATCAGACCACTGAAACTTGACTTTCTTCTAAGTTAATCTGGACATGGGGGAAGCAATAGAGGGAAATACCTCAACAAACCATCTGTAATAATCGGCTAAACCCAAGAAACTTCTGATATATGATGGAGAGATGGGTCAATTTCTTGCTGCTTTGGTCTTTTGAGGATCAACCCTAATGCCTTCACCGAAAATGATATGACTAAGGAATGCTACAAATTTCAACTAGAATTCACACTTACTAAACTTCTCGAATAACTAGCGATTTTTGAGAGTCTTCAAGACAATCCTCAAATTGTCTGCATGTTCATCCTCACTCCGAGAATAAACGAGGATGTTATCAATAAAATTAATGATGAATATGTCCAAGTACTGCTTGAACACCCTATTCATCAAGTCCATAAAAGCTGCAAGAGCATTCGTTAGTCCAAAAGACATAACAACAAATTTGAAGTGTCCATACTGAGTTCTGAAGGTTGTCTTTGGAATGCCACATTCTCTGACTCTGAGCTAATGATAGCCAGATCTGAGGTCTATCTTAGAGAAACAATTGTCACCCTGAAGTTGGTCGAATAATTCATCAATCCTGGGGACGAGATACTTATTCTTGACTGTGACTTTCTTCAATTGACTATAGTCGATGCACATTCTAAGAGAATCGTATTTCTTTCGTACAAAAAGAACTGGAGCACCCCATAGAGAGATCTGGGCTTGATGAAACCCTTGTCTAGAAGATCTTTTAACTTCTCCTTTAATTCTTTAAGCTCAGCTGGAGTCATTCTGTAAGGTGGAATTATGATCGGCTGGATATATGATGATACAAGAAAGAAGACGCAGAAGCTAAAAGAACAAAGAAAACAAAAAATAAGATAAACAAAGATAAAAGGGATAAAGAGGTAGACACAAAAATGGAATCAAAGGCAACCAATTCTATAAAAAGAAAAGACCTCCTTCAAATATCCAAATAAGCACCTAAACCTATGAGAAAGACCTCAAGGGAATTAGATTCCCAAGCAACCCTCCTTTCTAAACTTGAAACAATCAAAAGCTTCAACAAGCTCTCAAACTCTCAAAAGAGTATCTAGTTTTTATATTCAATCAGCATCAAAATCATCCCTTTCTAAAATGAACTATGCTCCACTATTTATAGACTAGACTACTAATTACAAAAATACCCTTAATGAATTAAGGGTCTTCTTAGTCAAGAGGCTTGCATTTAAATAAAAGTCACTTTGCGTACATAACCTCTTTTCCTTTCTTCAAGTAGTCTTCCTTTTGGAGCCTTGTACTTCCATTTTAGCACGTTCCTAAGCTTCGATCCCTTGTTCCAAACTCCTTTCAAGCTTCCAAATTACTGACTCAATTCAAATTTTTTGAACTTTTTATCTTGGCTTGGCGTACATGCATCATTCTCCCTTTCTTGAAAAGAATTCGTCCTTGAATCCAAACCTAGCAAAACCATAGGGAAAATAAATAACAACAAGGACCTCATGGCATGAGGGTTAGTGTTAGTGGAAAGAATTCTACCAACACGCCAAGGATACACAAACTTATTATATAACCAAGCATCAACTATTCTCATCAAAAACAATCTTTCAAATGTAGCATGAAATACTTGGCTATTCCAAAAATTGAGAAATAAGGATATCACAAAAGAACCAATGGTTTCAAAATAGCATGCAAGTAATTTCACATTGATTCTATTAGACATGTAACTAACTTGATCCTCTATTTCCAACTTATACCACCTCCAAGATAGTACCATGACCAATCACACACTTTCTAAGTGTCACCTAGGTCAAAAGGAAAGAATATAATGCATCTTGATCAAGAAAATTGCCATTTGCCCCAAATAAACTCCTACCAACATACAATGTACCCTACCCACAAGCATGAGAATCATCATATGCAAATAGGTAGTAAAGAAGGTATCACACAAAATAACTTCATCTATGGTGTCCTTACATTTAAGATCATTAAAAGACTCACGAATATCAAACATAGTATCAAGAATTGGATCACTCAAAGAAGAAGTAGCAATTGGCAAACACACACCACCTTTCTTCTCAATAATCCACAATGGGTTATCATACAAAGTATAACCCTCAATAAGAGCTACATTACAATCACCATTCACACCACTAGGCACCAAATAAAGAGTGATCTCATTATCATCAAACAAGACATTAAACTTAAGGAGAGATGAATCAATGAAAGATGGAGAATTAAAACATGTAATCTCATTCTCAAAAGGATAAATGGCATATTTTAAGGTGGTTTCAATCACATGAGTTCTATTAGCAAAACAAGCAATAGGATTTTCCATAAGAGATATGCTCAAAGAATCACTTCTTTTCAAATGACCAACTTTATTAATGACATCACTAATTTGAGGCTCAATAATCAAATCAAAAAATCCCTCAATTAGTGAAGTAGAATCACAAACAAGTTGATCAATATAAATTTCACATGACAGCAAATCACAAGTGCCAACACTAGGTAGACACAAATCATTCTTGCAAGAAGAATTGATTCGGTCATCAATAGGATCAACTAGTGTATGAATACTCTCAACAATTAAATTATCTATATATGAAAAAGAATCACATGACAATGTTCCATCAAGAAAATCACAAGGAACAACACTAAGTGGACACAAATAGATCTTGCAAGAAGAATCAATTCGGTCATCAATATGATCAACTAGTGTATGAACACTCTCAACAAATACATTATCATTATGTTTCAAGGAATCATTAAGCTCACACGAAGACAAGCAATCACTCGCACTTTGTTCATTGGTAAATTTTAAAGTGTCGAATTTTGCTAATTTACCTTGAAGCTCACAAGAAAGATCCTCTTTGCCTTGTATTCCTCCATTTGCCATGTTTGTACCTATATAAGAGTCCTTACAAAGAGAAGAAATGCCTAAAGTTCCTTGATAAGTATTAGGAAAAGTAGGTGGAAAGTGAAGTTGCAATTGATTTATTCGAGTACTCAATCGATCCAACCGTCCTTCCATTCGGGTAGAGAGAGTGGTGAACAAGTTTAACAATTCACCTAAAGTGGGTTCCCCGGTGGGAACTTGGCTTTCCTTTTCATGACCCTCCATTGGTACCTATAGAAGTCACTCAACCAAAGCAATAAAACACAGTGGGTTAGTTTAAAAAAAACGCCCACAATCACTCAAGAAATCACACCTTTGTTTTCCTCACAAATTGCTTCGGCCAATGATTGTATCTTGTTTAGTCCGATGAGTTGCAAGTGTCCAATCTCTACTTGAGGTCAAGAATGGATTCTTGTTAACTCGAGAAAGAAAGTGCAAAAGCTAAGGATGAGAACCAAGAAGTTTTCAAGGGAAAATAAAGAAGAAAAGCTAAAAGAAAGTAGCACGAAAAAAATTAGACTCAAAAACAAAGTAACAAAAGTAGAAGGAATTACTTGTTGTTACTTAGTATGAAGGATCAAAGAAGAGAATTTGATGTTTAAAACTTGTTAACAAGTGATTAAAGCTATTAATTACTTGTTAAATAGTTGAGGAATCAAAAGAGAAAGAGAACAAAAAAAGAATCACAAAATTTGGACACTTAGAAAAATTTTTAGGTCCAAAAAGCTTGAGGACCCCCCCCCAAAAAAACTAAGTGTCAAAACCTGCAATTCCAGCTCCCTGAAACTGTCCAACACGCGCTGCTGACGTGACAAATTTTTATTTTTATTTTTTTAATTTTTTTTTCACAAATGGACCTACAAACACTTTGATTAACTTTGACCTAAATTTTTTTGGATCAAAGTATACTTTTGATACCTTCTTCTTCAAGAACAATATGAAGAAGCTCAAGAACACAAGAAAAAACTTCAATCTTCAAATGCTCATAACTTCTTCGTTTTTGCTCCAAATTCAATGAAATTTTTGCCCACGTGTTCCTTTCAATGCTACGAAACCCCCCCACTAATTTTTAGCTTTCAAAACCAAGCCAAAAATAAACTCATTTTTCACACGAAGTTTTAAAAACTCAAAACCCTTTAATGGTATGTTCAATTCTACAACTCCGAATTGAACAAAATTTGAGATCTAGACTCACAAGACATTAGAAAATCAAGATCTAATATCAAAAACAACAAATCAAAACAAAAAAAATTTTGATTTTTTTTTTTGGATTTTTGAAGAAATTAAAATCTCAAGGGTAGATTTGTGGAAACAAATCTAAACCTGGCTCTGATACCAAATGATACAAGAAAGAAGATGTGGAAGCTAAAAGAACAAAGAAAACAAAGAAATAAGATAAATAAAGATAAAAGGGATAAAGAGCTAGACACAAAAATGGAATCAAAGGCAACCAATTCTTTAAAAAGAAAAGACCTCCTTCAAATATCCATATAAGCACCTAAACCTATGAGAAAGATCTCAAGGGAATTAGATTTCCAAGCAACCCTCCTTTCTAAACTTGAAACAATCGAAAGCTTCAACAAGCTCTCAAACTCTCAAAAGAGTATCTAGTTTTCATATTCAATCAACATCAAAATCATCCCCTTCTAAAATGAACTATGCTCCACTATTTATAGACTAAACTACTAATGACAAAAATACCCTTAATGAATTAAGGGTCTTCTTAATCAAGAGGCTTGCATTTAAATAATAACCATTTTGCGTACATAGCCTCTTTTCTTTTCTTCGAGTAGTCTTCCTCTTGGAGCCTTACAGTTCCATTTTAGCACGTTCCTAAGCTTCAATCCATTGTTCCAAACTCCTTTCAAGCCTCTAAAGTATTGACTCAGTTCAAAGTTTTTGAACTTTTTATCTTGGCTTGGCGTACATGCATCATCTGGAAGGTGATATATTCCGAAGTCAATTTCCCGCTCGGGAGAAACTCGGAGTAGATCTTCTAGAAACACATCTGAAAACTCATTTACCTTCGGAACTGACTCAAGAGTTGGGGTCTTGGACTTTGAATCCATAACCCAAACAAGATGATAGATGCACCCTTTGGAAATTATTTTTCTAGCCTTAAGGTAAGAGAGAAACCGACCTATAGGCACTGAAGTATTACCTTTCCTCTCTATGACTGCCTTATTTGGAAACTAAAATTGGACTACTCTATTTCTACAATCAATAGAAACGTAGCAAGAGTGGAGCCAATCCATGCCAAGAATGGATCAACTGAGGTGACTTTATGTGAAATGGTGACTGGGCAATTTCTTTATACTCATCTAGCTATGACTGAATCACCAAATAGAGTATAGAATGAGAAGGTTTCTACAAGTATTTTAGGACTGACATCGAAGTCTACAGCTGTCACGCCCCGAATCCCAACGAGGCGTGATTGGCACCCGAAGCCGATATGGCCCGAGAGAACCAACCTTTGCTCATGAACATTTGCATACATAACCTCATATGAATCTTATTACACCTTGTGCAACTATGCGGAAGTCATAGACATGAAAATATAAGTCATAGCTATGTATTTAAAACTTGGCCATTTGAGCCATCAAGTCAAAACGACATGTACCTTCACATTTATACACCCACATCCGTCTACAAAAACCTCTAACAAAATGCATTGACCAAAATGAACTAAAAGTCGGGACAAGTCCCCACTTTATACAACATGTACAAAATCAAAACACATGTACAACAGTGACTCGGAGAAGCCCCGAACTAACTGGAGCTCACCAAAGATCTGCAACACTGACAATCTACTGTGGAGGTCTACTAGGACCTGAGCTTGCAGCAAGTAAGGTAAATCCCCCGAGGGGGTCAGTACGAAGAATGTACTGAGTATGTAAGGCTCAAATAAAACTGTAAGATATGAAAAATATGTCAAGAACTCAAGTTCAAATGCATAACCAATATAGATAAGTCACAATGTAGATGAGTCACTATTCAGTACTTTTGGAATTCATGTACATTACATTCTTTCTTTCTCTTGCCTTTACTTTACTTTAATTTGTACATCACTCATAATCTTTCTGGGCCCACATCATGCAGGTATTCTTTTCACCCCATGGATAACATATCATCGTCATGCAGGTATTCTTTTCACCCCATGGATAAAATCATATCCTCATGCGGGTGTTCTTGCACCCCATGGATAAATGGCCATCATCACGCGGGTATTTGCACCCCGTGGATAAACTATCATCATCATGCGGGTATTTGTACCCCATGGATAACACCCATGAACACAATCAATATGCATTACTTCATTCTTACTTCATTTCTTTACTTTTGAGATTGGTACTGCAATCACTTGTGAGAGATTGATACTTTTGATACTCATAACTTTACTAGAAGCTTTGGATCCATAATCAATGAGTGAGAGACATATGAATAACTTGGCAATATGACATTTTTGGAAACATAGCCGTCATGGAAACATA
This sequence comes from Capsicum rhomboideum, assembly GCA_031232105.1. Taxonomy (NCBI): domain Eukaryota; kingdom Viridiplantae; phylum Streptophyta; class Magnoliopsida; order Solanales; family Solanaceae; genus Capsicum; species Capsicum rhomboideum. The sequence goes on along the minus strand of CP124708.1, from coordinate 47,219,714 downwards.
ACACTATTGGAACCATTTGGACAATAATCATTGAGCAAGATACATGAGTACATGCATTATTGGAACATTGGATCATGACACTATTTGAGATTTTGGAACATTAACCATGAATATGAGACGTGAGATTTACTAATGACCAATGAATAGGAATTATATTACAATGATCATAGATAACCGGATATGGGATACCTTAGCACATTTCGGGATGAAACAAGCGTAATGTCAATGTGACTACTAATTTCCGCAGAAAGATACGGACAAAGTAACCTTACATACCTTATCCTCCCAATGTAAGTACACAACCAAATAGGTGAGCGCAATAATTTCGCTCCCTCTTTATGTTTCACTCTACATCACAAGTATGATGGAACCAACATTAAACACCAACTACCTTACAATTGCATACAATAACAATAAGTCACATGTTTGGATTTAACATGTTATTTCTTTCTCTACGATACCATTTACGGCATGGTCATATCAATAATACCACAACATGCCCAACATTGACCAAAGTATCATAAACCACTAGTATGTCACACCAAGTTCATACTTTCCACCCTTCATCATCACCACATCATAATTATACCATCAATTACTTTACAAATGCATATCATGTCAATGAGTTACATGTTTGCTTTTAAACATGCCATTTCCCCTTGACAATACCATTTATGAAATTATCTTACCAAAAATCCCAAAATATTCACAACATTGACCAATACATGATAATCAATACATTTCACCACAACACTTCTCCTTTACCCTTTCTTAGCCACACCACATCACAAATAATCCATTAACTTACCATAATACACCTCATAGCACATATCGGCCAAAATCCCACAATATACACTTATAGAAAAATAACAAGTTTAATCACGAAATAACACCATATATGTTCATATTTTATCCATACCATGCTTTTTCATCAAAGGCACAAGTCCTAATTCAAGCTTGAATCTCATGGATCACAAATCTTATACAAAAACACCAAATACCATATCCATCATTTCCAAGCGTGACCAACTTGATATACATAATCTCCCATGCATATAAGATGTTAAAGTACAAGAATAATCACTTACCCAAGCTTGGAATATGGTGATCTTGTCCAAAAATGCCTTAGGGTTTTTGGGAGTCAAAGAAGTGTTCTTGAGATTTCTCTAGAAAAAGATAGAAAAAGCATGTGTGTTTCTCTTCAATAAAATCAGAATTTTGCCCCTTTATATAGGCCCTTAATTTTCATCCTTATCCACTCTTGGCATTTAATGCAATGTGTTTCATTAGTCAATGGAAGAATGGGTCATTTGACCCATTCTTGGCCCATGTTTTCTTTCTCATTTTGGGCCCTTTTTGGCCCAATTCACTTAATCCAATAAAATCAATAATTTCTCATGTTTAATTCATTCCATAAGAGTTACAACAATATTCCCACTCATTAAATTCATACTCGTAGCCTCGATTTCGAAAACAAGCAATTCTAGCCACGTATGGCTTATTTTGGCTATAAGGGTAAAATCGTCATTTTGGCTCCAAATTCGTTCTCGAGTAATTGTATCATACCAATATAATATTTCACTCATTTCATGTATATTCTCGTGGTTGTAGAATAAACGGGGCAAAAATCGGCTCGGTACGACCCCGGATACCCTTGGGACTTAGAAATTTCCAACTTTCGAAAAAGTGGAAAAACCAGCGTGGCACGCCCCTGGGCGCCCCAACTTGCTACCTCTGGGCTAAAAATTTATCCCAGAGCAGCATGGAACGGTCCCAAATGCACCCCATACTTAGTTTTTTTGAAAATTCCATGTTTCGACTTCTCTTTGCGGGTTTGGTTAGATACTTCAAGTCCTATTCTTTAACTTACTTCTTAACCTTAATATACTTTGTTTAGGGGTACTCTTTGCCTCATTTTTAACCCCACAAATGTTCCACAAAAATCCTGAAACACCTCATATGAAGGTTTAATCACATATACGAGGGCCAAATTCAATTATCTCACCAATAGCATTACAAAAGACGTATGTATGGATCTCGACACCTAAGGAAGCATTGCTCAACATCGTCAAGTAGGGTTAGGAAGGTACGGGGTGTTACAACAGCTATGTAAGAAGTCACGAAAGAAAATGTGGCTCCGGGATCTAATAATGCATAAACATGAATATGAAAGACCTGTAATATACCAGTGACTATATCATGAGAACTCTCCTGATCCTATGGGGTCTGAAGGGCATAAAACTTATTTTGATACTGCCCACAAGCTGCACTAGATGAGGCACACTGCTAAGTTGGGCGACCTGCTGGAGTTGCTGCAGAGTTAGACTGATTCTATTGATGAGTATCTCTACCTCTCTGCGAAGCCACTAGAAACTTTCTCAATTTGTGGCCTGGCTTACCACACCCAAAACAAGCATCACTGCCAGCCATGCACTCACCCTTGTGGTTTTTACCACACTTCTTGCAAAAAAGATTAGTACGACAACTAGTAACACTGCCTTGCGACTTAGAGCCTGGTGCCCTATCCCGATTATCCTACCTGAACTTAGGCACCGGAGAACTAGTAGATGATGAAGCTGGAGATGAAGATTTATAGTGGAACTGAGAATGATTACCACCATCTGACCTCTGCTGAGAGAAATTATAATTACATGTTCTAGCCCTCTTGTTCCCCCTTTCCTTTTCCTTAATCTTTTCTTCCTCAATCTGTTGAGCATGAACCATCAACCTGGAGATGACCATCTCTTTAACCAACATAGTAGTCCTGCACTCTTTGACCACATCCTCAGAAACACCGGACACAAACTTACTCATACGGGCCCTGGAGTCAGCAACCATGGCTGGAGCATACTTTGGAAGCTGAGTAAATTTAAGAGAATACTCCGTCACACTCATGTTACCCTACTTCAGATTAATGAACTCCTGAAACTTGGCTTCCCTCAACTAAAGTGGGAAAAATCTATCCATGAAAGTAGTAACAAACTCATCCCACTTCACTGGTTCTGCATCTGCACCTGTATCCTCTTTCCACTGCTTACACCAAGTGTGAACCACTCCTTATAACTGATAAACTGCCAAGTCAGCACTTTCAATTGGAGTTACACCCATGATCTTAGTAAATTTTTGAATACTATCCAAGAAATCTTGAGGATCCTCTTTAGACTTAGACCCAAAGAACACCAAAATATTCATCCGAGTAAAGTCTCAAACTCTGGTGCTGCCGTATTCACTGTTGGGTTGGATGGTGCCACAGCCTACCGATTATTCGGGGTGGTCATGGACTGGGCTAATGCTATGAAGGTAACCCTGAATTTAGCAGGGAGACATTTTCATTAAGAGGGTTTGCTGGAGCCGGTGGAGCTTGCTGATTTCCATTCCCGTTGCCATTACCATTTTGCTTTCGATTAGTTCTCTTGGGAGGCATTTTCTGTAAACGTGTAGAGCACGAGTTAGAATAAAGTATTTAAATAGAGTTTATACTTTATCACACGATATGAGCTTGAAAGAAATAAAACCTTTCCTAAAATGTTTCATAGCCTCTCACTCATAAGTGTAGCACACTTCACACCCATGAATAAGACTCTACTTAATGCGTCTTTTAGACACCCTAGGACACTTTAAACCTAATACTCTGATACCAAGTTTTTTACGATCCGAGACTATCCCCTAGTCATAATAGGGTGCTTAGAGTAACAAGTGACCCAAGCTAACCCATGGAATGGCATGGAACTAAGAATACTATATAAAACTGAATATCACTGTACGGAAGCTAAATTCTGAATGATGAAATAATTAACAAATAATAATGTTTGGGTTAAACCACAAAAGCTGAACACCTAACTATATATTTGAAAGCCTCTAACAAGATAAGTTATTGGGACCTGCCCGCAGCTAACTCCAACTGTCTGAAATTGAAATGAAATAAAATAAAATACTGATACTAGTCCTTGAATAATGAGGACTCACTAAAGTACTATTGCTGATATAGTAGAAGGTTGTTCTAAGCGCGATCCGAATGCTGAGCATCAGAACCTATATTCTAAAATAATATAGCGTAAGAAAAAGTATACGATCAGTACTTTGAATGTACTGAGTATGTGAGATAGAAAATAACTAATATAAGCTGAACATGATGCATGTGACATGGTAAACTGATGCAATATCAAGTAATGAACATGTTCTGTAAGATAAGCTGAATAATTATATACAAGGTCATGCAGTATCTGAGTCTGAACCATGAACTGTGGACTGTGGGAGCTATCATTAACCGACAAAACCCCAATATGAGCTAATCGGGGTCCAACCTATAACCCCAGTTGGAAGGGTATTCAGTACCTTATCAAGGGTATGAATACTGACTGATGTCCAAACAGACTAAGGTGTCAAGCCTGGTCTGACGGGTGACCCTTTAGAACCTACGGTGGCACCATAGTTCTGGGCCTTAGGAACTTTTCCTAATTATCTCAGCCTAAATGACGGGTTAGCCTTCATTCCTACGTCCTCTTGGTGCTAGATGCTACTCCCAACTGAATGACACTTACAACTGAAATGCTTAATAATATAAATATTCTAAAAACTGGAAATAAATGCATTATCTGAAACCATTGAAAACATGTAAACTGGAGGATTAATACTCGTAAGTATATGAGTGAAATCCTAGGCATTGGGTGTTCATAAGCCACCATCTCTGAATAATGTAGCTATCATGACAATTTAATAAACGAAGTGAATTCAAGGAATTTAATAACTCAAGTCCATAAAATAGGGATTTCATAATATATTAGGGTTTATAATCTTGAACATGTAATGGTACTGAAATTCATGTTAAAACATGGGTTTATAACACAATGATATCAAGAAGCTGGAATATCAAGGAATTTACAACATTCATGAACCCTAATGCTTTGAGAAAGGAACTAAACTGAGGATTTGAGTTAACTTTGGGACTCAATGGGTGAAAGGAGACCCATTGATGAAATCCCACATACCTGGAGATGAAACCCTTGAAGAAATCACTGGAATTGAGAGCTTGAAATTTAAAACCCTAACTCTTTTTTGGGGAAAGGAAATCGCCTCTTTTGCTCTAAAATTTCCAAGTGTCTAGCGTTTTCTATGTAATGTGGGCTTAGAGTAATATTATGCTTAATAATCAATTGTGAAATAACTTAAACGATGTAGTTTTGATGTTACAAGATTAGGAAAAGACTAGTGTGCCCTTTTAAATTCGTGACTGAAAAGCTGCAGGAATGGACATACGGGACTGCCCCACTATTGTAGGTCCCACTTACAATCGTGGGTTGTGTTTGTAGTTGGGTACTAAACATGAGGATTCTTTGGATATGATCAGATGAGTCATGGTATAATCGTGGGACCCACCTACGATAGTACCTTGGTTCTTAGGTTGTGGGTTCTAACCGGATTGACTTTTGGAGTCAAGATTACCTAAGATCGTGGTTTCTAACTACGGTTTTTGTACCCTTTCATGGTTAGAAGGTATACATATCAACTTGTAGGTTTTTGGGGCTATTTAGATCAGACGAGAGCATGGTACGATCGTACAATGTAACCACTATCATACCTATGCTCGTAGGTTCTCACTGCTGGACAGTGCTTCACTAAAATTGCCATTACCTTTTACTTTACTATTGGATTTAGGTAAATCTTGGTGCGTTAGAAAGGTAATCCAAATATCTATTATTTTGTGGGTTTGAGCTTAGAAATTCATCAGAACATAAGAGTTATGCTCGTTTGAAGTTGACTATAGCAAGATTCTTCACAAGAAAACCACCTATAAGGAAGGATTCAACTTGGCTATGAGCTAGGAGTTACTTGTGGCCTTAATACATGTCCAAATCATTTATAATATAGCTGAAACATGTAGCTTAATTTTACTTTTACTTGAAGCATGGTTCTAATCTTAGCTTGGAATTTTTGAGGTGTTACAACCGACTTGCTTTGCTAGTTTTTGGACAGGGTTTGGGTGATTCAGGATAGGCTTCGGGAAGCCTAGAGTATGCAAAAGAGTTATATTGACCGCAAGCTTAGTGCCTTAAAGTTTGGGACTGGTGATTGAGTCTTTCTTTGAGTGTTGTCCATGAAGGTCTTGATGAGGTTGGGGAAGAGAAGTAGCTCAGCCCCAGATATGTCGGGCTATTTGAAATTCTTCGGACAGTTGGGGAGGTAGCTTATGAGTTAGCCTTTCCTCCAGACTTTTCAGTCGTTCATTCAGTTTTTCATGTATCTATGTTGCAACACTATATTTTGGATGAGTCTCATGTGCTTCGTTAGGATTCGGTTTAGTTGGATGAGAGGTTGACCTTTTTAGAGGAGCCAATTTTCATATTAGCTAGGGATGTTAGATGATTGCGTTCTAGAGATATTCCTGTGGTTAAGGTTCAGTTGAGCCACCATCCCATTAAGGAGGCTACTTGGGAGGTCGAGTCTGACATGTGTAGTAGTTACCCCCAGCTCTTTGTCGATTTAGGTACTTTAGTGCTTTTAGTTCGAGGACGAACTAGAGTCTTAGTGGTGGATACTATAACAACCTGATATGTGAAAATTCCCTTTTTATGTGATTTGATAATTTTTCCCTCCCCCATTTTTGTTACATATTGGTTTTGGGGGGTAGGGATAGTTGGCACGATTCCCAATGCTTTTGAGAATGATTTGGGAGAGTTTGAGGCTCTTAGAGGCTTAAAAAGTCACTAGTTTGACTTCGGTCAATATTTTTGTATTTCGAGTGCCAGATGATGATTTGTATAGTTTCATTAGATTTGGAATGTTGAATTTGGGTTAGTAGCGGGGTTGGTTCAGGTTCGAAACTTTTAATTTGCATTTCGATCCTTCATTTGGAAAAATGGTGAAATTTGCCTAAAGGGAGGTCCCGGGGGTTAATTTGGTGAAAACGATTCTTTTTCGAAAAATTGATGTTTCCATTGAGTCCAAAACATCAAAAATAGCTTAGTAGAATATATGGTTTGCTCTAGTGGGATCCCGAATGAATCCCGAGGGTCTGTTCAAAGATATTTCTTTACTTGGAAAGTCTGCTGGTATAGTATTTTCTAGTACATCAGGCCCTTCATTGCTATTTCGTGGCCACATGTCATGATCACGGGCCTCGATGACAGCCTATATCGCTATCGCGTGGTGGTGGTACAGCAATCACAATGGAATAATCAGTGGATTGGGTTGGGTTGATTCATCGCGATCGCGAGGCCCAGCAGGTTAATTTTTGGTCAACATTGACCCTCGCGATCACTAGGTGGGTTCCATAATCACGAGGTACTATTTATAGAACTGTATAAATACCTCTTTTTCGTGAATTCTACCACTTTTTGACCTTCAAGCTTCGGGAATAGGCGACTTCTAGAGTTTTTATCACCATTCTTACTTGAATAAGTTTCTAATTCATCTTTCCCTCACTTTCTATTGATTATATCCTCAAAAAAACTCTTAAATCTTGATTTTAAAATGGGGTTTTGAGAATTTCGCCTGTAAAGCTTAAAAATGATTTTTCTTCGATTCGGACCTCATTTTCAACTCATTTTCGCATGGGTTTTCAACTGTAGATTCCTATAAACTTGGAGAGTGTATTTCTAAAATAAAATATCAGTTTTACCTCTTTCGTTTTCAAACCCATTTTTCGAACCCCTTTTTGAAACCGTCTTAAAAATAGTCAATATGGGTATCATGAGCTTTCTTTTAACGCATAGATGTTATATTTATATGTCTTAGTTGATTCTGAGGCCATTCAAAAGGGGAAGGATCCATGTTGAAGTACTTTAGGCTTGGATTTTGACGCTTCGATGTAGGTTATAGCTTAACTTTATTCAGACTGGGCAAAACATGATATGTGTTTGGGAAAATAAATATGGGAATTGTATTTCGAGATTATTATTACTATTGTGTGCCCGTGTTGGGGTTTATATTCATGTTGTTGCTTACTTGTGACATCTATATTGTTGTTGCCCTTGTGGGGGCTTTATTTAACATCATTGGCCTTGTTTGTGTATTTAAATGCCTTTATTCTTAATGTGATGTCGTCCGGGGGCTTGAATAGATATTATAGGCCTCATTAGGCATTGTTTGCCTTTATCATGTTATAAATACCCGAATCATAGGTTGATTTGGTATTAATGATGTCTTACATGCATGTTTATTCCGATGGTGCCCAACTAGAACTGATATCATGAATTATTGACATACTGAGTTGATTCTGGGCTCACTTATACACCTATCAAATAGATTCATTAGATTCATATTGATTTGATTGTGAGCATTATATCCTCATTTCATGTATATATATTTATGAGATATCGGTACCATTGAGGAACACTGTTTTGAAAGGAATTGAAATATTGTCACAAAAAGGTAATCTGAGAACACAAGACGGAAAGGTAAGTTGAGATTTTGAGATAGTATACGGGTTGCGAACCCCCCATGGGTCCTATTTTAGATGCAATGTGTATATGGAAAGTCATACGATGAATTTCAAACTATTCTTTTCATCATTCATTGCATTGCATTTGCATATGCATTTTCTATGTTTCTTTTACGTATTTTCTTGACATGTAATCAGTTTCTATGTACCTTAGTGAACACCTGCTTCTATTTATTTTGTATATCTATATTAGAATTGTTAGTGGAGACGGTGTGAGCTACCGTTTGGAAACTTTTCTATTTGCAGGTGGCGTGCTCATAGTATTTGTTTACTTGTATTATTTTCTACTTTACTCAGTCGGCCTATGATACCTACTTAGTATGAGTACGAGGTACGGTAGTGGAGTTCTTGCTTATCAGAGTTGGTGATACAGGTATTGGCATGCTCGAGGGTTCCAGAGTTAGCTCCAAACCTCTTCTTATCTATCTATATGTCTTTATTAATTTTCAGAGACAGACATTGTATTTTTCATATTTCTTGAGTTGTATTTAGATGCTCTACACTTATGACACTAGATGTTTGGGATTTTATAGTATTTATTTAGACTTCCGCTATGTTTTGTACATGTGTTGACCTGACTTAATTCTAGAAGTCTCGTTTATTCCTATTTTTAGCTACTTTTCAATTTTTCTTCTTTTTTTGGGCGATTAGATTATCTATCAAGGTTGGGTCAGGTAGATGTCATCATGACCTCAACTTTTGGGTCGTGACGTACCATGTAAGAGTTATGTAGCCAGTGTGTTGGAGGCTGAAACTCTAAGACAATGAGTTGAATCCTTTTTGGGTAGTCTTTGGATTTTGTTATTATTATTATGTAAGTACATGCATGTCATGCACTGCAAACCAATCATATTAATTGACTGGCTTGGCCTTATATTATTTTTAGCTGCTTTATCAAATTTGCAAATAGTAAGCATATTAGAAAGACGTGTAACACCCAGTACTCTGCATATATTAGTTCCACTCATATGTCATTCGATGTAGCCTTATTTTATAGGTGAGAGACCAAGTTTCTTATGCGAGTAGTGATGGTTTAAGAACAGGTTTGGATGGTATTGGAATACTCCAAATATTTTAGCATGTATACACCAAGTTAACCCCAATGAAAGTAGTTGAACTCGAGATAATAAGTTGGTGTTTGAGTTTAAGGTTAAAGTGGCCAAGTATATATGATGCTAAATTAAAGTAAAGGAATCAAGATTTGAAAAATGGAGTAAAATAAGTGATGTGCTTGCTTGACTTAATTAAGCTAGTAGGTGACAAGTAGGTGCATTACCTACCTTGACTTATTGACCAGCCTAAAGAACTAAGTATGTGCATCACCTACTTAGGATTGTTAACCACCTTAAAGGGTCAAGAAGGTAATTAGGCGCTTGGACCTTTTTGACCAAATTATTGCCCAAATTAAGAGCATAATTCTGGCCCATACTGAAAGAGAGAAAAGAAGAAGAATGGACAGCCAAGGCCCAATAGTTTCAGATCCGTAAAGGCCCAAGTATAATGGGAAAGTAGGTGGATCACCTACTAGACCATTTTTGGCTCAAAATAAGCCAACAGAGTCGACCAAAAAAGGGTCCCTTTAAAGGGATTAAGATCAACTCCTTTCACTCATTTTAACTTGTGAGAAAAATCAAATTTCTCAAGTCTCTCTCTTATCTTTATGCAGCATCCCTAAAAGACCTCTAGGGTTCTTAGGATTTACCCTCATATTTGCAAGCCAAGGTAAGTGAAATTACTTATTATTTTAGCTTGATTTTTTATGGGAAACTAGGAAATCATGTTGTTTATGCTTAAGATATAGGGCTGCTTTTCCTCCATGTTGGCTTCCCCATGTCTCTTGGTTATTAAAAGATCTTATTCTTTTTTGTGGTTAACTTTGAAGGTAATTCAAGCTCTTGAAGAAGTGCAAAGTTAGAGAATAAATTCCAAGAAATTAAGGTAAGGCTACTGCCCATTTATGCTCCTCCTTATATCCAATATTAGTTGGAGAATTCTATATGTATTTTGTGAAGATATATGGGAGCCTGATTAGAACCTTAAGTTCAATAATATCCTATTATGATGAAGGAATTTTTGGTCTATTTTAGGGACTTTAATGTGTGTATATGTTAGGGAGAACTTGGTTGGTGTTGGAAAAGGATGTAACTAGCTTGTATTGAATTATATACTGAGGGTGTGGTGATACACCTCCGAACTAAATATTGTGTAAGCTAACTGCCCACTCCGCTTTGTATACTGTTTTGAGGGTGCAATGAATCTAAAGTTGTTTTTGGGACCTTATAAGAATTTATATGGTATGTGAATATAATTTGAGGAACACCCTTGGATTAATTAATTATGGGCTTACTGCCCGGCTACTATTTGGGTTTTAAGCAGCCTAAATGCGTTGATTAGCTACTAAATATTAGTTTTATCACTTATTTTATTCTAGAGAAGCAATCCGAAAGGCAGGAGGTTAATTTAGAGTAATAGAGGAGTTGTACAACAAGGTATGTAAGGCTATTCAATTCTATGTTCATTGGCATGAAATGTAATACATGCGTTACAAAGTGAGATTTCTAAGTACTCCTCCTAGTAAAAGATAAATAGTGGCAGCATACCATCTCCAATTTAGCCAATGGTCTTGTTCCCGCTCCTTAGTGTGTTAGAATACTTCAACATGTGTTTATTATTAGATCTGCTTATTTATTCTTCCAAGAACTAGTATGTGAACGGTACTTTCAGCAGCAATCTTTGGAAACTCCCTGTTTAGTCAAGTGGAGTCTGTTGTGTCATTTAAGCTCCTAAATAATACATTGATGTTACATTTTCTCCCTATATCATTGTTTCTTCCTTAAATAAATATTCATATGTCTCTTACTAATAATCCATAGTCCAAAACTCAATAATGTTATGACCACCAAAAGAACAATCTCAAATATTAAAGAAATGATATAAAGTGAATCTGCCTATTGATGGGTGGATCCTAGGGGTGGAATGAACACCTAACATGGATCGATCCCAATTTATATTACGGGTGGTATCCTAGGGGTGAAAGGAAAGCCTAGCATGGGTCGATCCCAATTTGTGTATTTATGAGGACTGTATCTGTAACACCCCGTACATCCCCAACCCTCATTTGATGGATTGGTGACCTAGGACGTAGTTATAAACCTTAGCTTCTCAAGCACTAAGTACGTGTGTTGCATGGGTTTTGGATGAAACAAATGATATCGTACTAGACAATGTGACTAGACTTGCATATGAGGTGTTTTGTGACTTCGTGGAGAATTTGTGGGGTTAAAAACGAGGCTTGTAGGACCTCCAAACAAAGGATATTAAAGGTAAGAAGTAAGTTAAAGAATGGAACTTGAAGTATCTAACCAAATCCGCAAAGAAAAGTCGAAGAAATGATTTTTTTTTTAAAAAAGGGGTGGGGCGCGCCCAGGGGCGTGCCAGGCCACTCTGGGCTAAAATTTTTAGCCCACAGGCAGCAAGGTGGCGCGCCCCAGGGCGTACCAGGCTGCTTGTGCGCACCTTTCAAATGTTGGAGATTTTTCTAAGTCCCAAGGGTGCCCGGGGATGTACCGGGCCGATTTTTTCCACATTTCTTCTACAACCACGAGCATATACATGGAATAATTGAAGTATTATATTGTAATTCCATTTTGATAAGATTATTCTTGGATGATCCAAATGACGGTTTTACCCTTTTAGTCAAAATAAGCCATACGTGGCTAGATCGCTTGCTTTTGGGATTGAGGCTACAAATATAAATCCCGTGAGTGGGAATATAGTCGTAACCCGTATGAAATGATTTAAAAATGAGAAATTATTGATTTTATTGGGTTAAGTGAATTGGGCTCAATAAAAGGCCCAAAATAAAAAAGAAGACATGGGCCAAAATGGGTCAAATGACCCATTCATCCCTTGACCTTCTAGATATAGCATTAAATGCTATAAGAGTGGATAAGGATGGAATTGAGGGCTTATATAAAGTTCCAAAAATCTTATTTGTTATTCATTACAAACACGCATGCTTTTCTATCTTTTTCTAGACAATTCCAAGAAAACCTCTCTTGGCTCTTCAAACCCTAAGGCACTCTTTGGACAAGATCATCATATTCAAAGCTTGGTAAGTGATTATTCTTGTACTTTAAAATATTATAATCATGAGATATTATGTAGATCATGTTGGTTTTGGAAGTGTTGGACATGGCACTTTTGGTTTTTGTTAAAAAATGTGTCATCTTTATGAATTAAACTTGAAAGGTGACTTGTGGTTTTGATGAAAGTGCATGGTATGGATGAAATATTAACATGTATGGTGTGATTATGTTTCTAAACTTGTTATTTTTTCATACATGAAATTTATGGGATTTTGGCTGATATGTGATATGAGGTGTATTAAGGCGACTTAATGGATTAATTATGATATGGTGCTCATGAGAAAGTGTAAAGGAGAAACTTTGTTATGAAATACTATTGGTATATGAAATTGTGGTCAATGTATGGCATGATTGGAGTATTGTTGGTATGGCAATGCTGTAAATGGTATTGTAGAGAAGGAAATGACATTTTAAAGGCAAACATGTAACTCATTGTTGTCATATGCATTTGTAAGGTAGTTGGTGGTTAATGTTGGTTCCGTTATGTACTTGTGATGTAGAGTGAAACGTAAGGAAGGAGCGGAATTATTGTGATCACATATTGGATTGTGTATATATTGGGAAGATAAGGTATGTAAGGACTCTGTCCGTATCTTTCTACAACACTTAGTATTCACATTGACATTACACTTGTCCTTTTCCGAAATGTTCAAAGGTATTCCATTTTCGGGTATTAATCATTGTTACTCTCATATTCCTTATTCATTGATCAATAGTGATTTAAATGACTCATGTTCTTTGGTTAATGTTCCAAGTTCCAATAATGTTACAATTATCAAAAGTATCAACCTCTCATAAGTGAATGTATTAATCTCTCACAAGTAAAGGTATCACTCTCATAAAAAGTAAGGAAAATGAAGTAATGTATATATGTGACCCCAATGATGTTCCAATCACTAATGTATCACTCTCATGACAAAAGTAAAGACAAGAAGCAATGCAAAGAAGTAATGCTTACATGGTTTCTTTATGTATTATTGAGAATGGATCACAAATCTAAAGGGTCCAAGCTCGGATGGATCAATCCCAATATTATGTTATATGATGAATACTATATATTATGTTATATCCCACCAAGTGTGGATGACGGTTATAGCCCACCAATAGGTGGATGACTCTTATTATTTATAGCCCACCAAGCGTGGATGACGGTTATTATATTATAGCCCACCAAGTGTGGATGGCGGTTATAGCCCACCAATAGGTGGATGACTCTTGTTATATTATGGCCCATTAATAAGTGGATGATTGATAATAAAGATGAACGTAGTCCAAGATAAGTATGTCACGTAATTGAAAATATGAAGTAATGTTATTTCACAGATGGAATTGATATGAATGATTGATCAAGCAATGAAAGTAATGAAGGTAAGGAAAGTAATGAACATGGTTCCACACATGCAAGACGGTGATTAATCCATAATGTTTATTCACATGTATTGATTCCGTTGAGATCCTATGTTGCATACAGTTTCTTATAGCCTTACATACTCAGTACATTATTCATACTGACCCCCTTGGGGAATTTACCTTACTTGCTGCAGGCAAAGGTACAAATAGGCCTCCACAGTAGGTTGCGGATCATTTACGAATTGTTGGTGAGCTCCAATTGAATCGGGGCTTTCCGAGTTCATATGTACATTTGTTTTGGCATTGTAAATGTTGTGTATAGAGCGGAGTGCTGTCCCGACTCTAGGTTGGTTATGGTTATGTATCTGTAGAGGCTTTGTAGACATATGTGGGAAGATGAATGTGAGATACGTATGTCCATGTTGACTCGATGGCCCTAACGGCCAAGTTTCTTATATGTATATAGCACATGTTTCCATGACTTCCGCTATTGACATATTATATCTTTATGTGGTGGTACTGCTTACTGAGTGATATGCATATGAATAGACATGAGCAAAGATTGGTTCTCTCGGGCCTCATCGTCTTCGGGTTCCAGTCCGCCTCAATGGGATTTGGGGCGTGACAGTATCCCAGAGGTTAAAATACCTAGAATGGGTCATCCTCTTTTACCACTGATCAGCTGGTTACTTATATCACATGGTAAAATTTATAAAAAAAGAAGAGTAAAGTAAGGAAGAGAATGTATTATACATAATTCCACAAATACAAGCAAAGGTGGTAGTTTTTTCTTCACTATACGTTTGTACCTGGTTTCTTTTGGACTCACATTTTACATATGATTACTTTATGCCTTACATATTCAGTACATTCTTTCATTCTGACGTGCCTTATGGGGGACACTGTGTTTTATGCCATAGGTACAGGTACTCCAGCTAGTAGACCTCCTCAGTAGGAGCACAAGACACTCAACTGCAGTTGGTGATCTCTAGGTTGATTTGGAGATTTATCGAGTCTTTAGTATATATTGTGGTATTGTATAGTAGTTAAGGGTTAGACGGGGTCTGTTCTGACCTAGACTAAGTTTGTTGATCTTATAGAGGCTTTGTAGATTAATGTATAAAGCGTAGTTATGTTAGGTTCCATAACAGTTGTGGCCTCAACAGCCAAGTCACGTATATATGTTTTGGGCCTATCTCTATGTTAGTCTTTTATTATCACTATAGCTTACATATGTTTTTTAAAATTTCATTACTATCTTAGTTATTCGCATGGACAGTAAGGCTATAAGTTGGTTCCCTCGAGTCTTTTGGGGCGTCTAGTGCTTGTCCATCCCAATGGGATTTGAGGTGTGACAACAGTGGTATCAGAGTAGGTCATCCTAGGGAGTCTACAAGGCCGTGTCTATGTACAGTCTTGCTTATGAGTGTTTTGTACACCACATCTATAAGCAGGAGGCAACGGGATATTTAGGAACTGTTTCTTTTTCCTTTCTTTCTTAGATCGTGCGATAGAGCAAATGTTGTAGGTTGAATTTTATTTAACCTTGAATTTTTTTTCTCTTAATATAGTGAAGATGCGGATTACAAGAAGGAGTAAGAATAAAAGTAAGCAAGTAGACATGGCTGCTGGAGAAGGGACTAGCAAGTCACCACCTAGACAAGCTAATCAAAGTGAGGCTCAAGATGAGTTTGTATCACGGACTTGTTCTATTCCTCCATCTCCGGAAGAGCTAAGAAGGAGAGAAGTACCTCCAAAATCACCTGTTAATGCCACTGAGCAAGATTTAAGAAATGCGGTGCAATTGTTGACTGTACAAGGTCAAGGACAAGCTGGTCTAACTATGGGTACTAGTGGTGCGGATACAGCAGCTAGTCTACGGACACAAGATTTCCTCAAATTGGACCCTCCCTCATTTACCAGGTCAAATGCTAATAAATACCCACAAGACTTTATTGATCAAATTGAAAGAGCCTTGGATGTTATGCATATATCTGGTAAATAAACAGTTGAGCTAGCAGCATATAGGTTAAAAGGGGTAGCTATATTATGGTATGAAGCTTGGAACAAATCTAGGGGTATAGGTGCACCTTCAGCTAGTTGGGAAGAGTTCAAAGTGGCATTTCTTGATCATTACCTTCCATTTGAGATTCGAGAGGCCCTTACCGATCAAATTTTAAATCTTCACTAAGGGAATATGAGCATGAGGGAGTACAATCTCCAATTTAATTCTCTAGCCATGTATGGTCCTAATGTAGTAGCTACTATGGAGGATAGAGTTCATCGATATGTGGATAGATTGGATCTGTATCTGGTTAGAGATTATACTATTGTTGCTTTGAATAAAGATATGGCTATAGGAAGAATACATGCTTTTGCACCAAAAAAAAGGATCAAAGGCAAAGAATAAGGACACAAGAGCAAGAAGAAGGACCCTCCAAGAGGGCCAGATCTACGGGGCTATTTTCGCAATATCAAAGTAAGTTTAGGACTCAATTTTTTAATATACCACCCTTAGTACTCTACATAAAGTGCTCCACCCCAATTCCAAGGATTTAGGGGAAATCAATTCAGACAAAGATGTAAGAGTCAAGGTTCACAGGTAGCGGGGTACCAAGTGCAGGGGAGTACAAGCCAATCAAGACCTCCTAGACAGATTTGTAAATTATATGGGAGGAGTAACCTAGGTGCATGTTGGCTTGGGTTAGATGTTTGTTATTGGTGTGGTACATCGGGACATATAATGAGAGATTGCCCATAAAGGGGCATGGGTGATATGGCACGACCTACTGGATCAACTGTTGAATCATCATCGTTGCCCTCTTTTGGTATAGGTCAACAAGTGTATATTAGTCATAGAAAGGGTGTTAGGGGATCAACTAATTCAAGATGAGTTCAAAATCGCACATATGCTCTGGTAAGTCGACAAAACTTGGAGGCTTTACCTGATGTAGTTGCAGGTACATTTTCCATCTTTTCACATAATGTATACACATTAATTGATATGGGCTCTACACTATCATATGTCACTCTATTGATTATTAGGAAGTTTGAAAGAACACTGGAATTATTGGATAAACCATTTGAAATGTCTACGCCAATCGGCGAGTCTATTAAAGCTTGAAGAGTCTATCATAATTGCATAGTAACTATTTGTGATCGTGATACATTGGCTGACCTTATTGAGCTAGAAATGGTAGATTTTGATGTTATAATGGGTATGGATTGGTTGGCTTTTTGTTATGCCACAGTAGATTGCCGAACTAAGAGGGTGCATTTTCATTTTTCAAAAGAGGCAGTCCTTGAATGGAGGGGTAATATCGGGATGCCAAAAGGTAAGTTTATTTCCTATCTTAAGGAAATGAAGATGATGTCTAAAGGGTGCTTATATCATCTAGTTAGAGTGAGGGATGTAGATGCAGAGTCACCAACTCTTCAATTTGTTCCAATGGTAAATGAATTCTTGGTGTATTTTATGAAGATCTTCCAGGTTTGCCTCCAGAATGAGAAATAGAGTTTGGTATTGATGTGATTCCAAGTACTCAACCTATCTCCATCCTTCATATAGAATGGCCCCGACAGAATTACGAGAGCTGAAGGAGCAATTAAAATACTTGTATGAAAAGGGTTTTATAAGGCCAAGTATGTCCCCTTGGGGCACACCTGTGTTATTTGAACATAAGAAAGATGGAATATTGAGAATGTGAATTGACTACCGATAATTGAATAAGGTGACAATTAAGAAAAAATATTCCCTTCCTAGAATTGATGATTTATTTGATCAATTACAAGGTGATAAATTTTCTTAAAGATTGACTTGAGGTCTGGTTATCACCAATTGAGGGTCAAAGAGAAAGACATACCCAAGACAGCTTTTCAAACATAGTATGGCCATTATGAGTTTTTAGTTATGTCATTTGGAATAACAAATGCACCAGCAGCTTTCATGAATTTGACAAATAGAGTGTTCAAGCCATTCTTAGATGTGTTTGTGGTAGTATTTATAGATGATATTCTAGTGTATTCAAGATCAAAAGAGGACCATGCTAATCATTTGAGACAGGTGTTGTAAATTCTTTGTGATCGTAAGTTATATGCAAAGTTCTCTAAATGTGAGTTTTGGTTAAAATCAGTGGCATTCTTGGGTCATATTGTATCTGATAAAGGAATAAGGGTTAATTCTCAAAAGATAGAAGCCGTGAAGAACTGGCCAAGACTTACCACTCCTACATAGGTTCATAGTTTCCTAGGCTTGCCAGGATATTATAGAAGGATTGTTGAAGGGTTTTCTTCAATTTCTGCACCACTAACCAAGATAACACATAAAATGCCAAGTTTCAATGGAATGATGCATGTGAAGGAAGATTCCAAGGGTTGAAGAATAAGTTGACTTCCACATCTGTATTGGTAGTTCCATAAGGTACAGAGGGGTATACAGTATATTATGATTCTTCAGGAGTTGGTCTAGGGTGTGTATTGATGCAGCATGGTAAGGTAATAGCCTACGCTCCAAGACAGTTGCAACCATATGAGAAGAATTATCCAACACATGATCTTGAGCTAGTAACGGTTATATTTGCTTTAAAGATATGACGCCACTATTTGTATAGGGTTCATGTTGATATACATACTGACCATAAGAGTTTGCAATATATTTTCAAGCAGAAGGACTTGAATATAAGGCAACGAAGATGGCTTGAGCTATTAAAGAACTATGACGTTGATATCTTGTATCATCCGGGGAAAACAAATGTTGTAGCCGATACTTTAAGTAGTAAGACAATGGCAAGAACTTATGGGCATTCAATGGAAAGGCAAGGAATAGCTAAGGATCTATACCAACTAGCGAGCTTGGGGGTTCGCCTTCTTGAATCTCCAGATTAGGAATTATTATGCAAAATGTGGCAAACTCATCATTAGTAGCTGAAGTGAAAGAGAAACAGTATGCGGATCCTATTCTATTACAACTTAAGGAAAATGTAAAGCAAGGTATGACAAAGGCATTTGAGCTTACACAAGATGGAGTATTCCGGTGTCAAAACAGATTATGTGTACCAAATATTGATGGTCTATGAAAGAGGATTACGGCGGAAGCACACCATTCAAGATATTCTGTGCACTCTAGGTTGACCAAAATGAATCATGAATTGAAAGAAGTGTATTGGTGGGGAGACATAAGAAGGGATATTGCAAAATTTATGGCTCAATGTCCCAATTGACAACAAGTTAAAGTGGAGCACCAAAAGCCCGGGGGTTATATGCAGCTCCCAATTTAGAAGTAGGACATGATCAACATGGATTTTGTCACTGGTTTACCTTGCTCCTCTTGAAAGTTTGATTCCATATGAGTAATAGTTGATAGACTCACCAAATTAGCACACTTCCTACCGGTTAAGACCACTTACACAGCTGAAAAGTACGCAAGGTTGTATATTAAAGATATAGTTCGGCTACATGGAGACCCGATCTCTATTATATCTGATAGGGGAGCTCAATTTACCGTAAACTTTTGGAGGTCATTTCAGAAGAGTTTAGGAACACGAGTGAGTTTAAGTACAACTTTTCACCCTCAAATGGATGGTTAGCAGAATGTACAATCCAAACACTTGAGGATATGTTGTAAGCTTATCTATTGGATGTAAAAGGTAGTTGGGATGATCATTTGTCACTTATTGAGTTTTCATACGACAATAGCTATCACTCGAGTATTAAAATGACACTTTATGAAGCTTTATATGGAAGAAAGAGTAGATCACCAATTGGGTGGTTTGAAGTGGGTGAAACTACCTTATTTGGGCTAGATCTTGTTCATCAAGCTATGAAAAAGGTTAAGGTGATACAACAATGGCTAGAAATAGCTTGAAGTCAACATAAATCATATGCAGATGTTAGAAGAAGATGGCTAGAGTTTGATAGAGGAGATTGGGTATTATTGAAGATGTCACCAATGAAAGGGGTAATGAGGTTTTGTAAAAAAGAAAAACTAAGTCCGCACTATATAGGGATATATAAGATTATTCAAAGATTTTTCCAAGTCGTATATGAGTTAGAGATACCCTAGGAACTTTCAGTTGTTCATATGGTTTTTCACGTCTTTATGCTTTGAAAGTGCATAAGGAGATCTATCTCATATTACTCCTACAGAAGATGTACAAGTTATGAAAGATCTCACTTATGAAGAAGTACCCATTGCTATTCTGGATCGACAAGTTAAGAAGTTAAGAAATAATGAAGTAGATTCCATAAAAGTACTATAGAGAAACCAGCAAGTAGAAGAAGTAACTTGGAAAGACGAAGAAGCAATGAAATCTAAGTATCCTTACTTATTCCAATCTACAGCAAGAGGCAAAAGTGTGGAGCTGATGCATTAACAAGTAAGTATAAGTTTATGTTCATCATGTGGAAAATAGTAGAACTTAACTTAGGCTTAAATTTGTTTGGGCTGGTTGGTATGCTAACATTCGAGGACGAATGTTCTTAAGAAGGGAAGGATGTAACACCCCATACTCTACATATATTAGTTCCACTCATATGTCATTCAATGTTGACTTATTTTATAGGTGAGAGACCAAGTTTCTTATGCGAGTAGTGATGGTTTAAGAACGTCTTTGGATGGTATTAGAATACCCCAAACATTTCAACATGTGTACACCAAGTTAACCCCAATGAAAGTAGTTGAACTAGAGATGATAAGTTGGTATTTGAGCTTAAGGTTAAAGTGGCCAAGTATGTATGATGTTAAATTAAATTAAAGGAATCAAGATTTGGAAAATGGATTAAAATAAGTAACGTGCTTGCTTGACTTAATTAAGCTAGTATGTGACAAGTAGGTGCATCACCTACCTTGACTTATTGACCATCCTAAAGAACTAAGTAGGTGCATCACCTACTTAGGATTGTTGACCGCCTTAAAGGGCCAAGAGGGTGATTAGGTGCTTCGATCTTTTTGACCAAATTATTGCCCAAATTAAGAGCATAATTCTGGACCAAACTGAAAGAGAGAAAAGGAGAACAATGGACAGCCATGGCCCAATAGTTTTAGATCCACAAATACCCAAAGTATAATGGGCAATTAGGTACATCATCTACTTGACCATTTTTGGCTCAAAATTAGCCAAGAAAGTCGGCCAAAAAAGGTTCCCTTTAAAGGGATTAAGATCAGTTCATTTCGCTCATTTTAACTTGTGAGAAAAATTAAATATCTCAAGTCTCCCTCTTATCTTTATGCAATAGCCCTAAAACACCTCTAGGGTTCTTAAATTTACCCTCATATTTTCAAGCCAAGGTAAGTGAAATTACTTATGGTCTTAGCTTGATTCTTCTATGTGAAACTAAGAAATCATATTGTTTATGCTCAAGAGATAGAACTGCCTTTCCTCCATGTTTGATGCCCCATGTCTCTTGGTTATTAAAAAATCTTCTTCTTCTTTGTGGTTAACTTTGAAGGTAATTCAAGCTCTAGAAGAAGTGCAAATTTAGAAAATAAATTCCAAGAAATTAAAGTAAGGCTACTGCCCATTTTTGCTCTTTCTGATATCCATTATTAGTTGGAGAATTCTACATATGTTTTGTGAAGATATATGGGAGGCTGATTGGAACCTTAAGTTCAATAACATCCTATTATGATGAAGGAATTTTTGGACTGTTTTAGGAACTTTATTGTGTGTATATGTTAGGGACAACTTGGTTGGTGTTGGAAAAGGATTTAACTAGCTTGTATTGAATTATATACTGAGGGTGTGGTGATACACCATCGAACTGACTATTGTGTAAACTTATTGCCCACTCCGCTTTGTATACTGTTTAAAAGGTGATATGAAGTCAAAGTTATTTCGGGGGACCTTATAAGAATTTATATGGTATGTGAATGTAATTGTAGGAGAAAGGGTTGAAAGAACACCCTTGGATTAATTAATTATGGGCTTACTTCCCGGCTACTGTTTGGGTTAGGTTAAGTGGCCTAAATGTATTGATTAGCTACTAATATTAGTTTTACTGCTTATTTTATTGTGAATAAGTAATCCGAAAGGCAGGAGGTTGATTTGGAATAATAGCGGAGTTGTACAACAAGGTATGTAAGGCTATTCAATTCTATATTCATTGGCATGAAATCTAATACATGTGTTACGAAGTGAGCTTTCTAAGTGCTCCTCCTAGTAAAAGATAGATAGTGGCAACGTACCATCTCCAATTAGCCAATGGTCTTGTTCCCACTCCTTTGTGTGTTAGAATACTTCAATATGTGTTTATTATTAAATCTGCTTGTTTATTCTTCCAAGACTAGTATGTGAACGGTACTTTCGGGAACAACCTTAGTAAAATCTTTATTTAGTCAAGTGGAATCCGTTGTGTCATTTAAGCTCCTAAATAATACATTGAGGTTACATTTGCTCCCTATATCATTGTTACTGCCTTAAATACATATTCATATGTCTCTTACTACTGATCCATAATCCAAAACTCAATAATATTATGACTACCAAAAGAACAATCTCAAAGATTAAAGAATTGATGTAAGGTGAATCTGCCTATTGATGGGTGGTATCCCAGGGGTGGAAGGAACACCTAGCATGGGTCGATCCCAATCTATTTTATGGGTGGTATTCCTAGGGTGAAAGAAAATCCTAGCATGGATTGATCCCGATTTGGGTATTTATGAGGACCATATCCCAGGGGTTAAAATGCCTAGCATTGGTCATCCTCTTTTACCACTATTCAGCTGGTCACTTGTATCACATGGTAAAATTTATATAAAAAAAAAAGAAGAGTAAAGTAAGGAAGAGAATGTATTATACATGATTCCACAAATACAAGCAAAGGTGGTCGTTTATTCTTCACTATATATTTGTACCTGGTTTCCTTTGGACTCACATTTTACATATGATTACTTTATGCCTTACATATTCAGTACATTCTTTCGTACTGACATCCCTTATGGGGGACACTATGTTTCATGCCACAGATACAGGTACTCCAGCTAGTAGACCTCCTCAATAGGAGCACAGGACACTCAGCTGCAGTTGGTGAGCTCTAGGTTGATTCAGAGCTTTATCGAGTCTTTGGTATATATTTTGGTATTGTATAGTAGTTAAGGGTAAGGCGGGGCCTGTCCCTACCTAGACCAAGTTTGTTGATCTTATAGAGGCTTTATAGACTAATGTATAAAGTGCAGTTATATTAGGTTCCTTAACAGTTGTGGCCTCAACGACCAAATCACGTATATATGGTTTGGGCCTATCTCTATGTTAGTCTTTTATCATCACTATAGCTTATATACGTTTTTCAAAGCTTCATTACTATCATAGTTATTCGCATGGATAGTAAGGCTATAAGTTGGTTCTTTTGAGTCTTTTGGGGCGTCGGGTGCCTGTCCATCTCAATGAGATTTGAGGTGTGACAAGATGTTTGGGCAGTGACGGATTCAGAATTTTCAGTTAGGGGGCTTAAAATATGAAGAAGTAAACACATAAAATTATTTGACGAAAAGCAAAGTGAAACGCCTGCTAAATTTTAACCTGCCTTTATGTCCTTTTAACATTTCTTCCCATTTTTGCTCTGCACCATCGAGCCCTTCTTAAAAAATATCATGCCTTTTTTTTTACTTTCACTTTGCAGTACATACTTTATTTTAAACTTACTATCCTTTTCTTTCAAATTAATACCTCCCACCCCCACCCCCACCCCCACCCGCCACCCAAAAAAAACCACAAGATTCTTAAAAAGATATTGTAAGGATTGAATTATTAATATTATAATTCATATTTAGTACTCAATAACAATAAAAAGTAAAAATTATTTAAGAACATCAATGTTAATATGTTAAATGATAAAAATATAGTTGGAAAGAAAGAGCTATATAACTCAATAAAATAAAAAGTAAAAATTGACAAAATACAAGAATCTTGTATATGTAAAACTAGTCAAATATGAAAATATTTTGAACAAACATGGCATACAACGTATAAAGAGAGATATGCATGTTCTGTTTTTTTTTTTAGCTTGGCTAACAAGTGTGTTGGTATTGAAAATCAATTAGAAATCATAAAAATCTAGCTAGGACTTTAAACTAGTACCCAAAGAATCAAAAGAGGAAAAATTAGAATATTTTTCATTCTAACCATAAAAAAAATCTATGCATAATATTCTAAACCCAATATTTATCGCTCTATTTAAGTAATACCCACTTTATATTATTTGAACAAAATAAGAAAAAACTAAATGTTAAGTAAATAATAAAATACATACAATTAGGTTAAACTAAAACAAAGAATATGCTAACTACTTGGTATGTCTACTATAGGCCCAATGACTCACTAAAAAGGGAAAAGGACACCATATGGTCATAAGGCCATTCTATTTCCGCTCAAAATGACCTTTTTAAAGTTATGCCATGGGTTGGCCAATCGGCCCATATCAATTCCCCCACATTGTCATTTTCAATTTTGGGCCCTTTCGGCTCATTTTTTTAAATAGTCCAGTTTTATTTTGGACCCTTTTTAAAATTGTTCATTTTACTTTTTTTTATTTGTTTCTCTCTTTTTTTTTTTTTAAAAAAAATAATTAAATACAATTGTATAGAAACTTTATAATTGTTGTATACATAGAATATGTATCTATATAAGATATATGTGAAGAAACTATACAGGATGAGTATAAAAATTGTATAGTTGTTGTATAAAATATGTATCTGCATAGAATATATATAAATACAGTATAGAATGTGTATAGAAACTGTATAGCTATTGTATAATATATGTATCTGTATATAATGTGTATATAAATTGTATAATTATTGTATAAAATATGTATCTGAATAATTATTGCAGCTCTAGATTATATATGATATGAGTAGAAACTATATAATTATTATATATAATATGAATGTATATAAAATGTGTAAAAAAAAAAACAATATCATTATTTCATAGAATATATATTTGTATAAAATTTGTACAGAAACTGTATCATTATTGTATAAAAAAATGTTATTTTTATATAACCAATAGAAGTACACTCTTTTTTATTTGATTGATAAAAAAGGAATAGCAATTATAATATTATAAATTTGTATTTGATTGTTAACAAAAAAAAAACTATACAATTTTATTTGATTGTTTTTTTTTTGGTAGAGTTTAAAAAAAAGGTGATCACTTGTGTTTTTTAAACAAAGGAGAAGAGGAAAAAGATGAAGAAGTAGCCAAAAATAAAAAAGAAAGAAGAAACATGAGCCGACAAAAAGAGTTTTTTTTTTTAAAAAAGAGTTGCGTCAGTCAGTCAAATGGCTATAAATTATAATTTCAATTCTTTGGCCATTTGCGTGGCATTAATTTTAGCCGATGGGCTGTTTTTGTCCTTTCCCCCACTAAAAAGGAGTGAAAAGGGACAAACCCCAATTTCTTTAAAAAAGAAAAGGGACCGAGAAAGGACAAAACTTAAAAAGAGTACAAAAGTGCCGTAAGTGGAAATTGAACCCACACAACCTTAGATGCAAAACTGAACCCCCTGGACCGTTGAGATAAGTCTTTTAATTGTGTTGAGGGGGTTCATTAAAAAGTTACATATCCATAATATTCAAATTTGACTTTATAACAATGTAATTTTCCAATCGAAGGGGTCTGTGAACCCCCTACCTCCCATTTAGATCCGCTTGGGTACTTTAGCAGTTCATTCACGGAATGTTAATATTGGTGTTATTATTTATTGATGATGCCACAAAACATAGTTCCCAATTAGCTAGTTATCAAATCAGTGTATGCTTTTTTTTTTCCCATTTATTTTTATTGCTCCTCATCTAATAGTTTCTGAAGTAATTTGCTTGGAATATAGACCAAGCTTGCATTTTATTTAGATGTTTATAATTGATGAATTGTTTTTCAGATTGTTTTTAGTCAATGGACTTCAAACTATAAGGCCGATAAATTTTTCAACTGTTCTTGCAGGTTGCCTCTATTAGAGTTAATTACTTATGGAGGAGGCTTTTGGTGTTTTTTTCACATTACAAAATCTATGATTTTATAAAGTTATGGCATTAAGATCAAACACTATGACATATTTGTACTGCTTAACTAGTTCAACCAAATTAATTTGTTGATTAAGATTAAACAACAATCAAATCATATAATTTGAATAGAGATGTATGATGGAGATGAATTTGCCTATTCATGTGGTCTTATTTATGGTGACTTGGACAAACATTTGGAAGGAGCGAAATTTATTGTTCGTGAGTGTACATATTGTGAATATATATACTCCAATGTATATGTAGTCTTCCAAGCGTGTCACTCTAAAGGATGACATTATGTATACCAATTTAGTGTTTAAACCATAGATACAACTAAAATTAAACTATATTCAAATTCAAAATGTTGAGCCCGGGCAAAACCTTTTCCAGTATAATTAACAAAAAGTTAGGAAGCCTCAACGTACTCTATTAAAAAATTATAAAGAATTAAAATTTACACACATTCATAATGGTTATAATATGGTGAACTTCAAACGAACACAAGATTCACTTAGAAAAAGTAAGCGCTCATTAGATACTATCCAGAAACATGGTGTGTAAACAATAGCAAACCATAAATCCAACAGTACCCTATATATATGTCACGATTAGAAAATCGGACTGTGATGACACCTACTATAATCCCTCCAGTAGGTAATTCAATCATAAGCCATGTACAAAAAGTAATAGCCAATAAATAATAAAGAGAGCAGAAAGGAGGACAATGGGCAACTACGTATAGGTACATATGTAATAAGTACAAAAATATACAAGACTGGCCCAATAGAAACTAGAAAGACAAAATATACTATAAGAACCATCCCCGAACCTGGTGTTACAAGTACAAGAGCCACTAAGTCTATACAAGAGATACAGAATACAAATACTAAGTACAACAAGGAGATGTATAAGCAACTGGATGCCAAGTGCTCACTGCAACCCCGAGTAACGACTCCTGAACAAGCAAAATAGGTAACGTAAACCTGTACTAGGATCTGCATCAGTAAAAAAAATGCAGAAATATAGTATAAGTACCAAAACAAGAGATACCCAGTAGGCATCATAGGCCGACTAAGCTCAAAATATAAAGTAAAGTATAAATGATATGGAAAGAGATAGTTACACGAAATAGCTAACCTGGCAGTCTAACATGACAAGAATCAAACTAAAAATGGTAATAGAAATACAGACAATTTACCTAGCCAATTGGAATATATATACTCCAATGTATATGTAGTCTTCCAAGTGTGTCACTATAAAGGATGACATTATGTATACCAATTTAGTGTTTAAACCATAGATACAACTAAAATTAAACTATATTCAAATTCAAAATGTTGAGCCCGGGCAAAACCTTTTCTAGTATAATTAACAAGAGTTAGGAAGCCTCGACGTACTCTATTAAAAAATTATAAAGAATTAAAATTTACACACATTTATAATGATTATTAATATGGTGAACTTCATACGAACACGAGATTCACTCAGAAAAAGTAAGAGCTCATTAGATACTATCCAGAAACATGGTGGGTAAACAATAGCAAACCCAATGAAATCATAAATCCAATAGTACCTTATATATATGTCATGATTAGAAAATCGGACTGTGATGGCACCTACTATAATCCCTCTAGTAGGTAAGTCAATCCTAATCCATGTACAAAAAGTAATAGTCAATAAATAATAAAGGGAGCAGAAATAAGGACAATGGGCAAATATTTATAGGTACATATGTAATAAGTACAAAAATATATAAGACGGGCCCAATAGAAACCAAAAAGACAAAATATACTACGAGAATCATCCCCGAGCCTAGTGTTACAAGTACAAGCCGCTGAGTGATGGAATAAGAACTACACTAATGTAAGTCTATACAAGAGATGCAAAATACAGATACTAAGTACAAGAAGGAGATGTATAAGCAACTGGACGCTAAGAGCTCACTACAACCCCGAGCAACGACTCCTGAACAAGCAGAATCAGCAACGCAAGCCCGTACTAGGATCTGCATCAGTAAAAAAAATGCAGAAATATAGTATAAGTACCAAAACACGCGATACCCAGTAGGAATCATAGGCCAACTAAGCTCAAAAGATAAAGTAAAGTATAAATGACATGGAAAGAGATAGTTACACGAAATAGCTAACCTGGCAGTCTAACATGACAAGTATCAAACTAAAAATGGTAATAGAAATACAGACAGTTTACCTAACCAATTAGAAGAAACATACAGTGCAATCTAAATCTAAAATATAGAAATACTAGAAAGAGAGTCAACAAGTGGCTCAGAGTTAGCAAGCAACCTTGGCCTCTTGGCAGGAGGTTCGCTGTCCCCCTCCTTTCCGGTTCGGCCGCAGTACGACACCTAAACTCAAAGCTACGATCTGATCCAATTGGATCTGGTCCTATCCGACCCAACCCCGAAACTTAGAACGACCGGCCTGCTTACCTTCGGCACCTGGATTTCTCCGGCGAGCTTTCTATCGTAAAGACAAAGACACCCCAAGACAAGGTACAACTGTTGGGAAGGGGACATGATCAATAGAACCTGGCTGGATCCGGGCTGGGATAGTGGCGCCAAGTGTAATGACCCTCCAGGTCATTTTTCTATTTTACATGCCATTTCTACATTTAAATCTTTCCTATAGCAGCCCCAAGTCATTTGTGACTTGCTGGGGCTAATAGTTTGGTTTTCGGGCAGTTCGTTTGGTTTTTATGTCAGTTTTTATGTTTTACAACTGTTGAAGTTGAGAAATAGCTTTTTGTTCTAAACTTCAAGTAAACGACATCAGGCGAGAATTTTGATAGTTTCGTTAGATTCGAAATATAGATTTTAGGCTAGAAAAACCTATGATTTGAGTCCCGAGGCTTTCAGACTTAGTTTGGATTATTGTTTGAAATTTGGTTAAATGGGACAGTGGGTGTGGGACCCACATTTCATCGAAACAACCTCCATTGAAAATTTTGATGGTTCTGTTGAGTCCAAAATATCATTTCCAGTAAGGTAGCATATTATTTTTTTTGTGCACAGGGTTCCGAACAAATCTCGAGCACCCGATTGAAGTTATTTCAAAATTTTAATTATTTTGGTGCATCAGAACCTGATGCAGACCAAAATGGTCTTCGCGTTCGCTGACCTTGGTCGCGTTTGCGGGGGTCAAGGATTCTTGACCTTTGCATTCGCGAGTTGGTCGCGGCGTTGGTAAAAAAGGGGCAGTCTAACCTGGTCCAGATTTCTTCTTCGCGTTCATGAAGGACCTTTCATGTTAGCAAACGATCAGGCTGGTGGGGTCCCAAGATCACGACCAGGGGTCCCAAAATCTTGATGAAGGACCCCTAGCGCTATATATTATTATCTTCTCATTTTTAAGTCATTGTTTGAGCCTTAAAACACCATAGTAACTACTTTGAACTTGGGAAAGCATGGGTTATCACCTGATTGAGTTGAGGGGAGGTTTCCATGCGGCATCTGATCATTTCTCCGTGCCTTGCTCATCTAATTAAGTAGTAAATTCGGTTAAATTCTTGTTTTGGAAATTTAATTTCTTGGAAGTTTGGGACTGATTTAGTGGCTGTTTTAAGGCTCAGATCATGCTCAATTTTTTAGAACGTGATCCTTGAGCTAGGAGAGACCTAGTGATGGACCCAATTTTTTATTCCGTTGATGGGTCCTTGTCAAAACATAAAATAGAGTACGTGAAGGCACCCTTCACATCCTCCGATACGGGTAAGCCTATCCAAACCCAAACACAATATTTAAAGTAAATCATAAGCGGAAGAAGAAGAATAGAAAAATTCCAAAATATAAAAAATGAAATAATAATTCAAGTTACATCTCAGATCTGGTGACAACTAGTACAAGCCTCTAATACAGAATAATATTGATTAGTCTAAAATATCTTAAATGTGAAAATAAGCACAAGATACAAAAGGAGAGATTCGCTAACTCTGAAATCCGTCAGCCACTATCTCGAACTCCATAATGTCAACACTGAAGAAACTTAATCTAAGATCTGCTAATCGAACTAACACCTACATGGGGTGTAGAATAAAGAAAAGAGAAAGAAAAGGAAAGGTGAGTAAAAAACGTGTATACTCAACAAGCATCGTCAATAACCGATCCTAATCCAAAGTGATGGCGAGAACCACCACCCCAACTACCATAGTGACCTAATCAGTAAATACACCACTACATCCTAACCGGGTATCCCAGCACAATAGTCATAGGATTATCAATAAACAGAGTAGACAAATTATTCTAGGTGAGTCAACACTACTCATTTATGATCAACAATTAAAAGAAGTCATTTATAATGGAGATTCACTAACACAGTATATCAGGCTCAATCAATCATGTTCAACCAATAATCTGAGATAATATAGTAGGAGTGTATATTATGTGTATAACATGCGACCAATAGGTGCGACACAACAGTCTCTCTAATTCAAGCCATAGCCATACTCCACATGTCATAATATTTCAACCCCCATATCAAATAAGAGATGGTATAATATGAAGTAATGTAGTGGAATGAATGCAGAATACACAATATCACTTACAAGGTTCAATCGCGTTGATTTAATACAAAAGTAAATACTCAAACACAATATCAAACCACACCAAGAACTGCAATAAAATACAAGTGATGCAATGCAATGCAGTGATGATGATGGGATGTTACTGATATAAATTATTTCATGGCTTCGTATACACCTTTCGAGCCTCAGCGCTTTAGGACATGACCCATGGGGGGTTCGCAACCCATATACTTTCACAATCTCAATCTCATTTCTCAATCACCTTGCTGGCACATCCCTTGGTCAAGGATTTTGTGAAGTGTCTCATTTTCTATCAAAACTAGTGTTTCTTAGTGGTACCAATCTCATGAATATGTATGGATGAAGTGAGGATGTAATGCTCACAACCAAACAGTATGAAGATAATAATCAAGTCCATACAGATATAAATGAGCTTAGAATTAACTCAATATGTCAATAATTCATGATATAAGTCATCGCATGGAACTATTGGTATAAATAGTCATGTAATACATCAATAATATATTTTAAATCCAAGCCCCTCTCTTAGGCATCATGATAATGATAAGGCAATTTAATGCTCAAATAACTTTTTTCGAATTTTTTTTAGTTTTTTCTGGATTTTGATGAGTTGTAAGATAAAAAAGTCCTTTTTTCCCCGTACATTTCTGAACCTATTTAATTAACGTAACATTTCTGGAATTATTTAACCTGAGTTGGTTGGTGTATTATGCATTAAAAATATTGGGCTAAATTAATCTTGTGTCTTTGGGCTCAAATGAGGCCCAAAATGAACCAAAAGACATGGGCCAAAAAGGGGGAAAATGACCCATTCTACATGGACCAAGTAAGCATGTCATTATTGACCAAAAGTATTGGCTAAGGATGACTTTAAAGGGTTTATATAAGGGTGAATAAATCAGATTTATTCACCATTCCACACATGTGCAAAATCTAGAATTTTCCCAAGGATATTTTCTCTTCACCTTTAAACCCTAAGGCAACTACACTTGTTTGGACAAGATCATCCTTTTGAAAGATTGGGTAAGAGGTTATTCTTTTGATTTAATATATTATATGCATGAGAGATTGTATAGATAATGATGGTTATGTCTAAAGGTGTTAAGAAGTGCACTTTTGCTTTTTTTACTAAAAGATGTGTCATCTATGTGTCCTAAACTTGAAAGGAGACTTGAGATATTGAAGGAAGTGAAATTTATGGATTAAATATCAACATGTAAGATGTGGTTATGTTCTTTAATTTCTTTCTCCTTGTGTATAACATTTGGAATTGTTGTTGTGAAATTGTGTATAGAATTGGTGACGTATTGAAAGGAAAATGTAGTTTTGGTGATGTTTATGTGCATTGTGAAACCATGGATATTCATTGGAATCTAATATGATCTAAAATAAGTTAAGAGAAGCTTATTTATGATAATGGACCATTCATTACAAAAAAAGACCCAAAAGAGACCCATTTTGGCCGAAACGGGCACCCGCCCTCGCAGACGAAGGCACCTACGGGCGCAGGTGACTTCGTAGGTGACTCTGGACACTGCCAAGAGGCACCTTCGGCTGCACCTCATCCACTTGAGAGTGCAGGTGGCTTCGCTGGTTAGTACAGAGCTCTGTTCTGCATGTTTTTGTATCTCTTTGATCCCCCAAAGCCCCTATACCCTTCATGGATGCAATTATCAACTTATGGTACCTTTTGAATGACTTTAAAGGACTATACTGAAGGTATTTTGAATGGTATAAATTATGGATTGTTTTTCATGTGTTGTTGTGAAAGGTATTGAGACGACTTGATGGAGTAATTATGAAGTAGTGTTAATGGGGAAGTGTAAATGATAAACTTGGTGTGAAATCATATTGGTTTATGATGTCTTGGTCAATGTGTGGAATGTTATGGTATTGTTGGTATGGTGATGCAATAAATAGTATGATAAGAGTGCAAAATGACGTTAGCTAGCAGTCACGTAATTCATTATCGTTTTATGCACTTGTAATGTAGTTGGTTGTTAACATGAGCTTCGTTATGTACTTATGTTGTAGAGTAACACGTAAGGAAGGAGTTGAATTGTTGTATTCACATATTGATTGGATTGTTATAGTCATACGTTGGGAAGATAAGGTATGTAAGGTTACTCTTTTCGTACCCTTCTGCAACACATATTGTTCACATTAAAATTGTACTTGTTCCATTCCGAAGTGTTCTAAAGTATTCCTAGCTCAGGTTGACATATATTGTTATTCACATGTTTCTTATTCTTAGACCAATTATGATTCACATGTCTCTTATCCATTGACTGAAGTTCCTAAGCTCTCATAATGTTATAACTACTAAAAGAAACTATCTCAAGAGAAGTAATGATGTAAAGAGAATCTATTCATTCTTGAATAGCATATCCAATAATGTTATGTTCCTAAGTTCCAGTAATGTTATGGCCGCCAATGTATCAACCTCTCACAAGAAAATGTATCAACCTCTCACAAGAAAATGTATCAATCTCGCAAAAGTAAAGGAATAAAGTAATGCATATATGGGTTATTGTTTGAGAACCGAGACGACTCAAAGGGGCACATAAGCCTAGCTTGAGCGGACCCTAATACTATATTATGACTACCCACCGATAAAGTGAATGACTACCCACCGATAAGGTGGATGATTATATTATGACCCATCGATAAGGTTGATGACTAATAATGGTAATGAACGTAAAGGCAAAGAAGTAATGAATGTAATGAACATGGTTCATCACATATACAGAATGAAGGGTTATCCATATTGATTATTCACTTGTATTTGATTCCATTGAAGTACTTATGTATTACACAGTTTCATATAGCCTTACATACTCAGTACATTCTTCGTACTGACGTCCCTTTTGGGACTTACCTTACTTGTTGCAGGAACAGGTGCTAGTAGACCTCCACAGTAGGTTGTGGATCATTTGCCAGTCATTGGTGAGCTCCAGGTTGTTCGGGGCTTTCCGAGTCACAGTTGTACATTTGTTTTGGTATTGTAAATATTGTATAAAGCGGGGACTTGTCCCAACTATAGGTTGGTTATGTACACGTATCTGTTAGAGGCTTTGTAGACGTATGTGGGAAGATAAATGTAAGAGATGAATGTCCATTTTGACTTGATGGCCCTAACGGCCAAGTTTCATATATAGAATATGTTCTCCATGACTTTCGCCATTGGTATTTTGTAATTACATGATATAGAATGATGCTCATACAGAGACATGCCTATGAGTGTACGTGAATGAAGATTGGTTCTCTTGGGCCTTAACAGCTTTGGGTGCCAGTCCGCCCCGTTGGAATTCGAGGCGTGACAAAAGTGGTATCAGAGCAGGTCGTCCTAAGGGTGTCTACAAAGCCGTGTCTGAGTAGAGTCTTGCTTATGGATATGTTGTGCACCACATTTATAAGAAGGAGGCTACGGGGCATTTAGGAGTTGTTTCTTTTCTTCATTTCTAGATCGTGCAGTAGAGCCAATGTTGTAGGTGGAATCATATATGACCATTGTATTTGGTTTTCTTTGTTATAGTAAAATACCAATTACGAGACGAGGTAGAGGCAAAGGTAAACAGGTAGATATGCCTGCCGGAGAAGGAATGAGTAAATCACCACCTGACCAAGCTAGTCAAGGTGGGCCTGACACTGAAATTGCATCGCGGTCTTCTTCTACTCTTCCATTTCCTGAAGAGATGAGGGGTAGAGAAATACCGGCAGAACCTCCTGTAAATGCGACTGATCAAGATTTAAGAAATGCAGTACATATGTTGACTCAGATAGTTGCTGTACAAGCTCAGGGATGAGTTGGTCCAATGACAAGTGAGGATGACGCGGCTAGAGTAGCTAGTCGGTGAACACAGGATTTTCTGAAATTAGACCCTCCCATATTCACTGGGTCATATCCGAAAGCAGAGCCACATGACTTTGTAGACCAAATTCAAAGGGCTATAGAGGTTATGCACGTGACTGGTGTAAAACAGTTGAACTAGCGGCTTATAAATTGAAAGGTGAAGCTATATTATGGTATGAAGACTGGAAAAGATCGAGGGGTATTGGTGCGCTTCCAGCCAATTGGGAGGAATTCAAAACGGCCTTTCTTGATCGCTACCTCCCATATGAGATCCAGGAGGCACGTGCAGATCAATTTCTAAATCTGCGATAGGGGAATATGAGTGTCAGAGAATAAAGTCTTCAGTTTAATTCTTTGGCTCGATATGCTCCGAATGTAGTGGCCATAATGGAAGACAGAGTCCATCGATATGTGGATCGACTGGAGCCGTATTTAGTAAGGGACTGCACCATTGCTGCTTTGAACAAGGATATGGACATAGCCAGAATACAGGCGTTTGTACAGAAAATGGAAGACCAGAGGCAAAAAAGAAGGGTACATGAAGCTGGAAGAGGACATTCCAAAAGAGCTAGACCTATGGGACAGTCTATGGCGTCCCAAGGAGAATCTAGGCCTCGGATGTTTCCTAGACCGCCTAGACCATCATTTTCTTATTCCACAACAGGTACTCCACCTCAATTTCGAGGGTCTAGGGGCAGTCATGCTGGGCAAAGCAGTGTGGTTAGACGTTCACAGACAGTAAGATTAAGTCGTCAGTTGTGCCAGCACTGTAAAAAGTTTCATTCAAGCGAATGCTGGTATGTACCAAATGTTTACTTGCGGTGCGGTATGCCAGGGCATCTGATGAGAGAGTGTCTACAAGGGGGCATGGGTAGTATGGTGTGACCTACGGGATCAGCCATTTTGTCATCATGGTCAGGTGTACAACCTGCTGGTTATGGCAGAGGTGCTAGAGGAGCAGTTAGTTTTAGTGGAATTCAGAACCGTACCTATGCCGTAGCGGATCGGCAGAATTTGGAGGCTTCTCCTGATGTAGTGACATGTACATTATCCGTCTTTTCATATAATGAATTTGCATTGATTTATTCGGGTTCTACCCTGTTACATGTTACTCTATTGATTGCGGAAAAATTTAAAAGAACACCAGAGTATTAGTTAAGTCAATTGAAGTATCTACACCTGTTGGTGAATTTATTATAGCTAAAAGAGTATATCGCAATTGTATAGTAACTATTTGTGATCATGATACATTGGTTGATCTTATTGAGATGGAAATGGTGGATTTTAATGTTATAACGGGTATGAATTGGTTGGCTTCTTGTTGTGTCACGTAGATTGCCAAATCTAAAAAGTTATATTCTCATTTTTCCACAAAAGACCGTCCTTGAATGGAAAAGTAATGTTGGAGCACCGAGAGTTAAATATTTTTTCCCATTTAAGGCAAGGAAAATGTTATCCAATGGATTTATAAGACCTAGTATGTCCCCCTTGGGGTGCACCAGTGTTATTGTTAAGGAAGAAAAATGGTACACTGAGAATGTGTTTTGATTGTTAGCAACTGTATAAAGTAACGGTTGAGAACAAACATCTCCTCCCCAGAATTTATAATTTATTTGATCAGTTACAGGGTGCCAAATGTTTTTTTTCAGAGATTGACTTGAGATCGGGTTACCATCAAGTCAGGGTTAGAGAAAAAGATATACTAAAACAGCTTTTCACACACGATATGGTCATTATGCATTTTTAGTTATGTCATTTGGACTAACCAATGTACCAGCAATTGTTAGGGATTTGATGAAAGGGTGTTCAATCCATTTTTAAATGTGTACGTGACCATGTTTGGAGATGATATTCAAGATCACAAGAGGACCATGCTAATCACTGGCAGCAGGTGTTACAGAAGTTTTCTAAATGTGAATTTTGGTTACAATCCGTAGCATTCATGGGTCACATTGTATATGATGAAGGAATGAGGGTCGATACACAAAAGATAGAAGCGGTGAAAAATTAGCTAAGGCCTACGACACTTACAGAGATTCATCATTTTCTTGGGTTGGTTGGTTATTATAGGAGATTTGTTGAAGGATTTTTTTCTATCCCTGTACCTTTAACAAAGCTAACACACAAGACAACTAAGTTTCAGTGGAATGATGCATGTGAGAAGAGTTTCCAAGAACTAAAAGATAAATTGACTTTTGCACCTGTATTAGTACTTTTCGAAGGTATAGAAGGGTATGCAGTATATTGTGATGCTTCAGGAGTCAGCTTAGGATGCGTATTGATGTAACACGGTAATGTGATAGCTTATGCTTCAAGACAATTGCATCCATATGAATAAAGAAATTATCTCACACATGATCTTGAGTTAGCAGCCGTGATAATTGCTTTTAAAAAAATATATGGTGCCACTATTTGTATGGGGTTCACGTTGAGATACATACTGATTATAGGACGTTCGTAGTATATTTATAAGCAGAAGGACCTAAACTGGAGACAGCGAAGGTGGATGGAATTACTCAAGGATTATGATAGTAACATCTTATACCATCCGTGAAACGCAAACGTGGTAGCCGATGCATTAATCCGCAAAGCAGTAGAAAGCACGAGTGGTCAGTTGACGGAATAGAAAAAAATATAGTCAAGGATCTACATCGATTAGACAGCTAGGGAATTCTTCTTCTTGAAACTCCAGATGAAAGAATTATAGTATAAAAGGCAGCAGAGTCTTCACTTGTAGCTAATGTAAAGAAAAAGCAATATGCAAACCCTATTTTATTTCAGTTGAAAAAGAATGTACAACAAAGTTCGACAAAGGTAGTGGATCTTACATCAGGGGGGAGTACTTCAATGCCAAGGTAGCTTTTATGTACCATATATATATATATATATATATATATATATATATATATGAGCTAAGGAAATCAATTATGACAAAAGCACATCATTCACGGTATTCTATTCATTCGGGAGCAACCAAAATGTACCATGGTTTGGAAAAGATGTATTGGTAAGGTTACATCATTGCAGAATTTGTGGTTCATTGTCTGGATTGTCAGCAAGTGAAAGTACAGCATCGAAAACCAGGAGGTTATATGCAATGTATGGATTTTCCAGTTGGAAATGGGACATGGTTAACATGAATCTCATTGCAAATTTACCTCATACGCATAAGTTTGTTTCATACACTTTGAAAATTTGATTCCATGTGAGTGATTGTTGAAAAGTTACCAAACCAGCACACTTGTTGCCTGTCAAGACCACCTACACAGTTGAAGAATATGTGAGGTTGTATATTGAAGAGATAGTACGACTACAAGAAGTCCCAATCTCTATTACATCAGACAGGGGAGCTCAATTTACTGCACATTTTTGTTTGGAAGTTTTTTTTTCAGAAGAGTTTGAGAACCCAAGTAAATTTAAGTATGGCTTTCATCCTCAAATAGATGGGCAAGCCGAGTGTATTATGCAAACACCTGAAGATATGCTACGAGCTTATACAAGTGACTGGGTATTTGTGAAAGTGTCACCAATGAAAGGGGTAATGAGATTTGGAAAGTGAAGAGGTTAAAGAAATAGCTTCCGTGAAAGTACTTTGGAGGAATTAGTAAATAGAAGAGATCACATGGGAAGCCGAGAAATGATAAAGTCTAAGTACCTTCATTTGTTTCAAACGGAAGAGAAAGTTCAAAATGTGGGATTGGACCAATAACAAATAAGTCTTTATACGTATTGTGTGTATATGATAACGTGAAGGATAAATTTAAACTTTAATTTGTGTAAAGGGACAATGTCTTTAACATTCGAGGACGAATGTTTCTAAGGGGGGAAGAATGTAACAACCCGTACATTTTTAAACCTATTTAATTAACGTAACATTTATGGAATTATTTAACTTGAGTTGGTTGGTGTATTATGCATTAAAAATATTGGGCTAAATTAATCTTGTGTCTTTGGGCTCAAATGAGGCCCAAAATGAACCAAAAGACATGGGCCAAAAAGGGGAAAAATGACCCATTCTACATGGACCAAGTAAGCATGTCATTATTGACCAAAAGTATTGGCTAAGTATGACTTTAAAGGGTTTATATAAGGGTGAATAAATCAGATTTATTCACCATTCCACACATGTGCAAAATCTAGAATTTTCCCAAGGATATTTTCTCTTCACCTTTAAACCCTAAGGCAACTACACTTGTTTGGACAAGATCATCCTTTTGAAAGATTGGGTAAGAGGTTATTCTTGTGATTTAATATATTATATGCATGAGAGATTGTATAGATAATGATGGTTATGTCTAAAGGTGTTAAGAAGTGCACTTTTGCTTTTTTTGCTAAAAGATGTGTCATCTATGTGTCCTAAACTTGAAAGGAGACTTGAGATATTGAAGGAAGTGAAATTTATGGATTAAATATCAACATGTAATATGTGGTTATGTTCTTGAATTTCTTTCTCCTTGTGTATAACATTTGGAATTGTTGTTGTGAAATTGTGTATAGAATTGGTGACGTATTGAAAGGAAAATGTAGTTTTGGTGATGTTTATGTGCATTGTGAAACCATGGATATTCATTGGAATCTAATATGATCTAAAATATGTTAAGAGAAGCTTATTTATGATAATGGACCATTCATTACAAAAAAAGACCCAAAAGAGACCCATTTTGGCCGAAACGGGCACCCGCCCTCGCAGACGAAGGCACCTGCGGGCGCAGGTGACTTCGTAGGTGACTCTGGACACTGCCAAGAGGCACCTTCGGCTGCACCTCATCCACTTGAGAGCGCAGGTGGCTTCGCTGGTTAGTACAGAGCTCTGTTCTGCATGTTTTTGTATCTCTTTGATCCCCCAAAGCCCCTATACCCTTCATGGATGCAATTATCAACTTATGGTACCTTTTGAATGACTTTAAAGGACTATACTGAAGGTATTTTGAATGGTATAAATTATGGATTGTTTTTCATGTGTTGTTGTGAAAGGTATTGAGACGACTTGATGGAGTAATTATGAAGTAGTGTTAATGGGGAAGTGTAAATGATAAACTTGGTGTGAAATCATATTGGTTTATGATGTCTTGGTCAATGTGTGGAATGTTATGGTATTGTTGGTATGGTGATGCAATAAATGGTATGATAAGAGTGCGAAATGACGTTAGCTAGCAGTCACGTAATTCATTATCGTTTTATGCACTTGTAATGTAGTTGGTTGTTAACATGAGCTTCGTTATGTACTTATGTTGTAGAGTAACACGTAAGGAAGGAGTTGAATTGTTGTATTCACATATTGATTGGATTGTTATAGTCATACGTTGGGAAGATAAGGTATGTAAGGTTACTCTTTTCGTACCCTTCTGCAACACATATTGTTCACATTAAAATTGTACTTGTTCCATTCCGAAGTGTTCTAAAGTATTCCTAGCTCAGGTTGACATATATTGTTATTCACATGTTTCTTATTCTTAGACCAATTGTGATTCACATGTCTCTTATCCATTGACTGAAGTTCCTAAGCTCTCATAATGTTATAACTACTAAAAGAAACTATCTCAAGAGAAGTAATGATGTAAAGAGAATCTATTCATTCTTGAATAGCATATCCAATAATGTTATGTTCCTAAGTTCCAGTAATGTTATGGCCGCCAATGTATCAACCTCTCACAAGAAAATGTATCAATCTCGTAAAAGTAAAGGAATAAAGTAATGCATATATGGGTTATTGTTTGAGAACCGAGACGACTCAAAGGGGCACATAAGCCTAGCTTGAGCGGACCCTAATACTATATTATGACTACCCACCGATAAAGTGAATGACTACCCACCGATAAGGTGGATGATTATATTATGACCCATCGATAAGGTGGATGACTAATAATGGTAATGAACGTAAAGGCAAAGAAGTAATGAATGTAATGAACATGGTTCGTCACATATACAGAATGAAGGGTTATCCATATTGATTATTCACTTGTATTTGATTCCATTGAAGTACTTATGTATTACACAGTTTCATATAGCCTTACATACTCAGTACATTCTTCGTACTGACGTCCCTTTTGGGACTTACCTTACTTGTTGCAGGCACAGGTGCTAGTAGACCTCCACAGTAGGTTGTGGATCATTTGCCAGTCATTGGTGAGCTCCAGGTTGTTCGGGGCTTTCCGAGTCACAGTTGTACATTTGTTTTGGTATTGTAAATATTGTATAAAGCGGGGACTTGTCCCAACTATAGGTTGGTTATGTACACGTATCTGTTAGAGGCTTTGTAGACGTATGTGGGAAGATAAATGTAAGAGATGAATGTCCATTTTGACTTGATGGCCCTAACGGCCAAGTTTCATATATAGAATATGTTCTCCATGACTTTCGCCATTGGTATTTTGTAGTTACATGATATAGAATGATGCTCATACAGAGACATGCCTATGAGTGTACGTGAATGAAGATTGGTTCTCTTGGGCCTTAACAGCTTTGGGTGCCAGTCCGCCCCGTTGGAATTCGAGGCGTGACAAAAGTGGTATCAGAGCAGGTCGTCCTAAGGGTGTCTACAAAGCCGTGTTTGAGTAGAGTCTTGCTTATGGATGTGTTGTGCACCACATTTATAAGAAGGAGGCTACGGGGCATTTAGGAGTTGTTTCTTTTCTTCATTTCTAGATCGTGCAGTAGAGCCAATGTTGTAGGTGGAATCATATATGACCATTGTATTTGGTTTTCTTTGTTATAGTAAAATACCAATTACGAGACGAGGTAGAGGCAAAGGTAAACAGGTAGATATGCCTGCCGGAGAAGGAATGAGTAAATCACCACCTGACCAAGCTAGTCAAGGTGGGGCTGACACTGAAATTGCATCGCGGTCTTCTTCTACTCTTCCATTTCCTGAAGAGATGAGGGGTAGAGAAATACCGGCAGAACCTTCTGTAAATGCGACTGATCAAGATTTAAGAAATGCAGTACATATGTTGACTCAGATAGTTGCTGTACAAGATCAGGGACGAGTTGGTCCAATGACAAGTGAGGATGACGCGGCTAGAGTAGCTAGTCGGTGAACACAGGATTTTCTGAAATTAGACCCTCCCATATTCACTGGGTCATATCCGAAAGCAGAGCCACATGACTTTGTAGACCAAATTCAAAGGGCTATAGAGGTTATGCACGTGACTGGTGTAAAACAGTTGAACTAGCGGCTTATAGATTGAAAGGTGAAGCTATATTATGGTATGAAGACTGGAAAAGATCGAGGGGTATTGGTGCGCTTCCAGCCAATTGGGAGGAATTCAAAACGGCCTTTCTTGATCGCTACCTCCCATATGAGATCCAGGAGGCACGTGCAGATCAATTTCTAAATCTGCGATAGGGGAATATGAGTGTCAGAGAATAAAATCTTCAGTTTAATTCTTTGGCTCGATATGCTCCGAATGTAGTGGACATAATGGAAGACAGAGTCCATCGATATGTGGATCGACTGGAGCTGTATTTAGTAAGGGACTGCACCATTGCTGCTTTGAA
Organism: Capsicum rhomboideum; assembly: GCA_031232105.1. Lineage (NCBI taxonomy): Eukaryota > Viridiplantae > Streptophyta > Magnoliopsida > Solanales > Solanaceae > Capsicum > Capsicum rhomboideum. Next base: position 47,177,865 of record CP124708.1, on the reverse strand, counting down.
CAAGGATATGGACATAGCCAGAATACAGGCGTTTGTACAGAAAATGGAAGACCAGAGGCAAAGAAGAAGGGTACATGAAGCTGGAAGAGGACAGTCCAAAAGAGCTAGACCTATGGGACAGTCTATGGCGTCCCAAGGAGAATCTAGGCCTCGGATGTTTCCTAGACCGCCTAGACCATCATTTTCTTATTCCACAACAGGTACTCCACCTCAATTTCGAGGGTCTAGGGGCAGTCATGCTGGGCAAAGCAGTGTGGTTAGAGGTTCACAGACAGTAAGATTAAGTCGTTAGTTGTGCCAGCACTGTAAAAAGTTTCATTCAAGCGAATGCTGGTATGTACCAAATGTTTACTTGCGGTGCGGTATGCCAGGGCATCTGATGAGAGAGTGTCTACAAGGAGGCATGGGTAGTATGGTGTGACCTACGGGATCAGCCATTTTGTCATCATGGTCAGGTGTACAACCTGCTGGTTATGGCAGAGGTGCTAGAGGAGCAGTTAGTTTTAGTGGAATTCAGAACCGTACCTATGCCGTAGCGGATCGGCAGAATTTGGAGGCTTCTCCTGATGTAGTGACATGTACATTATCCGTCTTTTCATATAATGAATTTGCATTGATTTATTCGGGTTCTACCCTGTTACATGTTACTCTATTGATTGCGGAAAAATTTAAAAGAACACCAGAGTATTAGTTAAGTCAATTGAAGTATCTACACCTGTTGGTGAATTTATTATAGCTAAAAGAGTATATCGCAATTGTATAGTAACTGTTTGTGATCATGATACATTGGTTGATCTTATTGAGATGGAAATGGTGGATTTTAATGTTATAACGGGTATGAATTGGTTGGCTTCTTGTTGTGTCACGTAGATTGCCAAATCTAAAAAGTTATATTCTCATTTTTCCACAAAAGACCGTCCTTGAATGGAAAAGTAATGTTGGAGCACCGAGAGTTAAATATTTTTTCCCATTTAAGGCAAGGAAAATGTTATCCAATGGATTTATAAGACCTAGTATGTCCCCCTTGGGGTGCACCAGTGTTATTGTTAAGGAAGAAAAATGGTACACTGAGAATGTGTTTTGATTGTTAGCAACTGTATAAAGTAACGGTTGAGAACAAACATCTCCTCCCCAGAATTTATAATTTATTTGATCAGTTACAGGGTACCAAATGTTTTTTTTCAGAGATTGACTTGAGATCGGGTTACCATCAAGTCAGGGTTAGAGAAAAAGATATACTAAAACAGCTTTTCACACACGATATGGTCATTATGCATTTTTAGTTATGTCATTTGGACTAACCAATGTACCAGCAATTGTTAGGGATTTGATGAAAGAGTGTTCAATCCATTTTTAAATGTGTACGTGACCATGTTTGGAGATGATATTCAAGATCACAAGAGGACCGTGCTAATCACTGGCAGCAGGTGTTACAGAAGTTTTCTAAATGTGCATTTTGGTTACAATCCGTAGCATTCATGGGTCACATTGTATATGATGAAGGAATGAGGGTCGATACACAAAAGATAGAAGCGGTGAAAAATTAGCTAAGGCCTACGACACTTACAGAGATTCATCATTTTCTTGGGTTGGTTGGTTATTATAGGAGATTTGTTGAAGGATTTTTTTCTATCCCTGTACCTTTAACAAAGCTAACACACAAGACAACTAAGTTTCAGTGGAATGATGCATGTGAGAAGAGTTTCCAAGAACTAAAAGATAAATTGACTTTTGCACCTGTATTAGTACTTTTCGAAGGTATAGAAGGGTATGCAGTATATTGTGATGCTTCAGGAGTCAGCTTAGGATGCGTATTGATGTAACACGGTAATGTGATAGCTTATGCTTCAAGACAATTGCATCCATATGAATAAAGAAATTATCTCACACATGATCTTGAGTTAGCAGCCGTGATAATTGCTTTTAAAAAAATATATGGTGCCACTATTTGTATGGGGTTCACGTTGAGATACATACTGATTATAGGATGTTCGTAGTATATTTATAAGCAGAAGGACCTAAACTGGAGACAGCGAAGGTGGATGGAATTACTCAAGGATTATGATAGTAACATCTTATACCATCCGTGAAACGCAAACGTGGTAGCCGATGCATTAATCCGCAAAGCAGTAGAAAGCACGAGTGGTCAGTTGACGGAATAGAAAAAAATATAGTCAAGGATCTACATCGATTAGACAACTAGGGAATTCGTCTTCTTGAAACTCCAGATGAAAGAATTATAGTATAAAAGGCAGCAGAGTCTTCACTTGTAGCTAATGTAAAGAAAAAGCAATATGCAAACCCTATTTTATTTCAGTTGAAAAAGAATGTACAACAAAGTTCGACAAAGGTAGTGGATCTTACATCAGGGGGGAGTACTTCAATGCCAAGGTAGCTTTTGTGTACCATATATATATATATATATATATATATATATATATATATGAGCTAAGGAAATCAATTATGACAAAAGCACATCATTCACGGTATTCTATTCATTCGGGAGCAACCAAAATGTACCATGGTTTGGAAAAGATGTATTGGTAAGGTTACATCATTGCAGAATTTGTGGTTCATTGTCTGGATTGTCAACAAGTGAAAGTACAACATCGGAAACCAGGAGGTTATATGCAATGTATGGATTTTCCAGTTGGAAATGGGACATGGTTAACATGAATCTCATTGCAAATTTACCTCATACGCATAAGTTTGTTTCATACACTTTGAAAATTTGATTCCATATGAGTGATAGTTGAAAAGTTACCAAACCAGCACACTTGTTGCCTGTCAAGACCACCTACACAGTTGAAGAATATGTGAGGTTGTATACTGAAGAGATAGTACGACTACACAAAGTCCCAATCTCTATTACATCAGACAGGGGAGCTCAATTTACTGCACATTTTTGTTTGGAAGTTTTTTTTCCAGAAGAGTTTGAGAACCCAAGTAAATTTAAGTATGGCTTTCATCCTCAAATAGATGGGCAAGCCGAGTGTATTATGCAAACACCTGAAGATATGCTACGAGCTTATACAAGTGACTGGGTATTTGTGAAAGTGTCACCAATGAAAGGGGTAATGAGATTTGAAAAGTGAAGAGGTTAAAGAAATAACTTCCGTGAAAGTACTTTGGAGGAATTAGTAAATAGAAGAGATCACATGGGAAGCCGAGAAATGATAAAGTCTAAGTACCTTCATTTGTTTCAAACGGAAGAGAAAGTTCAAAATGTGGGATTGGACCAATAACAAATAAGTCTTTATACGTATTGTGTGTATATGATAACGTGAAGGATAAATTTAAACTTTAATTTGTGTAAAGGGACAATGTCTCTAACATTCGAGGACAAATGTTTCTAAGGGGGGAAGAATGTAACAACCCGTACATTTTTGAACCTATTTAATTAACGTAACATTTATGGAAATATTTAACTTGAGTTGGTTGGTGTATTATGCATTAAAAATATTGGGCTAAATTAATCTTGTGTCTTTGGGCTCAAATGAGGCCCAAAATGAACCAAAAGACATGGGCCAAAAAGGGGAAAAATGACCCATTCTACATGGACCAAGTAAGCATGTCATTATTGACCAAAAGTATTGGCTAAGTATGACTTTAAAGGGTTTATATAAGGGTGAATAAATCAGATTTATTCACCATTCCACACATGTGCAAAATCTAGAATTTTCCCAAGGATATTTTCTCTTCACCTTTAAACCCTAAGGCAACTACACTTGTTTGGACAAGATCATCCTTTTGAAAGATTGGGTAAGAGGTTATTCTTGTGATTTAATATATTATATGCATGAGAGATTGTATAGATAATGATGGTTATGTCTAAAGGTGTTAAGAAGTGCACTTTTGCTTTTTTTGCTAAAAGATGTGTCATCTATGTGTCCTAAACTTGAAAGGAGACTTGAGATATTGAAGGAAGTGAAATTTATGGATTAAATATCAACATGTAAGATGTGGTTATGTTCTTGAATTTCTTTCTCCTTGTGTATAACATTTGGAATTGTTGTTGTGAAATTGTGTATAGAATTGGTGACGTATTGAAAGGAAAATATAGTTTTGGTGATGTTTATGTGCATTGTGAAACCATGGATATTCATTGGAATCTAATATGATCTAAAATATGTTAAGAGAAGCTTATTTATGATAATGGACCATTCATTACAAAAAAAGACCCAAAAGAGACCCATTTTGGCCGAAACGGGCACCCGCCCTCGCAGACGAAGGCACCTGCGGGCGCAGGTGACTTCGTAGGTGACTCTGGACACTGCCAAGAGGCACCTTCGGCTGCACCTCATCCACTTGAGAGCACAGGTGGCTTCGCTGGTTAGTACAGAGCTCTGTTCTGCATGTTTTTGTATCTCTTTGATCCCCCAAAGCCCCTATACCCTTCATGGATGCAATTATCAACTTATGGTACCTTTTGAATGACTTTAAAGGACTATACTGAAGGTATTTTGAATGGTATAAATTATGGATTGTTTTTCATGTGTTGTTGTGAAAGGTATTGAGACGACTTGATGGAGTAATTATGAAGTAGTGTTAATGGGGAAGTGTAAATGATAAACTTGGTGTGAAATTATATTGGTTTATGATGTCTTGGTCAATGTGTGGAATGTTATGGTATTGTTGGTATGGTGATGCAATAAATGGTATGATAAGAGTGCGAAATGACGTTAGCTAGCAGTCACGTAATTCATTATCGTTTTATGCACTTGTAATGTAGTTGGTTGTTAACATGAGCTTCGTTATGTACTTATGTTGTAGAGTAACACGTAAGGAAGGAGTTGAATTGTTGTATTCACATATTGATTGGATTGTTATAGTCATACGTTGGGAAGATAAGGTATGTAAGGTTACTCTTTTCGTACCCTTCTGCAACACATATTGTTCACATTAAAATTGTACTTGTTCCATTCCGAAGTGTTCTAAAGTATTCCTAGCTCAGGTTGACATATATTGTTATTCACATGTTTCTTATTCTTAGACCAATTGTGATTCACATGTCTCTTATCCATTGACTGAAGTTCCTAAGCTCTCATAATGTTATAACTACTAAAAGAAACTATCTCAAGGGAAGTAATGATGTAAAGAGAATCTATTCATTCTTGAGTAGCATATCCAATAATGTTATGTTCCCAAGTTCCATTAATGTTATGGCCGCTAATGTATCAACCTCTCACAAGAAAATGTATCAACCTCTCACAAGAAAATGTATCAATCTCGCAAAAGTAAAGGAATAAAGTAATGCATATATGGGTTATTGTTTGAGAACCGGTACGTCTCAAAGAGGCACATAAGCCTAGCTTGAGCAGACCCTAATACTATATTATGACTACCCACTGATAAAGTGGATGACTACCCACTGATAAAGTGGATGACTACCCACCGATAAGGTGGATGATTATATTATGACCCACCGATAAGGTGGATGACTAATAATGGTAATGAACGTAAAGGTAAGAAAGTAATGAATGTAATGAACATGGTTACTCACATATACAGAACAAAGGGTTATCCATATTGATTATTCACTTGTATTTGATTCCATTGAAGTACTTATGTATCACGCTGTTTCATATAGCCTTACATACTCAGTACATTCTTCGTACTGATGTCCCTTGGGGGACTTACCTTACTTGCTGCAGGCACAGGTGCTAGTAGACTTCCACAGTAGGTTGCGGATCATTTTCTAGTCATTAGTAAGCTCCAGTTGGTTCGGGGCTTTCCGAGTCACAGTTGTACATTTATTTTGGTATTGTAAATATTGTATAAAGCGGGGACTTGTCCCGACTGTAGGTTGGTTATGTACATGTATCTTTTAGAGGCTTTGTAGATGTATGTGGGAAGATAAATGTAAGAGATGAATGTCCATTTTGACTTGATGTCCCTAACGGCCAAGTTTCATATATAGCATATGTTCTCCATGAATTTCTCCATTGGTATTTTATAGTTACATGAGATAGAATGATGCTCATACGGAGACATGCCTATGAATGTTCGTGAATGAAGAATGGTTCTCTTGGGCCTTAAAGGCTTCGGGTGCCAGTCCGCCCCGTTGGAATTTTAGGCGTGACAAATAAGGCCTGTAATATCATTTCAAGCCCCCATTTTGACATCAAGATAATAATAAGGCAATTAGTGCACAAATAAGGCCAATAATATTAATTCAAGTCCCCACTCGGACATCACAAAAATAATAATCTCTCAAGTCAATTATAATATTTACATAACCCCCCACAGGGGCAACACAAAAATAGTAAACAATTCAAACAACAATATATAGTGAAACTTACCCAAATCTAGCTTGTCTCATGTAATAAGTCTCATCTTTCTCAAAGATGACATCGTTAAACTAAATTTACTAAAAGAGGAACTGTACTAGTTAATAATATGTTCTAATAAGATATACTAAACCCTGATAATCACATCAACTATTACAAGTCTATTTATACTCTTAAGTATTTTCTAACCCTCAATCATTTCATCAAATAACAATAATAACATAATTATCTCCTAAAAGATCACTTAGCACCGTTCATCACAATAAAGTCTACTAAATATGATTTAAGCTCTAAAATAGGTACCCACTATTAATTTACCTTAGATCCATAAGTCATCCATCTACAATCTATTCTAAACATAATCACAAGTGGATAGAAAACTAAGATAAACCATTTATAACTACAATTCATCAAATGACTTCGGTACCCACAGAGATGCTCACCATTTCATCTAAGCGAGACCTCCAATACTAAATGGTTCACTAAACACAAGTAAATAAGCATACAACACATTATCACCTCAAAAAAAGTCAAGGTACATCTCAACTTGCATTTAAGATGATCCTTAAGCCAAAACACAGTCTGAAGCATCAATCGAAAGCTCTACTCCCATGAATCATCACCAAACACGTATAATCTAGTCAAATATGACATCTACAAGTTAAAAGGAGCCCATTGATACTCATATCGATATATTTTAATTTTAGGTCAAAAATCACTTCGAAAATCAGTTCCCAAAATACAAGGCTAAAATCAAGATTTTAGTTAAGAATCATGTTCCTCATATCAAAAGGAGTCTAAATCTGAAAATCCAACTAAAACTGAGTTGTAATCGGACTTGAAATTTAAGAAAAATTAATTTTGTAGTTTACCGGGTAAAAATCTCAAAATTCATTATCAAACGAGGTTTAAAATGAAAAATTATAAGGTTTCATTGTATAACTATAAGATTTTAGTATATTAAAATATTGCAAGATCTGCTCAGAGTATAACTCTATTTTAAATTCTAAGGTGATGTTAGCCCAATTTAATTTGGAACCTGGGTGATTCCTAAATAAATAAAAAGAATAAATAAAAAATATTAGTCTATCTTTTTTCCTTTTCCTTCTTTCAAATTATTATTCTATTGTGTGCTCTTATTATGTATATTTCCAATTAATGACATAATGGTTATAGCTTATTTTTCATTACTGTAAAAAAAAAAAATGGTAATAAGGATAGCGTTAATGAATATTTTAGCTAATTGCCAATAGTTTATGCTATCCAAAAAAGTATGACGTCGATATAAATAATTTTGCAATATTACACAGTGTAGATTCATCCTCAAGTGTAGTAATTAGCATAGAATGGAAGTAGGAGTAAGCCGAGGTAGGGCTTAGCAGGGCCGGGGCGGGGCAGGGCAAAATGTTGGGGGAATTCTAAGCGGGGCGGGACAGAGCGGGTTGAAATCTTAGCGGGTCAAGGCTTGCCCCACCCTAACCTGCCCTATTACCATCCCTAATTTTACACTCAACGATGCAGTCAGAATTTTCAACAGAAGTCGTTATCAACAAGTGGGGTCCGAAACCAACTTTAGGCTAATAAAATAAGTATTTAGACCAAAAGCACAAAAATCACAAAAGCGCCTCGGGACCCGAATCAACTATGCTACTAACCCAAAATGGACATTCCACGTCTATTGGAACTGTCAAAATCACCATCCGACGCTTGATTCATAAAATATTGACCAAATTCAAACTAATCACCTTAAAGGCTACTCAAAACCACAACCTCATATAAATCACTCCCGAATGCTTCGGGGACCATTCAAACCATTCCTGCAACTCATAAATAATATAAAATAACAACGGAGAAGGTGTAACACCCCGTACATTTCCGAACTTATTTGACTACCTTAACATTTATGGAATTATTTAAACTTGAGATAATTGGTGTATTACCCACTAAATTTATTGGGCTGAATTAATATTATGTTTATGGACTTGATTGAGGCCCAAATTAAGTAAATAATACATGGGTCCAAAAGGAGATGATCCATTTAAAAATGGACCAAGTATACACATCATCTACTTGGACTTTTTGACCAAATAATTGGCTAAGGAGGACCATAGAGAGGCGGTAGAAAGGGGGATAAAATTCAGCTCATTTTTCTACACAATACACTTGTAAAAATCAGATTTTCAATCAAACATTTCTCCTCTCTCAAAACCCTAGCCACCCTAATTTTCTCTAAGGATTTTTGGACAAATCTTCCACTTGCAAGCCTTAGTAAGTGTTTACCCTTATAGATTAATATATTATATGCATAATAGGCTGTTTAAATCATGTTGTTTATGTTTAAAAAGTGTTGAGCAGTCCACTTTATATGTAGCAGTCCACTTTTGCTTAATCACTAAAGGATTTCCCCTCTATGTGGTTTAAAATTGAAAGGGGACTTAGGGTCTTGAAGGAATTGAATTAGATGGATGAAATTTCAGTATGTTGAAGTGTGGTTCTGTCCCTAATTCTTTACTCCTTGTGTATGACTTGTGGAAATGTTTATACGTAATTGTGCATGGAACGTTTGGCGTAGTGAAAAGAGAATACTTTCTTGTTATACTAAAGTGAATTCTGAAAATGTGTGGACTATTTTTGGTATATTGTTGTGGAAGATATTTATGTGACTTGATGGAATAAATATGTGGAGTTGCATTGAGGTAAAAATGTGAAGTATACACTTGGTGGAAAATCTTGTCGGTTTGTGAAGTCTATGTTGATGCGTGGACTGTTTTGGTATTGTTGATATTGTGGGGCAGTAAATTGTATTGAAGGAGGGTGGAATGAAGTTATATGGAAGTATAAAGGAAGGTGTAATGATATACCATGTGTTTGGTATGTTGGATAGTTTTTACTTTCCGTCAAGTAGCTAATTATCGCCTTGTGAACTTGTAATGCAATTGGCTTTTAATGTGAGCTCCATTATGTATTCATATTGTAGAGTAATGCTTTAAGGAAGAGCTGAATTGTTGTAGTCACATGTTTGAAAGATAAGGTATTTAAGATTACTCTTTTTCGTATCCTTTGGTAGCACCTATTGTTCACATTGTTACCAAACTTGTTTCCACTCCAAAACGTTTTAAAGCATCTCATTTCAGGTTTGTTAGCAATTGTTATTTACGTGTCTCTTATTTGTTGACTATTGTTCCAAAGCTCCAATAATGTTATGACCACCGATGTAACAATCTCACAAAAATTAAAGAAGTGAAGTAATGCATATTTGGTTGAGTACGGGTGGTAGCTCTGGGGGCGAAAGCCTAGCTCGAGCCGATCCCAATTGATTATTGGATGCAAGGGGTAGCTCTGGGGGTGAAAACCTAGATCGACATGAACCCGATTTATTATTTTATGGGTGGTAGTTCTGGGGGCATAAGCCTAGCTTGAGTCGATCCCTATGTTATTTACCACTGATCAGTTGGTCTCGGGCATTGTATGATGTATATTGATGTGAAAGTAAAAGAAAAGAAATGAATGTAATGTACATGGTTCCACATATACAGTATGGTGGTATATCAGTATTATCTATTCACTTGTATTTGATTCCATTTGAGTTCCTATATTTCTTACAGTTACTTATAGCCTTACATACTCAGTACATTCTTTCGTACTGACGTCCCTTGGGGAACTTGCCTTACTTGATGCAAGCACAGGAGCTAGTAGACCTTCACAGTAGGGTACGGGTCATCTGCAGGCTATTGGTGAGCTCCAGGTTGATTCGGGGCTTTTTAAATCATTTGTATATATTTTTGGTACTGTGTAGTAGTTGTATAAGGCGGGGACTTATCCCGACCTTAGTCATGGTTATGTATCTTTTAGAGGCTTTGTAGACATTGTAAGTCAAATGTAGAAGTGTCTTACCTTCTAGACGTTGTGGCCCCAACGACCAAGTCTCATATCTGTTTTGAATGTCTTTACATAACTTTCGTCATCGATATATTATATCTGCATGTGAAAGAATTTTTGTTCACTTAATGGCATGCATATGAATGTACATGATCATATGTTGGTTCTCTCGGGCCTTTACGGCTAAGGGTACCTGTCCGCCCCTATGAGATTTGAGGCGTGACAAAAGTGGTATCAGAGAGGTCGTCCTAGGGTGTCTACAAAATCGTGTCTCAGTACAGTCTTGCTTATGGATGTGTTGTACAACACATTTATAAGTAGGAGGCTATGGGACATTTAGGATTTGTCTCTTTTCTTCATTTCCTAGATCGTGCAATAGAGCCAAAGTTGTAGGTGGAGTAATATTTAATCACTGAATTTGTTTTATGTTTTTGTTTCCTCAGTATAGTAAAATGTTGTCTACAAGGAGAAATAAGGGTAAAGGTAAGAAGGGAGACATGGCTGCCAAAGTAGGAACTAGTAAATCACCACCTGAATGAGTTAATCAAGGTGAAGCTGAAAATAAGTTTGCATCGCATGCTTCTTCTACTCTTCCACCTCCCAGAGAGCCAAGAAGGAGAGGAGTACCCCCAAAACCACTTGTTAATGCTACTGAACAGGATTTAAGAAATGTGGTGTAAATGTTGACTCGTATAGTTCCTGCACAAAATCAAGGACAAGTTGGTCCAACTACAAGTAATGACGGTGCGGATATGGCAGCTAGTCGGCGAACACGGGATTTTCTTAAATTAGACCCTCCCACATTCATCGGGTCAGATCTTAATGAAGACCCACAAGACTTCATGGACCAAATTCAAAGGGTTTTAGATGTTATGCATGTATCTGGTACATAAATAGTTGAGCTTGCAGCATACAGATTAAAAGGGAGGGCTATTTTATGGTACGAAGATTGGAAACGATCTAGGGGTATCGGTGCACTTCCAACTAGTTGGGAATAATTCAAAGTGACATTCCTTGATCATTACCTTCCATATGAGATCCGAGAGGCTCGTACAGACCAGTTCTTAAATCTTTGTCAAGGTAATATGAGCGTTAGAGAGTACAGTCTTCGGTTTAACTCTTTGGCTAGGTACGCTCCAAATGTAATAGCTACTATGGATCATAGAGTTCATCGATATGTGGATAGATTGGATCCGTATTTGGTTAGAGATTGTACTAGTACTGCTTTGAATAGAGAAATGGATATAGCCAGGATACATGCTTTTGCACAAAAGATGGAGGATCAGAGGCTAAGGAGAAGAACGCTAGAATTTGAAAGAGGACCATCAATGTCACGCCTCGAATTCCAATGGGGCGGACTGGTACCCGAAGCCGGTAAGGCCCAAGAGAACCAATCTTCATTCGTATGTATGTCACTCAAGGAACATCACTATCACGTATAGATATAAGATGCTAATGGCGGAAGTCATGGAAAACATATGATATATATATACATATATGAAACTTGGCCGTTAGGGCCACCATATCAAAAGCATACATCCCTTCATTTCCTTCGTTTGTCCAACAACATCTACAAAGCCTCTACAGATACATAGACATAACCAACCTACAGTCGGGACACGTCCCCACTTTATACAATACCAAAACAAATGTACATAATGACTCGAAAAGCCCCGAACCAACTGGAGCTCACCAATGATCCGTAAATGACCCGCAACCTACTGTGGAGGTCTACTAACACCTGTGCTTGCAGAAAGTAAGGTAAGTCCCCCAAGGGACGTCAGTACAAAGAATGTACTGAGTATTTAAGGCTATATGAAACTGCATGATACATAAGTACTTCAATGGAATCAAATATAAGAGAATAGTCAATATAGATAAACCACCGTTCTGTATGTGTGGAACCATGTACTTTACATTCATTACTTTCTTTGCCTTTACGTTCATTCATCATTATCATTCATTACTTAACGTTATGCTTCTTTGCGTTAAGAAATTGTAAAGCATATGATAAAAAAATGACCAACTGATCAGTGGTAAAAGAGGATAACCCATGCTAGGTATTGTAACCCCTGGGATGTGATTAACCCATGCTAGGTATTTTAACCCCTGGAATGTGATTAACCCATGCTAGGCTTTTCTGTTGCCCCTGGGATGAGATTAACCCATGCTAGGTATTTTAACCCCTGGGATGTGATTAAACCATGCTAGGTGTTTATTCCACCCCTGGTAATCCACTCAAGAATATACAAACAATTATACATTACTTTATTTCTTTACTTCTGTGAAATTGATACATTGGTAGTCATAACATTATTGGAACTTTAGAACGTAACATTATTGGAACTTTGGAACCATGTCCACAATTATGTGACACATGAATAACAATTGGTCAATGAATAAGAAACATGTGAATAACAATATATGACAACTTGAAATGAGGTACCTTTGAACAATTCGGAATGGAACAAGTACAAGGACAATGTGAACAATATGTGTTGCAGAAGGATACGGAAAAAGGTAACCTTACATACCTTATCTTCCCAATATGAATATACAGTACTATGTGTGAATACAATAATCCTGATCCTTCCTTACGTGGTACTCTACAACACAAGTACATCACGGAGCTCACGTTAACAACTAACTACATTAGAAGTGCATAAGATGACAATGAATTACGTGACTGCCATCCAACGTCATTTCACCCTTCACAATACAATACAATTCAATGAATTACCATACCAACAAAACCACAACATACTACAAATTAACCAAGACATCATAAAGAGATAGCATTTCACACCAAACTTATACTTTACACTTCCCCTTCAATACTATGTTACCTTTTCTCCATCAAGTCACTTAAATACCTTTCACAATAACACATGAACAACAATACATCATTGATACCATTCAAAATACCTCTGGGATACTCCTTTAAAGTCATTCAAAAGGTACCATAAGTTGATAATTGCATCCAAGAAGGGTATTGGGGCCTTGGGGGGTCAAAGAGATGCAAAAACAATCAAAATAGAGTTCTGGGCTGACCTGCGAAGCCACCTGCACCCGCAGGTGGGTGAAGTGTGTCTTAAGGTGACCATTGTCCTGCTCCAGGTCCACTTGCGTTGGCATCTGCGCCCGCAGGTGCCCCATCCACGAAGGCGGATGCCCGTTTCAGCCTCCAGGGGTCATTTTCGGGTCCTTTTTCGCAATGAATGGTACATGGTCATAATTAAACTTCTCTTTTCATATTTTAAGTTATATTATATTCCAATGAAAATCCATGGTTTCACAACGCACATAAACATCACCAAACTACATCCTCAGAAATACACCACCAATTCCATGCCCAATTTCATAACAACAATTCCAAATGTTATACACAAAGAGAAAACAAGTTAAGGACATAAACACATCTTACATGGTGATATTTAATACATCAAATTCACTTACTTCAATACCACAAGTCCACTTTCCAGTTTAGAAGGCAAAATCCTTCACCGATTAAGCAAAAGTAGACTATTTTAAACATAGTGAACTGTCCAACACTTTGCCAACATAACCAACATGATTTATACACCATATTAAGCATATAATATACTAAACTATAAGATTAAACACTTACCCAAGATTTCAAAGTGATGATCTTGTCCAAAGATATGGTTGCCTTAGGGTTTGGAAGAGAAGAGAAAATATCTCTTTTGTGGAAAATTCTAGAATTTGGCAAATGTAATGAAATGAATAAAAGCTGATTTTTGTAGCCTTATTTATGGTCATCCTTATCCAATTCTTGGTCATTAAATAATGGTTTACTTGGTCAACATGAGGAATGGATCATTTCCATTTTGGGCCATGTCTTTTGTATGATTTTGGGCCTCAATTGAGCCCAATAGCACAAGATTCATTTAGCCCAACAAATTTAATGTATAATACCTCAAAAATCTCATGTTTAAATAATTCCATGAATATTACGGTAACCAACTAGGTTCGAAAATCTACGGGGTGTTACATCCTTCCCCCCTTAGAAACATTCGTCCTCGAATGTTTGTGACATTATCCATTTTAAACAGATTCAAGTCTAGGATCATTCACCACGCTATCATATACACATAATTCTTGTAAATACTTACTTGTTACTACTCCAATCTCGCATCTTGAATGTTCTCTTCCATTTGAAACAAATGAGGGTATTTAGACGTCATCATTTCTTCAGCTTCCTATGTGATTTCTTCTACTTGCTGATTCCTCCAAAGTACTTTTATGGAATCTACTTATTTATTTCTTCACCTTATCACTTGTCAATCCAGAGTAGGAATAGGTATCTCTTCATAGGTGAGATCCTCCATAACTTGTACATCTTCAATGGGAGCAACGGATCTCCTATGCACTTTTGAAGCATTGAAACATAAAATACCGGATGAACTGTGGAGATTTCTTGGGGTATTTCAATTTCATACGCGACTTGACCAAATCTTCGAACAATCCTATATGGCACGTTATATAGGTCCAACTTTCCTTTCTTTTCGAATCTCATTACCCCTTTCATTGGTGACGCTTTCAAAAATACCCAATCCCCTATGGAAAATTCTAATTCCCTTCTTCTAATATCGGCATATGACTTGTGTCGAATTTGGGCCTTTTGTAGCCGCTGTTGTATCACCTTAACTTCCTCTATAGCTTGATGAACAAGATTCGGCCCAAATAAGGCAGTTTCACCCGCTTCAACCCATCCAATTGGTGATCTACACTTTTTCCCATATAAAGCTTCACAAGGTGCCATTTTGATACTTGAATGATAGCCATTATTGTAGGCAAACTCAATAAAAGATAGATGATATTCCCAACTACCTTTAAAGTCCAACGTGCAAGCTCGTAGTATATATTTAAGTGTTTGGATAGTACGTTCTTCTTGTCCATCTGTTTGAGGATGAAAAGTCATACTCAATTTCACTTGTGTACCTAAACTTTTCTGAAAAGACTTTCAAAAATTTGCAGTAAATTGAGCTCCCCTGTCTGATATAATAGTGATTGGAATCCCATGTAATCGCACTAGAAATTGGAATCCCATGTAATCTCACTATCTCTTTAACATGTAACCTTGCATAATCTTCAGCTGTATAGGTGGTCTTGACCGGTAAGAAATGCGCTAACTTGGTAATCCCATCAACTATTACCCATATGGAATCAAATTTTCACTGTGTACGAGGCAAACCTGTGATGAAATCCATGTTAATCATGTCCCACTTCCAAACTGGAAGATTTATACATTGCATATAACTTCCAGGTTCCTAATGCTCTACTGTTACTTCTTGACAGCTTGAACATTGAGCTACGAATTCTGCAATATTCTTCTTCATGTTACCCCACCAATACATTTATTTCAAACCGTGATACATTTTGGTAGCTCCTGGATGAATAGAATACTGTGAATGATGTGCCTCTGTCATAATCCATTTCCTTAGCTCATCTACATGCGGTACACATAAACTACCTTGGCACTGAAGCATTCCTTACTGTGTAGGATCAAATACCTTTGTCAATCCTTGTTGTACATTCTCTTTCAGCTTCAATAAAATAGGATCCTCATACTGCTTTTCTTTTACCTCAGCTACTAATGAAGATTCTGCTGCATTTTGCACTATAATTATTTCATCTGGAGTTTCAAGAAGACGAACCCCCAAGCTTTCTAATTGATGTAGATCCTTGAATATACCTTGCTTTTTCGTCAACTGGCCACTAGTGCTTTCTATTACTTTGCAGCTTAATGCATCGTCTACCACGTTTACGTTTCCCGTATGGTATAAGATATTACTATCATAATCCTTTAGTAATTCCAGCCACCTTCACTGTCTCTAGTTTAGGTCCTTCTACTTAAAAATATAATGCAAACTTTCATGATCAGTATATATATCAACGTGAACCCCATACAAATAGTGGCGTTATATCCTTAAAGCAAATATAACGGCTGCTAACTCAAGATCATGTGTGGGATAATTTCTTCCATGTGAACGCAATTGTCTTGAGGCATACGCTATTACATTACCATGCTACATCAATACACATCCTAAGCCGACTTCTAAAGCATTACAATAGACTGCATACCCTTCTGTGCCTTTAGGAAGTACTACTACGGGTGTAGACGTCAATTTTTTATTTTTTTTTATTTTTAGCTCTTGGAAACTCTTCTCACATGCATCATTCCACTAAAACTTGATTGCCTTGTGTTAGCTTCATTAAGGGTGCTGATATAGAAGAAAATCCTTCAACAAATCTCCTATAATAACCAGCCAATCCAATAAAACTATGAATCTCTGTAAGCGTCGTAGGCCTTAGCCAATTTTTCACCGATTTTATCTTTTGTGTATCAACCCTTAGTCCTTCATCCTATACAATGCGACCCAAGAATGCTACGTATTTTAACAAAACTCATATTTAGAGAACTTTGCATATATCTTATGGTCACGAAGAATCCGTAACACCTGTCGTAAGTGATTAGCATGGTCCTCTTGTGATCTTGAGTAACCTAAAATATCATCTATAAACACTGTCACGAACACGTCTAGAAATGGCTTGAACACCTTATTCATCAAATCCATAAAAACAGCTGGTGCATTTGTTAGTCCAAATGACATAACTAAAAATGCATAATGACCATACCGTGTTTGGAAAGCTGTCTTGGGTATATTTTTTTCTCTAACCCTTACTTGATAATAACCCGATCTTAAGTTAATCTTTGAGAAGCATTTGGCACCCTATAACCGATCAAATAAATCATCGATTCTGGGGAGGAGATATTTGTTCTTAACCGTTACTTTATCCATTGCCAACAATCAATACACAGTATCAGTGTACCATCTTTTTTCTGTACAAATAACACTGGTGCACCCCAAGGGGACATACTAATCCTTATAAATCCCTTGTCCAACAAGTCTTTTAATTGCTCTTTTTAATTCCCGTAACTCTGCTGGAGCCATTCTATACGAAGGAATAGAGATAGGCTAATTGCCTGGCATCACATCAATCCCAACTCTACTTCCAGTCCTGGAGGCAATCCTGGTAGATCTTCAGGAAATTCCTCAAGAATTTCATTTACCACCAGAACCGATTGAAGAGTTGGTGGCTTCACATCAGTATCTTTCACTCGTACTAAGTGACATATGTACCCCTTTGGGTATCATAGGAAATAAATTGTAACACCCCGTACCTTCCCAACCCTACTTGACGACATTGAACAATGTTTACTTAGGTGTCTAAAGCCACAAGTATGTATTTGGTAATGTTATTGATGAGATAATGGAATTTGTCCCTCGTACATGTGATTAAACCTTCATAGGAGGTGTTTTGTGAGTTCGTGGAGCAATTGGGTAATACCCCGTGCACATTCTAACCTCATTTGGTGACTTGGAGTCATGTTTACTTGATGATTAAGATCACTAAGTAAGTATTTTGTAGTGTTTTGATAAGATATTGGACGATATGCAAGTGTTGGAAAAATTGCCGAAAAAATTCAGCAAGACATGGAAACTTGCGCCACTCCCTATTTCAGGGGGTGTGGCGCAAGCCCCTGATTCAGAGAGCAAGGAAAACTTGCGCCACTGCCTTGCTTTGCAGCAGTGGCGCAAGGCACAAAGATTTTTGCGAACGAGACGACGAATGTGAATTTCGTAAGAGAATATTGTCGTGACATTATGGAATTATTTAAACATGAGATATATGGTGAATTATACATTGATGTTAGTGGAATAAGATGATATGGGTTATTGGGCCTTATTTGAGACCAAAATGAACAAAACATGAAAGACCCAATGGGTCAAAATGACCCATTCTTGCTTTGACTTGTCAATGATGGAAATTAATGGCTAAGGATGACTTTAAGAGGTTATAAAAGGTGGCCAATAATCAGATTTTAATTCATTAGTCATACACATCACTTTCTCTCATTTTCTAGAAATTTCAAGAAAGCTCTTTGTGGCTCTTCAAACCCTAAGGCATTTTTGGACAAGATCATCATCTTCCAAGCTTGGGTAAGTGATTATTATTGTACTTTAACATATTATGAGCATGAGAGATTATGTATATCATGTTGGTTATTCTTGGAAGTGTTGGACATGGCACTTTTGGTTTTGTTAAAAGGATGTGTTGTCCATGGGATTGTAACTTGAATTATGACTTGTGGTTTTGATGAAAGAGTATGGTATGGATAAAATATCAACATGTATGGTGTTATTATGGTCCTAAACTTGTTATTTTTCTATAAGTGTAAATTATGGGATTTTGGCCGATTTGTTGTTGTGAAGTGTATTGAAGCAATTTGATGGGATAATTGTGATGTGGTGTTTGTGAGAAAGTGTAAAGAAAGTGTAAAGGAGAAAATTTGTGGTGAAATGCTATTGGTAGGTGATGGTGTGGTCAATGTATAAAATGCTATGGTATTGTTGGCATAAAAAGGGCCATGAATGGTATTGTAAAGGGTGAATAGGGAACTCATGTAACTTGTGGTGGTCTTATACACTTGAAATGTCGCTTATTGGTCAATGTATGGAATATTGGGGGATTTTAGGAATAATGATTTCATAAATGGTATGGTCAAAGGGGAAATGACATGTTAAATCTAAACATGTGACTTATTGTTATTTTATGCCATTGTAAGGGAATTGGTGGTTAATGTTGGTTTCGTTCTGAACTTGTGTTGTAGAGCAAAACACAAGAACGGAGTGGGATTATTGTATGCACGTCTAAGATTGTGTATTCGTATTAAGAATACAAGGTATGTAAGGTTATTCTTCTATATCCTTCTGTAGCATGTGGTGTTCACATTGTCATTTGATTCCGAAGTGCTCTAAGGTATCCCGTATTCAGTAGTTGGCTAATGTTACTCACATGTTTCCTACTCATTGGTCAATGGTGAATCATATGACTCATGCCCATTGGTTGACTCATGTTCATTGGATAACATGTCAAAAGTTCCAAATATTCTAAGGTATTGTATCTCCGGTTGGTAAATAGTTGATATCCACATGTGTCTTATTTAGTGCTTATTGTCCTAAGGTTTCAAAAGTGTTCTATTCCAAAGGGGTTCTATAGTATTCCAACTAAGGTTGATATATATTGTTATTCATATGTGTTTTTCTCTTAGACGAATTATGACCCACTTAGTTCTTATTTATGGACGGAAGTTCTTAAGTTGTCATATGTTGTTAAGCCTAAGAGAACTACCTTAACAAGAGTAATGAGGTGAAGACTTGATGAGTTTGAATAGCATTATTCCAACCATGTCTTGTTCCAAAGTCCGATAGTATGATGATTAGCCTTGTACCAATCTTTCACAAGTTAAAGTACCAATCTCATGAGAGTATTAAGAGGCGATGTACAAGTTAGTATAATTATTCCTCATAAGTGAAGATGTGAATCTCATGAAGTGAAATGAAGTGAGATGTGTATATGAGTGTGAGCTTTAGTGTCATGATCTCTAATGTGTTACTCTCTTAGCTATGTTAAGGAAATAAGATTGTAAAGAAGTAATGTGCATATGGTTACTAATGTTACATCGAGTATGGATCACAATCTAAAGGGTATAAGTCAAAGAGGGAATAAATCCCAATATTATGCTATGTTATATATTATAACCCACCAAAGGTGGAGGCCTGGTATATATGATTATCTACCTATAAGGTGATGAGCGGTATATTATTATGATTACCCACCTATAAGGTGATGAACGGTATATATGATTATCCACCTATAAGGTGATGAGCGGTATATTATTATGATTATCCACCTATAAGGTGATGAGCGGTATATTATTATTATTATTATATTATCCACCTTTAAGGTGATGATCGGTATTATATTGAGATCTACAGAATAAAGATAGTTGTAAAAGAGATAATAGAAGTTGTATATCCCGTACATGAATACAAGTATGGAGGTTATTATAAGAGTTATGATGATAAGAGTAAATGACAAAGTGATGGAAATAATAGAAGTAATGAACTGGATTCTACATATTTCGCTGACAGAGGTATATCCATATTGATTATTCTCTTACGCTTAAATTCCTTGAAAGTACTTAGGTATTTTTGCACAGTTTCATATGGCCTTACATACTCAGTACATTCTTCGTACTGACCCCTCTTGGGGGACTTACCTTACATGTTGCAGGTGCAAAGGTTAGTAGACCTCCACGGTAGGTGGCGGACCATTTGCAGAGTATTGGTGAACTCTAATTGCTTCGGGGCTTCCCAAGTCACATATGTACAGTAGATTTTGGCATTATGTAAATAAGGTATAGACATGGTCATATATCAATTAGGGGCTTTGTAGACGTATATGGGAAACTGAATGTAAGATGTGTACGTTCATTGTGATGTCATGGCCCTAACGGCCAAGTTTGATATATTGCATATGTTATCATGACTTCCGCCATTGATATTTAATTACATGAGATGTAATAAGACGCATACGCAATCATATATATGAGAGTACATGAGCAAAGATTGGTTCTCTCGAGCCTCATCGACTTCGGGTGCCAGTCCGGCCCGAATGGGATTCGGGGCGTGACATAAATTTTCCTCTTGGTGCCCCCACATTACCCTTCCATTCAAGAGCATCCTTTTTGTGGAAAAATGAAAATGTACCTTCTTAGCTCAACAATCTAACGTGGCATAATGATGTAATATCCCGTACCTTCCCAACCCTACTTGATGATGATGAATAATGTTTGCTTAGGTGTAGAGAGATATAAGTATGTATATGGTAATGCTAATGACGAGGAAATTGAAATTTGGCCACGTACATGCAATTAGACTTTCATAGGAAGGGTTTTGTGATTTCATGGAGCATTTGTGTAAAACCCCGTACACATTCTAACCTTATTTGGTGACTTGGAGTCATGTTTACTTTATGATTAAGATCACTAAGCAAGTATTTTGTAGTGTTTTGATAAGGTATTGGACGATATGCAAGTATTAAGAAGTGGCCGAAAAATTCAGCAAGGTGCTGAAACTTGCGCCACAACCCTGTTTTAGGGGGTGTGGCACAAGACACTGATTCATAGGGCTCTGATTTCTTGCTCCACTGCCTTGCTTTGCAGCAGTGGCGCAAGGCACAAATATTGTGCCCTTCCGGACTCGTTTTGCAACGCAATTCTACGACCATTCTTAGATGGTTTCTTTTGGTTCTTGGGAGTTCTTTGAGCATTGTTAAAGCTTCAAATACTTCAATACACTCCTACATACTCCTACATGATCAAATCATGAAATATAAATAAGTATCCAAAATGTTCAATGAAGTCATGGACTACTAGAATTCCTATTTTTGCGATCGAGACGACGAATGAGAATCTCGTAAGAGAATATTATCGTGACATGATGGAATTATTTAAAGATGAGATATATGGTGAATTATACATGAAATTTTATGAATTAAATGGATATGTGTTATTGGGCCCAAATTTAGGCCCAAAAATGGAATAAAAGACTAGGCCCAAATGGGTAAAATGACCCATTCTTGCCATGACTACTCAATTATTGCTCCCAAATGGCTAAGGATGACTACAAGGGCCTATAAAAGGCACCAAAAATCAGAATTTATTCATTCAAACACACATGTATTTCTAGGTTTTTTTCCAAGAACCCAAAAACAAGAGATATTTTCTCTTAACTCTCAAACCCAAATCCTAAGCCTCTTTGGACAAGACCATCATCTTCCAAGCCTTGGTAAGTATTTATTCTCATAGATTAACATATTATATGCATGGGATATTATGTATATTATGATAGTTATGTTGGCAAGGTGGTGAATAGTGTATTTTTGCTTTTGGTGAAATATGTGCTATCTTGGTGATTTGAACTTGAAAAGAGACTTGATGTCTGAATGAAAGAGCATGGTATGGATAAAATATGAACATGTATGGTGTGATTTTTCTATTAAACTTGTTATTTTTCTAAAAGTGTACATTGTGGGATTTTGGCCGATATGTGCTAAGAGGTGTATTAAGGTGGTTTGATGGATTCTTTGTGATGTGATATGGATAAGAAAGTGTAAAGGAGAAGTGTTGTGGTGAAATGTATTGATTCTCATGTATTGGTCAATGTATGGAATATTGGGGGATTTTTGGAATAATAATTTCATCAATGGTTTTGTCAAGGGGAAATGGAATGTTTAAAAGCAAACATGTAACGTATTGATCGTATATGCATTTGTAAAGTAATTGATGGTATACTTATGATGTTGTGATGGTGGAGAGTGGAAAGTATGAACTTGGTGTGACATACTAGTGGTTTATGATACTTTGGTCAATGTTGGGCATGTTGTGGTATTATTGATATGACCATGTCGTAAATGGTATTGTAGAGAAAGAAATAACATCATAAAGCCAAACATGTGACTTATTATTACTGTATGCATTTGTAAGGTAGTTGGTGGTTAATGTTGGTTCCATTATGTACTTGTGATGTAGAGTGAAACGTAAAGAAGGAGCGGAATTATTGCGCTC
Source organism: Capsicum rhomboideum (assembly GCA_031232105.1). Classification (NCBI taxonomy): domain Eukaryota; kingdom Viridiplantae; phylum Streptophyta; class Magnoliopsida; order Solanales; family Solanaceae; genus Capsicum; species Capsicum rhomboideum. The sequence continues at coordinate 47,155,197 of CP124708.1, read as the reverse complement.
ACATATTTGATCGTGTACTTACATTGGGAAGATAAGGTATGTAAGGTTACTCTTTTCGTATCCTTCTACAAGATATTGTTCTTATTGACATTGGACTTGTTTCAATTCCAAGGGGCTTGAAGTATATCAATTCAGGGTGACGTATATTGTTATTCATATGTGCCCTATTCTTAGATGAATTATGATTCACTCATCTCTTATTCATTGATTGAATCTCCAAAGATGTCATGACGTTGTAATTCTTAAAAGAACTATCCCAACGAGAGTAATGAGGTAAAGAGAGCTTGTTTAGTTTGAATAGCATTATTCCGATCATGTTTTGTTCCAAAGTCCTATAGTATGATGATTATCCTTGTGCCAATTGTTCATAAGTAAGAGGACCAATCTCATACGAGTACTAAGAGAGGTGATGTGCAAATTAGTATAATTATTCCTCATAAGTGAAATTGTAAATCTCATGAGGTAAAGGAGTAAAGTGAAATATGCATATAAGTGCGTGCTTAGTTAAGGTGTTAATCTCATGAAGTATAAGAGGAAGGTAAAGCATATTGGTGTGTTTCAATTAGTGTCATGATCCAAAGTTCCAATAGAAGTTATACATATGTCTCTTGTTCATTGATTATTGTCCAAATGGTTCCAATAGTGTTATGTTTCCATGAAGGCTATGTTTCCAAAAATGTCATATTGCCAAGTTATTCATATGTCTCTCACTCATTGATTATTGATCCAAAGCTTCAAGTAAAGTTATGAATATCAAAAGTATCAATCTCTCACAAGTAAGGTACCAATCTCAAAAGTAAAGAAATGAGGTAAGAATAAAGTAATGCATGCTGATTGTGTTCATGGGTGTTATCCATGGGGTACAAATACCCGCATGATGATGATAGTTTATCCATGGGGCGCAAACGCCCGCGTGATGATGGCCATTTATCCAGGGGGTGCAAGAACACCCGCATGACGATATGATCTTATCCATGGGGTGAAAGAATACCTGCATGACGATGATATGTTATCCATGGGGTGAGAAGAACACCCGCATGATGTGGGCCCAGAAAGTGTATGAGTAATGTAAAAGTAAAGTAAAGTAAAGGCAAGAGAAAGAAAGAACATAATGTACATGGTTTCCAAAAGTACAGAATAGTGACTCATCTACATTGTGACTTATCTATATTAGTTATGCATTTGAACTTGAGTTCTTGACATATTTTCATGTCTTACAAGTTTCATATGGCCTTACATACTCAGTACATTCTTCGTACTGACCCCTCTTGGGTAATTTACCTTACTTGATGCAGGCGCAGGTCCTAGTAGGCCTCTACAGTAGATTGTCAGTGTTGCAGATCTTTGGTGAGCTCCAGTTAGTTCGGGGCTTCTCCGAGTCACTATTGTACATGTGTTTTGATTTTGGACATGTTGTATAAAGCGGGGACTTGTCCTGACTTTTAGTTCATTTTGATCAATGCATTTGTTAGAGGCTTTTGTAGACGGATGTGGGTGACGGTACATGTCGTTTTGACTTGATGGCTCAAAAGGCCAAGTTTTACATATATAGCTACGACATATATTTCTATGTCTTTGAATTCCACATAGTTGCATAAGGTGTAATAAGATTCATATGAGGTTATGCATATGAATGTTCATGAGCAAAGATTGGTTCTCTCCGGCCTTATTGGCTTCGGGTGCCAATCACGCCTCATTAGGATTCGGCGTGTGACAAAAGTGGTATCAGAGCAGGTTGTTCTAAGGGTGTCTACAAAGCCGTGTCTGAGTAGAGTCTTACTTATCAATGTGTTGTGCACCACATTTATAAGTAGGAGGCTACGGGACATTTAGGATGTTGTTTCTCTTCTTCATTTTAGATCGTGCAATAGAGCCAATGTTATAAGTTGAATTGTGTCTGACCATGGTAAATGTTTCTCTGTGATATAGTAACAATGCCGAACACGAGAGGAGGTAGAGGTAAAGGGAAGTAGGTGGATGTGCCTGCTGAAGAAGGAATGAGTAGATTACCACCTGACTAAGCTAGTCAAGGTGGAGCTGACACCGAGATTGCATCGCAGTCTTTCTCTACTTTTCCAGCTCAAGAAGAGCCAAGAGGTAGAGAAGTACATGCGGAACCACCTATGAATACCTCTAATCAGGATTTATGAAATGCAGTACATATGTTGACTCAGTTAGTAGCTGCACAAGCACAAGGAAGAACTGGTCCAATGGTAAATAAAGATGACGCGGCTAGGGCAGCTAGTTGGCGTACGCAGGACTTTCTAAAATTGGACCCTCCTATATTTACTGGGTCAGACCTGAAAGCGGATCCACAGGATTTTGTGGACTAAGTTCAAAGAGCACTAGAGGTGATGCACCTAACATGTGTAGAAACAGTTGAATTAGCAGCTTATAGATTAAAGGGTGAGGCCATATTGTGGTATGAGGACTGGAAGAAAGCTCGAGGTATTGGTGCAAACCCACCTATGTGGGAAGAATTTAAAGCGGCATTTTTGGATCACTATCCTCCCTATGAGATCCGTGAGGCTCGTACGGATCAGTTTTTAAATTTACGCCAAGGAAATATGAGTGTTAGAGAATATAGTTTGCAGTTTAATTCCTTGGCATGATATGCTCCAAATGTGGTGGCCACGATGGAAGATAGAGTGCATAGATATGTGGATAGATTGGAGCCTTATTTGGTACGGGACTGTACTATCGCTGCCTTAAATCGAGATATGGATATAGCTAGAATTCAGGCCTTCACGCAGAAAATGGAAAACCAAAGGCAAAGAAAGAGGATACAGAAATCTGAGGAAGGGCCAGTAAAAAGGGCAAGATCCATGGGGCAGTCTATAGTGTCACCAGGAGGATCTGGATCTCGGATGTTACCGCCTAGACCCTCATTCTCTTATGCCACAACAGGTGCTCCATCTCACTCTCGAGGATTCAGGGACAGTCATATTGGGCAGAGTGGTAGGATGCCAGATTCACAGACAGCAGGGTCTTCTCGCCCACTGTGCTAGTTTTGCAGACGGTTTCATGTAGGTGAATGTCAGAGGGGGTGGATGCTTGTTATTGGTGTGGTATGCCGGGTCACATAATGAGAGACTGTCCACGATGAGGCTTGGGTAGTATGGTACGACCTGCGGGGTCCACTGTGGCATCATCAACATCGGTTCCTTCTTTAGACCGAGGTGTGCAGTCGGTTGGTCGTGGTAGAGGTGCCGGAGGAGCAGCCAGTACTAGTGGGGTCCAGAATAGCACTTATGCTTTAGTGGACCGGCAGAATGAGGGAACATCTCCTGATGACGATACAGGTATTTAGGTATACTACCATATTGTTACATGATGTATATGTATTGACTGATTTGAGCTCTACTCTATCGTATGTTATTCCATCGGCTACTATAATTCGACTATAATGGGCACTGGAGTTATTAGTTAAATCAAAGGAAATGTCTCCACCTGTCGGTGAATATAGTATAGTTAAAAGAACCTATCGTAATGGTGTAGTAGATGTTTGTGATCATGTTACGATGGTTGCTCTTATGGAGACGAAAATGAAAGAGTTTTAGTGTTGTAATGGGTATGAAGTGGTTGACTTCTTGTATGTCACGAAGATTGCCAAGCTACGAAAGTATATTTCTATTTTTCTTCCATAAAAGACCGTCCTTGAACGGAAAGATAAATTTGTTTCCTAACCTGAGGTAAGGAAAGCGATGTCCAAAGTATACACATGTCAGCTAGTAAGACTTAGTATGTCCCTGTAGGGTGCACCAGTGTTATTTGCACAAAAGAGAAATGGCACACTGAGAATATGTATTAATTATCGGCAACTGGAATACAGAAAGTTTGGGTATACAAGGGAAGTTGGGTGGACAAGAAGAACGTATCACCCAGACACTTGACTTTATGTTACCAGCTTACATATTATATTACAAAGGTAGTTGGGAAGATCATTTACCCCTTATCAAAAACGTTTATAATAATAGTCATTATTCAAGTATCAAGATGGTATCTTGCGAAGGTTTATATAGACGAAAGTTTAAAGCAAATGAAACCACCTTGCTTGGGGGTTAGATTTTGTTCACTAGGCTATAGAGAAGATTAATGTGGTACAATAGTAGCTACAAGCTAATACAAGTCATATACCGAGATCTATTACTTTTAGTGAAAATGTGCAAATTATGGAGAGTCTTACTTATTAAGAGATATCTATTGCTATGCTAGAGGAGAGGTAAAAATATTAGGAAAGGTACGTTATAGGAATTGACAAATAGAAGAAAGCACATGGAGAGCCAGCGAGATGATAAAGTCGGAGTACCCGTAATGGTTTCAAATGGAAGAGAAAATTCAAAGTGCGGAATTGGAGCAATAACAAGAAAGTATCAGGAAGTAGTATGTGTATATGTATATATATGTGAGTCTAGAGATGCATGGGATGTACATGAGACGCTGCTATTAACATTCGAGGACAAATGTTTCTAAGGGGGGAAGAATGTAACATCCCGTACCTTCCCAACCCTACTTGATGATGATGAATAATGTTTGCTTAGGTGTCGAGAGATATAAGTATGTATTTGGTAATGCTAATAACGAGGAAGTTGAAATTTGGCCACGTACATGCAATTAGACTTTCATAGGAAGGGTTTTGTGATTTCGTGGAGCATTTGTGTAAAACCCCGTACACATTTTAACCTCATTTGGTGACTTGGAGTCATGTTTACTTGATGATTAAGATCACTAAGTAAGTATTTTGTAGTGTTTTGATAAGGTATTGGACGATATGCAAGTATTGAAGAAGTGGCCGAAAAATTCAGCAAGGTGCTGCAACTTGCGCCACTACCCTGTTTCAGGGGGTGTGGCGCAAGCCACTGATTTATAGGTCTCTTATTTCTTGCGCCACTGCCTTGCTTTGCAGCAGTGGCGCAAGGAAAAAATATTGTGCCCTTCCGGACTCGTTTTGCAACGTAATTCTACGACGATTCTTAAATGGTTTATTTTGGTTCTTGGGAGTTCTTTGAGCATTGTTAAAGCTTCAAATACTTCAATAAACTCCTACATACTCCTACATGATCAAATCATGAAATATAAATAAGTATCCAAAATGTTCAATGAAGTCATGGACGACTAGAATTCCTATTTTTGCGATCGAGACGACGAATGAGAATCTCGTAAGAGAATATTGTCGTGACATGATGGAATTATTTAAAGATGAGATATATGGTTAATTATACATAAAATTTGATGGGTTAAATGGATATGTGTTATTGGGCCCAAATTTAGGCCCAAAAATGGAATAAAAGACTTGGCCCAAATGGGTCAAATGACCCATTCTTGCCATGACTACTCAATTATTGCTCCCAAATGGCTAAGGATGACTACAAGGGCCTATAAAAGGCACCAAAAATCAGAATTTATTCATTCAAACACACATGTATTTCTAGGTTTTTTTCCAAGAATCCAAAAACAAGAGATATTTTCTCTTAACTCTCAAACCCAAACCCTAAGCCTCTTTGGACAAGACCATCATCTTCCAAGCCTTGGTAAGTATTTATTATCATGGATTAACATATTATATGCATGGGAGATTATGTATATTATGATAGTTATGTTGGCAAGGTGGTGAATAGTGTATTTTTGCTTTTGGTGAAATATGTGCTATCTTGGTGATTTGAACTTGAAAAGAGACTTGATGTCTGAATGAAAGATCATGGTATGGATAAAATATGAACATGTATGGTGTGATTTTTCTATTAAACTTGTTATTTTTCTAAAAGTGTACATTGTGGGATTTTGGCCGATATGTGCTAAGAGGTGTATTAAGGTGGTTTGATGGATTCTTTGTGATGTGATATGGATAAGAAAGTGTAAAGGAGAAGTGTTGTGGTGAAATGTATTGATTCTCATGTATTGGTCAATGTATGGAATATTGGGGGATTTTTGGAATAATAATTTCATCAATGGTTTTGTCAAGGGGAAATGGAATGTTTAAAAGCAAACATGTAACGTATTGATCTTATATGCATTTGTAAAGTAATTGATGGTATACTTATGATGTTGTGATGGTGGAGAGTGGAAAGTATGAACTTGGTGTGACATACTAGTGGTTTATGATACTTTGGTCAATGTTGGGCATGTTGTGGTATTATTGATATGACCATGCCGTAAATGGTATTGTAGAGAAAGAAATAACATGTTAAAGCCAAATATGTGACTTATTGTTATTGTATGCATTTGTAAGGTAGTTGGTGGTTAATGTTGGTTCCATTATGTACTTGTGATGTAGAGTGAAACGTAAAGAAGGAGCGGAATTGTTGCGCTCACATATTTGATCGTGTACTTACATTGGGAAGATAAGGTATGTAAGGTTACTCTTTCCGTATCCTTCTACAAGATATTGTTCTTATTGACATTGGACTTGTTTCAATTCCAAGGGGCTTGAAGTATATCAATACAGGGTGACGTATATTGTTATTCATATGTGCCCTATTCTTAGATGAATTATGATTCACTCATCTCTTATTCATTGATTGAAGTTCCAAAGATGTCATGATGTTGTAATTCTTAAAAGAACTATCCCAACGAGAGTAATGAGGTAAAGAGAGCTTGTTTAGTTTGAATAGCATTATTCCGATCATGTCTTGTTCCAAAGTCCTATAGTATGATGATTATCCTTATGCCAATTGTTCATAAGTAAGAGGACCAATCTCATACGAGTACTAAGAGAGGTGATGTGCAAATTAGTATAATTATTCCTCATAAGTGAAATTGTAAATCTCATGAGGTAAAGGAGTAAAGTGAAATATGCATATAAGTGCGTGCTTAGTTAAGGTGTTAATCTCATGAAGTATAAGAGGAAGGTAAAGCATATTGGTGTGTTTCAATTAGTGTCATGATCCAAAGTTCCAATAGAAGTTATACATATGTCTCTTGTTCATTGATTATTGTCCAAATGGTTCCAATAGTGTTATGTTTCCATGAAGGCTATGTTTCCAAAAATGTCATATTGCCAAGTTATTCATATGTCTCTCACTCATTGATTATTGATCCAAAGCTTCAAGTAAAGTTATGAATATCAAAAGTATCAATCTCTCACAAGTAAGGTACCAATCTCAAAAGTAAAGAAATGAGGTAAGAATAAAGTAATGCATGTTGATTGTGTTCATGGGTGTTATCCATGGGCTACAAATACCCGCATGATGATGATAGTTTATCCATGGGGCGCAAACGCCCGTGTGATGATGGCCATTTATCCATGGGGTGCAAGAACACCGGTATGACGATATGATCTTATCCATGGGGTGAAAGAATACCTGCATGACGATGATATGTTATCCATGGGGTGAAAAGAACACCCGCATGATGTGGGCCCAGAAAGTGTATGAGTAATGTAAAAGTAAAGTAAAGTAAAGGCAAGAGAAAGAAAGAACGTAATGTACATGGTTTCCAAAAGTACAGAATAGTGACTCATCTACATTGTGACTTATCTATATTGGTTATGCATTTGAACTTGAGTTCTTGACATATTTTCATATCTTACAAGTTTCATATGGCCTTACATACTCAGTACATTCTTCGTACTGACCCCTCTTGGGGAATTTACCTTACTTGATGCAGGCGCAGGTCCTAGTAGGCCTCCACAGTAAATTGTCAGTGTTGCAGATCTTTGGTGAGCTCCAGTTAGTTCGGGGCTTCTCCGAGTCACTATTGTACATGTGTTTTAATTTTGGACATGTTGTATAAAGCGGGGACTTGTCCCGACTTTTAGTTCATTTTGGTCAATGCTTTTGTTAGAGGCTTTTGTAGACGGATGTGGGTGATGGTACATGTCGTTTTGACTTGATGGCTCAAATGGCCAAGTTTTACATATATAGCTACGACATATGTTTCTATGTCTATGACTTCCGCATAGTTGCATAAGGTGTAATTAGATTCATATGATGTTATGCATGCGAATGTTCATGAGCAAAGATTGGTTCTCTCGGGCCTTATCGGCTTCGGGTGCCAATCACGCCTCGTTGGGATTCGGGGTGTGACAAATGAGAAGCCAACCAATCCATACCCATTATAACATCAAACTCTACCATGTCCTACTCAATAAGATCAACCAGTGTATCATAACCATAAACAGTTACTATACAATTACGACATACTCTTTTAACTACAATAGATTCACCGACTGGTGTAGAGACTTCAAATGGCTTAACTAGTAATTCTGGCGTTCTTTCAAACCAAAAAAAAATTCGCAATCAATGGAGTAACATATGATAATGTAGAACCCGGGTCAATCAATGCATATACCTTATGTAAAAATATGAATAATGTACCTGTATCTACATCAGGAGAAGCCTCCGAATTCTGTCGATCCACTAAGGCATGGGTACGGTTCTGGGTTCCACTCGCACCAACTGTCCCTCTAGAACCTCTTCCATACCCCGTAGGCTGTGCACCTCTACCCAGAGGAGGCACCAATAATGGAGATGCGACGGTTGGTCTCGTAGGTCGTGCCATACCACCCATGCTCCTTTGTGGACACCCTCTCCTTACGTGCCCCAACATACCACGCCAATAACAAACATTCATCCCAAACCAGCATTCACCTGAATGAAACTTTTCATAGTGCTGGCACAACTGGCGATAAAACTTTGATTGTCTCATACTTCCTTGTGCTTGATACCCCACTGTCCGTGAATTTTGAATCTCACTTCTTTACCCAAACTGGTTGCTTCTAAACCCTTGGAATAGAGGGGGAGCATTTGCTGTAGAATGAGAAAATGATGGCCTACGCGGTCTGTGAAAAATTTGAGGCCCAAATCCTCCTTGGGACGCCATGAACTGTCCCATGGGTTTCTCCCTCTTTGAAGATCCTCCTTCCAATTCTTGCATCCTTCTCCTTTGCCTCTGATCCTCCATCTGCTGCACAAAAGCTTGTCTTCGAACTTGTACAGCAACTACACGGGTCAATATTTGTACCACACTCATTAAATCCTACTCAATAGTATTAATGGGCAGTTTCGAAGATACTCTTTTCCTTCTTAGCTCTTCTGTAAATAGAAGAGTAGGAGAAGCCCGTAATACGAACTCATTTCTAGCCCCACCTTGATCAGCTTGCTCAGGTGGTGCTCTACTGGTTCCTTCTCCGACAGTCATGTCTATCTTCTTACCTTTTCCCCAACCTTTTCTTGCCATCGACATTCTATTATCACACAAGAAAACAATTCCCATGGTCAGATATAATTCCACCTACATCATTGTTCTAATGCACGATCCAAGAAATAAAGAAAAGAAAGAACTCCTAAATGTCCCGTAGCCTCCTACTTATAAATGTGGTGCGCAACACATCCATAAGCAAGACTCTAATCAGACACGGCTTTGTAGACACTCTTAGGACGACCTGCTATGATACCACTTTTGTCACGCCTCAAATTCCAACGGGGCGGACTGGCACCCGAAGCCGGTAAGGCCCGAGAGAACCAATCTTCATTCATGTACATTCGTATGCATGTCACTCAAGGAACATCACTATCACGTATAGATACAAGATGCTAATGGCGGAAGTCATGGAAAACATATGATATATATATATATATACATATATGAAACTTGGCCGTTAGGGCCACCATGTCAAAAGCATACATCCCTTCATTTCCTTCGTTTGTCCCACAACATCTACAAAGCCTCTACAAATACATAGACATAACCAACCTACATTCGGGATACGTCCCCGCTTTATACAATACCAAAACAAATGTACATAATGACTCAAAAAGCCCCAAATCAACTGGAGCTCACCAATGATCCGCAAATGACCCGCAACCTACTGTGGAGGTCTACTAACACCTGTGCCTGCAGCAAGTAAGGTAAGTCCCCCAAGAGAAATCAGTACGAAGAATGTACTGAGTATGTAAGGCTATATGAAACTGCATGATACATAAGTACTTCAATGGAATCAAATATAAGAGCATAGTCAATATGGATAAACCATCGTTCTGTATGTGAGGAACCATGTACTTTACATTCATTACTTTCTTTGCCTTTACGGTCATTCATCATTGTCGTTCATTACTTACCGTTATCCTTCTTTGTGTTAAGAAATTGTAAAGCATATGATAAACAAATGACCAACTGATCAGTGGTAAAAGAGGATAACCCATGCTAGGTATTTTAACCCCTGGGATGTGATTAACCTATGCTAGGTATTTTAACCCCTGGGATGTGATTAACCCATGCTAGGATTTTCTGTCGCCCTTGGGATGAGATTAACCCATGCTAGGTATTTTAACCCCTGGGATGTGATTAACCCATGCTAGGCTTTTCTATTGCCCCTGGGATGAGATTAACCCATGCTAGGTATTTTAACCCCTGGGATGTGATTAAACCATGCTAGGTGTTTATTCCACCCCTGGGATGCCACTCAAGAATATACAAACAATTATGCATTACTTCATTTCTTTACTTCTGTGAGATTGATACATTGGTAGTCATAACATTATTAAAACTTTAGAACGTAACATTATTGGAACTTTGGAACCATGTCCATAATTATGTGACACATGAATAACAATTGGTCAATGAATAAGAAACATATGAATAACAATATATGACAACCTGAAATGAGGTACCTTTGAACATTTCGGAATGGAACAAGTACAAGGACAATGTGAACAATATGTGCTGCAGAAGGATATGGAAAAAGGTAACCTTACATACCTTATATTCCCAATATGAATATACAGTCCTAAATGTGAATACAATAATCCAGATCCTTCCTTACGCGGTACTCTACAACACAAGTACATCACGGAGCTCACGTTAACAACTAACTACATTAGAAGTGCATAAGACGACAATGAATTACGTGACTGCCATCCAATGTCATTTCACCCTTCACAATACAATTCACTGCATTAGCATACCAACAACACCACAATACACTACCCATTAACCAAGACATCATAAAGAGATAGCATTTCACACCAAAGTTATACTTTACAGTTCCCCTTCAATACTATGTTACCTTTTCTCCATCAAGTCACTTAAATACCTTTCACAATAACACATGAAAAACAACCCATCATTGATGCCATTAAAAATACCTCCGGTCTACTCCTTTAAATTCAATCAAAAGGTACCATAAGTTGATAATTGCATCCAAGAAGGGTATAGGGGCCTTGGGGGGTCAAAGAGATGTAAAAACAATCGAAACGGAGTTCTGGGCTGAACTGCGAAGCCACCTGCGCCCTCAGGTGGGTGAAGTGTGTCTTAAGGTGACCATTGTCCTGCTCCAGGTCCACCTGCGTTGGCATCTGCGCCCGCAGGTGCCCCATCCACGAAGGCGGATGCCCGTTTCAGCCTCCAGGGGTCATTTTCGGGTCCTTTTTCGCAATGAATGGTACATGGTCATAATTAAACTTCTCTTTTCATATTTTAAGTTATATTATATTCCAATGAAAATCCATGGTTTCACAACGCACATAAACATCACCAATTCCATGCCCAATTTCATAACAACAATTCCAAATGTTATACACAAAGAGAAAGCAAGTTAAGGACATAAACAAATATTACATGTTGATATTTAATCCATAAAATTCACTTCCTTTAAGACCACAAGTCCACTTTCCAGTTTAGAAGGCAAAACCCTTCACCGATTAAGCAAAAGTAGATTGTTTTACACATAGTGAACTGTCTAACACTTTGCCAACATAACCAACATGATTTATACACCTTATTAAGCATATAATATACTAAACAATAAGATTAAACACTTACCCAAGCTTTCAAAGTGATGATCTTGTCCAAAGAGATGGTTGCCTTAGGGTTTGGAAGAGAAGAGAAAATATCTCTTTTGTGGAAAATTCGAATTTGGCAAGTGTAATGAAATGAATAAAAGCTGATTTTTGTAGCCTTATTTATGGTCATCCTTAGCCAATTCTTGGTCATTAAATGATGGTTTACTTGGTCAACATGAGGAATGGGTCATTTCCATTTTGGGCCATGTCTTTTGTATGATTTTGGGCCTCAATTGAGCCCAATAGCACAAGATTCATTTAGCCCAACAAATTTAATTTATAATACCTCAACAATCTCATGTTTAAATAATTCCATGAATGTTACGGTAACCAACTAGGTTTGGAAATTTATGGGGTGTTACAGTCAAAGAGGGCTAAACCTATGGAACAGTTCATGGCATCCCAAGGAGAATTTAGGCCTCGGGTTTTTAATATACCACCTAGACCATCATTTTCTTATTCTACAGCAGGTACTCCATCCCAATTTTGAGGGTATAGAGGTAATCAAGTTGGGCAAAGTAGTGGGATCCAAGGTTCACAGACAGCAGGGTATCAAGAACAAAGAAGAATGAGCCAATCGAGATTTTCTCGTCAGCCATGTCAGCACTGCGAAAAATTTCATTTAGGTGCATGTCGGCTTAGTTCAGATGCTTGTTTATGGTGTGGTATGTCGGGGTACATAATGAGATAGTGCCCATGGAGGGGCACGAGTAGAATGGCACGACCTACTGGATCGGTCATTGCATCATCCTGATCGAGTGTACAACCTACTGGGCGTGGTAGAGGTGTTAGAGGAGCAGCTAATTCTAGTGGAGTTCAAAACCGTACCTATGCTTTAGCGGATCGGCAGAATTTGGAGGCTTCTCCTGATGTGGTTACAGGTACATTATCCATCTTTTCACATAATGTATATGCATTGATTGATCCGGGATCTACCCTATCATATGTCAATTCATTGATTGTTGAAAAATTTGAAAGAACACCGAAATTACTAGTCAAGCCATTTGAAGTATCTACACCCGTTGGTGAGTCTATTATAGCTAAGAGAGTCTATCATAATTGTATGGAAACTGTTTGTGATCATGATATGTTGGCTGATCTTATTGAGCTAGAGATGGTAGATTTTGATGTTATAATGGGTATGGATTGGTTGGCTTCTTCTTATGCCACAGTAGATTGTCGAGCTAAGAAGGTACATTTCTATTTTCCACAAAAGACCGTCCTTGAATGGAGGGGTAATGTTGGAGCACCGAGAGGTAAATTTATTTCTTATCTTAAGGCAAAGAAAATGATACCCAAGGGGTACTTATGCCATCTAGTAAGAGTGCAAGATACCGATGTGAAACCACCAACTCTTCAATCGATTTCGATGGTAAATGAATTCCTTGATTATTGATGTGATTCCAGGTACTCAGCCTATCTCTATTCCTCCGTATAGAACGGCCCCGACAGAGTTACGGGAATTGAAGGAGCAATTAAAAGACTTGCTGGACAAGGGATTCATAAGGACTAGTATGTCCCCGTAGGGTGCACCAGTTTTATTTGTATAAAAGAAAGATGGCACGTTGATAATGTGTATTGATTATCGGCAACTAAATAAGGTAACAGTCAAGAACAAATATCCTCTCCCCAGAATTGATGCTTTGTTTGATCAATTATAGGGTGCCAAATGTTTCTCAAAGATTGACTTGAGATCGGGTTATCATCAAGTAAGGGTTAGAGAAAAAGATATACCCAAAACAGCTTTTCGAACACGGTATGGTTATTATGAGTTTTTAGTTATTTCATTTGGGTTAACGAATGCACTAGCGATTTTTATGGATTTGATGAATAGGGTGTTCAATTCGTTCTTAGATGTGTTCGTGACACTGTTTATAGATGATAGTCTGGTTTATTCAAGATCAAAAGAAGACCATGCTAATCACTTACGACAGGTGTTACAGATTCTTCATGATCGTAAGTTATATGCGAAGTTCTCAAAATGTTAATTTTGGAAAATCTGTAGCATTCTTGGGTCATATTATGTCAGATGAAGGAATAAGGGTTGATACTCTAAAGATAGAAGCTGTGAAGAATTGGCAGAGACCTACAACTCCTACAGAGATTCGAAGTTTTCTCGGGTTGGCAGGCTATTATAGAAGATTTGTTGAAGGGTTTTCTTCCATTTCAGCACCTTTAACAAAGCTAACATATAAGGCAACCAAGTTTAAGTGGAATGATGCATGTGAGAAGAGTTTCCAAGATCTGAAGAATAAATTGACTTCTACACCCGTATTGGTACTTCCAGAAGGCACAGATGGGTATGCGGTGTATTGTGATGCTTCAGGAGTTGGCTTAGGATGTGTATTGATGCAGCACGGTAATGTAATATCTTATGCCTCAAGACAGTTGCGGCCACATGAGAGAAATTATCCGACACATGATCTTGAGCTAACAGCTGTAATATTTGCTTTAAAGATATGGCGCCACTACTTGTATGGGGGTTCGTCTTCTTGAAACTCCAGATGAAGAAATTATGGTGCAAAATGCGGCAGAATCTTCATTAGTAGTTGAAGTGAAGGAAAAACAGTATGCGGATCCTATTTATTGCAGCTAAAAGAGAATGTATAATAAGGTTTGACAAAGGCATTTGATCTTACGCAGAGGGAGTACTTCAGTGCCAAAGTAGATTGTGTGTACCTGATGTAGATGAGCTAAGGAGATGAATTATGACAGAGGCACATCATTTACGGTATTCTATTCACCCGGGAGCCACCAAAATGTATCATGATTTGAAAGAAATGTATTGGTCGGGTAACATGAAGAAGAACATTGCAGAATTCGTAGCCCAATGTCTAAATTATCAACAAGTAAACGTAGAGCATCAGAAGCCTGGAGGTTATATGCAATGTATAGATTTTCCAATCTGGAAATAGGACATGATCAATATGGATTTCATCATAGGTTTGCCTCGTACACTACAGAAATTTGATTTCATATGGGTAATAGTTGACAGGCTTAACAAATCGGCACACTTTCTACCCGTCAAGACCACCTACACAGCTGAAGATTATGTGAGGTTGTATATTAAAGAGATAGTTCGAATACACGGAATTTCAATCTCCATTATATCAGACAGGGGAGCTCAATTTACTGCACACTTTTGGAAGTCTTTTCAGAAGAGTTTGGAAACCCAAGTGAATTTAAGTACGGCTTTTCATCCTCAAACAGATGGACAAGCAGAATGTACCATACAAACACTTGAAGATATGCTACAAGCTTGCACATTGGACTTTAAAGGTAGTTGGGATGATCATTTATCTCTTATTGAATTTGCCTACAATAATATTTATCATTCAAGTATCAAAATGGCGCCTTACGAAGCTTTATATGGAAGAAAGTGTAGATCACCAATTGGATGGTTTGAAGTGGGTGAAACTGCCTTATTTGGGCCAGATCTTGTTCATCAAGCTATGGAGAAGGTTAAGGTGATACAACAGCGGATACAAACGGCACAAAGTTGACACAAATCATATGCCGATGTTAGAAGAAGGGGGCTAGAATTTGCCATAGGTGATTGGGTATTCTTGAAAGTGTCACCAATAAAAGGGGTAATGAGATTTGGGAAGGAGGGAAAGCTGAGTCCACGTTATATAGGGACGCATAAAATTGTCCGAAGATTTGGTCAAGTTGCTTATGAATTAGAACTACCCTAAGAACTTTCCACAGTTCATCCAGTGTTTCATGTTTCAAGGCTTCAAAAGTGCATAGGAGATCCATCTCGTATTGCTCCCACTGAAGATTTTCAAGTTACAGAAGATCTCACCTATGAAGAAGTACCTATTGCTATTCTGGATCGATAAGTTAAGAGGTTAAGAAATAAAGAAGTAGCTTCTGTAAAAGCTCTTTGGAAGAATCAACAAGTAGAAGAAATCACATGGGAAGCCGAGGAAATGATGAAATTTAACATGGTGTGTAAACAATAGCAAACCATAAATCCAACAGTACCCTATATATATGTCACGATTAGAAAATTGGACTTTGATGACACCTACTATAATCCCTCCAGTAGGTAATTCAATCCTAAGCCATGTACAAAAAGTAATAGCCAATAAATAATAAAGAGAGCAGAAAGAAGGACAATGGGCAACTATGTATAGGTACATATGTAATAAGTACAAAAATATACAAGACGGGCCCAATAGAAACTAGAAAAACAAAATATACTATAAAAACCATCCCCGAACCTGGTGTTACAAGTACAAGAGCCACTAAGCGATGGAATAAGAACTACACTAATGTAAGTCTATACAAGAGATACAAAATACAGATACTAAGTACAAGAAGGAGATGTATAAGCAACTGGACGCCAACTGCTCACTGCAACCCCGAGTAACTACTCCTGAACAAGCAGAATAGGTAACATAAACATGTACTAGGATCTGCATCAGTAAAAAAAATGCAGAAATATAGTATAAGTACCAAAACAAGCGATACCCAGTAGGCATCATAGGCCGACTAAGCTCAAAATATAAACTAAAGTATAAATGATATGGAAAAAGATAGTTACACAAAATAGCTAACTTGGCAGTCTAACATGACAAGAATCAAACTAAAAATGGTAATAGAAATACAGACAGTTTACCTAGCCAATTGGAATATATATACTCCAATGTATATGTAGTCTTCCAAGCGTGTCACTATAAAGGATGACATTATGTATACCAATTTAGTGTTTAAACCATAGATACAACTAAAATTAAACTATATTCAAATTCAAAATGTTGAGCTCAGGCAAAACCTTTTCTAGTATAATTAACAAGAGTTAGGAAGCCTCGACGTACTCTATTAAAAATTTATAAAGAATTAAAATTTACACACATTTATAATGATTATTAATATGGTGAACTTCAAACGAACACGAGATTCACTCAGAAAAAGTAAGAGCTCATTAGATGCTATCCAGAAACATGGTGGGTAAACAATAGCAAAACCAATGAAATCATAAATCCAATAGTAACCTATATATATGTCACGATTAGAAAATCGGACTGTGATGGCACCTACTATAATCCCTCTAGTAGGTAAGTCAATCCTAAGCCATGTACAAAAAGTAATAGTCAATAAATAATAAAGGGAGCAGAAATAAGGACAATGGGCAAATATTTATAGGTACATATGTAATAAGTACAAAAATATATAAGAGGGCCCAATAGAAACCAAAAAGACAAAATATACTATGAGAATCATCCCCGAACCTGGTGTTACAAGTACAAGCCGCTGAGTGATGGAATAAGAACTACACTAATGTAAGTCTATACAAGAGATAAAAAAATACAGATACTAAGTACAAGAAGGAGATGTATAAGCAACTGGACGCCAAGTGCTCACTGCAACCCCGAGCAACGACTCCTGAACAAGCAGAATCAGCAACGCAAGCCCGTACTAGGATCTGCATCAGTAAAAAAAAATTACAAAAATATAGTATAAGTACCAAAACACGCGATACCCAATAGGAAACATAGGCCGACTAAGCTCAAAAGATAAAGTAAAGTATAAATGACATGGAAAGAGATAGTTACCCGAAATAGCTAACCTGGCAGTCAAACATGACAAGTATCAAACTAAAAATGGTAATAGAAATACAGACAGTTTACCTAACCAATTAGAAGAAACATACAGTGCAATCTAAATCTAAAATATAGAAATACTAGAAAGAGAGTCAACAAGTGTAATGACCCTCCAGGTCATTTTTCTATTTTACATGCCATTTCTACATTTAAAGCTTTCCTATAGCAGCCCCAAGTCATTTGTGACTTGCTGGGGCTAATAGTTTGGTTTTAGGGCAGTTCGTTTGGTTTTTATGTCAGTTTTTATGTTTTACAGCTGTTGAGGTTGAGAAATAGCTTTTTGTTCTAAACTTCAAGTAAACGACATCATGTGAGAATTTTGACAGTTTCGTTAGCTCCGAAATGTAGAGGTTCCCACTCCTTTGTGTGTTAGAATACTTCAATATGTGTTTATTATTAAATCTTCTTGTTTATGCTTCCAAGACTAGTATGTGAACGGTACTTTCGGCAGCAACCTTAGTAAAATCTTTATTTAGTCAAGTGGAATCCGTTGTGTCATTTAAGCTCCTAAATAATACATTGAGGTTACATGTGTTCCCTATATCATTGTTACTGCCTTAAATACATATTCATATGTCTCTTACTACTGATCCATAATCCAAAACTCAATAATATTATGACCACCAAAAGAACAATCTTAAGGATTAAAGAACTGATGTAAGGTGAATCTGCCTATTGATGGGTGGTATCCCAGGGGTGGAAGGAACACCTAGCATGGGTCGATCCCAATCTATTTTATGGGTGGTATCCCTGGGGTGAAAGAAAATCCTAGCATGGATTGATCCCGATTTGGATATTTATGAGGACCATATCCCAGGGGTTAAAATGCCTAGCATTGGTCATCCTCTTTTACCACTGTTCAGCTGGTCACTTGTATCACATGATAAAATTTATAAAAAAAAAAGAAGAGTAAAGTAAGGAAGAGAATGTATTATACATGATTCCACAAATACAAGCAAAGGTAGTCGTTTATTCTTCACTATACATTTGTACCTGGTTTCCTTTGGACTCACATTTTACATATGATTACTTTATGCCTTACATATTCAATACATTCTTTCGTACTGACATCCCTTATGGGGGACACTATGTTTCATGCCACCGATACAGGTACTCCAGTTAGTAGACTCCTCAGTAGGAGCATAGGACACTCAGCTGCAGTTGGTGATCTCTAGGTTGATTCAGAACTTTATCGAGTCTTTGGTATATATTTTGGTATTGTATAGTAGTTAAGGGTAAGGCGGGGCCTGTCCCTACCTAGACCAAGTTTGTTGATCTTATAGAGTCTTTATATACTAATGTATAAAGCGCAGTTATATTAGGTTCCTTAACAGTTGAGGCCTCAACGACCAAATCACGTATATATGGTTTGGGCCTATCTCTATGTTAGTCTTTTATCATCACTATAGCTTATATACGTTTTTCAAAGCTTCATTACTATCATAGTTATTCGCATGGACAGTAAGGCTATAAGTTGGTTCTTTTGAGTCTTTTGGGGCATCGGGTGCCTGTCCATCTCAATGAGATTTGAGGTGTGACAAGATGTTTGGGCAGTGACGGATTTAGAATTTTTAGTTAGGGGGTTTAAAATATGAAGAAGTAAACACATAAAATTATTTGACGAAAAGCAAAGTGAAACGCCTGCTAAATTTTAACCTGCCTTTATGTCCTTTTAACATTTCTTCCCATTTTTGCTCTGCACCATCGAGCCCTTCTTAAAAAATATCATGCCTTTTTTTTTACTTTCACTTTGCAGTACGTACTTTATTTTAAAATTACTATCCTTTTCTTTCAAATTAATACCTCCCACCCCCCACCCCCACCCCCACCCAAAAAAAAACAAGATTCTTAAAAAAATATTGTAAGGATTGAATTATTAATATCATAATACATATTTAGTACTCAACAACAATAAAAAGTAAAACTTATTTAAGAACATCAATGTTAATATGTTAAATGATAAAAATATAGTTGGAAAGAAAGAGCTATATAACTCAATAAAATAAAAAGTAACAATTGACAAAATACAAGAATCTTGTATATGTAAAACTAGTCAAATATGAAAATATTTTGAACAAACATGGCATACAACGTATAAAGAGAGATATGCATGTTCTGTTGTTTTTTTTTAGCTTGGCTAACAAGTGTGTTGGTATTGAAAATCAATTAGAAATCATAAAAATCTAGCTAGGACTTTAAACTAGTACTCAAAGAATCAAAAGAGGAAAAATTAGAATATTTTTCATTCTAACCATAAAAAAAAATCTATGCATAATATTCTAAACCCAATATTTATAGTAAAAATTTCATAGGACTTCTTATTTTGATCGCTCTATTTAAGTAATACCCACTTTATATTATTTGAACAAAATAAGAAAAAACTAAATGTTAAGTAAATAATAAAATACATACAATTAGGTTAAACTAAAACAAAGAATACGCTAACTAATTGGTCTGTCTACTATAGGCCCAATGACTCACTAAAAAGCGAAAAGGACACCATATGGTCATAAGGCCATTCTATTTCCGCTCAAAATGACCTTTTTAAAGTTATGCCATGGGTTGGCCAATCGGCCCATATCAATTCCCCCACATTGTCATTTTCAATTTTGGGCCCTTTCGACTGATTTTTTAAATAGTCCAGTTTTCTTTTGGACCCTTTTTAAAATTGTTCATTTTACTTTTTTTTATTTGTTTCTCTCTTTTTTTAAAAAAAAAAATAATTAAATACAATTGTATAGAAACAATATAATTGTTGTATACATAGAATATGTATCTATATAAGATATATGTGAAGAAACTATACAGGATGAGTATAAAAATTGTATAGTTGTTGTATAAAATATGTATCTGCATAGAATATATATAAATACAGTATAGAATGTGTATAGAAACTGTATAGCTATTGTATAATATATGTATTTGTATATCATGTGTATATAAACTGTATAATTATTGTATAAAATATGTATCTGAATAATTATTGCAGCTCTAGATTATATAGGATATGTGTAGAAACTATATAATTATTGTATATAATATGAATTTATATAAAATGTGTGAAAAAACAATATCATTATTTCATAGAATATATATTTGTATAAAATATGTACAGAAACTGTATCATTATTGTATAAAAAAAATGTTATTTTTATATAACCAATAGAAGTACACTCTTTTTTATTTGATTGATAAAAAAGGAATAGCAATTATAATATTATAAATTTGTATTTTATTGTTAACAAAAAAAACTATACAATTTTATTTGATTTTTTTTTTTTGGTAGAGTTTAAAAAAAAGGTGATCACTTGTGTTTTTTAAACAAAGGAGAAGAGGAAAAAGATGAAGAAGTAGCCAAAAATAAAAAAAGAAAGATGAAACATGAGCCGACAAAAAGAGTTTTTTTTTTAAAAAAAGAGTCGCGTCAGCTGCATACTTCAGTCAAATGGCTATAAATTATAATTTCAATTCTTTGGCCATTTGTGTGGCATTAATTTTAGCCGATGGTCTGTTTTTGTCCTTTCCCCCACTAAAAAGGAGTGAAAAGGGACAAAGCCCAATTTCTTTAAAAAAGAAAAGGGACCAAGAAAGGACAAAACTTAAAAAGAGTACAAAAGTGCCGTAAGTGGAAATTGAACCCACACAACCTTAGATGCAAAACTGAACCCCCTAGACCATTGTGCTAAGTCTTTTAATTGTGTTGAGGGGGTTCATTAAAAAGTTACATATCCAAAATATTCAAATTTGACCTTATAACAATGTAATTTTCCAATCGAAGGGGTCCGTGAACCCCCTACCTCCCATCTAGATCCGCTTGGGTGCTTTAGTAGTTCATTCACGGAATGTTAATGTTGGTGTTATTATTTATTGATGATGCCACGAAACATAGTTCCCAATTAGCTAGATATCAAATCACTGTATGCTTTTTTTTTCCCATTTATTTTTATTGCTCCTCGTCTAATAGTTTCTGAAATAATTTGCTTGGAATATAGACCAAGCTTGCATTTTATTTAGATGTTTATAATTGATGAATTGTTTTTCAGATAGTTTTTAGTCAATGGACTTCAAACTATAAGGCCGATAAATTTTTCAATTGTTCTTGCAGGTTGCCTCTATTAGAGTTAATTACTTATGGAGGAGTCTTTTGGTGTTTTTTTCACATTACAAAATCTATGATTTTATAAAGTTATGGCATTAAGATCAAACATTATGACATATTTGTACTGCTCAACTAGTTCAACCAAATAAATTCGTTGATTAAGATCAAACAACAATCAAAGCATATAATTTGAACAGAGATGTATGATGGAGATGAATTTACCTATTTATGTGGTCTTATTTATGGTGACTTGGACAAACATTTGGAAGGAGCGAAACTTATTGTTCGTGAGTGTACATATTGTGAATATATGTATATGTAGTCTTCCAAGCGTGTCACTATAAAGGATGACATTATGTATACCAATTTAGTGTTTAAACCATAGATACAACTAAAATTAAACAATATTCAAATTCAAAATGTTGAGCCCGGGCAAAACCTTTTCCAGTATAATTAACAAAAGTTAGGAAGCCTCAACGTACTCTATTAAAAAATTATAAAGAATTAAAATTTACACACATTCATAATGGTTATAATATGATGAACTTCAAACGAACACAAGATCACTCAGAAAAAGTAAGAGCTCATTATATACTATCAAGAAACATGGTGTGTAAACAATAGCAAACCATAAATCCAATAGTACCCTATATATATGTCACGATTAGAAAATCGGACTGTGATGACACCTACTATAATCCCTCCAGTAGGTAATTCAATCCTAAGCCATGTACAAAAAGTAATAGCCAATAAATAATAAAGAGAGCAGAAAGAAGGACAATGGGCAACTATGTATAGGTACATATGTAATAAGTACAAAAATATACAAGACGGGCCCAATAGAAACTAGAAAGACAAAATATACTATAAGAACCATCCCCAAACCTGGTGTTACAAGTACAAGAGCCACTAAGCGATGGAATAAGAACTACACTAATGTAAGTCTATACAAGAGATACAAAATACAGATACTAAGTACAAGAAGGAGATGTATAAGCAACTGGACGCCAAGTGCTCACTGCAACCCCGAGTAACTACTCCTGAACAAGCAGAATAGGTAACGTAAACCTGTACTAGCATCTGCATCAGTAAAAAAAATGCAGAAATATAGTATAAGTACCAAAACAAGCGATACCCAGTAGGCATCATAGGCCGACTAAGCTCAAAAGATAAAGTAAAGTATAAATGATATGGAAAGAGATAGTTACATGAAATGGCTAACCTGGCATTCTAACATGACAAGAATCAAACTAAAAATGGTAATAGAAATACAGACAGTTTACCTAGCCAATTGGAATATATATACTCCAATGTATATGTAGTCTTCCAAGCGTGTCACTATAAAGGATGACATTATGTATACCAATTTAGTGTTTAAACCATAGATACAACCAAAATTAAACTATATTCAAATTTAAAATGTTGAGCCCGGGCAAAACCTTTTCTAGTATAATTAACAAGAGTTAGGAAGCCTCGACGTACTCTATTAAAAAATTATAAAGAATTAAAATTTACACACATTTATAATGATTATTAATATGGTGAACGTCAAATGAACACGAGATTCACTCAGAAAAAGTAAGAGCTCATTAGATGCTATCCAGAAACATGGTGAGTAAACAATAGCAAACCCCATGAAATCATAAATCCAATAGTACCCTATATATATGTCACGATTAGAAAATCGGACTGTGATGGCACTTACTATAATCCCTCTAGTAGGTATGTCAATCCTAAGCCATGTACAAAAAGTAATAAAGGGAGCAGAAATAAGGACAATGGGCAAATATTTATAGGTACATATGTAATAAGTACAAAAATATATAAGACGGGCCCAATAGAAACAAAAAAGACAAAATATACTATGAGAATCATCCCCGAACCTGGTGTTACAAGTACAAGCCGCTGAGTGATGGAATAAGAACTACACTAATATAAGTCTATACAAGAGATACAAAATACAGATACTAAGTACAAGAAGGAGATGTATAAGCAACTGGACGCCAAGTGCTCACTGCAACCTCGAGCAACGACTCCTGAACAAGCAGAATCAGCAACGCAAGCCCGTACTAGGATCTGCATCAGTAAAAAAAATACAAAAATATAGTATAAGTACCAAAACACGCGATACCCAGTAGGAATCATAGGCCGACTAAGCTCAAAAGATAAAGTAAAGTATAAATGACATGGAAAGAGATAGTTACATGAAATAGCTAACCTGGCAGTCTAACATGACAAGTATCAAACTAAAAATTGTATTAGAAATACAGACAGTTTACCTAACCAATTAGAAGAAACATACAGTGCAATCTAAATCTAAAATATAGAAATACTAGAAAGAGAGTCAACAAGTGTAATGATCCTCCAGGTCAATTTTCTATTTTACATGCCATTTGTACATTTAAAGCTTTCCTATAGAAGCCCCAAGTCATTTGTGACTTGTTGGGGCTAATAGTTTGGTTTTCGGGCAGTTCGTTTGGTTTTTATGTCAGTTTTTATGTTTTACAGCTGTTGAAGTTGAGAAATAGATTTTTGTTCTAAATTTCAAGTAAACGACATCAGGTGAGAATTTTGACAGTTTCGTTAGCTCCGAAATATAGATTTTAGGCTAGAAAAACCTATGATTTGAGTCCCAAGGCTTCCAGACTCAGTTTGGATTATTGGTTGATATTTGGTTAAATGGGACAGTGGGTGTGGGACCCACATTTCATCGAAACAACATCCATTGAAAATTTTGATGGCTCTGTTGAGTCCAAAATATAATTTCCAGTAAGGTAGCATATTATTTTTTCCGTGCACAGGGTTCCGAACAAATCTCAAGCACCCGATCGAAGTTATTTAAAAATTTTAATTTTTTTGGTGCATCAGAACCTGATGCAGACCAAAATGGTCTTCGCGTTCGGTGACCTTGGTCACGTTTGTGGGGGTCAAGGATTCTTGACCTTTGCATTCACGAGTTGGTCGCAGCATTGGCGAAAAAGGGTCAGTCTAACCCGGTCCAGATTTCTTCTTCGCGTTCATGAAGGACCTTTCATGTTAGCAAACGATCAGGCTGGTGGGGTCCCACAATCGCGACCTGGGGTCCCAAAATCGTGATGAAGGACCCCTGGCACTATATATTATTATCTTCTCATTTTTAAGTCGTAGTTTGAGCCTTAAAACACCATAGTAACTACTTTGAACTTGGGAAAGCATGGGTTATCACCTGATTGAGTTGAGGGGGGGTTTCCATAAGGCATCAGATCATTTCTCTGTGCCTTGCTCATCTAATTAAGTAGTAAAGTCGGTTAAATTCTTGTTTTGGAAATTTAATTTCTTGGAAGTTAGGGACTGATTTAGTGGCTGTTTTAAGGCTTGGATCATGCTCAATTTTTTAGAATGTGATCCTTGAGCTAGGAGAGACCTAGTGATGGACCCAATTTTTTATTCCATTGATGGGTCCTTGTCACAACATAAAATAGAGTACGTGAAGGCACCCGTCACATCCTCCGATACGGGTAAGCCTATCCCAACCCAAACACAATATTTAAAGTAAATCATAAGCAGAAGAAGAAGAATAGAAAATTTCCAAATTATAAAAAATGAAATAATAATTCAAGATACATCTCAGATCTGGTGACAACTAGTACAAGACTCTAATACAGAATAATATTGATTAGTCTAAAATATCTTAAATGTGAAAAGAAGCACAAGATACAAAAGGAGAGATTCGCTAACTCTGAAATCCGTCATTCACTATCTCGATCTCCATAATGTCAACACTGAAGAAACTTAATCTAAGATCTGCTAATCTAACTAACACCTGCATGGGGTGTAGAATAAACAAAAGAGAAAGAAAAGCAAAGGTGAGTACAAAACGCGTATACTCAACAAGCATCGTCAATAACTGATCCTAATCCAAAGTGATGGCGAGAACCACCACCCCAACTACCCTAGTGACCCAATCATTAAATACACCACTTCATCCTAACCAGGTATCCCAGCGCAATAGTCATAGGATTATCAATAAACAGAGTAGAAAAATTAGTCTAGGTGAGTCAACACTACTCATTTATGATCAACAATTAAAAGAAGTCATTTATAATGGAGATTCACTAACACAGTATATCAGGCTCAATCAATTATGTTCAACCAATAATTTGAGATAATATAGTAGGAGTGTCTATTATGTGTATAACATGCGACCAATAGGTGCGACACAACAGTCTCTCTAATTCAAGCCATAGCCATACTCCACATGTCATAATATCTCAACCCCCATATCAAACAAGATATGGTATAATATGAAGTAATGTAGTGGAATGAATGCAGAATACACAATATCACTTACAAGGTTCAATCGTGTTAATTTAATACAAAAGTAAATACTCAAACACAATATCAAACCATACCAAGAACTGCAATGCAATACAAGTGATGCAATGCAATGTAGTGATGATGATAGGATGTTACTGATATAAATTATTGCATGGCTTCGTATACACCTTTCTAGCCTCAGCACTTCAGGACATGACCTATGGGGGATTCGCAACCCATATACTTTCACAATCTCAATCTCATTTCTCAATCACCTTGCTGGCACATCCCTTGGTCAAGGATTTTGTAAAGTGTCTCATTTTCTATCAAAACTAGTGTTTCTTAGTGGTACCGATCTCATGAATATGTATGGATGAAGTGAGGATGTAATGCTCACAACCAATCAGTATGAAGATAATAATCAAGTCCATACAGATATAAATGAGCTTAGAATTAACTCAATATGTCAATAATTCATGATATAAGCCATCGCATGACACTATTGGTATAAATAGTCATGTAAGACATCACTAATATATTTTAAATCCAAGCCCCTCTCTTAGGCATCATGATAATGATAAGGCAATTTAATGCTCAAATAAGGCCTATAATATCAATTCAAGCCCCCATTTGGACATCAAGATAATAATAAGGCAATTAGTGCACAATTAAGGCCAATAATATTAATTCAAGCCCCCACTCGGACATCACAAAAATAATAATCTCTCAAGTCAATAATAACATTTACATAACCCCCCACAGGGTCAACACAAAAATAGTAAACAATTCAAACAGCAATATGTAGTGAAACTTACCCAAATCTAGCTTGTCTCATGTAATAAGTCTCATCTTTCTCAAAGATGACATCGTTAAACTAAATTTACTAAAAGAGGAACTGCACTAGTTAATAATATGTTCTAATAAGAGATACTAAACCCCAATAATCACATCAACTATTACAAGTCTATTTATACTAAGTATTTTCTAACCTTCATTCATTTCATCAAATAACAATAATAACATAATTATCTCCTAAAAGATCACTTAGCACCGTTCATCACAATAAAGTCTACTAAATACGATTTAAGCTCTAAAATAGGTACCCAATATTAATTTACTTTAGATTCATAAGTCATCCATCTACAATCTATTCTAAACATAATCACAAGTGGCTAGAATAACTAAGATAAACCATTTATAACTACAATTCATCAAATGACTTCGGTACCCACAGAGATGCTCACCATTTCATCTAAGCTAGACCTCCAATCCTAAATGGTTCACTAAACACAAGTAAATAAGCATACAACACATTATCACCTCAAAAAAAGTCAAGGTACATCTCAACTTGCATTTAAGAAGATCCGCAAGCCAAAACACCATCCGAAGCATCAACTGAAAGCTCTAATCCCATGAATCAACACCAAACATGGAAAATCTAGTCAAATATGACATCTACAAGTCAAAAGGAGCCCATTGATACTCATACCGATATATTTTAATTTTGGGTCAAAAATCACTTCGAAAATCAGTTCCCAAAATATAGGGCTAAAATCAAGATTTTATTTAAGAATCATGTTCCTCATATCAAAAGGAGTCTAAATCTGAAACCCCAACTAAAACTGAGTTGTAATCGGACTTGAAATTGAAGAAAAATTAATTTTGTAGTTTACCGGGTAAAAATCTCAAAATTAATTATCAAACGAGGTTTAAAATGAAAAATTATAAGGTTTCATTATATAACTATAAGATTTTAGTATATTAAAATATTGGAAGATCTGCTCAGAGTATAACTCTATTTTAAATTCTAAGGTGATGTTAGGCCAATTTAATTTGGAACCAGGGTGATTCCTAAAAAAATAAAAAGAATAAATAAAAAATATTAGTCTATCTTTTTTGCTTTTCCTTATTTCAAATTATTATTCTATTGTGTGCTCTTATTGTATATATTTCCAATTAATGACATAATGGTTATAACTTATTTTTCATTACTGTAAGAAAAAAAAGCAATAAGGATAGCGTTAATGAATATTTTAGCTAATTGCCAATAGTTTATGCTATCCAAAAAAGTATGACGTCGATATAAATAATTTTGCAATATTACACAGTGTAGGTTCCTCCTCAAGTGTAGTAATTAGCATAAAATGGAAGTAGGAGTAGAGCGAGGTAGGGCTTAGCAGGGCGGGGACGGGGCAGGGCAAAATGTTGGGGGAATTCTAAGCGGGGCGGGACAGGGCGGGTTGAAATCTTAGCCGGTCAAGGCTTGCCCCACCCTAACCTGCCCTATTGCCATCCCTAATTTTACACTCAATGATGTAGTCAGAATTTTCAACAGAAGTCGTTATCAACAAGTGGGTCCCGAAACCAACTTTAGGCTAATAAAATAAGTATTTAGACCAAAAGCACAAAAATCACAAAAGGGCCTCGGGACCCGAATAAACTATGCTACTAACCCAAAATGGACATTTCGCGTCTATTGGAACTGTCAGAATCACCATCCGACGCTCGATTCATAAAATATTAACCAAAGTCAAACTAATCACCTTAAAGGCTACTCAAAACAACAACCTCATATAAATCACTCCCGAATGCTTCGGGGACCATTCAAACCATTTCCGCAACTCATAAATAATATAAAATAACAACGGAGAAGGTGTAACACCCCGTACATTTCCGAACTTATTTGACTACCTTAACATGTATGGAATTATTTAAACTTGAGATAGTTGGTGTATTACCCACTAAATTTATTGGGCTGAATTAATATTATGTTTATGGACTTGATTGAGGCCCAAATTAAGTAAATAAGACATGGGCCTAAAAGGAGATGATCCATTTAAAAATGGACCAAGTATATACATCATCTACTTAGACGTTTTGACCAAATAATTGGCTAAGGAGGACCATAGAGAGGCGGTGTAAAGGGGGATATTTAAGGCTGAAATTCAGCTCATTTTTCTACACAATACACTTGTAAAAATCAGATTTTCAATCAAACATTTCTCCTCTCTAAAAACCCTAGCCACCCTAATTTTCTCTAAGGATTTTTGGACAAATCTTCCACTTGCAAGCCTTGGTAAGTGTTTACCCTTATAGAATAATATATTATATGCATAATAGGTTCTGTAAATAATGTTGGTTATGTCTAAAAAGTGTTGAGCAGTCCACTTTTGCTTAATCGCTAAAGGATTAGCCCTCTATGTGGTTTAAACTTAAAAGGGGACTTAAGGTCTTGAAGGAATTGAAGTAGATGGATGAAATTTCAGTATGTTGAAGTGCGGTGCTGTCCCTAATTCGTTACTCCTTGTGTATGACTTGTGTAAGTGTTTATACATAATTGTGCATAGAACGTTTGGCGTAGTGAAAAGAGAATACTTTCTTGTTATACTAAAGTGAATTCTGAAATTGTGTAGACTGTTTTTGGTATATTGTTGTGGCAGGTATTTATGTGACTTGATGTAATAAATATGTGGAGTTGCATTGAGGTAAAAATGTCAAGTATGCACTTGGTGGGAAGCTTGTCGGTTTGTGACGTCTATGTTGATGTGTGGACTGTTTTGGTATTGTTGATGTTGTGGGGTAGTAAATTGTATTGAAGGAGGGTGGAATGAAGTTATATGGAAGTATAAAGGAAGGTGGAATAATATACCATGTGTTTGGGATGTTGGATAGATTTTACTTCCCGTCAAGTAACTAATTATCGCCTTGTGAACTTGTAATGCAATTGGCTTTTAATGTGAGCTCCATTATGTATTCATATTGTAGAGTAACGCTTTAAGGAAGAGATGAATTGTTGTAGTCACATGTTGGAAATATAAGGTATGTAAGGTTACTCTTTTCTGTATCCTTTGGCCGCACCTATTATTCACATCGTTACCGAACTTGTTTCCACTCCGAAACGTTTTAAAGCATCTCATTTCAGGTTTGTTAGCAATTATTATTTTTGTGTATCTTATTTATTGACTATTGTTCCAAAGCTCCAATAATGTTATGACCACCAATGAAACAATCTCACAAAAATTAAAGAAGTGAAGTAATGCATATTTGGTTGAGTACGGGTGGTAGCTCTGGGGGCGAAAGCCTAGCTTGAGCCGATCTCGATTGATTATTGGATGCAGGGGGTAGCTCTGGGGGTGAAAACCTAGCTCGAGTTGAACCTGATTTATTGATTTATGGGTGGTAGCTCTGGGGGCATAAGCCTAGCTCGAGCCGATCCCTATGTTATTTACCACTAATCAGTTGGCCCCGGGCATTGTATGATGTATATTGATGTGAAAGTAAAAGGAAAGAAATGAATGTAATGTACATGGCTCCACATATATAGTATGGTGGTATATTAGTATTATCTATTCACTTGTATTTGATTCCATTTGAGTTCCTATACTTAATACAGTTACTTATAGCCTTACATAATCAGTATATTCTTTCGAACTGACGTCCTTTGGGGGACCTGCCTTACTTGCTGCAGGCACAGGAGCTAGTAGACCTTCACAGTAGGGTACGGGTCATCTGCTTGCTATTGGTGAGTTCCAAGTTGATTCGGGGATTTTCGAGTTATTTGTATTTATTTTTGGTATTGTGTAGTAGTTGTATAAGGCAGGGACTTGTCCCGACCTTAGTCATGGTAATGTATCTTTTAGAGGCTTTGTAGACATTGTAAAGTCGAACGTAGAAGTGTCTTACCTTCTAGATGTTGTGGCCCCAACGGCCAAGTCTCGTACCTGTTTTGAACGTCTTAACATGACTTTCGTCATCGATATATTATATCTGCATGTGGCAGAATTTTTGTTCACTTAATGGCATGCATATGAATGTACATGATCATAGGCTGGTTCTCTTGGGACTTTACGGCTACGGGTGCCTGTCCGCCCCAATGGGATTTGAGGCATGACAGAAGGGCAAAATGGCCAAAACACAAAAAATTCTAAAAATCACAACGAGAGTTATTATATTATCCACCACTAAGATTCACGTTTGCCCTCGAACATACAAGTAAGAAAAGTTTCAAAATAGACAAATGATTGAAAATACCTTTTTAAACCTCATGCAAGCACTCACAAGAGGAGTCACAACTATAGAACTACCGGTCTCATTATAGTACCAGAAATATTTCACACAAAGACTCACAAGGTCACATCACTAGCATCTAAGGCCGATTTCCTTAATGAAGCCGGGTTCCTTTATTTTCGATCTCCCTCTATACTCAAAAAATTGAGTCGATCACAACAAAAGTTCTTAATATACCCAGCTAACCTAAATCTTCCACGGACACCACAAGTCACTGACTGCACTACAAAATCAGAAATCATTCTCGAACCCACAAAATGCCAAAGAACCCCCGAAGTCACTCATCAAAATACTGAATCAACCTACTCAAGGATGATACCATAACAGTCAAATCAGATGATATTATTTCCTCAAACTGAAGCAACTGGGCTAGAAATCAATATCAAAGCTGCACAAAACCTCAAAAGACACACTTAGCACACTTAGATCACTATTCAAATAGTCATATCCTCATGCTCACCCCTTTGAAACAATCGAGACTCATCATAAAACTCTATACACCATAGACATGAACGCTCTAAATGTCACCAAATTTTTTATGCAACCCATTGCAATAATTCATGCAATCTCAATACCCAGGAGACATCAATCAACCCGAAGTCCTCAATAATTTGGTAAAGCAACGAGCCTCTCCGATCGTTCACACATACGCAACCTGTCATATCAGGGACAATCAACCCCTAGAAGAAGTGTAACAATCACCATAGATCACTAATGGATGTCTAAATTACAAGTCAAATATCAGGAAAGTCACCGCTAGACTCCTTATAAGCCACTGATGAACCACACTATCAGGACTTTGAATTTCTAACTTGAACCCATAGCTAAATTCTTAATATAACAAAATTCCTCATGTACAAGTTCTTATCTTTTCTTAACTCACTTCCCATTCAGTATTCTTTAACATAAGAGCCATGGAATAATAACACATACTCTAATCAAAACCCATGGGAAAAATATTCCATTAAGTCACTTAGCTACTAAAGTAACAATTGCTACAAATAAGTTCCGTTTCCATTCAAAACTTCTTCCAAATAAAAACCAAGAATCCTTATAAGTTGAAATTCTTCAAACCTAACCGAGATGTGTTTTAAAAATCATAAGTCTTCCCACATAGACAAAGTCAATCACCAAGGACATAACAAATCGGAAGGCATGAACGCTCGAAAATATTTCCTTATCCAACTAAAATATTTACTTGCAATCTTTTTGAATCATCCACACCACAAGTCTAGTTCATCACAAGGTCTACCACTGATAAGTACCACTAGACATTCTACAATCTGAATATGCCAAAACCTATAATCGATCTACCACTATTCCATAACATAACCATTGAGAAGACCATACCTAAATACACCAAAATCCACAATACTCAAGGAAATAAAATCTAATCCAGCGATATACTCTAAGTAGGTCACAACATAGGATCGGCACACCCTATCCACCACTAAAGAATTATCTACGGGGTAGCAATATCAATAGACACAGCAAGAAACTCACAGATTATATTAAGACCATTGCTGAATAAGTGAATACATAGTAGAATGTAGAACCACAGTCAAATACTACCAAGATAGATCAAAGGCATACTAAAACCATACCTGTGACTACTGTACCAGAAGCTCCTGCCTCGGGTCCATTCTGTGGAACATGAAATTGAGACATGTCATCTTCCTGAGCAACTGATGAGGCATCTCTCTATTTATGATGTTGGAAATCTCTCTTATAGTGCCAGAGATCACCACATGAAGGAATCTCAAGAAGTAGGAGTTTGCTAAACTGGAACTGAAGAACCTGAACGACCACCACGACCTAACCCTCTTCAAGAATAACCATGAGGATCCTGGCCTCTACTATACACATCGCGATCATCATCAAGTCTATGGGCCTATTACCTGCCACCCTCTCATGTATCTATACAAACTCCTTTAGAAACTCTCAAGCAAATTGATACCATGAAAGAGGAGGTGACCCAACTGGTTTACTCTCTACTAAAGTCCTCCACCACTATCTGGCTGGTCCAAATAACGAAAAAACAGTGAAATCTACTCCATTAGAACCCACCAAGCCCAACCTATGCAATCTCTCGCGGCAATAAAATAAAAATGTATAAGCATCAAACCTAGGATCTCCATCAAACCGAGGAAAATCTATCATCATGAACTCTACAAACCTACTCTGTTCTTTCATGGACATAAAGGGTAAGGTCACTAGATATGGAGCAATCCGCGGTAATATCTCATCAACTCTAGGAGAATCAGTAGTCAAATGTGCATCTGGAGTTTGAACCCTGAAGTAGCATGTCAAATGAAAGTAGGAGACACCCTCTCAAATAAACCCAACACTCGGACCAAGTAACTCAAGCATAGGTATGGACGTGATCACAGGCAATGTCTATGCCAACCTCAAAGCCTCTATCTCAATAAACCTATTGCCACTAGCAACTCTAGAACCTAAAAAAGCAATCCCAACCTGACCTCTAACTGGTCTGGATGTTCCAATTTGACCTCTTCTCCTACTATGCACCGAAGGCACAGGATTTGAATCTCTAGCCAAGGAGGAACGCGTGCTCACCATTAGTGAGAGAGTGAATAAGAGGTTTTTGAGTTACACCAAGCTGTGAACGCATAATACAGAATGAAGGAATAGATTTCTCCTAAAGTAATATAGCCTCTCTTAGATAGATAACGGACGTCTCCACATCGATCCGAAGACTCTACTAGACTTGACTTGTACTAATGAGACCAATGAACCTGGGGCTCTAATACCAATTTGTCACAACCCAAAATAGAGTACGTGATGACACCCGTCACACCCTCTAGTATGGGTAAGCCTATCCCAACTCAAACATAATATTTAAAGTAAATCAGAAACGAAATAAGAAGAATAGAAAAATTCCAAAATATAAAAGATGAAATAATAATTCAAGATACATCCCAGGGCTGGTTGTCACTAGTACAATCCTCTAATATAAAATAATATCGATTAGTCTAAAATATTTTAAATGTGAAAAGAAGCACAAGATACAAAAGGAGAGATCTGGTAACTCTGAAATCCATCAGCCACTACCTCGATCTCCCTAATGTCAACACAAAAGGAATATAATCTAGGATCTGCTAATCGAACCAATACCTGCAAGGGTACAAAAGAAAGAAAAAAGGAAAGAAAAGCAAGGGTAAGTATGAAACACATGTACCCAGTAAGCATCTTCGATAACCGACCCTAATCCAAGGTAACGGCGAGAACCACCACCCCAGCTACCCCAGTCACCCAATAATTCTACAACCAGTAAATACACCATTTTATCCTACTAAGGTATCCCAATGAAACATTCATAGGATTATCAATAAACAAGGTAGACAAATTAGTCTAGGTGAGTCAACACTAATCATTTATGATCAATAATTAAGGGAAGTCATTTATGAGGGAGACTCACTAACACAGTATATTAGGCTCAATCAATCATGTTCAACCAATAATATGGGATAACATAGTTAGAGTGTATATTATATGTATAACATGCAACCAATAGGTACGACACAACAATCTCTCTGATTCAAGCCATAGCAATACCCATGTCTCATAATATCTTAACACTCAAATCAAACAGGAGATGGTATGATATAATATAATGTAGTGGAATGAATGCAGAATACACAATATCACTAACAAGGTTCAATCACGATAATTCAATACAAAAGTAAATATGTAAACATAATATCAAACCATACCAAGAA
Source organism: Capsicum rhomboideum (assembly GCA_031232105.1). NCBI lineage: Eukaryota > Viridiplantae > Streptophyta > Magnoliopsida > Solanales > Solanaceae > Capsicum > Capsicum rhomboideum. Next base: position 47,120,606 of record CP124708.1, on the reverse strand, counting down.
ATGCAATGTAATGCAAGTGATATAATGTAATATAGTGATGATAATGGGATGTTACTCATATAAGCCATTGCATGGCTTCGTATACACCTTCTGAGCCTCAACGCTTCAGGACAGGACCTATGGGGGGGTTCGCAACCCATATACTTTTACAATCTCAATCTCACATCTCAATCACCTTGCTGGTACATCCCTCGGTCAAGGGTTTTTTAAAGTGTCTTAGTTTCTATCAAAAATAACGTTTCTCAGTGGTACAAATCTCATGAATATGTATGGATGAAATGAGGATGTTGTCACGACCTGAGACTGCCCCTTAGTCGCAACATGGTGCTTAGAGTCACAAGTGACCCCAAGCTAACCCATGTCCTAGCATAACACTCTAAATACTGAAATAACTAATAAAAATGTTGTGCAAAAACTTAACTGAATGATAAAACAATAATCAAACAAAGAGCAATATGTGAGTCTAAAACCACCAAGCTGAACATCTAAACTGTATGTCTGAAAGCCTCTACTAAGACGAGTTACTAGGACAAGCCCCCCAGCTATCTCTAGCTATCTGAAACTAAAATAAGATAAAATAAAATACTAATAACTAGTCCTCGAATGATGAGGACTCACCAAACACTGCTGTTGATGAGGTGCGGAATTGTATTAAGCCCGATCTGGATGCTGAGCGTCAGAACCTATATTATAAGACAATATAGCTTAAAGGAAAAATATGTGATCAGTACTTTGAATGTACTGAGCATGTGAGATATACACTACACTATATATGTAAATTATGAGAAAATGAACTAAACATGGAGTGAGGAACTTAAACTGATGTAATGTCCATGTGACTAAACATGTATCTGAATAATGGTAATATGCTGAATAAACTGAGTACATGATTATGCAATATCTAAGCCTTACCTATAGGAGTATAAGGACATTCTAAATATCATAAAAGGTATGCAAACTGACGTACTGATGATAGAATATCTAAATTAATTACATATTACTGAGGTATACTAAGATGCAAGGACCCATCTGGAAAATCATGAGTATTGACTTCATAAATATTTTGATATAACTGAGATACTGTAAAATAGACTGGACTGAGGGTCATGCAAATACAAAAGTGTGAGACTGTGAGAGATACTATTAACCGACATATAACCATGTGAGCTAAACATGGAGTTCAATGCATGAATCCCATCGAAGAAGGCCCAATATATGTTGCCAAGGTATAAAAAATGATCTAATCGGATACGATATAAACAAACCTATAGTGGCACGTAGTTCTGGGAATAGGGTCTTTGTTTGCTAAACCCTAGTCCAACTCGGTGCTAAGTACTACTCCTAACCGAACATAATTGATAGCTCGATGAGATGGAATATTGGAATGTCAACCTGAGATGACATATATAGATGTCAACCTAAGATGATCATAGATGTCATACCTGACTACCACACTACTAGTGAACTCTGTTTATATAAGAAAATTAATCCACGATCATTAATGGTCTTCCGGATACCATAAAAATCGGGAACTTACTTTTGTGAAAAAGGTGTTCAAGAGCATTGATGGCATATCTGGATGTCATGCATGTCATGTATATTACTGTTATGAACTAAAGATCCTGATCATGGTATGAGAACGTATATGTGTATATATATATATACGCGTCATGTATTTCTAAACACTATGACTTGTAAGTTTATAGGGACCTGATATGGCTGGAGTAAAATGTATAAGAGAAACATATGAGGACTGAGATTTGAAAGGAAATTATAAAGCTGGACCTGATCCCAGAATTCAGACTTATGAAACTAATAATAGTCTAATAGGGTGAATTTATCTAAAAGCCCTATTTAGAATATATTTTATCTGAAAATACTCTGCAAGTCAGTAACATTGAAAGTATGGATAAACTAACACTGAGTAACAAACCCTCTATCTGAAAGTATCCTAAAATATGTAAACTTGAAGGAACGAGTGTTTAAATTAATAATGCATGGGATCCTAGGTCATCGGGTGTTCATAACCCGCCATCTCTGAAGAATGCAACTATTCATGACAACTTCTATAATATGAATGGACTATGAAATTATATAATACAAGCCAAAAAATCATGGAATATCATTATACTTAGAGTTCATGAACATGATACTATTAACATACTGAGTTTCACGGAGAAACATGTATTTATAGCTTACTAGTTATGGGGAACTGAAGCACAAGGAGAATTATGGCTATAATAAAAACCCTAATTTCGAGATCATGTATTAACTGAGGAACTAAATGTATTTTGGGACTCAATGGGCGAAAGGATACCCATTGATGAAATCCCACATTCCTGAGAGTGAGAACCTTGGAGATTTCTTGGAATTTAGAGCTTGAAGAAGATGAACCCTAGTTTGCTTTTGAGGAAGAGAAATCGCCTCTTTTTCTCTGTAGATGCTAAGTATTGAATAATTTTTTAAGTAATGAGGGCTTAGGATAATATTAGGCTTAATACTAAACCTTGAAATAGATTAAACGACGTAGTTTTAATGTTAAAAGAGTGAGAAAAAATTGGACCACCCCTTATAAAACTTAACTGGAAAAACTGCAGAACGCGACGTACAGACCATCCCACAATCATGAAACCCACCTACGATCGTGGGTGGTGCTCGTGGTTGGGAGGCTAGAATAATGCTTCTATGAACCTCATCAGACGATCCTTGGTATGATTATGGGACCCACCTACGATTGCACCTTGGTTCGTAGGTTGTAAGTTCAAGTCGGATCATCTTTAGGAGTCAAGATCATGGCTAAGATCGTTGTTTCGAACCAAGATCGTGGTACCCTTTCATGGTTGGAAGGTATACATGTCAACTTACAGGTTTTGGGGGTTGTTTCATGCAGATGAGACCATTGTACGGTCGTGGTTTCTAACCACGATCGTGGTTACGATCATATGTTCTCACTGCTGGACAATGCTTAACTAAAATGGCCATAAATCTTAGCTCCAACATCGGATTAAGGAAAAACTTGATGTGTTGGAAAGATAATTCAAATATATATCATTTGGTGGGTCTTGAGCTCAGAAATTCATCATAATCTAGGATTTATTTTCATTTGAAGTTGACTATAGCAAGATTCTTCACAAGAAAACCACCGGTAAGGAAGGTTTCAACTTGGCTATGAGCTAGGAGTTACTTGTGGTCTTAATACATCTCTAAATCACTTCTCATACTCCGAAAATATGATGTTTGATTCTACATGTACTTCAAGCATGGTTTTAATCTTAGCTTGGATTTTTAAGGTGTTACAGATGTAATGCTCACAACCAATCAGTATAAAGATAATAATCAATTCAATACAGGTATAAATGAGCTTAAAATCAACTCAATATGTCAATAATTCATGATATAAGCCATCGCATGGCACCATTGGTATAAATAGTCATGTAAGACATCAATAATATCATTTAAACCCAAACCCCTCTCTTCGACATCACGATAGATAAGACAATTTAATTCTCAAATAAGGCCAATAATATCAATTCAAGTCCCCAGTTGGGCATCACAATAATAATAATCTCTAAAGTTAATAATAATATTCACATAAGGCCCCACACGGGCAACACAAAACTAGTAAATAATTCAAACAACAATATAGAGCGAAATTTACCCAAACCTACCTTGTCTCATGTAATAAGTCTCATCTTTCCCAAAGATGACATCATTAAACTAAATTTACAAATAGAGGAATTACACTAGTTAACAATATGTTCTAATAAGAGATACTAAACCTCGATAATCACATCAACTATTACAAGTCTATTTATACTCTAAGTATTTTCTAACCCTCAATCATTCCATCAAATAACAATAATAACATAATTATCCCCTAAAAGAATACTAAGCACCATTCATCACAATAAAGGCTACTAAACTTGATTCAAGCTCTAAAATAGGTACCCACTATTAATTTATCCAAGATCCATAAGCCATCCATCTACAATCTATTCTAACATAATCACAAGTGGCTAGAATAACTAAGATAAACCATTTATAACTACAATCCATCAAATGACTTCGGTACCTACGGAGATGCTCACCATTTTATCTAAGCGGTATACCCAATCCTAAATAGTTCACTAAACACAAGTAAATAAGCATATAACACATAAACACCTCAGAAAAAAGACAAGGTACATCTCAACTTGCCTTAAAGAAGATCCACAAGCCAAAACACAGTCTGAAGCATCAATCAAAAGCTCTACTCCTATGAATCATCACCAAACACAAAAAATCTACTCAAATATGACATCTACAAGTCAAAAGGATCCCATCGATACCCATATCGATATATTTTGGTACCAAGTTAAAAATCACTTCGAAAATTAGTTCCAAAAATACAAGTCTAAAATTATGATTTTATTTAAGAATTATGTTCCCCATATCAAAAGGACTCTAAATCTAAAAACCCAAGTAAAAATGAGTTGTAATCGAACTTGAAATTGAAGAAAAACCAATTTTATAGTTTACCTGGTAAAAATCCCAAAATTCATTATCAAACACGGTTTAAAATGAGAAATTTTGGAAAACTTTTGTCAAAATTCATTTACCCATGATTCAAGAACCTTTATCTCAAAATCAATGAAAACCTATTCCAAATCAACCTTCTTTTCAATTTCAAAACTTTGAATTTAGAAACTCAACTTTATGGATTAAAATCATGAAAAACGAGATGGATATTCTTGTAAAATGAACAAAATAAAGTTAAAATAACATGATTAATGATTATAGGAGAGAAATGCATCAAAAATCGCCTAAAACAAAGCTTCCTAGCTCCCAAAATGGTGAAAATAATATTTTAGACCGAAATGGGGCTTATATGTTGTCTAGGTGAAAATTTGTTCATCGCTATCAGCGACCAAGGTGTCGTAATAGCAATGAAGGAAATGGGAATTTGTTCATTGCTATCAAAAACTATGATAACAATGAAGGGATCAGAATTTGTTCATCGCTATTAGCGACCAAGGTGTCGCGATAGCGATGAAGGAAATCAGAATTTGTTCATCACTATCAGCGATCGTGATAGCGATGAAGGAATCAGAATTGGTTCATCTCTGTCAAAGACCAAGGTTTCTCAATAGCAATGAAGGAAATCAGAATTTTTTCATCTCTATCATCAACCAAGATGTCGCGATAGCGATGAGCAATTTTTGCACTAGCACAACAGCTGAAATTCTTCAAGTTGTAAACTCTCCGACGAACCCTCGAAATGCATTTAGAACCCCGTGAACATAATCAAACTATGATACTTGTCTAAATTCAACATTTTGCACTCAACGGTGCAGTCAAAATTTCAACAGAGGTCATTATCAACAAGTAAGGCCTGAAACCAACTTTAGGCCAATAAAATAAGGATTTAGACTAAAGGCATAAAAATCACAAAAGAGCCTCAGGACCCTAACCAACTATGCTACTAACTCAAAATAGATGTTCCGCATCTAATAGAACTGTCAAAATCATCATCCGATGCTCGAATCCCAAAAATGTTGACCACAGTCAAATTAATCACCTTAAAGGCTATTCAAAATCACAACCTCATATAAATTACTTCCGAATGCTTCGGGATAACTATTTCCACAACTTATAAATGATATAAAGCAACAATAGATAAGGACAAAATGGTCAAAATACAAAAAAATTTAAAAATTACAACGAGGGTTATTATAGTCCCACGAGTAAATTTTTGACCCAATTTTCGTCCAGAATATAAAAATACAATAAGGGTATCATCGTTAATCTTTTGATGCCTCTATTACTATTTTTGATAGCACGACTGTACTTCAAAGATTCTCAAAAAGGGAAGTCTCCAGTTCAGTGACTCGCGTGCATGTTCTTTGACGTCCAGGTAGGTTACAACTTACCTACTCTTAGACTTGTATGAGAAGGGTATATTTATGATATCATGCTTATTTTTGGGCCAGTATTAATTCTTAGGATCTTTTCTTTGTGTATCTATGATTCTATTAGCTGATTTGGGAACTATAGAGTATCGTGTCATCGTGATTCCTTAGCCTAGGTGTCATATCCCTCTTTATAACTTTTGTTCGTAGATCCTGATAGCATTAGGATGATTAGGAGAAGCCTTAGTCTAGGTTTGGGTAGCTGCTTGCCTAGGTTGGGTTTTCGGGGGCAGGTGGTGATATACTTTAACCCGATAGGGTAGACTGCCTTAGGTAGTAGTGCTACAAGGGTTCGTGGGTCGTGCCTAAGGGTAGTTGATAGTCAATCTTCACTTTTCGATACTGATTAGGTGACCTAGTGGCGTTATTTGATTTTCTTACTGCTTGGACCTATGCTTAGCATAGAATAAGCATTTCACCATCTTCTTGAGGCACATTACCCTTGCGCCGCCTTAGTAATTGGGTTCTATGGATTGGCTACTAGGTTATGGATAAATGGACTTTAAAAGAGTTTTTTCCTATAAAATTAAACTCCAGTTGATAATTCCCCCCCCCCTTTTTTTGGACTAACTTGACTTTAAAATGGATTCCACTCTTCATAAGGGACTTCATTAGATTACTTGGGCACCTAATCACTAAAAAGGAAAGTTAAGACTTAGTCGGGTCCGAGCACCTATTATTTGGAAGTCTTGATCAAATTCGGGCATTGTTGCATAAAATGGGCTCATAAAAAGAAGCCCCGATCAAGTCCGGGCACCTGATACACTTGAGACAAATGGTAAATGGAAGCCCCAGATGAATTTCGAGCATTAGTTACACTTGTATTCAACTGTTCCTACTCCTTACTTGTTCATACGCTCGATTATTGTTTAGTTAGTCATTGTTTTGTGCCCTCCAAGCTTATGGGGGTCCGGTTGGGTGATATTGTTTGTTGTTTGCACCTTTTGGGTTTATGGGGGTCCGGCTAGGCTATATTGTTGATTCTATTTCGTACTTTTAATTATTATTTACATCTATGCATCGCTAGCCTATTTATGCTTTATCAATTTCACTATTTATCTCTACCCTACTTATTATGCTTTATTTATCCATACTTTCTTTTATTTATATCTTTTTGTGCCCAGTCGGTCTATGATACCTACTGGGTACCACATGTTTTGATACTCATACTATGCTTCTACATCTTTTTCTCTTATGCAGATCCGAGTATGAGTGCCCGTTGCTGATGTGATCATGATGTGTGATCCTAATCAGAAATACAGGGTGAGCTTCAGACGCCTGGAGTTACTTTATCTTCTTCTACTTACAGACTGTTCTTTATTTTGGCTACTCAGAGACAGTTGTATCTATTTTGTAAATCTAGTACTCTGTTGTATTTACACGCTCTTGTACTAGCGCACACCAGGCTTTGGAGATGTATGGCTTGTTAGTCTACTCTTTTTGTCACCTTATATATATTTATTTTGGGCCCATTTCACGTTTTCTTTTATATTTTGACCAGGTTATTGGTATACTTCAGCTTTCTTTCCTACTGGCCCATTACTTGTCCTTCTGGGCTAGGGACTTGTCTTACCTATAGGTTGGGTTAGTAAGTACCATCATGACCTAAAATTTGGGTTGTGACAACAAGGTACATCTAGACAACGTGTAAAATGTAGGTAACTTGTTTGGATTAGGCTAGAGATCCTTAGTATAGGGTTGAGGGTAGTATCTCACGAAAAGATTGGTATTCCTTGGTCGATTCTTTTTCAGTATCATGTTTACTCTTGTTTCCCTTATTTTTATACTATACCATATGTTGGTGGGCCTGAAGCCGTAGATATGACTCAGTTGGACTCCAGGTTAGTGTTACCTTACTCTGAAGGGCAGTGTTACTTGTTTGTGTATACTTGTATGTTTATGTCTTTATTATCTGTATACTGGTGTGGCATGCATACATTCACTCGTGCACACTGTCGCATCCCTATTTTCATAAGGCACAATTTGATACTCAAAAATAATTAACAATAAATAATGTTTAAAAAGAATTTAGAGTCGCCACCTAACTTTAGGAAAATTAGAAAACCAAGTAAGTAAGTTAAAGAAAAAATTAGGCTGCGTAACCAATTAGATTTTAGGTAAGGATTCAGGTTATTCCAAAGGGAAGGTGTTAGGCACCCTTCGAAATCCACAAAGGCGGGTCCCGACTGAACTCATTTTTTCATTTGAGGAGGAGAAAAAAAAATCATTTGCATGTATAAGAAAAACAAAAACATGTACAAAATAAGGTAAAGAACAAATAACGAAGAAGACCTAATATTTGCCTATCGTTAAACAAAATAATAAGTACAATAAATAACTCAAAATGATTCTCGAATTTTGAATTCGAGTGTCTTCTTCGAAAAGAAGCTCCATGTACCTGTAAAAACATTTGGTAAAAGTGTTAATAATGAACGAATATAAATGAATTAAAGAAATAATTAACAAAAAGTAAAACCCATCTTATATACATAGAAGGCCTTGAAAATCGATAAAAATTTCTTCATCCGCCAAGTATATGAATACTTGCACATGAAATAATGAACTTAAAATAAATTCGTCTTTTGTAATGGGGAGGCCTCGAAAATCCGACGGAGAGATTTTATTATTGGCCAAGTATGTTAATACTTGAAATAAAATATTTGAACTTAAAATAAAATCCATCTTTTATAATGGGGAGACCTCAAAAATTCGACGGAGAGAATAAGAACTAAACTTAAAAATAACACCCGTCTTTTATAATGGGGAGACCTCAAAAATCCGACTGAGAGATTCTTTCATTGGCCAAATATTGAAACTTGAATAAAATTTAATATCATTCAAGAGATTCTTTCTGTCACTCCCAAAATTCCATTAAGGCGGACTGGCACCCAAAGCCGTTAAGGCCCGAGAAAACCAACCTTCATTCATTCATATGCATCTCACTCAATGAACAACACTTATAGATACAGGAGGTCAAAGACGAAAGTCATGAAAAGATATTCATATAGATATGAAACTTGGTCGTTAGGGCCATTGCGTCAAAAGCATACATTTCTTACATTCCTTCATTCGTCCCACAACGTCTACAAAAGCCTCTAACAGATACATAACCAAGCCTAAAGTCGGGACAAGTCCCCGCTTTATATATTTGTTACACAGTACCAAAACAATGTACACAAGTGACTCGGAAAGCCCCGAACCAAGCTGGAGCTCACCAATAGTCTGTGGATGACCCGAATCCTAATGTGGAGGTATACTAGCTCCTGTGCCTGCAGCAAGTAAGGTAAGTCACCCAAGGGACGTCAGTACAAAAGAATGTACTGAGTATGTAAGGCTATAAGAAACTATATGAAACATAGGATCTCAAATGGAATCAAATACAAGTGAATAAACATTATGGATAAACCACCGTTCTGTATATGTGTGGAACCATGTACATTACATTCATTACTTTCTTTGCTTTTACGTTCATCATCATTATCATTCATCCAGCTGATCAGTGGGTCACATCATAACATAACGTATCATAACATAACATATCATAACATAACATTGGGATCATCTCTAGCTAGGCTTATGCCCCTTTGAGCTACCACCCATAAATCAATAATCAATCGGGATCGTCTCTAGCTAGGCTTTCGCCCCTTTGAGCTACCACCCGTAATCCAATAATCTCAGGATCGTCTCTAGCTAGGCTTTCGCCCCTTTGAGCTACCACCCGATCTCGACAATAAACTATATATGCATTACTTCATTCCTTTTACTTTTATGGGATTGATACATTGGTGGTTATAACATTATTGGAGCTTTGAAACATCAGTCAATGAATAAGAGACATGTGAATAACAATATATGACAAACCTGAAATGAGATACTTTAGAACATTTCGAAATGAAAACAAGTCGATAATAATGAGAACAATAGGTGCTGCCAAAGGATACGGAAAGAGTAACCTTACATATCTTATCTTCCCAATATGAATACAACAATCCAATATGTGAATACAACAATTCAGCTTCTTCCTTACGTGTTACTCTACAATACAAGTACATAACGGAGATCACGTTAACAACTAACTACATTGCAAGTGCATAAGACGACAATGAGCTACGTGACTGCCATATAACGTCATTTCACCCTCTTACAATACCATTTACTGCATCACCATACCAACAACACCAAAACATGTCACACATCAACCAAGATATCATAAACCGATAACATTTCACACCAAGATTATACTTTATACTTCCCCTTCAACACAACGTCACATTTACTCCATCAAGTCACTTAAATACCTTTCACAATTACACATTAAGAACAATACATAATTGATATAATTCAATATGCCTCTAAACGACCCCTTAAAGCCATTCAAAGGGTACCATAAGTTGATGATTGCATCCAAGAAGGGTATAGGGGCCTTGGGGAGTCAAAGAGAAGCAAAAACAATCGAAACGAAGTTCTGGAGGGACCTGTGAAGCCACCTGCGCCCGCAGGTGGGTGAGGTGAGGCCGCAGGTGCCCATTGTCCTTGTCCAGGGCCACCTGCGTTGGCATCTGCGCCCGCAGGTGCCCCATCAGCGAAGGCAGATGCCCGGTTCGGCCAAAATGGATCTCTTTTGGATCCTTTTTTGTAATAAATGGTTCATGGTCATAAGTAAGCTTCTCTTTTCATATTTTAGGTTAATTTGGATGCCAACAAACAATCATGGTTTTACAACGCACATAAACATCACCAAACTACATCCTCCTTTCAATACACTACCAATTCCATGCACAATTTTCACAACAACAATTCCAAATGTTATACACAAAGAGAAATCAAGTTAGGGACATAACCACATCAAACATGTTGACATTTAATCCATCAAATTCACTTCCTTCAAAACCTCAAGTCCACTTTCAAGTTTAGAAGGCAAAACTCTTTACCGATTAAGCAAAAGTAGATTGTTTCACACATAGTGGACTGCTCAACACTTTGCCAACATAACCAACATGATTTATACACCCTCTCATGCATATAATATATTAAACCATAAGATTAAACACTTACCAAAGCTTGCAAAGAGGTGATCTTGTCCAAAGGGCATAGTTGCTTAGGGTTTGTGAGAAGAGAGAATGTCTCATGCATATAATATATTAAGCCATAAGATTAAACACTTACCAAAGCTTGCAAAGAGGTGATCTTGTCCAAATGGCATAGTTGCTTAGGGTTTGTGAGAAGAGAGAATGTTGTGGAAAAATCTAGAAATTGCATGTGTGTCTTAATGAATAAAATCTGATTTTTGTTGCCTTTTATAGTCCCTTAATGGTCATCCTTAGCCAAACTTGGGTCAATAATTGAGGATTTACTTGGTCAAAGGTAGAATGGATTATTTTCTCATTTGGGTCATGTCTTTTGCTTAATTATTGGGCCTTAAATTGAGTTCATTAGCACAAGACTACTTCAGCCCATTAAAATTAATGGGTAATACCCCAACCATCTCAAGTTTAAATAATTTCATAAATATTAAGGTAGTCTCATAGGTTCGAAAATGTACGGAATGTTACACTTTCATTGGCCAAATATTAAAACTTGAATAAAATTTAATATCATCCAAAAGTAGTACGAGGGTAATTATACCAACAATAACAAATAATGAGCAAACAGTGAAAACTTGTCACTTGAGAATATTGAAAATTCAAAATTTATTCAAAATATACAAAAATCATTCCATCAAAATGAAACAACTACGTAACAATATTCACCAAAGAGTAAATCGACATGGGACAGTTAAAATAACAAAAAAAGTAGAAATGGGAGTAACAGTAACTCAACAATGAAAAAAAAAAGGTGCTTCCTCCGTCCCATTTTATGTGTCGTTTTTTAATCGGATATGGAATTTAAAAAATAAATGATGACTTTGTAAAGTTTAAAAAATTGCTCCTATTAAAATCATTTTAATATTTTTCTTTTAGTTGTCTTTTCTTATTAAGTGAGACTCAGTGAGGATAAAATAAGAATGATGTCATTAAATTGTTGTCAAATAAGAAAAGATAACATCTTTTTTGAACAGATAAAAAAAAATGGCAACACATAAAATGGGATGGAGGGAGTACTAGAAAGCTTAGAAATAAATCAAAATGAACATGACAATGGCAAAACGGAACAGACCTTCGAAACAACATGACAATAACCAAGATACAAATAAAAACAAAGGAGAGAAGGATTTGTGTTACCACCGGAGTTCGTGAGTGTGCTGTGGTCGGAGTTCACGGGCCCGTGATGCTTATCGGAGCTTGTTGTTGTTGGTGTTGTTATGTTGGAGCTTTGGAGCTCGTTTCGACAGAGATGGCATCGTTGTTGCTTTTCTCTGGTCAGATCGGAGTGGAATGGAGGTTTGTGTTTTCGTCGGAAATGGATATGAGGGTCTGTTCGGAGTAGAGAACAATGGGTTTAGCCGTGGTTTCACCGGAGACGGGGAGTTTGGAGATAGAGGAGAAGAGATGGGGTTCGTTTGGTTGTGTGGTTCACGATTTCGGCGGGTTCCGGTATTGCGGCGACGTGGATCTGGTTGTTTGTGGTGGTAGTCTGGTGGTGCTATGGCTGTGGTTGCTTTTGTTAGTTATTCGCCAGAGAGGGTGGCGGGATTGTCGTTAATGGCCAATTTCGGTCACTGTTTGTTGAGGGAGAAACGGAGAAAACAGTGGTGTTTTCCGGTGAAGTGGTGGTGGAGTTCACCGGAAAAGGGAAAAGGGGTGTTTGGCGGCTGATTTAGCCAAAAATGAAAAGAGAGAAAATAATTTATTTAACCTAATTTAAAAATTTTTACCATCATTAATTATGAATGGAGTGAATTAATTTTATAGAAAAAATTAAAATCACTCAAGAGCAAAATTGTATGCTCAATATTATGATTTTAAAAAAATCATGGGTTATTCAAAATCATGAGCCATTCAAAATAATGACTATTTAAATTTATCTAAAATTATGGATATTTAATTTATTTGTGTAAAAAATATCTTTTCCATCTTTTATAAATTAACTAATTATAATAAAAAATAAATTAACAAATTTATCTAATGTCAAATAAAAATATGATTTGCGTTTAAAATAAAATGAATGATTTAATAAAACTCAAACAATATTTGTTTATAATAACGATGATGTAAAAAATCAGTGATAGTCAATAATTAATTTAAAATTATAATAAATTGATAAATATTCTAACATTTTCAAGAAAAAAAATAATTATCAATAACTTGTCTTAAATTGAACCAAAATGTAAAAATTGAATTTTATGTTGTTTAACAAATAAAAAGTACAAAAATATTTATTTTGAAAATATCGATCCAAAATTGGGTGTCAACACACACACATGCATTGTCGTACGATTTCAAGGAAAAACATTAATTTTGACTTTTAAAAGAAAATAGAAAAATCGTACCATCCTTACTGTTGATTGAAGGCTTTTTAAGACTAAAATGTATCACATTTACTACTGTTTTCTGGGGATCTTTAAAGGATTTGTAACACTTTTACCAATGGTTTTATTTTTTGTTTTCAAAAGATTTGTCCTGATTTTCACTCCCTAATTTTGTCTTTGAAACGGAACTTGGAGAGATTTTAGCTATACATTGATTTTTAAGAGGGGAAAATAGATCATCTTAGTCCCAGTTCGATTTCGAACATCTATTATACTCATGTTTACTTTTGGTTTGAATTCATAAGGTGTTGGATACTGATTATCACTTGAAAGCCCCGGTTCGAGTCTGGCCAATGTATACAGATATCGCGAGTCCCCCATGGGTCCTTTCTTTGTGAGACACAGACGCTGGAGGAGGGGTATCCCCTATGGATCCTTCATTTGCAAGCTATAGATGCTGGAGAAGAAGTATACACTATTGTTGGACCTGACATTCATCTTATATTCCATTACAGGATCTCCATTTGCACTCATCTATTCATATGCACTACCTCTAGGCAGTATTGTTTGTTGTTTGTACCTACCATGCTTATGGGACCGGTTGGGTTAATGTTTGTTGTTTACACCTTCCGGGCTTATGGAGGCTTGGTGAGGTTATTGTTTGATTATTATTGCATAACTTGTGTCAGTATATTTACTTACGTTTTACTTGTTGTCTAGATGTGCCCTATTGACTTTCTTGCTAGTATTTCTATATTTCAGATTTAGATTGCACTGCATGTTTCTTCTAATTGTTTAGATACGGTGTGTGTATTTCTATTACCATTTTTAGTTTGATCATTGCCATGTTAGACTGTTAGGTTAGCTATTCCGTGTCACTATCTCTTTCCATGTCATTTATACTTTACTTTATCTTTTGAACTCAATCGGCCTATGATGTCTATGGGGTACCATGTGTTTTGATAATCGTACTACACTTTTACATCTTTTTTCCTAATGCAGTGATAACCCCCAAAATACGAAAGTAAAAAATAACCACGAAAATCCAATGAAACGATGGAATCGAAAATATGGAAAATAAAGGACAGAGATAGAGATAGATAATAAGACACAAAAAGAGGAAATCAATGAAACCAAAGGGTATATTAAACCCCAAAACTTCTATTGATTAACCCTACAAGAAGCACCCTATTCCTATAAAGACCTTGAGGGAATCGTAACGCCCTCGCAACCCCATTTCTAAGCAATAATCAATACAAGCTTTTCCAAGCTCTCACACTCTCAAAGTGTTTCACAAATTCAATAGTCATAAAATCTAATGAAAATAAAGCTAGGTCTTAGTATTTATAGCCTTGGGTCTTTTATTACATATATGGGCCCAAAAGTGACCCAATTCAACAAAATAGGACAAGCTGGCCGCTTTGGCCCACATGCCCGCGCAGATGGTGAGCGCAGATGGCATCTGTGGGTGCAGGTCAACCATCTGCAGGTGCAAGTGAGGGCGCAGACTGTTCCATGATGTCGTCAAGCTCCTCTTGACTCTCCAACGACTTCTATAATGGCTCCTGTGACTCCAAGCTATCTTCCATACGCAATATTACTCTACTTGATGTGCAAAATGGACCCTCCAACCACGTCCTTGTGGCCTTGAGCTCTTTGTGGCTTGGATCCCTTGTTGTCGCCCTTGAAATACAAGCCAAGAAAGGTTGACGCCGATTTGGCTTGTATCATCCCCCTCTTCTTGAAAAGGATTCGACCTCGAATCCAAACTTTGCAAAACCATTGGGAAAGCAAGCAACAACAATATCCTAAAGGTACTTGGGTTAGTGTTCGTAAAATCAATCATATCACCAAGCCAAGGTTGGTCACACTTAAGATATAACCAAGGATCCTTTGTGTTTAACAGAAGAAGCTTGTTGAAAAGGGTACAAAGGAACCGGCTATGAAGAATGCCAAGAGATAAGAAAACTACAAAGGTCATAATGGCATCAACAAACCAAGGAGGTAAGATCACATTCATTTTAGGAGCCATATGACACAATTGTTTCTATACCTCTCCAAGAAACCACACCAAATGTGGTGCCACCAATGGTTCAAAAATCCACAAGAGTTTTTCGGGATCAAGGATATGAGAGACCCATATTGCTTCATTACTCAAACAAGTGGACCAACCAAAGGACATATTACCTCCAAATAAAATAATTCCACAACTAGCATGGACATCATCATAAGCAAAAAGGTAATATAGAAAGGAATCAAGCATAGAAATCTCATCCAGGGTATTACTATCTATAAGAATGTCACTTGGCTCAAGAAATTTAGCAATTAATACACTCATAGATGGACTCAAATCATTGAGGCACACAACACTTTTCCTTTCTATGTAATTCGAGCCTACATAAGATGTTGATTCAACATGGTTATGGATAATATCATATGCAAAAAGGTAGTAAAGAAAGGTGCTAAGGATACTAATCTCATCCAAGGTGTGCTCATGAGTAGGATCACACAAAGAGAGAAAGAGGCATTTCAAGAACATAGAACCTCTCTTTTTCAAATAACTTTCCAAGAGAAAGGAGTTCAACAATGGAGTCATGCTACTAGGGACAATGGAGAACCTTTTATACAACAAATAAATCCAAGACAAGTGGTTCTCCTAAGAAATTTGGTTCCCTCTTTTAATGATAAGCACGTTTCCAAGAGTCCCACTTGACACTTCAAACTACCCGACCTTATGAAGGTGGCAAGAAGTCTTTAACAACCATGGACTCTCCCACAAACAAGTAATCAACTTAGCATCCATAAGTTGTGGCCCCCACAACTTAAGCACAAGTGTGTCAAATAAGGATGCAAGTAAATAAGCAATACCCAAAAGAGGCAATGACACATTTGTCGTAGGGTCCTCAAGAATGATACCACCTTTGAGAAAGAGGTCATCAATTGCAAACAAGTTATAAAGAAAGGTATCACATAAGTGGAATTCATCCAAAGTGTTTTTAACAGAAGACTCACTCTTTGATTTACAAGTCTTAAAACCTTGGTCAAGAATGAAAACACACAATAGAGAATTATTTTGGACTATTTCGTTGCTCCTTTTCTTTAAAGAACACTCATCTTTGTTGGACATGTATCCCATGCACAACATGAGTCTACCAAGTGGATTGTAAATCTTCAAGAAAGACTTTTCATTGTAGGGAAGGCTACCAACAACCTCATTCAAACTTTGTTTGTCATCTTGACCAAGCACCAAGTTGGGTGTACAAGAACCACCACATTCCAAGAGATCATCGGGATCAAATGGAAGAAGTATCCAAGAACACGGGTCAAGACAATACCCATTTTCCCCGAAGGTGTCAACCTCACAAATAGACATACCCTCTATACTATAGTTGACAGTATTATAAGTTAACTTTAACTAAGGTGTCCTCATGTACGTACTCATTATTAGAATCAAGACCTTCCCATGAGTATCCTCAATAAAAGAATCACGCAAAGAAGAAGTAGAAGCACTTTCTAAACAAACAACACCTTTTTTTCAAGGGAAAAATCCTTATGTAGACACAAACCACTACCAACATCAAGGAGGTTATAACTCAAGTCATTACAAGAATCACACAATTCATCCTAACATTTATCAAACATTGATGGAGTGTCATACAAAATATTACAACCAAATTCATTTTCACATTAACAATCACTAATTGGGTTTCTCAAATATTCAAGCAAGTCAAAACTATCTTTACCCAAATGATCATTCTTTTACAAAAGTGAGAGATCACTATCAAAAATTGGATAGTTAGCACAATCTTCACTCAACCCTATATTCTTAATGGATTTCAAGAAATAGGACAACATGTGAATCTTAAGCGTACTATTTTTCTTTTCAAGCACATCAAAATATACACCACTAGATGCCACACTAGGAGTGATTTCACAATTACCAATCAAGACATCTTTCTGTGAGAGAGGATCATTAACCAAAGGTGAGGAATTAAAACATGCAAGTTCACTCTCAAAAAGATACATGTCATCTTTCACAACATTCTCATTCATATGATCAACTCTATCAACTACATCACTATCTTGATGCTCATCAAGCACACAACAAATATGCTCAAATAGTGGATTAGATTCACAAGCAAGTTGATCAATGCACACACCTTCACTAGTTGTAGGCAATTTACATGCCAACATAGACTCACTTTGATTTTCACAAGGGTCAACTAATGTGTGAATATTCTTATCACATGGAATCATTCAAAGTTACAAGTGCTAGCACTATGTGGACACAAATTGATCTTGCTAGAAGAATCAATTCGGTCATCTAAAGGATCAACTAGTGTTTGCAAACTCACAACAAGAATTTGATCATCATGCAACTTATTGCTATCAAAAGTATCACAAAGGGAAGACTCATGAGACTCTACATTAGACAAGCCACCAATCACACTCACTTGGCCACTAGCCACATAGTGACATTTCAAATTTAGAGAAGTGCAAGGGTTAGCATGGTTACCTTATAGCTCATACAAAGTATGGTCTTCACCTTGGTGTTCAACATGGAAACTCATTTGCTCCTTTGGGAAGTTCTCACCGCATGGGAGTTTGTCAATTCTACTCCATTGAGTCAACTCCTCATCACTCTTCCCGAAGTTGGAATTCTTAGCTAAGAACTCCATTAGGCCTTCAAGCATGTATTCGTAAGGAACTCTCCTTGGGTTCTCTTTTGGAAGTTTATGACCCTGCACAAGAGAAAGGGTGATACTAGGTAAAATGCTAGTATCATGGTTAGTAGGTAATAAGGGATTAGTGTTGACAAGTACCACAATGAAGTGTTCCTTGTCCACTTCTTTCAAGAAACTACTTGGCTCATCAATCTTACTCAACTCTCCTCTTTGAGCTAAGCCTTTCTTTCCTTGTACAACGGACAATTCCCTTTCCCTCTTCTCAACATTCTCCTTCTTCAATACTTCCCAAAACCTCTTCATGATCTCATAGTCCCTACTCACTTGCTCGGGTGTTAAGGGTATGATGTTAATCTTTCGTCCTCCCAATACAATCGAGTACCTATTGGACTTCTCTTGATATTGGGCAACCCTTTCATCTTTCCACGACCTACCAAGCAATATATGACAACCTCGCAAGGGCACCATATCACATCGCACTTCATCTTGAAAATTTCCCCAGCTAAATCTAATGACCACTTGTTTGGTCACCTCTATTGGACCACTCTCATCTAAACACATGAGCTTGTAAGACTTGGGGTGCCTTTGTGTAGGGAGTTTTAAGAAATCAACACATTTGCAAGATATTACATTAGTGCTACTCCTCTCATCAATGACTAAGGAACATAGGGTCTTCATTACCTTAACCCTCGTATGAAACAAATTCACACTTTGGTCTAGTTCCTCTTTCACAAGGTCTCCCACAATTTGCCCTAAATCAAAAGATAAGCTCAAGTCCACATCCATTACGGGTCCCAAAATAACACCTCCAGCACGGTTTGGTGTTTCTTTTTCTGAAGCCATTGTACCTAGCAATTAAAACACTCAACAAAAACAATAAACAATGTTAGCATTAGCAAAATAAAGCTCACAATCACTCGTGTTGACACACCTTTGATTGCCTCACAATTGGATCGTCTAGTGTTGAAGATTGTCTATACTTCGGTAGTACACAAGGTGTCGATTGCTACTCTTGGTCGGAATTGATTCTTGTTTAAATAAAGAAGGATGAATCGATTACCAACTAACGGACTTGAACCAAGAAGTTAACTACGAAGTAAAACTAGAAAAAGCACACAAGGAAAACAGACTAAGAAAGAAAAATGGACTCAAGAACTAATCAATCAACTAAATAAGGACAATAACCGTTGATAATTAGTTTAGGAATCAAGAAAGTTATTAGGAATTAAAGAAATGAAACTAAGAAATTGGAACCTGAGCAACATTGGATTTCTGATTGTTTAGGTGTGCTGGGATGACCTGCGGACGCAGGCCATTGCCTGCCCACGCAGATGGGCAAAATCAGGTAAAGACAGAGGCTTGTTGGAGTGACCTACGTTGGCCACATGCGGCCGCAGGTTCCATCTGCATGCACAGATGGTGGGTGCAGGTGCTCCAGGCAGCTTAGCTGGGAACTCCGAATTTGTCCTTTCTGTGGGACCTTTTGGGTTCTCTCTCCTAGAATATTCTCCCTTTCTTTTGGATATTCCTTTGCACTAACACCTTTTCTTTTCTTTCTCTTTCTTTCTAGGATCAAACAAGACCTTTTTGATATCTTCTTCACTTGAAGATATGAACATATCCAAGAACAACTAATTATAAGCCTCATATCCCAACCAATTTCTTCAGATTTTCAAACCCACTTGCATATTTCTTCAAGCTACAAATCCAAAAATGGTGGATCTTTAAAAATCTCTCCAAATCGCACCAACTTTCAGATCTAGGGTTCTGTTGGTTTGGGAAATGCTTTCCAACTATTTTTAACCCTCAATTCCACACCAAAATTACAAGATCGAGAAACCCTTTTTCAATTTTCTTCAAACTCAAGAACATAACATTAGAGTTTCTTCAAATCTACTTAAATCAAACCTAAATTTTCAGATTCCGACTCAAATATACTAGAGAAAACAAGATCTAGTACAGAAACTTCAAGAAATACTCAAAAACCAAAACTCAAAATTTTTGGGATTTTCAAAAAAGATTTGTTTTTTTAATTTTCTAGATAACAAAATCCAAGATTAAATTCGTGGGAACGAACTCAAGCTCGGCTCTGATACCAAATGATAACCCCCAAAATACGAAAGTTGAAATAACCACGAAAACTCAAAGAAACGATGGAATCGAAAATGCGAAAAATAAAAGATAGAGATAGAGATAGATAATAAGACACAAAAGGAGGAAATCAATGAAACCAAAGGGTATATTAAACCCGAAAACTTCTACTGATTAACCCTACAAGAAGCACCCTATTCCTATGAAGACCTTGAGGGAATCGTAACGCCCTCGCAACTCCGTTTCTAAGCAATAATCAATACAAGTTTTTCCAAGCTCTCACACTCTCAAAGTGTTTCACAAATTCAATAGTCATAAAAATCTAATGAAAATAAAGCTAGGTCCTAGTATTTATAGCCTTGGGCCTTTTATTACATATATGGGCCCAAAAGTGACCCAATTCAATAAAATGGGATAAGTTGGCCGCTTTGGCCCACATGCCCACGCAGGTGACCACCTGCTGGTGCAGATGGTAGGTGCAGATGGCATCTGTGGGCGCAGGTCACCCACCTGCGGGCACAGGTGAGGGCACAGACCGCTCCAGGATGTCGTCGAGCTCCTCTTGACTCTCCAATGGCTCTTTTGTCTCCAAGCTATCTTCCATACGCTATATTGCTCTACTTGAAGTGCAAAATGGACCCTCCAACCACGTCCTTGTGGCCTTGAGCTCTTTGTGGCTTGGATCCCTTGTTGTCGCGCTTGTATTAAACCCTCGAAATACAAGCCAAGAAAGGTTGACGCCAATTTGGCTTGTATCATGCAGATCCTAGTACGGGGTTACATCGCTGATTCTGCTAGTTCGGGAGTCATTACTCGAGGTTGTGGTGAACACTTGGCGTCCGGTTGTTTACACATCTCCTTGTACTTAGTAGCTGTATTTCTTGTACAGAGTTGTATTAGTGTAGTGCTTATTCCATCACTTAGTGGCTCTTGTACTGGTAACACTAGGTCCGGGGATGGTTCTCATAGTATATTTTGTCTTTCTAGTTTCTATAGGGGTCTTGTATATTTTTGTACTTATTATATATGTACCTTTACATAGTGGCCCATTGTCCTTATTTCTACTCCCTTTATTATTTATTGGCTATTACTTTTTGTACATGGCTTAAGATTGACTTACCTACTGGAGGGATTACAGCAGGTGTCATCACAACCCAATTTTTGGGCCGTGACAATATATGTGCAGAGAACAAGTATAGGTAGAATTACATCTCGTCTAAATCCTAGATCTGCACTTGTGGACATTCTATGGTCCTACAACAAAAAGTTGGAAGAATATTACACTATGGTAGGACTATGTCTGATAATACCCACCAACAAGCTTTCTCTAACCTAAGGTGAGACCTATAGACGATCTAGTCTGCTATTAGTAATTAAGGTAAACAAAGAGCCTCATAGCATCAGTAAGGAATGCAAGTGAAGAAGGCAAGAATTCAGAACTTCAAACCTCTGAATGATTTTAAAAAACACCTCACGTAAAGAGCGTCATTAAACAAGAGCTGTAAAGTATTACATGAGAATAAAGTACATTTAACCTTAGCACATTCAGTAAGCAAAGTAGCATCTGTGACCAAATGAGAACATGTACTTTCACACTACATAATAGTAGTTGAATTGAAGTCCTGTTGCACATGGAGTAACTATATGTTGCTTCCAGAAACTTTTGGTCCTTCACTGCCAAGAGACAATCCTGATGAGAGATTGAATTGGTCGCTTGCCAGGAAAACTGGATTTGGTTGCTGGTATGGTGAGCTCAAACTCGACTCCAATATCTGGTGTGGAAGTAGCATCTCTGCTTTAGTAAATGCGGCACTTGTGCCCACTCTTTGTTTCTTTGATGACCTTTCACCTTCAGACCTATTTATTGGCGAAATCTCACAGCAACCAGAATCTGGAGTAAGAGGCTCATGTTGTGAGGAGAATGATTGATCAATAGAAAGGCTCTTGGTACGGGCACGTTCTTGTACAGACGTATCAATGTGAGGAGACTCGGATGTTGGTGCAGGAGTCCCTGGTTCAGTCCGGTTATCGGAATCTAGACCATTGTCACCTGCTGCTG
Organism: Capsicum rhomboideum; assembly: GCA_031232105.1. Lineage (NCBI taxonomy): Eukaryota > Viridiplantae > Streptophyta > Magnoliopsida > Solanales > Solanaceae > Capsicum > Capsicum rhomboideum. The sequence goes on along the minus strand of CP124708.1, from coordinate 47,098,415 downwards.
AAGGAGTGACCCCAGAAACAGGAACTTCTGAGAGAACTCCACCGAGCCGCTGTTGTTCTTCTATTATCTTCTTCAAGTACTTCCCTTGTGCTTCAATTCTAAGTTGTAGCTGTTTTTGAACCTGTAAAGGTAAGAAAGAAAGTAGATGATAACAAGTAACCTTCAAAATCCCTGAACTTCTGCAGGAACTAATTCTAAGTTGGAAGGTGTTCTTTCATAGGTCCCACAAATTCCTACTTGTCAAACTGATGATATGAGATGAAGTCAAAATTAAGCAAGTTATCAGTATACAAATATCAGTTTGCCCAATATACAATCACTTTTGATGGAAGAAAGAGTCCAGATAGATTTCAAGGGAAATGTTTGAAGATGCAACTAAAAGGCCACTTCATTTGGTAGCAATGTCGATACCCATAAGCATGTGCCACAGCCATCAGAAACAAAATATGAGAATTTAGGTGCGGTGCGTAGGAAAATGGATAATTAATTACTTCACATTTTTCATCTTAAATGGAATGTTTAAACCAAAAAATATCTAAAATGGAATGCAAAGATCAGCTCTTACTAGTAAGAGAGCTTCTTTCATGTCTACAGTGAATGGTATAGGGTAGATATGACTAACATTTGAAGACTAGAGAAATTCAAAGAACCAAAGATGAAGAAATTTAAGCCTCAATTAATGTATTAATGGGAAATAACAGAAGGGAAACAATTTTCTTACACATGTTCGTTTAGGCAAGTTTAAGATAAAAGTACAAGTTAATAATAGGATTTAAAAAAAGCAGGTGGTTAACATCTCCTTAAAACGTTGGCAAATGTTGAAAGACAAACCTCTCAAATAGGTAGAAAATAACTTGCTAATCAAACGGTGTGTTTCTTCACTTTTCTTCCCATGCTTTAATTATCCAAAAACTTTATATGCATTCCAAATGTGTTCAAGCAGCCCAGTAGAACATACCTCCAGTTGCTCGTGCAGTCGCTTTTGTACCTCCATCTGCAGTTTTAGAGCCTCATTTATCTGCACACCAGTCCTAGAAAAGAGCAATAATTCTCTCATGTTATTAATATCACAGAAAGTACAACAAGAAGATTTTTCAGCTAAAAAAGCAAGATCATTAAAATTGAGAATGCAAGGCTAGTAGGTGTATACAGCAAATTAGTGTAAAATTGTAAATAATGAAACATTCAAAGCTTATAACTTCATAAACAAATCTACCAACAAACTGGGAAAATCTACTCACGATGAACGATCCAAACTGGAAAGCATATCTCCTGATTCCTTCTTGTCAGATTTTTTTCCTTGCAACCACAATTGCAGGCAAAAATGGTATCAGAAAGTGTGTTACTGAAGGAGTATCAAAATTGCCACACTTTCAAATGAATTAAGCCTCTTCAAAACTTTAAGAAATAAACATTAGTTGAAATTTTGAATTCTAAAGGATCCTACCATCAGATGAGGAATCTGGAAGGTATTTAGCAAGCCGATATTTCTGAATGAACAGGCAAATAATGCAATTCAGTCACTACAATGAAATGTTTTAATTAAAGGAAATCACAAATCACAAGTTGGTTATGAATATGTTTCTGCAGCATGTATACCTGTAAATGGCTTTTTACATGGTAAATTGTTAGCCCTTGCACACCCATGACTCTAAGAACACCTTTAGGGGTAGCCCCTGAACCAAAAATGAAATAATGTCGGGAACAATTAAATGATCAAGCCCAAATGTGGGACTAAATTATCCCCTCCGCTAGTGATTATCTACTGTTATATAGTTTTTCTATGCACAGCATCTAGAGAGCGTAAAAACTTATTAATGGCAAATGTTAAACACACAAATATTTTTGGGGAAAGATCAGAATTATTTATGTCTACGTATCTGCATTACTATATTGTCCAAAAAAATCTGCCTCCACAACTCAAAGAAGGATCCTTTTCCCTTGTATTTTTTTTTCCTTTCTAGAGTATAATAGGGTTGGGAGGGAACATAGTAGCATAAACGCAATTACATGAGAACTTACGGTCTGGGCCACCAAGTTGTGCGACGGCATCAACGAAACGTTCATGTAGCTCATGGGTCCAACGCAATCGTTGCTTTGAAGCAAGACTAGGATTGTTATTGAGCTTGTTTCCTCCATTTGTTGGGTCCATTGTGCTGGCACCGCAGTATTATATCTGACTATATGCCACTATAACGTCTTTGTGAACTAAGCTTGAACTAGGATGCCTTTAGCCTGATATCCACACAAGAATCAAAAGATAAACACACACTTAAACATATCATTTATTATAGTTTTAGTAATTCTTTCGTCAACTAATTCTCTAGTAAACATTCATCAACATTGGATGGAAGTTAGTCACTGAGATGTGCTATCTAATCATTATGTTCTGTTCTCTGTGAAAATGTAAGATCTACTAGAACTTTACCAGGTTGACCTGTACATGTGATAAAATACCATAGCCAGTGTATTTAGCAGCATCTAATATTTTCACGTCGTGCATTACATATGTATATAATATCTAATGATTAGCAGCATCAACATTTTTTTCCTTTTTTAACGACGGAGGTGTCTGGATCAGCTTGCCCGCGCATCGACTATTACAGAAGGTACCCGCTAACTCCCACCCACCCAGCTGTCTAACTGTGCCATCTGGCTTAGGCGGATGGGAAGAAATCACCTAGTACCTGTTTGGAAATCACTGTAATTACTAGGGTAGTAATATCACATCCAAGTAAATACACAGTATAAAAGTTACAATGACCTACGTTTTGCAATAACACACAAATCGTATTTATGGTGTAATTGCAGTGTCATGTTTGGTTGCACATGTGAAATTACATTGTTGATATACTTATATTTTAAGTAAAAAATTAAATAGACACTTATTCCGATGAGCGTGTAAACAAGTTTCAATGTATGACAAATGCATGTGTTCATAAAAAATATTAAAAATGAGAAAAGAAAGATTTTGAAAAGTAACAAGTGTAACTACCACCAATTCTTTGCCCCCTGGAAAAATTGAGTGTGCAATTGCTTCCCTCAATTACACCGAATTCCATGCTGAACAAGTCCAACCAGTGTATGACACCCAATTACACCTAAATCGAATATATAAGGTGGCTTTACAAACAGGCGCCTAGTGTTCTTGCCTCCGCTAGGATTTCAAATCATCACAGAAAGAAACATCCTAGATAGACCTCTTCTTTAATCTATCAGGAAAATTAGGATTATAAATTTGATGGGTATCTTGCTAGTAGGTAGGAGTGCTTTGTTTGTTATCCATGCTAGCAATCATAGTGCTAGGCTTGTTTTAGAGTGTGGGTGGTGTTTATTGTTTCGGATAGATCATGTGTAGTATTACTTTGTGGTACTCTTGTTTATGTTATTATTTGTTGTGCCAATACCTATTGTTTCTTGTTCCTATACTATGTCTTTTCTAGACTATTTTTGTCTTGAGCCGGGGGTCTATCGGAAACAACCTCTCCATCTCTCTATCTCACCTCTGAGGTAGAGTGGTATGGATTGCATACACTTACCTTCCCCAGACCCCACTTTGTGGGAATATAATGGGTATGTTGTTGTTGTTGGGTATCTTTCCATCCCATCCCTATGATGACAAGCAACGACTAAACCAGAGGAAAAGTAAAAACACAAGTTTCCACATCGATCATTAATTACATCTTTGGAAACAAGTGGAAAATACAGTGTTCACACAACTTATAGAGAAGTGATAGTGAGTATCGCACATGAAAAGTATATATTCCTAAACTTCAGTAGTGATTTCAAATCAAAGTGAATAAACTACCTGATTCTGAAGTGTGAAATTAAGGAAAATAATTTATTACCAAGTCAATGCAGAGTTAACAAAGAAAACTGCGCTATTCAGTAAGCAAAACATGGTCTGCAGGGTTTACGAAGTTTCATAGAACAAAAAAAGGGTAGAATCAGTTTCAATGCAAAATGATGGATTTTGGTTTTCGAAAGCAAGAAAATAGCTAAAATTGAAGCCTAAAGGCCTGTTTGGCCATGCGACATGAAATCATGATATGAAATCATTTGAGATGAAATTGAAGTTTTGTAATGTTTGGACATGCAATTTGGACTTTTTAAGTTGTATGTTTTCTCATAAACATCAAAACCCCACAATTTATGAAAACTATTAATTTTTTATCAATTCTTATATAATGTTATTAAATGAGCAAACCATAGTTCATAAATAGAATATCGTAATATGCTAAGACATTGCATTCATAAATTGCATATCTCCATGTTCCTTTTATAAATAAATGTTTTTGATTACAGACTTTCAAGCATACATGATTTTATAAAGATCCATTAGTCAATAATAATAGTAACTAGTTATTCTTTAATATAATTTTTCACGTGGTAATTTATGCCTAGCATGAGTCTTTTTTGCAAAATTTAAAATAATAGTCTATTTTACAAAATAAAAACTTATGGGTCAATTTTTGTATTTGAAAAAGATGAAATCATGATATGAAATTCTTAAATCAAGGTTTTTGGAGAATTTGGGATTTCATCTCATAATTTCAAATTGCATGTCCAAATGCTAATTTCATCTCATGATTTCAAATCACAAGATGAAATCGCATGTCCAAACGCATACTAAGGAAACTCTAGTCCATGCACATACACAACATGGAAGAAAGAAAACTGAAACAAGGGAGGAGAAATGAATGTGAAGTTGGTTGAACCATGAGGTTTTACATTCAAATCCCAACAAAGACAAAAACACTAGATGATTTCCTCCCATGGACAGATGTACTTGGTACCTGTTGCGGGTGGGAGGTGGAAAGTATCCCTCGAATTAGTCGAGATGCGCGAAAGCTGGTCTAGATACCACCATTATCAAAAATAAATAAATAATAATAATGTGAATAAGAAAATAAACATGCCAAGAGGAAGAACTTCCGCTCTGCTCAGCGAAAATAATATCCACTACAGCACTACATGCAAATATCATTAAGTACTAATATTTAAAGCATTATCTGTATTATGACTGTCTCTCGAGCTGGAAATTAAAAACATAATCTCATGCATGAATGAACAAGAAACTCAAAAAGGTGAAAATTTGGAAGTAATAAACTTATTGTACAGGTAAATTTTTACTACTATACTTTGCTTCAGAAAAGTTAATAGATTGCAAGTGCAAAACCATTGCCACTTGAACAGTAATGCATCAGTAACATTTACATATGATATCTTGATAACTTTCAATTTCCTGCATCATTGAAAAAAGCAAGTATATGAGTTACTAACACGTCATTCAACCTTTGTTGTATCTTTAGTCGGCGACACAATTATGAAGCTGCATTTCTGCAGACAAATGAGGATACTCAACAGGTACAAAACCATGTAACTACAAATTCTCTTTGTTTGCTTCAAATACACTGTTTGATCTAAAGTTGTGTTTTCTTTTTCTGATGTATGACTTTGACTAATGAACTAATGCTAAGGAGAAAATCTAAAGTTGTGTTTTCTTTTTCTGATGTATGACTTTGACTAATGAACTAATGCTAAGGAGAAATAATAATTTTTTTCAGGTAAATATTATTGATGTCGAAAAGACCGCTTTCATTAAATCGAATGTTACCAGCAAGCACACAAGTCTCATGAAGGAAACATTCTAAACCATTTATGAAAATTGGAAACTGCATAATTTAGCAAAGTTCGATTAAGAATTTCCTAGAACAGCTAAAGATTTTCCATTTTTATGGCTATTTCTCTAAATCCAAAACTTATAACCAATACCATCTCAAAAAAATAAAACAACAGATTCTCCAAATACAAAAGGCCTTTTCATTTCACTGGCTCGGCAATACAGCAATTACATATAAGATATCATTTGAGCTCCAAGATGAGACATTTCTCAACTTCCATAGCTCCACCATGCTAGCCAACTCTTCCACCTTATCAAAAGTAACCCTAGTTGCATGTGTAAAAACCACACACCAATTGTGATAATTCAAAACCAAAACTTTATTCTCCAACTCCTACCATAAATTCACCCAACTTTTTCTTCAAATTCAGCTAAAAATGAAAAAAGACAAGGATTTTTACAGAAGAAAAGAATTTCCGAATACCAAAAACCCTTTGAATAAAAGTATAATATTAGCTCCAAGACGGGACATTTTTCACCTTCCATAGCTAGTCAACTCTTCGACCCAATCAACGATAACCCTAGTCGCATGTCTATCCCAAACCAATTCGCAAATTGCAATAATTCAAAACCAAAACTTCATTTAAAACTCTCCTACAGCAAATTCACCAAAAATTTTCCATCAAATTTAGCTAAAAATGATAACAAAAAAGAAAGACTTTTGAAGAAATAAATGACGATCAAAACTCTTACAGTGATGAAGAGAGCTGAAAAAGATGAATCTTCGTCTTCCTCTTTGATGAGATCGTTGAATTCGGCCCTCTTTCTCAGTGCACACTCTTTTTTTTTTTTAAAAAAAAAAGAAGTTATTTATGAATAATATAATTATTATTATCATGAAAAATAATTACTAATAGCTGGGGAAGAGGAGAAAGAATTGTGAAAGTGAATTATTTAAAGCTGACCGTGAACAAGAGGTCGGTTGTGCCCTTAACACTCATGTTAGGATTGAAGGGTATTTTATAGTTAAAAGCTGAAAGAAGGGTATATTTATATATTTTTAATATTTGAAGGGTAATTTAGGTTTTTTTTTTATTTTTTTTTTATAGTATATTAGTTCAATCTACATTGTACATATATATTACGTCAAATAATAAATATATATAAATTATTTAAAATAATAATTAACGTTAAATTAATGTATTTGTTTAAATGATGAAATAAATTTATTAACAAATTTTGAAGATGAAAATATGATGAATTTTCTTAGTGTTTATATCTCACTTGACAACTTTTTGTAGATGATGTTGTTGATTTATGTTCTTTTCTATCATTTTGATTACATTATATTTTTGTTACAATTTTATTATCATCATTGATAGTCATCCTTTTCAAAGTGCAACATATCTTTGTCCATACAACATATCATGTTGGAGTTTCATATTTTATAATAAAAATGCACATAAAGTTCCTAATGCGTACCCAAAAAAAATAAATATATAAAAGAAATATACAAAAGTAGGATTAACCAATAATAAAGAAATAAAATGATGGCTTCACATAGAAAACACCTAATGTAATTACAATCCGCAACTAAGGTTTGAAATAATTACTATTCATAGCTATAATTAACGTTTTATAGCAAATTGTTCTCTCATATCTTCCTTTCTTGCTCGCCCCTCTTCTTACTCTGTCACGATCCAACTAACCGGATCGTGCGGACACCTACTCTAACCCATCTAGATAGGAGAACCCTTGCAACCCAATTGAAATACATGCGAAAGTTCTTAAGAAACAATAAAATCTCTTCTCATTACAACTGGTTTTACAAAACTTGAAGTACAACAGTAAATATTTAGCCCAAGGACCAACTCTAAACAGGTTCAAGAGCTACTATGAGAAAGTGAGGAACAATACACATGACCTAGCTTCCACCATAAGAAACAAGGATAGAAGCTGCTGGAGATCTTTACCGCACCAAGTATGAAACATCTACTGATCCTACAACCAGACTATACCCCAGAAAAAAGTATAGCAAGAGTAGTTTAAGTACAAACAATACGTACTGGTAAGCATCATTGGTCGATCTGAATTAAATCACATAAACATCAAATAAATATCTGAAAAGAAATATGTAACTTACGAGTTAATTTGGTCAAGACCCTCCGTCCTTAGTTCTCTACCTCCCTTAGCTTTTACTAGCCCTTACTAATTTCGAGCCAACTTCCCTTTATCATATTCAACTCTAATCACCACCTACTCAATGTGTCATCAAGCCAGCCTTTACCCCATAATTAAATATGAATTAAACCCTACTTAACCCAACGTTTTCCTACCATTAGCAATATATCATTTCAGACTCTTACGCAATCCTTAACCTTGTTCCGATATTTTAGTTATGCATTACCACCCTAGAAATTAGGAATTCATTTAAGGTTATGAGAAATTAAGTAGAAAAATAGCAACACCAGCCTACACAATTCCCACAATATTAACCTGTAGATTAATGATCATAACCACCTTTCAAGTAACTTATTCCCCTTAAGAACACTTAGCCTTTTCAACATCCCACAGAGCTAAACCAAATACAAGTTAATTAGGTAACAACCTAAGTCAAGACCCTGACTACCAACATCAACCAAGTCAACGAACCATGACTCCACAATAATATACTGTTCATGTCTCAAATACATAAGTAGGCAGACATCTGAAGAGTTATAACCATCATTTGTAATTTAGCCCGGACCACTCAAGGATTCTTTCCAACAACTACCATGTCAATAATCATATATCCCGGTTCATTCAAGAGACCAATTATAACAAGTCAACACTTAAGCTTGGTTCACTCAAGGTACAAACATTTACAACAAGTATACAGATAAACCCGTTCCACTCAAGAAACCAACATATACAACACCTATGGTCCATACCATAATACACCCCAACCTTCCATCCTAACATTGACACTTAACAAGACTGCCATTCCTCTAGTTTCCACCAAAGATTCATCAGAATCCACTAATACTAACCACCTTAGATTCCTCGAAATCCACCACCACCACCACTATAGCTTCTTCAGAATCCACCAATACCAACCACCTTTAACTAGGCATTTATTAGATTCTAAACCATTTTTCGGGTACAACACCAATTAATTAATAAAAAATGATCAACATCAATAACAATGCACATTAATTAGTTAACGGATTGCAATATCATAAGTAACATCAAATTTACATCCAAACAGTCGGATTTTACCCTTTTTATCCATCCTAACACTGTGCCCACAAGCCTAAGCATGAAATCTCACATTAATCTACATCATGCCTATGCTTTCTAATCCAGGTCTAAAATACTTAGTTAAACCTAGCCTACCTGGACGCCAAGCATCTTCTACGAAGGCATGAACGCGAGCTTCTGACTCCGTGCTAGTGATTTTCGGTGTGAATTCCATGAGAAAACCATGGGTTTCACCCCATTCAAGTGCAATCACTCCTCTCCATTGCTCCAAGGCCATGAGGCAACCCTAGAGAGGGTTTAGAAGTGATACGAGCATGGTTAGCATGGGGAATATTAGGACGACTTTCTATATATGGATGATAGCTTGGAGCCCGGAGAAAGGCATAAAGAAACAAATACACAAGGTCATGGGCAATCAAGATGCTGTTTGGGCAATCAAGAAGGTCCCTTGTGGGGTTATTTGCTAAATAGTCACTTTTGGGCTATTTTTGTAATAGGCTATTTGTGAAAAGGCAAGGACTATAAATAGTTGCCTTAGCCATTTTCATTACTTAGATTTTGATGATTTGAGAATATTACTCTTAAAGAGTGTTTTGGGGCGGAATCCCTTTAGTTTAGTTTAGTGTAACTAAATCTAGGTTAGTGATGGGTGGATTCCCATTGTTGATTTAGAACTTTTTAACCTTGATTTTCACAAGAGTTACTCATTTGTGGATTCGAATCGAGTTTCTCTTTTCTAATTGAAATCAAGTTCTCTTCTTCCTTGGTTAATTGATTCAATTAGCCCTTCTTTCTTCAATTCTCATCTCTTATTTCTCCACTATCTTTATTTTGTGTCATTGATTTTCCACATTTTTTATATCGATTTTAGTCACTCGATTGAAGTCGTTATCATTTTGGTATCAGAGCTTAGGCTAGGGATTCACTTCTACGGATCTCAATCCTAGGTTCATAAATCTGATTTTTTTAAAAAAAAACATAGTGAAAAAAAACGTTTTTGAGAAAATTTCAAATTTTTTTTGGTTGATTTGAGTTTTGTTTGTGATTTTATCACTAGATTCGTGATTCTCTAGTGATATTGGGTCTAGATCTAATGTTTCAACTTGTTTGGAGGTGAATTGAAGTTTTCACCATTGTTGAGCTGGAAAAAGCTTGAGGAAGGTGAAGTGGGTTTGAAGATCTAAGTGGAATTAAAGGCTTATTTGTATTGGGGTTTGTTCTCTCTATCAAAAGGAGCTCGAATCTGAAATTTGAGAGCAAACAGAGTTTAAATCCATTGGGTTCAATTTTGAAAGTTCATCATCTTCATGGTGTTCTTCATAATTTGAAGTGGGTTTCAAAATCTGAAAAATTTTGGGTCAAAATTGGAGCTTAAAATGCATTGAGGTTTGTTCTCTATAGCAAAGGGAGCTTGAATCTTAAATTTCGTCAAATTTGGAGCTAAAATGAAGGAGTTGTCAATTTTGGAGTTCATCTTGTTCATGGTGTTCTTCATAGCTTGAAGAAAAGGGAAATGGGTCTAAAAATCTGATTTGATTGGGTTGGAATTACGGGTTTAAAATTATTGGGGTTTGATCTGTATATCAAAAGGAGCATAAATCTCAAATTTCATGGAATTTGGAGCTAAAACGAAGGAGATATGAATTTTTGAAGTTCATCCATGTTCTTGGTGTTCTTCATAAAATTCATGTCTTGTTGAAGAAGAATTATTCAAAAGTGTTGTTTTATCCAAAAAGGGAAAAAGAAAAGGAGGTGTACTTGTTTGTACAAAGGAAAAGACCAAAAAGGGCAAAGACTAAGACAAAAGGTAGTACATGGGGGGGGACCACAGGGTACAATTCTTGGAAGCTTCCTCAAGTGTCCTTTTGCCATGGATTTTCAGCTCAATTTTCAGCTTTTTTTCAGGTTTTTCTCCATTTTTTTGGAGCATTTTCTCCATCGATTTCAACCAAATTTCTTCCCAATTAATTTTTTTTTGAGTCCAAATCTTGGTAAATTAATTTTTTTTTATTAATTTTTCCTTTTTTGGCTTCATAACTTGATTTTAATTAGTAGATATCCCTACTAAATATTATCAAGTTCCTTGAGTCCAGTTTCTTTTCTTATGCTTTTCTTTGTGTGCTTTTCTAGTTTTATTTCGTTGATAATTTCTTGATTCAAGTCCGTTAGTTTTAATTGAGTCGTCCGTTCTTCTTTGAACAAAAATCCATTCTTCCACAAAGAATAAGTGACCTTGTGAATTGATTGGGCAAAGGAAGTTCTCTATCAACTTTGGGAAGACACTTTAGGTGAGTTGAGAGTTTCCACATATGAGAGGTGTGAGGAATTTTGATACTAACTTGTTTGTTAAGTTTTGAAGGTAGGATGGAAAGATCAATAGTCCATGAAAGTAAAGCAAACTCAATGTTTCAAAATATGCATGTTCCTGTAACACCCCGTACCAACTACACCCTACATGACGACGTTGAACAATGGTTACGCAAGTGTCGAGAATCAAAGTATGAGTTTTGTATTGTTATTAATGAGACAATTGATATTGGGCCTAGTACATGGGATTAGACCTTTGTAGGAGGTGTAACACCCGTATGTTGTTAAACCGCCACGACTACGTGTACATTTATGGAATTAGTAAAACATGGGAGATTTGATGAATTATACATGAATTTGTGGGCATGAATAAATCTTGTATCATTGGGCCCAAAACATAAAACCCAAAATTAATAAGAAGACATGGCCCAATTAACCATTTGACCCATTCTTCCAATTTTGATCCAATTGACCAAAGTAACATAGCATTAAATGCTAAGTAAAGATAAGGGAGACATGAGGGCCTATATAAAGAGGAAAAATCAGAATTTTAAGGCATTTGAACTCTCATGCCTTTTCTAGATTTTTCCACATATTTCTTATTTGACTCTCAAGAACCCTAAGGCATTTTCTTGGCCAAGATCACCCTTTTTCAAGCCCTGGTAAGTGTTTATTATTTTGATTTAATATATATTATGCATGAGAGATGGTGTATAATATGTTGGTTATGTTGGTGAAGTATTGAGAAGGTTACTATGTGTGAAGTGCATGTGTTTGTTAAATCGGAGGATGATTTTGCCTTGTGAACTTGAACATGGGCTTGTGAGCTTGAAGAAAATGATCTTGATGGATTCAATATTGACATGTGAGATGTTATTATGGTCCTACTTTGTTTTATTCTTGTGCATAACATTTGGAGTTGATATTGAGAAATCGATTGTTGTTTTGGTGTCGAATTGGCCGTGAAATGTGGTTTTGGGTGTTGTTTTGTGTGGTGTGAGGCCATGGCTGATTGTTGATGTTTAATATGATCAAAAATATGTTCAAATATGTTTGATTGTGATCATGAACCATTCATGGCATTAAAAGACCCCAAAAAAAGTCATTTCGGACCAAAACGGGCATCCGCCCCCGCAGACGAGGGCATCTGTGCACGCAGATGCCAACGCAGAAGGCCCTGGAATTTTCCAGGAGCCATATGCGCGCGCATGTCACCACCTACGTGCGCAGGTGGCAGCGCAGGTCACCTCCAGATTTCAGTTTTGTGTGTTTTCGTCCCTAGTTGATCCCCGAAAGCCCCGATACCCTTTTTGGATGAAATTATGAACTTGTGATGTCGTTTTAATGCCTTGAAAGTGTCGTATGAAGGCATGTTGGACTGTATTAAATATGTATGTATGAGGCAAATTGAGAAGCATAAATATGACGGAATGATAATGAGAAGGCATAAAGGGTAAGTGTGATGCGAAATGCTATTGTTGTATGAAATCTTGGTCAATGAGTGGAATGTTATGATATTGTTGGCATATTAATGCAGCGAGTTGTGTTGTGAAGGACGAAACGATGCTATAAAGCAGCCACGTAACTCATTGTGACACTTATGCGTTTGTAAAGTGAATAGTTGTTAACAAGAATTCTATTATGAACTTGTGATGTAGCGTAAGACGTAAGGAAGGAGCTGGATCATCGTAATCACATATAGGATTGTACTTTCACATTGAGTACATAAGGTATGTAAGGTTACTCTTCTCTATCCTTATGCAGCACGTGGCGTTCGCATTTGTCATAGTACTCTTTCGATTCCGAAATGCTCTAAGATATTCCGTATTCGGTAGATGGTTAGTTTTACTCACATGGTCCTTACTCATTGGTAATTGGTGAATCATATGAATCATGTACATACGTTGAATTGTGATCATTGACTAGTATGTGAAAAAGTTCTATAAGTTTCTAAGGTACCGCATTTCTAGTTGGTAAGCAGTGGCTACTCCTATGTGCCTTATTCATTGTTCACTATCCTAAGGTTCCACAAGTGTTACATTCCTAGGGAGGTCTATAGTATTCACATGTCTCATATGCATTGATAATGTTCCGAAAGCCAATCGTGGTTATGTTCATGTGTCTTAATTAGTGCTCATTGTCCTAAGGTCCCAAAAGTGTTCTATTCCAAGGGGGTTCTATAGTAGTCCAACTAAGGTTGATATAATGTTATTCATATGTGTTTTACTCCTAGATGAATCATGACCCACTTAGTTCTTATTCATGGATGGAAGTTCTTAAGTTGTCATATGTTGTAAAGTTTAAGAGAATTATCCCAACAAGAGCAATGAGGTAAAGAGAGCTTGTTTAGTTGAATAGTATTGTTTCAATCATGTTATGGTCCAAGTTCCAATAGAATTATATACATGTCTCATATTCATTAGCAATGCTCCAAAAGTCCAATGAGGTATGTTCCAAGGTTTCAATAGTGGTTATACTCATGTATCTTGTTCATTGATCATTGTCCAATGGTTCCAACAGTGTTATGTTTCTATGAAGGCTATGTTTCCAATACTGCTTATTCACATGTTTTTCACTCATTAATTATTGATCCAAAGCTTCAAATAAAGCTGTGACTATCATTGCATTAATCTCTCATAAGCAAGAGTATCAATCTCTCTCAAGTGAATTAATCAATCTCCCACAAGCAAATGTACTAATCTCAAAGTAATGAAATAAAGGAAGCAATGTTAGGTAATGTTTACCCACAATAAAGTGGATGCCCACCAAGAGTGGATGACTACCCACAACAAAGTGGATGCCCACCAAGAGTGGATGACTACCCACAACAAAGTGGATGCCCACCAAGAGTAGATGACCACCCACAATAAAGTGGATGCCCACCAAAAGGTGGATGATCATAATAACCCCCCAATAAGATGACGAATGTAAGGAAGGAAAATAATAAACGTAATGCACATGGTTTCCCCCATACAGAAAGAAAGTATATTCACATTGCTATTTCTTTTATATTAATTTCATGGTTGTTGTTATTATGTACGAATCCTTGGAGATAATCATAAAGAAAGAAAGGTACATAATTCCACATATAGAGTTTTTCTTATAATCATTTCCATTGAAGTTCTTATGTATTGATGCATTGATGTCATTGTCATTTTCTTAAGGCCTTACATACTCAGTACATTCTTCGTACTGGCCCCTCTTGGGGACTTACCTTACATGTGCAGGTGCAGGTATTAGTAGACCTCATCAATAGGCTGCGGATCACAAACAGGTCCTTGGTAAGCTCCAGTTGCTTCGGGGCTTCCAAAGTCACACGTGCATACTCGGTTTTGGTATTTTGTAAACATTGTATAGACATGGTCATGTATCTATTAGAGGCTTTGTAGACATATGTGGGAAGATGAAAGTAAAAGATGTACACTCATTTTGACATAATGGCCCTAACGGCCAAGTTTTCAAATATTACACCTATTGCCATGACTTGATATTGAATTACGTGAAATAAAATGACATGCATACGCCGACATACACATGAGAGTGCATGAGTAACGATTGGTTCTCTCGGGCCATAACGGCTTCGGGTGCTAATCACGCCTCGATGGGAGTTGGGGCGTGACAGTTCCGAAAAGACGAGTTCTTGAAACAAAAATGATCATTTGTGGGAGAGTGGAACTTGAAGTTGTGATGGATGATTATAGTGTTATCAACTCTATAGCCCCTTTAATGGTTAGCATGCTCAGGTTACCTTTCTTTCCAAAAGAAAATCCTTTTGTTACTCGAATGGGATTTTTGGTTGATAGGAGAGTGAAGGTACCTATTTCACTTGGGAATTATCAAGAGAAGATTTGGTGTGATGTAATGACCATGGATGCTTGTCAAATGTGTTTGGGAATTCTATGGTTCCAAAGTCATAGACTTCCATATACACAAGATTGGTACTATTACATCATGGATCTCAAAGGGCAACTTCTCTTTTCTCCAACATGCCCTAATAAAGTAGATGCAAGTGAAAGCATTACCGAGCTGAGGAAAGATTGTGCTTCATTGAGGGAAGAGTTTGATGAAACATTTGGAATATGGGATAAAATAATGGATGATTGCTCTCGACTACTTGAAAAAGTCAAGTTAATAGTCCAAAGGAGGCAAATTACGCATCATGAAGTTGAATTTAAGGAGTTTCCTTTGGAGGCAAAGCAAGCTACTCCTTGTGAGGTTGGTGCTAAGGAGTTGAACATGCAAGTCAACACATCTACTCCTTGTTCACCAAAGTGGAAGCTAGAGTTAAAGGGACCTTCAAACCCTTCACAAGGGATCCTTGGCACGTATCTGAACTCTAATAAAATTGAGAGACAAAAGATTGAGAGAAGTAAGGGTGTGATATGTGACAACTCTAGAGTGGAAAAAGGAGAGGTTGTGTGGAGTTATGTGAGAGTGTTTTCACAACCTTATACTAAATTGTGTAACCTTTCTTCCTTTTCTAGTTGCCTAGATTCTTGTGCTGGTATCCTTGGAGACAAGCCTAGTGAGGCACCTCGAGCAATGAAGAATCATGAGGTGCTAGAAATCTTTCCAAAGGATAAAATGCTCTCTAATGTTGAAAATCAAGGTGAATGCAATCCTTTCTATGAGATACAAGGTAACAAAGCTAAACCTTACACTTTGTCAAAAGTTGAAGATCCTTGTGTGGCTAGTAGCCAATTAAGTGTAAGTGATGGTATATATATGTGTGAGCTTAATATCCTTTGCCTTGTGATCATCTTGATGAAACCTTGTTACATAGTGATAATGTATTTGTTGAGAGTGTTCATACACTAGTTGATCCTATTGATGACCCAATTGATTCTTTTTGTAAGAACAATTTGAGTCCACCTAGTGTTGACACTTATGCATTGAATGGTAGTACATTGTCATATGAATTTTTTCCATGTTTTGATAATGTGCATGTTGGATATGTGGATACACTAGTTGATCCTATTGATGACCAAATTAATTCTTCTAGTAAGATCAATTTATGTCCATCTAGTGTTGATACATGTGCTTTGAATGTTAGTTCATTATCAAATGATATTGGTGTTGATCAACTTGTGTGTAATGATAGCCCACTAAATGAGGATCTTTGTGATGAACTTAAGAGACCTCAATTTAGTGATGACATTGATATAGTTGTTCATGTAGCTCATGTGAAGTCATTGCACCTAAATAATGAATCCTTGAATTGTGATCCCATTCCTTGTTCTTCTCATGAGGATTTGGAGATGGGATGCGTTTTTACGGATAATCCCTTGTTTGAGGTTGCCATGACTAATGAAGGTGAAATGCATAGTGGTGTATCTTGGCATGATAGAAGTTCAGCCCCTCTTAAAGGCTACCAAGTGATTGAGAATTCACTATGGTATGATGACACACTTTTTGAAGATGGAACTCTCTTCTTAGAAGATGATAGTACGTCTATTGGAAAGGATGGTGTTGAAAAGGAGAGTGATGTATGTGCTATAACTATTCCTTCATTCTTGTGTGACCCTATGCTTGATCAAGGCCTTAATGCTTGTAGATCAAAGAGTCATTCTATAAGTGGGCACACCTTGGATGAAGTTCATTTAAGTAACACCTTTCTATACTTTTTGTTTGCATATGATGATACTCTTGCCTTTGAGTGGAGTATGTTGTGTGAGAGTAAAAGTGACAATGGGGAAAATAGGTGTATGCTTGATCCATGTTTATGGATTTTCTTTTCCTTTGATCCCGGTAATGATTTGAATAGTGACATTTGTGATGAAATGCTTGGTCCAAATGACAAGCAATTTGTGAGTGAGGTTGTTGGCTTGTATGGTGATAAGTATAGTAGTAACATTTCTTTTCTCTCATGTGATTATTTCTTGGTGTTATTACTTGATCTTATAGGTTTGAATAAGATATATTTACCAACTTGTGTGGGGAATACCTTTGTATTTGACCCCGGTGATGAATTGGGAGTAATCCCATTCTTGAAGATAACTAGTGCATTGGGTGGAGTTTTAACATGGGATGGCCTTGTTTATAGAATGACACTTAGATATGTGGGCTATCATGTGTTACTTGACTTAAAGGGTGATTTGTGTTTTTCTAAATGTAGAACCATTGAGGATTTGCATGTTTGGTTGCCTAAATACCATGGTTCTTTTGATTTACCCCTTTGTCAATGTTTCCTATGTAGCCAAGTATCTCTTATTTTGTTGGGTTACAAATCATTTGTGGCTCATTTTGATGCTTGGTTATATATTAAATGTGTGCACCCTTGGCATGGTGATAGATTTGGTATTGCTAACTCTTGTGCTAACCCTCATGCTATGAGGATATGTTTGTTGTTTATCCTTCTCATATTTTTGCAAGGTTCGGATTCGAGGACGAATCCTTTTGAAGAAGGGGAGGATTATACGAGCATGGTTAGCATGGGGAATATTAGGACGACTTTCTATATATAGATGATAGCTTGGAGCCTGGAGGAAGGCATAAAGAAACAAATACACAAGGTCATGGGCAATCAAGATGCTGTTTGGGTAATCAAGAAGGTCCCTTGTGGGGTTATTTACTAAATAGTCACTTTTGAGCTATTTTTGTAATAGGCTATTTGTGAAAAGGCAAGGACTATAAATAGTTGCCTTAGCCATTTTCACTACTTAGATTTTGATGATTTGAGAATATTACTCTTAAAGAGTGTTTTGGGGCGGAATCCCTTTAGTTTAGTTTAGTGTAACTAAATCTAGGTTAGTGATGGGTGGATTCCCATTGTTGATTTAGAACTTCTTAACCTTGATTTTCACAAGAGTTACTCATTTGTGGATTCGAATCGAGTTTCTCTTTTCTAATTGAAATCAAGTTCTCTTCTTCCTTGGTTAATTGATTCAATTAGCCCTTCTTTCTTCAATTCTCATCTCTTATTTCTCCACTATCTTTATTTTGTGTCGTTGATTTTCCACATTTTTTATATCGATTTTAGTCACTTGATTGAGGTCGTTATCAAGAAGCCTCATTCATCCTTTTTCAACTGAAGAAGTGAAGGGATTTTTAATAAAATGGGGTCTAATTTCTACCTTTGGCGTCCCGCTATAGTGGTCGGTCGGCCGCTAACATGGCACCTTTATAGCGGGAAAATTCCCACTATAGTGAGATGACGTCAGCCCGACCCGAAAATTCAAAGTCCAAAATTTTTCACTAAGTCTATTTGTATAAGTTCGGGACCAAATTTTCAAAAATACCCATACCCCGTGCTTATCGACAAGATGCCTTTAGTAACAATGGAATAGGTCATTACAACATATATCAATTTACCCATTGTTTATCTCGAAATGATCACGGTAGGAAGAGGACATAACAAATCTCATCTGGACATTAATGTCCCTTTATCGATTACACAAGCACACCCTTTACCTGGGTCACTGAGTTCCTTATAACTTTCGTACTAAGTTTTTTGAGCCGCACTTTATTACTAGTCCGCTCCTTCAAGAAATTACACACATACAAGTTGTATGAGACTACTTGGAGCAAAATGTTTTCGAGTACCCAAGGTATCCGGGGCCTCACCAATATATCAGAATAAAAAGAATTCAAACACAACAGATAATTTTTTTTTGTACTTTAGGTGATTGAATCCTGCTATAACGGGAATATTCTCGCTATAGCGGCTCTGCTATAGCGTGGTGAGGGCCATTATTCCGGGAGCAAATAGATTGAAGGGGTGAGAAATGGGTTTCACGCCCATTTCTCATTCTCTACACTCAAAAACTCCCTTTTCCAATCATTTTGCTCCCGATGTAGGAAACAAGGTAATTATCGCCAAACTTCAACTCTTTGCTTCGATACTTGCACTTTTGCATGATTTTGCGCTTGAATTCGTAGAAAAGAATAGGTTTTTAGGTTTTTTTTTTTGAATTTGAAATTGGGTTTGATTTGGGCGAAATGTTGAAGCATGGTTGCTTCTCTTATGTTTACAACACTTCCATAGCATTCTAGGCGTAAGAATTATGGAATTCATGGCCAAATGGGGCTCAAAATAATGAGGAATGTGATGGTTATTCATGATTTTTTTTGATGATTTGAGCATGTTTTAGGAGTTATCATGCCCGAATATTTTCATAAACTAGTTCTAGGATACTTTATAAACACTGATCTGGGGTTGGAATGCCAAAAATGGGACTTTTCTTAATGAGGCGCCATTAACGCACCTCTTGAGCTTTTGGGATGATGAAGGCCGCCATAGATGCCTCATCCCGCTATGGCGACCCCGCTATAGTTTGAAAATTCCCATTAAAGAAGCCCGTGGAAGCGGGATGTAGCCCGCTATAGCGGGAGGCTGCAGGCAGTATCCTCCCAGCCAAAACTCAAACTTGGTCTTTTTCTGAAAGTTCGATTTCCTTGATAATACTATGAGTTCTAACTTATTTTCTTACCATGATTTGCAGATTTATTACCCCCATGGCTGAAAATCAAGAAAATTCTCCCGCCTTCATGATATTCTCAATGAAAATTGTCGAGAGAGATTTCAGGACTACCGGAGGACAAGATTCTTCTATGAGCAGGATTTCATGATGAGAGGGGTGGCGACCACCAAGGCGCCTGAATTCTATAATCAGATCTAGGAGTATGGTTGGATGCCACTCGTGGAGGCTCCTCTGACTGGGGTCTCAGGCTGGGTTAGGGAGTTTTATACCATACTCCCTACAGTGCTTTGGGATGACCTCAACCCCACTATCTGCATTAGGGTTGTGGATGACCCCGTATATGCTATTACTATGAATAAGATGCTCGGGGTGCCGAATGTCTCCAATGTCGAGTATCTGGCTAAGGCCCGGGAGATCGACATGAAGTGGCTGGGGGACACGCTGATTGTATAGGAAGACAGGGACCAAATTTTTTGGCCCACTACTGAGGGGATTAGGAGAACTTTTTTCACTATGGATGCTCGAAGGTGGCTGAACCTGGTGTCCCGGAGGATTCATCCATCGGGTAACACTTCGGACGTGACCTATTCTCAAACCCTGGTAGTGGCCTGCGCCACATGGGGAATCATGCTAAATGTGGGGGCACAAATAGTGATGGAGTGTAAGAACTTTTACTGAAGAACAAAGAAGAGCCACTACCTTCCCGGACTGGTCTCTGAGTTGTACAGGCGTGCCGAGGTGCCTAGGAAGGATGCTGACAGGGACGTAGAGATGCACACACCCTACCATACCCTTCAGGTAAAGGTGGTATCATCCAAGAGCATGAAGAAAAGAAAGGTAGGCGAGTCCAAGAGTATCCGGTCAACAAAGGAGGATGATGATGATGATGATGCCGCCCCTCTCTCCCATCCCCAGATTTCCAGCAATCACCTGGAGGTGGACTTGGCTGTTGTGAGGAGGTACATAGAGTATGCCCACCTGCCACCCTAGGGTATAACCCTACCTCCCACTACCCAGGATTATGCTGCGCTCCTCAGAAAGATCTATGAGGAGAAGAGGAGGAGGCGTTTCCAGGACCGCATGCTCATACGGATGTGGAAGATCATAAAGGTTATGTTCAAGTGCGCAGTCCCTGACAAGGACCTTCCCCAGCTGGAGCCGGAGGACTTATAAGAGTTCTCCTTACCAGGTGATGTGGAAGGAGAAGGCCCCTCCCCGGATGATAACCCCCAAAATACAAAATTCAAAAATAACCACCAAAACTCAAAGAAACGATGGAATTGAAAATATGAAAAATAAAGGATAGAGATAGAGATAGATAATAAGACACAAAAAGAGGAAATCAATGAAACCAAAGGGTATATTAAACCCTAAAACTTCTATTGATTAACCCTACAAAAAACACCCTATTCCTACGAAGACCTTGAGGGAATCGTAATGCCCTCGCAACCCCGTTTCTAAGCAATAATCAATGTAAGTTTTTCCAAGCTCTCACACTCTCAAAGTGTTTCAAAAATTCAATAGTCATAAAAATCTAAGGAAATGAAAGTGAAGAACTAGTATTTATTGCCCTTGGGCCTATTATTACATTTATGGGCCCAAAAGTGACCTAATTCACAAAATAGGATAAGTTGGCAGTTTGGGCTGACCTGCCCATGCAGGTGGACCATCTGCCCACGTAGGTCAAGGCACAGATGTAGAGGACTGGGCTGTTTTGGTCACCTGGTGGAGCAGGTGAGGGACCTGCGGGTGCAGGTGAGCTCGCAGGTGCTCTCAAGGCGACGTTTAGCTCTTCTTTGTTGCCCACGACCTCTCCAATGTCTCTTTTTGACTCCAAGCTATCTTTCATATGCGATATTGCTCTACTTGAAGTGTATAATGGATCCTCCATCCACATACTTGTGGCTTTAAGCTCCTTGTGGCTTGGATGCCTTGTTGTTGCCCTTGAAATACAAGCAAAGAAAGATTGACGCCGATTTAGCTTGTATCATCCTCCCCTTCTGGAAAAAGATTCGACCTCTAATCAAAACCTTGCAAAACCATTAGGAAAACAAGCAACAACAATATCCTCAAAGTATGAGGGTTAGTGTTAGCAAAATCAATCATAGCACCATGCCAAGGTTGCTCACACTTAAGATATAACCAAGGATCCTTTGTGTTTAACACAAGAAGCTTATTGAAAAGGTACAAAGGAGCCGACTATGAAGAATACCAAGAGATAAGGAAACCACAAAGGTCATAACGGAGATACCAATGAGGTAAGATCACACTCATTTTAGGAGCCATAAGACACAATTGTTTCAATACCACTCCAAGAAACCACACCAAAGGTGGTGCCACCAATGGTTCAAAAGTCCACAAGAGTTTTTCGGGGTCAAAGATATGAGAGACCCACATAGAATCATTACTCAAACAAGTGGACTAGTCAAAGGACATACTTCCTCCAAATAAAACAATTCCATAACTAGCATGGACATCATCACAAGCAAAGAGGTAATATAGAAAGGAATCAAGCATAGAAATCTCATCCGAGGTATTACTATCTACAAGAATACCACATGACTCAAAAGATTTAACAACTAATACACTCAAGGATGGACTCAAATCATTGAGGCACACAACACTTTTCCTTTCTATGTAATTCAAGCCTACATAAGATGTTAATTCAACATGGTTATGAATAACATCATATGCAAAAAAGTAGTAAGGAAAGGTGCTAAGGACACTAATCTCGTCCAAGGTGTGCTCATGAGTAGTAACACATAAAGAGAGAAAGAGACATTTCAAACACATAGAACCTCTCTTCTTCAAACAACTTCCAAGAGTCCCACTTAACACTTCAAATTGCCCAACCCTATGAGGGTGACAAGAAGTTCCTAACAACCATGGACTCTTCCACAAGTAAGTACTCAACTTAGCATCCACAAGTTGTGGTCTATATAACTTAAGCACAAGAGTGTCAAATGAAGATGCAAGTATAAGAGTAACATCCAAAAGAGGCAATGACACATTTGCCCTAGGGTCCTCAAGAATAATACCACCTTTGAGAAAGGGGTCATCAATTTCAATCGAGCAACAAAGAAAGGTATCACATAAATGGGATTCAACTAAAGTGCTTTCAAGAGAAAACTCACTCTTTGACCTACAAGTCATAAAACTTTGGTCAAGAATGGAAACAGACAATGGCGAATTCTCTTGAACCATTTCATTACTCCCCTTCTTTAAAGGACACTCATTTTTGTTGGAAGTGTCTCCTAGGAGCAACTTGAGTCTATCAAGTAGATTGTAAATCCTCAAGAAAGACTTTCCATCGTAGGGAAGAATACCAACAACCTCAATCAAATTTGGCTTGTTTTCTTGACCAAGCACCAAGTTGGGTGTATAACAACCACCACATTCCAAGAGGTCACCAGGGTCAAATGGGAGAAGTATCCAAGAATATGGGTCAAGGTAATACCCATTTTCCCCAAAGATGTCAACCTCACAACTAGACATACCCTCTATACCCTTATACTATCATTGACAATGTCATAAGCAAAGAGAGGGTAGAGAAAGGTGTCACACAAGTTAATTTCAACTAAGGTGTTCTCAAGCATATACTCACTATTAGATTCAAGATCATCCACCATGAGTATCCTCAATAAAGGAAGCACACAAAGAAGAAGTAGAAGTAATTTCTAAACAAATAACACCTTATTTTTCAAGGGAAGGATCTTCAAGTAGACACAAACCATCAACAACATCAAAGAGGTCATGACTCAAGTCCTTACAAGAAGAACACAAGTCGTACTCACATTTATCAAACAATGGTGGTGTCTCATACAAAGGTCACAACCAAAATCATTTTCACAAGAATAATCATTAGTTGGGTTCCTCAAATATTCAAGCAAATCAAGGTTATCTTCACCCAATTGATCATTCTTTTTCACAAGTGAGAGATCACTATCAAAAATTGGATAGTTAGCTCAATCTTCACTCAATCCTATATTCTTAATGGATTTCAAGAAATAGGATAACATATGAATCTTAAGCGTACTATTTTTCTTTTCAAGCACATCAAAATGTACACCACTAGATGCCACACTAGGAGTGATTTCACAATTACCAATCAAGACATCTTTATTTGAGAGAGGATCATTAACCAAAGGTGAGGAATTAAAACATGCAAGTTCACTCTCAAAAAGATACATATCATCTTTCACAACATTCTCATTCACATGATAAACTCTATCAACTATACCACTATCTTAAGGCTCATCAAGCACACAACAAATATGCTCAAGTAGTGGATTAGATTCACAAGCAAGTTGATCAATGCACACACCTTCACTAGTTGTAGGCAATTCACAGGCCAAGGTAGACTCACCTTGGTTTTCACAAGGGTCAACTAGTGTGTGAACACTCTTATCACATGGCAATGGGACCTCATTCAAGTTACAAGTGCTAGCACTAGGTGGACACAAATCAATCTTGCTAGAAGAGTCAATTCAATCATCTAAAGGATCAACTAGTATTTGCAAACTCACAACAAGAACTTGATCATCATGAAACATATTGCTATCAAGAGTATCACAAAGGGAAGAATCATAAGACTCTACATTTGACAAGCCACCAATCACACTCACTTGGCCACTAGACACATCATGACATTTCAAATTTAGGGAAGTGCAAGGGTTAGTTTTGTTACCTTGTGGCTCATGTAAAGTATGGTCTTCACGTTGGTTTTCAACATGGGAGCATATTTGATCCTTTGGGGAGTTCTCATCACTTGGGAGTTTTTCAATTTTACTCCTTTGAATCAATTCCTCATTTGGGCAACCTTCAAGCACCTCTTGTTTCTTCACACTCTGGGGATCTCTATTAGGTTTGCTTCTAACAATACCTACCCAAGTTTTAAGACAACTAGAGAGAGAAGAAAAGTTACATGAGTTAGGATAAGGTTGTGACAACCCACTCATACCACTCTGCATAACCTCTCCTTCTTCCACTCTTAGGTTGTTACTTCGCGCTCCTTAACTTCTCTCAATATTTTGTATCTCAATCTCATAGGACTTGGAATAAATACTCAAATTTTCTTGATAAGAAGTGGGGAAGTAGTTAGAAAGAGATGATTTCCCTATTTATCCACAACATGTTTGGGCCATATTTGCTCCTTTGGAACCCATGCCTTTGAAACCAATTGGCCCCCAAACATAGGTGACAAAAGTCCATGGGTATCACATCACATCAAGCCTCTTTATAGTACCCATTACGTGTGAAAGATACCTTTACCATCTCCCTAACTTCACATCCATCTATGGTATATGGATATTGCTTTACTACTCGAGGTATCCTTAAGTAGTCCACTATAGATGGGGTGATATAGTTCTTATAACACCAATCTTCTAAGGCAAGATCAAACCCCGAAGTTCCACAAATAGCAACCTTCATTTTTAGATCAAGTCTTCTCAGGTCCATATTATAAAGTTTTGTGTATCCATCCGGCGCATATTTAAGCCTTACAAGCCCATTCAACTCTTCCTATGTTGGAGTTCTTCTACTCGAGGTAGTATATCCACTTGTAATAAGACAAGAAGTACCATAAGACAATGAATACGAATCTTCACAATCCTCATGTACATTCCCACCATGAATCTTGTGAGGGACGTAGGAGAAGGTACTATACCTCACATCATTTTCATGCTCGAAAAGGGAAGTGGAAGACTCCTCACATTCCCTATCATCATCATAAGAACCATAACAAGGCTCTTCTTTCTTTCCATATTTACCATAAGAGTTAGACTCACCATTCGCCTCGTATTTTTCTCTGTAATAGTAACTCTCATTCCCACATGGCTCTTGATCATGGCTATATTCATAGCCTCCATAATCTCCATAATCACCATCTCCATCATAGCCATAGTCTTCATTACTACAATCATAGTCTCCTATGTTGTAGTTACATGTATCCGAGGCTACCAATGACATACTTCCTTATAGTACCTATAAAACGAGCAAACAAGGTTTGTAGTAAAGCTTCTCACCAACACTCGTAAGATTCTCACCTTTGTATGCCTCACAATTGGATCGGCTAGTGTTGATGATTGTTTATAAGTTTGGTGGTACACAAGGCGTCGATTTCTACTCTTAGCTGGAATGGATTCTTGTTTAAAGAAAGACGGACGACTCAATTTAAACTAAAGGAATTGAAATACGAAGTTAACTACGAAGCTAAACTAGAAAAGCACAAAAGAAAATGGACTAAGAAAGAACGGACTCAAGAACTAATCAACCAACTAAGTAAGGACAATTACCCATTGATAATTAGTTTGGGAATCAATAAATGAAACTAAGAAGTTGGAACCTGAGCAAAATGAGTTTCGGGATCATTGAGGTGCGTTCAAGTGACCCGCCCCCACAGGTGGTGACCTACCCTCGCAGGTGAGGGCGTAGGTGAAAATAGATTGACCTGCTTTGGTCACCTGCCCACGCAGATGGTTCATCTGCCCACGCAGATAGGGGCGCAGGTGGCCATACAACACACCTGGAAGCTCCGATTTTTCACTTTTTTGTGGGCCCTCTTGGATTCTCTTTCCTAGTACCTTCCTTTTTTGGAATATTCTTTGGCACTAACACTTTTTGCTTGATTTTCTTGGCCCTCTTTTGGATCTAACAACACTTTTTGAGGATTCTGCTTCTTGAAGATTTGAAGATCCTTAAGAACACCAAGAACTTTTATGAAGATCCAAAACCCATAACTCTCTCATTTTAGCTCGGAATTTGACAAAAATTTAAACCCAAGCTCCTTTCAACCTTCCAAACACAACCCAAGTGATTTTAAGTGTCAAATCCAAACTAAATTCTTCAGATTTTAGAACCCATTTGCAATTTCTTCATGTCATGAAAACTCCATGAACTTGAAGAACACCCAATTAAAACCCTAATGGATTTTTTCTTTTTGGCTCAACTTTCAGATTTGAACTCCAATTGTGAAGGAGAACAAACCCCAATACTCAAGAGTCTCCAATTTCACCTAGATCTACAAACCCACTTGAAGAGTTTTCAAGTTCTTCACCTCCAACAATGGTGGATCCTTCCAATCAAACCCAAATAAGCTCAAGTCTCAGATCTAGACTCTATTTATGCTAGAAAACACTAATCTAGCATAAGAAACTCAAGAAGATACAAAAAATCAAAACTCAATTTTTAGAAAATTTTCCAAAAGGAAAATTTCAGATTTTTCTTTCTTTTTTTTTTTTAATTTTTTTTATTTTCAATTTTCTAGATAAAAAGAACCCAAGATTGAATTTGTGGGAACGAAATCAAGCTCGGCTCTGATACCAAATGATAACCCCCAAAATACGAAAGTAAAAAATAACCACAGAAACTCAAAGAAACGATGAAATCAAAAATACGAAAAATAAAGGATAGAGATAGAGATAGATAATAAGACACAAAAAGAGGAAATCAATGAAACCAAAGGGTATATTAAACCCTAAAACTTCTATTGATTAACCCTACAAGAAGCACCCTATTCCTACAAAAATTTTGAGGGAATCGTAACACCCTCGCAACCCTATTTCTAAGCAACAATCAATACAAGCTTTTCCAAGCTCTCACACTTTCAAAGTGTTTCACAAATTCAATAGTCATAAAAATCTAAGGAAATGAAAGTGAAGAACTAGTATTTATAGTTAGGGCACAGATGCAGAGGACTGGGCTGTTTTAGTCACCTTTTAGAGCAGGTGAGGGACCTGCAGGCGCAGGTGAGCTCGCAGGTGCTCTCAGGGAGACGTTTAGATTTTCTTATTGCCCACGACCTCTCCAATGTCTCTTTTTGACTCCAAGCTATCTTCTATATGCGATATTGCTCTACTTAAAGTGTATAATGGACCCTCCATCCACATACTTGTGCCTTTAAGCTCCTTGTGGTTTGGATCTCTTGTTGTTGCCCTTGAAATACAAGCCAAAAATGATTGACGCCGATTTGGCTTGTATCACCGGCAACCCTCGATGATGATGGGGAATCCAGCTAGGCCCCTGGTGCACGTCAGCTAATTCCCCCGTTCCTTTTTTTACTGGTACCTTGATTTGGGTTGCCCCCGTTTAGGGCATGTAACAAATAATATTCCTTCCTTTTCCTTTTATTTATTATTTGCACATGGATGCTAGTTTTAACAATCAATATTGCATACCTGTGTTTTACCTTATATTATGCAATTTTTATAGATTACGTGGTAGCTCGTAGCTTAATTTAATGCATAATATAGGCCGGGAATAAAAAATAAAATAGGGGAAAATTGGGTAGGGATTCTGTCCCAGCCCATCCCGCTATAGCAGCCTGCATGCCGCTGCCATGACGCCGCTATAGAAGGCTCGCTGTAGCGGGTCAGTGTCGCTATGGCGGCCCAACAACAGCAGCCCAGAAATTTTTAAATTTTCTACAAATTCTCTCATTCCCATTCCCTCTTTCAGCAATAGAATATGAAATCGCACTATGATTGACATTATAATCCCAAGACCAAATCCAACAATTCATGAAACAACAACTTAGAATCACATTACTTTAAATCACAGTTATGAATCACAACAAGAATCCTCTTACAACAATTCCTGCTATTATGCAACAATAGCCCTTTCCATGCTACTGATTCACATACCAATTGCCTAAAACAAGAGTTTCCACAATCATATACCCTTTTTCCCCTTACTTTCTTTACCAATGATAAGATCATGCCTAACATTTAGCAAGCAGTTTCCATTCAAACCACATAGCAAGCAATTCCTTATCAACACATAAACAAGTCATAATTCACATAAGTATCAATCTCAAAGTTTCAGTTACATAAACAAGACCTTTTATTATTCCTATACTCGCTTCATGGATAACCACTAGCCAATTATCCAGGAGTTTACACCGCCTTTATGGCCAGATACCAATTGAAACCTTTCCCATTCCAATTTCCATTGCTTGTGTCATTCCAAATGGAGCCAAACGCCATTCATTTGACTCATTGAGATACCAATTAAAATTGGGAGATACCAATTAGAATTGGGAGATACCAATTGAACTCAAATCATACAAGCAAGTAAAATGCACAAACAACACGAACAAAGAGAAAGAAGTGAAATAATTTCTTAGAATGCCTCATAGCTCCTTGAAGATTAGATGTGGACGTCAACACACAAATTCGCAAGACACTACTCGACATTTTCTCTTGTACTGGGAGGCCTACTCTAACCTATCTAGATAGGAGAACCCTTATCACCTAATTGAAATACATGCAAAAGTCATTAAGAAACAATAAAATCTCTTCATTCATTATAATTTGTTTTGCAAAACATGAAGTAAAACAGTAAATAATTTACCTAATGACCTAGTCTAAACAGGTACAAGAGCTACTATGAGAAAGTGATGTACAATACGCATGACCTAGCTTCCATTATAAGAAACAAGGATAGAAGCTGCTAGAGATCTTTACCACACCAAGTATGAAGCATCTACTAATCTTGCAACCAGACTATACACCAAAAAAGGTATAGCAAGAGTTGTATCAGTATAAATAATACGTACTGGTAAGCATCATCGATCGACCCAAATTAAATCACATAAATATCTAAAAAGAAACATGTAACTTAAGAGTTAAATTGGTCAAGACCCTCTATCCTTTATTCCTTACTTCTCTTAGATTTTACTAACCCTTACTAATTTCGAGCTAACTTCCCTTTATCACATTCAACTCTAATCACCACCTTCTTACTGTGTCATCTAGCTAGGCCTTACCCCATAATTAGATATGAATTAAACCCTACTTAACCTAAAGTTTTCCTACCATTAACAACCTGTCATTTCAGGCTCTTACACAATCATTAACCTTATTCCAATATTCTAGTTATGCATTAACATCCTAGAAATTAGGGATTCATTTAAGGTTATGAGAAATTAAGGTAAAAAAAAAACACCCGCCTACCCAATTCCCATAATATTAACCCGTAAATCAATGACCATAACCACCTTTCAAGTAACTTATACCCCTTAAGAACACTTAGCCTTTTCAACAACCCACAAAGCTAAATCAAATACAAGTTATTAGGCAACAACCTAAGTCAAGATCCTGGCTACCAACATCAACCAAGTCAACGAACCATGACTCAACAATAATATATTGACCATGTCTCAGATACATGAGTAGGCAGACATCTGAAGAGTTATAATAATTATTTGTAATTTAGCCTGGACCACTCAAGGATCCTTTCCAACAACGACCATGTCAATAATCATATATCCCGGTTCATTCAAGAGACCAATTATAACAAGTCAACACTTAAGCTCAGTTCACTCAAGGTACAAACATTTACAACAAGTATACAGATAAATTCGTTCCACTCAAGGAACTAATATGTACAATAAGTAAATAGATAAACCCAACTCACTCAAGGAACCAACACTTTCACCAATACCTGTACACACTTACTAAGGGTCTTTTAGTCACCCACTAGCCATGACCCACAGAGGACGAGCTCTTGTCGATGTACCAAATCCCAGACATCTAGTTCCTGCCAACCTTATATCAACTAATTTCGTGAAGATGTCCAAATACCGGTACATCCCACAATCATATTATGGATCTCGAGAAGATGCCCAAATACCGGTATATCCTATAATAATAATAGGTGTCACAACAATCATAACCATAATGATAACAATAATCACACTTGTAAAATCAATAAGCTTTTAATATATTCTCATTGCATGTGATTAAAACTTAGGATATCAAATAATCATTCTCTTTTCTTAAACATACATTGTAACAAGAATACTAAGAAACAATTCTCAGGCACATATAAACAAAGTGGGTTTTGACCACATTAAACCATTATCAACAATTTACACCTCAGTTAGGACTTGGTTTGGGCTTGCAATGTCTAAGGTATACATTCACACATATGGTCCGTACCTTAATACACCCCAACCTTTCATTCTAACATTGACACTTAACAAGACTTTCATTCCTCTGGTTACCACCATAGATTCATTGGAATCCACTAATACTAACCACTATAGATTCTTCAAATTCCTCCAAGACGAACCACCATAGATTCCTCAGAATCCTCCAACACCAACCACTTTTAACTAGTATTTATTAGGTTCTAAACCATTTTCTGGGTTCAACACTATTTAAATAATAAATAATTATCAACTTCAATAACAATGCACATTAATTAGTTGACGGATTGCAATATCACAAGTAATATCAAATTTACATCCAAACGGCCGAATTTTACCCTTTTTATCCATCCCAACACCGTGCCCGCAAGCCTAAGAATGAAATCTCCCATCAATCTAAGTCATGCCTATGATTTCTAACCCAAGTCTAAACTACTTAGTTAAACCTAGCCAACCTAGACTCCAAGCAGTTGCTACAGTGGCATTAACACGAGCTTCTGACTCTGTGCTAGTGAATTCTATGAGAAAACCATGGGTTTTACTCTATTTGAGTGCAATTCCTTCTCTCCATTACTCTAAGTCCATGAGGCAACCCTAGGGGGTTTTAAAAGCCTCATTCATTCTTTTTGCAACTGAAGAGGAAAAGGAATTTTTAATATAATAGGGTCTGGTTTCTGCCTTCGGCGTCTTGCTATAGCGGCCGATCGGCCACTACCATGGCGCCGCTATAGCTGAAAAATTCTTGCTATAGCGGGATGACATCAACCAAACCCCAAATTTCAAAATCTAATTTTTTTTGCTAAGTCCATTTGAATAAGTTTGGGACCGAATTTTCAAAAATACCCGTACCCCGTGCCCATAGATAAGGTGCCTTTAGTAACAATGGAATAGGTCATTACACTCTCTCTCTTTGCGCTCTCTCGCTCATGTCTTTCCTTCTCTCTGTCAACTCTCGATCATCTCTCTCCCCCTCCCCCTATTTCTCTCTCTATCATCAAAACACTGAACCTTAATCTCATTGTATGATTCTGCCATGTATAAAAGGAACAAGTTGAAGTTCTAAAACTTGAATATCACTTTTGATTATTACTTTTCACCAAATATTTATAGTAGATTTATTATATCAAAACTTGAATCCTATTAAGTTTTCACCTCTAAAACAAATGATATGGATACAAATTATATCTCTATTGATTAATAGAAAACATATAACCTTGTTAGGATATTTTCTTGGGTCTAAATCTTGTTAAGTATAGACGTGTAACCGCATATGATAGTGTAAATATGAATTATTACTCATTTACTTGGTTATTATAGTACTTAGAAAAGGATTCATAAATATAAAAACTCATTCTATTTTAGATTGCTAACATTAGGAACTCCTCGATAATTGAAATAATTAAGGAAAATCTTATGCAATTTTTTTTTTTTTTTTTGAAAAATTGACTATTATTAGTCTTCAAATGAAATAATAATTGATATAAAAAGTACATAAAATTTATATAATTAGTGTAAATTATGTGTATATATTTACAAACTGATACAAGTGCGGAATGTAAACAACTAATAATATCAATATACTAAATACAGGTTACTGACCTAGACGATCAAAAGCAGAGGAAGACATTAGAACTGAAAAAAACATAAAATTTAATAATTGAATCAAAATACATAGATTCAAAAAGAAAAATAAAATAAAATATTGACTTTACTTACTTTTGTGTCACTACCTAAAATTGGGACCGTGATGACACCTATCCAACCCTCCGTGATAGGTAAGCCAAAAACCCAATCCCAAACATAACATCCCAAATGTATAGAAGCGGAAGGAGATAGAAACAGAATAAAACCTGAATAATATCCAAAGTGAATTAATAGAGTAGTATAGTCAAAACATAGATAATCCCAGGTCTGCTCGTCACTAATACAAAGCTCTAATACAGAAATCAAAAAAAAGTCTAAGTATCTTAAAATGCAGAAAAATGCATAAAGATAAGGGTGGAGGAGATTTCAAGATTTCAGTAGTCTTTGAAATCAATAGCAGCTACCTCGAATCCGTAAAGATGCTAGAATAGAAGATACCACAGAAATCAATTCCCAGAGGTCGTTGGATCGATACCTGCACGTAAGGTGCAGAAAAACAAGGGTGAATATGAAAACACGTGTACTCAGCAAACATCATTGACAAACCCTAATTCAAAGTTGTGACAAGTAACACTACGCCAACCATCCAAAACAACCATACAACCTGCACCCAGAAAAGCCATCTTAATCCAATGTAATAATCAAGTCTAAAAATTATAAGGATATTATAACACAGTCCAAGAAATCCTTAATATAGTGAAATTAGGTAACAAATATTCAAGTACTCAACAAATAGTACAAAGTCAACAAATACACCTTACTCAATCTGAACCAGAAATGAATGAATGCAATATAATACATATGCTGTGTACACACCTACCTAGCAATGACTTCGAGGTCAGGACCCATGGGGGGCTCACAAGGTCCATGTACTGTGCAGGCGTACACTCTGATCCCAATAAATATATATTATATAGGCATGCACTCCGATCCCAATAGTAGATATAATGTGCAGGCGTGTACTCCAATCCCAATAATATTCTGTGCAGGCGTGCACTCTAATCCCATATAAAATGCAATACATAATGTGTAGGCGTGCAAAGCATTTCATGTCTTATGCCAGATCAGATATCAATTCCAAAATCAACTCAACTTATCAAGCGGGATTATTCTCATTAGCTAGCATTTCCAACAATTCGTTTACAATAGCAAATCAGCCCAATCATGCTAACAATTAGGGAAAAACAGTTCAAAATTGGTAATTAACTGATTTTAACCCCTCAAATAACATCGGTACCCTCATAGATGCTCCTCACCTCACCTATACGGGACCCCTATTTCCCATTACTTCCATTACACATAGATAACTTATAAGCACTTCAAAAAAGAGTAAAAAAAAGTCTCAACTTGCCTCAAATCAAAGCCCAAATATCAATTTACAAACTTGCCTTTATGTAAAGCTTCCGAATGGTTAAAATCTATTCAAATATATAATCCCCATAAGAGTATGAACTAGCACATCGATTCCACTAAAACATATCATTATTCGACCCCCAAAAATCAAGAACTTTTACTCTAAAAATCCTAGACCAAAACCCTCAATTTTTCATAACCATAATTAATAATCACTTGATGATTCTTGAAACCAGAAGCTAAAGAAGGAAAAAGTTGCATACATGAACAATTACATGGCAGCATAACCTTATGCCACTCATCCTATCACTATGCAGATACATGCTCCTTCCAATTCAACTATCATCATTGGCCATTGATTGAATCATCATTAATTTTGTTTTTAACCAAACTGTAATGGCATGATCACCCAAACAACTTGCTTACTGGAATCTAAGATTCCATTCCACATAATAATTAGCATACTACTATATATAAATTAAACACAATATGACCTGAAGCTAGACCGTGAGAGAGATTTTCTTTTCAAAACTGCAATGGAGAAAATCGCAGGCTTCGTGCCCCTCTTCTTGTAGCTTTGTGAGTATATTGCTATTGTTATTATTATTGTCAGAATCCTCTCACTTAAGTTTTATTATTATTGTCAGACCCCTCCCACTTAAGTTCATTCTTGGTTTTTCCACATAAGTAAATAAATTGCGGTTTTGACCCATTAAATAACTAATTAAACTAATTATCTAAAATACACTAAACTTCTAATAAGTCCTCAAAATTTGTTCGAAACCCCATAAAAACAAATCAAATATGTTAATTGAATAAAAAGCATGTTCCAAACCTATTGGAAATATTAAAAAACCAATTTGAGGTCATCTTGATTAAAGGTTGATCGTGATCAAGCTTCACTTTATTAAAACTCAAGAACCCAACTAATGACTTAAATCACTTCTAAACACCTCAAGAATCGGTACTATCCATCCCTGTAAATTCTAAATAATATATACAAACTACGAGAAGAACTAAAATGGAAAAGACAAGTAAAATTCACAAAATGACTAGGAGGGTCGTTACATCATCCACCACTAAGACAAACGTTCATCCTGGAATAAAAAGAGAAAGAAGTACCTGGACTGTAAAAAAGATGAGGATATTTGCTCCGCATGTCAAACTCAAACTCCCAGCAGTAAACCAGCTGCTTAAGTGGCTACACCAGTACTAACAATTCCCAAAACTTAGTTTTGACCCTCGAAACTCATTCGGAAACCTATAAACATGAACCAATAGTGCAAATTAATCATGAAACTTGTTTCGGACCTAATGGAATCATCCAATTTCCCAAAGAAGTTCGTTATCAACAAATTTACTCCCAAAATCACATCTAGTCCAATAAAATAGTATTTTGACTAACGTTTAAAAATTACAAAAGGGCCTCGAGACCCGAACCAACTATGCTACTAACCAAAAATTAATATTTCGGATCTAGTGAAACTGACAGAATCACCATCCGATGCTCGAATCAGAGAAGGTTGATTAAAGCCAATTATATCACTTTAAAGGCTACTCAAAACTACAAACTCATATACATCACTCCCGAATGTTTTGGTGATAGTCCAAACTATTTTCACAACTCATAAATGATGCAAAGCAATAACTGGGATGGGTAAAATGATCAAAACATAGAAAACTTTAAAAATTACAATGAGGGTTGTTACATTATCCACCACTAAGACTGACATTCACCCTCGAGCGTAAAGGTAAGAAAAGTACCAAAACAGATAACGAACCGAAAATACTCTCGTAAACCTTATGCAAGCACTCTCAAGTAGAGTCACATCTATAGAACTACCAATCTCACTATAGAACCAAAAATTCTTTACACTATGACCTCAAGGTCACAACTCTAGCATCTGAAGCCAAATTTCTCAATGAAGTCGAGTTTCTTTATTTTTGAACTTCCTCAATACCCAAAAACTGAATCGATCACAATAAAAGTTCTGAACATACTTGGTTAACCTGAATCTATTGAAGACACTATAAATCAGTGACTGTACCATAAAACCAATATCATCCCCGAACACATAAAATGCCAAAGAACTCTTGGAGCCATATAGCAACTCTCCATAATACTGAATCATGTCTTTCTCTACCTCAAAAAAAAAAAAATTCTGCTACTTTTAAGCCCGCTATAAGCATTTTCCTAACTGTATCAAACTTACCCAAGGCTGATACCATAACTATCTCTTCAAGATGAAACAACTAAGTCAGAAATTAATATCATTTCCACACAAAACCTCAAAAGTGACACTTAGAATACTTCGACCACTATTCAAATAATCATATCCTCATGCTCAACCTTTGGAGAAAATCATGAATCATCATAAAATTCTCTATACCATAGTCGTGTACAGTCTATATGTCACTAAATTCTTATGCAACCCATCATAGTAATCTATATAGTTGTAACACCCCGTACATTTTAGACCCTACTTGAAAACCTTGAACCATGTTTACCTTAGGTTTAAGAGCAATAAGTACGTATTTTTGCATTGTTATTGATGGAACAATGGATATTGTTCTAGTAAGTGTGATGAAACCCTTGTGGGAAAAGTTTATGACCTTTGGAGTGGAAAAACGAAGCTTGAATGACTCCTAAATAAAGGTTCTTAAATACAAGAGGCAAGCTAAAGATTAGAAATTGAAGTATCTAACCAAATCCGCAAAGAAAAGTTGAAGAACAAATTATTTTTTTTGAAATTTTTGGGTGGGGTGCACCTAGGGGCGTGCCAGGCTGCTCTGGCCCAAATTTTTGTTTCCACAGGCAGCAAAGGGGGGCACCAAGCAGCGTGCCGGGGTGGTTTTCGCCAAATTTTTCTTCGACTATTATGATGTAAATAAGACTTTTCAGTCATGGTATCATTACCCCATCATAGTAGAACTATTCTTAAGCGCGTTTAGCATCCGAGTTGGGGTTAATTCTTCGACACAAATGTTTTAACAAATTATGTTCAAATAAGCCATGAGCGACTAGAATTTCTATTTTTGTGATTGAAGCTACGAACGTGAATCTCGTAAGTGAATATTGTCGTGAAGTTATGGAATTATTTAAACATGAGATATATGATGGATTATACATTGAATTTGGTGGACTAAGATGACATGTGTTATTGGGCTCAATTTAAAGCCCAAAATGAAGCCAAAAGACATGGCCACCTCAATTATTGTTTAAATGTGGCTAAGGATGACCATGAGAACTATATAAAGACACAAAGGGATGATTTTATTCATTAAAAACCCACATGCCTTTTGAGATATTTCCAAACCCATTTCTCTCAACACAAACCCTAAGGCAACCAACTCTTGGAGACAAGATCACTCATTTGCAAGCTTGGGTAAGTAATTATTCTTATGGATTAATATATTATATGTATGGGAGAGCATGTATATCATGATGGTTATGTCTAAAAGTGCAAGTGGTGCACTTTTGTGTTTTTGTAAAAGATGTGTCATCTTTGTGAATTAAAGTTGAAAGGTGACTTGTGGTTTTGATGAAAGTGCATAGTATGGGTGAAATAACAACATGTATGGTGTGATTATGTTACTAAACTTGTTATTTTTCTATAAGTGTAAATTATGGGATTTTGGCCGATATGTTGTTATGAGACGTATTGAGGTGACTTGATGAAGTAATTGTGATG
The DNA here is from genome assembly GCA_031232105.1 of Capsicum rhomboideum. Classification (NCBI taxonomy): domain Eukaryota; kingdom Viridiplantae; phylum Streptophyta; class Magnoliopsida; order Solanales; family Solanaceae; genus Capsicum; species Capsicum rhomboideum. The sequence continues at coordinate 47,061,209 of CP124708.1, read as the reverse complement.
TTGTGTTGATGGAGAAGTGGAAAGTATGAACTTGTTGTGACATGCTATTGATTTATCATGTATTGGTCAATGTATGGAATATTGTGGGATTGTTGGTATGATAATTTCATAAATGGTATTGTCAAGGGGGGAATGACATTTTAAAGCCAAACATGTAACTCATTGTCGTTATATGCATTTATAAGGTAGTTGGTGGTTAATGTAAACTCCGTTATGTACTTGTGTTGTAGAGTGAAACATAAGGAAGGAGCGGGACTATTGTATTCACGTATAGGATTGTATATTCGTATTGAGAAGATAAGGTATGTAAGGTTACTCTTTTTATATCCTTCTACAGCTCATAGTATTCACATTGATGTTGTACTAGTTTATTCCGAAATGTCCCAAGGTATCTCATTTCAAGTTGTTATCTATTGTTAAGTCACATATTCCTCATTCATTAGTCGTTGTTGCCCATGTGTTACATAATTATGGCCATGGTCCCAAAGTCCCAATAATAGTATGGTCCAAAGCTTCCAATATGGTTATGATTACAAATATATCAATCTCTCAAAAGTGAGCGTATCAATCTCTTAAAAGTAAAGAAATGAGGCAAAGCATATATGTGTGTTTCCAATAATATCACGATCCTCAATGTACCAATCTCTCATAAGTGAATGAATCAATCTCTCCTAAGTAGGACATGAAGAAATGTGTAGGTAAAATACTATAACCCACTTATAGAGTGGATGTATGTTCTATTATAACCCACTTATAGAGTGGATGTATGTTATATTATTAACCCACCAATAGAGTGGATGTTCTTTATATTATTAACCCACCAATAGAGTGGATGTACGTTATATTATTGACCCACCAATAGAGTGGATGTACGTTATATTAATAACCCACCAATAGAGTGGATGTATGTTATATTATTAACCCACCAATAGAGTGGATGTATGTTATATTATTAACCCACCACTAGAGTGGATCTATGTTATATTTGACAACCTACTAACCAAGTATAAGAATAATAATGATGATGAGCGTAAAAGCAAAGAAAGAAGCTCTTGAATAGAAAAAATCTCTTGAATAGAAGAATCTCTTGGAGACAAGTCTCTTGAGTGAGGATAATTCTCTTGAATGAAGGGGTATATGGAGGATAGTATATGAATAATAAGGATATGAAAGAATAATCATAAATGATAATAACATAAGAAATGTACATGGTTCCACATATAAAACGAGGGTTATCCGCATTGACTATTTCTTTTATGTTGACTCCATTGTTGTTAGCATGTATAATGCAGTTTCTTATGAGCCTTACATACTCAGTACACTCTTCGTACTGAACCCCTTGGGGGACTTACATTACTTGCTGCAGGCGCAGGTGCTAGTAGACCACCTCAGTAGGCTGTGGATCATTTGCAGATTTTTAATGAGCTCCAGTTGGTTTGGGGCTTTTCGAGTCACAGTTGTACATTTGTTTTGATGTTGTAAATGTTGTATAAAGCGGGGACTTGTCCCGACTTTAAGTTGGTCTTGTAGATGTATCTGTTAGAGGCTTTTGTAGACATCTGTGGGTATATGAATGTAAGAGATGAATGTCCATTTTGACTTGATGGCCCCAACGGCCAAGTTTCATATATATATAGAGAGAGATATGGCATATGTTTCCATGTCCATGACTTTCACATAGTTGCATGAGGTATAATAAGATTCATACGAGGATATGCATACGAATGTACACGAGCATAGATTGGTTCTCTCGGGCCATATCAATTCCGTGTGCCAGTCCGTCCCATTGTAATTCGGGGCGTGACAAAAGTGGTATCAAAGCAGGTCGTCCTAAGGGTGTCTACAAAGTCGTGTCTGAGTAGAGTCTTTCTTATGGATATGTTATGCACCCCATTTATAAGTAGGAGGCTACGGGATATTTAGGAGTTGTTTCTTTCCTTCATTTCTAGATCGTGCAATAGAGCCAATATTGTAAGTGAAATCGTATCTGACCATTGGACTTCATTTTCTTTGTTATAGTAAAAATGCCGATGACAAGAAGGGGAAAAGGTAAGGTAAGCAGGTAGATATGCCTGCCGATGAAGGAATGAGTAAATCACCACCTGACCAAGCTAGTCAAGGTGGAGCTGACGCTGAAATTGTATCGCGGTCTTCTTCTACTTTTTCAGCTCTGGAAGAGCTAAGGGGTAGAGAAGTACCTGTAGAACCGCCCATGAATACCACTGACCAGGATTTAAGAAATGCAGTACATATGTTAACTCAGCTAGTGGCGGCACAAAGCCAAGGATGAGTTGGTCCAATGACAAATGAGGATGAAGCGACTAGGGTAGCTAGTCGAAGAACATAGGATTTCTTGAAATTAGACCCACCTATATTCACTGGGTCAGATCCAAAGGCAGATCCACAGGACATTGTGAATCAAATTTAGAGGGCTTTAGAGGTTATGCACGTGACTAGGGTAGAAACAATAGAACTTGCAGCTTATCGATTGAAAGGTGAAGCGATATTGTGGTATGAAGACTGGAAAAGATCAAGGGGTATTGATGCACTTCCCGCTGGTTGGAAAGAATTTAAAATGGCATTTATTGATCATTACCTCCCATATGAGATTCGAGAGGCACGTGCAGACCAATTTCTAAATCTTCATCAAGGGAGTATGAGTGTTAGAGAATACAGTCTGCAGTTTAATTATTTGGCTCGATATGCTCCAAATGTAGTGGCCACAATGACTGAAAGAGTCCATCGATATGTGGAAAAATTAGAGCCATATTTAGTGAGGGACTGTACTATCGCTGCTTTGAACAAAGATATGGACATAGCCAGAATTTAGGCCTTTGCACAGAAATGGAGGACCAGAGACAAAGAAGAAGGACACAGGAATCTGAGAGAGGTCCATAGAAGAGGGCCAGACCTATGGGGAAGTCTATGGAGTCCCAAGGAGAATCTAGGCCTCTGATGTTTTCTAGACCACCTAGACCATCACTCTCCTATTCCACAGCAGGCACACACTCTCAATTTTGAGGGTTTAGAGGTAGTCAATCTGGACAGAGTAGTGGAATTCATGGATCACAGACAACAAGATTTTCTGGTCAGCTGTGCCAGCGCTATGGGAGATTTCATTCAGGTGAATGCTGGTTTGATACGAATGTTTGCTTTTTGTGTAGTAGGCTAGGACACATCATGAGAGAGTGCCCACAGAGGCCCGCGGATAGTATGACACGACCTACAGGATCAGCCGTTGTGGCATCGGTGGCTGGTGTACAGTCTACTGGTCGTGGTAGAGGTGCCAGAGAAGCATCCAGTTCCAGTGGAACTCAGAATCGTACTTATGCTCTAGTGGACCGGCAGAATTTGGAGGTATCTCCTGATGTAATTGCAGGTATATTGTCCACATTTTCACATAACGTATATGCATTGATTAATCCGGGCTCTACCCTATCATATGATATCCCATTGTTTGCTACAAAGTTTGAAAGAGAACCAGAATTATTAGTTAAGCCAATTGAAATATCTACACTAGTTGGTGAATTTATTATAGTTAAAAAGACTAGATCGTAATGGTCTAGTAAATGCTTGTGATCATGATACGTTGGCTGATCTTATCGGGATGGAAATGATAGATTTTAATGTTGTAATGGATATGAAATGGTTAGTAAGGAAATGATGTCCAAGTGTACATATGTCACCTAATAGACCCAGTATGTCCCCGCGGGAAGGGTGCACCAGTGTTGTTTGCACCAAAAGGAAAAGGCACATTGAGAATGTGTATTGGTTATCGGCAACTGAAGAAAAAAATGATTGACTTGAGATTGAGTTATCACCAAGTAAGGGTTAAATAAAAATAGATACCCAAGACAGCTTTCCAAACATAGTATGGTCATTATTGGGTGTGAATTATGTCATTTGACCTAATGGCTGCCCTAGTCGTATTTGTGGGTGATGAATCGGGTGATACAACCCATGGTTAGATGTGTTTGAGACCACGTTTAGAAATGACATTTAAGCTCATGAGAGAACCATTCTAATAAGTTGCGACAAGTGTTACGGATTCTTCGTGACTGTAAGCTATATGTAAAGTTTGCTAAACCTGATTTTTGGTTACAACTTGTATTGTTCTTGGGTCACATTGTATAGGATGTGTATTGATGTAACATGGTACCGTAATAGCGTATGTCTCAAGACAATTGTGCCTACATGAGAGCACTTATCCTACACATGATTTTAAGTTAGCAATGGTGAGATTTGTTTTAAAGATATGGTGCCACTATTCATATGGGGTTCAGGTTGATATATAATGATTATAAGAGTTTGCGATATAGGATCTAAACTAAAAATAGCAAAGGTGGTTGGAAATGTTAAAAGGCTATGATTAACATAGGCTTCATCACAAGTTTGCCTTGTACATTCCGTCAATTTCATTCCATGTGGGTGATAGCTGACAGGTTTACTAATGTAGTACACATTTTACCTGTCAAGATTTCTTATACAGCTGAATACTCTGCAAAGTTGTGGGTTAAGAAATAGTACGAATACAGGGGATTCCAGTTGCTATTGTATTAGTCATGGGAGCTCGAGTCACTGTATACTGTTGGAAAAATCTTTTCAAAAGAGTGTAGGAATCCAAATAAAGTTAAATCCTCAGACAAGATGGATAAGCAGAACGCACTATATAAACACTTATGAGCTTGCTCATAGGACTTTAATAGCTGTTAGGACGATCATTTACTTCATGTGTAATTTGCTTACAATAGGAGCTATCGTGTGAATATCAAAAAGGCACCTTATGGAGCGTTATATCGAAAGAAAGAGAAATTGAGTCCACGTTATATAGATCATATGAAATTATCAAAAGATTCTAGATCGACAAATGAAGAGGTTAAGCAATAAAGAAGCAGCTTCTGTAAAGGTACTGGTGGAATCAATAAGTAGAGGAGATCACATGGGAAGCTGAAGAAATGATGAAATCCAAGTACCCTCATCCGTTTCAAATGGAAGAAAAACATTCAAAGTGCAGAAATGGAGCAATAACAAGTAAGTATCTTTGGGCATTCAGTATATGTGTATATATATATGCTACTACAGAGATGCATTGGTTGTAATTGAAAAAAAAATGTTGTTAACATTCGAGGACGAATGTTCCTAAGGGGGGAAGAATGTAACACCCCGTACATTTTTGACCCTACTTGAAAACCTTGAACCATGTTTACCTTAGGATTAAGAGCAATAAGTACGTGTTTTTGCATTGTTATTGATGGAACATTGCATATTGTGCTAGTAAGTGTCATGAAACCCTTGTGGAAAAGTTTATGACCTTTGGAGTGGAAAAATGAAGCTCGAATGACTCCTAAATAAAGGTTCTTAAAGACAAGAGGCAAGCTAAAGATTAGAACTTGAAGTATCTAACCAAATCTGCAAAGAAAAGTTGAAGAACGAATTTTTTTTTTGAAATTTTTGGGTGGGGCGCGCCCAGGGGCGTGCCAGGCTGTTATGGCCCAAATTTTTGTTTCCATAGGCAGCAAAGGGGCGCGCCAAGCGGCGTGCCTGGGTGGTTTTCGCTAAAATTTTTCTTCGACTATTATGATGTAAATAAGAATTTTCAGTCATGGTATCATTACCCCATCATAGTAGGACTATTCTTAAGCGCGTTTAGCATCCGAGTTGGGGTTAATTCTTCGTCACAAGTGTTTTAACAAATTATGTTCAAATAAGCCATGAGCGACTAGAATTTTTATTTTTGCGATTGAAGCTACGAACGTGAATCTCGTAAGTGAATATTGTCGTGACGTTATGGAATTATTTAAACATGAGATATATGATGGATTATACATTGAATTTAGTGGAATAAGATGACATGTGTTATTGGGCTCAATTTAAAGCCCAAAATGAAGCCAAAAGACATAGCCACCTCAATTATTGTTTAAATGTGGCTAAGGATGACCATGAGTACTATATAAAGACACAAAGGGCTGATTTTATTCATTAAAAACCCACATGCCTTTTGAGATATTTCCAAACCCATTTCTCTCAACGCAAACCCTAAGGCAACCAACTCTTGGAGACAAGATCACTCATTTTCAAGCTTGGGTAAATAATTATTCTTATGGATTAATATATTATATGCATGGGAGAGCATGTAGATCATGATGGTTATGTCTAAAAGTGCAAGTGGTGCACTTTTGTGTTTTTGTAAAAGATGTGTCATCTTTGTAAATTAAACTTGAAAGGTGACTTGTGGTTTTGATAAAAGTGCATGGTATGGGTGATATAACAACATGTATGGTGTGATTATGTTACTAAACTTGTTATTTTTCTATAAGTGTAAATTATGGGATTTTGGCCGATATGTTGTTATGAGACGTATTGAGGTGACTTGATGAAGTAATTGTGATGTTGTGTTGATGGAGAAGTGGAAAGTATGAACTTGTTGTGACATGCTATTGATTTATCATGTATTAGTCAATGTATGGAATATTATGGGATTGTTGGTATGATAATTTCATAAATGGTATTGTTAAGGGGGGAATGACATTTTAAAGCCAAACATGTAACTCATTGTCGTTATATGCATTTGTAAGGTAGTTGGTGGTTAATGTAAACTCCGTTATGTACTTGTGTTGTAGAGTGAAACATAAGGAAGGAGCGGGACTATTGTATTCACGTATAGGATTGTATATTCGTATTGAGAAGATAAGGTATGTAAGGTTACTCTTTTCATATCCTTCTACAGCTCATAGTATTCACATTGATGTTGTACTAGTTTATTCTGAAATGTCCCAAGGTATCTCATTTCAAGTTGTTATCTATTGTTAAGTCACATTTTCCTCATTCATTAGTCGTTGTTGCCCATGTGTTACATAATTATGGCCATGGTCCCAAAGTCCCAATAATAGTATGGTCCAAAGCTTCCAATATGGTTATGATTACAAATATATCAATCTCTCATAAGTGAGCGTATCAATCTCTTGAAAGTAAAGAAATGAGGTAAAGCATATATGTGTGTTTCCAATAATATCACGATCCTCAATGTACCAATCTCTCATAAGTGAATGAATCAATCTCTCCTAAGTAGGACATGAAGAAATGTGTAGGTAAAATACTATAACTCACCTATAGAGTGGATGTATGTTCTATTATAACCCACCTATAGAGTGGATGTATGTTATATTATTAACCCACTAATAGAGTGGATGTACGTTATATTATTAACCCACCAATAAAGTGGATGTACGTTATATTATTGACCCACCAATAGAGTGGATGTACGTTATATTAATAACCCACCAATAGAGTGGATGTATGTTATATTATTAACCCACCAATAGAGTGGATGTATGTTATATTATTAACCCACCACTAGAGTGGATCTATGTTATATTTGACAACCTACTAACCAAGTATAAGAATAATAATGATGATGAGGGTAAAAGCAAAGAAAGAAGCTCTTGAATAGAAAGAATCTCTTGAATAGAAGAATCTCTTGGAGACAAGTCTCTTGAGTGAGGATAATTCTCTTGAATGAAGGGGTATATAGAGGATAGTATATGAATAATAAGGATATGAAAGAATAATCATAAATGACAATAACAGAAGAAATGTACATGGTTCCACATATAAAACGAGGGTTATCCGCATTGACTATTTCTTTTATGTTGACTCCATTGTTGTTAGCATGTATAATGCAGTTTCTTATGAGCCTTACATACTCAGTACACTCTTCGTACTGACCCCCTTGGGGGACTTACATTACTTGCTGCAGGCGCAGGTGCTAGTAGACCACCTCAGTAGGCTGTGGATCATTTGCAGATTTTTGGTGAGCTCCAGTTGGTTTGGGGCTTTTCGAGTCACAGTTGTACATTTGTTTTGATGTTGTAAATGTTGTATAAAGCGGGGAATTGTCCCTACTTTAAGTTGGTCTTGTAGATGTATCTGTTAGAGGCTTTTGTAGCATATGTGGGTATATGAATGTAAGAGATGAATGCCCGTTTTGACTTGATGGCCCCAACGGCCAAGTTTCATATATATATATATATATATATATATATATATATATATGGCATATGTTTTCATGTCCATGACTTCCGCATAGTTGCATGAGGTAGAATAAGATTCATACGAGGATATGCATACAAATGTACACGAGCATAGATTGGTTCTCTCAGGCCATATCGGCTCTGGGTGCCAGTCCGTCCCGTTAGAATTCGGGGCGTGACAATAGTTCTCAACACTCATGTAGTGTCACTCAACCCAAAGTCCTCAATAATCAGGTAGAACAAAAAGCCCCTTTTGATCATATGTATGCAAGCAACCCATTATGTAAAAAACAATCAACCCATAGCACAACTCAAAATACTTCAAAAACTTATTATGTACAAGTTCCTTATATCTTTCTTAACTCATTTCTCCATTCATTATTCTTTAACACAAGAACCCTGGAATAATACCGCATACTCTAAATCAAACTCTCAAGAAAAATACTTCATTAAGTTGTTTAACTTTCGAAGTAATAAATGCTATAAACCAGGTGCCTTTCAATTCACAAATCTTTCCAATTCAAAAACGAACACCCTTATAAGATGAATTCCTTCTAGTTTAATCGAGGAGTGTTTAAACACCACACTTCTTTCCATGCAAGCAAAGCTAATCACTAAGGAAGTAACAAATTACAAGGTCTGAATGCCTGAAAGTTTTCCTTTATCCAACTAGAAACCTTTACTTACAACACTTCTGAGTTAGTCATACCTCAAGTTTAGTCCATCACCAGGTCTTTTTTCTCAAACTGATTTGTAGCACTAGCTATCCCACAAGGTCGATCTCATCATTAAAGCACTAACTAATCCATAGTTATACCGGTGTGGTCTTGTAAAATACGTTATGTTTAGCACGTACCCTATTGCTAACACTTGCAGATAATCCCAGATAAATCTACCAGATGTAAGCTTCCTTTATTTACAACTCGCTATCCTAATGGTTGAATCATTTTCTCAATCCTAACTGATATCACAACCCTCAAGTAAATCTCCAAATTACATCGTATAATCTAAATATACGAATACCTACCATCAATCTACCACTATTTCATAACATAACCATCAAGAAGATCACCTCCAAATCACATAAAAATCCATAATATCATGAGAAATCAACTCTAACACAGTGATATTGATAACGAACAAAGAGGGAAGAGCAAGAAGGAAAGAAAATAAAAGAAGGATATGTGGATTAATATCTAAGTATTGAAATTATAGGAAACAAGGGGCTTGATACCCTCATTTCCCAATTGATTTCAACACCTAAACACAAACCCTAGTTTGAACAAATTAAAGGAAACCAAATACCATATATGGGTAATCCTTAAATTAATTCAAACCAAAGAAGTTCAACACCAATTTCAAAATTCCACCAACTAAACACTCACTAATTAACCACTAATTCCTTAAGGGAATATGCTAAGAAGACGACTACAATTCAACAATATTGTTCAATATTCATCAAAATCTACTTGCAAAATAAGGAATTATCATATTTATACTAAAGTAAATAAAAGACAACTAGCTTTTACATATCCCTTAATGAGAGATAAGGGCCTTGTTTGGTGACTCTTGTTGTGAATTCTTAAATTTAAAATCTATCCACTTGTACAAATGGCCACTTTTCTTTATCCACATCACTCCCATGGAATATTAAGCTTTCCTTTTCACAAACATTCTACGTGTCATCCATTTAATCCATTCTCGTGTCAACCATGTGATCCATGCTAGTATCATTCTCCCTTTCTTGAAAAGGATTCGTCCTCGAATCCAAACCTTGCAAACACATGAAAAGGACAACAACCAAAGCATCCTTAAATTTTGAGGGTTAGTACAAGGGTTAGCGACAATATCACCATGCCAAGGAGGCACATATTTGAGATACAACTAAATATCCTTTGCTTTCAATAAAAGTAATCCATCATATAAGGTACAAAGGTATTGGTTATGATAAACATCAAGAGACAAGGCAAACACAAAGGTCTTTATGGCATCAAGAACTGCAAAAGATGGTATCACATTTAACTTGGGAGCCATAAGACACAATTGTTTCATTGTCTCACAAGAAGGCCACAACAAAAGTGGTGCATTCACCCATAAGGGCTCATTCGGGTTAAAGAAGTGAAAAAACCATACATCTCTACCTCTATGGCAAATGAATCCTACACCAATATGTGTGCCATTATGATAAAAGAGGTAGTAGAGAGAGGTGCTACTATCATAAAAATCATCTAGGGTACTCTAAGAGTTAAGGGTACCGATATATAAGAAGAGAAGTTTCAACCACAAAGTCACCCTCTCTATCAAACACTTTTCTAGAGTCCAAGTAAAAAATCCAGCTTGCCTAACCCTATGAAGGTGACAAGAGGGTTTCAATAACCATGGACTCTCAAACATCAATGTGTCAAACAAGGGTGTAAGCATATAAAGGAAGGAATGAAGGATACTCAACTCATCTTGAGGTGTGTAAATTTAAAATATACACCTTAAAGCTTGAATGTCAACAAGAAAATATTCACAATTTGAAACACAAGAGAGCAAGATTTGGCATTTCAAGTACACTTCATTGCCCTTTCTCAAACAAACTCCCCCAAAGAGTGGATCAACAAATGATGCACTTCCTATGTTCACTAATCTTAGCATGTTCCTAAGAATCCATCCTAACACCTCAACTTGTCTAACCACATAAGTATGACAAGGAGTAGAATACATAAACTGGGCATCGCAAATGCACCATGGATTCTTTCCCAAATAACAACTATGGTTGGCATTCCAAACATGAAAATCACACAACATAAACATAGCCAAAACCAACCATGAATACATTAGAACCATATCATTACTCTTATGGTAGGGTATGAGTTTATACAATTTCAAGAATCTACCTACCATAGGGAAAATGTCATCATGACTCCAAGGATTACTTGGGATAAGAGGGTAAGAGTACATACCTTGAAGATGAGTCTTTGAGTGTGCATTATTGTTCACCATGCTTGGTTTTCCCAAGCTTTCCCTCCAATGCATCATCTTGGACCAAAAGGTTTGGTCCACCCACTTCTTTAGAGCTATAGGTTAGATGTTTCACCCTTTTTCATCAAGTCCCCACTATCCTACAAAATCTTATTCATGTTCTTTCCACGAGTCAATTCTCCATGGCTCTCCCTAAGGTAGGGATCCTTAGAAATGAGTTCCCTTAGGCCTTTCTCCCCATAATTGTAAGGAATTTTCTTCAAGTCCTCCTTTGGAACAAGTAGGGAGTCTTCACTTCCAACCTCCATATTTTTCTCAACATAAGAGGGATTTTCATACACCAACAAATCAAAATCATCCTCTTATAAGAGTCCTTCTCTCCTAATAAGGCAAGCAAAGTTGATTCTCTCTTTAATCATTTCCACCTCATCCCCCGAGGTTACTCTCTTATCCTCACTTTTACGTTTATCTCCCTCACTTTCTTCACCATAATCATCCTCTTCCTCGGTTCTATATCCCTCCTAAAGTGCAATAATTGTCCTCCTATTGGGACACTCACTAGCAATATGCCCCTTTTCTTGACATTTAAAGCATTGAATGGTGGGAGGTCGAGGGAATTTAGGTTTAGTATGGTTACCTCCTTGTGGCTTCTCACTTGCTTTATATTTGTAATCAAACTTGACTTTCATGTCTTGACCACCACCCTTGACTTCCCCCATAGAAGATGTCGTCCTCTAATTATCTCTATTCTTGTCCCATGTGGAAGTTGAAGAACTCTTGACCTTGTAGGATTTTTCATCTTTCAAATCCTCTTCTATATTTGAGGCATCATGGAAGGACTCTTCAAGAGTATCATAGTGTTTGAGCTTCAAAGGTTGCAAAATATCATACCTCAAATTTTCCACAAATTGAATCACCATACACTCCAAGCTTTCTTCAAGTTTAGACTTCATCCTCAAGTTTTCAAACTCATCGTAATACTCTTCCATACTTTTGGAACCTTGCCTCAACATATGCACCTTCTTGAGAACTTCTTGATATTATTTTGGAGTCAAGTACCTCATCTCTATATGTGTAATCAACTCTAGCCACGTAGGTAACTTATAGTTATGATGGCTCTCCCTTTCCCTCCTTTTGGACTCCCACCAAGTAGATGCATACCCTTCGAATTGTGTGAGAGCAAACTTTTCCTTCAAAGTTTCTGAAATATTATTTGTGAGAAAGATTCTCTCACTTTGAATTTTTCATTCCAAGAACTCATCCAGGTCACTACTTCCTTTGAACCTTGGAAGTGTGACCTTGATCATATTCAAGCCTCGGTCTTGATCATTCCTCTCCCCAAAGTTATCTCCTCTATTTCCTATCCTATCACCTCTATATCCCATCCTATCTCCTCTATTCCCAATCCTATCTTCTCTATTCCCATAGTCTTGACCTCCCATGCCTTAGTCCCACCTTAATTTCCAAGGTTGAACTCCTTCCCTTGGTACTCCATAACCACCCCTACCTCCATGCTCCCAACATTCATCGTTATTGAACTCATCATTCATTTCAACATAGAGGGGATTTTGGTATTGGTAGTCTTGGTACGACATTCATGGTGAGTTTTGTGGAGGTGATGTGTGGAAACCATGTAAGGTTGCATTTGATGTGTTTTGGAGTGACGTTTGGTAGTGGATTTGGTTGTCCACAAAAGATTGATTCTCTTATGGTGGATGATAGGGTTGTGGATGTAGATATTTTGTAGGTTGTCTTGGAAAATTTATAGTGTTGTTCGTTTGGAAGGTAGGTTATTGGAAGTTTCGGGTTTGATTTAGTGGTGGGTAACATAATCAGTGAGCTTAACCCGGAGTAATGGTGGTGGATTGCACCAACGCCCTCTTTACCCCCTCATATTTTATTTGAATTGTTTTCCCTCGCTCCACCCATACCAACCTTTCCTCCATACCTCCCATTCTTCCATTCATTTTCACCCTCATTCCATTCATACTCGCATTCATTTTCGCTATTTGGTTGGTGAGGTGGGTGATAGCCTCCATGATATGGTTCGAGATTCATCACTTGGACTTGCATTCGACATGGTACCTATAAAACTCAAAAACAATGTTAGTAGGAAAAATAGTAGGAAAAAGCCTCACGTCACTCGTATGTAAACTCTCAACTCACCTCTTAAAGCATCGTCTCAAGATTGGTAGTGAACTAGCTTTTCTTGATCAATTCAAGATTACCTATCCTTTGTGGTGGAGTGGATTCTTGTGACTCTTGAAAGAAGGACGAATCGATTGAAGGTAGAAGGACTTGAATCAAGAAGTTTATCTATGAATTAAGATGAGAAAAGTAGAAGAAAAGAAGCACGAAAGAAAACAGACTCAAAAAAAAAAACTAACAAAAGTAGAAAAATTACTAGTGTTGCTTAATTTGATGAATCAAAGAGATGATTTGGTGTTTAAAACTAGTTAACAAGTGATTAAAAATGTTAATTACTTGTTAAATAGTTGAGGAATCGAAAGAGAAATAGAATAAAAAAAGAATCACAAATTTGGACACTTACAACAATTTTTGGGTCCAAAAAACTTTAGGACCCCCCCAAAAAAACTAAGTCCCAAAAAACCTGTAGATTTGGCCTCTGAAAGTGGCCCCCACGCACTGACAGGCGACTGGTCATTGGTTGTTGATGTCAGCTGCTGGCGTGGAATTCTTTTTTTTTTAATTCTATTTTTTCAAATTTTCAAAATTGGCCCCACTAACACTTTGACCACCTTTGACCTTAGGGTTTTTGGATCAAAGTGTACTTTTCTAGCTTCTTCTTCAAGAACAAGATGAAGAAGCTCAAGACCACCAACAAAACACCCCAATCTTCACATCTACATAACTTCTTCATTCCAACTCCAAATTTGATGAAATTTTCACCAACGTATTTCTTTTTATACCACTAACAAATCCCACTAACTCTTAACCCTCAAAACTAAGCCAAAAATAAACCCACTTTTCAAAATTGACCAAGTTTCAAAAGCTTCAAACCCTTCAATGACAACTTCACTTTTTCAATTACAATTTGAACGAAATTCAAGATTTATTCTCAAAAACCACTAGAGAATCAAGATCTAGTGTCAAAAATAATATATCAAAACAAAAAAAATTTGGATTTTTTATTTGGGATTTTTGGATTTATTTTTTTGAATAGATCAATATTCCAAGATTAAGATTCGCGAAAACAAACCTTAACCTATGCTCTGATACCAAAATGATAACGAACAAAGAGGGAAGAACAAGAAGGAAAGAAAACAAAAGAAGGATATATAGATTAATATCTAAGTATTGAAATTATGGGCAACAAGGGGCTTGATACCCTCACCTCCCAATTGATTTCAACACCTAAACACAAACCCTAGTTTGAATAAATTAAAGGAAACCAAATACCACAAATGGGTAATCCTCAAATTAATTCAAACCAAAAAAGTTCAACACCGATTTCAAGATTCCACCAACTAAACACTCACTAATTAACCACTAATTCCTTAAAGAAATATGTTAAGAAGAAGACTATAATTAAACAATATTGTTCAATAGTAATCAAAATCTACTTGCAAAATGAGGAATTATCCTATTTATACTAAAGTAAATAAAAGACAACCAGCTTTTACAATTATGCCCTTAATGAGAGACAAGGGCCTTGTTTGGTGACTCTTGTTATGAATTCTTGAATTTAAAATCTAGCCACTTGTACAAATGGCCTCTTTTCTTTATCCACGTCACTCCCATGGACTCTTAAGCTTTTTTTTTTTTTCACGAACATTCTACTTGCCCTCCACGTGATCCATGCTTGTGTCAACCATGTGATCCATGCTAGTATCAGATATAATCCAAATGAGTTACAACACAGGATCGATATACTCGATATACCACTACAGAATCACCTATGGGGTAGCAATATAAACTGATATAATAAAAAACCCCGAATCACATCAAGACCCAATACCGAATAAGTAACATATAAGAGAATGTAAAACCACAGTCAAACACTACCAAGGCAAATCAAAGGTGTACTGAAACCATATATGTGTCCGCTGTACTGAAAGCTCCTGTCTTGAGTACACTCCGAGGTATATAATACTAAGCCATGTCATCTTACTGTGGTACTAATAAGACATCTCTCTATCTATGCTGTGGGTATTACCTCCTATAGTACCCGAGATCCCCATATATGAAGCAACCTAAAAGAGTAGGAGTCCGCTGAGTTGGATCTGAAGAACCCGAACAACCACCACGACCTAACCACCTCATATGATAACTATAAGAAGCTTGATTTCTACTATAAATGCCGTCACTGCTTTCAAGTCTATGTGGTTTTTTTCTCTCACACCTCCACCCAAATTCCTGTAGAAACTCCTGAGTAAAATAATCCAATGAGAGAAGAGGTGATCCATCCTCCACCACCGACTGGCTAGTACAAATAAGTGAAAAGCAATGAAATCTAATCCATTAGAGTCTAACTGGCCCAACCTATGTAATCTCTCATGAAAAGCAACAAAGAAATCATAAGTATCAAACCAAGGATCTCCATCGAATCGGGGAGGATTTGTCCTCATAAACTCTATGAACATAATCTGTCACTCCACGATCATAAATGGTAAGGTCACTGGATATGGAGCGATATATGGCAATACCTCACCAACTCTAGGAGAATCTTAGCAGTAGTCAACTGTGTATCTGGAGTCTGAATCCTTAAAATAGTACACTGAATGAACATAAGAGCCTACCCCTTAAGAAAACCTAGAACTCATACCAAGCAATCCTCAAGCATAGGTATGGAAATAATCATAGGTGGTGTCTGTATAGGGCTTAACCCCTCTATCTTAATAGACCAATCATTATGAGAAACTCCAGAACCTAAAAAGGTAATGCCAAGCTGACCTCTAGCTGATTTAGATTTTCCAATCCAACCTCTACCTCGACCTCTACCTCTAATGCATAACAAGGACACGGGCTCTAAGTCTCCAACCAAAGAAAAACTTATTCTCACCATCTGTGAGAGAGTGAGTGAGAGGTTTTTGAGTCATATTAAGCTATTAACACACAACACAAAATAAAGAAATGGATTTCTCCTAAAATCATGTAGCCTCTCAAAGATATATAACATACGTCTTCGATTGATCCGTAAGACTCTACTTGACTTGGCTTATACTAATGAGACCAATAAACCTAGGGCATTGATATCAATTTGTCACGACTCAAAATAGAGTACGTGATGGAACCTATCACACCCTCCAGTATAGGTAAGCCTATTCCAATCCAAACTTAATAATCAAAGTAAATTAGAAATGGAAGAAGAATAAGCATAGAATAATCCCAAATGATAGAAAGAAATATAATCACCATGATACATCCCAGGTCTGGTTGTCACTAGTACATGCCTCTAATATAGAATATGATTAAATAATCTATAATGACCATTTCTGTCATTATGTACAAACCTTTCATTTAAAATTCCATGTTAAAATTCTTCTCGGATTTAAAGTTATAAATTTCAGGCTAGGCTAGTTTTGGGAAAAATTGGAGTGAGGTATAGTCTAGGGAAATTCAGGAATGAATTAGACAAGTTTGGTGGTGTTTGCTTTGATTTTAAGTTAGCTAAGATGATAAGTAACCCTTAGGAAATTATGGAATAAAATTTAGATAAGTAGAACTCCCGAAATTGATCTCAGCATAAAGGACATTATTTGGAATGCCCTGGATTTAAGGTGTGTTGTGAAAATTGAGATTTTTGGGAAAAACTAGATATTTTGTCCCTTCAACGCTGCTAGAACGATGTGTATGTCGCTATAATGATGGTCAACCTGGTCAATGACCGCTATAGCGACATGTGTCGCTATAACGGCGAAAGTCACAATTTTATTTTAATTTTTCTCAAAAATAGGATATTTTTATAAAACACATTTTGGGGTGAGGGAGAGGAAATTTTGGGAGAATTTCATAAGATTCTCATTGTTTGTCTTTGTTAAGGTAAGAATTTCATCCCTTTTAACTAGTAATTGATAATTAAGTCTTAGAATTGCTAATTTACGGAGTTTAGAGAGGGTTTTAGGGATGAATTTAGTTATTTTCTAGTTAAAGGGTGTAACTTAAGTAATAATTTAATGAGTTATGATTATTGATGGTTAATTTACCCTTGCATTCCGTTAATTCACTAATTAATCCATGGAATTGGTAGTTTTAGGTGAATTACGGTAAAAAAACCCTAGAACGGGTTGGGAGTGATCATGAACTTGTCCTTAGTGGTTAGGTGTGAGTTATAATTACCAACATGGTAGTTCATTTCATTAATTATATGCGTGAATGTATTTCTAGACCAAGATCAAGCAGAAATTACACGGAAGAGCAAAGCTCCAGCTTAGAGGAGTTGTGCAAGCTTGGTTTGAGGTAGGTGATGGTATTATAGTTTAATACAATTTGTATTATATGTGCATGCTAACTACTTTGTAGTGTGAATTTTTAGTGCATATTGTTTGGTGTGGTTAATGATTTTACATTGTTGTATGATTTTGACGTACCTTATTATTAAATGTAGAATGTTTCGGTTTGTGGGACGTTCTCACGGGTTATTGGTGAAATAAGGTTGGAAACCCTTGTGTCTTAGGTTTTAGTACATGGACAGAAATTATCCCCTGCAGGTCATGACTAGAGGGTGGATGTGATACCCATAACATATATGTACGAGGTTCAAGTGAGTTTGACGGTTCCATGAATGAATCAGGGAATATACTTATATGGTCGTAATTTATTTAATTCATGTTGATTTAACTTGACTTGGCTTGACTGAACTCAACTTGGTGATAATATATTGACTTGTTGATTGTGATCCTAAACTGCTTATTTGATACTTGATGTGCTAGGTGTATGTAGTTTTGAGCATGGATTAACTTGTTGTACTGTATTTTAGTTAAGTGTTCATATTCTCATCTTGGGTTGTCCAAATGACCCTACCAGTATACTGTTGTTTTCCTATGTGCTGATACTAGATATGTTTTTACTTTTGTGAGTGTAGCATATATTCCAGCGGCTTCTGCAAGACCTCAACTGTGATTCTAGCGGGTGATTCAGATTTCAGTGGTGAGTGGCTTATTCGACTACCATGAGATCTTTACTTTATGACATAGTCCCTTGTTTGGACATTATGCACTTTCTTTTAGTCTTGGGGTTGCATCCCCTTCTTCACAATCTTAGATGTTTTGGTACGAATGACTTTCAGGTCCTAGGGATGGTTTTGTTAAGTACAATGTTTCGCAACTAGTTGTACTTATGTTTTTGCTTTAGATTTGATTTAATGGATTAGTTCCTTGACTCTTTCAAGTATGGCTTCTAAGATGGTTATTTTTGGGGTAGTTGGTTCTCCTACCGGTTGAGTAAAGTAGGTTCCACTCACGACGGGTTTGGATCGTTACAAAGTTCGTATCAGAACCTAGGTTCGTCGATATCGTCATACCAAAATAGGTCCAATAAAGTCTCATAGAATGGTACTGAGACGTTTGTACTTTTCTTCAGGAGGCTATAGGATTTTAGGAAATCTGTCATTCTTGCTTCTTTTGTGCTATAACTTGATTCCAATTAGTATCTGGCGTTCCAAATTAGTATCTGATTACTTCACTCTTTTGTCCACAGATGGCGAATACTAGGTCCAACGAAACCCAAGCAGCAGCCCCTGCATCAGACTTTACAGCTGAAGAGCCAGACGTAAAAGAAAGAGAACGAGTGAGATAGAGAGGTAGGAGAGGAAGGGGATGAGCCACACCCACCAGGGGTGGAGCTCGAGCAGATGCTGGCCAGGATCATCAAGGGTAAGTATCCCCTCCCCCACCTTAGGATCATTTTGAGAAGAGAAAAGTAGTAGAGGAGCAGGGAATGGAGCCCGAGGTAGCGGTACCAACTAAGGTTGCATCCTTACCTCCCATGTCTGTTGAGGTTGTTCAATAGGTGTTAGCTTTTCTAAGTGGGTTGGCTGGGACTGGAGCCACTCCTACTGTGCCGGCTTTTCAGGCTCTAGTTGTTCACCCAACTATTGCTATGGCTCCAAGGATGGATGAGGATTCAGGGACTGATGCTTTTCCTCATCCAATTTTGGGTTCTGTGGTGACAGGTACTGATGATGATCTGATGATTATGTTTCTAAAGATGAAACCATCTACCTTCCAGGGTAATGAGTCTAAGGATGCTTTTGAGTTCATCATTGACTGTTATGAGAGGTTACACAAGATGGGTATTATTCAGTAACATGGAGTTGAGTTTGTGACTTTTTTGTTGGAGAAGGATGCTAAGCAATGGTGGAGAACATATGTTGAATATCGGTCACTAGTTTTACCTCCATTGACTTGGGAGCAATTTCATTCTTTATTCTTAAAGAAGTACGTGCCATGAGTTTTGGCATTAGAACAGGGAGATATGTTAGTTGTGGCCTATGAGGCTAAATTCCATGCTTTATCTCGCTATGCTACTCAGTTGTTGGCTACTGAGGAGGAGAGGATTCGATGCTATGTCAAGGGTTTGAATTATGATCTT
This sequence comes from Capsicum rhomboideum, assembly GCA_031232105.1. Lineage (NCBI taxonomy): Eukaryota > Viridiplantae > Streptophyta > Magnoliopsida > Solanales > Solanaceae > Capsicum > Capsicum rhomboideum. The sequence continues at coordinate 47,041,659 of CP124708.1, read as the reverse complement.
CAGGTTTTGTCTATTCATATGACCTCTACAGGGAAGGGATTCAATAAAGTGTCAGCTTATGTGAAGAATTTAGAGGGGTTATGCAAGCAGGTCAGGCTGAGATGTTAGCCTAGAAGTCCCACAGTGTTGGGAATTTTAGTGGATCTTACTCTAAGGGCCACGGTAAACAGGCCTATTTAGCTCGCCCTATTTAGTCAGTCTTTCCAGCTTCTACTGTGGTTCCAGCTAAGATTTCTTCTCAGTCGCAGGTATTTAGGAACCAAGGGGCTTCTTACTCTTCTACCAATCAGCCTTCTCTCGAGCATGGATATTACTATTATAGTGTTGTTGCTCATTGTAAGAGAGAGAGTCCCTTTAGACAGGCAAATAGCGAAGTACAACAGCAGACTCGAGCTATTGTTCCAGTGGGTAGAAGAGAAGGAGGTAATGGTAGGGGTCGTCCACAGAGTGGATGGGAAAATAAGGTAGTTGGTCAAGGAAATGGCAGCACAGGGGGAGGAGCGCACCTGGGAACGAAGTCAGCTCAGATTGATGACCGGGCTCACTGCTATGCATTTTTATGAAAGATTGATGCAGAGGCTTATGATGCGGTGATCACTGGTACTATTTCTGTTTATGACCAGACAATTTCTATTTTATTTAATTCGGGGTCTACTTATTCTTATGTGTCTGTTCAGCTTGCGGTGGTTCTAAATCTGGTTTGTGATGTACTTGATTATCCTATTTATGTGTCTACTCCTATTGGTGAGTCTGTGGTAGTAACCCATGTTTGCCGTTCTTGTTTTGTGCCATTTATGGGTTTTTAGACTTGATTATTCTGGATATGTTAGACTTTGATGTAATTCTGGATATGACCTGGTTATCTCCATATCACATTTTTTAAAACTGTAATGCTAAGATAGTGACTCTAGCTATGCCTGGAATGGATAAGCTTGAGTGGGAGGGAGTGTATAAGGCCAAATCGGTAAAAAATATATCATTTGTCTGGGATAGAAGGTTAGTGGGGAAGGGGTGTTACAACATTTATAGCTCATCTCTAGGATGTGAGTGAGGGGTCCCTTTCTATAGAGTCAGTTTCGGACACCACACTCGATGTGAGTAGGGTGTTGTGGTTCAAGAGAAGGTTATGTGTTCCTTGGATTGGTGATTTGACTCATGATGTACTTTTGGAGGCTCAAAGTTCGTGCTATTCTATTTCTTTGGTTACGACCAGGATGTACTATGACTTAAGGTAGCTTTATTGGTGGCCTGAGATAAACAAAGACATAGTGGATTATGTGTCAAAGTGTCATAATTATCAGCAAGTGAAGTATGAACATCAAAGGCCTGCGGGGTTGCTTCAGAGGATGCCTATACCTATATAGAAATGGGAGCATATTGCTATGGATTTTGCGGTGGGTCTTCTTAAGACTTTGGGAAAATATGACTCCATTTGGGTGATAGTGGATCGGTTGACAAAATCATCTCACTTCTTGCCGGTTCGGGTAGACTACAACTCTCAGTAGTTAGCTAAAATCTATGTCAAGGAGATAGTGAGACTTTATGGGGTGCGACTTACCATCATTTCAAATAGAGATGCAATGTACACTACCAAATTTTGGGATAAGTTGCATGAGGAGTTGGGCTCCAAGCTCACATTTAGCACTACTTTTCATCCTCAAACTGATGGACAGTCGGAGAGGATGATTAAGGTGTAAGAGGACATGTTGAGGGCCTGCATGATTGAATTTGGTAGTCATTGGGACCAGTTTCTTCCGTTGTGTAAGTTTTCATAAAATAACAGCTATCACTCCAGCATTGATATGGCACCATTCAAGGCATTCTATGTAAGGAAGTGTATGTCACCTATTGGGTGGTTTGATACTGTAGATATTAAACCTTTGGGCATTAACTTGGTGAAGGAGGCTCAAGAAAAAGTAAGGTTCATTCAAACCAAGTTGTTGGCTGATTAAAGTAAACAGAAAAAGTATGTAGATAGTAAGGTGAGGGGCATTAACTTCAAGTTTGGTGAGTAAGTGTTGCTTAAAGTATCTCCCATGACGGGAGTCATGAAGTTTGGTAAGAAGGGCAAGCTTAACCCTCGATATATTGGTCCCTTTGATATTCTTGAGGATGTGGGTCCAATTACATACCAATTAGCATTACCGCAGGGGTTTTCGGAAGTCCATATGGTATTCCACATCTCTATGCTCAAAAGGTATCAGGTAGATAGAGATTATATTATCAAATGAGACTCGATTCTATTGGATAAGGATTTGGCTTACGAGGAGGGACTTGTAGTGATTTTAGATCGAGATGTTAGATATTTGAGAATGAAGGAAATTCATTTGGTTAAGGTTTAATGGAAGCATCATTCGGTTAAGGAAGCCACTTGGGAAACCGAGAAGGACTTGCGGGACAAGTACCCTCAATTGTTTGAGGATACCGATACTCTCTCCTTTTCTTGTTTTAGCCTAATTTTTTGCATTTGATCATTCAGGGATGAACGATGGGTAAATTGGTATCTATTGTAACGACCATTTTTGTCGTTATGTACTAACCTTTTGTTTAAAATTCCATGTTAAAATTCTTTTCGAATTTGAAGTTATAAATTTTAGGCTAGGCTAGTTTCGGGCAAAATCGGAGCGAGGTATGGTCTAGGGAAATTCAGGAATGAATTGGACAAGTTTCGTGGTTTTTTATTTGATTTCTAGTTAGTAAGACAATAAGGAACCCTTGGGAATTTACGAAATTGAATTTGGGTAAGTAGAACTCCCGAAATTGATCTTAGCATAAATGACATTGTTTGGAATGCCCCGGATTTAAGGTGTGTTGTAAAAATTGGGATTTTTTGGCGAAACTAGAATTCTATCTAGTTGACTCCACTATAGCAACGTCCATGTCACTATAGCAAAGTGTCACTATAGAAGAAAAATTCCCGCTATAGCGACGGTCAACATGGTCAACAACCTCTATAGCGTCATTTGTCTCTATAGCAACGTATGCCGCTATAGCGGCGAATGTTGCAGTTTTAATTTAATTTTTCCCCAAAATAATTTATTTTTATAAAACACATTTTGGGGCAAGGGAGAGGCGATTTTGGGTGATTTTTGTCAGATTTTCATCGTTTGACTTTGTTAAGGTAAAGATTTCATCCCCATTAACTGGTAACTGATAATTAAGCCTTAGAATTGCTAATTTATGGAGTTCGGGGAGGGTTTTAGGGATGAATTAGTATTTTTCTGGTGCAAGGGAGTAAATTAAGTAATAAATTAAGCAAGGCTCAAGCTTATTTGAGTTGTGCAAGCTTGGTTTGAGGTAGGTGATGGTATTGTAGTTTAATCCAATTTGTATTATATGTGCATGTTAACAACTTTATAGTATGGCTTGTTCGTGCATCTTGTTTGGTTTGGTCAATGCAAATGATTTTACATTGTTGTATTATTTTGACGTACCTTATTATTAAATGTGGAATGTTTCGGTATTTGGGACGTTCTCACGGGTTATTGGTGAAATAAGGTTGGCAACCCTTGTGTCTTAGGTTTTAGTACATGGACACAAATTGTCCCCTGCAGGTCATGACTAGAGGGTGGATGCGATACCCATAACATATATGTACGAGGTTCAGGTGGGTTTGACGGTTCCATGAGTGAACCACGGAATATACTTATATGGTTGTAATTTATTTAATTCGTCTTTATTTAACTTGATTTGGCTTGACTGAACTCGACTTGGTGATAATATATTGACTTGTTGATTGTGATCTAAGATGCTTATTTGATACTTGATGTGCTAAGTGTATGTAGTTTTGATCATGGATTAACTTGTTGTACTATATTTTAGTTAAGTGTTCATATTCTCATCTTGGGTTGGCCAAATAACCGTACCAGTATACTGTTGTTTTGTTGTGTGCTGATACTACACCTTCTCCTACTTTTGTGGGTGCAACACATATTCCAATGGCTTCTGCAAGACCTCAACTGTGATTCTAGCGAGTGATTCAAATTTCAGTGGTGAGAGGCTTATTCGGCTACCATGGGGTCTTTCCTTTATAACATAGTCCATTGTTTGGACATTATGCACTTTCTTTTAGTTTTGGGGTTGCATCCCCTTCTTGACAATCTTAGATGTTTTGGTACAGACGACTTTCGGGTCCTAGGGATGGTTTTGTTAAGTACAATATTCCGCAACTAATTGTACTTATGTTTTTGCTTTAGATTTGATTTAGTGGATTAGTTCCTTGACTCTTTTAAGTCTTCCTTCTAAGATGGTTATTTTTGGGGTAGTTGGTTCTCCCACCGGGTGAGTAGTGTGGGTGCCACTCACAATGTGTTTGGATCGTGACATAATCTAAAGTGTCATAAATGCGGATAAAGTAAAATATAAGATAAGGAGAGATCTAGGTAACCTCTGAGACTTATCAGTCACTACCTTGATCTCCGTAAAGCCAACACTGAAGAATGTGATCTATGCTCCATTAATCAAATCAATACCTACACGGGGTGTAGGAAAAAGGAAAGAAAATCAAAGGTGAGTATGAAAAATGTGTACTCAGCAAGCATTATCGATAAAAAGCCCTAATCTAACGTGATGGCGAATACCACCACACCAACCATCCAATTTACCCCAAATAAGCCTGTACTTAAAAAGGTCCCAACCTATCCTAGTAGATAGCACATTTATCAGGATAATCAAATTAGTTCATTAAGGTAGGCATGTATAAGTTTAAGGTCAACCACAATAGAGATAGGTCACATCACAAGAGAATCTTACTAACACGGTATATAATATCAACTCCCTAATAATCTCAGCTAAGGTAGAGGAGGTGTACATCCCACAACACTAGATGTGACACAACAGTCTTAATAGATCAAGCTATAACAATACCCGCTGCCTCATAATATCTCAACCTCCAAATCACCCAAGAGAAGGTACAATGCAATATAATGTAGTGATATGAGATGTAAAATACACATTATCACAAACAAGATTCAATCATGACAATACAATACGAAAAGAAATAATCAAACACAAAATCAATCATACAAAAGAATGAAATGCAATGCAATGGAGTGATAATGATGTAATGTCTCAATAATCCTCGTAAACTCCTTCTAAGCAAAATCTTCTAAGATAGGAAACCATGAGGGGTTCGCAACCCGTATACCAAATCAAAATCTAGGGTTCGCAACCCGTATACCAATCACAATCTCATCAATCTACCTTGCCGGCACATCCCTCGGTCAAGGGGTTTTGTAAAGTGTTTCATTTTTTTTTTTCAAAAATCATTTTTTCTCAGTGGTACCAATTACATGAATATGAATGAATGAAATTGTAACACCCTATAACTTCCAACACATACATGACTAAGCGAATTTAACAAAAATATTTAAGCTCGAGATAGTAAAAGGTGATATTTGATTTTAAAGTATAAAATGGCCGTGTATATTAGTGTTAAATTAAAGTAAAAGGATTAAGATTTGGAATATAGAATAAAATAAGTGAGGTGCTTGCTTGACTTAATTAAGCTAGTAGGTGACAAGTTATCTTTGGCGTATTTATACATCAAAGTGTCGTTTTATTCTCATAAGATAGCTTAGTACTCGAGTCAATTTGATTATACTCTCATGTATTTTGGTTAATTTGCATCCATGAACTAACATATGTAACTAGCTTCTGTGTAAATATCAAGCTTAATTGAAGACAATGGACCTAAGCTTAAAAATGGATGCTACGGATTAGCTCATGTGACACTCCTCAAGCTAAAGAATGTGCATTTGAAGTCAAAAGCTTAACAAGAATAAGATGTGATGCATTCAAAGCCATGGAAAAGGGATAAGGATAGATTTTGAGAGAGTTTAAATTGTCAAAATAGTGGATATCTGTGATACTAGAGTGCCACAGAGTGAGGGAGTAGAAGAAATAAAGTTGGAATAAGTTAAAGTGATTGGGCAGTGCACTGCCGAGATAAGGGTGTGGCACTCTAGTTGGTCTCCAATATAAGAGCGTAGCATACCAGTGAGTCTCCATGATAAAGCCGTGCCAAGGAGCTTAGGCTCCACGATATTGAAGTGGTACAGTCCTTTAGTTTTTCAGCTACAAAGTATCCTACACTATAAATAGGACACTTAACTTTAATTCTAATGATTATTGGACGACTTGGGATGACTTTTGAGAGTATAAAACATGAAGGAGGATTCTCTAAGGGTTCTTATTCTTGTATTTTTCATTACTTGATTCTTGTAAGAAACTATATCGGTTTTGTAATCACTATTTAGAGTATGAGTGGCTAAGAAACCTCATTTTGGGGTTGAGGCTATGAACATGATTTCATAACATTATTTTTAGTTGGTTTGGATTTTTTTATCAAGTATTGGTTATTCTTACATTCTTGCTTTTACTATTTTAAAACCTTTGAAATAAATCTTTGATCTCGAAGTAAATGGACCAAGGGAAGCAGAGGGTTAACTTAGGGAATGAGATCCCGTCTTTTGTAATTAAGGGCTTGATTTGCAATTAGGATAGGAATATACCTAATTTGGCTCATTTGGTTTCTATACGGGAAGAAATATAAATGCATTTGAATTAGATCCTCACATCCCCACTCAATGATGTAGTTGTGAGGCTAGTTTAGATAGACAATTTGAGGATGACCATTCTCGAATTATGTTATTAACCCTATGAATTGATAACCAAGATAGATGATTAAACTAGCGAGAGAGAATCACTATACATAATTGTGAATTATGCCTTGACCCTGGAACCCTCCTTAATATTGTTTATACCCCATTTCATTACGTCTTTGCCTTTATTATTTGTTAGAAATATATAAAAACCAACCTACTTGTGGTCACAAATTGCACTTGTTTAACCTTAAAGTATTACTTGAATTGGATATTTGTTGAGTACCAAGTCCTTGTAGGTTCGACATTAGGCTTGAGAGGGACACTATATTACTTGTATGACCGTGTACACTTACATGTGCGTTTGGACACAACATTGTTTTGGCGCTGTTGTCGGGGACTTGAAAAATTAGCGAATTTCTAATTTTTAGTTTACTATTTTAATTGATAAGTGCTAACAACTTGGTCTTAGTCACTGATCTTGTAGGTACAGGTTTGAAATTACATCAAGATGGAAAGGGAAAGGGATTTGGTTGAACCACATCCTGACCCTGAGCTATGCTTGCATCAGTTAAGGAGAGAAACAACACTTCTCTATCTCATATCATAAGTTCAGCAGGATCAACAGGACAAGGTTGTTCCTTAAGTAATAGAAGCAAGACTAGTTAGCGATGTGTCAATCCTACTAACTATAAATTTCACCTCCAATATCCGTAGACTGGAGCCAGGGGGTAGATTTAAACTGAAGTAGAATATGGTACAATTACTGCATATCAGCAGGCAATTTATGGGCCTGTCATATGAGGATCCACAGAAGCATCTACAAAATTTCTTAGAGATCAGTACATTTATTCCCAGTGGAGTCTCCATAGATTATATGAGGATTACGCTTTTCCAATTCTCACTATTGGGATAAGGCGAGAAATGGTTGAAGGAAAAACCCTCAAATTCAATTACTACTTGAGACAACCTTGCTAGGAAGTTCCTGATTCGATTCTTCCCATCTAGCAAAACCACAAGGTTAAGAAGTGAGATCCTGAGTTTCAAGCAGAAGCCAAACGAGAATCTCTATCATGCATGTGAGAGGTTCAAGTCTCTTCTAAGGTATTGCCCGCATAACTAACAGACGAATAAGGTATTAGCCCACACTTTTGTTGGAAGTATTTACCATAACACAAAGATTTTGCTAGATTTAGCTGCAGGTGTTCAAGCTCTGGAGAAAACCTATAATGAGATATATGCTCTCCTTAATTATATTTCACAAGGTAATCCTGATTGGCATGGCGATACAACTATGGGTTTGGTAAAGAAGCCTGCCGATATGTTAAAGGTGATAGTATCACAGTATTGGCTACACAGCTGGCTTCTTTCAAGAACCAAATGATGACTAAGTTCAACAAGTTGAGTGTGGCTCAAGCTCAGGCCCAATTACATATAGTTCAACAGGTGTAAATTTGGTGTGAACTTTGTGGATGTAGTGGTCATTCTACAGATTTATGTTGAGCAAATTTGGGGTCAGTTAATTTTATGGGTAATTCACAAAAAGGAAATTAGAACTTTGGTAATGCTTATAGTCATAATTGGAAGAGTCAGCCCAACTACTCATGGGGTGGCAACTAGGGCCAAACTCAACAATTTCAGCAGTAATAAGGAAATCATGCCAAAACTCAGACCAACTACCTAGAAGAGATGCTGAAAAAGATCATGGCCAACCAAGAGCAAATGGCTAAAGAAATAAAGAATCAGCAAATGACACAAAATAATTTAGAGAAGCAAATAGGTCAGTTAGATGAAGCTCAGAATACAAGACCCAAGGGGGTTTGTCTAGTGACACAGATCCTAACCCTAGATAGGTGATGGAAATCTTCTTGAGGAGTGGCAAAGTATTGGATGAAGTACCTCCCAAGTAGAAAAATCACAAGGTACAAGCTTAATTGACTAGACCAAGCTCGACTATAGAGAAGGTTTCAGAGAAGGCAGCTGCAGATAATGCAGTCAAACAAGTAGAAAATAAAAGACTACTACCACCACTCCCATAAAGGCTCCAAAAAAGCAAAGAGGATGAATGCTTCAAGAAGTTCTTTGACATCTTCAGAGAATTACATATCAATCTTCCTAGACTTGATGTTTTGCAGGAAATGACTAAGTATGCTAAGTACTTAAAGGATGTGGTGACAAACAAGAAGTGGCTTGTAGATTTGGAGACTATGACACTCACTGAGGAGTGCAATTTGAGGGTGATGAGAAAACTACCTAAGAAGATCAAGACCCTGTAAGTTTCATACTCCCCATAAAAGTTGGTGAAAGTGAATTGATGCAGGTCTTGTATGACTTGGGGGAAAGTATAAATTTGATGCCTCTATCTATGTTCAATACACCTGGCTTGGGGATTTTATTATTACCTATTGATTTTATTATACTTGACTATGAAGATGATGACAGGGTGCCAATCTTATTGGGATGTCCATTCTTAACAACTGGGGGAGCTTTGATTGATGTGAGGGAAGGAAACTTGAAATTAAGGGTGAATGATGATGAGGTCACTTTTAGAGTGTACAAAGCCCTCAAAACATCATTACACCACCAAGATTTATGTATGATCATAGTGGTACAATAAGGTAAGTTTAGGTTGGAGAAGTGTGAGCTTGAAATTGTATGGACTGCAGAACTTACTATTGAATGGCCTAAAAGGCAAATAGAGAAAGTGTACAAGCTGCAAAGGAAACCTAAGCCTATGGTAGAAAATATTGAATGTGATCTTGAGGTTTATTTGAAGTTTAGAATGAGGGAAAATCTTGATAGTGACCCCTTAAGAATTAAGAAAAGAAGAAAGCTGAACCCGAGAGGAAGAAAGTGAGGAAGGGAATCCTGAAGTAGTTGTGACCTGTGTCGTGCCGCGATGTTAAATCAGGCACTTCTTGGGAGGCAAACCAAGTTGTAATAAAGTTATTTTTTATTTATTTTTATAGTATAACCTTTGTTTTGTTTTTGCTTTGTTAGTTTTGTAGATGAGGGGAAGTCTGAGTACCCAAAATCTAAGCTAAGAAGCATGGTGAAAGCATAAGTGTAGGGTACTCTGGCCCTTATGATGGAAATTATGGAGAGTGAAATGTTGTAGCTAGGACTAGATGCCTCTGGGAGTATTTTTAACCCTTGTTTTAATTTTGATTTATGCATTGGGGACATAACATCATTTCAAGTGTGGGGTAGGAATCTTTCGATTTGTTTAGGGTGAAGTGCACTATATGATTATTTTGCAATTTTATTTTGTCTAAATCTATAAACACAAAAAAGATTTTTTGTTTTTCGCTTTTTAGTCTTTTAGTAGAAGCACACTTCACCCACCCCTTGATTTTTTTTTCGATTCATTTTCAAGGGGGAGCCCTTTGAATCCAATATCGTTTTTCATTTTTAGAAGTAAATTTAAATTTTTTTTAGTCATAGTTAGGGGCTTTTCCCAACGATGGATGTATAACAACCTTCTTGAGGGAAAATTAGTCATTAGGAATAAACAAAATCTTTCACTAACTGGATACTAGATGCTCTTGTTAGGCTATACATGACTGATTGATTGTCACGCCTCAAATTCCAACGGGGCAGACTGGAACCCGAAGCCGTTAAGGCCCGAGAGAACCAATCTTCATTCATATACACTCATACACATGTCACTCAATAACCATCACCATCACTTATAGACATAAGTTGTCAATTGCGGAAGTCGTGGAAAATATATGATAAATATGAAACTTGGCCGTTAGGGCCACCAAGTCAAAATGGACATACATTCTTTAATTCATCTTACCCCGTACGTCTACAAAGCCTCTAACAGATACATATACATAACCAACCTAAAGTCGAGACAAGTCCCCGCTTTATACAACATTTACACTACCAAAACAAATGTACACATGTGACTCGGAAAGCCCCAAACCAACTGGAGCTCACCAATGATCTGCAAATGACCCGCAACCTACTGTGGAGGTCTACTAGTACCTATGCCTGCAGAAATTAAGGTAAGTCCCCTAAGGGACGTTAATACGAAGAATGTACTGAGTATGTAAGGCTATATGAAACTGCATAACACATAAGAACATCAATGGAATCAAATTTAAGAAAATATTCAATATGGATAAACCATTGTTCTGTATGTGAGAAACTCTGTACATTACATTCTTTACTTCTTTTGCCTTTACGTTCATTCATATTTATCATTTTACCCATGCTAGGCTTTTCTGTCGCCCCTGGGATGAGATTAACCCATGCTAGGTATTTTAACCCCTGGGATGTGATTAACCCATGCTAGGCTTTTCTGTCGCCCCTTGGATGTTACTGTGATAACCCACGCTAGGCTTTTATGTCGCCCCTGGGAAGTTACTGTGATAACCTATGCTAGGCTTTTATGTCGCCCTTGGGATTTTACTCAAGAATACTCAAACAATTATACATTACTTCATTCTTTCATTATAAGAGTGATACATTACTTTCGTTCTTTTGTTATAAGATCGACACATTGGTGGTTGGAACATTATTGGAACTTTGAAATATTAGTCAATGAACATGAGACATGTGAATCACAATTGGTCCTGTGAGTAATACTATATAACAATACCTTTGGATATTTCGGAATGGAACAGGTACAATTTCAATGTGGACAATATGTGTTGCAGAAGGATACGGAAAGAGTAACCTTACATACCTTATCTTCCCAATATGAATACACAGTCCTATATGTGAATACAATAGTCCAGCTCCTTCCTTACGTTTCACTCTACAACACAAGTACATAACAGAGCTCACGTTAACAACCAACTACCTTACAAGTGCATAAGACGGCAACAAGTTACATAATTGCCCTATAACGTCATTGCACCCTTTACAATACACTTCACGGCATTGTCATACCAACAGTACCACAACATGCTACACATTGACCAAAACATCATAAACCAATAGCATTTCACACCAAGTTTATCCTTTACGCCTCCTCATTAACACTACGTCACAATTACTCTATCAAGTCACCTCAATACGTTTCATAACAACATATCAACAACAATCCCACAATTTATACTCATATAAAAATAACAATTTAAGGAACATAACCACATCATACATGTTGATATTTTATCCACACCATTCACTTCCATCAAAACCTCAAGTCTCCTTTCAAGTTCAAGTCACATAGATGACACATCCTTTAGCAAAAAGGCAAAAAAGCACTACTCAACCCTTTTAGACATAAACATCATGACCTACACAATCTCTCATGCATATAATATATTAAACCATAAGATTAAACACTTACCCAAGCTTGCAAAATGATGATCTTGTCCAAAGAGATGGTATAGGGTTTGAGAGCTAAAAGGAAAATCTTGGAAATGTCTAGAATGGAATGTGTGTTTATGTGAGTAAAAATATGATTTTCCTTGTCTTATATAGCCCCTCAAGTCATCCTTAGCCAAACATTAATTGATATGCTTACTTGGTCAATGATATAACCATGCATTTTAACTTTATTTTGGGCCTCAAATTGAGCCCATTAACACATGTTAACTTAGCCCACAAAATTCAATGCATGATCCACCAATTATATCATGTTTAAATAATTCCATAAATTTTACGACAATATTCAACTCACGATATTCATGTTCGTAGCCTCAATCTCAAGAATAAGCAATTTTAGTCACTCATGGCTTAATTGAACATAATTTGAAAAAATAATTATGAAGAAGAATTAACCCCAACTTGGATGCCAAACTCGCTCAAGAGTAGTCCTAATACGATGGAATAATGATACCATAACCCAAGAGTCCTTTTTATAGACCAATAATCGGAGAAGAAATTTGGCAAATAACACCCCGGCACGCCCCTGGGCGCGCCTGGGACTTAGCTGAATTTCAGCTCCTGAAAAGGTGGGCATGAGAGGCCTGGCATGCCGCCTGGCTCACCCTTATGCTGTCCAGGCCATAAAAATTTCGGCCAGAAGCGGCCCAGTATGCCTCCTGGCACCAAATTTTTGATTTTCTTCCTTTCTTCGACTTTTCTTTGCAAACATAAACACACTATCAAATATCCTATCAAAACACTACCAAATACGTACTTATTTCTCTCAAAACTAATGTAAACATGGTTCAAAGTTGGCAAGTAGGGTCGGAAATGTACGGGGTGTTACATTGATGCAAGTTGGTTTTGGATTTAAAAGCATGTTGTGAAAATTAAATGACTTTGGTTGAGACACCTAGGCTCTTTTATTTGACTCTTGTATGATTATGGCTTAAATTTGAACTCTTGTGTTTTCTTGATTGAGAGTCTGTATGGATCCATCTTGATTTAAACATGTGCCATGAGTGTTAGATAATTGTGATATTACATGCTTTCTTATTAATGTCTAGCACTTTCCCGGTGTGTTTGCAAAGAGAAATGAAGAATGTTGAGTTTAGGCGATGATATAGGCATTTGTTTGATTAGACATGTTTTTATCCTCTATTTGAACTACCCTAAAGGACGATCCTAGTTATCCCCCTTGAGCCTTTAGCCTATTCTTTGGTAACCACATATGAAGCTTATTCCTTTTCTTTCAATTGACCTGTAATTTGGTCCAAACTCCTAAGCGCTTTAATTGAAAAAGAGAAGTTATAAGGAGGGAGAATTTAAGAAAGTGAAATAGTTGAGTTGGGAATCTTGTAGAAAATACTAAGGGTGCAAGTGAAAGTTCACATGTTATTGGTGGGGAGTAGAAAAAGAAAAAAAAATGAAAAAGTGTGATTAAATACTCCTTACTAGTGTATGTGAAATTACTTAAAGAAAGGGAAAATAAAGAAAGTGTTTGGGTGAGAAGAGCAGAGAAAGAAAGTAAGTTGATTAAAGAAGATGTTTAATGAAAATTGTGATGTATTAAAGCGCTTAGGGAAGATAGTCACTATTGCTGGCCAGAATAGTTCCTACTCATCCCCTAGCTTACATTACAACCCGTAAGTCCTACTTAATCTTAAACTTTGATGTTCTTATATTAGTGTAGTGGCACACTAAGGGAAAGCTTATGTTTCATCGTACGTGCATGTGAAATTCTTTGTGAGAGTGAGCAAAAATTTATTTTTGTACCCATTCTTGTAATGAATTGCATATTTATGAATACATATAGGTAACTCTCTTCTTGTGAGGGTACATGGTTGATGAAAGATAGGTGACATATTGAATCTCTTGATTGGATAACTTGCATGAGTTTTCTAATATTGTAGAGTCAGTTCTTGAGGCTAGGAGATTTTGAAGTAGTTGTTCATGAATTTTAAGATGATGAATAGAGCATGCTAGATAAAAACTTGTTATCTATGTTAGTCATTGTTTCCTTAGCTTGAGTGATCTTGTGTTGATTGGTGACATTGACGACCTCTGTGTGGCATGGGATATAAAGAGTTGTCTGAGAAAAAATAAGGTTTTAAGTGTAGGGTGGTGATCTTGGGGGCGTATTATTTGTCCAAGTGTCATTTTATACTCATAAGATAGCTTAGTTCTAGAGTTAATTCGATTATACTCTCATGTATTTTGGTTAATTTGTGTCCATGAACTAATATATGTGATTAGATTTTGTGTAGGATAAAATTGATAAAAGATCAAACTTAAGTAAAGATAATGTATCTAAGCTTAAAGAAAGATGCTACGGATTTGCTTATGTGATAATCCTCAAGCTAAATATTGTGCATTTGAAGTCAAAAGCTTAACAAGAATGAGATGTGATGCATTCAAAGCTATGGCAAGGGGATAAGGATTTATTTTGAGAGAGTTTAGATTGCAAAAATAGTGGCTATCCACGATATTAGAGTGCCATAGAGTCAAGGAGTAGAAGAAATGAAGTTGGAATGAGTTGAGGTAGTTGGACAGTGCACCGTTGATATAAAGGCATGGTACGCCAGTTGGTCTCCAAGATAAGAGCGTGTCATGCCACTGAGTCTCCACAATAAGGCCGTGCCATGGAGCATAGGCTCCGCGATATTGAAGTGGCACGGACCTTGGGCTTTTCAGCTACAAATCATCCTACACTATAAATAAGACACTTAGCTTTAATTCTAATGATTATTGGACGACTTGGGAGGACTTTGGAGATGAGAAAACACGAAAGGGTCTTCTCTTAGTTCTTATTCTACTCTTTTTCATTACTTGTTTTTTGTATGAACTACATCAATTTTATAATTTCTAATTAGAGTAAAAGTGGATATAAACCCTAGTTTTGGGGTTGAGACTACGAATGTGATTGTATAGCATTATTCTTAGTTGGTTTAGATTTTTTTATCAAGTATTGGTTTTTCTTACATTCTTGCTTTCATTATTTTAAAGATTAGCTACCTTTGAAATAAATATTTGAGCCCAAAGTAAACGGACCAAGGGAAGCAGAGGGATAGAATGAAGAATGTAGGGAATGAGATCTCATCTTTAGTAATTAAGGGCTTGATTTGTGATTAGGATAGGAATACACCTAATTCGCCTCATTTGGTTGCTATATGAGAAGAAATATAAATGCATTTGAATTAGATCCTCACATCCCCACTCAATGATGTAGTTGTGAGGCTAGTTTAGATAGACGATTTGAGGATGACCATTCTCGAATCATGTTATTAACCCCATGAATTGATAACCAAGATAGATGATTAAACCAGTGAGAGAGAATCACTATACATAATTGTGAATTATGCCTTGACCTTGGAACCCTCCTTAATATTATCTATACCCCACTTCATTATGTCTTTGCCTTTATTGTTTTGTTAGAAATATTTACAAAACCAACCTATACGTGGTCACAAATTGCACTTGTTTAACCTTAAAGTATCACTTGAATTGGATATTTGCTGAGTACCAAGTCCCTATGGGTTGACATCCTACTTGAAAGGGTCACTTTATTACTTGTAGGACCGCATACACTTGCGTGTGTATTTAGACAGAACAACAAGTAGGTGCATCACCTACTTAAGGTATATGGACAAAGTTAAAAGGGTCAAGTAGGTACTTTGACTAATGGACCAGATTGAGGCCCATATTAAGTGACCAATTTGTGGCCTATATTAAGTGAAATGAAAATGAGAAGAATGAGCGGCCCCATGGCCCAATCTGTCCAAGCCTACAAGAATAATTAAAATGGCCAAGTAGGTGCATCACCTACTTAAATTTGTGGCCCAAACTAAAGACAAATGGTGGTTGCAAATTAGCTACAAGAGAGGTGACAAAAGAGAGCCTATTAAGGACAAAAATCTGATACTAAAATTTCATATCCTCTCATCCAAATTTTAAGCCCTTCAAGCTGATACATTTCTATCTCTCAAGATAGAACAGCTTCCCAAACATTCCCATTATGGTTCTAAGTGTTTTAACTTGTTTCTTTCAAAGCAGCAACAGGATCACCTTCCCCCCTCCTTAGCTTCATATATAATGGAGAGTTCATCAATAAGAGTGAAGTGGATAGAGTTATAGGTTTTAGTAGTGGAGGTGCAATTACTCTCTTCCTAAGATTAAGGATCACCTTCTCCCCTCCAATAGTTCTTATTGGTTCCTTTGCATGGAAAGGGGCTAGAACACTCTCTCTTGTTATACTATTATGGTAAATCTATTAGCTTGGGCAAACCTAACTTGTTGATCCAAAGTGGCTATTCCTCACAGGCTAAAAAATCACGAGATGAGTTCTCATGTACTTGAAATTATGTATAATTGACAATGTGTATAAGGTCATTGTTTATGATGCCCTTAAACTTCATTTGTTGATTTGCCTATTGGAATATCTAGTTTAATTGTGTATCCCAGCCTATAAAAATACACAACCAACTCTATACCATACTACTACAGATGATTTGTAGGGTGCTTCTCCTACCCTTGTCCCAATGTTTGGCTATACTCAGAAAGATGCCCAATTCTAATGGCCAAAATACTTGTGAGAAAATTTTTCAAGACCTAAAAGACAACATGGGAAATCAATTACATATGTTTCAAGGTGAATAAAGAAACATGAGCAGAACTACACCACCTGTGAGTTAGAACTAGAGGTAGTATGCTTGCACTTAAGATATGACAGAGTAGTTCCAGGGGATGTCTCTAGTTTTTAAAGGTTCTGGTCACTTATACATTTGTACATGCTAAATTTTCTATTTGTACGCCATGTGCCCTTTGTTGATTACTATCACACTTGTTATATATGTCATAGAGCACTTGAATATAGGTGTTAGCTGCTTCATAAAACTCTCACTTATGAGCATATGTTTAATAGGACCTTGCTCTATTTCACCAATTACTTACCACATATCACTTGTTAATATTATAAATGCATCATAGATTAATGGATCATATTCTACATATTATAATTACTTGATAATAGGTTATACGTACCACAAGTCACTTGTCTACATGTTATATGCTTCATAGACCATTTGCCTATATCTCACATGCCTCATAGCCTACTTGTTTAAGCATTATAGGCCCCATAGTTTATTTGTCAATGTATCATACACTCACTTGTTCATATTTCATAAAATATACTTATTCATATGTTAGTCCACTTATGCATGTGATATGCTCTGCCTGCCCACATGATGCATATTTCATATCCACTTTTTTATATGATTATGTATATAGTCTACTTGCTTACATGTTATATGTTTTTGTAGCCTTAGTTCTTATATGTTATATGCTTATCTAGTCTATTTTCTCAACATGTTTTACAGTTCACTTGCTTATATACTAATATTTTGTAATTCATCTTCAGATATGCTATATGTCCTATAGTTCATTTTATTACATGCTACCTAGTTCACATTCTCATATATTAAAGGTTGTTACAACTGACTTGTATATAGATCATATGTCCCAATGTAACCTCCGTTAGAGCATTATAAAGAAGTCAGAGTGTTGAAAAGGCACTTGAAAAGCTGAGGACTCCATTAATTCAAAGTATCCATATTTTTTCCAAGAAGCTGTAAGAGGTTCTTATATTATGTATTTTCTTACACAATTATAAATTCCACATGCACCTATTCACTTGTTCATAAGTTCGTAGTTCATTAGTTCACTTGTTATCTTGTTCAAGCGTCAAATGTTCAGATATATAGTTCATAGTTGTGATTCTCAAATTCCAAGTGTTTCACCTTAGGCCAGTGTATAAAAAGGAGAGAAAGGTAAGCTATTCTACACATAATTATTTCACTTAATCATATGAGGCGAAGAGGATCCTTACTCATCATTTGATTATTTCATGTGCTACACTTACTAAAATGCCCTACGAGGCTTGTCTATACATACTTCTGGTCAGTTGACACCTTTTGGATAGTCCTATTTGCAAAGGAAACTCTGACCTTGTTTTTTAGCAACACCTCTCATTCAAGGATGAATGATCCAAAGGGGGGATGGTGTAACACCTCGTACCTTCCAACACATGACGACTAAGTGAACTTGACAAAAATATTTGAGCTCGATATAGTAAAAGGTGGTTTTAAAGTGTAAAGTGTCCAAGTATATATTTGTGTTAAGTTGAAGTAAAGGGATTAAGTTTTGGAATATAGAATTAAATAAGTAAGGTCCTTGCTTGACTTAATTAAGCTAGTAGGTGACAAGTATGTGCATCACCTACTTAAGGTATATGGACAAAGTTAAAAGGGCCAAGTAGGTACTTTGACTAATGGACCAGATTGAGGCCCATATTAAGTGACCAATTTGTGGACCATATTAAGTGAAATGAAAATGAGAAGAATGGGCGGCCCCATGGCCCAATCTGTCCAAGCCTACAAGAATAATTAAAATGGCCAAGTAGGTGCATCACCTACTTAAATTTATTGCCCAAACTAAAGACAAATGGTGGTTACAAATTAGCTACAAGAGAGGTGGCAAAAGAGAGCCTATTAAGGACAAAAATCTGATACTAAAATTTCATTTCCTCTCATCAAAATTTTAAGCCCTTCAAGCTGATATATTTCTATCTCTTAAGATAGAACAGCTGCCCAAACATTCCCATTATGGTTCTAAGTGTTTTAACTTGTTTCTTTCAAAGCAGCCACAGGATCACCTTCTCCCCTCTTTAGCTTCATATATAATGGAGAGTTCATCAAGAAGAGTGAAGTGGATAGAGTTATAGGTGTTAGTAGTGGAGGTGCAATTAATATTTTCCTAACATTAAGGTAAGGTTTTCATGTTATAAGCTTGGCTTCTTTTCTATATTTTCACGTGATGCTTGTGCTACCTTTCCTCTCCTATATTAGTGGATTGGAACAACGATTGAAAGCCATGAGTTCAAGTCTTGTGGTTATGTTGGGATGTTGGGGGTTGTATTATGGAATTGAGAAGTTTGGGAGGTTGTGGCTTAATTTAAAAAAATGATTGGTCAATGTTATTAAAGGGCAGAAATGAAGGGTGTGATGATACACCATTTTGATTGAAAATTAAGTAAACTTGCTACCCATCCCATATTGGGTAATGCTATATATATGTTATGAATCCTAGGGAGTGTCGTGAAACCTCTTGGTAAGGTTATTTCGTATAAATAACTATAGTGGGCAGAATGTGTAAAAGAGCACCCCTAGTTAGCATGATTACTGGCTTGCTGCCCGGCTACTGTTACGATGAATTAAAACGTCCCAAGTTGGTTGGTTAGCTGCTAATATTTATCCTTATTACTTGAAATTTTTTGTAGATGAAGATTATCATATTAAAGGATATATTGGCACTTCATAAGTTCTACAAATTGGGAATTGAGGTATGTAAAGCCATTCGATTCCATATTCTTTGGCATATTCTTTTGCATGAAATCTTATTCTTGTTTTTCTACCAAAAAGGTGAGATTTCTAAGTGATCTCCATGGCAATTGATACATACTGATGGTGTACAATCTCCAATGTAGTTAATGATCTTCTTTCTATGTCCCATAGTTTCACAAATGGGCCAAAGTGCTTCTATTTCTGTTCATTATCCTATGCCACTGTGCTTATACTTCTAAGTACTAGTAGGGAAAAGGTAATCTAAACAACAAGTTTCATGAGTTATCATATTAATTCAAATGAGGTTCATTGAGTCAATTAGATCCTACATTACACATGTAAAGAGTGTTTATATATCAGAAACTCATTATGTCCATTATACATTATATATGTCCTAAGGTGGAATGTACACTTGTACCTTATTTTAGATCTATCATGAGCTTCATTAGTTCATATCTATATGCACCCTTTCATTTGACATCATCTACTAAGTGTTTAGCTATCATATCATCTTATATAGTCCTTACCTTTCTATTTGAGGAGTTACACATCTCCATTTGAGATACACGTATGCCCCCATTTGAAATGTCTAAATGTGTTTTAAATGAACCATGTGTTAAGTAGAATTACTTTCTCACTTGTTATACAACTTAACGACTCATTTGCTATATGCCCTAATGACCTTACTTGTCACATGCCTTTATCACTCATTTCTGTATATGCTTTATGCCCAATGTAGTTCATTGAGTCATACAAGTTCCTAAGCATCATGTTTATGTTACATTTGTTTCCTATATCATTGTTACTGCCCAAAATATATTGTTCATGTCACGTCCCAAGTGGTCATGATTGGCACCACCCTAACACTATGGCGGGAGAACCATCTAACCTAACCCATACCAACTAAGTATAGCCACTTCACAAGTTATTTTCATCAATCCTTATTATGAAGTCACTAACCACAATAATGATCAACCACATAAAATTCAATACTTCATCAATTTTCATAAACTAAAGAATAGAGTGTGGAATTTCTCTATTTATTACAACCCCGGGATCTAAAGCCACCGTACAAAAATATCTAAGAGTGTCCAAAATTGTATCTAGTAGATTATCCAAAAAATGTAAAAAATAAGAGCATGTCTTAGTCCTAAAATAAGGGACATGAAAAAAATCTCGGAGACTCAATGGATGCCCGGTCATGGTGCTCATTCTTGAATCGAAGTCTGCAAATGCTGGCTAGAGTGAGGTCTTATCTTAAATGCTGGAACACACTCTCTATTCAATAAAAAGAAGAGCACAAATAGCATTAGTATATCAACTAAGTACTGGTAGGCATCATAGGCTGACCCAACTCAACACTATACAAATAAGCAAATCAAATATAAGTAGAAACCATCAAGACAGAACTCATAATCAAGGACAACTAACCACAAATATGACACTTCACTTCAGAAAGAATACAAGCTCACAATTACACATTTTACACTTAGTCATATTCATAAACAAGGTTCATCACCACATATAAGTATAAATGTACATTCAAATGCATATGATGAATGTATGTATGCAAGATGTACATATCATCCCTTTCTCATCTTAATATCATCATCATATATCATTTTATCATTATCAACATTATCATCATCATGATCTCAATATCATCATAAATATCATCAACTCATCCCCACAACATCATAATATTCACCATCAACATCAATAAAAATGCAAATACAATCAATAATCACAAGTAGTGCCCAAAAGCAATTGCAAACACTTAATTTACATATAAGCACAAAGTCAAGCGAGTCTTTTTGCTACAAATAAACCATAGCCTACCTCAATTCCCTGCTCGAATAACTTTAAGGCCACACGTTTGCCTTTCCTCTCTCTTTCAATCCGTTCTTGATCTATAAACAACAAGTTTACAACACCCATTTAATAATTTTCCTTTCCCAACAATTATAAACCTATAATTATCTAATTAAACTATGAACTTGCCCTAATTCATTATCTTACGGTTTTTTACCCTTCAAACATCATGAATTCTACATATTTTAGCTTAAGCAACAATAATTCTACTCAATCAAGCATTTTCTAACACCCTAGCATCATTGCCAACTGATTTTAATCAAATTTCCATAAATTTCCTTTCAGTTCAGAAACTAGGGATAAATCCCAAATTCCATCATTAATAAATTTCTAGCAATTTCTAAGAATTTAAGGGAGGAGTTCAAGTTCAGAATTTAAAGAAACCTTCCCTCCAACATGACATCATGAACTAATCCTTTCACGGTAATCTCTATAATCGAAGTTCTATTAACTCTTTTTATGTTCCAGAAGTTGCAAAGACTTTCCAAACTAGTCCTCTGTCACAAAATCAAATCAAATAAACCTATCAACTCCTAATTTACTACCAAATTTCCTTAGAACACCACACCCTCAAAATTTGCCTAAGCTTAGGCCAGCCCTGAATTTTTAAAAATTTGTCTAAAGAAAAGAGTAAACGAAGTTTCTACTTTTTATTTCAGCATAACGACAATTTGGGTAGTTATATTAGATACTAATTTACCACTCGTTCATCCTCAAATGACAACTAGACCAAAATGATATAATAAAAAAAGTAATTACCTGAATCCATGAACAAATATGGATATTGCTTACGCATATCCGCCTCCGTATTCTAAGTTGCTTCCTTAATCGAATGATTTTTCTAGTGAACTTTCACAGACAGGATGACCCTGGTTCTCAGCTTCCTCACATCCCTATCAAATATAGCAATTGGCTCCTCTTCGTAAGTGAGCTTGTTGTCAAATGGTTTGGAGTCCCAACGAATGATGTAATCCCCATCACTATGGTACTTCTTAAGCATGGACGTGGAACATCGAGTGAACTCCAGACAAACTAGGAGGTAGGGACAACTTATAAGCTACTGACCCTACTCCATTCAAAATCTCAAAGGGTTTGATATTCCTTGGACTCAACTTGCCCTTTTTACCGAAACACATCACCTCCTTCATGGGTGACACTTTCAACAGTACTTTCTCACCATTCTCAAACTTTACATCTCTTACCTTATTATCCGTATATTTATTCTGTCGACTTTGAGTTGCTACCAACTTTGCCTGAATAAACCCTACTTTTTCTATTAAATCTTTGATCATATCTGTGCCCCAAGGCCTCATCTCGATTGCATCAAACCATCCGATTGGTGCCCTACATGTTTTACCAGAAAAGGCTTCAAAAGGAGCCATGTCAATGCCGGAGTGGTAGCTATTGTTATATGCAAGCTCAAGCAAAGGTAAGTACTTGTAACGACAAAAATCCATCATTATTAGGAAATACATCGATATTAGTGTAGAGTTCAAAAATTACTGGGATGTTATTTGAAATTTTACATGGGACCACAAGTATTTAACATTTGGCAACTTAAACATTTGGTTCGGGCTGATGTCAGTGCGCTATAGCAGAGAGCCTGCCTCTATAGCGGGGTGATGCAGTCCAAAATCCCACTTAAGTGGGATTTATTTCCCTTCTTTATTTTGGATAAAAAAAATAATGTGGGAGGCTCTAAAAACACTAAGGACTGTCTCCCATGTCTTGAAGTCATGTAGAGAAGGAGAAAGGGGTGCAGATGAGTGAAAACCCATGGATTTTTGAGAATTAGCGCATCCGTGATCTTGACTTTAGGCTAGAATTGCATTAATTCATCCTTCCTACAGCTGGTTGACATCCAGGTAAGCTAAGGTTAATTGAGTAGTATAGACTCTTGTTAGAAAGCATGGATGTAACACAGATGGATGGGAGATTCTAGGTTTTATGCCTTTGGGCATGGAGTTGGGATGGATAAAATCGGCTAGAGATCAGGTAGCATATGATTAGTGGCTGTTTATAAATCCTTTATCATGTTATGATGTGTGTATATAAATTGATGATTTTCCACCATAGACTCGTATTTGGGGTAGCGGAAAGAATGAGTCTCCGATTGCTACTTAATCTTAAGGAAAAGGGGCGTAATAAGTAGGGTGTGGCTGAGTTTTCAAACAACAAGGGTGGTAATACTTATTGTAGTTTTCGAGCCATAGTATGAGGATGAATTCTTGTGATTAGGGTTCTACCGTTAGTATAGGTGATGGTATTATTGTTTAATCCCACTTGTATTATATATGCATGTTTTCTGCTTGCTAGTGTAGCTGGTTGGTGCCTTTTGTTGGTGTGGTCTATGCAATGATGTTACTTGCTTATTGATTTGACATTTCTTATTTTATAAAATATGAAATGTTTTGGTATTTGGGATATTCTCATGGATTATTGGTGAAATAAAGTTTGCAGACACTTATGTCTGGGCTTTAGTCCATGGACAAAATTTGTCACCTGCAGGTCATGTATAGAGGGTAGATGCATCCCCTATAGCGTGTATGTATGAGGGTCAAGTGAGTTTGACAATTCTATGAGTGGATCGGGAAATAAATTTATGTGCTATACATGTATGGGATCGTTGTGTGGTCTGATTGCTTGTCATATATTTTTGGAAAATTATTAATAGAGTCATGGTATATTGACATTGATCATGGTATTAAGTATGATATTTAAACTAGTACTTATGGAATGAATTTCTATGTTGTATTAGAGTGCCCTGGATATCATGCTAACTTGGTGGTAAGGTGTTGGTTTGTTGGTATGATTTCCTAATATCCTTCTATTTCTTCTTATGCTAATTGCGTGTTGGTTTCGAATCTGGATTAACTTGTTGTACTCTAATTTAGTTAAGGGTGGTCAGTCTATCGTTTAATTCTAACTTCTTATTTATCTTGACTCATTATATTGCAACGGGTAGCAGAATGGCCAAGGAAGTTGGGGGTTGGGTAAGGAATCCTATGCTAGAAGGATATGGAGAAGACCATATATGGGTTAAGGATTAACTCCTATCTATTATTTGGGGCCGAAAGGACAGGTTACATGTCCGGTCGGGTCATCTCCAGGCATGTTATGCGACTTACTAAATTTAAGGATTCATGCCTAGGTTTTTCCCCGTCGTAGTTGTATTTCAAAGTTGGGGTATTCCCTAGTGTGAGATCAAGCTTAGTGATTCGGAGTGGTAGAGTTGTAAGGGGAGGTGTTGCACCTTGAAGTTCATGACTAGAGTTTAATAATGGGAATGTGGTAGTCCTAAGGGTTCAGAAATATGAGTAAAAGAATACATGTTTTATTTTAAATATCTATGTTATATTTATGTAATCCAATTCGGGTCAACTAATGAGGCTTACTAGTACGTTTGGTTTTACTGATGTTGCTCTTGCTATTTTCTTTTTGGTGTTTAGTCTTTTACAGGATTCAGTGTTGGTTTCTTGACTAATGTGGTAGCAATCATTCAATAGCTCCCACTCTCTCATTCATGGTTGATGTTGTGTCTTGGCTATTTCCTCTTTAGCAGCTCTTGTACCTATTTAGACTAGGTCCTAGGGTAGTTCTATTTTTGGATTTTCCTTTATTTAGAACTGTTGTAATAAAACTTGGTTATTTCCAATGATTAAAGACTTTTGTATGTATGTTGGCTGGCTGGTAAGGGGTTCTCCTAACTAGGTGGTTTAGAATAGGTGCCCTCACTATTCGGTAAATTAGGTCGTGAAAATTTGGTATCAGAGCCTAAGTTACTAGTCTCCAGTACAAGAGAAAATGTCGAGTAGAGTCCTCCGGATTGGTGTGTTGATGTCTATATCTAATCTTCAGGAAGTTATGGGGCATTATAGGAAACTATTTCACTTTCTTCTTTCCTCTCATACGATTGTTTAGTTATTGTATAGGTTGAGTCCAATTGGTATCTGTTGCGACCCAGCTATACACGCAAGTGTATGTGATCGTTCAAGTAATATAATGGCTCCTTTAAAAGAGTCAGATATAGAACCCAAGGGATTTCGTAAATAGAAGTCAATTTTAGATGTCAAACAGTAATTAAAAACTAGTGTTGTGAAAAGAAAGAGGGATTTGTTACTAAAAATTAAATGATTACGGACTATAAACTACTATCTTCGCTACCGTAACTTTAGTTTCGCAAATATGGTTTAAAAGTCAATAAAAAGTAAATTCCCAGGGTCAAGGCACACCGAACGTTATCTCTTGAGCATAAATGTTACTGATTCAAGCAATTTGAGTCGTTTATCTTGGTTATTGATCACGAGGTTAGTGTTACAATTATATTCGTCTCAAAACTATAACCTTCTACTAGAAATTGGAAACCTAACTACATCATTGAGCGGTGATAGGTTTAATCAATTCTAATTCCTTTAAGCTATCTTCTCGTAATTGAACAAGCACGGCGGATTAGGTACCTCTCGGTCCTAACCGCATATCAATCTCTTGGAATCCCTTCCTCGAGTAAAGATCACTCTTCTTATATTTCGCGTTCTATCTCTTAGTTTCTCTCTCGAGCTTACCTCAAGATAGGGGATTTATTTCAATGGTGATCAAACATTAAAATAGTAAAATTAAGAATATAAGAATAACTAATAAATGATAAACTTCAGCCAAAAACCAGTAAAACTTAACTCAAGAGATTCATGTTCATAGCCCCAACCCCAAGAATGAGGGATTTTAGCCACTCATAACTTGACTTAACATCATAAATTGATAAAAAAAAACATAAAAAGAAATAAAAAATAAAAAGAAAAAGAATGAAACCTAATTTCAATGCCAAAAAATGCCCAAAGTAGTCTAATGATGATGGAATAATGATACAATAACCCAAAAGCCCTCTTTATAGACAAAAACTCGGGGCAAAAATTTGCTAAAAGCGGCCCGGCACGCCCTTGGGCGCGCCGCTTTGCTGTCCACTTGGGTAAAATTTTTGTCCAAAGCGGCCCGGCACGCTGCCTGGCACGCCTGGCACTTAGATTCTGATTTTCTTCCTTTCTTCGAATTTTCTTTGCGGATTTGGTTGGATTCTTCAAGTTCAAATCCTTGGCTTGCCTCTTATCTTCAATATCCTTCGCTCGTAGCTCCTCCAAGCCTCGCTTTCCATGCCAAAAATGCTCCAAATAGTCACAAATTTCACCTACAAGGGTCTAATCACATTTGTTAGCACAATATCAAATATTTCATCAAAACAATACAAATTACATACTTATTGCTCTCAAAACTAAGGTCAACATGGGTCAAAGTTAGCAATAAAGCATATAAATACGCCTTAGATCAGTATCTCGTGATTCCAATTGGTATCTCAACTAAGCAAGTGGATGTCACTTGACTCCGTTTAAAAGGATATAAGTGATGCGAATTGGAACTGGGAAAGTTTCAATTGGTATCAGGCCCTCCGATCCATGTAATTATATTAGACGACCCACTTGGGGTCATCACATGCATAGTTAGGTGTTGTGTTATTAAGGCATAGGCAAGTGATGTTTGATTTTGAATTTTCCTAATGTTATATGTGGTGATTGTAGTTGCTTGAGTCTATGCTATGTGAATGCTGTGAATTGTTATGTGTTGTGTGGTGGTAGGTAAATTTTAGACTGTGATTGTACTGTTGGTTGATAGTGTTATAAGAGTTTAAAACTGGTGCCTAAGGGTAAGGAACCGAGGGGCTTATGCAAAAGTCATACCTATTTGAGATAGGGGAGAAGGTGTCATTTTACGGAATCTAACTTGTTGTTGTTTTTGTACACCAGGAAACCTATGCTAAGCCTAGTTAAACACATAGAATTTGTGTGGTTGTTCATTGTTGACAAGGTTAATTTCATGATATGAAAAACAAGGTTTGGAATTAGCAATAGCGGGGTTAGTTTATAAGGGATTGTCTCATGTATTTGTGATTTTTTGAAACATTATGTGTTATAATGCAAGGTTATGGTCAATTTGTAATTGGTTTAAACTCATTTCAAGGGAAATCAACAAGTTCTCAGCACTTTTTGAGTTGCATTATGGGTATTAAGGAGCTAGGGAAGAGAACAGAGGGAAAATTTATTTAAAATCTAGGCAGCCCCTGTTTGGGTCGCCACAGCAGCGTGAAGCACCGTTATAGTGGTAATGCCATTTTAGCGAGAATTTCTCTACTATAGCGGTACCACTATGGTGGAAGGCACACCGCTATAGCGTCATAGGCGTGGTAGTAGCCCTGCCCTATTTTCCCCTGTTTTTTGACTTTTGTGTTTGCTTGATTATTTCGACATTCAGGGTGTGGGACATTGCATTAATATAAAAATCACATAAATACCATATAAGTAGGTTTATTATTTATTAATGCGGGAATAAAAATAACATCCATATGCAGAAAATAAAAGAGGGAAAGGTGAAATGTCTAGTACATACCCCAAACGGGGGCAACCCAAATAATCATAAAAACAAAAGAAGGGGGGAAAGGAACCAAATTGGATGCCCTATCAGTTGCAGGATGCTGGATAAGGGTCATTTCCTTCCGCATCACTCACGAAGGGAAACTTTCTCAAATCCTCCCGCTCCAGGTCGGGGAGCTCATGGTTGGATGTTACGTACCCGAACATCACCCTCACAGTCTTTCACATGTGGGCTAGAAGCCGATCCCGGGAGTGTCTCTTCTGCCTCTCCTCATTGAGCTCTCAATGAAGCACTGCGATATCCTAGGCAGTGGATGAGGCTATAGAACTGGAGGGGTACTGCTCTATATACCTCCTAACAGCAGCCTGGTATGACTCCAGCTGACTACTAGAGATCGGGGGATTGGACTCGGAGGGATAGGCATTGTCATCATTACCCTCGTCCTCCTCAGAGACCTTCTCCGCTGCTCTACTACTCTTTGTCCTATCGGCCCTCTTCTTCTTTATCTTCTGGGATGAGGTCGCTCTTACCAAGAAGGGGTGAAATGGAATGTCCATCTCTGCTATCGCATCATTGGGATTTTCCGACACCCCAACCCATCTGCACAACTCTTACACCAGCTCGGGAAGGAAGGGACCTTTCCTAGGGCCCTGATAGAAGTCCTTCCACTCCATCATAATCTGCTCCCCCACGTTCAGCCTAATGCCCCTAATAGAACAGGCCACCACCAAGGCCTGAGGATTGGTCACCTCAGTCGAGGGCTAGTATACTTGATCCCTGAACTCCTCTGAAATTAGAGTGTCCCTCAGCTACACCATGTTCATCTCCCAGGCCTTGGCTATGAAGTTGGCATTAGAGATGTGGGGTACCTCAAACACCTCATTAATTGTGCGAGAGTCATAGCCTCGCTCCAAGCAAATCCCCATTCGCCTGTAATCCTAAAATCGTTCTCGACAAGCCTCATTGGGAAATCTTTCATAGGTAGGGGCGTTAGCTTGATTTTCCACTATTTTATATGTTAACCTGCCAATTTTTTCAAAAGGAATTCATTAGAAATCATCATACGTCGAGTAAGGATCAAGCTATAAAACTTTAAGATTTCTAGTCTTAAACTGAGGGGTCACTGCCTGTGGCCTCCCGCTATAGCAGTATGTCTACCACTATAGTAGGAATATTTCCACTATAGCAACGAAGACTGCTATAGCGGTCTTCATCGTCCACAGCAGTCAAGGGGTGCAACAATGGCGCCCCTTTAACTCAAATTTTCCCATTTTCAAATTTTGGACTCAGATCAGTGTTCCAACAATGTCCTAGAACTAGTTTATACAAAAATTCATGCATGATAACTCCTAAATCATGCCCAAATTGCCATTTCAAACCCAAAAAGGACCCTTCAAATTCTTTTTTGTTTCAGGCCCATTTAGGCCGTAAACTTCGATTTTCTTACGTTCAGAATGCAATAGAGGCGTTGTAAATGTAAGAGAAGCAACCATATTTAAAAATTTTGACACTACCAAGCCCCAAAGATCAAATCTTGAAAATTCACTCTAACCCTTTATTTCAGCATTAATTCTAGCCTATGGCATGGCAATTTACGGCCAATAAAGTAATAAGGAGCAAGGGAGTCGAGTGTTTTCTATTTTCGATGATGAGAGTGAAGTGATCGGACGAGGGGAGAACTAATTTTGAATAGAGAAGGGAAAATGGGAAATGAACCCATTTCCCTCCTCTATATACTGCTTAGGATCGCTATAGCAGGGTGATGACTGGTATAACGGGGTCCCACCTCGGATTACTAAGATTTTAAGTTTCAATCCTTTAACACCCCATCCGATGTTCGTAGTTCGACTAGTTCTTGGTATTTTTGAACTTCGGAGGGTAATTCCTTGTTTGCATCATGCTCGTGTAGTCATGAAGGACCTTTTCCCAGATTGATCAATGACAGGGTCTTGATTTATGCAATTAGCAAATCGGGGTTTGGGCGGTTGTGTTTCGATAAAATCCATAGGGTATTTTGAATTAGGATCTAGGAAGCGGTAATTAGTGGCTTACGATCTCGTGGGGAGGGTGTTGAGTCCAAAAAGTATTTAGACTTAGACCATTCCTTCTTTTGATCATTCGGGGATGAACGATGGGTAAATTGGAATCTATTATAACGAACGAAATCTTTCGTTATTAGGAAACACCTTGATATTAGTGCGGAGTTTGGAAATTATTAGGATGTTATTTGAAAACTTACGTGGGACCATGAGTATTTAAAATTTGGGGACTTAAATATTTGGGTCGGGCTGACATCAGCCCGCTATAGTGGGATTTATTCCACTATAGCAGCATCTCTATAGCAGTGAGCCTGCTGCTATAACAGGGCGACGCAGTCCAGAATCCCACTTAAGAGGGATTTATTTTTCTTTTCTATTTTGGCTAAAATAAACAACGTGAGAGGCTCCAAAAACCCTAAGGGCTAGCTTCCATGTCTTGATCCATGGAGAGAAGGAGAAAAGGGTGTGGATGGGTGCAAACCCATAGATTTTTAAGGATTAGCGCATCCGTGATCTTGACTTCAGGCTAAAATTACATTAATTCATCCTTCCTACAGCTGGTTGACATCCAAGTAAGCTAAGGTTAATTGAGTAGCATAGACTCGGGTTAGAAAGCATGAATGTAATATAGATGGATGGGAGATTCCATGTTTTAGGCCTTCGGGCACGGAGTTGGGATGGATAAAATCAGCTAGAGTTTAGGTAGCGTATGATTAAGGGTTGTTTATATATCCTTTATCATGTTATCTTGTGTGTATGCTATAAATTGATGGTTTTGCACTATAGACTCGTATTTGGGGTAGCGAAGAGAACGAGTCTCCGATTGCTAGTTAATCTTAAGGGAAATAGGCTTAATAGGTAGAGTGTAGGTGAGTTTCCGAACAACTAGGGTGGTAATTCTCGTTGTAGTTGTTGGCCCGTAGTATAAGGATAGATTCTTGTGATTAGGGTCCTACTGGTAGTGTAGGTGATGGTATCATAGTTTAAGCCTACTTGTATTACATGTGGATGTTTCCTACTTGCTAGTGTAACCAATTGGTGCTTGTTGTTGGTGTGGTTTATGTAATGATGTTACTTGCTTATTGATTTGACTTGTCTTATTTTATAAAATGTGGAATTTTCTGGTATTTGGGATATTCTTATGGGTTATTGGTGAAATAAGATTGGCACACTTATGTCTGGGGTTTAGTACATAGACGGAATTTGTCCCATGAAGGTCATGTCTAGTGGGTGGATGCATCCCCCATAGCGTGTATGTACGAGGGTCTGGTGAGTTTGACGGTTTCATGAGTAGCCCGAAAATAGGGGTGTACAAAAACCAAATCGATAAAAATGCTATTGATTTATTGTTATTGGGTTAACGGTTTTTTATTGGTTTTCTAAAAACTTTTTTGGGGTTATTGGTTTGGTTTTGGTTTTATCTTATTGGGTTATTGGGTGAACCGATAACCCAATAAGAATATACTAAATTACTACTTTACCCCTACTTATATTATATATATATATATATATATATATATATTACTTATTATATATTTATTTTAATTTTTCTTTACTTATTATATTACCTATTCATTTACTTATTATATTACCTATTAATTCAATTTCCTGAAAACCTATTCATTCAATTCTCTTAAACCTTTTCAATTCCCTCTTTGGTAAACCTTTTCTATATGGTGGACTTCTTATTTTGTGGTATTTGGCACTGCAAGGCGTATGCCATGTTAGCCGCTACTATTTTTATTTTGTGAGCATTCTTATTGATGTCGTGTTAGTTGTTACTGTTACACAAAATCATTGTGCCAAATTGATATTTGTTTCATGCAAATTTTCTTATAGGTTAAACCAAAAATCAAACCGTTAAGGACAAAAAATTGATAAACCAAAAATCGATAAAAAATATCTTATTGGTTTGGTTATAGGTTTAACGTAATTAAAAACTAAAAACCAATAAACTGAACCGCTAATACATAAAACCAAATCGAACCAACCGATGCACACCCCTAATCAGGATATATTTATGTGTTGTATATGTTTGGGATCGTTGTGTGGTCCGGTTGCTTGTCATTATTTTGAAAAACTTATTAATGGAGTCATGGTATGTTGACATTGAACTTGTAATTAAGTATGATCTTTCAACTAGTATTTATGGAATGGATTTCTATGTTGTATTGGAGTGCCCTGGATATCGTGCTGACTTGGTGCTAAGGTGTTGGTTTGTTGGTATGATTTCCTAATTTCCTTCTGTTACTTGTTATGTTAATTGAGTGTTGGTTTTGAATATGGATTAACTTGTTGTACTGTAATTTAGTTAAGGGTGGTCAGTCTATAACGTAATTCTAACTTCTTATTTGTCATTGCTCGTTATATTGCAATGGGTAGCAGAATGGCCAAGGAGGTGGGGGGTTGGAAAAGGAATCCTATGCTAGCAGGATAGAGAGAAGACCGGGTATGGGTTAAGGATTAACTCTGATCTAGTATTCGGGGCAGAAAAGACAGGTTACATGTCCGAGCGGGTCTTCTCCAGGCATGCTATGTGACTTACTAAATTGAAGGTTTTTCCTTGTCGTAGTTGTCTTTCAAAGTTACGGTAATCCCTAGTGTGAGGTCAGGCTTAGTGATTTGGTATGGTAGAGTCGTAAGGGCAGGTGTTGCACCTCGGAGTTCATGACTAGAGTTTAGTAATGGGAATGGGGTAGTCCTAAGGGTTCAAAAATGTGAGTAAAAGAATGCATGTTTTCTTTTGAATATCTATGTTATATTTGTGTAATCCAATTCGGGTCAACCGATAAGGCTTACCAGTACTTGTGGTTGTACTGATGCTGCTCTTGCTATACCCTTTTTAGGGTATAGTTTTTTGCAGGATTCAGTGTTGGTTTCTTGACTGTTGCGGTAGTGATCATTCAGTAACTCCAACTCTCTCATTCATGGTGGATATTGTGTCTTGGCTATTTCCTCTTTAGCAGCTCTTGTACCTGTTTAGACTAGGTCCTAGGGTAGTTTCCATTTCTGAATTTTCCTTTCTTTAGAACTGTTGTAATAAAAGTTTGTTATTTCCAATGATTACAGACTTCCACATGTATGTTGGCTGGGCGGTAAGAGGTTCTCCTATCTAGGTGGTTTATAATAGGTTCCCTCATAATTTGGTAAATTGGGTTGTGATAGTACTGGTACCATTGACCCCGGAAGTCCATTACACAATCCTGAAGCATATCTTCAAGCAATTGAATTGTTTACTTCGACTGTCCGTCGGTCTTTGGATGGAAAGCTTTACTTAGCTCCAATTTAGAACCCAATTCTGACTGAAACTTCTCCCAAAAGTTGGAGGTAAATTGAGTACCTCTCTTTGACATGATAGAAATGGGTAACCCACAAAGCCTTACAATCTCCTTCACGTAAATCTTAGCCAACTTAGCTGCATTATAATCCATCCTTATCAGAATAAAATAAACCGACTTGGTCAATCAGTCGACGATCACCCATATGGAATCACACTTCCTCAAAGTCATAGGAAGACCTACAACAAAATCCATGGTTATTCTTTCCCACTTCCATTATGGAATGGGCATTCTTTGCAATGTGCCACCAGGTTTTCGATGCTCATACTTGACCTATTGACAGTTCTGACACTTGGTTACAAAATCCATAATATCACGCTTCATTCTTCTCCACCTATAATGTGGTCTCAAGTCTCTATACTTCTTGGTTACACCTGGATGTATAGATTACTTTGATTTGTGAGCCTCTGCAAAAAGATTAGGAATTATCACCTGCATGAGCCACACACGCGCCCCCAAATTCTCAACACTCCTTTATCAAGAATGTCCTCATATTGCAACACTTTTTCTCTAAGGTTGCTCAACTTCTTGTCTTCAAACTGTCTATTCTTAATCTTTTCGAAGAAAGTAGACTTAACCTCCACATGGGATAACACTCCTCCCTCACTAGTCACCTGCATTCGTGGAACCATTAGTCAAAGCCTGTACATCTATAGCCAATAGGCGTCTCAACAACTCCAACCATGCCAAACTTCTCATGCTTACTGGCTTCCGGCTCAATGCATCTGCCACCCTATTAGCCTTGCCCGGATGATATAATATTGAGATGTCATAGTATTTGATCTACTCCATCCACCTTACCTGTCTCAAGTTCAGTTCTTTTTGAGTAAATACATGCTACAAACTATGGTGGTCTGTAAACACTTTACACTTCACCCCATAGAGGTAGTGTCTCCAAATCTTCAAAGAAAAGACCACAGTTGCCAACTCCAAATCATGAGTGGGATAATTATTCAGTGATCATATTCTGACCCTGCATCAAAATAGCATCTAAACCAGACCGTGAAGCATCACAATATACAATGAAATCCTTACCTTCAACAGGCAAGGTAAGAATAGGTTAATTAACAAAGTCTTGAGCTTTTGGAAGCTCTCTTCACACTGGTCATCCCACATAAATGGAACCTCTTTCTGAGTCAGGCGGGTCATATGTGAAGCAATAAAAGCAAACCCCTTGACCATACGGTGATAGTAACTGGACAACCCTATAAAACTATAAATTTCTGTAACATTTGTCAGTGTAGACCAATTCTTAACAGCTTCAACATTCTGCGGGTCTAGCATAACCCTTTCCTTAGATACCATATTCCCCAAGAAGGACACTGAAGATAACCGGAATTCACACTTTGAGTATTTAGCATATAGTTGCTTCTTCTTAAGCAACCCCAACACTGTACGCAAGTGAACTTCATGCTCTTCTTTACAATTGAAGTACACTAGAATATCATCAATGAAAACAATAACAAAAGAATCCAAAAATGCTTAAAACCCCTATTCATCAGACTCATAAAAGCAACCGAGGAATTGTTCAAACCAAAAGACATTACCAAAAACTCTTAATGCCCATAATGAGTTCGGAAAGCAGTCTTTAGGATGTCTCCCACCCTAATCTTGAGTTGATGGTATCCTGACCTCAAATTAATTTTGAAGAACACTACAGCTCTCTGTAACTGGTTGAACAGACCATCTATCCTAGGGAAAGTATACTTGTTACAGATAGTCACCTTATTCAATTGATGGTAGTCTATACACATCTGCAGACTACCATCCTTCTTTTTCACAAACAAAATAAGAGCACCCCAATGCGAAACAACTTGGATGAATAAAACCCTTTTCTAATAACTCTTGCGACTGGGAATTCAACTCCCTTAACTCTACTGGTGTCATTCGATAAAGAGGGATAGAGATGAGGCGGGTTCCTGGCTCTAAGTCTATATAGAAGTTGAACTCATGATTGGAGGCATGCCGGGAAGGTCATCAGGAAATACTTCTAAGAACTCACACACTATTGGAACTGAAGCTATAGGAGAAAATAATAAACTTTCTTCACAAAGATGAGCTAAAAATGACCTACACCCATACTTAACTAATTTCTGGGCACGAATGGATGACACAATTCTCACAGGAGTAAGCTTAAAAGTACCTTCGCACTCTAACTTTTCCATCCCCAACATAGTTATAGTAACAATCTTAGCATAATAATCAAGAATAGCACGGTAGGGAGAAAACAAACTCATCCCTAAAATAATATAAAATTCCTCCAAATCTAAAATCACCAAATTTACCAACGTTATATACCCCATATACATCACAAGACACGCCTGATAGACTTGATCAATCATACAAAAACCTCAACTGGTGCAGACACATACATAAGAGTATCAAGATATTTACAGTCTAAATCCTAGACCAAAGTAAATTTCACAGACACATAAGAGAAAGTAGACTTGGGATCAAACAATACAGAAGCCATACAATCACAAACAATAATATTACTCGTGATCACAACATCATAATCTTTCATTTTAGGATGAGCCAGAACAGCATAAAAATGAGCCTTGTCACTACCCTAGCTGCCACCTCTACTAGTATGAGCACCATCTCTACCAACCTGTCCTCCACCTCGATTGGTTTGGTAGCTACCCCTCCCTATAGCCTGGCCATCATGCCCACCCTATGGATGACCTCTTCCATGTCATCCACCACTATGACCTACTAGAACTAGAGCACTAGAATATGGTTGTTGAGTCAACTGACCTACAGACAAAAAATTAGGACAAAACCTCTTGATGTTGCTTAAACACCAACATTCATAGCAGTTGATACCCAAGGCAGGTCACTGAACTGAAGATGATAAATATGTATAGTTGAATGAACATGAAGGATAATAACTGTGTCTAGACAGGCCCAATATGAACATAGGCATGCCCTCATGGTAAGGTTGGGAAGAATGGCCCTGCGAACCACGGCCTCTCGAATAAGTACCACTAAACTGACCCGATGTATGGGCCTTGTTTTCCTCCATCATCATCTCTTCTTGCTTTCCAATTGCTTCAGCCTTCTCAGCAAACTCAACCACATCCTGGAAAGACTTACCCAAAGCCACCACTAACAAGGTAACCATTTGGGTCGCTAAATTCAAACTTTTCATAAAGTACCTGATCCGCTCTTCCTCTAAAGTAATAAACTAAAGTGCATAATGGGACAAGGCATAAAATTTAGCCTCATAGGCCGCCACATTTATATCACCCTGCTCTAACTTCAAAAACTCATCCTTCTTCTAATTATAATAAGTGAGAGGAACATACTTTTTGAGGAACACATTCTAGAATTGAGCCCAAGTAAGTGGAGGTAAGGTAGCCATACACTCAACAAATGACCTTCAGTATTGCTTGGACTCAGCCTACAACTGAAAAGACATAAATTCCATACCATACCTCATAACCACACCCATCTTATACAGACGCTCATGACAATTAATTAAAAAATCAAAAGTATATTCAGACTTAGTACCCTAGAATACCAGAAGTTTCATCGAACTTACAAAATAGTCCATGCTCATCATCAATCATCACCAGTCCCAATACCTGTGGGGGAAATACTTCAATCTCAGAGCCCTCATCTATCCTTGGCACTACAGTAGCTGGATGCTGAAACTTTGAAGACAAAATTACAGGAATAGCTGGAGTAGTACCGGTGCCAGCCAAACTACTTAGAAACCCTAATACCTACTAAATTAACTCCATGGACATAGTCACTTGGGCTGCACCATTCTACACAGGCACCATATTTTTGGAAGCAACCACTTCTTTTTCTTCAACTACTGATGTGTTAGCATTTTAACGACATTTTTAAGGCTTTCATATAGGAATAATTATAAGTTCTGAAGCAACTTGTGTTGTTTTTAATCATTTTTTCATCTTTAGTGTGCAACATAGGGCAATAAGTATAAACAAGGAAAAATGATCTAAAAAGGAGAAATAAAGGTCAACGTGATGAGATGTCAACCTTGTGACAACTCGTCACTCATCTTGTCAGCATGAAGCAAAACGTGAAGTTAACACCAAGTGAGTGATGACCCAAGGTAATGAACCATCAATCCTATAACAAGCTATCACCCATCTGTCATCCTAAAGCAGAAACTAGAACAAGCAAAAGTCAAGTGACGACCTAATCTGATGAGTCATCTGTCGTGTGACGAGATGTCAATCTCGTCGTCATACTCAAGTGGGCAACTTTCGAGTTTTATTTTGAATCCAAGTTTTCCTGAACTATAAATAGCTGCTGGGTTTCCCTTGGTTTTTTAGCGATTTTATGCACTTTTGATAGATAATTGAAGATTGAATTCATATTTTGTAAGGGTAATTCTTCATCTATGGTTTCTGTATTTGTATTGTCTTTTATAATTATGAGTATCTAAACTCCCACAACTAGGGTTATGGGATCTATGGTGTAATAGTAAAATTAAAAGTTGATTTCTGCTGGGATTCGAATAATAATTGACATTGTATTGTTAATCCTTGCATCTTAATAGATTTATGATAGTTACAAACATTGGAAAAATCCTTAGGTTTAATTTGCTTGAAATAAGAGATTAAAACTGGGAACAAGGGATATTAATGAGGATTAGGAGTTTCTAACCTCCATCTAATGGTTAATGCTATAACAAGATTAACCAACTCGAAGTTTTAATTGAATTTGTCTAGTTCTCTCTTTAAGTTCGAAAGAATTAAAGTGACAGTCATCCAATTAGGTTGAGAAACATTTAGGTTTATTTTATAAACTGATAACTTTATATTATTTGTTATTACGAGAATTCTATGCAGTGATCGACCTGTAATTGCCATGATAGCCATGGTGAACACAAACCTAGTTTAATTTTTCTATTGATTCATACTTGATAACATTTGACTATTGTTACTTTATACAACAAGATTAGTGATTCTAATTAACTATTTTATAAATTCCCCAATTTTACGGAACTATAGGCTAATAGTCAATTAAATCACAAACGACTTAGTGCTCACCATATTCCCTGTGGAATTTGACCCCAACCTTTGTTGGGTTATATATTTGACAACGACTAGTTATAGTTCTTAAGGGAGTTATAATTTTGGCGTATCAAATTTTAGCATCGTTGCCGGGGAATACAGTTGTCCATTAAGTTTGTTGTGTTTTCTTGACTCTTTGTCATGTTTCCTAATTTTACTTTAGTGTGTTGTTTTTGTAATTGCAGGGTACTGACTTGTGTATGCCAAGTACCCAAAGCTCGGATGAACCATTATTACCTTACAATCCCGAGCTTGTAAATATTTTGAGGCGAAATATGGATGTACAATAGCGTGAAGAGTTAAGGCTTCAGCAGCACACCACAAATCAACGTAATCTTAATGCACCCAAGAATGAGGGTGATGATGATTTGGGTAATGAAATTGATGAGCAACATGTTGATAATGTTTCCCTGGTAAGCTAAAATCAGCGACAAAGAGCCAGAGGTCGACAATAACCTTTTATGAACTTTGACCTCGAGAATGAAGATGTGGCTAACCTAGATGGGGTTGGTGCCACTGAGGCCATTGTTTTACCACCACTAGCCCCTGGAGCAAAGTTCAACATCACTAGCACCATGATCCAGTTGTTGATTCTCAAAGGTCTATTTAGAGGGATGGCTGGTGATGATCCAAATATGAACTTGATGAAATTCATAGGGATCTGCAAGTCCTTTGATTTTCCAGGAGTTACTCAGAATACCATACGACTGAGGTTGTTTCCACTGTATTTGTTTAGGGAGGCAACATTGTGGTTGACTAAGCTACCTTATGATTCTGTTACAAACTGGACGCAGCTGAAAGGACCTTTCCTAGAAAGGTTCTTTCCACCTTCCAGGATGTTAGAGTTGAGGGATGAAATCAGTAACTTCAGGAAACAATCGGGTGAAGCATTACATAAAACCTGGTTGAGGTTCAAGAAAAAATTGACCCAATTCCCTAATCATAAGTTGACAGATGAGAACTTGATGGAGACTTTCTACAGGTCTCTAAACTCAATTACCAAACCAATGTTGACAATTCAGCTGGAGGAGCATTCATGGGATTGACTTTGACAGAGGCCACAGTGATGATTGATAGGTTGACTAAAACAAATAGATTTTGGCATGCTAGGGATTCAAAGATAGCAAGAAGTATTTATGTGGGTATGTCAGCTAAACAATGCCGAAGGACAGAAGAGTGTGACCAGCACATAGTTTATATGAAGACACAAATAGACTTGCTCATAAAGTTTTTGTTGGCATGTGGCATTAAAAAGGTAAATTCTATTAGGTCGCAGGGTAAAGCAGTTGAGTCTGATTCTGAAGAAGAGACAAACTATTTGAATAACCATATGGGGGTTCTCGGGCCAATGGCCAAGGAAACCAAGGTCGAAACTATCAGAGGGACAACTATTATGATAAGGCTGGCCATAAGGACTATGATCAAGGGAATTAGAAAACCAAGAATAGCAGAGGTAGTTTGTATATACAACCAGGAAATCATGATAGAGCTAGCAATGATTCGTTAAAGTCCCCTATGGAAGAACTGATGGCGAAGGTGCTAAAAAGTGTAGAATCTACTAATATAGGTGTGAAAGAAATGAAGAACAATTTATATTCAATGAGTCATCTTGTGGATTCTCACTCCAATTCTCTCAAGCAATTAGAGTACCAAATGAGTTTGTTGTCTGCGACTTTCAATCAGAGGAAGTGTGGCAATCTACCTAGCGAGACTATTTAGAATCCTAGGAATGATAGGAGTTGCATGGCTATCACCACAAGAAGCGGTAAAGGTTTACCTGAACCACATCCATTGGTTTAGACACATGTGGATGATGTTGCCTCCATTTATGCAATGGTGGATAATGATGTTTGTGTTGAGGAGAATCCGGCTGAGCCTAAAAAGCCAAAAAATATTTATGATAAAAAGGTAGATGTCGAAAAGTCTACCAGTGTGAAAGATGACATTATCGTGAGAAAGAAGAAGAAAAAGAGGTTGAGAATCCTCTAACACAAATCCCTAGGTCTACTCCCCCGTTCCCACATAGAGTGAAGAAAAAATAGAGAATGGAAAATTTCATAAGTTTCTCTCTATGTTAAAGTAATTGTCAGTGAACATTCAGTTGGTGAAAACTCTTGAGCAAATGCCAGAACATGCTAAGTTCATGAAGGACTTAGTCACAAAAAATAAGATGGTGAATTTCAAGCCAAAGGGCAATATTCATCACTGTAGGGCGATTGCTTCATGATCGTTGGTTTAAAAGAAACCAGATCCAGGTGCTTTTACTATACCGTGCACAATTGGTCCAGTCACCTTTGCATAGTCCTTATACGATCTTGGTGCTAGAATTAATTTGATACCTCTAGATATTTATCGGCAGTTGGGATTGAGAGCCCCCAAATGGACAACAATGCGACTATTGATGGCTGATTATTTGGTCAAAAGGCCAGTGGGAATATTGTGTGACGTGTTAGTAAAAGTTGAGAACTTTATATTTCTGGAAGACTTTGTGATCCTTAATTGTGAAGTGGATTTTGAAGTACCCATTATCTTGGATAGACTATTCTTAGTCACCGGAAGAGTGTTAGTTGACATGGAGGGAAATGAGTTAAAATTTAGGATGAACAAGAAGGAGGTAAAGTTTAATATATGTCAGTCGATGAAGCAACCAAGAGACATGAGTGTTGTCTTGGTCATTGATGTTGTTAATGAAGTTGATAGTGAGGTGCCTATTAAAGAAAGATTTACTGTGGAAACCTTAGTGGATGCGATGATGAATTTTGATGGAGAAGATATTAAAGATTATGAGGAAATGGTTAGTTCTTTGGTTGGAATGGGATCATATTATTATGCCCTAAGGAAGTTGGACCTAGTTCTGAAAAATAGGCCAACTCCTCCAGCAAAACCATCAATAGAAGAACTGCCTGTGTTGAATCTCAAGGAATTGCCTGGCCATCTTCGATATACATTTGTGGGAGAGAGTAATGCATTACCTGTGATTATAGCTACTAATTTGATCAAATAATAGATGGAAGCCCTTGTTTCTATATTGCAAAAGTACAAAAGGGCAATTGGTTGGACAATTGTATATATTATTAAAATTCCATTTGTATTTGTATGCACAAGATTCATTTAGAAGAAGAGTGTACACCTACCATTGAACACCAGCGAAAACTTAACCCACCAATGCATGAGATAGTAAAGAAAGAACTAATCAAATGGCTCGATGCAGGTGTTGTGTAGCTAATCTTAGATAGTAAATGAGTAAGTCCTATGCAGTGTCTCCCAAAGAAGTAAGGTGTGACGGTGGTAGCTAATGAGAAAAATGAGTTAATTCCACTAAGACTAGTCACTGGCTGGCATGGACTACATGAAGGTCAATTCATGGAATCTGAAGTATCACTTCCCAATGCCATTCATGGACCAAATGTTTAATAGATTAGAAGGGAGAGGCTGGTATTTATTCTTGGATGATT
Source organism: Capsicum rhomboideum (assembly GCA_031232105.1). Taxonomy (NCBI): domain Eukaryota; kingdom Viridiplantae; phylum Streptophyta; class Magnoliopsida; order Solanales; family Solanaceae; genus Capsicum; species Capsicum rhomboideum. Next base: position 47,000,163 of record CP124708.1, on the reverse strand, counting down.
ACTTAAGTTATAACCAGATCTTCATTGCAGTCGAAAACCAGGAGAAGACTACATTTGCATGCCCCTATGGGACATTCTCTTTCAAGCATATGCCCTTTGGGTTGTGTAATGCTCCTGCAACATTCCAAAGGTGTATGAAGTTAATTTTTTCTGATATGGTAGAAGACACTTTGGAATTATTTATGGATGATTTCTCTGTGGTAGGTGATGATTTCGAAGACTGCTTGGTAAATCTCAGTAATGCGTTGCAAAGATGTAAAGAATTCAATCTTGTGCTCAACTTGGAAAAATGCCACCTTATGGTTAAGGAGGATATCATTTTGGGGCACAAGATTTCAGCGAAAGGTGTTAAAGTGGATCGAGTGAAGATAGAGGTAATCAAAAATCTACCTCCACCAATCTTGGTGAAGGGAGTTAGAAGTTTTCTAGGCCACGTAGGTTTTTAATGGAGGTTCATGAAGGACTTCTCCAAAATTGCTAATCCATTGGGAAATTTTTTGGAGAATGAAGATATGTTCATTTCTTATGGTGACTGTTTGAAGGAATTTGAGTGCCTTAAACAAAATTGGTAGCTGCCCCCATTATTGTTGCTCCTAATTGGTCTCAACCTTTTGAAGTGATGTGTGATATGAGTGGGGTAGCACTTGGTGCTGTTCTAATGTAGAAGTGAGAGAATTTTTTTCATCCCATTTATTATGATAGAAAAGCATTAAAAGGACACAAAAGAACTATACTGTTATGGAACAAGAATTACTTGTAGTTGTCTATGTCTTTGAGAAGTTTTGGGCATACTTACTTGGCACTAGAGTTATTATGCACACTAATCATGCTGCCATGAGATATCTCATGGAAAAGAAAGATACCAAACCTTGATTGATTAGGTGGGTATTTCTACTACGGGAGTTTGACTTTAAAGTCAAAGATCACAAGGGTTGTGAAAATGAGATTGCAGACCATCTCTCTAGACTAGAGAACGAAGGAAAGGAAAAAGATGAGTTAGATATTGATGACTCATTTCCAGATGAACAAGTATTAGCTACATCTCTTGATCTTGTTCCTTGGTATGCAGACTTTGCTAATTTTCTTGTCAGAGACATAATGCCGGAGGAACTGACTTTCTATCAAAGAAAGAAATTTCTCCATGATGTTAGAAACTACTTTTGGGATAAGCCATACCTGTTCCATTAATGTGTTGTCAACATCATTAGGAGATGTGTACCAGAAGTAGAGATGTTAAGCATTATGAAAGTGTGTCATTCATCCCCAGTGGGGGGACATCACGCAGGTGATCGTATAGCTCGAAAGATACTACAGTGTGGGTATTACTAGCCCACCATCCACAAAGATGCCCAGGACCTTGTTAAGGCATGTGATCAATGCCAACGATAAGAATCTATTTCTTGGAGGCAAGAATTACCTATGTCAAAAGTTCTGGAAGTTGAGTTGTTTGATTTATGGGGTATCGAGGGCCTATTTGTAAGTTCTTATGGCCACAAGTACATCGTGGTAGCAGTGGATTATGTGTTTTTGGGTGGAAGATGTGGCCTTGGCAGACAATGAAGGTAAGAGTGTGGTTACGTTCTTGAAAAAGAACATTTTCTCTTAGTTTGGGACTATACGAACGATCCTAAGCGATGAGGGATCATACTTTTGCAACAAGGTGTTCTGGACAACTCTAGACAAGTACAAAGTGAAACAACACAAGGTAGCTACTCCATATCACCCACAAACCAGTGGGTAAATAGAGGTATCAAATAGAGAAATCAAGTTGATATTGGCAAAATCGGTAAATGTTAACCGTAGCGATTGGTCTTGGAAATTTGATGATGCGCTATGGGTTTATCGCACGACTTTCAAAATGCCAATAGGTATATCTCCTTACCAACTTATTTTTGGTAAAGGTTGTCACTTTCCTATGGATCTTGAGCATAAGGCCCTCTGGGTGCTCAAAAAGATAAATCTTAGTTGGAATGATGCTGCAAATTTGAGGTTGGAACAACTGAACGAGATGGACGAATTTTGACTATGAGATTATGAGAGGGCTTCCCTTTATAAGAAGAAAATGAAATTGTACCATGATAAGAGAATTTAGAAGCGAGAATTCAAGGTAGGAGACTTGGTATTGTTAATCAATTCAAGGTTCAAGTTTTTTCCAGGTAAGCTTAAATCTAAATGGTCTGGACCATTCAAAGTCACTCAAGTATTTTTGTCTGGTGTTGTTGAATTGGAAAACAAGGATGTAGAGCACTTCAAAGTGAATAGACAATGAGTGAAATAGTATGTCAGAGTTTCAAAAAAGGATAAGGTATTGTCATTGGTGTATCTTGATGAAGTTTGAGTAATCAAGATACCCGAGTCATTTCGCGATGTTAAATCAGGTGCCAATGGGAGGCAACCCATATCTTGTTGTTGTAAAGTAACTTTTAGAGTAGGTTTTATTCTTGAGCATGGTTAATGTGTTTGTTGGAGTGTGCAGGGAAAAATAAAAAAAAAGAGTTGGGTTTAACTATTTAAAGTGATGAGGAGAGTGACCAACCATCACAACTATGATGAGTCATCCACTCAGGTCATCATTTTGTAAATTAAAATGAGTCAATCTGGTTAAGGTTGATGGAAATACTAACGAGTCATCGGACTCATGATGAGACATCACCCTTGATCGTCACTTGATCGACCAAATCAAGTCACACTGCTTAAGGTTGATGAGATGTTAGCCATTTGACGATGTGTCACACTATGTCATCACCTAGTAGAGCAATACGAGTCACACTGCTTAACACTGACGGCCTCACTGATGAGCCGTCAGCTGGTTGATGAGATGTCACAATAACATCAATCCCAGGTACTATTTCTTTTTGATTAATTAAGTTGGCCCACCACTCTTACCTATTCATCCTTAAACCATAACCTTACCCATTAAATTCCGACCCGACCATTTCTTTGTTTTTGTGTTGTTGATCACTGCAATTTTCACCAAGTTATGCTCAGTCCCTTAACTTTCTTCCAAATTATTAAAGTATGAGGTAACCCCAATTGATTGGGCATAAACAAGTGAGCAAATTATTGAAATAGGGGTGAAGTCTGAGTAACCCTACCCTATATCTACTTGAAAATCATGAACGCTTTGATAATGGACTATTAATAATTTTCAAGGGAACTGCTGACTCTTAAACGCTTTTCAATTTGTTTGGGTTGACGACGAGAATGATGAGCCATCACTTCATGTCATTACCACTAAAGAATTTGGGATATAATCTACCTAAGGTTGATGATAAGACTGACGAGCCATCACACCAGTGATGAGCCATTAACTCATGTCGTCACCCTTAAATAAATTAAGAAATATTTTGCTTGAGGTTGACAATGAGGACTAACTGGCCATCACACCAGTAAGGAGCTGTCACATATGGTCGTTACCTATATTTTGGAAACTTCTTATCCTGATGATGAGGGTTGATGAGCTATCACACTTGTGATGAGCCATCACCCCATGTCATCAAGCATGTGTATTCATTGTTAAGTTGTAAATTTCTTTTTCTTTTTCAATCAAGTTCTAATGTTAACACCACTATTCTATAGGTAAATATGCCTTTAAAGTTCCAGCCTAGGCATGGTGTTTCAAGTAAGAGATCAAGCTAGGACACCTGGACCCATCAGACCATGAAGTCGAGGAGGTCGGGGCCCAAGGCTACAGGACAAGGCAAAGTGCATGACAAGAAGCACTAGCTCCCCAGTATGATGAGAGAGCTATGTCGGTAGAAAGTGAGTCTAGCTCCGAGAGTGTGAGTTCTGAGGATGAAGTTGAAAGTGGCACTAATATAGCCACCGGTCCAGAAAGGTATCCTGAACCAGTTTGGGGTGACTTGATTAAAAGTAAAAACTTGGGCATTAGAGATAGAGTTCGGTGGCATGTGAAAGGGGCAGACAAAATCTATCAGGATGGTCTTTCCTCAACCAGGAAGCACAGTACTAAGATGCCTTTAGCTTAGAAGGTGAAAATCATTACTTTGGGGATAAGAGAGTACCCTGAGATTGAGAGATAGTTCAACCACTATGACTTAGGATGGAATAGCACAAACCTCAAGAAATATTATCGGGTGATGGTGAGAGAGTTTACGCTAATTATGCGGCCGCATTAGAAATTAGTCACACGAAAGGGCAGAAGGTCATCGAGTTACCAAACCTGAGCAAAGTTCTAGTTAGGGTATTTCAGTAAATATCTTAGATCAGACTATTAATCGGTTCTTGCATGGACCAGATTTTATGCCACCCACTAACACACTAGACTTTTACCACAAATTGAATGACAGAGTGAATCAATGTCCATGGTTAGCACAGGTATTGAGTGAAAAAGAGCTAAAATGTATGTAAAATCACAACATAAGGATTAGCAAGGCTACTTTATCTTTGGTAGCCAATTCTGGTGGGCACTGGTGAGGTTCAGGTTGATGCCTACTTGAGGGGATAACACTTTGGGTGATGATCGATCAATGTTAGTTGCAACCTTGATGTCTGGTTTCAAGCTGAATTTGAGAGAGATTATAGTAGACGAGTTGAAAATCCAAGATACAAAGCAAGACACTTCTTATCCCTTTCCATGCCTTATCATACAATTGCGCGAGAAAGCTCATGCAACGGTGCTGACAAGTATTGATGTTAAAACACCTGCTACCACGACACATAATTTCAATTAATCAGAGGATGAAGGTAAGCTTGCATTATGATTGAGAAATTGCACTGGCTTTGGAGTTGATACCCAGACCACAGAGGGTCCCACTACAATTACGGAGGCCTCAGACTCTGCCCCAGGTATGTGGTTAATTATTTCTATAGCTCTACCCACCACTTCCACCACAGGTAATGTTCCTTCAGTTGAGACTACAAATACTGCGACTGCCACTACTAAGATATTAGAGTATGCACTTACTCTTCGTAATTTCAAGAAAATGGAAAGTCAACAATTTGACAAGAAGCTGAAACATTTTGCAGAGCAGTTCAAGCCATTTGTGAACCGAGCAATACAGGCTTCCTAGGTGCCATATACTAGCCACGGTCGTATTGATGATATGGAGATCCAAATTAATGAGAGATTAAAAGCCATGAACGTACTAGATCTGTCCAGGTTTGAAGTGGAATTAGAGAAAACCCGAGCATACATCACTACATTGCAAAACAAACTAGCTTGGCATTTACTACTCAGGATGATAAAGAGTCAAAGAAGGAGGAAAAAACTTTGTATGATCTGATAGGCAAGCCTCTCAAAGCTAAAGGTAAAAGTATGTGGAAAATAAGAGACAAAGATAACCCCAAAAAAGTTGAGAAAAAATAAAAATACAAGAAAGAAAAGATATGAAAGAAGCAAGGATGAAACAAAAAATGGCCAATGAACCACAAGAAGAAGCATTGAGGGCTCAAGCTGTGGGAGCCTCCACTGGTATCCCACCAAGGGAAACTATTATCAGTGAGCTGAGTGTGGAGTCTTCTAATTTACCAACAACTACTTTGAGCGTGTCGGGCATTCCTGGAGCTACTACTAATGATGTTGCGGCTGATACAACAGACCACTCTATGCCATATGACACAAGCGCCTAGGGTGTCACATGTACGTCCTCCCTTTAGTACCTTGTCATTTTATTAAAAATGCATTAGGGACAATGCATAAATTTTTGATGGGGGGTGGGGGTACCTATGTCCACACTAGGGTTTTTCTTGCCATATTTCTTTTCCCTCGCGTGCTATTTAGTAGAATTGGCATGTTTAGGTTATTTTATGTTTTGTTTTGTATTGTGTAAGAAAAAATAGGATAGGGAATGCATAGCAGTCGTTGTTGTATTTTGTTTTGAAATGAGAGCCCATCAAAAATTTGTAAACATGTATGGTTCAGTTTTGATAAATTGACTGTTGTGGATATGTGCTTGGCATTAGTGGATATGCATGTGGTAACTGTTGTTTAAGCTTGAGTAGATATTTAATAGCTAGTGGTGTATTATGTTGTTCTATACCAAGAGTGTGTAAGCCATTTTAGACCTATTTCTTACTCTGTACATGCATCTAGAATGTGCCCGGTCTATGCTCTTAGGTTGTAAGTTGGTTTGTCAGGAAAGGATCACAGGTTGTGTTGGAATCTAGTCCACTTAGCCCTAAAAGATTGTCTAAGTAATATGAATAAATCCCTTGATCCCTACTTTGAGCCTATCTGACCTATTTTTTATTCTTCAACTGTTCACCTTCCCTCTTTTATCTTTGAACTCTTACTTTGACCCTAGTCTTTCCTTGGACATCGTGCACCTCAACTCAGGCAAATTTTCTAAATTGAGGGTGGCTACTATAGAGGCAGATGATAGATGATATGGGGTATGAAAATATCGGGTGTAGATAAGGAAACAAACTAGTCGGTGTGAATATTTGCAAGAAAAAAGAAAAAAAAAAGAGTTATATCTCAAGAAATGTTCCACCCGAGAATGAAAATATAGGGGTATAAAGAGATGAATAAGAATGGAATGAGTGGTCATAAGTGGAAATAATTGTACGTCGATGTCAAGGAAGGCTGGGTCACTAATCCCCAAATGTATCAACATGCACCCAAGACTTCATTACAAGCCTAGAAAATTCCTGTAGTGATCCTAGTCAACCTCCTGATGAACTGAAGTAGAATAGTAAGGGCAAGCATAGTATTGTGTGTGCATCTTTTAGAATTCATTGTGAGAGTGAGAGATTTGACTCTAGTCCTGGTTGATCTTGATATCCTGTATGTGGGACTTTTTTGTGGTGAGGACATGTGGATAGCACAGTTAGCTACCAGTTATTGGTTTAACTGCCTTTTAGGCATTCATCTATGAATACTTGTAACTTCTGAAGCAACTCGTATTGTTTTTAATCATTTTTTTACCTTTAGTGTGCAACATAGGGAAATAAGTAATAAACAAAGTAAAATGATCTAAAAAGGAGAAATAAAGGTCAAAGTGATGGGACGTCAACCTTGTGATGGCTTGTCCCTCATCTCGTCAGTATGAAGCAGAATGTGGAGTTACCACCAAGTGAGTGACGACCCAAGGTGATGAGCTGTCAACCCTATGATGAGTTGTCACCCATCTTGTCAGCCTAAAGCAGAAACTAGAATAAGCAAAAGGCAAGTGACGACCTAATCTGACGAGTCATCAGTCGTGTGATGGGACGTCGGTCTTGCCATCACATGCGAGCGGGCAACTTCCAAGTTTTTTTTTTGAATCCAAGTTTTCCTGAACTATAAATAGCTACTTGTAGGGATTTTATTGTTATCTTATGTTACATAGTTTCAAACATTTAGAGTTTTGAGTTTCCCTTGGTTTTTTAGCGATTTTGTGCACTTTTGACAGACAATTGAAGATTGAATTCATATTTTTCAAGGGTAATTCTTCATTTATAATTTCTGTATTTGTATTGTCTTTCATAATTATGAGCAGCTAAACTCCCATAACTAGGGTTGTGGGATCCATGGTGAAAAAGTAAAATCGAAAGTTGATTTCTACTGGGATTCGAATAATAATTGACATTGTATTGTTAATCCTTGCATCTTAATAGATTTCTGATAGTTACAAACATTGGAACAAGCCTTAGGTTTAATTTGCTTGAAATAAGAGATTAAAACTGGGAACAAGGGATATCAATGAGGATTAGGAGTTTCTAACCTCCGTCTAATGGTTAATACTATAACAAGATTGACCAACTCAAAGTTTGAATCAAATTCATCTAGTTCTCTCTTTAAGTTTGAAAGAATTAAAGTGACAGTCATCCAATTAGGTTGAGAAACATTTGGGTTTATTTTATAAATCAATAACTTTATATTATTTGTTATTACGAGAATTCTATGCAGTGATCGACCTATAATTGCTATGATAGCCATGGTGAACACAAACCTAGTTTAATTTCTCTATTGATTCATACTTGCTAACATTTGACTAGTGTTACTTACAACAACAAGATTAGTGATTCTAATTAACTACTTTATAAACCCCCAATTTTACGGAACTATAGGATAATAGTCAATTAAATGACAAATGACTTAGTGCTCATCATATTCCCTGTGGGATTTGACCCCAACCTTTGGTGGGCTATATATTTGACAACAACCACTTATAATTCTTAAAGGAGGTGTAATTTAGGCATATCAACAACCACATCTTCATTCTGAGCTAACTTTGAAGAATTCTGCTGTGGGGGAGGGGATGGTGTCCTCTATCTAGCTAGTCCTCTGGATGCTCGAGCTCTACCCCTAATAGATACTTCCCCTCTTTCTCATCTTCTTGCCCTGCTCCTCACTCGAGGCCTACCCCAAAATGCGGCCCCAGTGGCCGGTGCTGGTGCTGGTGCTGCTGCTGTGGCTCTAGTAGAATGAGTATTCACCATCTACAAAACAAGATTGAATAAATTAGATACCAATTGGAATCAAGTAATAGTACGAAAGGAAGAAAGAAGGAAATTTTGTTTCCTAGAGCCCTGTAGTCTCTCGAATAAAAGTACAAATGTCTTTGTACCACTCTATAAGACATTTCTAGACTTGTTCTTGTACGATGAAATCTACGAATCCAGTGCTCTGATACCATCTTTGTTACAACCCAAGTGGTCATGATTGGCACCACCCTAACACTATGGTGGGAGAACCATCTAACCCAACCCATACCAACTAAGTATAGACACTTCACAAGTTATTTTCATCAATTCCTTATCTCAATTCCCTTCTCAAATCACTTTTAGGCCACAAGCTTGCCTTTCCTCTCTCTTTCAATTTGTTCTTGATCTATAAACAACAAGTTTATAACACCCATTTCAATAATTTACCTTTTCCAACCATTATAAACTTATAATTGTCAAATTAAACTATGAACTTTCCGAGTTCATCATCTTAGGGGTTTTACCCTTTAAACACCATGAATTCTACATATTTTAGCTTAAGCAACAATAATTCTACTCAATCAAGTATTTTGTAACAACCTACGATCATTACCAACTGATTTTAATCAAATTCCATAAATTTCCTTTCAGTTCATAAACTAGGTCTAAACCCCAAACTCAACCATTAATAAGTTTCTAGTGATTTCTAATAATTTAAGGAAGGAATTCAAGTTTAGAATATAAAGAAACCTTACCTCCAAAGATGAAACCCCAAAAATTTCCCTTATCCCAACCCTGAATGTGTTTTGAAACTAATGGGAATGAAAAACATTTTTCTGACTTAAAAACTGAAATTTGCACTTCTTACCGCTGTAGCAGCCCATAGGCCAATTGAGGTCCATGCTGCGGTGGTACTTTTAACACTAAAGCGGTACTGCTGCAGTGGTACTTTTTTTTCTGCAGCGTTCATGAGGTAGTAACTTGGGACCTCATCCCAGTTCAGGCTATTTTACAACACACTTCTCAAATTCTGACATCACGAACTGGCCCTTTCATGATATTCTCTATAATTTCAGTTTTATTAACCCATTTTACATACCGAAAGTTGCTACGAATTTCCAAACTAGTCCTATGTCACAAAATCAAATCAAATAAGTCCATCAATACCCAATCACTACCATATTTCCTTAGACCACCACTCCCTCAAAATTCGCCTAAGCCTAGGCCAGCCCTGAATTTTCAAAAATTTGTATAAGGGAAAGACTAAGCAAAGGTTCTACTCTTTATTTCAGTGTAACAAGGATTCAGGTCATTATAGTTTACATTTCTATAGTTCCAAAGCTCAAAAATGTCATGACCACCAAAAGAACAATCTTAAAGAATAAAGAAATAAGGTAAAATGAATCTATATAATTATGGTTGGCCGCCCAGGGGACAAGATCCTAGCATGGGTCGATCTTGAAAGTAAATTTACATATATATGGGTGACATATAAGGTGTCAAATCCAAGCATGGGCTGATTCGAATTGATATATTTATGGATGGCAGCTCACGGGAAAATGCCTAGCATAGGTCAATCCCAATTGATGTATTTATGGGTGGTAGCTCATGGGTTAATACCTAGCATGGGCCAATCCCAATCTATGTATTTATGGGTGGTATCCTAGGGGTTATAATACCTAGCATGAATCGATCCCGATTTGTATATTTATGAGGACCGTATCCCAGAGATTAAAATGCCTAGCATGCGACATCCTCTTCTACCACTGATCAATTGGTTATTATATCACATGGCTTACAAAGTTTATAAAGCAAAGTAGAATAAAGCAAAGAAAAGAATGTAATGTACATGACTTCATAAGTATAAGCAAAGGTGCTCTTCTATCATTTTCTATACATTTGTACCTGGTTTCATTTGAGCTCTTGTTTTACATATGGTTACTTTATGCCTTACATAGTCAGTACATTTTTTCGTACTGATATCCCTCATAGGGGACGTTGTCTATCATGTCGTAGGTATATGTACTCTAGCTAATACATCTCCTTAATAGATGCACAGGATACTCAGTGGCTTTTGGTGAGCTACAGGTTAATTTGGGGCTTTACCGAGTCTTTAGCATGTATTTTGATATTGTATTATAGTTAAGGGTATGGCGGGGTCCTATCCCGACCTAAGCTTAGTTGTTTATCTTTTAGAGGCTTTGTAGACTAATGATAAAGTAAAGCACAATTGTGTCTTGTGTTTTAGTAATGGAGGCTTTAACATTAAAGTCATGTACACCCATTTTAGGTTTATCTATGTTGGTTTTTTATTCAGGCATCTTTCCTATACCATCAAAACTGATTAATTATTATAGTTATATGTACGTCAAACACGAGTTATAAGTTGGTTCTCTCAGGAGTTTAAGGCATCGAGTTCCTGTCTGTTTCAATGGGATTTGAGGTGTGACAGAAATGAGGATGCATCCTCATAACCAAATCACTATCATATAATGAATTAACTCAACAATGGTATAAATGAGCTCAAAATCTCCTCAAATCTAAATAGATCATGATATAAGCCATCATATGGTACCACTGTAATAAATAGTCATGTAAGACACCAATAATATCAATTCAAGCCGCTCACTTAGGCATCGCGATAATGGTAAAGGCATATAATGCTCAAACAAGGCCAATAATATCAATCCAAGCACAGGCATCACGATAATAATAAGGCAAGTAATGCTCAAATAAGTCCAATAATATCAATCAAATCCCCCACTCGAGCACCACGCTAACAATAAAGGCAAATAATGCTCAAATAAGACCAATATCAACCCTCGCACGAGAATCATCATCATAATAATCCCTCAAGTCAATAATAATATTCACATAAGCCCCCACACAGGCAACATGATAAAAATAAAAAAAATCCCAACAATGTAAATATAGAGAACTTATCCAAAATCTAACTTGTTTTTCACGATAAGTTCCATCTTTCCCAATCATAACACCATCTGACTAAATTACTAAGAGGTGAACTATACTAGTTAACAACATGCCCTAAAGTTCAGCTTCGTTCATTTACCAAGTAACTAAGCCAAGATTCCTTTCTTAATTATACCATCATCGGTTAAATCATAATAAATTACTAAACCCCAATAATTATATCAACTACTACAAAACTATTTACACTCTAAGTGTTTGCTAAATAACATAAGAGTATAATTATTCCCTAAATGGTCAAATCAACCAAACATGAATTAAACACATAAATAGATATCCACTATCAATTTGCTCAAGATCTATAAGTCATCTATCTATAATTTACCATAAACATATACACATCCTTTCACTCATATAATGCCCGGGCCCCAAGCTGATTAGTGGGTAATCAACAATTATTCAGGATCGACCCATGCTAGGATTTTCTTTTGCCCTTGGGATACCACCCGTAATGGCGGGATTGACCCATGCTAGGTGTTCTTTTCACCCCTGGGACACCACCCGAGGTATTGGGATCAACCCATGCTAGGTATTTTAACCCTTGGGATACCACCCAAGAATAGAGACTTTATTACCTCACTTCTTTAACCTTTGCAATAGTTCATTCGATGATCATGTCATTATTGGAACTTTAGAACGTAACATTATTGGAACTTTGGTACCATGTCCACGATTATGTGACACATGAATAACAATTGATCAATGAATAAGGAACATGTGAATAACAATGGATGATAACCTGAAATGAGATACCTTAGAACAATTCGGAATGGAACAAGTACAATGACAATGTGAACACTATGTGCTGCAGAAGGATACGAAAAGAGTAACCTTACATACCTTATCTTCCCATATGAATACACAGTCCTATATGTGAATACAATAATCCAACTCATTCCTTACATTTCACTCTACAACACAAGTACATAACGGAGCTCACGTTAACAACTAATTACCTTACTAGTGCACAAGACGACAATGAGCTACATGACTGCCATAGAACGTCATTCCACTCTTTAAAATACCATCCACTGCATTACCATACCAACAACCCCATAACATTCTACACAGTGACCAAGATATCATAAACCAATAATATTTCACACCAAGTTTACCCTTTACGCTTCCTCATTATCATTCCGTCACAATTACTCCATCAAGTCACCTCATAACAGCATATTAAAAACAACACATAATTTATATAAGCCAAATGTCTCCAAACGACACCTTAAAGTCATTAAAAAGGTATCATAAGTTGATAATTACATCCAAGAAGGGTATAGGAGCCTTGGGGGGTCAACGAGAGACAAAAACATACAAAACGGAATTCTGGACTAGGCTGTGGGGCCACCTGTGCCCGTAGGTGGATGGCATGCAGCCACAGGTTCCCCTATGGCCTTGTCCATAGACACCTGCGTTGGCATCTGCGCCCGCAAGTGCTCCAAACGCGAGGGCGAATGCCCGTTTCAGCCTCCATGGTTATTTTGGGGTCCTTTTTGTAATAAATGGTCCATGGCCACCAATAAGTTTATTTTTACATGTTTTAGGTCAACTCGTATGCCCACGAACAACCATGGTTTCACCACACCCATGAACATCACCAAAACCATATTTTTCTTTCAATACACCACCAAGTTCATGCACAATTTTGCAATAACAATTCCAAACACTATACACAAGGATAAAACAAGTTAAGGATATAATAACATCTTACATGTTGATACTTCATCCATCAAGTTCACTTCCTTCGAGACCGCAAGTTCATTTTCAAGTTTACAATGCAAAACCTTTTTTCGATGGTAAAAATAGACAGTTTTACACATAGTGCACTGTCCAACACTTTGCCAACACAACCAACATGATTTATACACCATATTAATAATATAATATACTAAACCATGAGAATAAATACTTACCAAAGCTTGCAAGAGAGTGATCTTGTCCAAAAGAGTGATGACTTAGGGTTTGTGTGAGATGAGAAATGTTTTGGAAAAATCTAGAAATGGCATGTGTATGGATATGAATAAAAATCTGATTTTCCTTGACTTATATAGTCCCTCAAGTCATCCTTAGCCAACATTAATTGTGTTTACTTGGTCAACATGAAAGAATGGGCCATTTCCATTTTTGGGCCATGTCTTTTATATAATTTTAGGCCTCATTTGAGCCCAATGGCATAAGCTTCATTTAAGCCCAACAAATTAATGAATAATTCACCAACCCTATCATGTTTAAATAATTCCATAAATGTTAAGGTAGTCTCATGGGTTCGTAAAAGTACGGGGTGTTACATCCGTCCCCCCTTAGAAACATTCGTCCTCGAATGTTAGTGACATTATTCACTTTGAACAATGGCAAGTATAGGATCATTCTTCATGTTATAATATATATATATATATACTTAATGCTTATAAATACTTACTTTTCATTGTTCTGATCTCGTATTTTGAACTTTTTATTCCATTTGAAACAAATGAGGGTACTTGGACTTCATCATTTCTTCAGCTTCCCATGTGATCTCTTCTACTTGTTGATTCCTCCAAAGTACCTTTACGAAAGCTACGTCTTTGTTCCTTAACCTCTTCACTTTTTTATCCAGAATAGCGACAGGTATTTCTTCATAGGTGAGATCCACGTAAATTGTACGTCGTTAGTGGGAGCAATACGAGATGGATCTCCTATGCACTTTTGAAGCATCGAAACATGAAATACTAGATGAACTGTGGAGAGTTCTTGGGGGAGTTCCAATTCATACACAACTTGCCCAAATCTTCTGACAATTTCATATGGTCCTATATATCGGGGACTCAACTTCCTTTTCTTCCTAAATCTCATTACGCCTTTCATCGGTGACACCTTTAAGAATACCCAATCACCTATGGCGAATTTGAGCCCTCTTCTTCTATCATTAGCATAGGACTTGTGTCAACTTTGGGCCGTTTGTAGCCGCTTTTGGATCACTTTAACTTTTTCCATAGCTTTAAGAACAAGATCTGGCCCAAGTAAAGCAGTTTCACCCACTTCAAACCATCCAATTGGCGATCTACACTTTCTTCCATATAAAGCTTCATAAGGTGCCATTTTGATACTTGAATGATAGCTATTGTTGTAAGCAAATTCAATAAGAGGCAAATGGTCATCCCAACTGCCTTGAAAATCTAACGTGCAAGCTCTTAGCATATCTTTAAGCATTTAGATAGTACGTTCTGCCTGTCCATCAGTCTGAGGATGAAAAACCGTACTCAGATTCACTTGTGTACCCAAGCTCTTCTGAAAAGATCTCCAAAAATGTGCCGTAAATTGAGCTCCCCTGTCTGATATGATGGAGATCGGAATCCCATATAATCGTACTATCTCTTTAACATACAACCTTGCATAATATTTAGTTGTATAGGTGGTCTTGAGTGGTAGGAAATGTACTGACTTGGTAAGCCTGTCAACTATGACCCATATGGAATCAAATTTCCGCATTGTACGAGGAAACCCTGTGATGAAGTCCATATTAATCATGTCCCATTTCCAGACTGGAAGATTGATACATAGCATGTAACCTTTAGGTTTCTGATGTTCTACTTTTACTTGTTGACAATTTGGGCGTTGAGCTACAAATTCTGCAATGTTCTTCTTCATGTTTCCCCACAAATACATTTTTTTCAAGTCATGGTACATGTTGGTAGCTCTCGGATGAATAGAATATCGTGAATGATGTGCCTCTATCATAAGTCGTTTCCTCAGCTCGTTTACATTCTGTACACATAATCTACCTTGGCATTGAAGTATTCCTTCCTGCGTAAGATCAAATGCCTTTGTCAAACCCTGTTGTACATTATCTTTTAGCTGCAATATCATAGGATCCACAAACTGCTTCCCTTTCACTTCAACTATTAATAAAGATTCTGTCGCATTCTGTACAGTAACCCCTTCATCTGAGGATTCAAGAAGATGAACCCCCAAGCTGGCTAATTGATGTAGATCCTTGACTAAGTCTTGTTTTTCCTTCAATTGGCCACTAGTGCCTCCTATTGCCGTGCGGCTCAATGCATCAGCTACCACATTTGCTTTTCCTGGATGATATAGGATATCAATATCATAATCTTTCAATAGCTCAAGCCACCTCCGCTGCTTCAGATTTAACTCCTTCTGCTTAAAGATATATTAAAAACTTTTGTGATCAGTATAGATATCAACATGAACTCCATACAAATAATGGCGCCATATCTTTAAATCAAATACCACAGCTGCTAACTCAATATCATATGCGGGATAGTTTCTCTCATTTGGTCGCAACTGTCGTGAGGCATATGCTATTACATTACCGTGATGCATCAACACAACATAGGCCAACTCCAGAAGCATCACAATATACAACATACCCTTTTGTGCCTTCCGGAAGTACCAATACTGGTGTAGAAGTCAATTTATCTTTCAGCTCTTGGAAACTTTTCTCGCATGAATCATTCCACTGAAATTTGACTGCCTTATATGTAAGCTTCGTTAAAGGTGCAACAATGGAAGAAAACCCTTCAACAAACCTTCGATAATAACCTGCCAACCCAAGGAAGCTACGAATTTTCGTGGGCGTCATAGGCCTTGGCCAATTTTTCACCGCTTTAATCTTTTGCATATCAACCCTTATCCCTTCATCTGACACAATGTGACCCAAGAATGCGATGGATTTTAACCAAAATTCACATTTTGAGAACTTCGCATACAACTTACGCTCACGAAGAATCTGTAACACCTATCGTAAGTGTTTAGCATGGTCCTCTTGTGATCTTGAATAAACCAGGATGTCATCTATAAATAACGTTACGAACACGTCTTGAAATGGTTTAAACACCCTATTCATCAAATCCATAAACACAACTAGTGCATTTGTTAGTCCAAATGACATAACTAAAAATTCATAATGGACATACCGTGTTCGGAAAGCTATCTTGGGTACATCTTTTTCTCTAACTCTGACTTGATGGTAACCTGATCTCAAATCAATCTTCGAAAAACATTTGGCACCCTGTAACTGATCAAACAAATCATCAATTCTGGGGAGGAGATATTTGTTTTTGATCGTTACCTTATTCAATTGTCGATAGTCAATGAACATTCTCAATGTGATATCTTTCTTCCGTACAAATAATACTGGTGCACCCCACGGGGACATACTAGGCCTGATGAAGCCCTTGTCCAGCAAGTCTTTTAATTGCTCCTTCAATTCACGCAATTCTGCTGGAGCCATTCTATACGAGGGAATAGATATAGGCTGAGTGTCTAGATTCACATCAATACCAAATTCTATTTCCCGTTCTGGGGCCAAACCTGGAAGATCCTCTGGAAATACATCAAGAAATTCGTTGACCACTGGAACCGACTGAGGAGTTAGTGGTTCCACTTCAGTATCTTTCACTCGTACTAAGTGAAATATGTACCCTTTGGCAATCATTTTCCTTGCTTTCAGATAGGAAATAAATTTTCCTCTCGGTGCCCCTACATCACCCTTCCATTCAAGAACATTCATTTGTGGAAATTGAAAATGTACTTTCTTTACTAAGCAATCTATCGTGGCATAACAAGAATCCAACCAATCCATACACATTATGAATTCAAAATCCACCATTTCCAGTTCAATAAGATCAGCCAATGTATCATGACCACACAATTACGATATACTCTTTTTGCAATAATATATTCACCAACTGGTGTAGATACTTCAATTGACTTAGTTAATAATTCTGGTGTTCTTTCAAATTTCGCAGCAATCAATGGAGGAACATATGACAATGTAGAACCCGGATCAATCAATGCATATACATTATACGAAAATATGGATAATGTACCTGTGAAAACATCAGGAGAAGCCTCCGAATTCTGCTAGTCCACTAGAGCATAAGTACGATTCTGGGTTCCACTGGAACTGGCTGCTCCTCTGGCACCGCTACCACGACCCGCAGGCTGTACACCTCTGCCTAGGGAAGGAACCGATGATGATGATGCAACGGTTGATCCCGCAGGTCGCGCCACCCTACCCAAGCTTCTTCGTGGGAAGTCTCTCATCATATGCCCCGTCATACCACACCAAAAGCAAACATTTGTCCCGAGCCGGCATTCACCTAAATGAAACTGTCTGCAGTGCTGACAGGGCTGACGAGAAACTCCAGCGGTCTGCGAACCTCGAATCCCACTACTCTGCCCAACATTGCTACCTCTAAACCCTCAGAATTGAGATTAATTGTCCGCTGTGGAATAAGAGAATGATGGTCTAGGCGATCTAGGAAACATCTGAGGCCTAGATTCTCCTTGGGATGCCATGGACTGTCCCATAGGTCTAGCCCTCTTTGACGGCCCTCGTTCAAATTCGTGTACCCTTCTTCTTTGCCTTTGGTCCTCCATCTTCTGTGCGAAAGCCTGAATTCTAGCTATATCCATATCTCTATTTAAAGCGACAATAGTGCAGTCCCTTACCAAATATGGCTCCAATCTGTCCACATATTAATGAACTCTGTCTGTCATTGTGGCTACTACATTCGGAGCATATCAAGCCAAAGAATTAAACTGCAGACTATATTCTTTGACACTCAGATTCCCTTGACGAAGATTTAAGAACTAATCTGCACGAGCCTCTCGGATCTCATAAGGAAGGTAGTGATCCAGGAATACCGCTTTAAATTCTTCCCAATTAGGTGGATTTGCACCGATACCACGAGATTTCTTCTAATCGTCATACCACAATATCGCCTCTCCTTTTAATCTATATGTCGTAAGTTCAACTGTTTCTACATCAGTCACGTGCATAACATCTAGAGCCCTTTGAATTTGATCTATAAAGTCTTGCGGATCTTCATTCAGATCTGACCCAGTGAATGTGGGAGGGTCTAATTTCAGAAAGTCCTGTGTCCGCCGACTAGCTGCCCTAGCCGCACCATCATCACTTATTGTTGGACCAGCTCGTACTTGACTTTGTGCACTATCTGAGTCAACATTTGTACCGTATTTCTGAGATCTTGCTCAGTAGCATTAACAGGTGGTTCTGCAGGTTCTTCTCTCCTTCTCGGCTCTTCTAGAGCTGGAAAAGTAGAAGAAGCCCGCGATGCAAACTCAGCGTCAGCCCCACCTTGACTAGCTTAGTCAGGTGGTGATATACTCGTTCCTTCTCCGGCAAGTATATCTACTTGCTTACCTTTACCTCTACCTCGTCTTGTAATTGGCATTTTACTATACAAAAGAAAACCAAGTCCAATGGTTAGATATGATTCCACTACAATAGTGGCTCTAATGCACGATCTAAGAATTGAAGAACAAAAACAACTCCAAAATGTCCCGTAGCCTCCTACTTATAAATGTGGTGCACAACACATCCATAAGCAAGACTCTACATCAGACACGGCTTTGTAAACACCCTAGGAAGACCTGCTCTGATACCACTTTTGTCACTCCTCGAATTCCAACGGGGCGGACTGGCACCCGAAGCCGATAAGGTCCGAGAGAACCAATCTTCATCCATGTCCATTCATATGCATGTCACTAAATAAGCATCACCATCACATAGAGATATAAGATGCCAATAGCAGAAGTCATGGAAAACATGTGCTATATGTGAAACTTAGCCGTTAGGGCCATCAAGTCAAAATGGGCATACATTTACATTCATCTCCCAAAGTACGTCTACAAAGCCTCTAACAGATACATGAACATAACCAACCTAAAGTTGGGACAAGTCCCCGCTTTACACAATATTTACATAGTACCAAAACTAATGTACAGCTGTGACTCGGAAAGCCCCAAACCAACGGGAGCTCACTAATGATCGGAAAATGATTCGCAACTTACTGTGGAAGTATACTAGCACCTGTGCCTACAACAAGTAAGGTAACTCCCCCAAGGGACGTCAGTACAAAGAATGTATTGAGTATATAAGGCCATAAGAAACTGTATGATACATAAATATTTCAATGGAATCAAATACAAGTGAATAATCAATATGGATAAGTCACCATTCTGTAGGTGTGGAACCATGTACATTACGTTGATTACTTTCTTTTCTTTTTCGCTCATTCATTCATTCATTACTCATCCTTTCACTCATATAATTCCCGGGCCCCAAGTTGATCAGTGGGTAATCAATAATTATTCGGGATCGACCCCTGCTAGGATTTTCTTTTGCCCCTGGGATACCATCCGTAGTGGCGGGATTGACCCATGCTAGGTGTTTTACACATAGTGCACTGTCCAATACTTTGCCAACACAACCAACATGATTTATACACCATCTTAAGCATATCATATACTAAACCATGAGAACAAATACTTACCAAAGATTGCAAGAGAGTGATCTTGTCCAAAAGAGTGATGACTTAGGGTTTGTGTGAGATGAGAAATGTTTTGGAAAAATCTAGAAATGGTATGTGCATGGATATGAATAAAAATCTGATTTTCCTTGCCTTATATAGTCCCTCAAGTCATCCTTAGCCAACATTAATTGTGTTTACTTGGTCAACATTAAAGAATGGGTCATTTCCATTTTTGGGCCATGTCTTTTATATAATTTTGGGCCTCATTTGAGCCCAATGGCACAAGATTCATTTAAGCCCAACAAATTAATGCATAATTCACCAACCCTCTCATGTTTAAATAATTTCATAAATGTTAAGGTAGTCTCATGGGTTCGGAAAAGTACGAGGTGTTACATCCAATTTATTCAAATATAGCATCTATATGTAAATACAAGACTAACGATACCCATATTGACATAATTTGATTTGGGGTCCAAAATTATTTTAAAATCGACTCCAAAAATAAAAGGATAAAACTGAAATTTTATTAAAGAATAAATTTACCCATATTTTAAAAGTTCTAAATCTAAAATCCCATTGAAAACCGAGTAGACATTGGATTTGAAATCATCAAAATACTTATTTTTTATTTTACCGGGTAAATTCCAAAATTTCATTATCAAATGCGGATTTCAAATGAGAAATTTCGATAACTTTTTATCAAAATTAGTTTATCCATGATACAAGAATCTTAAATCCCAAAATTAAATGAAAACCCACTCCAAATTGACCTTTAAATCAAGAACTTTCGATTTCATAACTTTGAATTTCAAAACTCAACTTTATGAATCAAAATCATGAAAAACGAGATGGATAATTTTGGAAAATGAACAAAATGAAGGTAGAATAACATGCCCAATGATTATATGTGAAAAAACAATCAACAATCACCTCAAACAGAGTTTTCAAGCTCCCAAAATGTCAAAAATATAAAATGGGTTAGGTTTAGGTCTTAAACTCAGCGATTTTCGCTTAAGCGGTACTTTGTCCACTTAAGCGGCCTGGTCAAAAATTCAAACCACCACTTAAGAGGCAAGATAGTTGATTAAGTGACTCGGTCAAATGGTCAAAGACCGCTGAAGCAGTAAACCAGCCGCTTAAGCGGCTACACTCGCACCAACAATTTCCAAAACATGGTTTTGACCCCCGAAACTCATCCGGAACCCTATAAACATGAACCAATAGTGAAAACTGATCATAAAACATGTTCTAGACCCAATGGAATCATTGAATTTCCCAAAGAAGTTCATTATCAATAAATTTACTCCCGAAATCACATTTAGGCCAATAAACTAGTATTCCGACCAAGGCTCAAAAATAACAAAAAGGCATCGGGACCCGAACCAACTATGCTACTAACCCAAAATAGACGTTCTGGATCTAATGAAGCTAATAGAATTGTCATCTGATGCTCGAATCATAGATTGTTGACCAAAGTTAATTATATCACTTTAAAGGCTACTCAAAATCACAAACTCATATAAATCACTCTCGAACGCTTCGTGGATCGTCCAAACCATTTTCACAACTCATAAATTATGTAGAGCAACAACGGGGAAGGGAAAAATGGTCAAAACATAGATAACTCTAAAAATCACAATATGGGTGGTTATAGTACTGAAAAGTTGTGAGACATAAAGAAACCTCTGAATCATGAGCTAAAACATTTTGAAAACTGAAAAACTGTAGAAGCATAAACATTTCATATGATTTAAAACTAATATTGAACATGCTATAAAACTGTACTGAATGCAAGCTGAGTGCAAAATTAAATAACATGTTGAACTATTGTGTAATGACCCAAACATTATACTAAAATACTAAGGTAAAATCTAATATTAATAATAATTGATAAAATATCTGAAAGTACGGTTCAAGCATAAGTAATAAACTAAATCTGCGGGAGAGCCTGTTAACCGACATAAACCACGTGAGACAAACATAGAGTCCAATGTATACGTCCCATCAAAAGGACCCAATATACCTTGCCATGGTATAAAGGCATAGTTGGCATGATTACTAAACTGATGCCCATACTGGTAGGGCTAAATAAACCTATAGTGGCACACAGTTTTGGGACTTTAAGTGAAACTGGGGCCCTAGTCCAACTCGGTGCTAACTACTACTCCTAAAATAAAAATATACTAATAGCTCATTTAAAACTAATGTTCTGAAAGCTGGGTCAGACCCTATTAATATAAAATTATTGTATAACTAAAATCACTACAACAAATATGATGTTTAGCCACAAAAGTTTTAGCTACAACCAAAATATCGTCACCAATTATGCACTTTTCATGACAAAAATTATATTTCGTCCTCAAATGCATGAGTTGCATTTTTTGTTTAGTGACAAAAAATAAATTTTGTAGCAACTATTTTGTCTTCAAAAGCTTTCCCACAAAAAAAATAAATTGGCGCCAAGTATCAGATCATTTTAGCCTCGAATTGAAGGATATTAGTGACAATCAGTTTCGTCGCTAAATTTGTTGACAATTTGTGACAAACTTCAAATTCATAACTCACATACATTCATAACTCACATACTTTTAGTGACAAAAATAAAATTCGTAGCAAATATTTTGTGAACAAAGCTTTCCCACCAAAAAAATAAATTGGCGCCAATTATCAGAAAATTTTAGCCACGAATTTGTGGATATTAGTGACAATCAGTTTCGTCGCTAAATTTGCTGACAATTTATGATAAAACTCAAGTTGAGGACATACATACTTTTAGTGAAAAAAATAAAATTAGTAGCAAATATTTTGCCTACAAAGCTTTCCCACCAAAAACATAAATTGGCGTTAATTGTAATGTAATTTAACCCATAAAATTTGAGGATATTGGTGACGATCAATTTCATCGCTAATTTTATTGACAATTTGTGACAAAAATCACTTGTCTTAATTCATGTAAGTTTTAGATAGATAAATATTTCGTCACTTATTAAATTAGAGACATAGTAAAATTTGTAGTGAAATGGTGTAATCTTTAGTCATTAATTGTATATTATTTGTGACCTTAGTTTTTGTCACTAATAGTATAAATAATTAGTGACGATCACTATTTTGTCTCTATATAATCTAAAAAATTATTTAGCTACGTTTAAAAGTCCGTCGCAAATTCAAAATTATATTTATATTAATTGTATATTATTTGTTGCCTTAGATTTTGTGACTAATAGTGTAAGCAATTAGTGGCAATCATCATTTTCTCTCTATTTATCTATAAAATAATTTAGTAACGTTAAAAAATGTGTCATAAATTATTTACTCTGTGAGAAAATTACTTTTCATCTCAAATAATTACGCTATGCACTTTTACTGACGAAGTAGAAATTTTGTAGAAAAGGCTTTGTCCAAACATTTCCCATCAAAGTCGACTGACACCAATTACTGGTACACCCTCCATTTCATTTTACTTGGCCCTCTTATTGAAAATAGTTATTTCAATTAATTGTCCAATTTATGAAACTATGACAATTTTAAGTATATTTTTCTCTTTCAACCCTCAATATTCAATAATTACATAAAGTAGTAGCATCATTAATAAAGTCAGTTTAGTAAAATATACCTCTAATTATTAATTTCTTAAGGAACATGCCAAGTAAAACGAAATAGAGAGAGTATTATAAATTTCGTGATGAGGCATAATTTGTCATATTTAATTATTTAATAACATAAAAAGTTTCATTCAAGAAAATATGTTAAAATAACAAAAATTTAAAAAGGCATAGAAAATACGGACCAATAATAATATTCACTTAAATTCTAACCTCTTTTTTTCAAGCTCCGACTAAGAGTCACTTCCTTAATATCCAAAGTAATCAAGAAATAAGTAAAAAAAAAAAAATGCTTCCAAACAAGTGGAATGAACTCACATTAGTGAAAAAAAAATGTTGCGCTTATTATATGCCATGTGAGATTTTATTTTATTTTTTTATTTCATTACGTTGTTGTTGACACCCCATTTTGACCTCTTTGTGCCCTACTCAAACTGCTATTTGACTAATTAATATTTTTCAAAATTATTTCCCTTTATGTATAAATTATTTACCCAACTTTACTATTATTTACATGTCCCGATTTATAAGTATGTTATTTATTGTTAATTATTGTAAAATCTGAATATAAGTTATTTCAGAATATTAATATATTATTTTAGCATATGTATGATATATATATATATATTCTATTTAAATAGCATCTCATTTCAAACATAATTTTACACATATTTATTATTAATTTAATAGAATAAATTTTTATACAATATCATTATTAATTATATTATTACTATTATTTATTTACCAAATTATAGATATGTGATATTTATTAATTAAATAGCAGCCCAAGTTCAATTCAATTCAATCTTTTCAGTCAATTTATTTAAAATTTGGCCACTTTTTACTTAATTTGTGTCTATTTTAGTCAAAATTGTGTCATAACGGCCTAATGTTAAACCTTCAATTCCAATTGATGACCCAATCTTCTAACCCATTTTGTTGCTTGAATCCAACCCAAAGTCCTAAATCAATCATGATCATTCATCATATTTGATCCAACAGACCAGATCTAGTTTACCTTTTCTTTCCTTTTTAATTACGCTCATCATATCTATCCGTCTGCTTCTTAAAGATCTCATGAATCTATCTCCGTTCTGATCCTTTAGTGTATTTTGTGCTCAATTGGTTATCCCTTTACCTCAACTTACGATTTTTTTCTTGATATAATTTGTAATTCGATATGAGTGTGAATTTAGTGTTAAGTTTTGATTAATGCTTGTTGTTGACACCCAATTTTGACCTCTCGTTAATCTACTCAGACTGTTAGTTGACTAATTAATGTCTTTTAGATTTTTTCAAAAATTAATTTTCTTTATATAAAGTATTTATTATATTTGATCAATTAGTCATACATTGTATTATCTTGACATATTCTAATTTCATAATTTATATATATATTAGTTAAATAGAGTTTCATTTCAAACGTAACTTTTCACAAATAGATCTCCTCTTCTCTTAAGATCTCAAGATGTTCCTTACGCTTTCTAGATTACTTTCTAGTCTTCTTCCTCTCATGCTGGCTAAAAGCTTCGCGTTACCTCTATTTATTATTGTGCTAGTGTTGGTTGCTGATAATTTTCTAGAATTCTTATTGTTAATCTTCTATTAACTGGTCAGTGTCCTATCGAAGCAATTTTAATTGTATGTATAGCTCTGTATTTGAAGTTCATGCCTTAGTTGTACATGTTTAGCTCTAAATGTTTTCTGCCTTCTTTACGGAATCACACAGGTTAGTTACTCACCATGTTCTTTTTCTGAGCCTATTTGATCCTCCTTGAATTTATGAGACCCTCTATTTGTTCACCAATATATGATCAACTTGATGCAGTGTTGTTTAGCACACATGAGTTAATTTGAATTTGGTGTGGACTCCAATTTAGAGCCAGATTAGTTTAAATTTGCCTTTTACACTTGAAATCTGAAGTTTTTTTATATTTCTACCCTACATGTCAATGCATTTCGAATGGATAAAATTGTGTTTTTATCAATGTGCTTAAGTTCTGGCCCTTAACCAGTTACATGTTCAGTTAATTTCCATGTTTGTTGGTAAGTGTTAGATGCATGCACTATGTCATATGTTATGTGCATCTGCGGCATGCATTTATTTTTAGATGATGTATATGGGACTTATGAGGCTGTTAGGTACAAGGTAAAGTTTTGCACTATGAAAGTGGTTAGCTAGCTTGCTCTTTGTTATCTGATCTTAATGCATGATATTGTTTAGCAGCAAATTGTGAACAGTAAATGATCTAGTGTGAAGGTCTTGGCTCAGAACACTATATTTTATGATTTAATGGTCACTGAACCCTTTCAAGTTATCACTTGAGGTACTTTTAATAACTTCAGCCTTTTATTTTGCTCGTATCATGATATCCTAAGTATGAAATCAATTAGATTTTTTTTCGCTTATACGCAGGCTGTCGAAGGTGGAAATCAATAGTAGTTGCATGAGAAGTGCTTCTGCAATGATATTTTGAGAAGCAACCTCGATATCTTTGTCTTAGTTTTATTAATGTTTAGTATGTCTTGATTATGCTTAATGTTGGATAAATTTTACTTACTATTTATTTTCTTCAAGGAATATGCAATGCGATATCATCTCAATGTCATTTTAATTGTTTTTAATTAGTACTAGTGTATAATTTTTTTATTATCTTGCTTTCTTTAGCATGTTATTTTTATTTTGTATTTTTATCGTTATAAAATGAACTATGCTAAGTTATGAATTTTTAAGATATTTAATTATAATTTTTTCTATAAATTAACGGCAACCTAGTTAAATACAAATTGAAAATATTTCAGTTTGAATGAATAGTGACAAAATATTTTGTCCTTCAAATCTTAAATTTTGGCGATGAATGTATTCTACTTTTTAAGATGATCGTAATTTTGTCATAAAATTATGGATTTTAGTGATGAGAATAATTTGCCCCTAAATAGCCTGCTACCTACAAATTAACTTTGTTGCCAATTATGACATTTTATGGTGACTATTTTGTTTTGTCACTAAAAGGTGTATTTTTAGTGACGAAATATATATAAGATTAGAGACAAATTATATTGTCCCTAACTAAAATAAATAATTAGTGACGTATCAATTTTGTGGGTATCCATAATCACTTTAGTGACAAAAACATACTATTATCTACAAAATATTATAATTTTGATGATGAACAAATTTTTCTTAAATACTATACATTTGGGGACAAAAAATATCTTCGGAGTTAATACAACTCTATATAGCGACGAAACACTAAGCCGTCTTTGTATACATTTAGTGACAAATGATTTAGGGACGAAGGAGTGACGAATTATTTTTCGATATGCGATCTCTAAGTGATAAAATCATTCGTCACTAATAATTGAATTTGTTGTAGTGATATGATCATGCTTGTTCTCGTTAAAATTCTAATAGTCTGAAACATGCTTTGAAAACATAATTAAGTCATATGCATTTTACTTGAAATCACATTTCTATTCATATAGGATAATATCATACAAAAAGTAAATCCCTTGAAAACCTGTCATGTCGTACTAAAATAGACTAAAATCCATCAAATCATGCATAATTTATTCTAAAAGAAGCTGAAGTCTATAAAACAATCACAATTCTTCAAGTATTAACATAACTGAGTTAAAACCATAGAATGCATGCATAATAAATTTGAATGGGGATCATTATCATAAAATATTGTAAGAGAATTAAAATTCAAGAATTTGTCATAATTGGGTGTCAACCCTAGATTATGAGTTCATAAAATCATAACTGAAATTCATAATTTAAAACTAGATTTTGGGTATAAGGTTGAAAGGAATCCCTTATTGAATATCCACATACCTGATTACTGAAGATTCTTGAACTAGAACATGGAGGGCTTGAACTTGGAGAAGAACCCTAGGCCTGAAACCTTGAGAGAGACTTGAGAGCTTTTGTTTCTAACTTTGGAGGGGCAACCGTGAGAATGAGGGAATAGGTCGACTATTTACCCTTCAATCTACCTCTAAGGAAGCTAAAAAAACATAGTATAGGGGTTAAAAGAGTTGAAAAATACCAAACAATGCTTTAAAAATTGTATGGAAAGTTGTTGGGGCCAGATACCATGACTCATGTCACGAGTCGTGGCTTGGAGGCACGATTCTTGGTCTAATTCATGGTTTCAAAACCTTTTGGACACTTCTCTGGACAGTCTGAACGAGTCTAGGAATGACTCATTCCTTCAATAAATGACTCATTACTTAAACCACCAACTCATTCTGTTGAGTTGTTGTCACTGACAACTTTGACAGTGCTCCACTAAAATGCCCATAACTTTTTACTCCGGAATTGAATTGACAAAAGATCAATG
Organism: Capsicum rhomboideum; assembly: GCA_031232105.1. Lineage (NCBI taxonomy): Eukaryota > Viridiplantae > Streptophyta > Magnoliopsida > Solanales > Solanaceae > Capsicum > Capsicum rhomboideum. Next base: position 46,972,569 of record CP124708.1, on the reverse strand, counting down.
GCATTGGAAAGAAGATTCAATTAACTTTAAATTAGTGCATATTAGGCCACCTTACTATTCATATACTAGGAGTGATGATTGTTTGAAGTTGACCCAAGTAGAATCTTATACTAAAACTTAGTTGGTACAGGAGTTTTCGACTCAACTTTGTGTTAGGGACATGTTATGACCTTAAATCACATCCAATACTCTTATTATACTTATATTTATAGTTATTTGTTATTGAAATGTCATGATATTAGGAAAAGACTATTTTAAATGACTGTTGAAACTAGATAGACATCCTATGAGTCATACTATGACTCGTAGGTGGATACTAGGACTCGTTATCTAAGTCGTGGTGACTGAATTTTTCAGAAAAGTCTGAAAAGCTTACCAGGAGTAAACCTACGACTCGTGTCTCACTGTAGGATTCATTCAATGAGTCGTATAAGTCTGGGACATTGATTGTTAAGCTGATTTTCTGAGCTAGTTCTGGGTTTTATTCATGGAAAAGTTTTGGCGTATTACAATATCTCCCTATTAGGATCATTCGTCATCGAATGAAGACTAAGGCTAGACTGAAAATGAGGGAACTTACTAGTCCGTCTGATTGAGTTTTGAAACTGGATAACTAACATAATAACTGAGTTTTGAATCTAGATATCTATCATGATTGGGTCTGATTTTGACTGGGAGTAAGAACTCAACTGAATTTACACATAGCACGAATGCATATAAGTAACCATATGGTATAGATATATACATGAAATTTAGGAGAGTAAGACTAGGAGAAAGGATGGGGAACTACTGGAACTGCTTGTCTGATTCTCTAAACTAAAATGTAGGCTATAAGGACTGATTTATAAAGAGAGTTTAGAATATAACTAGAGCATTCATGACACCAACGTACATATAGAACTGCAAAATGATAGATAACGAAGTGAAAATTTCTATGAGTCACTGAGAAAAGAATATTTATTTCCTCTATCGCTCCTTGTCAGAAGTTCTAATAACATTAAGGGGAATGATTCACAAGCATGATTTGAGTGAGATATCTAAATAAAGAATCTAACATAGTCTGAGCATTCTAGTCTGCTGACCTAAGCTCATAGAATAGGAACAACTTAGAGTTGAACATGAGACTCCTTTGGTTTGAAGTTATATATCATGAAACAGGAGTATCTTGGGCCGAAAGTAAGAATATGACTACTATGCCTTAAGCAATGTGACTGATAACTTTCCAACTTAGAAATATTTCTCAACCATGCTCCTTCATACGAAAAAACCACACTTAGCTAGCTGAAATATCTAACTCTCTTTAGAGTACACTACATATGGCTGGTAAGGCCAAGTCTAGATGTATGATCTTGCTTTTTTCAAGCCTAACTCGGAGATACAAGGCTCTACCACTAAAATGATCACACTAGTCTAAACTACAGGAATCTATATTCTATATCCACTAGGAGCGATAACCCTAAAAAATATGTTTCTTCTTGCCGTCTTAAACAGTCAACCTTAAGTTATAATCAAAGGGTTACTAACCATCAAAAGTAAATATATCAACAAATCATTCAGGCCTATCACTCAACTACCATCAACATCACAATCAAAACATAAGAAAGGTCACTGAAGAACTAGAACATGCGAGCTGAAATAAGAGGGATATTGTGAAATCTTGACTTAAAGATTTTCATAACTTCAACACTCAAATGAGACCTGAGAAGTAAAATATAGTATGAACGAACTTTGTTCAAAAGATATGATTGGAGAACATACATGATGTATTGTGATTTAACTAGTCACCAAGGACATATCATGAGTACATAGGACTGAGCATACTGTAAAACATGAGTGCATGAGTCATGAGCCATATGACATTAGACTAGAATTCTTAGATTCATGGAGTATGATTAGGACCACTGAGTGAACTATTACTCCTCATACTAGGAACTGGGAATGGACATACCTCTATATAAAGTGCATGAATATGAGTTATGATCATGGCATGCAAGGCATGAGTAGAGTGTTGTAACGACTAAGGTACATGGAATATACTAAGATAAGAATGGGCCTGGTATCTGCCTCTTCTGGCTCTATTCTAGAACTCACTAGCATTACCACTAGAATCTCAAAACTTAACTTGGTTCTTTATCCTATCATCTCCACCTCAGATCAAAAGTCGCCAATCTAAGTTTGTAGACCTCTTTAATAAACTCTAAACTGAACTGTAATCACTTTACTCTAGAGGTTGGGTGTCACGACCTAATTTCTCAGGTCATAATGGACCTATTATAATCCACCAGAAGGTAAGCCAACCCATAATTCGGAATGGCTAGTAACGAACTATTAAGAGAAATAAAAGAAAGTAGTGGAATAAACATAATAAAAAGGCCAATATAATCCCAAAACCTGGTGGAGCCAGTACAAGAGCTTCTAATACACTAAGAGTACAGGTGATATAGGATAAATATATATACAAAGATGTCTCTGAGTACAACATAGAGATCAGTCTAACAAAAAGAGAGAGAGTAGGAACAACTTCGAACGTCAGGAGCTCACCCCAAGTCTCCGATCCATAGCTGCTCTGTACGATGCACACATCAACGGCGATAACTCGTACTATGATCTGCAGGCTGCAGAAGTGTAGTATGAGTACCAAACATATGTTACTCAGTAGGCATCGGCCAACTGAGCTCCCAAAGTAATGTAAGCATAAATGACATGTAAGGCATGAATGCAACTACAGGTAACTATCCAAGGAACTAGGCATAACAATGCTAATGGAGCAATAAGGGTAAACTAACCTATTCTAACAGTGTTCAGGAGCTAAATTACAATACCGTATATCACTACCCAATATACCAATAAAGAGTAAAAGAAGTATATATAGTAGTATATAAGGCCAAAAATACATATACAATTTGAGTGGACAAAGAAAGAGAGGGATATACAGTAATACCTTATAAATATATATAAAAATAAACCTGTAGTACTAACTCACATGTAATAACCTGAGAGAGTCAACCTAACCTGTCAAGGGTCTTAGCCAAGTAAGGGAGCTAATGCTAGCATACTCAAACCTATAACCAAAGGGTGACTAATCATGAGGTGATTAATCAATAATGTAATTTACCATAATAAACAAGGGAATCAGAAACGTACCGCCAATCTCGGGTACCAGTCCATACTCATCCTGCCACGAACTAACCATAATAACGAATAAGAAAGTAACTGGCTAGTCCGGACACACAAATACCTAATTGTATCCCCATAAGACCGAAAGGTTCATAGAAGCACTCAACAAACAACAACCATAACTTGTACCTATACAGCCCCCATAAGACCGATAGATACAGGCGCCAAACAATTATACTGGTGATAGGCGATGCATATAAATGAATGAATGCGACATAACCATAAATACCATATACGATCAAAGTGCCAAAAAGTACTAAGTGTATACACCTCCTCCTGCTCTGGAACTTGCAAAGGCAGGACCTACGGTGACCATCCTTTTTTGGCACTGTAGCTCACGAATGAAGGGGCTCATAAGGGATTCGGGATATCCATATACACTTCCTGGTCCCAAACTAGTACTTCTAATAAACATCATAATCCATTTACTCTGTCCAGTACCGGAGAGAGATATAAGTATAATAAGTGCACGGACTCGAACCACGACTAAAAGAGTATGCATCGTATAATAAGTGCACGGACTCGAACCATGACTAAAAGAGTATGCATCGTATAATAAGTGCATGGATTCGAACCATGAATAAAAGAGTATGCATCTGTAAGCCATTGCTCGAGATCAAGTTCGGGACTAAATCATCATCATAATGTAGAAAGGGTCGAAATCTCCATCGATCAAAGTAAATAGTAGTGGACGGAATCAATCTCGATCTAATTTCCAAGACATCATATTTAGTTGCAAAAGCTCACATCATATTAAATAAGGTGGTACAATTCCCATTATAAAAGAATCCATTTTAAAAGTAAAAGTGGGAATAGTTTCCTTTATAGAAAAATAGTAGTAAAATCAAGGTTTTGATTGGAGTCGTACCACTAAGTGAGCATGAATGTGCCTAACAGTATGCATGCCATCACCAGTATCTAAACAATACAACCATAAACGCCTAAGCATCTATAAACCAGAATCCTGCCCTCTTTAAGAGTAAAATGCTCACCTGGAGTCCAACCGGTAGCGTAACCACGGCCTCCGACCAATAATACATAATCAACATAACAAGCCTCATAACTCAATAATCCATAGTAATTAAGGGCATAAATCCACTACAAGGATCTAATCGGGGAAAATGCCTCTCAAATCACTAAGTCAAATGATAAATCTTATACTAAGGGAGCCTTAATATTAAACTATGGCTAGCATGCTTATAATCGAGGATAAAATGATTATATAGCTATGACAAGTGTTTTACACTAAGGTTCGGGTCACATTTCTACCCCAAATTCCCTAAATGGCCTAAGTCATGCTATACTAGTCATAAATATATCCTATCATCCCTACCTAGTATGCAAACTATACTATACATAATCTCATAGAGAAAAGTAGACAGAAGTCTACCTCGATGCCGAACCACAAATCTTGAATAGCCCACAATTCTCTCGACTTTGCTCCACGATCTCAAAATGCCACCACGCTATCAAAACAATCATCTACGCATCAATATGAGTAAAACGAGACCCATATTGATATATGAAAGGTCGATCAAAATTTGGGTCAAGAACAGGCCTGCAGGGCCTGCAAACTTAAGTCCGTCACGAGGTCCCTCGAAGGACAAGGAATGTGTACTCAAAAGTTGAGAACAAATGGGACACAAATCGGGGCCCAAATCAATCCCCAAAGTTAAGGATTTAAAGACCTAATTTCTAGGAATTTACCACAAAATGGAATGGAATTCAACGGGTGAAATGATGAATAAGGACCAAGGAGTGTAGAGCTAGCTTACCTTAGCTTCAATGGAAGATTCCCCACACTTTCTCCCTCTTTAAGCTCTTAAAAATATTGGAAAAGGGTTGAGAAAATAAGAGAAAATTGGGTGAAGAAGGGGGATTTAACATCCCCAGGTACTGTTAAAGCGGTCAATTAGCCTCTTAAGCGGCTACCGCTAAAGCGGTACATGCCCGCTAAAGTGGTCGGCCAAAGAAAGGCGGAGGCTGCTAAAGTGGAACTTAGCCGCTAAAGCGACGTTCGATTAAGCAGACATGACAGCTAAAGTGGACCTCAGTCGAGTAGCCAAGGCCGCTTAAGCGGCTTAGGGACGCTGAGGTGATTACCGCTAAAGCAGGTCTTTGACCGCTTTAGCAGTCATACCAGATATCATACACCAAATTTTAGCTAAGTTCAAAATGGACTCCGACTAGGTGTTCGGGATTCATTCGAAACCCCGCGCGTGCCAAAAAACTATGCTACCATACCAAAATCGACATTCCAGACTCAATGGAACCATCAAAACTTTAATTCGAGATCATTTCGATTAAATGTGGTGCCCACACCTATAGTTCCATTTTTTATCAAATCTACCCAATAGCCTAAAATGAGTTTGGAAGCCTCGGGACCTGAACTAAGGGTCACCCTATCCGAAAATCAACATTCTGGAGCTAAAGGCACTGTCAAAATTTCCATCTAAGATTGTTTACTAGTATTTTGGTCCGAGACCAATTCCTTGACAGCAAAAGCTCTAAAACAAGGAAAAGTGCCTAAAATCCAAATGAACTATCCGATGACCGAACCAACAGTTTGGCAAGTCATAAATGACATGTAGCCGTTGTGGGAAGGCTTGAAATGTAGGAACACATGGAAATCGAGAAAATGACCTGGAGGGTCATTACATTGGGATATAACTATACACATAATTACCAAACTCCCCCTAAAAGACTACATCTGAAAGTGCGAACCCAATGATAGTACTTCCTTCTGAGATACAAATCTTAACTTTCTCTAGACTCTATAGTCATTATACTATAACTTAAACACTTACTAACAAACATAACCAACTCCCCTAATACCCCATAATCTGACTTTTCTTCTTAGTCTACTGACATCACAACTCTAGGTCCATAACTACACCCATCCGATATACTGAAAATGAAAACTATACTGAGAGACTTAAAACCATCTATCTATATATGCTTAGCCTTCCCACATTTAATAGCTCAATGATACTAACTAGGAGCTCATAATGCTTACTAACTTAGAATATTATGAAGTATCACAATATCCAGAGTACACACTTTTTCCTTCTAGAATTCAAATCTCTTCTTCTCTATTAGCCTGATCATCCACAATTCAAACTTAGATTCTAACACTTAACATGGATAGCCACTCAATTTCTCATACACTATACCAACTTACTACTACTAGATAGAAATCAGGGAACACTAGTCCACTCAAAATTTTAAAATAATCAACCTTAACTACCTCCTCTATCTAACTTCAGTCTACAAGCACACTATTTTTTCATGACCTTTGTCGCGCCCCATTTTTCTCGCAAGAAACATCGGATTCAACATGACAACTCTTTTAGTATGTCAAAAGAGAAGAGTTGCCACCTAACAAATTAAGGTGCACCATTTTATACTAATTATAATTATTTAATAATTAGTATACATCACCAGAAATTTGAGTAAGGGTTCAAGTTACCTAAAAAGGATGGTCCTAAGCACCTTTAGAGGTCTACAAATGTGGCTCCCTACTGAATTTATTTATTATGTGGTAAAATTATATGATAAACAAAGAGGATTGATTTTATTAAATAAATACAACGTGACTAAACATGCAAACATATTTTAATTAAATGAGTAAATAAAGTCTAAATATATGAAATTGATCATTAAATAATAATTAATATAGATATAAAAAAGACCAAGTAATAAGACATGTTATTCATTACTATCGTATAAGCGGGACAAAAGAATTAAAAAATTAAACTAATGGATGGGGCCTAAGTATCTCATTAAGTAAATAAAGTGATGGATACATACCAATTTGCTTTTAGCAGAGTATATTAAAAGAGTTATTCAAAACACGATAAGAAAAGTAATATGCACATAGAGTATTATATAGACAAAGAACAAGAGAAATAACCTGGTTGCTTCCGCAATACAAGAATACTTTTCACTAGTAGACATATCATACATGTAGTGAAAAATACAAGAGATATGAGACTGACCTTTTGTGACATGCAAATAACAAATGAAAAATACCATAATTCATGTAATCTTCTTTTTTCTCGAATTTCAGACTCTAGATAGCCCCTTTACTTGGTAGTGTTAGAACAAATTAGAGATTTAGAAACGATGAATTCAAACTTAAATTGAAGCAATGATAAACTACAAACAATTGAGAAAATTTGTTAGCAAAATGTACGTCACCTTAGTTTTTGTAGCAAATCAAACATAAGAGTTTTGAAATAAATAAGTGAATCAATAATGCACAAAGTTAAAGTTAAGAGAGAAGAGAGAGGGAGTGGGACTAGGGTATGATAAGGCTAAAATGGGCCCAATGTGATATTACTTCCTCTATTCCAATTTTTATGACCGACTCTCTTAAACGCCTTGAGACAAGACGAAAGGAATTCTTAGAGAAACTTATTCAAGAGTAGTAAATAAAATATTTTAGCATTTGAAAGTCATGTGAATCTAAAAATATATATGTGTGATATACAGATTGTATCAAAGCATGTCAATAATTTACTATAGTAGTAAAAGTCGTCAAGTCTTTGAGGCTTTTAAAAGGGTGACATATAAAATAAGAAAAGAAAGGAGTAACGAGGTACTTTATATTTTTTTTATAAAGCTATATATGCTTCATACGAGAAGTCAACAATTGCCTATCTTTTGTCATCATTTCCCAAAACATACCTGATGCCCACTTGGGGGCGACTACTCCATTTGATCTTTGCTTCGCACCTGGGTTCCCCACTCGTCGTGATTCCAAGAGATATCATCTCATTGAGATGTACATGTAAAAATATTCTAAAAGGGTGAGAGTATATCTGTTTTAAAAGTTTGACTCATCGAAATTGAAGTGTCAAAACTATCATAATAACTACTATATATTTCACACATATCATCTCATCGCAGCAAGACAACATATTAATCAAAGGACAACACTATCATGTAAAACGAGAAACTAACTGTTAAACTAGCAAAATTGATAGCTAACTTACACCCATTATTTCCAACTTTTGATTTGTTTAATCATGGTCAAGGACATTCATTTTATTTTTTATTTTTTATGAACAAACAATGGAAAATTGTTCTATAGCTAAACCAAGACGAGTTCAAGAAAGTATAATTCTATTTCTACAAAACCATTTAGAGCAGCCGCATAAGAGAAATTTGAAAAAATAGTTTACTCACTATAACCACTAATTAATCACTTACAAACACAAATTCAAATTTAACACAAACTAATGACAAGTTGTAGTAAAGTTTTCCACCTTAATGTTCATCCCAGTTTCATTTTAGTCCAATTCTCACAAGGAATATCAAGACATGAATTATTTCTTTAGCCCATCACCAAATACCAGTGACTAATACTAACCATGGCGAAATCAAAGTAACAAAAGAAAACTAATCAAACCAAAGCATTTCCAGTTACATACGAAGCCACACATTGAGTAACACGAAAAAGAAAAATCAAAATAACTCCAAATAGACTCGTATCATATTATGAATCAAACATGTTAACGAAGATAAAAGTAAGACAAAAGATGGACCTTTTATAAAAGCTTTCCAATAATAATATGAACATAAGAAAATTATGCATTTCATATTAAAAGCTTAAAGATAAAGACAAGGTAGTCGTATGAGCAACAAACTAGTTAAGAAATTGCTATATTATACATACCTCTCTACGCAATCATGTAATTATCTATGAACACTTGTTGAGTAACTAAACTAAAATAGTAGAAATAGCTGAAACTGTATAATTTACTCTTTTCAATATCAATTCGAAGTAATGAATTGTGACATAAAGGAGGACTTGCCGGTGGCTTAACTGGACATGAAATGAATGACAAAACGAGAGCTAGAATTGGAAGATCAAACACTGACGGATCAAAGGAGAAGTTGAAATAAAACTTTTAAACCGATGATCAACTTTATTATTTCCGTGCTCCGTTGGTTGTGTCCATCTAGTGGAGGAAAACAGGGTGGTGCTAATAGAGATGGACGACGTGGGGTTATTGGCTATGGTTCTTAGGGTGAAACTCCTGGTGAAGAAGATGAGTGTCGGTGAGAGAGATGTAGGTGGGGGAGATTTTAAAAAAATGAGTGACTATGGTCGGTGAAGTGGTCTCGATGGAAAAGAGAAGACTAAAATGGTGAAGCATCTCCCTCTTTTAATTCCCTTTGATTCTTAGATCTCTTTCCATCTCTATTAGGTTTCTTATGAAGAAAAAAAATAAAAAGAGCCATTGAGGGAGGGAGTTAAAGATGGAAAAGGATTAAACAAGAGGAGAGTAATACTCTTTTTAAAGGGAAAGAAAAGATTTCTGATTTTGGGGGAAGATTTTGCTGATATAGAAAGATTTGATCAAATTTCAAATTTGAAATGGGGCTCCATATATTTGAGGTTAAATAAATTCTACTAAAATTATCTAAGACGAGTAATTGTTAAATTACCACGTGAAAAAAGTACATAATAAAATAAAAGAGTAAGTAAATAAAATAAAAATTCCATTGGAAGTGAAGATAAAAAATAAATAATAATGATAATAATAATAATAATAATAATAATAATAATAATAACGATAGTAATAATAATAATAATAACGATAGCAATAATAATAATAATAGTAATAATAAGAATAATAACGATACCAAAGTAATACCGGCAATATTTAATAGCACAAATCTTATTAAAAAATAAGTAAAAGTAACACTTTTGGCCCCATGAACAAGATAGACGTTCAAATGAGTAAAATGACAAAAAGGAAGGATAAAATTGAGTGTCAACAACCTTATTACCTTGTTCTGCATCTCTTCCCTAAATGGACTTCATAAAATTTTGAGAATCATGGGCCTTTTCTTCAACTCATAAGGTACTATCTAAAGTCTTTCAATCTTTTACCCATTCTATAGTTGCTACATTTCTAGACTCACACTTCTAACTCTGGGGTTATTCTGTGGTTCTGAGAACACATCTTACTTTAGCTCAACGCACGATTTACATGAACAAGAGTAAATTTGTTCAAATTTTAAAACTTAGAAGCACTGATGGGCTCCTTTCAAGCCCTTGTGCAGCCTCATAATTGTTTGTAGGCTCTGTCTAAGAAAACTTTATTAGTATGAAGTTAATCTTGATTACTTCTATTACCTCGAGAATGAGGTGTAGTTAGCGTAAATAGAGCAATGCTCTGATCTATATAAATTTCTTAGAGAACATCTCTACTGCACTATTTAGGATATAATAGAAGGGAAATATTTCCTAAATACCCTATAGCCTCTCGAAGAAAAGTACAAATGTCTTCGTACTATTCCGCAAGACTCTACTAGATACGGCTTCATAATCACCATAGGACACTTGAAATTTGTGCTCTGATATCAAGTTTACCACGACCAAATCTACACCCTGGATGTAACACGGTGCTTAGTACTACAAGGGGTCTAAAACTAACTCTTGATACTAGCATAATTCATGAGAAACTGAATTGAAATATATAAACTAGAAATAACTACTGACAACACTGTGTTGTAATGACCCTTTCTATTATTATGGGTAAGTCTAGCGTGCCAATATTCGGGTTAAGGTTTTCCCCTGATTGAGAGTTAGAAAATATAGGCTAGGCCAGTCTTGGATAAAATTTGAGTGTGGTATGGTATAGGGTAATCCAAGAATGGATTAGTCAAAGGTTATATGTTTTAAGTTGATTTTATGATAGGTAAGACGATAAGAAATCTGTAGGATTTTTTGAAAGTGAATTCGGGTGACTAGAACTCTTGATATCAAGTTTGACGTAAAGGGGTTGGTTTGGGATATCAAAATCTGAAGGTGTATTGTGAAAATGAAAAAACTAGGAGAAATCTCGAGTTTCTACCTCTCCTACTGTGCTATAGCGAGTGGAAGACCACTACTACTATGCTGCTATAGCGAGAATTTTCCCCTTATATCAGGAGTCAGCTTTGGTCAATACCACCATAGAGGGCCGATCCCGTTATAGCAAGGTCGCTATAACAGGATATGCGCTAAATAATGTAGAAAATACCCCAAAAATGTTATTTTTATTCCATTCTTATTTGGGGCATAGCTGTGGCAATTTAAGATTAATTTCACCTATTTTCTATCAAAACTCTTCGTAAAGGTAAGTCATTAACTAGTTTTTTGATTATTAACTCACAGAATCACTAGTTTATGGGTTTGGGGAGGATTTAACTTGACCTAACTGATTTTTCTAGTGCAATTGGGTGAATTGGGTAGAAAACTCTTGGATTTTGGTCAAAAGTTGTTAAATTACTCTTGCATAACTATAATTTATTATTGTAACCATGAAATTGGTAGGATTAAGGTGGAATGATAATATAACACCCTAGTATGGGAGGAATGATTGTGAATTTGGCCTTGGGATTTTGGGATTAGGTTATAATACTTGATATTGTTAGGTCATTTGGTTGATTATGTGTTGTATTGATGTTTTTAGGCCACAATCAAGTCAAGGTTGCAAGAAAAGGCAAAGCTCAAGTTTGTTAAAGCACTTCGGGGCTTGGATTGAGGTAGGTGATAGTTTAACGTAGTTGAAACCCAATTTATTTTATGTGTGCATGACAATTTGTTCCTTCATATGTTTGTTTTTAATGCATGTTCAAGTAAAGTGAATGACTATTTGATATCCTAAGTGTTAATCACATGCAATGAAATTATATTAAAAGCTTGTTGGTTTTACCAGAATGATTTATGTAATCATTGTGGCTGTGATTTTTGTGATATCTATTGATTATTGTGGGATATACTTGTCATGCACCGAGTTTCAACGAGGCGGACTAGCACCCGAAGCCGATAAGGCCAGAGAGAACCAATCTTTGGTCATGTCCGTTCATATGCATGTCTCTTTATGAATAGCATACTATCTCATGTAACTTGTAACTTATAAAATATAAAATGACAATGGCGGAATTCATGGAAACATATACTATATATGAAACTTGGCCGTTAGGGCCATCAAGTCAAAATGGACATACATCTCCTTCATTCATATACCCACATACGTCTACAAAAGCCTCTAACAAATGTATCTACAAGACCAACTTAAAATCTGGACAAGTCCCCGCTTTATACAACCTTTACAACATCAAAACAAATGTACAACTGTGACTCGAAAAGCCCTGAACCAACTAAAGCTCACCAAAGATTTGCAAATGGTCCGCAACCTACTGAGGAGGTCTACTAGCACCTGCGCCTGCAGCAAGTAAGGTAAGTCCCCCAAGGGGGTCAATATGAAGAATGTACTGAGTATGTAAGGCCATAAGAATTTCATCATCCATAATAACAACAATGGAGTCAATATAAGAGAAATAGTCAATGTGAATAAACCATCTTTCTGTATGTGAGGAACCATGTACATTACATTCTTTACTTCTTTTGCCTTCACATTTATTCATCTTTATTGTTCTACCCATGCTAGGCTGTTCTGTCGCCCCTGGGATGAGATTAACCCATGCTAGGTACTTTGACCCCTGGGATATTATATTAACCCATGCTAGGCTTTCGTGTCTCCCCTGGGATGTTATTAACCCATGCTAGGTACTTTGACCCCTGGGATGTTATATTAACCCATGTTAGGCTTTCGTGTCGCCCCTGGGATGTTATTAACCCATGCTAGGTACTTTGACCCCTGGGATGCTATATTAACCCATGCTAGGCTTTCGTATCGCCCCTGGGATGTCATTATGATATATTGGAAATGACCCATGCTAGGTGTTTCTTCCACCCCTGGGATACCACCCAAGAATACTCATCAATTCAACATTACTTCTTTCTTTCATTCTAAAAGTGATACCTTGGTGATTGAAACATTCTTGAAACTTGAAACACATACATACATTACTTCACGTCTTTACTCTTGTAAGATTGATACCTTTACTTGTGAGGGATAGATACATTAGCTTACACATTACTTCCTTCATTACTTTTGTGAGATTGGTACTTTTACTTGTGAGAGATTGGTACAAAGATTATCATAATATTATTGGACTTTGGAACATGACATGATTGGAAAATGCTATTCAAAATAATAGATTCTCTTTACGTCATTACTCTCTTTGAGATAGTTCTTTTAGAAATTACAACATTATAACAGCTTTGGAACTTCAGTCAATGAATAAGAGATAAGCGAATCATAATTCATCTAAGAATAGGACACATGTGAATAACAATATATGTCAACCTGAATTGAGATACTTCAAAACCCTTTCGGAATTGAACAAGTACAATGTCAATGTGAATACTATGTGCTGCAGAAGGATACGGATAGAGTAACCTTACATACCTTATCTTCTCAATACGAATATATAATCCTATACTTGATTACAATAGTCCAACTCCTTCCTTATGTTTCACTCTACAACACAAGTACATAACGGAGTTTACATTAACCCCCAAATACCTTACAAATGCATATAACGATAATGAGTTTCATGTTTGCCTTTAAAAATGTCATTTCCCCCTTGACAATACCATTTATGAAATTATCATACCAACAATCCCACAATATTCCATGCATTGACCAATACATGATAAATCAATAGCATGTCACACCAAGTTCATACTTTCCACTCCTCCATCAACACAACATCACAATTACTCCATCAAGTCACCTCAATACGTCTCATAACAACATATCGGCCAAAATCCCATAATTTACACTTATAGAAAAAAAACAAGTTTAGTAGCATCATCACACCATACATATTGTTATTTCATCCATACCATGCACTTTCATTAAAACCACAAGTCACTTTTCAAGTTTAATTCACAAAAATGGCACATCTTTTACAAAAACACAAAAGTGCACCACTTACACTTTTAGACATAATCATCATGATCTACATGCTCTCCCATGCATATAATATATTAATCCATAAGAATAATCACTTACCCAAACTTGCAAATGAGTGATCTTGTCCCAAGAAGTGCCTTACGGTTCTTAGGGTTTGAGAGAAAATATGTGAGAAATATCTAAAGAGACATGAGAGTTATAATGAATTAAAATCTGATTTTTTTGGCCTTTATATAGTACTCAAGTCATCCTTAGTCATTTCCTTGCATTAAATGCAATGTTTGCTTGGTCAAAGTGGAAGAATGGGTCATTTGCCCCATTAGGCCTTGCATTTTGGTCTCTCTTTGGGCTTTAAAATGAGCCCAATAACACATGTCATCTTAACCCACCAAATGTAATGTATAATCCACCATATATCTCATGTTCAAATAATTCTATAATTGTCTCAATAATATTCACTGACGAGATTCCTGTTCGTAGCCTCAATCGCAAAAATAGAAATTCTAGTCGCTCATGGCTTATTTGAACATAATTTGTTAAAATAATTACGACGATGAATTAACCCCAACTTGGATGCCAAACTCACTCAAGATTAGCCCTACTATGTGTAACACCCCGTACCTTCCCAACCCTACTTGATGATGTTGAATAATGTTTGCTTAGGTGTCGAGAGATATAAGTATGTATTTGGTAATGCTAATGACGAGAAAATTAAAATTTGGACACGTACATGCGATTAGACCTTCGTAGGAGGTGTTTTGTGAGTTCGTGGAGAATTTTTGTAATACCCCGTACATATTCCAACCTCATTTGGTGACTTGGAGTCATGTTTACTTGATGATTAAGATCACTAAGTAAGTATTTTGTAGTGTTTTGATAGGGTATTAGATAATATGCAAGTGTTGGAAAAAGTGGCCGAAAAATTCAGCAAAGTACCAAGACTCGCGCCACTCCCTATTTAAGGGGGTGTCGCGCAAGACTCTAATTCATAGGGGTGTCATTTCCTACGCCACAAGCTTGCTTTACAGCTAGTGGAGCAAGGCACAAAAAATGTGCCCTTCCGGGCTCGTTTCGCAACGCAATTCTACGTCGATTCCTATATGGTTTCTTTTGGTTCCTTGGAGTTCTTTGAGTGTTGTTAAAGCTTACAATAACTCAATACACTCCTACATACTTCTACATGATCAAACCATGAAACACAAGTAGTTATCAAAAATGTTCAAGGAAGCCATGGGCGACTAGAATTTCTATTTTTGCGATTGAGACGACGAATGAGAATCTCGTAAGAGAATATTGTCGTGACATTATGGAATTATTTAAAAATTATATATGTGGTGAATTATACATGGAATTTAGTGGCCTAAGTTGAGATATGTTATTGGGCCTAATTTAAAGCCCAAAATGAGCCAAAATAAGAGGCCCAAAAGGGTCAAATGACCCATTCTTGTGTTGACAAGTAAACACAACATTTATGACTAATTGGATGGATAGAGATGAGAATGAGGGCCTATATAAAGCCACCACAAATCAGATTTTTATTTCTTAAAACACACATGCCTTTTTGGAGATATTTCCAACATATTTCTCTCAAACTCTCAAACCCTAAGTCCTCTTCTTGGGAAAGATCATCATCCTACAAGTATTGGTAAGTGTTTATTCTTGTGATTTAATATATTATGTACATGAGAGGTTATGTATATCATGGTGGTTATGTTGTCAAGGTGTTGAATAGTGAACTTTTGCTTTTGCCCAAGATGTGCCTTTTTTGTGAATTGAACTTGAAAAGTGACTTGTGGTTTTGGTAAAAATGCATGGTATGGGTGAAATATCAACATGTATGGTGTGATTATGTTCCTAAACTTGTTATTTTTCTAAAAGTGTAAATTGTGGGATTTTGGCCGATATGTGCTACGAGGTGTATTAAGGTAATTTGATGGATTATTTGTGATGTGGTGTGGATAAGAAAGTGTAAAGGAGTAGTGTTGTGGTGCAATGTATTGATTATCATGTATTGGTCAATGTATGGAATATTGGGAGATTTTTGGAATAATAATTGCATCAATGGTTTTGTCAAGGGGAAATGGCATGTTTAAAGCCAAACATGTAACTCATTGATGTTATATGCATTTGTAAAGTAGTTGATGGTTAATGTGAATCCCATTATATATTTGTGTTGTAGAGTGACACATAAATAAGGAACGGGACTATTGTATGCACCTCTAGGATTGTATATTCGTATTGAGAATACAAGGTATGTAAGGTTACTCTGTCCGTATCTTTTTGCGGCAAATAGTATTCACATTGACATTACGTTTGCCCCAACCCAAAATGTGCTAAGGTATCCTATATCCGGTTATCAATGGTCCTTATAATATATTTCCTACTCATTGATCAATTGTGAATCTCATGTCTCTTATTCACGACTAATGTTCCAAAAGTCCAATAAGGTTACGTTCCAAAGTTCCAATAGTGATTATATTCATGTATCTTGTTCATTGATTATTGTCCAATGGTTCCAATGGTGTTATGTTTCCAATAAGGCTATGTTTCCAACAATGTTTGTTCATATGTCTCTCACTCATTGGTTAATGATCCAAAGTTTCATATAAAGTTATGCCTATCATAGTATCAATCTCTCAAAAGTAAGGAAAGAAGTAATGTACAAGTGAATGTACCAATCTCTCACAAGTAAAGATATCAATCTCAAAGTAAAGAACAAAGTAATGCATATGTGGTTAATGATCAAGTATGGGTGGCAGCTTTGGGGGTGAAATGCCTAGCTCAAGACGATCCCGAGATTTTTGGATCAGGAGGCAGTCCTAGAGGCATAAGCCTAGCTCAGACCGAACCTGACAGGGGGCAGCTCTGGAGGTAAGAACCTAGCTTGAGCTGAACCTGCTATATTGATTTATGGGTGGCAGCTCTAGAGGCATAAGCCTAGATCGAGTCGAACCCAGGGTGGCAGCTCTAGAGGCATAAGCCTAGCTTGAGTCGATCCCGACATAACGTTACGTAATGTAAAGACCCACTGATCAGTTGGGGCTCAGGTACAGTATAGCATAGTCAAAGATGAATAAGCATTGAGGTAAAGAAGCAAAGAAAGTAAAGAAAGCAATACACATAGTTCCCAAAGTGCAGAACGTTGACTTATTCATATTGATTATTCATTTGCATTTGAGTTCATTAAAATTTTTATGTATTATACAGTTTCATTTGAGCCTTACATACTCAGTACTTTCTTTGTACTGACCCCTCTTGGGGAATTTACCTTACTTGCTGCAAGCGCAAGTACTAGTAGGCCTCCCCAATAAGTTGCCAGTTGTGTCCTATTTATCGACTAATGGTCGAAGAAACTTTTTTGCAAAAGCCAGCCTGGCGCACCCCTTTGCTGCCTGGGTAAGAAAAATTTTGGCCAAAAGCGGCCTGGCACACCACCTGCAGCGCCCCACACTTAACTTTTGATTCCGACTTTTCTTTGCGGATTTGGTTGGATCTTTCAAGTCCAAATCTTTACCTTTCCTCTTAACTTTAATATCCTTTGCTTGTATGTCCTATAAACCTCACTTTTCACCCCCACAAGTGCTCCACAAAGTCACAAACACCTCCTACAAAGGTCTCCTCACATATGCTATCACATTATCAAATTTTTCCATCAATAACAATATAAAATACGTACTTGTGGCTCTCGAAACCTAGGTAAGCATAGTTCAAAATATCAAGTAGGGTCGGAAATATATGGGGCATTACAATACTGGTATTTAGACATCTTTACGGGATTGGTTGGTATAAGGTTTGCAGGTACTTGATGTATGGGATTTGGTACCTAGACAAGAGCTCGTCCCTTGCAGTTCATGGCTAATGGGCGACCATAAAACCTTTAGCATGTGTGTACAAGGGATAGGTGAGTGTGATGGTTCCTTGAGTGAACCGGGTTTATGTGTTGACTTATTATATTTCGTTCCTTGAGTGAATCGGGCTTATGTTTCAACTTTTTATAATCAGTTTATTGCATGAACCAGGAGTTACGAATATTATCATTGTTGTTGTTGGAATGGATACTTGAGTGGTCTAGGCTAAGTTGCAAATGATTGACATATCTCTTTTATTGTCTAATTACTTATGTATTTGAGACAGATGGAGTTATTGTCTATTTTGACTTTCACTTGACTGAATTCTATGGTGTAGTTGAATAAGACTAAGTGCCATAAACTTGAGGTAAAGTTATATGGTAGGTGTTCATAGTTGTACTTGTGTTACTAAGTTATGGTTGCTTGTTCAGATATCTTATTTTCGATTGGTTGATGATCCTACCAGTACATCGTTGTTTCTTGTGTATTGATACTATACATTCTCTTCTTTTTGTTGAGTATATAGCATCTTTCGGTGACTGTTTCAAGACCTCGGCTGTAGAGCGGATCGCATTTGATCTTAAGGGTGAGCTACATCTTCCGGGCTGCCATGAGTTGTTCACTTTGTTTTTGTCCAATTGTTCGGACTTGGATGTTTACTTTGTTTTTGGATTGAACCTATTACATTGACATTTGTAGTGTTTTAGTACAATGACTTTCAGATTGTAGGGGTGTTTAAGTATTCTTTTACATCCGTAATTAGTGTTTCTATTAGAATGTTTGAGATTTTGGTTTATGGGTTAGATGGTTCTCCCACCGGAGGGTTAGTATGGGTGCCACTCAAGATGGGTTAGGTCGTGAAAAAATTGATATCAGAGCCCTAGGTTTGTTAATCTTGTTGTACCAAAATGGGTGCAATAGAATCTTATGAATGGTACGGAGACGTCTGTACTTTTCTTAGAAAGGCTATAGGACTTTAGGAAACTATTACTTTCTTTTTTCTTTCTTGCTATAACTTGATTCCAATTGGTATTTGGTGATCCAAATTGGTATCTGACCCTCTTCATTCTTTTGTCCATAGATGGTGAATACTAGATCTAATGGAGCCAGAGCAGCGGCCCCCGCACCAGCAGCTACAATTGTGGAGTTGGTTGTTCGTGGTCGAGGAAAGGGTAGGGGAAGGAGGAAGGGTAGAGCAACACCGCAAGGGGTGGAGCTCGGGCAGAAACTAATTAGACCCTTTAGAGGTCAGCGACACCTCCCCTGTCCCAGATGTCATGACCCAAAAATTAGGTCATGATGACACTTACCGCGGTATAGCCTTAACAAGTAAGCCGATCACCCAAACTAATAATTGAAAACCGAAATCAACAATATATCCAAGGCGAGACTTCTAGAACAAAGTCAGACCAGTACAAGTACAGTTAGCGAAAATCTAAAAGAAATATCATATATCCCAAAACTTGGTGTCACAGTGCAAGAGAATGTAATACAACATCCGAATACTAAGAATACTACATAAGTCTGTCTCTGATAACCAAGATAAAGACATAACATAGGATAGAAGAGGTCTGAGTGGGCCACGAACTCTAGGGTGAATCAGTACCTCAAATTCTGAATCTCTGCATAATCCACCGCCACGTGGAGTGCTTGAACTAGGATCTGCATCGAAAAGGGACAGTAGGGGTGAGTATGGTCCTATGTACTCAATAGGTATCATAGGCTGACTGAGCAGAATAGGCAATAATATAAGTAAATAAGACTATGAGCACGTCACCCATAAACAGAAAAGTTCCCAAACGGTAGCTCACACCATCTCCACTAATAGTTTTAGTATAATACGTAATTGAAACAACACACACATACACAAAAAGTATACAGAAACTAAACACAAGTCAAGGAAAGACGAAATGAATCACAAAAGATGCAAATGAATATGGGGTGGAACAGTGAAAGTCATCACAGGACTTTTTGTATACACCTATCGAGCTCCCAGCTATGCACTAGGACCCATGGGGGGTTCACAACTTTTATACTGTAACTCATACATCGATCTTAATCTCAACTCATCTCTCCGGCTCATGTTCATGGAGAGGGTTTTATGAAGATGACTCATTTTCTTTCAAAATATTGTTCATCAATGGTACCAACATCTCATGAATGTATCTATGGAATGAGGATATAATGCTCACAACTGAATCAATATGAAGATATCTAATCAATTCAATACATGTATATAAGCGAGCTTAGAATCAACTCGATGCGTCCATAATTCATGACTATCAACTCTAACTAGGCACCATCGAAATAAATATGCATGAAAGACATCATTACTATCATATCAACCCCTGACTCGGGCTTTTCTATCATGATAAGGCAATTCAATGCTCAATAAGGTCTATAATAACAATTTAAGCCCCCGCACGGGTATCATATCTAGTAATAAGGCATCTAAATACTTAGATAACGCCAAATGATATCAAATAAGGCCCTCACACGGGGCAACACGTAATAAAAAATATCTTAATCCAACTACAACACAAAATAATCCATCACACGGGCACACAACAGTAATAATAATCTGGAAATATAAATCCCATAGATATTCTCCCGAACCCATAGCATGCTTTACCTATATATTAACTACACAGCTCAATCTGAAAGAAGTTAAGCCATAACCTACCTCGAAATACCGAAATTCGGGCATAAAGTCCTTCAACACGGAGCTTTCTCCTTTTGTACGGCCTCAGAATCAACTAAAACACACAAATATAGCATCTACACGTTAAAAGGAAGCTATCGATACCCATATTGCCTATATTTAAATCGAGTCCAAAACGAACTCCAAAAATGCATTTTGAAAACGAAGGTGTAAAACCAGATTTTTTTTCTTTCGAAATACATTCCCCAAGGTTAAAGGAGTCTATAGAAGAAAACCCAAGCGAAAACAAGCTTAAAACGAGGTCCAAATCGAAGAAAAATTATTTTCAAGCTTTACTGGTAAAACCCCAAAAATCCACTTAAAATCATGATTAAAAGGTGTTTTTGAAGATGAAACCAATGGGAAATAGTGGGATTAAGACTCTAGGAGTTACCTACACAAAACTCTATTTGAAGTTTGGAGGTCCAAAAATGGAGAAAAATTGTGAAAATGGGGAATTTATACTGTTCATAGTGATCGCGGACCCCACCTCGAGATCACGAGGGTTAACGTTGACCGGCCATTAAGTTGGTCATTGTGGTCGCGTAGCTGGGCCTCGTGATCACGATGAGTCAACCTGACCCGATCCATCGATTAACACATTGTGATCGCGGCACCACCACTGTGTGATCGCTATGAAGACTTTCATCAAGGCCCTCAATCGTGACACGTGGCCACGCGATTGCGATTAAGGGCCTGATGCACCAACAGATTTTCTAAGTGTAGAAATGTTGGACCCTCGGGATTCATTCAAGACCCGACAGAACTAAATCATATATGCTACTAGGCTAATTTCGATGTTTCGGACTTAATAGCAACGTCAGATTTTCAAAAAAAGTTTGTTTTCAATAAATTAACTCCCGAACCCCTTTTTCACTATTTTTAAAACGAAGGGTCGAAATGAGATATAAAGGTCCCGAACCAACCATACTACTAGCCCAAATTCGACATAGCGGATCTACTGGCACAATCCAAATTATCATTCGAGACTCAAAACAAGAAATGTTGACCAAAGTCGACTATTAGCTCATAAAACCTCAAAATAACCTCAAACTTGCTCAAAACACTTTTGATCACATCAAGAATCGTACCAACCATTTCCACACCCCAAAACCATCATGTAGAAACTACGAGGAAGGGTAAAATGGTCAAAATATGAAAAAGGCAAGTTTTCACAAGTTAGGTCTTTACAATATCCACCATTAAGACTCTAGTTCATCCTGGAACTAAAAAGGAAGGAAATACCTAAATCGGTGAAAAGCGGAGGGTAAATACTACGCATATAGAACTTGATCTCCTAAGTAGCCTCTTTAACAAAATGTTGTCTCTACTGAACCTTAACTATAGGAATATCTCTAGAGCACAACCGTCTAACATCCCTAGCTAAAATGGAGACTGGTTCCTCAATAAAGGTCAACCTCTCATCCAACTGCACTGAATCCCAACGAAGCACATGTGACTCATCCAAAATATAACGTTGAAGGATAGATACATGAGAAACTGGATGAATGGATGAAAAATCTGAAGGTAAGGGCAACTCATAAGCAACCTCCCCAACTATCCGAAAAATCTCAAAAGATCCGATGTACCTCGGGCTAAGCTTGCCCCACTTTCCGAACCTCATCATACCCTTCATGGGTGGGAAGGAAAACCCAATCTCCAATACCAAACTTCAAGGCACAAAGTCTGCGGTCGGTATAACTCTTCTGCCTACTCTAGGTTGCCCGAAGCCTATCCTGAAGCACTCGAACTCTATCCAAAGACTTGCAAAGCAAGTCGGTACCACGAGGTCTAGTCTCTGAAGTCACAAACCAACTAATCGGAGATATACAATACTTTAAAAGGTGCCATCTCAATACTCGAATGGTAGCTATTATTATTCGCAAACTCCACCAAGGCTAAAAACTGCTCCCACCGACCTCCAATGTCGATAAAACACGCACGGAGCATGTCCTCCAAAACCTGAATAGTTCACTCCGACTGACCGTCGATCTGGGGTGGAAAGTTGTAGTGAGGTCAACCTGAGTACCCAACTCCTCCTGAAATGTCGTCCAAAAGCTAGAAGTGAACACTGAACCTCTATTTGAAACAATAGACACGGGCACTCCATGAAGACGAACCACCTCTCGAACATAGATACGAACCAACCTCTCGGTACTGAATGAAATTTGAATAGGGATGAAATGGGCAGATTTGGTCAATCAATCCATGATGACCCAAATACTGTCAGAACCACGAGAAGTGTGAGGCAATTCACTCACGAAGTCCATAGTGATCCGCTCCCACTTCTACTTTAGAATGGATAATATCTTAAGCAAACCACCCAATCTCTGATGCTCAGCCTTCACCTGTTGGCAATACAAGCAACGAGCTACAAAATCCGCTACATCCTTCTCCATACCACACCACTAGTAAAACTGCCTCAAATCATGATACATCTTAGTCACCCCAGGATGAATGGAATATCTAGAACAATGGGCCTCCTCCAAAATAAATTTTACGCATTCTCCAATACTCGGCACACAAAATCGGCTGCCAATCCTCCAAACACCACCAGGATCAAGTGAAGCCTCCTTGGCCTCGCCACTTAACACCTTATCCCAAATAGCCCTCAAACCCTCATCATACTGGTGAGCTAGAATCTGCTCCATCAAAGATGATCTAGCATAGATAAAGGTAAAAGAGCATCCAGGTGTCTAAATATCAAGCCTAACCATTTGGTTAGCTAAAGACTGAACCTCTAAGGCTAAAGGGTGCTCCTGAGTCAAGAGATAAGCTAAACTCCCCATACTAGTCTACTTCAATCTCAAGGCATCCGCAACTACGTTAGCCTTACCCGGATGATATAGAATAGTGAATTCATAATCCTTAAATAACTCAATCCAATACTGCTATCTCATATTAAGCTCTCGCTGGGTGAAAAAGTACTAAAGACTACGATGATCCGAGAAGATCTCACAACGGACTCCATTCAAGTAGTGACTCCACAACTTCAACACAAACACCACTGCGGCTAGCACTAAATCATGGGTAAGATAATTCTTCTCATGAGACTTCAATTGACGAGAAGCATAAGTAATCACTTTACCTTTCTACATCAACACTGCACACAAACCAACACCAAAAGCATCACAAAACACGGTAAAACCCATGCCCTCCTTGGATAAGGTCAAAATAGAAGCCAAAGTCAATAACTCCTTGAGATTTTGGAAGATCTTCTCACATGCTTCCGACCACTGAAAGGTAATTTTCTTCTGAGTTAACTTAGTCAAAAGAGCCATAATAGAAAAGAAACCCTTTACAAAACACCGGTAATAACCCACTAAACCAACAAAACTCCAAATCTCGGTAGGAGAAGTAGGTCTAGCATAATCACGAATCACCACAATCTTGGTCGGATTGACCATAATACCATCCTTGGTCACTACATGACCCAAGAAAGAGATAAAATTCAACCAAAACTCACACTTAGAGAAATTATCATACAACTTCTCATCACGCAACCTTTGAAGTACAGTCCTCAAGTGTCTCACATAATCGGCCTCATTCTTGGAATAGACCAAGATATCATCTATAAATACAATCACAAAGAAGTCGAGATACGGTCTAAACATTGGTTTATCAACTCCATGAACGTTGTCTTCGAAACATCTGAAGCTCTAATCCTCAACTGGTGATATCCGAATCTCAAATCAATCTTAGAAAATATGAATGCACCCTAAAGCTTGTCAAACAAATCATCAATGCGAGGAAGAGGCTACTTGCTCTTAATTGTCACCTTTTTCAACTGTCGATAGTCAATACACATGTCCATAGAACCATCCTTCTTTTTCACAAACAAGACAAGCGTACCCTAAGAGATATACTAGGTCTAATAAAAACCTTACTCAACAAATTTTGCAATTGCTCCTTCAATTTCTTCAACTCAGCCGGGGCCATCCTATAAGGAGGATAGAAATGGGTTTAGTGCCCGGCTCCACATCAATAGCATATCACGATTCAAAGGCATACCAAGCAAATCAATAGAAAACACATCTATGAACTCACGAACAACCCGAATAGAATTCATAGAAGGCGGTAAGGCAACATTAGTATCACGAACATAAACCAAATAAGACAAACAATCCCATTATATCGTACGACGAGTAGTTAGAAAAGATATAACTCCCTTTGGACCCGAACTAAGCATACCCTTCCAAGCTAACCTTAGTACACCCGGCATGGCTAAGGTCATGATCTTAGCATAACAGTCCAAAATATCATGATAGGGATCTAACCAATCCTTACCCAAGATAACATCAAGGTCAACCATATTTAGGAGGATCAAACCTACCCAATTCTCATACCCGGTAAAGGTAATCATACAAGATCGGTACACCCGATCCAACACTAAAGAATCTCCTATTGGGGTAGATACATGAAGAGGCATAGCAACGGGCTCACAAACGGCATCAAAACTAGAAGCAAAATATATAAACACATAGGAAAATGTAGATCCAGGGTTAAATAACATGAAAGCAGATCTGTAGAACATCGGGATGATACCTGTGATAACTGCATCAGAAGCCTCTACCTTGGGTCTCCCAAATATAGCATAACACTGTCCATATCCGCTCCCGAACTGAGTAATCTCGTAACCACTACCACGAGCTCCCCTACCTCTACCTCGAACACCTCTAGCACCACCTCTACCATTCTATGAACCGCCTCTGAATGTAGAAATAGGAGTAGGGCAGAGCTGAAGTTGAGATCCCTACTGAGAAGGTCCATATACATGTCGAGGGTAATCTTTGGCCACATGGCCAAACTTATCACAAACAAAACATCCTCTACGTCCCGACTCAATTTGAGAAGGTACAGATGAACCAAAATGACCTTTCTGGCCAGAAGAATCGTGCCTAAAACCTCCATTTACATGACCCGATGTCTGGCTACCAGAAGCTATAGAACTTAAAGGTCTACAACCAAATCCTTGCAACACAGCCTGAATCGGCCTACCCTGATAACCATAGGAACATCAACTAGAGAAGTCTCTACCTCGACAGACGTGTCTATTAAACTCACCCTGACGTTGCACCTTCTTGGTGCCTTCCTGAGTAGCCTGAATAATAGACTCAGTGACCTTGGCATGCTCAGTAATACTCTGCAAAGAAGCCCCTGAAACTACCATCTGGACTGTAGCCAACTGATATGAACAATCTAACCCCTTCACAAACTTCTAAATCCTCTCAAACTCAGTAGTGACGCTAGCGGCTGAATATCTGGATAGAGCATGGAAATGTACTTTACACTCAGCAATAGACATGGAGCCCTGCTCTGAGTTATCAAACTTATCTCTCATCTGCTCTCTCAAGATATAAGGCATAAAGCTCTTCAAGAATGCCTCAAAAAACTGAGTCCAAGTCATAGCAGGCGAACCCAAAGGTCTACAACTAGCAAGTGACCTCCACTAATCCCTAGCCGCATCCGTCAACTGATAAGTAGTATAAGCAACTCCATGAGACTCAAGGGATCAGAGATTATGTAATTTCTCCTGGAAATCAGTCAGAAACTCATAGGTATGCTCACCACTAACACCACTAAACTGGGGAAAACCCAAGCGAATGAACCTCTCAAACCTTTTCTGATTATCAAAAGACATAACTGTACCCGAAGCACTACGAGGTATAGTAAGTCTGGTAAGCAAAGATTTCATATGTGGGGGTACCATAGATCATGGCTATACCCCAGAAGTAGGAATACCATAAGTAGATATTAGTGCAGAAGGCAGAACACCACTCAAAGTTTGAGGAATACCCAAAACACTCAAAGGAACACCATCCAATTGACTCAAAAAAAGAATCAATAGATCCTGAAGTATTGGGGAATCAACTGAACCCTATGGGACCTGAGATGGCCCTGTACCCTCTATCTGATAATCATCTCTGGTATACTCAACCTCGGGCTCTGGAGAGGCCTCCCTAGTGTGTTCTCTGATAGTGGCAGCTCGTCTTGCCCATCTTCAACCTCTGTACCATCCATGACCCCTACCTCATCCACGAACTAGGGCTCTCAAATCGGGTGCCGGCTCAACATCCTAGCATCTCTGGACCTAGGCCTCACCATCTGCGCAGAAAAAATAAAATACAAGCTTACAACATTGGGTATGAACGACCCCCACGATAAGGAATCAACTTAGAGAAATATCTTTCCTAAATACATCTTATAGCCTCTCGAAGATATATACGGATGTTTACGTACCGATCCGCAAGACTCTACTAGACATTTTGCTCTTACATTTATGAGACCGGTGAACCTGATGCTTTAATACCAATTTTTCATGACCCAAAAACTAGGTCATGATGGCACTTGCCGTAGCATAGCCTTGACAAGTAAGTCGATCACCCAAACTGATAATTGAAAACTAAAATCAGTAATATAGCCAAGGCGATACTTCTAGAATAAAGTCAGACCAGTACAAGTACAGTAATTGCAGAAATCTTAAAGAAATATCATTTATCCCAAAACTTAGTGTCAAAGTAAAAGAGCATCTAATACCACATCCCAATACTGAGAATTCTACATAAGTTTGTCTCTGATAACCAAAATAAAGACATAACATAGGAAAGAGGAGGTTCGAGTCAACCCCAAACTCTAAAGCGAATCAGTACCTCAAACTCTGAATCTTCGTACAATCAACCGCCAAGTGGAGTGTTTGAATTATGATCTGCATCAAAAGGGCAAAGTAGGGGTGAGTACGGTACCATGTACTTAGTAGGTATCATAGGCCGACTGAGCAGAATAGGTAATAGTATAAGTAAAGAAGACTATGAGCACGTCATCTCCAAACAGAAAAGTTCCCAAATGGTAGCTTACACAATCTCCACTAACAGTTCTAGTATAATGCGAAATTGAAACAACACAGACATACACGAAACGTATGCGGAAACTAAACACAAGTCAAGGAAAGATGAAATAAATCACAAAAAATGCAAATGCAATGCAATGCAATGATGAATATGGGGTGGAATAGTGAAAGTTATTGCATGACTTTCTATATACACCTATCGAACTCGCATCTTCACATAAGACCCATGGGGAATTCAGAACCAGTATGCTCTAACTTATATCTCGATCTCAATCTCAACTCACTTCTCCAGCTTGTGTTCATGGAGAAGGTTTTATGAAAATGTCTCATTTTCTTTCAAAAGATTGTTCATCAATGGTACCAGCATCTTATGAATGTATATATGGAATGTGGATGTAATGCTCACAACTCAATCAGTATAAAGATATCCAACTCAAGCCAACACCGCTATTTCATATTAAGCTCTCACTGGGTGAAGAAGTACTGAAGACTACGATGATCCAAGAAAATCTCACAATGGACTCCATACAAGTAGTGACTCCACAACTTTAACACAAACACCATTGTGTCCAACTCTAAATCATGGGAAGAATAATTCCTCTCATGAGCCTTCAATTGACGAGAAGCACAACTAATCACCTTACCTTCCTGCATTAACACTGCACCCAAACAAACACTAGAAGCATCACAAAACACGGTAAAACACAAACCCTCCTTGGGTAAGGTCAAGATAGGAGTCGAAGTGAATAACTCCTTGAGCTTTTGGAAGCTCTTCTCACACGCTTCCGACCACTGAAAGGTAATTTTCTTCTGAGTCAACTTTGTCAAAGGACCAAAAATAGAAGAGAAACCCTTTATAAAATGCAGGCAATAACCCACCAAACCAACAAAACTCTAAATCTTGATAGGAGAAGTAGGTCTAGCCCAATCACGAATCACCGCAATCTTGGTCGAATCGACCATAATACCATCCTTGGTCACTACATGACCCAAGAAAGAGATAGAATCCAACCAAAACTCACACTTAGAGAACTTACCATACAACTTCTCATCACACAACCCATGAAGAATAGTTCTCAAGTGTCTCACATGATCGGCCTCATTCTTGGAATAAACTAAGATATCATCTTTAAATACAATCACAAAAGAGTTGAGATACGGTCTAAACACCGGTTTATCAACTCCATGAATGCTGTTGGGGAATTGTTGGACAAATGACATGACCAAGAACTCATAATGACCTTATCGAGTCTGAAAAGCTATCTTCGAAACATCTGAAGCTCTAATCCTCAACTAGTGATATTCGAATCTCAAATCAATCATAGAAACCACGGATAGACCCTAAAGCTGGTCAAACAAATCATCAATACGAGGAAGAGGATATTTGTTCTTAATTGTCACCTTATTCAACTGTCGATAGTCAATACACATGTGCATAGAACCATCTTTCTTCTTCACAAACAAGACAGGCGCACCCCAAAGAGATACACTAGGTTTAATAAAACCCTTACTCAGCAAATTTTGTAATTGCTCCTTTAATTCCTTCAACTCAGTCGAGGCCATCCTATAAGGAGGAATAGAAATAGGCTTGGTGCCCAGCTTTACATCAACAGCAAATTCAATATCCCGATCCAAAGGCATACCAGGCAAATCAATAGGAAAAACATCCATGAACTAGCGAACAACCCGAATAGAATCCATAGGAGGCGATGAGCCAACATTACTATCACGAACATGAGCCAAATAAGACAAACAACCTTTTTCTATTATGCGACAAGCACTTAGAAAAGATATAACTCCCTTTGGACTAGAACTAAGCGTACCCTTCCAAGCTAACCTTGGTACACCCGGCACAGCTAAGGTCTCGATCTTTGGCATAAAAATCCAAAATAGCATGATAAGGAACTAACCAATCCATATCCAAGGATAGGGAACTAACCAATCCATACCCAAGATAACATCAAAGTCAACCATAGTATACCCATGTCTCATGCCCCACAAAGGTAATCATACAAGATTGGTACACTCGATCCAGCACTAAAGAATCTCCTACGGGGGTAGATACATGAAGAGGCATAGTAAGGGGCTCACAAACGGCATCAAAACTAGAAGAAAAATATGTAGACACATAGGAAAATATAGATCCAGGGTCAAATAACACTGAAGTAGATTTGTAGCAAACCGAGACGATACCTCTGATAACTACATCAGAAGCCTCTACCTTGGGTCTCCCAAGTATAGTATAACACTGTCCATGTTCGCTCCCGAACTGAGTAATCCCATGACCACTACCACGAGCTCCCCTTTCTCTACCTCGAACACCTCTAGCACCACCCCTGCCACTCTATGAACTACCTTTGACAATAGAAATATGAGTAGGGCAGAGCTGAAGCTGAGATACCTGCTGAGTAGGTCCATATACACGTTGAGGGAAATCCTTGGCCACATGGCCGAACTCATCACAAACAAAACATCCTCTACATCCTGACTCAATTTGAGGAGGTACAAATGAACCAAAATGACCTACCTGGCTTGAAGAACCATTTTTGGAACCTCAATTCACATGACCCGATGTCTGGCTACTAGAAGCTACAGAACTTGAAGGTCTACCACCTAATCCCTGCAATATAACATGAATTGTCTTACCATGATAACTATGGGAACTTTGACTAGGGAAGTATCTACCTCGGGAGACATATCTATTAAACTCACCCTGATGATGCACTTTATGGTGCCTTCTTGAGTAGCCTAAATAATAGACTCTGTCAACTTGGCATGCTCAATCATACTCTGCAAAGAAGCCCCTGAAACTACCATCTGGGTTGTAGCTAACTGATATAAACCATCCAATCCCTTCACAAACTTCAGAATCCTCTTAGAGTCGGTGGAGATGCTAGCGGCTGAATATCAGGTTAGAGCATAGAAACGTGCCTCATACTGAGCAATAGATGTGAAGCCTTACTCTAAGTGATCAAATGCATCTTTCATCTTCTCTCTCAAGTTATAAGGCACACACTTATCTAAGAATGCCTCAGAAAACTGAGTCCAAGTTATAGCAGGCAAACCCAAAGGTCTATAACTAGCAAGTGACCTCCACAAATCCCTAGCCACATCCGTCAATTGATAAGTAGCATAAGAAACTTCATGAGACTCAAGAGATCAGAGATTATGTAACTTCTCTTAGAAATCAGTCAGAAACTCATAGGCATGCTCGCCAATAGCACCACTAATCTTTGGTGAACCCAAGCGAATGAACCTCTCGAACCTCTTTTGATGATCAGAAGACATAACTAAAGCAATAGGAGGAATAGTAAGTCTGGTATACAAAGAGTTCATACGTGGGGGTACCATAGATAATGGTTGTACCCCAAAAGCAGGAATACCATAAGCAGATGCAGGTACAGATGGCAGAACACCACTTGAATTCTGAGGAATACCCAAAACACTCAAAGGAACACCATCCAATAGCCTCAAAAGATGAATCAACAGATCCTGAAGTACTGGGGCATCAAGTGAACCCTGTGGGACCTGAGCTGGTCCTACACCCTCTGTCTTATAATCATCTCTAGTATACTCAACCCCAGGCTTGCTCGAGAGAGGCCTTCCTAGCGCATACTTTGGCATGGGCAACACCTCAAGCCTGTTATCTAACTTTGGACCATCCATGACCCCTACCTCATCCATAAACTGGGGCTCCCAAATCGGGTGTCGGCTCAACATCCCTAGCATCTATAGACCTAGTCCTCACCATCTGCATAGAAATAATAGAATACAAGTTTAGAACATTGGGTATGAACAACCCGTACGATAAAGAATCAAATTAGAGAAGTTTCTTTCCTAAAGACATTTTATAGCCTCTTGAAGATAGATACAAACATTTACGTACTGATCTGAAACTACACATCCTGCTCTTACATTTATGAGACCGGTGAACCTAATGCTCTAATACCAATTTGTCATGACCCAAAAACTAGGTCATGATGGTACTTTCCATGGCATAGCCTTGTCAAGTAAGTTGATCACCCAAACTAATAATTAAAAATTAAAATCAATAATATATCCAAGGTGAGACTTCTAGAACAAAGTCATACCAGTACAAGTACAGTAATAGCAGAAATCTGAAAGAAATATCATAAGTCCCAAAACTTGGTGTCACAGTACAAGAGCATCTAATACAACATCCAAATACTGAGAATACTACATAATTCTGTCTCTAATAACCAAGATAAAGACATAACATAGGATAGAAGAGGTACGAGTCAGCCGCAAACTCTGGAGCAAATTAGTACCTTAAACTTTGAATCTCCGCACAATCAATCGCCATGTGGAGTACTCGAACTGGGATTTGCACCGAAAGGGCATAGTAGGGTGAGTATGGTCCCATATACCCAGTAGGTATCATAGGCCGACTGAGCAGAATAGGCAATAATATAAGTGAAGAAGACTATGAGTACATCACCTGCGAACAAAAAAGTTCCCAAACGGTAGCTCACACCATCTTCATTAATAGTTCTAGTATAATATGAAATTGAAACAACACAAACATACACAAAAAGTATACGGAAACTAAACACAAGTCAAGGAATGATGAAATAAATCACAAAAGATGCAAATGCAATGTAATGAAATGATAAATATGGGGTGGAACATTGAAAGTCATCACATGACTTTCTATATACACCTATCGAGATCGAAGCTTCACACGAGGACCCATAGGGAATTCACAAACTGTATACTATAACTCATATCTCGATCTCAATCTCAGCTCACCTCTCCAACTCGTGTTCACAGAGAGGGTTTTATAAAGATGTCTCATTTTCTTTTGAAAGAATATTCATCAATGGTACCAGCATCTCATGAATGTATATATGGAATAAAGATGTAATGCGTACAACCAAATCAGTATGTTCATAAATTGCTCCTTCAACTCCTTCAGCTCAGTCGGGGCCATCCAATAAAAAGGAATAGAAATGGGCTTGGCACCCAGCTCCACATCAATAGCAAAGTCAATACCATGATCCAAAGGCATACCGGGTAAATCAATAGGAAATATATCCATGAACTCGTGAACAACCCAAATAGAATCCATAGGAGGCAGTGAGGCAACATTTGTATCACAAACATGATCCAAATAAGACAAACAACCCCTTTCTATCATGCAATGAGCACTTAGAAAAGATATAACTCCCTTTGGACCCAAACTAAGTGTACCCTTCCAAGCTTATCTTGGTACACCCGGCGTTGCTAAGGTCACGATCTTAGTATAACAGTCCAAAATACCATGATAGGGAGCTAACCAATCCATAACCAAGATTACATCAAAGTTAATTATATCTAGGAGGATCAAGTCTACCCAAGTCTCACGCCCCGCAAAGGAAATCATACAAGATCAGTACACCCGATCCAGTACTAAAGAAACTCCTACGAGGGTATATACATGAAGAGGCATAGCAAAGGGTTCATAGATGAAATCAAAACTACAAGAAAAATAGGTAGACACATAGGAAAATATAGATACAGGGTCAAATAACACTGAAGTAGATCTGTAGCAAACCGGGATGATACCTGTGATAACTGCATCAGAAGCCTCTACCTTGGGTATCCCAAGTATACAATAACCATATCTAACTGTAGAAATAAAAGTAGGACAGAGTTAAAGCTGAGATCCCTGCTGAGTAGGTTCATATACATGTCGAGAGAAATCCTTGGCCACATGGCCAAACTCATCACAAACAAAACATCCTCTATGTCCCGACTCAATCTGAGGAGGTACGAATGAACCAACGCGACCTTCCAAGCCTAAAGAACTATGCCGGGAACCTTCATTCACGAAAGATGAAATAAATTATAAAGATACAAATGCAATGAAATGCAATGATGAATATGGGATGGAATAGTAAAAGTCTTCGCATGACTTTCTATATACAACTATCGAGCTTGCAGCTTCACACTAGGACCCATGGGGAATTTGCTACTTGTATACTATAACTCATATCTCGATCTCAATCTCAAATTACCTCTCTGGCTCGTGTTCACGAAGAGGGTTTTATGAAGATGTCTCATTTTCCTTCAAAATAATGTTCATCAATGATACCAGCATCTCATGAATATATATATATATATATATATATATATGGAAAGAGGATGTAATGCTCACAACCAAATTAGTATGGAGATATCCAATTAATTTAATACATGTCTATAAGTGAGCTCAGAATCAACTCAATGCGTCCATCATTCATGACTATAAACTATAACTAGGCACCATACGAATAAATATGCATGTAAGACATCAATAATATCATATCAACCCCTGACTCGAGCTTTTCTATCATGATAAGGCAATTCAATGCTCAATAAGGCCTATAATAATAATTTAAGCCCCCGCACGGGCATCATATCTAGTAATAAGGTATCTAAATGCTCAGATAAGGCCAAATGATGTCAAATAAGGCCCCATAAGGGGTAATACAAATTAACAGATCTCTCAGGCTAACTACAGCACAAAATAAGCCCTCACACGAGCACACAACAGTAATAATAATCTCAAATATAAACCCCATAGTTATTCTCCCCAACCCATAACATGGTTTGCCTGTAAATTAACTACCCAACTCAATCTGAAAGAAGTTGAGCCATAACCTACCTTAAAATGATGAAATTCGAGCCTAAAATCCTTCAACACAGAGTTTTCCCCTTTCGTACGGCCTCAGAATCAACTAAAACATACAAATATAGCATCTACATGTTAAAAGGAAGTTATCGATACCCATATTGTCCATATTTAAATTGGGTCCAAAATGGACTCCAAAAATGCATTATGAAAATGAAGGGGTAAAATCAAAATTTTTCTTTAGAAATATATTTCCCAAAAATTTTCACAAGCTTAAAATGAGGTCCAAATAGAG
Organism: Capsicum rhomboideum; assembly: GCA_031232105.1. Lineage (NCBI taxonomy): Eukaryota > Viridiplantae > Streptophyta > Magnoliopsida > Solanales > Solanaceae > Capsicum > Capsicum rhomboideum. Next base: position 46,938,262 of record CP124708.1, on the reverse strand, counting down.
GAAAACCATTTTCAAGCTTTACTAGTAAAACCCCAAAACTCCACTTAAAATCATGATTAAAAGATGTTTTCGGAGATGAAATCAATGGGAAATAGTGGGATTAAGAGTTTAGAAGTTATCTATACAAAATTCGATGAACAAACCCTCAAAACTCACCTTTCCCAAAGCTCAGAGGTCCAAAAATGAAGAAAAATTACAAAATTTGAGGAATTTATACTGTTATGTGAATACTACCTCATGATCGCAAGGGACAACTTTGATTGGCCATTAAGTTAGTCATCACGGTCGAGTAGCTTTGCCTCGTGATCATGATGAGTCAACCTAACTCAGTCCATCGATTAACCTATAGCAATCACGACATCACCACCACGCAATCAGGTGAAGACTTTTATCAAGACCTGCGATCGTGACACATGGACACACAATCATAATGAAGGGCCTGATGCACCAGAAAATGCTGCACCAACAGATTTTCCAAGTGTAGAAATGTCTCCAAATGGACCCTTGGGATTCGTTTGAGACCCAACAGAATTAAACCATATATGTTACTAGTCTAATTTTGACGTTCTGGACTCAATGGCAATGTCGGATTTTCAAAAAAAGATTGTTTTTAATAAATTAACCCCCAGGATCCCTTTTTCACTATTTTCTAAATAAAGGGTTGAAATGAGATATAAAGGTTCCGAACCCAAACCAACCATGCTACTAACCCAAATTTGACATTTTGGATTCGTTGGCATAGTCCAAATCGTCATTCGAGACTCGAAATAATAAATGTTGACCGAAGTCGACTATTAACTCATAAAACCTCAAAATAATCTTAAACTCACTCAAAATACTCTCGATCACTTCAAGAACCATGAAAACCATTCCCACACCCCAAAACCATCATGTAGAAACTATGAGAAAGGGAAAAATAGTAAAAACATGAAACAAGCAAGTTATCACAAGACAGGTCTTTACACTAGGATCATTATGAGGAAATTGAGGACATGAATGAGCATGTTTTGGAATAGGAGGAGGTGGTGCCAGTTGGGGGTGCAGATCTTACCCAGATGTCTTCCAAGATAATTTAGCAGGTACTTTCTTTCTTGAGTGGGTTGGTCGATACTTGGGCAACCCCTGTTATACCTGCTTATTAGTTTCCAGGTGTTAAGCCGACTGCTATAGCTACTTCTAGAATGGGTGAGGCCTTGGGGACTGATATTTTTTCTCAACTGGTGTACGGTCCTGTCATGACCAGGACTAAACATAACATGCTAACTAAGTTCCTGAAGATAAAACCACCTATTTTTGTTGGCTCTGATACCGATGATGTATTTGAGTTTATTATTGATTATTACGAAAGGCTGCATAAAATAGGTATTGTTGAGTTTGTTACCTTCCAACTGCAAGGTGATGCAAAGCAGTGTTGGAGGGCATATATGGTATGTCGCTCACCAACATTAGCTCCATTGACATAGGTTGAGTTTCATACCCTATTTTTGGAGAAGTATTACCCCATACTCTTTGTGATCGTAAGATGGATGAGTTTTTAGCCCTTTAGCAGGGTAATATGTCTATTGCAGCCTATGGAACCAAGTTTTATGTTTTGTACCATTATGGTACTCACTTACTTGGTACAGAGGATGAGAGGATACGATTGTTTTTGAAGGGCCAGAACACTGACTTGCAGATTTTGTATGTTCAGATGACTTTTGCTAGGAATAACTTTAATAAGGTTATTGATTATGTGAAAAAGGTAGAGGGGGTAAAGCAAGTTGGTCAGGCAAAGGTTTTAGCAATAAAGTCCCAAAATACGGGTAACTTGGCGATTCTTATTCCACAGGTCATACCCATCAAGCCTATCTGACTTGCCCTATTTAGTCAACTCTTACAGCATCTACAAGGGTTATTCAAGGGCCACTTATCAGCCCTCAGTTGCTAGAGGCCAAGGGGATTCTTATTCTTTGGACAATATGCCTTTTCTAGATCGAGGGTTCTATACTTGTGGTGTTGTAGGGCACTTCAAAAGAGAGTATCCTCAGAGATAGGTTGGGGTATAGGGCCTGTAGCATGCTAGAGCTATGGTTCCTGCTGGTAGATATAGTGGAGAAAATGGTAATGGTAAGGGTCATTCATAATGTGGGTAGGGTATTCATCAGGGAGGTTACCCAGATTAATGATAGAGCTCACTTTTATTCCTTTCCAGGCAAGACTAAGGCCAAGGATTCATATATCATCATTACAGGTACTATTCTCATTAGTAACTGGATGGCTACTATTTTATTTGATCTGGGTTCCACTTATTCTTATGTATCTATTAGATTTGCCTTGGGATTGGATATGATTTGTGATATACTTGACTCTACTTTATATGTGTCTACTCCAATTGGAGACTCTGTGGTAGTGACCCATGTGTATCGTGCTTGTTCTATATTGTTCAAAGCTTTCTAGACTTGGCTAGATTTGATATTCTTGGATATACTTGATTTTGACATTATCCTAGGTATGGCTTGGCTAGTTCCGTATCATGCTATTCTAAATTATAATGTAAAGACTATGACTTTAGAGATGCCTGGGATGGATAAGTTAGAGTGGAAGGTGTGTATAAGCCAAAACCTGTGAAAATTATATCTTTTATTCGGTCTAAGAAGTTAGTTAGGAGAAGGTGTTTGGCCTTTCTAGCACATCTTTGGGATGTTAGTGTCGAGTCCCCTTCTGTTGAGTCAGTTCTCGTGGTGTCAGAATTTCAGAAGGTGTTTCCTACAAATTTGGCTGATATGCCTCCGGGCCAGGACATTGACTTCTTTATTGATTTGGAGTCGCGCACTCACTCCATATATATCCCTTCCTATCAAATAGCTCTGGTTGAGTTGAGAGAACTCAAGACTCAATTGCATGATTTACTTGATAAGGGATTCATTCATCCCAGTGCTTCTCCTTAGGGTGCTCTAGTGTTGTTCCTAATGAAAAAAGATGGTAGCATAAGAATGTGCATTGACTATATGCAGTTGAATAAGGTTACCATCAGGAATAAGTATCCTTTACCCCAGATAGATTATATTTTTTATCAGTTGCAGGGTGCTTCAGTTTTATCCAAAATAGACTTGAGGTCAGGTTATCATCAGTCAAAGATTTGTCTTGAGGATATACCCAAGACAACTTTTAAGACTCGGTATGGGCATTACGAGTTCTTGGTAATGTGATTTTGGTTGACTAATGTGCCAACAACTTTCATGATCTTGATGAACAATATCTTTAAGTCCTTCACGAATTCTTTCGTGATTATTTTTATTGATGACATTTTGGTTTACTCCAAGAGTTAGAAGGAACATGCAGGTCAACTTTGCATTATTTTGGGGATTTTGAAGGAGAAGAAGCAATATACTAACTTCTCTAAATGCGAATTTTGGTTTTTTTCTATTGCCGTTTTAGGGCATATGGTTTTACAAAAAGGGGTAATGGTAGATCCCCAGAAGATTGAGATTATTAAGAGTTGGGTTCAGCCTAGCTCTGTGACTGAGGTTAGAAGTTTAGTGGGTCTTGCTAGTTACTATCGCAGGTTTAACAATAATTTTGCTTCTATTGCTACTCACTTGACAAGGTAGACCCAGAAGGAGGTGCCATTTGTTTGGTCAAAAAAGTGTGAGGAGAGCTTTCAAAAGCTCAAAACACTTTGGACTACTACTCTCATTCTTTCCCTGCTAGTTAAAGGTAAGGATTTTATTATATTTTGTGATGCTTCAGTCTCTGGTTTGGGTGTTGTGTTAATGCAAGACAGGAATGTGATTGCCTATGCTTCAAGAAAATTGAAGTTTCATGAGAAGAATTATCCAACCCATGATTTGGAGTTGGAAGCACTGATCTTTGCAATTAAGATTTCGAGATACGACCTCTACGGTGTCAAATGTGAAGTGTTCACAGAGCATCATAGTTTGCAGTATATTTTCACCCAAAAGGATTTGAATTTGAGGCAGAGAAGGTGGATAGAATTATTGAAGGATTATGATTTGACCATACAATACCATTCGGGTAAGGCCAATGTAGTGGCAGACTCATTAAGCTAGAAATTGGTAAGTATGGGTAGTTTGGCTTATTTGAAAGTGACAAGGCGACCCTTGGCTAGAGAGATTTATACTCTAGCATCACATTTTATACAGTTTGGTATTTTAGAAAAGGGTGGTGTTTTGGCTAGTATGGAGGTAGGGTCAATATTCCATAATCAAATCAAGGCCAAATAGTTTAAATATGAGAAGTTGAACAAAATTTGGAACAAGGTAGTATATGGTAAAGCTTCTGAAGTCACACTTGATGTGTGTGGGGTGTTGATGGTGAGAGGATGCATGTAAGTGCCTTAAATTGGTGATTTGATTCCAGGTTTTCTTGTAAAAGCTTATAGTTCTCAATACTATTCATCCGGGTGCAACCAAGATGTATCGAGGCTTAAGACAACTCTATTGGTGGCCTGAGATGAAGTGGGATATAATTGAGTATGTGTCTAAATTTTGCAATTATTCACTAGTGAAATACGAGCATCAAAGCCTGCAGGTTTACTTCAGAGGATACTCATTCCCGAGTAGTAATAGGAGAGGATAGGTATGGACTTTATGGTGGGTCTTTCTAAAACCTTGGGGCAGCATGACTCAATTTGGGTCATAGTAGATAGGCTGACCGAGTCAGCTTATTTCATCCAAGTTAGAGTGGATTACAGCTCGAAGCAGTTAACTAAGATTTATATCAAAGAGATATTACGGCTACATGGGGTGCCAATTTCCATCATTTCTAATAGAGGTATGCAATTCACCTCTATATTTTAGGACATGTTACATGAAGAGTTGGGCACTAAGCTTGACTTCAGCACTGCTTTCCATCCTCAGACTGACATGCAGTTAGAGAGGACTATTCAGGTGCTAGAGGATATATTAAAGGACTGTGTGATTGAATTTGGTGGTCATTGGGATAAGTTTCCATTGTGTGATTTTTCATACAATGATAGCTACCATTCTAGCATTAATATGGCTCCATTCAAAGCACTTTATGGGAGAAAGTGTAGATCACCCGTAGGATGGTTCAAAGTTAGTGATGTAAAGCCTTTGAAAAGGGACTTGGTGAAGAAAGCTTAGGAAAATGTGAGGTTCATTCAAAGCAAGTTGTTGGAAGCCGAGAATAGATAAATGACTATATGGATCCCAAAGTGAGAGATATGTCATTCAAACCTGGTGAGCAAGTTTTATTAAAAGTATCTCTGATGAAGGGAGTTATGCGGTTTGGCAAGAAGGGTAATCTTAGCCCTTGATATATTAGTCTGTTTGAGGTTCTTGATGATGTGGGCTTGGTAGCTTAAAGGTTGAATTTCCTACCAAGACTGTCAGAGGTTTATCTAATGTTCCATGTGTCTATGCTTAAGAGATCTCATGGGGATGGGGATTACATCATTAAATAAAATTTGGTTTTGCTTGATAAAAATCTTTCATATGAGGAGAAACCGATTGAAATTCTTGAATGGGATGTCCAAAAGTTAAGGATGAACAAAATTTGGTCTATAAAGGTAGAATAGAAGCATTGTCCTATTGAGGAAGCTACTTGGGAAATGAAAAGGGACATGCAGGACAAGTACCCTCACTTTTTTTAGGATACAAGTACTCTATTTCTTCTTAATTACCTTACATTTCTTGTTTGATCTTTCAGGGATGAACAATGGGTAAATTGGTAGCTGTTGTAGTAACCCTTTCCATCGTCATGAGTAAATCTAGCGTACCAATGTTCGGGTTAAGATTTTTTCCATATTGAGAGTTAGAAAATTTAGTTTAGGCCAGTCTTGGATGAAATTCGAGCATGGTATTGTCTAGGTAATTTGGGAATGGATTACTTAAAGGCTATATGTTTTAAGTTAATTTTATGATGGGAAAGATGATAAGGAATCTGTAGGATCTTTCGTAAGTGAATTAAGGTGAGTAGAACTCCCGATATCGAGTTTGACATAAAGAGGTTGGTTTTGGATGTCAAAATCTGAAGGTGTATTGTGAAAATGGTAAAATTGGTAGAAATCTCGATTTTCTGTCTTGCCTACCCCACTATAGCAGGTGGAAGACTACTACTACTACGCCGCTATAGTGAGAATTTTCCCGCTATGAAGGGAGTCAGCTTTGGTTAATCCCGTCATAGCGGGAAAATCCCTTTATAGCAAGGTGTCTATAGTGGGATAGGGCCACTACAGACGAATATGCACTGATTAATGTAGAAAATACCTTAAAAATATTATTTTCATTCCATTCTTATATGGGGCATATCTGTGGTGATTTAAGATGAATTTCACCTATTTTCCATCAAAACTCTTCGTAAAGGTAAGTTAACCACTCCCATTAACTAGTTTTTTGATTATTAACTCATAGAATCACTACTTTACGGGTTTTGGGAAGGATTTAACTTGACCTAACTAATTTTTCTGGTGCAATTGGGTGAATTGGGTAGAAAACCCTTGGGTTTTGGTTAAAAGTTTTTAAATTACTCTTGCATGACTATAATTCACCATTGTAACCATGAAATTGGTATGATTAAGGTGGAATGATGCTAGAAAACCCTAGTATGGAAGGAATGATTGTGAATTTGCCCTTGGGATTTTGAGATTAGGTTATAATCCTTGATATTATTAGGTCATTTGGTTGATTATGTGTTGCATTGATGTTTTCACACCATAATCAAGCTGAGGTTGTAAGAAAAGGCAAAGATCAAGTTCGTTAGAGCACTTTGGGGATTGGATTGAGGTAGCTGATAGTTTAATGTAGTTGAAACCCAACTTGTTTTATGTGTGCATGATAATTGTTCCTTCGTATGCTTGTTACAATGCATGTTCAAGGAAAGTGAATGACTATTTGATATACTAAGGGTTAATCACAAGCAATGAAATTATATTAAAAGCTTGTTGGTTTTACAAGTGTGATTTCTATTATCATTGTGGTTGTGATTGTTGTGAATCTGTTGATTATTGTGGGATGTACTGATATTTGGACATCTTCACGGGATTGGTTGGTATAAGATTGGCAGGCACTTGATGTCTGGGATTTGGTATATAGAAAAAAGATCGTCCCATCTAGGTCATAGCTTGTGGGTGTCCATAAGACCCTTAGCATGTGTGTACAAGGGATATGTGAGTGTGGCAGTTCCTTGATTGATCTGAGTTTATGTGTTGACTTTTCATATTTGGTTTTCTGAGTGAACCAGGCTTATGTGTCAACTTGTTATAATTGGTTTCTTGCATGAACCAGGAGTTATGAATATTATCATTATTGTTGTTGGAATGAATCCTTGAGTGGTCTGAGCATTACTTATGTATTTGAGACAAGGTGTTTATTTGTTGACTTGTATTGTTGGTAGTAGTCATGGTTGACTTGAGTTGTTGTCTATTTTGACTTATACTTGACTGAATTCTATGGTGTTATCAAATAAGGCTAAATGTCATAACTTGAGGTAAAGTTATATGGTAGGTGTTCACGGTTGTACTTGTGTTACTAAGTTATGGTTTCTCGTTCACATATCTTATTTTGGGTTGGTCGATGACCCTACCAGTATAACGTTGTTTCTTGTGTACTAATACTACATATGCTCTTTTTTTTGTTGAGTGCAGAGCATCTTTCGGCCACTGTTTCAAGACCTCAGTAGTAGAGTGGATCGCATTGAAAATCAAGGGTGAGCTACATCTTCCGGGCTGCCATGAGTTCTTCACTTTGTTCCTATCCAGTTGTTTGGAATTGGATGTTTCCTTTGTTTTTAAGTTGAACCCATTACATTGACATTTGTAGTGTTTTGGTATAATGGCTTTTAGATTCTAAGGTGTTTAAGTATTCATTTACTTTCGTAATTAGTATTTCTATTAGAATGTTTGAGATTTTGTTTTAATTCATGAAAAATAGTTAGTTACCTTAATTTGACTAAGTGTTGGGTTTGATGGTTTATGGGTTAGATGGTTCTCCCACCAGAGGGTTAGTGTGGGTGCCACTCATGACGAGTGAGTAGTGACAAGTGTGGAAGAAAAATTATGGACTAACTTGTTCAATACATCATCATTAAAATACTACAATAACTGTATTACAAAAAGAAAAGAAACTAAAACTAAATACAATAATTCTGGCTGACTATCTATGAAGCCTCTACTAATACTGAGTACAGTTAGCTAGGACATATCCCCCAACTACCTTTAATCAATATACACAAACGAAAATATACTACTATGACTACTAATTGACTGGAATTCTCGAATAAGGAGAATTCATCACTTGCTGACTGGAAGTTGTGATCTCCCTGACCATGATCTTGTGGGCTAGCATTGATATCCGCATTATCAAATAATGTAGCACGAGGAAAGGATGCGGTCAGTACTCTGATTGTACTAAGCATGTGAGAGATGCAATAATCATGAACAACACTTAAACCGTGCTTTTAAAACTGAGGACATAAACCATTTACTGTATTATGAATTAAATAATGTTTGTACTGAAAAGTTGTGAGACATAAACCAACCTCCGAATCATGAGCTAAAACATTTCTAAAAACTGGAAAGTTGTAGAAGCATGACTATTTCATATAATTTAAAACAAGTATTGAACACACTGTAAAACTATATTGAATGCAAGCCAAGTGCAAAATGGAATAACATGCTGAACTATAGTGTAATGAACCAAACATTTATATTGAAATACTAAGGTAAAATCTTATATTAATAATAATGAATAAAATATTTGAAACTATGGGTCATGCACAAGTACTGAACAGAGTCTGTGGGAGAGCATGTTAACCGACATAAACCATGTGAGCTAAATATAGAGTCCGATCTATATATATCATTGAAAGGACCCTATATACCTTGCCAGAGTATAAAGGTATAGCTTGCATGATCACTAAACTGATGCCCAAACAAGGAGGGCTAAATAAACCTATGAAGGTACATAGTTTTGGGTTTGGATGAAACTGAGGCTCTAGTCCAATTCAGTGCTAAGTACTACTCCCAAACTGATAACATACTGATAGCTCATTTAAAATTGATGTTCTGTAAGCTGGGTCAGACTCTATTAATCTGAAAGTACTGTATAAATGAAATATGATGATGCTTGTTCACATTAAAATTTTAATATTCTGAAATATGCTTTGAAAACATAATTGAGTCATATGCAATTGACTTGAAATTATGTTGGTATGCTATTCATATAGGATAATATCATACTGAATGTAAATCCATGGAAAATATGTCATGTCAACCTAATATAGATTGAAATCTATGAAATCATGCATAATTCATTCTAAAAGAAGTAGAAGTCTATAAAACGAACACAATTGTTCTAGTATTAAGATAACTGAGTTAAAGCCATGGAATTCATGCATAATAACTTATAATGGGGATCATTATCATAAAATATCATAAAAGAGTTGAAATTTAAGAATTTGGCATAATTGGATGTCAACCCTAGATCATGAGTTCATTAAATCATAACTGAAATTCATAATTTAAAACTAGATTTTGTGCATAAGGGTAAAACGAATACCTTATTGAATATCCACATACCTGATTACTGAAGCATTTTGAACTACAAAATGGAGGGCTTGAACTTGGAGAAGAGAACCCTAGGTTTGCAACCTTCATAGAGACTTGAGAGCATTTGTTTTTTACTATAGAGTGGTAACTGTGAGAATAACGGAATAGGTCGACTATTTACCCTTAATCTCCCTCTAAAGAAGCTATAATGACATAGTATAGGGGTTAAAAGAGTAGTATAAGACCAAACAACCCATCAAAATAACATGAAAAGTTATTGGTGCCAGATACCACGAGTCGTGGCTTTGGGGCATAATTCATGGTCAATTCATGGTTTCAGACCCTTTTTGATACTTCTCTAGACAGTCTGAATGAGTTTAGGAACCACACATTCATTCAACAAGAAACTCATTACTTCAACTAACGATTCATTCTGTTGAGTCGTGGTCACTGACAGCTTTGACAATGCTCCACTAAAAAGTCCATAACATTTTACTCCAAAATCAGATTGACAAATGATTGGTGGAATTTGAAAGAAGATTCTATTATCTTTAATTAGGTAGGTATTACACCATCTAAATCTTCATATGCTAGGAGTAATGATTATTTTAAGTTGATCCAAGTAGAATCTCACACTAAAACTTAGTCGGTAGAGGAGTCTTTGACTAAACTTTGGGTTAGGGACTTGTTATGACTTAAATCACATTTAATATTTTTATTATTATTAAATTTATGGTTCTTGGTATTTGACATGTCATGGGATTGGGAAAAGATTATTTTAATGTAACGACCCTCCAGGTCATTTTCTCGATTTCCATGCATTCTGATGTTTTGAGCCATTCCACAAAGGCTATATGTCATTTATGACTTGTCGGAACTATGGATTCGGTCATCGAATAGTTTGCCTATATTCTAGGCTCATTTTTCTATTTTGGAGCTCTCCCTTTTAAGGAATTGATCTCGAACTAAAACTCCTAGTAAACAGCCTCAGATGGAAATTCTAACAGTGTCATTAGCTATAGAATGTTGATTTTAGGCTAGGGGGACCCTTGGTTCAGGGCCCGAGGCTTCTGAACTTATATTGGGCTATTGGATAGATTTGATGAAAAAATGAAACTATAGGTATGGGCCCCAAATTTAACCAAAACGACCTCGGATGGAAGTTTTGATGGTTTCGTTGAGTCCAGAATGTCAAATTTGGTATGGTACCATAGTTTGTTAGCGTGCATGGGGTTCCAAACAAATCCTGAGCACCCAGTCAGAGTCCATTTGGACTTAGAAAATCTAATGCCTCAAATTTTCTAGTGCAACTGTTTAAATGGTCCTTCGGCTTTGACCTTGATATCGATATTAAGTTAGAATTGACAATTTGGTCCTATTGCCCATTTTGGATGTTGGAATGTATAAGGATTACTTTCTAATTTGTTAGGTTTGTCTCCTGATAATCATTTTGATCTGGGTAAAGATGTGGAGTTGGATACTCCATTCTTTCTGCGATATGGTTAACGACTCACCTGAGTTAAAATTACTATAAATTGGGAGATTTCAGAAAATTTCTCATCTTGGTACTTATTCGGCCTTATATGACTTTATGAGATGCTTTTGCTTGGTGATATCTGCTTGGGCATTAGTTATTGGTAATTAAAGCAGATGTTTGTTGAGAACGAGTATTCATTGCCATGTTTTGGGTAATGGTTTGACCAGATTCAGGCTAAGTTCATGTTTTCATGCTTGCTTGAGATTTGGGAGACTTTTAGTGCTTTTAACACACTTGGTGAGTGCTTGGTTATGCCTCGATGCATTATGCCCTTCGGCCGATTAGAGTTGGCTCCTTGTATCTTCAGCTTGTGGTCTTCCTGCATCATGACTATGTCCTTGGAGACATTACAGTTTCAACCCTTGCAAAGACCATTGAGTATATGCTCGATTTCTGATAGTGAGATTGATTTGGGTATTTGACCCTAGCAAAGGCACATTGATTCTAGTTTTGAAGTTTGATGCCATCAAATGACAGCTTGGGAGTTATGATAGATTTTCGCATGTGGATGCTTACGCGTCAAAAGGATTAGTTTGTATGGTGGAGTTTGAGTAGTTTGTGTCACGCCCCGAATCCCATCGAGACATGATTGGTACCCGTAGCCGATAAGGCCTGAGAGAACCAACCTTTGCCTATGTTCAATCATATACATCTCATAATTATAACCACCATTACGTAAGAACATGAAAGACGAATAACGTAAACCATGGGACATATATATATATATATATACATATGGAACTTGGCCGTTGAGGCCATCCAGTCAACACAACATATGCCTGTTACACTGATACACCCACATTCGTCTACAAAAGCCTCTAACACGAGCATTGACCAAAATGAACTATAAGTCAGGACAAGTCCCCGCTTTACATAATATGTACATCACCAAAACATATATACACTCTGACTAGAAGAAGCCCCGAATTAGCTGGAGCTCACCAAAGAACCGCTAACATTGGCAATCTACTGGGGAGGCCTACTGGTACCTGCGCCTGCAACATTTAGAGTATGTTCCCCAAAAGGGCTCAGTACGGAAAAAGTACTGAGTATGTAAGGCTCAGATGAAACTATATAACACATGATCGTATCAATGAACTCAATACAAATGACTAATCAATGTGAGTGAGTCATCATTTTGCACTTTGGGAACCATGTGATTTGCTTTCATTTCTTTCTTTGTTTTCTTTACTTCAATGCTTGCTTGTCAATACATGTGTTACAATGTACCCTGGCCCCTACTGATCAGTGGGTCTTTACATGACTTATCGTCATGTTGGGATCGGGTCGAGCTAGGCTTATGCCCCTAAGACCTGCCACCCATAAATCAATGTCTCGGGATCGGGTCGAGCTAGGCTTATGCCCCTAAGACCTGCCACCCATAAATCACTGCATCGGGATCGAGTCGAGCTAGGCTTATGCCCCTAGACTTGACACCCATAAATCAATACATCGGGATCGAGTCGAGCTAGGCTTATGCCCCTAGACTTGCCACCCATACTTGATCATTGACCGCATTTGTATTACTTTATTCATTACTTTGAGATTGATACTAGGATAGTCATAACATCACTTTGAACTTTGGAACATAACATTGGTGAAACCATGGAATATTTGGAACATTAGTCAATGCATATGAGACATGTGAATGACAATTGATCAATGCATAAAGAACATGTGAGGAACCATAATTGATACCCGAAAATAGGATACCCTTGGCTTATGAGAGATTGATACTTATGTAGCCATAACATTATTGGAAGCTTTGGAACAATAACCAACGAGCAAGAGACATGTAAATAAACATTATTGGAAACATAGCCTTCATGGATACATGACACTATGGGGACCATTGGATAGTAATCAATGAACAATATACATGAGCATAACCACTATTGGAACATTGGATTTGAGCTTTTGGAACATTAACCATGAATATGAGAAATGTGATTCACAATTGATCAATGAGTAAGAAATATATGACAATGACTATTGATAAACGGATATTGGATACCTTAGTACATTTCGGGATAGGACTAGTGAAATAGCAATGTGGATACTATTTGCCGCAGAAAGATACGGACAGAGTAACCTTACATACCTTGTACTCTCGATCCGGATATACAATCCTAGATGTGCATACAATAGTCCCGCTCCTTTTTTATGTGTCACTCTACAACACAAATACATAACGGAATTCACATTAACCAACAACTACTTTACAATTGCATATAACATCAATGAGGTACATGTTTGCCTTAAAACATGTCATTTACCCTTGACAAAACCATTGATAGAATCATTATCCCAAAAATCCTCCAATATTTCCAACATTGACCAATAAATGCAAATCAATACATTCCACCACAACACTTGCCCTTTACACTTTCTTATCCACACCACACCACAAACAATCCATCAATTCACCTTAATACACTTCATAGCACAAATCGGCCAAAATCCCACAATTTGCACTTATAGAAAAATAACAAGTTAAATAACAAAATAACACCATACATGTTCATATTTTATCCATTCCATGATCTTTCATCAAAGACACAAGTCATAATTCAAGCTTGAATCTCATGGATGACACATCTTGTACCAAAACCCAAAGTACCATGTTCAACTCTTTCAAGCATAACCAACATGATTCACATACTCTACCATGCATATAATATATTAATCCATAACAATAATAACTTACCTAGGCTTGGAAGATGTTTATCTTGCTCCAAAGTTTGGCTTTGACCTCTTAGGGTTTGAGAGAAAAAAAATGGTTGAAAAATATCTACAAAGGCATGTGTTTTCCAAATGAATAAAAATCAGAATTTTGCCCTTTATATAGGCCCTTCATTTTTCATCCTTATCCACTCTTGTCATTTAATGCAATGATCTAGAAAGTCAAGGCAAGAATGGGTCTTTTGACGCATTTTGGCCCATGTTTTCTTTATCATTTTGGCCCATTTATTGAGCCCAATTCACTTAACCCAATAAAATCAATAATTTCTCGTGTTTAAGTCATCTTATACATATTACAATAATATTCCCACTCATGCTACTCATATCCGTAGCCTCAATCCCAAAAACAAGTTATTCTAGCCACATTTGGCTTATTTTGACCTTAAGGGCAAAACGGTCATTTTGACCCAAATTCATTCTCGAGTAATTTTATCATACCGATGTAATAATTTAATCATTTCATGTATATGCTCATTATTGTAGAAGAAACGTTGCAAAAATCAGCTCGATACATCCCCGGGAACCCTTGGAACTTAAAAATTCCAACTTTCGAAAAAGTGGAAAAATTAAGGTGGCACACCCCTGGGCGCGCCAACTTGCTGCCTATGGACTAAAAACTTTAGTACAGAGCGGCGTGGCATGGTCCCAAACGCGCCCCTTACTTAGTTTTTTCAAAAATTCCATTTTTCGACTTCTCTTCGCGGGTTTGGTTAAATACTTCAAGTCCTATTCTTTAACTTACTTATTAGCCTTAATATACTTTGTTTAGAGGTCCTCTTAGCCTAATTTTGAACCCCACAAAGGCGACATGAAAATTGCAAGACACCTTCTATGCAAGTTTAATCACATAAACAAGAGCCAAATTCAATTATCTCACCAATAGCATTACCAAATGCATACGTATAGCTCTCTATACCTACGTACACATTATTTAATGTCGTCAAGTAGGGTTGGGAGGTACGGGGTGTTACATTCTTCCCCCCTTAGGAACATTCGTCCTCGAATGTTTACAATATCACTTCAATTACGACAAATGCATCTCTACCTTAGCACACATGTACATAAACACTAAAGGCTCATGGATACTTACTTTTTATTGCTCCACATCCGTGCTTTTTATTTCTTGGTCCATTTGAAATAGGTGGGGATACTTGGATTTCATCATTTCTTTGGTCTCCCTTGTGATTTCTTCTTTTATGTCCTAATATCTCCAATAGTGCCCTTACGGAAGCTACTTCTTTATTGGCTATTGATTTTGCTCATCGAGCTATAATAGTAGGCACTACCCCATCACATGTGTGACCTTCCGTAACTTGCACATCTCTACTAGAAGCAATACGAGATAATCTCCTATACACTTAAAAATCAATATAACATATTGATTGAACTGTGAAAAGTTCGGACTAGTGCTAATAGATACGCACTTTGCCCAAATCTTCGAACAATTTCCCTTTATTTTTTCGAATCTCATCATTTTTCTTCATTGGTAACCCAGTCAACAGTACCTAATCATCTATGACACAATATCGGCGTATGATTGATAGCGACTTTGGGCCATTTGTAGCTGCTGTTATATCACCCTCACCTTTTCTATCGCTTGATGAACAAAATCTAAGCCAAGCAAATTTCATCAGCTATAACCCATCCGATTGATGATCTATATTCTTTTTCACATAAAGCATCGTAAGGTGCCTTTTGATACTTTTAGTGTAAGCAAGTTCAGGCATATTTTCAAATGTTATAATACGCTATGTTCTTCCATCCATCAGAGGATGACAAGCCGTACTTACATCCACCTGTGTACCCATGCTTTACTGAAAAGAGTTCCAACACTTGTGTAATAAAGTAAGCTCTCCTATTTGATATACTAGTGAGTGGAATCCCATGTGATCGTACTATCTCCGTAACATGCAATTTTGCATAATGTTCAACTGTATCGGTGGTCTTAACTGGTAGGAATTACGCTGACTCGATAAATCTGTTAACTATTATCTATATGAAATCAACCTTCGCAGTGTACGAGGCAACCCTGTGGTTAAATCCATGTCATTCATGTTCCACGTCCAAACTAGAAGGGTAATACACTGGCATAGAACATACAGATTTCTAATGCCATACTGTTAACCAGTGACCGTTTGGACATTGAGCTACAAGTGCTACATTGTGCTTCTTCAAGTAATCTTACCAAGACTTCCGTACTAGCCTATGGTACATTTGGTTATTTCCAAACGAATAAAAATATATCAAGAACGATGTTCTTCTGTCATACTTCTTTGTCTTAACTCGTCTATACCCAATATACACAGTTTACATTAGCATTAAAATACTTCCCCTTGTGTTTGTTCAAATATCTTTGTCGCACTCTGTTGTACATTCGTTTTTCAATTGAACTAAAACTATAACTTACATATTGCTTTCCCCTTTATTGCAGATGTCAATGAAAATCCCGCCATATTTGACACTATAATTCTTTCGTCAGGAGTTCCCAGAAAACAAAAAACCCTGTTGCTTCATTGATATAGCTTTCTTAACTACACCTTTCTTTATCGTGAGCTGGCCATTCATACTTCCTACTGCTTTGCAGCTTAATGTATCAACTATCCCATTGTTTTTTTCCAAATCACACAAGATACCATTGTTCTAATCTTTTAATAGTTCAAGCCACCTTCGATACCCCAGATTTAAGTCCTTCGGCTTAAAATATAGTACATTTTCTTATGAACAGTATATATGTCAGCATGAATCCCTTACAAATAGTGACACCATAACTGTAAAGCAATATCGCGACCGCTAGTTCAGGGTCATGTGTTTGGTAATAGTTTACTTTCTCATGTAGCCGCAACTGCCGTAAGGCATATGCTATTAATTTATCATGCTACATCAATACACATCTGAGGCCAACCCTGAAAGCACTACCATACATTGCATAACATTCTTATGCCTTCGGGGGGCACTTAAAACTGGTGTGGAAGTTACTTTATCTTTCAACTCCTGGAAACTCTTCTCAGATGCATCATTCTACTGGAACTTGATTGCCTTGTATATAATCTTTACTAAGGGTGTAATACTTTAACAATTCTCCTATAATAATCAACCAACACAAGAAAACGATAGATCTTTGTAAGCATCGTAGGCCTTAGCCAATTGTTCACCATTTCTATCTTTTGTATCACAACCTTTATCTCTTCATCCTATACAATGCATGGTCCTTTTGTGATTTTTGAATACAACCACCAAACATGGTCACACACACACCCTGAAAAGTGTTTTGAACACCCTATTCATTTCACCCATAACAATTCACTAGTCCAATTGACATACTAGGAATTCATAATAAGCATACCATGTTGTAATGTTGTCTTGGGTACATCATCATCATTCCTTCTTTTTTTTTCGTCGTCATTTGTTCATCATTTCATCATTCATTTCACCCCCTTTTTTCAAACAAATTGTCAACTCTGGGGAGGGAATATTTATTCGTAATTGTCATCTGCCAATAATTGACACACATGCTCAACGTACTGTCTTCCTTTTGTAAAATTAACACTGGTGCACCCCAAGGGAACATACTAGGTCGTATGAATCCCTTGTTCATCACGTCTTTTAACGTTTTTTTTTTCCATAACTTTGTCGAGGCCATACTATATGAAGAAGTAAAAATAGGCTAAGTATCTGATGTCACAGTAATACCAGCTCATACATCGAGGAATTCATTTACCATCAGAACTGATTGAAGAGTTGGTGGCTTCACATCCGTATCTTTCACTCTTACCGAGTGACATGTGTATCCCTTAGAGTATCCTTTTACTTGCTTTACTATGGGGAACAATTTTTTTTTTTACTCTTAGTGCCCCCACTTCTTCTTTTGGGGAAAACGACAATATACTACTTAGTTCGGCAATCTATTATGGCACAATCCCTTTATAACATTAAACTCGACTATTGCTAGCTCAATAAACTTAACCAGTGTCTCATGACCACAAACAATTTCTATGCACTTAAGATATACTCTGTTAACTATCATAGATTCACCAACTGATGTATAAACTTCAAGTGATATGACTAGTAATTCTGGTGTTCATTTGAATTGTCAGCACTTAATAAAATAACATATGCTAGTATCGAATATGGGTCAATCAATACGGGTACGGTACCTGTAACTAGCTCAAGAGAAGCCTCATTTTATGGCCCAACATACCACTCCAATAACAAACTTTCAACCCAAACCGACATATTCTTTTCTAGTGCCTCTGAGCTTTCATTACCTGTGCAAAAAGCCTGTATTTGACTCTATCAGTATTTTTTTTTCTTTTCAAGATCGCAATGGTACAATCCATCTGTCCCTATACCGATGCATTCTATCGGTCATAATGGTTACCACTTTTGGAGTATACCTAACCGCAGAATTAAACCGAAGGTTGTACTTTCGAACACTCATAGTTCTTTAGCAAAGCTTTAGGATTGATCCACATACGCTTTTCAGACCTCATATGAGAGGTACTAGTCAAGGAATACCGTTTTACATTCCTCCCAACTAGCTGGAAATACATCAATACACAGTCACATGTATAACATCTAGAGCCTTTTTGATTTTGTCTATAAAGCCCTATGGGTCTTCATACAGATCCGATCGGGTGAACATATCATTACTCATCATTGGGCCAGCTTGCCCATAACATTATACAACAACTCTCTGAGTCAACATATACTCTCCATTGCTTAATTCCCGTTCAGTGTCATTTATAGGTGGTTCTGTGGACACTTTTCTACCTTCTGGCTAAGAGAAACCCGTATTGCAAATTCCATGTTAGCCCCACCATGACTAGCTTGGTCAGGTGGTGAGTTACTCATTTCTTTTTCGGCAGGGATATCAACCTGCTTACCTTTGCCCTTCTCTTGCCTGATAAACAGAATTTGACTATACAAACGGAAACCAATGTCAATACGAACATATGTGTCCACCTACAACTTTGGCTCTATTGCACAATCAAGTAGTGAAGGAAAGAAACAACTCCTAAATGCCTTGTAGCCTCCTGCTTATCGATGTGGCGCGCAACACACCCATAAGCAAGACTCTACCCAGACACGGCTTTGTAGACACCCTTAGAAAGACCTGCTCTGATACCACTTTTGTCACGCCCCGAATCCCATCGAGACATGATTGGCACCAGTAGCCGATAAGGCCTGAGAGAACCAACCTTTGCCTATGTTCAATCATATACATCTCATAATCATAACCACCATTATGTAAGAACATGAAAGACGAATAACGAAAACCATGGGACATATATATATATACATATGGAACTTGGTCGTTGAGGCCATCCAGTCAACACAACATATGCCTGTTACACTGATACACCCACATTCGTCTACAAAAGCCTCTAACACGAGCATTGACCAAAATGAACTATAAGTCAGGACAAGTCCCCGCTTTACATAATATGTACATCACCAAAACATATATACACTCTGACTCGGAGAAGCCCCGAATTAGCTGGAGCTCACCAAAGAACCGCTAACATTGGCAATCTACTGGGGAGGCCTACTGGTACCTGCGCCTGCAACATTTAGAGTATGTTCCCCAAAAGGGGTCAGTACGGAAAAAGTACTGAGTATGTAAGGCTCAGATGAAACTATATAACACATGATCGTATCAATGAACTCAATACAAATGACTAATCAATGTGAGTGAGTCATCATTTTGCACTTTGGGAACCATGTGATTTGCTTTCATTTCTTTCTTTGTTTTCTTTACTTTAATGCTTGCTTGTCAATACATGTGTTACAATGTACCCTGGCCCCTACTGATCAGTGGGTCTTTACATGACTTATCATCATGCTGGGATCGGGTCGAGCTAAGCTTATGCCCCTAAGACCTACCACCCATAAATCAATGCCTCGGGATCGGGTCAAGCTAGGCTTATGCCCCTAAGACCTGCCACCCATAAATCACTGCATCGGGATCAAGTCGAGCTAGGCTTATGCCCCTAGACTTGACACCCATAAATCAATACATCGGGATAGAGGCGAGCTAGGCTTATGCCCCTAGACTTGCCACAAGTAATAGATTTGCCACCCATACTTGATCATTCACCACATTTGTATTTCTTTATTCATTACTTTGAGATTGATACTAGGATAGTCATAACATCACTTTGAACTTTGGAACATAACATTGGTGAAACCATGGAATATTTGGAACATTAGTCAATGCATATAAGACATGTGAATGACAATTGATCAATGCATAAAGAACATGTGAGGAACCATAATTGATACCCGGAAATAGGATACCCTTGGCTTATAAGAGATTGATACTTTTGTAGCCATAACATTATTGGAAGCTTTGGAACAATAACCAACGAGCAAGAGACATGTAAATAAACATTATTGGAAACATAGCCTTCATGGATACATGACACTATGGGGACCATTGGATAGTAATCAATGAACAATATACATGAGCATAACCACTATTGGAACATTGGATTTGAGCTTTTGGAACATTAACAATGAATATGAGACATGTGATTCACAATTGATCAATGAGTAATAAATATATGACAATGACTATTGATAAACGGATATAGGATACCTTAGTACATTTCGGGATAGGACTAGTGAAATAGCAATGTGGATACTATTTATCGCAGAAAGATACGGACAGAGTAACCTTACATACCTTGTACTCTCGATACAGATATACAATCCTAGATATGAATACAATAGTCCCTCTCCTTCTTTATGTGTTACTCTACAACACAAATACATAACGGAATTCACATTAACCAACAACTACTTTACAATTGCATATAACATCAATAAGGTACATGTTTGCCTTAAAACATGTCATTTCCCCTTGACAAAACCATTGATAGAATCATTATTCCAAAAATCCTCCAATATTCCTAAAATTTACCAATACATTATAATCAATACATTCCACCACAACACTTGCCCTTTACACTTTCTTATCCACACCACATCACAAACAATCCATCAATTCACCTTAATACACTTCATAGCACAAATCGGTCAAAATCCCACAATTGGTACTTATAGAAAAATAACAAGTTAAATAAAAAAATAACACCATACATGTTCATATTTTATCCATTCCATGATCTTTCATCAAAGACACAAGTCATAATTCAAGCTTGAATCTCATGGATGACACATCTTGTACCAAAACCCAAAGTACCATGTTCAACTCTTTCAAGCATAACCAACATGATTCACATACTCTACCATGCATATAATATATTAATCCATAATAATAATAACTTACCTAGGCTTGGAATATGTTGATCTTGCTCCAAAGTTTGGCTTTGACCTCTTAGGGTTTGAGAGAAAAAACAAAATGGTTGAAAAATATCTACAAAGGCATGTGTTTTCCAAATGAATAAAAATCAGAATTTTGCCCTTTATATAGGTCCTTCATTTGTCATCCTTATCCACTCTTGGCATTTAATGCAATGATCTAGAAAGTCAAGGCAAGAATGGGTCTTTTGACCCATTTTGGCTCATGTTTTCTTTATCATTTTGGCCCATTTATTGAGCCCAATTCACTTAACCCAATAAAATCAATAATTTCTCGTGTTTAAGTCATCTTATACATATTACAATAATATTCCCACTCATGCTACTCATGTCCGTAGCCTCAATTCCAAAAATAAGTGATTCTAGCTATGTTTGGCTTATTTTGACCTTAAGGGCAAAACGGTCATTTTGACCCTAAATTCATTCTCGAGTAAATTTATCATACCTATGTAATAATTTACTCATTTCATGTATATGCTCATGATTTTAGAAGAAACATTTCAAAAATTGGCTCGATACATCCCCGGGAACCCTTGGAACTTAAAAATTTCCAACTTTCAAAAAAGTGGAAAAACCAAGGTGGCACGCCCCTGGGTGAGACAACTTGATTCCTATGGACTAAAAATTTTAGTCCAGAGCGGCGTGGCACGGTCCCAAACGCGCTCCTTACTTAGTTTTTTCAAAAATTCCATTTTTCGACTTCTCTTAGCCGGTTTGGTTAAATACTTCAAGTCCTATTCTTTAACTTACTTCTTAGCCTTAATATACTTTGTTTAGAGGTCCTATTAGCCTCATTTTGAACCCCACAAAGGCTCCATGAAAATTGCAAGACACCTTCTATGCAAGTTTAATCACATAAACAAGAGCCAAATTCAATTATCTCACCAATAGCATTACCAAATGCATACGTATAGCTCTCGATACCTACATACACATTATTTAATGTCATAAAGTAGGGTTGGTAAGGTATGGGGTGTTACAATTTGGCTATGGTGATGAGATTATAGCTTTGGATTGCATAACTTGGTTGCATCCCCGTTTCCAGATCCGCTTCAGTTGAGCATTTATGTATAGGCTGACTAAGCCTAGTCTCTGCCTACCGACCCAGTCTCCTTCAATTCGGGTGGATTATACTTGATAGATACTAGATGATTGGTCCATCGGCACATGGTATTGGTTTGTTACCACAGTTGGCCTAGTTTCTCAGTTTTTGCCAGAAATTATGAATGCCTACTCAGCCGAAAAAGTGTACTTGACTTTGACCTAGCATGGTTTCACCCATAGTTGGTGGGGTGTCTTAGAGCTAATCGTTCAGTTTTATGAGTTGGTGCTTCAGACTCCTGACTATCAGTTTTAAGGATTATTTGGACTAGTTGTAGCTTTGGCTAGAGATCACAGGCATTAGTGATCTCCATTTATGGGTCCAGGTAGCACCTTATGGGCTTATTAGTACGCTTGCCATTATGGATTTTCAATATACCAGCTTCAGTCTTTTGAGGCCAGTATGATGTGAATGCACGAACAAGACTCAAATGATATTTTGTATGGTTCGGAGTAGGTAGCAGGTTTGGAAAGGCAAAATAAGTTTAGATTTGAAATTGGAGTTGGTTGCATGATTCATGCCTTGATTTGCCTTTAACTTGGTTGAGTTACTGTTTGGTTAGGCTTGTATTGGTGTGTTGCCAGTATGTTTTGGTCTAGATTTGAGTGCATCAGTCGTTCTTGGATCAGTTGAAGGCTAGTTGGTTGTTGAAGTTGAGTTTTGGTTATTTGGAAAGTGAAGTAAGAAAGTTGGTTGAAAAAAGGATACCTTTGGCAAAATCCCTTGGAAGTGTTGTCTCTTCTTTGAGGTTTTCTGGGGAGTCATTCTGGGGGATGTGGGCCTAGTACCTCATCCTTTCGAGCTTTCGGTCTCTTTCTATCTATGACTTTTACGGATGAAAGTCCTTTTAGTAGTGGATATTGTAATAACCATTCAGGTCATTTTCTCAATTTTCATTTATTTCGGCATTTCAAGCCTTCTGACAGTGGATACATGTCATTAATGACTTGCCAGAACTATCGACTCAGTCATCGGACAGTTCACTTGCATTTTAGGCTCATTTTCCTATTTTGGAGCTTTCGCTGTTAAGGAATTAGTCTCGGACCAAAACTCCTAGTAAATGGCCTCAGATGGAAATTTTAACAGTGCCATTAACTCCAAAATGTTGATTTTAGGCTAGGAGGACCCTTGGTTCAGGTCCCAAGGCTTTCGGACTCATTTTGGGCTATTGGATAGATTTGATGAAAAATGAAACTATGGGTGTGGGCCCTACATTTAATCGAAACGACCTCAAATGGAAGTTTTGATCGTCTTGTTGAGTTTGGAATGTTGAATTTTGTATGGTAGCATAGTTGGTTTGCGTGCATGGGGTTTCAAACGAATTTCGAGCACCCGATCAGAGTCCACTTGGACTTAGAAAATCTGATGCCTCAAACTTTTTTGTTCAAACGTGCAGTAGTCCCTTTAGCGACCTTGTGCCGCTTTAGTGGCCTTGGCTATTTGGCTGAGGTCCACTTTAGAGGTCAAGGTCCGCTTAAGCAGACATCGCTTTAGTGGTCAAGTTCCGCTTTAGCAGACTCCGCCTTTCCTTGCCCGACCACTTTAGCGGGCAAGTGACTGCTTTAGCGGTAACTGGGGGTTTTATATCCCCTACTTCACCCGAATTCACCATTCATTTCTCAACTCTTTTCCCCTATTTTTAAGAGCTTGAAGAGAGGGAAAGTGTGGGGAATTTTCCATTGAAGCTAAGGTAAGTTAGCTCTACACTACTTGGTCATTTTCCATCATTTTTTCCCGTTGAATTTCGTCCTTTTTCATTGTGAATTATTATAAATTAGGGCTTGAATTCCTAAATTTTGCGGGCTGATTTGAGCCCCGATTTACGCTCCATTTGTTCTCAACTTTTGAGCACACATTCCTTGTCCTTCGAGGGACCTCGTGACAGATTCAATTTTGGATTTTGTTTGTGGGCCCCACAGGCTCGTTCTTGACCCAAATTTTGACTCGAGCTTTTATATAGGAATATGGGTCTTCTTTTACTGATATTGACGTGTAGATTGTTTTGATAGGCTAATAGCATTTTGGGATCATAGAGCAAAGTCGAGCGAATTGTGTACGATTCAAGATTTGAGGTTCGGTATCAAGGTAGGCTCCGGTCTACTTTTCTCTATGAGATTGTGTATAGTATAGATTGCATGCTAGGTAGGGATTATAGGATAGACTTATGACTAGTATATCATGACTTAGTCTATTTAGGGATTTCGGGATAGAATGTGATCCGAAGCTTAGCATTGGATACCCGTTATGACCCTAGAATCCTATTACCTTTAATTATAAGCATGTTAACCATAGTTTGATATTAAGGATCCTTATTATAAGAATCACCCTATTACTTAGCAAATTGGACAGTAGTTTCCTGGATTTTAGTGATATTATTACACTAGTTCTGTACTATTGGGCCAAGCCACGGTTATGATATCAGTTGGACTCCAGGTGAGCATTTTACATTTAAAGAGGGCATGCTTCCGGTTTATAGATACTTAGGCGCTTATGGTTGTATTGTTTGGATACTAGTGATGGCATGCATAATGTTAGGCGCATTCATGCTCACTTAGTGGTACGATTCCAACCCCAAACCTTGATTTTACTAGTGTTTTCCAAAAAGGGATTTATTCCCACTTTTCAGTTTTAAAATGAACTCTTTTATAATGGGAATCATACCACCTTATTTGATGATTTGTGAGCTTTTGAAACTCAAAATGATATTTAGAAAGTAGACCGAGATTGATTTCGGTTCGTTATTAATCCACTCATTTTACCACTACTATTTACTTCAGTCGACAGAGATTCCGACCCTTTCTACATTATTATGATGATTTAGTCAGGAACTTGATCTCAGGCAATGGATTTATAGACTTACACTCTTTTAGTCACGATTCGATTTTGTGCACTAATTATACTTATATCTCTCTTCGGTACTGGATGGAGTAGATGGATTATTATGATTATTGGAAGTCCTAGTTTAGGACTAGGCAGTGTATACGGATATCCCGAATCCCCTATGGGCTCCTTCGTCCGTGAGCCACAGTGCTGGAGAAGGATGGTCATCGTCGGTTCTATCTTTATGAGCTACAGAGCTGGAGAATGTGTATACACTGGGTACTTTATGGCACTTGGATCAGATATGGTATTTATGATTATGTTGCATTCATTCATTTATATGCATCGCCTATCACCAATATGTTTGTTTGGCACCTGTATCTATCGGTCTTATAGGGGGCTATAGAGGTACAAGTTATGGTTGTTGTTTGCTGAATACTTCAGTGAATCTTTCGGGGTTATGGGGTTCCAATTAGGTATTTGTTTGCCCAGACTAGCCAGTTACTTCTTTATTGGGTATTATGGTTAGTTTATGGCAGGATGATTATGGACTGGTAACTGAAATTGTCGGTACGTTTCTGTTTCCCTTCTTTATTAGGTGAGTTACTTTATGGTTGAGTTAGCTCATGGTTATTCATACTTTGGTTAGAGGCCTGATCATGATAGTATTAGATCCCTTACTTGGCTAAGTCCCTCGAGAGGTTAGGTTGACTATTACCTATCCTTGTTTCACTCTTCATTGGTATATTGGATAGTGATATACGGTATTGTAATTTAGTTCCTGAGCACTGTTAGAATAGGGTAGTTTACCCTAATTGCTCCATTAGCCTCAATATGCTCAGTCTTCCTAGATAGTTTCCTGTAGTTATATTCATGTCTTACACGTTATTTTTATGCTTACATTATTTCTAGAGCTCAGTTGGCCGATGCATACTGAGTACCACGTGTTTAGTACTCATACTATACTTCTGCAGCCTGCAGATTATAGTACGAGTTATTGTCATTAGTGTGTGCATCGTGCGGAGCAGCCATAGATCGGGGACTTAGGGTGAGCTCCTGACGCTCAGAGTTGCTCCTACTCTCTCTCTTGTTGTTAGACTTATCTCTATGTTGTATTAAGAGGCATATTTGTACATATATATTTATCCTATATTTCACTTATACTTTTGTTGTATTAGAAGCTCTTAAACTGATTCCACCAGGTCTTGGGGATTATAATAGTCTCTTTATTGTATTCTTTTCCGTTGCTTTCTTTATTTCTCTTGGTAGTTAGTTACTAGCTGTTCCAAACTACAGGTTGGCTTACCTACTGGTGGGTTATCGTAGGTGCCATCATGACCTGAGAAATTGGGTCATGACATTTAAATAACTACTAAAACTTGATAGGCATCCTACGTGCCATACTATAACTTGTAGTTGGATACCACGACTTGTGGTCTGAGTCGTGGTGACTGAAATTCTTGGAAAAGTTTGGGAAGCTTACCGCGAGTCAAACTACAAATAGTATCTCATTGTATGATTCATTCAATGAGCCACATTAGTCAGGGATATTGATTGTTAAGCTGATTTTCTGAGCTAGTCCTGGGCTTTAGTCATGGAAAAGTTTTGGGGTGTTACACTAACTTTCCCATCATAGGTGTTTCTCCAAATAAAACAATTGTCGAGGAGTTAAGAGATAGGGTGATAAGAATCAAACAACAAGAAAGGAAATAAAGAAAAATGGATATGTGAATTAATACCTAAGCTATTGAAATTATGGGCAATAAGGGGCTAAAACCCTTACCTCCCAATTGATTTCAACAACTTAAACAAAAACCCTAGTTTAAAAATCAAGGAAACAAGAAAACCACAAATGGGAAACCTTTAATTAATCAAACCAAAATAAGTTCACCAACAATTCCAAGATTCCACACTACTAATTACCACTAATTGCTCACTAATTTCCTTAAGGGAAATTGCTAAGAAGAAACTACAATTCCAAATGTTCAATATTCATCAAAGTGTACCTTCCAAAATAAGAGAAAACCTATTTATACTAAGGAATAAAGAAGATATTGGTTTTTTACAATATTTCCCTTAATGAGACAAGGGCCTTATTTGGATAACTTCTTTGTGAATTCTTGAATTTCAAGAGGTAGCCACTTGCACAAATAGCCCCTTTTCATCCTCCTCTACACTCCCACAAACCTCCCACATATTGTAAGCTTTGCATTAACATTCTTCAAGCTTCTCCCAAGCTCCCCTTTGCATGAGAACCGATTGTAGATTTTGGAGCTCCCGTGCTTGACTACGTCTGAAAGGCCTTGAAAGACACGTGCCACCTATGTTAGTATAAGAATAGGATAAGCCTCACATAGTTTGATGATATATCCTTTGTGAAACAAGTGCCTTGCAACCTCCAAAATATTTTTGAGATAAGCATACGGGTCCTCATGTGGTAAACTCATAAACTGCCTGCTTGAGTGCAAAAATTGTGCTATATTCAGCTTTTACTCCCGTCTAGGGTCAGCCCAGGCTCCGACAGAATTTGTGACCGCCTCAGCTTTTCAAGATTCATTATTAGGGGTTTTGAGTCAGTTTTTGGATACCCCTAGCCCGAGATGGTGTTCGATACATCGAGCGCTTCTTAGGCTAGAGTTGAATTATTGGGGTTCATCAGGGTTCCTTGTCTATTTTAGAGTATGAGATTGGGTTTCTTGAGTGGGCGCTAAACACACATCTATGATATATGCTACTGAGCATGAGATGGTGCAGAGATTTATTAGAGGATTAGATTTACAACTCCACTTGGTGATGAAACATTTGGTAGCAGCTGGGTCTACTTTCCTTCGGGTTGTTAAGCATGCAAGGGCCACAGAGATGGCATGTATTGAGACCTATAAAGGTGGAAGTAAGAGGTCATACCAACAGTACAGTGTTAGTGGTATTTCGTCTAGAGGTTGGGATCTTCCAAGCCGAGATCAGTATCATATGCAGCCTATTAAGCCGGTACAGGTAGCACCTCAGAGTATGGGTAGATCGTGATGGTGTCAGTGGACAGTGTTCTGATCAGGCAGTATGGATTATTTGGTCTAATTTTTTAGGCTGTAGTGGTCGTTCTAGGTCAGTAGGTACAGTATATCAGAGAGTGCCAGGGGCATGTTTTGACAGTAGAGAGGTTGGTCATTAGTCTAAGGAGTGCCCCAGACGTAAGTTGGTTGTCCAGACACGGTCAACATATGTTTCTCGCTGACCTAGAGCTCCTAAGGAATGTTATGATTGCGAGGAGGATGGCCACTTCAGTTGAAAGTGTCCTCGACGTCAGTTGGGGCTAGCTCATGTTTCTTTCTAGGTTAAAGCTTCAGGGCTTTGTTATGACTGCAGAGAGACTGGTCACTGGTCCAGAGAGTGTCCCAGATGTGGGATTATCAGTCATTCAGCTCATACAGATCAGTCTCATGGAGTTGTGGCACCTTCGGGTAGAGATAGTGCACTTAGTGCCTCAGTTGGTCATTCAGACGCTCAGTTCAAGTTTGTACATACTCAAATTTGTACTCTTTCAAGCCCATCAGATTTATGACTTTGGATTTTCCATCGTGATGAGTGTGTCCTTGATTTTCTATCCTCTAGTTTGTATTTTGAATTATGTTAGGGTTTTCATACCCATCGATGATTATATACCGTGGTATTTCTATATTGGGTGATGTATGCCTTGGTGTAGATTTATGATTATTTGACTACCCCCGTAGATTATTTCTTTTAGTAGTGAATGAATGGATCAGTATTATGGGTTCCTTGGGGGTGTAGCATTTGGGTTCGAGTCCCATTTCTTTTGGCATATTGGCCTTGTTGTGTCCTTAGAGTGGTACTTGTTGTTGATTTTTATTTTTGTGCCACCTGCAGCCTATGCTACTGTTAGCATTGTCATTGTTTTGACATTTATTGATTCTTATTTGATAGACGGCTAGACTAGCATTATCTAGTTAGCATTTCCCCATCCTTGCAATTCTTATTTAGTTGGCTTTGATGGCTACCTCGGTTGGTTAGACTTCCCTTTCTGTTAGCAAGGTAGGTTGTTGATCGAATTGTGGAAGTGAAGGTAACTTTGACCTTCTATGGCTTTGTTATGATTTTAGCCTAGGTAGTCTTCCTCCATAGTTCATTCTTATTGATGACGCATTTGAGATTAGTTCTTCGAATTGGGATAGTTCATCGCTCGATAGTGGTTTTGACCTTGATGTCGGTATCAAGTTATAATTGGCAATTTGGTCCTATTGCCTGTTTCGAATGTTGGAAAGTCTAAGGCTTACTTTCTGATTTGTTGGGTTTATCTCCTGATGATCGTTTTGATCTGGGTATAGATATGGAGTTGGATACTCCGTTTTTTCTGTGATATGGTTCATGGCTCAGCCAAGTTAAAGTTAGTATAAATTGGGAGATTTTAGACAATTTCTCATCTCGGTACTTGTTCGGCCTTATATGACTTCGTGATATGCTTTTGTGATAACGGACAAAATACAAAATTATGAAACAAACACGAAAACGAAACAAAAGAAAGAATCAAACTACGAAAAGATAAAGGATAGAGATAAATATAGATAGATAGAAACAAGAAGATAAGAAAAAGGACAACCAAAGGATATATCAAATCCAACGACCTTCCTTAAGATTACTAACAAGCACCTAATTCTTACGATGACCGAAAAGGAATTGTCACCCCCTTACAACCACCATTTCTAAACAAAAGTCAACATAAATTTTTCAAGCTCTCGTACTCTCTCAAGAGCATAATTCAATATTCATCAAAAAACTAAGGAAATGAAACGGCTAAGGCACCTATTTATAGTATTTGTCTTTGCACAAATAACCTATTACAAAAATAGCCCAAAAGTGACTATTTCAGAAATAACCCACAAGGGCTTTCTTTATTCCTTAAGCCATGCTTCCCTTGGCTCGAAGTTATCATACATATGTGGTATTGCTCGATTTAGAGCTCAACAAGGGTCCTCCAAACACGTCCTTGTGGCCTTAATATCTTCATGGCTTGAATTCCTTGGTGTTGTCCTTGAAATCTAGGCCAAGAAAGGTTGACGCTAATTTGGCTTGTATCATCCTCCCCTTCTTGAAAAGGATTCGTCCTCGAATCTAAACCTTACAAAAACATAGGAAAAACAAGCAACCTCAATGTCCTCAAGGCATAAGGGTTAATTTTAGCAAAATCAATCCTATCACCATGCCAAGGTTGCACACACTTAACATATAACCAAGTATCAAAATGATCAACTAAAGGGTCGTAACCCCTCAAAGAAAAAGCTACTTGGCTACTCAAGTGATTGTGACAAAGTGGTAAACCAAAAGAACCATGGTAATTAGTCAACCACATATGTAAGCCCACATTGGTTC
Organism: Capsicum rhomboideum; assembly: GCA_031232105.1. Lineage (NCBI taxonomy): Eukaryota > Viridiplantae > Streptophyta > Magnoliopsida > Solanales > Solanaceae > Capsicum > Capsicum rhomboideum. The sequence continues at coordinate 46,907,848 of CP124708.1, read as the reverse complement.
AACATTTCAACAAGAACAAAACCCTTTTTAGGTCAAGAATCACATGATAATTCCCATAGCTAAGTCTAATGTCATAAATAAGGTTATCCCAAGTTAAAACTCCACTCAATGCACTATCTATCTTCAAAACCTCTTTGTTGGAGTTCTTTCCCTTACACAAATTTGGTCAATCAAATGGATTATAAATCCTTAAGAAAGACTTTGCATTATAGGGAAGGAGGTTAACAACCTCAACCAAATTTTGCTTGTCGTTTTGACCAAGCACCAAGTTGGGTGTATAAAAAACACCATACTCCAAATGGTCACCGGGGTCAAATGGAAGAATTATCTATGAACATAGGTTGATGCAATACCCATTTTTCCCAAGGGTGCCACTATCACCAAAAGGCATACTCTCTATACTACCATAGGCAATATCAAAGGCAAAAAGAGAGTAGAGAAAGGTGTCACACAAATTAATTTCAACTAATATGTACTCATGTATATACTTACTATTAGATTCAAGATCATCACTGTGAGTATTCTCAATAATGGAAGCACACAAAGGAGAAGTAGAAGCAATTTCTAAACAAATAACACCTTCTTTTTCAAGGGAAGAATCCTCAAGTCGACATAAACCACCACTAACATTAAGGTGATCAAGACTCAAGTTACTACGAGAATCAAGCAATTCATCCTCATACTCATAAAACAGGGGTGGGGTGTCATACAAAGGATCACAACATAAATCATTTTCATAAGAACAATCACTAGTTAGGTTTCTCAAATATTAGAGCAAATCAGATTTATCATCACCCAATTGATCATTCTTTTTCAAAAGTCAGGGATCACTATCAAAAATGGGATAGTTAGTATAATCTTCACTCAATCCTAAATTCTTAGTGGATTTCAAGAAATAGGATAACATGTGAATCTTAAGCATACCACCCTTCCTTTTAAGCACACTAAAATGCACATCACGAGGTGTCAATCAAGGAGTGATCTCACTATTTTCAAACAAGACATCTTTCTTTGAGAGAGGATTAACAACCAAAGGTAAGGAGTTGAAGCATGCAAGTTCACTCTCAAAAAGATTCATGTCATATTTCACATCATCTTCATTCACATGATATCTAAGAGCAAAACTAATAATAGGATCTTCATCACATGATATGCTCAAAGAATCATTTCCATTCATATGATCAACTCTATAAACATCATCACTAACTTGAGACTCATCAAGCACACTATAAATATGCTCAAGTAGTGGATTAGACTCGCAAGTAAGTTGATCATTACACACAACTTCACTAGTTGTAGGCAATTCACATGCCAACATAGACTCACCTTGGTCCTCAAGGGTCAATTAGTGTGTGAATATTCTTATCACATGGCAGTGGAACCTCATTCAAGCTACAAGTGCTAACACTAAGTGGACACGAATTGATCTTACTAGAAGAGTCAATTCAGTTATCTATAGGATCAACTAGTTTTTGAAAACTCACAACAACAACTTGATCATCATGCAACATATTGCTATCAAGAGTATCACAAAGGTAAGACTCCTTATGCTCTACATTAGACAAGCCACCATTTAAACTTACTGGGCTACATTCCAGATCATGTCCTTTTAAGTTTAAAGAAGTGCAAGAGTTAGCATTGTTACCTTGAAGCTCACAAGAAAGATCTTTTTCACTTTGGAGTGTAATTCCCATCAAGGCATTGGATATTTGTGTCTCTCTATTGGCTAACATCATACCTACACGTGTGTACTTACTAAGAGAAGAACACACAAAAGGGTTAGATTGGGTTTATGGCAACCCCCTTACATCATTCCTCATATTCTCTGCTTTTTCCCCTCTTAGGTTGGCACTTTGCACTCCCTTACTTCTCTGAATCTTTTGTCTCTCATTGTCATTGAGAGCTTGTTTCTTCTTTAGGGATGTGCCTTTGATCCTTCTATACCCTTTTTCATTAGGTCCGGGAAATGATATCTCATATGCTTCTTAAATGTTTCCAAAGAGACAAATGGATTTTCACATACATGTTCGTAGTAATTCCCCCAATAGATGACAAGTCTCTATTCAAAGGTCCCAAAGGCCATTTCTATTTTGCTTTCTTCTGAGTAGTTGTATCTAGAGAAGATTTCATCCATCGTGAACTCCCATTTTTCATACTCTTCTCCACTAGATTCCATAAACAAGGTAGGCCATTGTACATTGCAATCACACTTTCCTTCAAAAGTAAGAAGAGTGATCTTGATAGAATTGGGACACATATCACTTTCCCCATAGCCATCTTGGTTCTAATATCTTGACATTTGTTCAGTAGAATAAGATGAATAGGATATGGTATTCCTAGATGGGAAATAGGCATTCAACATACTTCCATATTGTTCCTTGTACCTATAAAATGAGAAAACAAAGTTAGTAGTAAAAGATCCTTACCAACACTCGTAAGATTCTGACCTTTGAATGCCTCACAATTGGATCGGCTAGTGTTGAAAATTGCTTATACTTCGGTGGTACACAAGGTGTCGATTTCTACTCTTGGATGGAATAGATTCTTGTCGTAAAGTAAGACAGATGACTTGATTATAAGCAAAAGGACTTGAATTAAGAAGTTAACTACGAAATAAAACTAGAAAAGCACACAAAGAAAATGGACTAAGAAAGAAAACGGACTCAAAGACTAATCAATCAACTAAGTAAGGTCAATTTCCTATTGATAATTAGTTTAGGGATTAAGAAATAAAATAAGGAATTAAGAAATGAAACTAAGAAATTAGAATCTGAGCAAAATGGGTTTTGGCATTGTTGAGTTGCGTCCAAGTGACCTGCCCACGCAGGTGGTGACCTGCCCTTGCATGTGGTGGGTGCATGTCAAAGAAGAATGACCTGCTTTGTTCACCTGCTCCTGCAGATGGCCATCTGTCCACACAGATGGGGGCGCAGGTGGCAAGACAGCCAGTTGTAACCTCTAAGTTTTAAACTTTTTTGGGCCTTTTTGGGTTCTCTCTCCTAAAATATTCCCTTTTTTTTTAGGATATTCCTTTGTACCAACACCCAAACACTTTTATATTTCTTTCTTTTTAGATCTAACACACCTTTTTGAATATTCCTCTTCAACAAGATATGAATATCATGAAGAACACCAAGAACATGGATAAATGTCAAAATTTCATATCTTCTTCGTTTTAGCTCGGAATTCAATGAAATTTGAAATCTAGGCTCTCTTTGATATGAGGAACAATCCCCAATACTCCTTAACCCTCAATTCCAAGCCAATATTTTTATATTTTCAAACTCATTCGAAACTTCTTCAAGCTCCAAACTCAAAAATGGTGGATTCTCCAAAAGAAAAACCTCTCCACTCATCTCGAAATTTTAGATCTAGGAGCCTTTGATATGAGAAGCACTTTCCAACTATTTTCAACCCTCAAATCCACACCAAATTTGTAAGATCTAGAAACCCACTTTCTTTTCTCAAGAACTCAAGCTCAACAATGGTGGATTTCTTCTGATCTTCTCAAAACACACCCAAAACTCAAGATTCAAACTCTAATAACACTAGAGAAAACAAATCTAGTGTTGAAACTACAAGAAAACTCAAAAATAAAACTTGAAATTTTTGAAAAATTCCAAAAACGAAAATTTTAGATTTATTTTTGATTTTCTAGATAACAAAACCCAAGATTAAATTTGTGGGAACGAACTCAAGCTCGGCTCTGATATCAAATGATAACGGATAAAATATAAAACGATGAAACACACATGAAAACTAAAGAAATGAAAGAATCAAAATACGAAAAGATAAAGAATAGAGATAAAGATAGATAGATAGACACAAGAAGATAAGAAAAAGGATAACTGAAGGATATATGAAATCCAACGACCTTCCTTAAGATTACCAATAAGCACCTAACTCTTACGATGACCGAAAGAGAATCATAACGCCCTTACAACCACCATTTCTAAACAAAAGTCATCACCATTTTTTCCAAGCTCTCATGCTCTCTCAAGAGTCATAATTCAATACTCATCAAAAACTAAGGAAATGAAATGTCTAAGGCACCAATTTATAGTGGTTATTTCAAAAATAACCCACAAGAGCTCTTTTTATTCCTTATGCCATGCTTCCCTCGACTCCAAGTTATCATTTATATGCGTTATTTCTCAAGTTGGAGCTCAACAAGAGTCCTCCAAAAATTTCCTTGTGACCTTAATATCTTCATGGCTTGAATTCCTTAGTGTTATCCTTGAAATGTAGGCCAAGAAAGGTTGACGCCAATTTGGCTTTTATCATTCTGCTTGGTGATATGCGCTTGAGCATTAGTTATTAGTAATTAAAGTAGATGTCTATTGAGAATGAGTATTCATTGCCATGTTTGGGGTACTGGTTTGACCAGATTTAGGCTAAGTTCATGTTTTCAGGCTTACTTAAGATTTGAGTGCCTTTAGTGCTTTTTGCACCCTTTGTGAGTGCTTGGTTATGCCTCAATGCATTATTCCCTTCAGACAATGTGGAGTTGGATCCTTATATCTTCAGCTTATGGTCTTCCTCCGTCATGACTATTTCCTCAGCATTATTACAGTTTCAGCCCTTACAAGGACCATTGAGTATATGCTCGATTTCTAATAGTGTGATTGATTTGTATATTTGACCCTAGTGAAGGCTTGTTGACTCCAATTTTGAAGTTTCATGCCTTCGGATGATGGCTTGGGAGTTATGATAGATTTTAGCATGTGTATGATTACTCGTCAACAGGATCAGTTTGGATGGTGGAGTTTGAGTAGTTTGGATTCAGTGCTGAGATTATAGCTTTGGATTATATAACTTGGTTGCATCCCCATTTTAAGATTCGCTTCAGTTGAGCATTTATGTATAGGCTGACTAAGCCTACTCTTTGCCTATAGACCCAATTTACTTTAGTTCAAGATGGATTATACTTGATAGATACTCAAAAATTGGTCCATCGGCATATGGAATTGGTTGTTACCACAATTGGCCTAGATTCTCAGTTTTTACCAGAAATTTTGAATGCCTACTCAGCGGAAGAAGGGTACTTGACTTTGATCTAGCATGGTTTCACCCACAGTTAGTGGGGTGTCTTAGAGCAGATGATTCAGTTTTATGAGTTGGTGCTTTGAACTCCTCACTATTAGTTTTAAGGATTATTTGAACCAGTTGTAACTTTGGCTAGAGATCGCGGACATTGGTCATCTCTATTTGTGGGTTTAGGTTGCACCTTATGGGCTTATTCTTATGCTTGCCATTATGGATTTTTAGTGTACTAGCTTTAGTGTTTCGAGGCCAGTATGATATGAATGAGCGAACAAGACTCAGATGATATTTTGAATGGATCAGAGTAAGTAGCAGGTTTGAAAAGGCAAAAGAAGGTTAGATTTGAAATTGGAGTTGGTTGCATGATTCATGCCTTGGTAAATCTTTGGATTGGTTGAGTTACTACCTCGTTAGGGTTGTATTAGTGTTTTGTCAGCATGTTGGGGTTTGGATTTGCGTGCATCAATCGTTCTTGGTTCAGTTGAAGGCCAGTTGTTTGTTGAAGTTGAGTTTTGGTTATTTGGAAAGTAAAGTAAGAAAGTTAGTTAAAAAATGGATACCTTTCGAAAAATCCCTTGGAAGCATTATCTCTTCTTTGAGGTTGTCTGGGGATTCATGCTCGGGGCATGCAAGCCCAGTACCTTGTCCTTTTGAGCTATTGTGCTCTATCTATCCGTTCACTTTTGTTGATGAAAGTCCCTTTAGTAGTGGATATTGTAATGACCCTCTAGGTCATTTTCTCAATTTCCATGCATTTTGGTGTTTTGAACCTTTTCACAACGGCTATATGTCGTTTATAACTTGCCAAAGCTATCGATTCAGTCATTGAATAGTTCGCTTGCATTTTAGGCTCATTTCCCTATTTTGGAGGTTTTATTGTTAAGGAATCGATCTCGGACCAAAACTACTATTAAACAACCTCAAATGGAAATTCTGACAACATCATCAACTCCAGAATATTGACTTTAGGCTAGGGGGACCCTTGGTTTAGGTCACGAGGCTTCTGGACTCATTTTAGGCTATTGGGTAAATTTGATGAAAAATGGAACTATAGGTGTTGGCCCCACATTTAACTAAAACGACCTCGGATGGAAGTTTTGATGGTTCTGTTGAGTCCAGAATGTTGAATTTCGTATGGTATCATAGATATTTTGTGCACATGGGGATCTAAACCAATCTCGAGCACCCGATTGAAGTCCATTTGGACTTATAAAATCTGATGCCTCAAAGTTTCTGGTGCAACCGCATAAGCGGACGAAGGACCGCTTAAGCGGTAATCGCTTTAGTGACCTTGTACCGCTTTAGTGGCCTTGGCTATTTGGCTGAGGTATACTTTAGAGGTCAAGGTCCGCTTAAGCAAACATCATTTTAGCGGCCAAGTTCCGCTTTAGCGGCCTCCGTCTTTCCTTGCCCGACCGCTTTAGCGATCAAGTGACCGCTTTAACGGTACCAGGGGGTTTTATATCCCCTTCTTCACCCAAATTTCCCATTCATTTCTCAACTCTTTTTCCCCATTTTTGAGAGGTTAAAGAGAGGTAAAGTGTGGGGAATCTTCCATTGAAGCTAAGGTAAGTTAGTTTTACATTCCTTGGTCATTTTCCATCGTTTTTCCCATTGAATTCCATCCTTTTTCATTGTGAATTCTTAAAAATAAGGGCTTGAATTCCTAAGCTTTGTGGGCTGATTTGAGCCCCGATTTACTCTCCATTTGCGCTCAACTATTGAGCACACATTCCTGGTCCTTCAAGGGACCTCATGACAGATTTAATTTGGATTTCGTTTGTGGCCCCGTAGGCCCGTTCTTGACTTGAATTTTGACTCGAGATTTTATATAGCAATATGGGCCTCATTTTACTCATATTGAAATTTAGTTGATTATTTTGATAGCGCGGTGGTATTTTGAGATCGTGGAGCAAAGTGGAATGAATTATGGATGATTTAAGATTTGCGGTTCGACATCGAGGTAGGCTTCGGTCTAATTTTCTCTATGAGATTGTGTATAGTATAGATTTCATGCTAGGTAGGGATTATAGGATTGACTTATGACAAGTATATCATGACTTAGTCTATTTAGGGATTTTGGGATAGAATGTTATCCGAACCTTGGCATTGGATACCCGTTATGGCCCTAGAATCCTATTACCCTTAATAATAAGCATGTTAACCATAGTTTGATATTAAGGATCCTTAGTATAAGACTCACCATATTACTTAGCAATTTGGACAGTAGTTCCCAGGATTTTAGTGATATTATTACACTAGTTCTTTACTGTTGGGCCTGAGGCTGCGGTTATAATATCAGTTGGACTCCAGGTGAGCATTTACCCTTAAAGAAGGCATGGTTCTAGTTTATAGACACTTAGGCACTTATGGTTGTATTGTTTGGATACTGGTGATGGCATGCATACTGTTAGGCTCATTCATGCTCACTTAGTGGTAGGATTCCAACCCTAAACCTTGATTTTACTACTGTTTTCCAAAAAGAGATTTATTCCCACTTTTCACTTTTAAAATGGATTCTTTTATAATGGGAATCTTACCACCTTATTTGATGATTTATGAGCTTTTGGAACTCAAAATGTTATTTTATAAAGTAGACCGAGGTTGATTTTTGTCCGTTATTAATCCACTCATTTTACCACTACTATTTACTTCAGTCGTCGGAGATTTTGACCCTTTCTACATTATTATGATGATTTAGTCTCGAACTTGATCTCAGGCAATGGATTTGTAACACCCCGTACCTTCCCAACCCTACTTGACGACGTTGAACAATGTATACTTGAGTGTCGAGAGCCACACGAATGTATTTTGTAATGTTATTGACAAGAAAATTTAAATTTGGCCTCATACATGTGATTAGCCCTTCGTAGGAGGTGTTTTGTGATTTTCATGGAGCATTTATGGGGTCCAAAACGAGGCTAAGAGAACCTTTAAATAAAGGATATTAAGGTTAAGAAGTAAGTTAAAGAACAGGATTTGAAGTATCTAACCAAACCCGCGAAGAAAAGTCGAAAAATGAAATTTTTGAAAAATTTAAGGGAAGGGCGCGTTGGGTAGCATGACATGCCGCTCTGGGCTGAAATTTTCAGTCCAGAGTCAGTAAAGGGGCGCGCCAGGCAGCGTGCCACGCCGCCCCTGCGCACCTTTCAAAAGTTGAAAATTTTGTTTAAGTCCCAAGGGTTCCCGGGGACGTATTGAGCCGATTTTTGCCACAATTCTTATACAACCATGAGAATATACATGAAATGAGTGAAATATTATATTGGTATGATAAATTAACTCGAGAACGAAATTGGGGTCAAAATGACGATTTTACCCTTTTGGGCAAAATAGGCCATACGTGGCTAGAATCACTTGTTTTTGAAATTGAGGCTACGGATATGAATGACATGAGTAGGAATATTGTCGTAACACGTATGAGATGATGAAACCACGAGAAATTATTGATTTTATTGGGTTAAGTAAATTGGGCCCAAAAAGGACCCAAAAATAAAAAGAAAACATGGCCCAATGGGTCACAAGACCCATTCTTCCATTTGACTAAGTCATACACATCAATTATTGAATCAAAGTGGCTAAGCATGGACTTGAGAGCCTATATAAAGGGCAAAAATGCTGATTTTATTCATTTGGAAAACACATGCCTTTGTAGATATTTTTCAACCCTTTTTTCTCTCAAACCCTAAGAGGTCAAAGCTAACCTTTGGAGCAAGATCAACATCTTCCAAGCCTAGTTAAGTGATTATTGTCATGGATTAATATATTATATGCATGGGAGAGTATGTGAATCTTTTTGGTTATGCTTGAAAGAGTTGAACATAGTACTTTGGGTTTTTGTACAAGATGTGCCATCCATGAGATTTGAACTTGAATTATGGCTTGTGCCTTTGATGAAAGATCATGGTATGGATAAAATATGAACATGTATGGTGTTATTTTTGGTATTAAACTTGTTATTGTCCATAAGTGGAAATTGTGAAATTTTGGCCGATATGTGTTATGAGTCGTATTAAGGGAAGTTGATGGATTATTGGTGATGTGGTATGGATAAGAAAGTGGAAAGGAGAAGTGTTGTGGTGAAATGTGTCAATTATCATATATTGGTCAATGTTGGGAATATTATGGAATTTTTGGAATAATAATTTTATCAATGGTTTTGTCAAGGGGAAATGACATGTTCAAAGCAAACATGTACCCCATTGATGTTATATGCATTTGTAAAGTAGTTGTGGTTAATGTGAATCCCGTTATGTATTTGTGTTGTAGAGTGACATATAAAGAAGGAGCGGGACTATTGTATGCACATCTAGGATTGGATATCCGTATTGAGAGTACAAGGTATGTAAGGTTACTCTGTCCGTATCTTTTTGCGGCAAATAGTATCCACATTGCTAATTCACTAGTACTATCCCGAATTGTGCCAAGGTATCCTATATCTGTTTATCAATAGTCATTGTCATATCTTTCCTACTCATGGATCATTTGTGAGTCTCATGTCTCATTATCATGGTTAATGTTCCGAAAGCTCAAACAAGGTTATGGTCCAATGTTCTAATAGTGGTTATGCTCATGTATCTTGCTATGAATGATTGTCCAATGGTTCCAATGGTGTCATGTTTCTAATAATGTTTATTCACATGTCTTCTATTTTGATTATGGTTCCAAGTTTACAAACATGCTATGTCACATGAATATGTCAATCTCTCACAAGTGAATGTACCAATCTCACATGTCTCTCACTCATTGGTTAATGGTTCAAAGTTTCCAATAATGTGATGTTCCAAAGTTCAAGTGATGTTATGACTATCAAATATCACTCTCAAAGTAAAGATCAAAGTAATGCAAATGTGGTCAATGATCAAGTATGGGTGGCAAGTCTAGGGGCATAAGCCTAGCTCGACTCGATCCCGATGTGTTGATTTATGGGTGGCAAGTCTAGGGGTATAAGCCTAGCTCGACTCGATCCCGATGTATGATTTATGGGTGGCAGGTCTAGGGCCATAAGCCTAGCTCGACCCGATCCCTGGGTGGCAGGTCTAGGGGCACAAGCCTAGCTCGACCCGATCCCAACATGACGATAAGTCATGTAAAGGCCCACTGAGCAGTAGGGGCCCGGGTACATTGTGGCATATGTAATGACATTGAAGTAAAGAAGCATGAAAGCGATGAAATCAATGAAAGTAATACACATGGTTTCCAAAGTGCAAAATGGTTACTTATTCATCTGATTATGCATATGCATTTGAGTTCCATTGAGTTCATTGAACTATTCATGTGTTGTATAGTTTCATTTGAGCCTTACATACTCAGTACATTCTTCGTACTGACCCCTTTTGGGGAACTTACCTTACATGTTGTAGGTGCAGGCACTAGTAGACCTCCACCGTAGGACGATAGTAATTGCAGATCATTGGTGAGCTCCAGTTAGTTCGGGGCTTCTCCGAGTCACAGTTGTTCAAATGTTTTGATATTATACATAGTGTATAAAGCGGGGACTTGTCCCGACTTTCAGTTAGTTTTGGTCAATGCATCTGTTAGAGGCTTTTGTAGACGTATGTGGGTATACAAATGTAAGATGGTATATGACATTTTGACTTGATGTCCTCAACGGCCGAGTTTCTCATATGTATATACGTCATATGTTCTATGATTTCTGATTTTAGCATTTCCTGTTCCTATGGGGTAGTAGTGTTTCCTAAGACATGTATATGAAGGAATAAAAGCAAAGCTTGGTTCTCTCGGGCCTTATCGGCTTCGGGTGCCACTCACGCCTCGTTGGGATTTGGGGTGTGACAGGATTTACATACTTACACTCTTTTAGTAACGATTCGAGTCTGTGTAGTTATTATAATTATATTTCTCTCCAATACTATATGGAGTAGATGGATTATGATGACTATTGAAAGTATTGGTTCGGGACCAGGCAGTGCATACGGATATCTCGAATCCTCTATGGGTCCCTTCATCCATGAGCCGCAGTGCCGGAGAAGGATGGTCGTTGTAGGTCCTGCCTTTGTGAGCTCCACAACTGGAGGAGGTGTATATACTTGGAACTTTATAGCACTTGGTTCGGATATGGTATTTATGGTTATGTTTCGTTCATTCATTTATATGTGTCGCTTATCACCAGTATATTTGTTTGGCACCTGTATCTATCTATCTTATGGGGGGCTGTATAGGTACTGGTTATGATTGTTGTTTATTGATTGCTTCTTTGAACCTTCCGGGCTTATGGGGGAACATATGCACCACTCTTCTCTTTGTAATCATCCTTTCACCTCCGGTCACCGTCATGATCTCGTTCTCTTTCTCTATATCCTGACTTGTTATAATTGTATCCATAGTAGTTCAGATCTTTATTCTCTTGCCTTGAGTTCCAAGAGTCTTGGTTAGACCCTTGTCCCTTGGCTCGAAAACCCGCCACCTCTCGATCCAAGTACTTAGCCTCCTCACCAGATTCATAATCGTCATGCCTAGGTGTTTTGCCTTGTGCACCTACGGCATGCACCTTCTCAGTACCTCCAGCCATAATCTATTTGGCTAGCAAACCAATTTCTGTCCTCAACTGTGCGACCTCTTGAGCTACAGATTCATCCCAAGCCCAATGTGCTATCGAGGCTCCAATAGCATATGTCTCTGCAGGTTTATCTGCCTCCCGAGTGTGCCATCCTCGATTGGTCTTAGTTATACGATCTAAAATCTCTAAAGCTTGTTCCTATCTCAGACTTATAAATACTCTGCCAGTGATAGTATCTGCTACAGCCTTGGTATTGGCGTTTAATGCTCTGTAGAATATCTCAAGTAAATTTTGACCATTCATCCTATAGTTTGGAACATTTTGCAACTTCTTCTTGAACCGTAGTCAAGTTTCGTAAAGTGCTTCAGAATGTAGCTGTCTAAAAGTGTAAATCTCATCCTTCAACTGTAGCATCTTGGAGGGTGGGAAAAATCTCTCCAGAAATTGATTTCTCAACTCTACTGTTAGGGAGAATGGAAACAATCTCAATCGAATAGCCTTTCGGTCAACTCCAGGCAAATTATATAAAGTGTAGACCCCCACAAAGTTCATCACATGCATGTTTGTATCATCTGTAGGAAGACTGGCTAATACGCCCTTCAAGTTTAGCAGGTGGATCATGGCACTTGTAATGTCGAACTTAGTACCCTGAGGTAACTCTGGTGGAATAATGGCACCAGTCTCAACCGACTCAAAATAAGCCACATCCTCTTCTTCGGGATCATCATAAACTGGCACATAAGGTCTTTATGGTGGTTGTTGCACCCTCAATATTCTTTGTCTCTCTTCAAGTGCAGCAAGACATTGTGCTACTTCATGCATTCCTTGATGATCTTTATCTGCTTGTCTAAGATCTGTTTGTCTCGTATTCTCCTCAGCCATTAATCGAGCAATGATTTGCTCCGCAGTTTTATGACCAGCCGGATAAATTAGTGGTTGGTTATGAATATCTCCCACGGCTACGGGATCCTGAAATCCATCGGTGTTCACCATTCTTCTATTAGCTCTCAGTGTTCTTTCTATCTCAGTATCAAGTGGAATCAGGGGATTGCCTTGACTCCTAGTGTTGGGCATACACCGGCGTGTGCCCTGAAAATTAAAGAAAAATAAAACCAATCAACTTTAACAAGAAAACTAATCAACTCCGTAACCGTATTCCCCAGCAACGGCACCAAAATTTGATGTAGCCCAAACTAAACCTCCAGAAAAGTATAATGTGGTCGTTGTATCAAATATAGAACCCAACTAGGTTGGGGTCGATCCCATAGGAAATAGGACAAAATTCTGTCGAGTGTTTGTTTGAATAATTAGCAAGTAAGTAAAAAGGGAGGGTTTTGTAAGCAAATAGTAAAGGTAACAATTGTTGATTGTCAGATTTGTGATCAATACGAGAAAGGTACTAGGACTGTGATCCCAAAGATTTCTTAACTCCACCGGTTACTTGTGCTGGCAAACTATCCCACTGCGTTGCATGCAAAATCTAACAAGATAGGTTCATCTAAACGTCTCTCGACCTTGGTTAGACGAATTTCACTTTCTCTTCTTGGTCTCCGAGTGTCGCACTACTAACCCTTGTTCATGATCTCAGATTAACTTTTCCTGTTACAGCTCAAGTTATTATACGAAGGTTGATAGCTTCAAATCTCTATTGTTATTCCCTTTTCCCAATCTCTATCTCTCTCTCGAGCAAGTTTAGAATACAGGCAAGTTTCCAATGTTTGAAACCGTTAGAAGATCAATTATAATGAAGGAAATAACAATACATGCAGTCACACCAGTTCAGAATTTCTTCGTACTTAACCCATTTTGTTAATTCCTCATGGTTCACACAACTCTAGTTATGGGGTTTAGCTACTCATGATTGTAAGAACACAAGAAGAAACCAATGTTAAAAACATAATTATGAACTCACAAAGAGAATAAAACTCTGAAATTTCAATATAAATCAAAACCCTAGAATCGATGTTTGAGATTACAAGATCAATGTATTTATGAACCTCAAAACAATGTAATAGAATCCTCAAAATAATGTAATTACTAACTCCTAAACATAGGACAACCTAAAGGTATTTATAGATACAAAGAGAATTCTACCCTAAACAAAGTACGAAAAAAAAATCGGCAACTTTCTACGGACCATGATTTGAAGTCGTGGGATCAACCCACGGACCGTGGGTCTAGACCGTAGAAATAATCCCTCACTGTACATTTGCAGAAGTTGACCTACGATCGTGACTCATGAACCGTAGGTCACTTCTATGGGTCACATGATGAAATTCCAGCTCTGCTCTTTTGTCTTCAAAAACATCATTCCAGTGCATGCTTCATCCTTTTTTGTCCATTTTGCCTTCAAAACCTATTCTCCTGCAATATAGAACAGAAAACACATCATACCTACCAAATATACCTAAGTTATTGCATACTTTCCTTATTTTAAGCATCGAAAGTACCATAAAATCATGGCATATCAACCACCTCTAGCCTCCAAGAATATCCAAAGTACTTCCCTCATAACTCTGTTATTGGCCTTTTCAAGGTTAATGAACACCATATGTAAGTCCCTCTTCTTATCCTAGTATTTCTCCATCAGTATACCCATAAGATGGATGGCTTCCATAGTGGATTGTTGCAGCATGAATCCAAACTGATTCTTAAAAATGGACACGCTCCTCCTCACCCTCATATCCAACACTCTCTCCCAAACTTTGATAGTGTTATTTAATAACTTTTTAGCCCTGTAATTATTACAATTTTTTTATATCACCCTTTTTTTTGTACTAAGATACCATTGTACTCTACCATCATTCTTAGGTCATCTAAGCCATCTTAAAAATGGCATTGAACAAACCAGTCAACCACTTCATACCTGCCATGTCCTTTCTCTTCAAAAATTCCACAAGAATCTCATCAGGTTCGATTGCTCTTACCATGCTCATCATACAAACAACATAACTCATCTCCTCAACCTTAATAGACCTATAATGCCCATGTACCAATTTCTCTAAGAGTGCTCCAAATACCCAACATATTGACCTCGTCCCCTTATTCATTCAAAAGTTTCTCAACGTAAGTTTGGCAACTTTGCTTGATGAGCTTCTCTTCCACAACACCTTGCCTTTTTCATCCTTGATGTACTTCACTTGATCAGGTTTCGGGCCTTTCTCTCCCTCATCTTCACGATCTTGTATAGTTTTTTATCCTCGACTTTATCCCCTAGTTCAGCATACATTCATTCAAAAGTTGTCATCTTTGACGTTGTAACCACTAGCTTAGACTTTGTGTTTGCAACCTTATAAATTGCCTAATACGTCTGCCTCTCTTTCTCATTGCTACTACATTCCACCAACTTTTTGTAAGCAACTTTCTTAGTTTTGACTTTGCCTTGGATCTCTCTATTCAATCAAGAATCCCCTCGACAACCACCAAAATTGCCCCTCGACACCCCTAGTACCTCTCTAGTTTCTTCCCTAATGCAATTAATTTTCTTAACCCACATGTTATCCGCATCCCCACCACTGCTCCAAGCTCTCATCGCCGTAAACTTCTCCCATAATTTTTGGTATATGATAGGGATCAAGCTACCTCATTTAATCCTCATCTGGACATAAGGATTCTTCTTCCTCCACCCTTTCTTAATCTCCAAGTCCATCACAATCAACTTATGTTGGGTAGTCAGATTCTTACACGGAATAACCTTACAATCCTTACAAAGGCCTTTATCTCCCTTTCTCAAGAGTAAGTAATTTATCTGAGTTTTAGCCACCACGCTACGGAAGGAAACCAAGTGGTCAACCTTCATTGGGAAGTACGTGTTAGCTATCACCAACTCAAAAGCTTTAGCAAAAGCCAGGAGTGAGGTTCCACTTACAATACTTTTTGAAAACCCAAACCCTCCATGCATATCGTCAAAACCAATAGAAGTAGACACAATGTGGCTATTGAAACCGCTGCCAATGAATATTTTTTTGGTGTGTTACATACACCTCACCACCTCATTCAAATCCTCCCAAAAGTTTTTCATGACCTCCTTGTCCAGGCCCACTTGGGGAGCCTAAGCACTAATAATGTTCAAAGTAAGCCCTTCAATAGTAAGCTTAACCGTCATCATCCTATCATTGACCCTCCTAACCTCCACCACCTGCTTCCTAAGCTCCCTATGTACTAAAATTCCTACTCTATTCCTATCTCTCGAGCCTCCTGAGTACCACAACCTAAACTCATCCACATCTTGAGCTTTGGTACCTACCCATTTGGTCTCTTGGAGGCAAGCTATGTTAATCTTCCTCTTCTTGAGAATATTCACTAGCTTTAGGACTTACCCATCAATGTCCCAATATTCCAAGACCCTATCCATAGATTAGATGACCTCTTAACCCACCTACCACTTCTATCCCCCCATCCATGGCCTTGACCGAACACAAGACCCTAGTCTAAAATTGTTGCCACTACACAACAACTAACGAAAATATAGTAGGCGGCAAGACTTGTTAGAAAGGGACAATAGATATACAAAAATTCAAATGAAAGATAAATTTATATTAGTCTAGGTCTATAACAAACACTAACCAACAATACCTAAAAGCTAGAGTGGTAGAACTAAAAACAAGAATCAAGAAGGCTAAATTAACAAACAAATCTGATTACTACAATACCTAATGGAACAGAATAACAACTAAACAACAAATCTTCACATTCAAATAAATCTAGTTAATTTTTGCAAGCAAATACCAAAAGCAAGAATACCTAAATAGGTACTAGAACCAGCAAATAACAGAACAAGAAACATAATAACGCCTGAATAAACCAGGTCCTTTAGTTCAAATAAATCTAGTCAATTCTTATAAGCAAATATGAAAGCAACAATACCTAAATAGCCACTAGAACCTACCAATAATAGAGCAAGAAATAGAGGGAAGAAGAAAAACAAACCACAAGAGTATCTTGTAATTTGAGTGAAAGAATAGTGGGAAAATATAATAAACCTATACAACATGAGATTGAAATGTAAGAAAGTAAAGGGAATGGCACAGAATCTAGATTAGCAGATTTTGTACTATTGGATGAAGAGTTGAAAGTGGAAGATATAACCTGGGTTAAGCCGTTGGATTACTACCATCTTTAAAATCCATCGGTACAGGAATTTTGTGCTTCTTGTTACCACTACTGTTGCTCACACCTGCACCAGAACTTCACACATAATCCCAAAAAGAATAAGCCTAGGTGAATTCCTTTAGCCCAAGAAAAGAGATAAAGGTTGGGTCAAGAGAAGGGAAAGAGAGAGGGCATCAAAGTGACGTTGGCCGAGTATCGGCGAGATAGATTAGCGGAGAGTAATGAGTCATCGAGAAGACGATCCCTATGCTATCACTATATTATGAAAATCATTGGTTATATATAGTGTCACAGAGTAGGTACTAATCTGATACAAATCTGTCCAAAATATACAACATATAGATAGTAAAGTACAAAAAGGAGGTAGGTAATTCTCCCGACACCAAGAGCGCACTGAAGATCCAGTCAAAAGCAGCCTCTAGAAAAATAGGATCAACGAGATTACTCGATCTAGGATCCACATGTGAAAAGATGCAGAAGTGTAGCATGAGTACCAAAACACGAGATACTTAGTAGGCATCATAGGTCGACTGAGCTCAAAAGATAATGTAGAGCATAAATGACAAAAAAAGGAAACCACATACTGAAAGTTAACCAAGAAGCCTAAAACATAATAGGAATACGCTATAAAATAGTAATACTAATACACATATGGTACATATATATACAAGCAAGGCTCAGTGCAGTATGGGATGATGTAATACAATATGAGGCCAAATGCAGAAAAGTAAAACCCTGCACTAACCCTTGGGTCACTTAAAAATCCCTCAAACTCATCAACAAATGCAGCACCCGGAATCATGCCTCAGACTCATCAGACTGGAAGCATCCATTGACCCAAATTTTAATGGTGGCACAGTTTTTCCAAATCAGAAATAAGTGATAAAATGATATAAACCTTCTATAACCTAAAATACATATTTATACGGTACAATTTCCTCTTTAAAGTAAAATACTGGCAATAAAGGTTGTGCGATTAACTTTTAAAGCCGAAAGCTAGTATTTTCCTTTGAATCGTACACAAAAGAGGGTAAAGCCACCTTCCATGAAAAAATCACAATAACCGGGGGTCAAGACAGTACAAGTCCACGACCTCAGGCCCACAATCTCATAGCATAACGAAAGAACAATAAGCAATACAGTAAAAAAAGAAGTAAAAAATGATCGATAAACATCCACTCTATCACAAAATCCTACCCCAAATATGTACTAAGAATCCCTAATTTAATCCTAATAATATAGTAAGCATCCTAATCTAAAGCTCAAGGAATTATTCTACTCTAAATCCACGAAATAGGACAGTAAATAAAGAAAGCAACCAAAGCTTGCCCTACCAGTCCCCTAAGAAACATGCAAATTATTAAATAGACTACATAACCGATCTAAGTCTAATAAAAGGGAGATTGTAGCCTATCTCAAGGCTGAAACTGCAACTCAAACCAATACAGAGTCGCTTTACCCTGCCATAGAATTTCTCAATGTTGCTCCTCTATCAAATACACAACTTACTCACTAAGACAAGAATATCAATATCCATATAAAAGATTTATAATTCAGGTCAAAAATTGAGTCAAAAGATGACCCTTGGGGCCTGAATACCCAGAAATTAATTCCACCATTTCCTTCCCAATAGGATAAAGAACTCATTCCCAAAGGTTGAGTGGGAGAGGAGTTCATTTTGGGGACAAAAAAATCCCGAAAAACATTGAATCAAAGAATTTGAATTCGAATTTAGATGAAATTAGAGCGAGATTTAACGTAATAATAATAAGAATTATGCACAGGATGTAAAGAGAACTTGCCCAACCACAATCTGATGAAAAACTCCTAAGAATTATCTCTTAAGCTCCCAAAGAGATCAATGTTTGAGTGAAAAACTAGCAAGACCAACAACCTTTGTTCAAAAAGAGTCCTGGATAGATCCTCGATATTAGTTCAAAATCCTGTGAATGCAAACTGAATATGCTACCCAACTAGAAACTGCATTTCATACTCAATGCAACAATCGAAATGGCCAACAGGTTCATCTAGATGAAATATTTACCAAAGTCAACACTTTTCTAGTTTTACTAAAAATCCACCCAAGCAACCAATACGAGTCGAAAAGCCTCAGAACCTGAACCAAAGGTCCTACAAGCCCAAAATCCATGTTTTGGAGCTAACCAAACTAACGAATTTCTCATTTGAGCCTGTTTACTAAGAATGTTGCTCAAATTCAAACTTCTCAACCTTAAAGACTCCAAAATAGAGATATTAGTGAAAATATTATGGCAGATTTCCTATTAAGGTCGGGAGAATTCTCTAACAAACACTCTTCAGAGAAGGACAAGAAGATTGATGGCACCTAAACCCAACTGAACACCTCAAGAAATAAGTCACCCATCCATGCTGGTCACAAATACTGCTGGTCACAAATACTATAAGAAAGCTATAGGAATGTCAAAATAGGGAAAATGCACAAAAATTATGAAAATGACATAGGGAGTCATTATATCATCCAATACTAAAATAGACTTTCACCTCGAATTTTATGGAGTAGAGGGTACTTGAAGGCTCAAATAAAGGAGGATATCAAGACCGTATGTGTTGCTCTTTCTCCCATGTAATGTCCTTAACAGGATAGTACCTCTACTGAACCTTAACTGATGAAATTTCCTTAGTCCTAAACTTTCTGACATGCCTATCAAAAATAACAATTGGCTCCTCCTCAAGGTCTAAACCATAATCCAACTGAACCGAACCCCAAAGCACATGAGACTTATAAAAAACATACTACCTTAACATAGATACATGGAACACCGAGTGAACACCTAAAATAGATGGAGGCAAATCTAACTCAAATGCAACATAACTAATATATTGTAGTATCTCAAACAGGACAATTATTGAAAGACCAAGCTTGCCCTTCTTCCCAAACCACATCACGCCCTTTATGGGTGCAACCAAAAAAACATCCTATCTCTAAGTGAAAACTTCTCAAACCCTTTGATAGACATAACTATTTTGCATGCTCTGAGCTGTATGAAGCCTCTCCTGAATCACCCAAACCCTCTCTAAAGAATACATTACAATTTGGTGCCCTACAATCTTACCTCAATAGCATCAAACCAATCCACCAAACACATGCACCTTCTACCATATAACGCCTCAAATGGAGCCATCAGAATACTCAAATAGTTGATGTTATTATTTACAAACTATGGAAAGGCTAAGAACTGGTCACACAGACCCCCAAAATCAATAACATAGTCCTGAAGCATATCCTCTAGAACCTAAATAGTCCGCTCAGACTGACCATCAATCTAAGGGTTAAAGGTTGTCCTATTCTCAACTCGGGTACCTTTCTCTAAATCTACCTCTAAAAGGAGGATATGAACTAGGTACCATGGTGCTAAATAATAGAAACTCTCTCCCTATGCAAATAGACAATCTCCTGGATGTAGATCTGAGCCAACCACTCTGAACTATAGAAAGACTAAACCAATAGGAAGTGAGCAGATTTAGTCAACCTATCAATGATGACCCAAGTAGAATCGAACACCCACAAGGTAACAATTATCCAAGCACGAAGTCCATAGCTATCCGCTCCCACTTCCATTCAGGAATAGGTAACCCCTAAGTCAAACCACCAGGTCTCAAGTGCTCATACTTCATCTATTGATAGTTCAATCACTGTAATACAAAATTTACAATATCTCTCTTTATCCCGCACCACTAGAATTATTTATCTCAAGTCCCGTTATATATTTGCTACCCATAGATAAATTGAATATCTAGAACAATGGGCCTCCTTCATAATCAACTTAATCAAAACTTCAATTCTAAGAACACATATACGACCCTCGATACTCATAACACCCTCAATATCTAAGGTCACCTTCCTAGCCTCACCCCTTAGTACCTTATCTTGAATCACCCTCGATTTGTCATCCTTAAATTGATGTGCCCGAATCTGCTCTAACAATATAAAACTAGCCTCCACAAAATCAAGTAATTACCCAGACTAAAAAATATCAAACTGAATCAAACAGTTAGCTATGGACTTAATATCCAAAGCCAAAGATTGCTCCTCAGCCACTAGAAATGCCAAACTCCTCATACTCATTGCCTTTCGGCTACCGTATCTGCTACCATATTTGCCCTACTTGAATGGTAAAGAATCAAGATGTTGTAGTCCTTAATCAACTCCAGCCACATGCGTTTTCTCAATTTAAGGTCTTTGTAAATCAATATGTATAGTAGGCTATGATAGTCGCTGAAGATATCACAATGAACCCCATAAAGATAATGCCCCCAAATCATCATGCGAAGAGTATCACCACCAACATCAAGTCATGGGTGGGGTAGTTCATCCCGTGAACCTTCAGCTACCTAAAAGCATATACAATAACTTTTTCCTACTACATCAACCCACAACCCCAAAAAACTCTAGAAGTATAATAATAAATTATAAAATCAAGGCCCTCAATAAGATGTGTTAGAATCAGAGCTGAAGTCAATAAGGCCTTGAGCTTTAGAAAGCTTGCCTCACACTCATTGGACCTCTAGAATGTAACATCCTTCTAACTCAATCAAGTCAATGGCATGAAAATCAAAGAAAACCCCTTTACAAATCATCTATAGTAACCTTTTAACCCAAAAAACTCAAAACCTCCATAGGAGAAGTTGGCCTAGCCCAATCACGAAATACCTAAATCTTCATTGGATCCACTATAATACCATTCTTAGACACCATCTGTCCTACGAATGCTATATATTCAAGCCAAATCTCATACATAGAGAACTTGGCATACAACCGTTGATCCCAAAGGTTTGGAGCATAATTCTTAAATACTGCTTATGCTCCTACCTACTCCTCGAGTAGAATAGGAATTTCATTTATGAACACCATAGAAAATGAGTCCAAATAGGGCATGAACACTCGATTCATCAAATCCATAAATGTTATCCGGGCATTGGTCAAACTAAAAGACATAATTAAGAACTCGTAACGACCGTAACGTGTCCTAAAAAGGGTCATAGAAATGTATGTTGTCCTTATCTCAACTAGTGTTAGCTTAACCTCAAATCTATAATAGAAAACACAATTACAACTTGGAGCTTGCCAAATAATTCATCAATACACGACATCGTATTTTTATTCTTAATAGTAACTTTATTCAGTTGCCGATAGTCAATACGCATGCGCAAAGTACCATTTTTCTTCTTCACAAATAGGATATGAGACCCCCATGGAGAAACATTAGGCCTAATAAACCCCTTACACATAAAATCCTGAAATTGCTCTCTCAACTCAACAGGTGTCATCCGATATGATAGAATAGAAATAGGATGAGTGGCCAACTCAACATCAATGCTGAAGTCAATATCATGATCAGGTAAAACGTTAGGTAGATCGGTAGAAAGCACATCAACAAACTCACGGACCATAAGAACCGACTCAAGTGAAAGAGTGTCAACACAAGTATCACAAACATAGGAAAGAAAAGTGAACCACCCATTCGCCACTAACTGCCTTACCTGAATTAATGATATGATCCCTCTAGTCATATAACTATCGATACCTTTCCACACAATCTAAGAGATTTTAGGCATAACCAATATAATAGTCTTGGCCAAGCAATCCAAGGTGGCATGAAACAGAGACAACTAAGCCATGCCTAGAATCCATCAAATCAACCATATCTCGAATAACTAGACCAATTATCTTACTTGAAGATAGTCACCATACATAATTGATACACTTGATTCACTACTAAAAAATCACCTACGAGAGTAGCTACATGCATCGGCACATGAAAGGACTCATATAAAATACTAGATGAGTAGCAAAGTAGGCAGACACATATAAATATGTAGACCTCAGATCAAATAACACAGAAGCTAGCTGGTGACAAATTGAGATGGTACCTGTGATGATTGCATTTGAAGCCTCAGCCTCTGGCCTGGCGGAGAAAGTATATAAATACCCACGTTCGCCTCTGGACTTAGTAGTTGTATGACCATCTACCCAACCTGACTGAGATCTACCTTTAGCATCCTGGGGACCATGCCTAACACCATGTGCACGACCTATGGCCGATTGTAATTTACCCCTAAGGGTCAGGACCCCATGGCACTGCTGTCTACTATGTCTAAACCTTGGACAATCTCAAGCAAAGTGCCCCAACACATCATACTCATAAAACCTTTTGCTAGAAGTACCCTTATATGCAGATCTTGTTGAACCATAATGACCAACACGACCTGAATACCTAAAGAGTGAACCACGTGATATTTGACCTGAACCCTGGCTGCTCTACCCAACATAATCTAAATACCCATCATCTATAATATGTTACATTACATGAATAGGCTTACTATGATGAATGTGCTGATGGTGACCCCTGCTTGGAAAACCTTCACCTATAGTTTAAGAACCACTAAAACTTTCTTGATGGTTGGGTCTCTTATCACCAACTCCATAAACCAAGCGACTTATACCCTTAATAGTCCTTGTATGGTCAAAAACCTAAAGAAGAGTAGTCCCAGACACCACTAAATTATCTATCACCAAACTAAGGTTTAAAGTCAACCCCCTAACGAATTGATAAACCTTTTAATGCTCTATAGGCATAATCATAGTGGCATGCCTAACCAACTCATAAAACCTCGTATCAAACTCTAAAACAGGCATAGACCCCTACTAAAGATAAGTGAACTCATCACACAACCTCTCTCTCATACTATGGGCACATACTTCCCTAATAACTTTAGAAAACTATGCCTTAGTTATTAAAGGTAACCCGATTGGCCTACACCCGAGATATGCTCTCCACCACTATTTGGTTGACCCTTCCATCTGAAATATAATATATTCCACCCTATGCAAATCAACTAGTTTGAGTTTATGCAACCTCTCCTGATATCTCACCAAAACCTTGGGAGGGACCTTTCCCAAAGCACTAGAAAACATTAGATGACTGGATCTGATAAACCACCTAAGTATCTTCTGCTCCTTAGTAGTCAACACAGGTCTCGCAACAATAGTCTAAGCAATCACCAGTACTAGCCACATCTCTAAATACAGAGCTGTAGTAGCATGATGTGCTTTTGAAACCTAAACATAATGTATTATTTCCTGGGCCAAAGTTTATGCCTCATCTCCTACTTGAGGATTGTTCAAAGTACTCGATAATATTTAGAAGATGATATTAGTAAGGACGCATGATAAGGAATACGAACGTTATCATACCAATCCATGTGACTCTACTAGACACTTGCTCTTTTACCAGTGAGATTGATAAACCTAAGACTCTAATATTGTGCTATCATAATGTAAAATTGGGCCATAATGAAACCTACTATGACCCTCCAATAGGTAAACCTTACCCCATAGCCATATACCTAAGTAATTAGCTCATAAAGGAGTAAAGAAAAGGTATATGATAAAGGGGCCTCTATATAGATACACATAAGTACAATATACACCAAATAGTCCCTAGGGAAACAAGGAAAGACAAAATATACAAGATATAAAACTCCAGATCTGGTTTACCAGTATAAGAGCTACTAAGTAGAAGAGCAGGTACTAATCTAATATAAATCTATCCAATATACAACATATAGACAGTAGAGTACAATAGTGGGTAAGTCTCCAAATGACAAGAACTCAATACAAATCTTATCAAAAGCAGCCTCCGAATGAATATGATAAACAAGGATGACTCGAACAAGGATCTGCATTAGAAAAATATGTATAAGTGTAGCATAAGAACTAAAACATAGGGTACTCATTAGGCTTTATATTTCAACTGGGCTCAGAAGATAATAAATAATATAAATAACATAAAAAGGAAAACATATACTGAAAGCTAACCTAGCAACCTAAAACACAACAGGAATAAACTAAAAATAGTAATAATAATACACACAGGGTCTATTTTATATATATATATATATATATATATATATATATATATATGCAAGGAGGGTATAGTGCAGTATGGGATGATGCAATGCAATATTTTGCCAAATGTAGAAAGTAAACCCGGCACTATCTCTCTGATTGCCCAGAAATTCCTCGGACTTATTAACAATTACACCACCAGAATCGTGCCTAAAACTCATCAACTAGAAAAGTAAATGAAATAATGTACCAAAAGCGTCCCTCGGTTTGAATTGTAAAGGTTGCATAGTCTTTCAATGTCACGCCCCAAATCCCATTGAGGCGAACTGGCACCCGAAGCCGTTAAGGCCCGAGAGAACCAACCTTCATTTATTCATATGCATCTCACTCAATGAACAACACTTATAGATATAGGAGGTCAAAGATGGAAGTCATGGAAAGATATTCATATAGATATGAAACTTGACCGTTAGGGCCATTGCGTCAAAAGCATACATTTCTTACATTCCTTCATTCACCCCACAACGTCTACAAAAGCCTCTAACAGATACATAACCAAGCCTAAAGTCGGGACAAGTCCCCGATTTATACATTTGTTACACAGTACCAAAATAATGTACATAAGTGACTCGGAAAGCCCCGAACCAAGCTGGAGCTCACCAATAGTCTGTGGATGACCCGAATCCTAATTTGGAGGTCTACTAGCTCCTGTGCCTGCAGCAAGTAAGGTAAGTCCCCCAAATGACGTCAGTACGAAAGAATGTACTGAGTATGTAAGGCTATAAAAAACTGTATGAAACATAGGATCTCAAATGGAATCAAATACAAGTGAATAAACATTATGGATAAACCACCATTCTATATATGTGCGGAACCATGTACATTACATTCATTACTTTCTTTGCTTTTACGTTCATCATCATTATCATTCATCCAGCTGATCAGTGGGTCACATCATAACATAACGTATCATAACATAACATATCATAACATAACATTAGGATCGTCTCTAGCTAGGCTTATGCCCCTTTGAGCTACCACCCATAAATCAATAATCAATCGGGATTATCTCTATCTAGGCTTTCGCCCCTTTGAGCTACCACCCGTAATCCAATAATCTCAGGATCGTCTCTAGCTAGGCTTTCGCCCCTTTGAGCTACCACCCGATCTCGACAATAAACCATAGATACATTATTTCATTCCTTTACTTTTATGGGATTGATACATTGGTGGTTATAACATTATTGGAGCTTTGAAACATCAGTCAATGAATAAGAGACATGTGAATAACAATATATGACAAACCTGAAATGAGATACTTTAGAATATTTCAAAATGGAAACAAGTCGGTAACAATGAGAACAATAGGTGCTGCCAAAGGATACAAAAAGAGTAACCTTACATTCCTTATCTTCCCAATATGAATACAATAATCCAATATGTGAATACGACAATTCAACTCCTTCCTTATATGTTACTCTACAACACAAGTATATAACGGAGCTCACGTTAACAACTAACTACATTGCAAGTGCATAAGACGACAATGAGCTACGTGACTGTTATATAACATCATTTCACCCTCATACAATAACATTTACTGCATCACCATATCAACAACACCAAAACATGCCACACATCAACTAAGATATCATAAACCGATAGCATTTCACACCAAGATTATACTTTACACTTCCCCTTCAACACAATGTCACATTCACTCCATCAAGTTACTTAAATACCTTTCACAATTACACATTAAGAACAATACATAATTGATATAATTCAATACGCCTCCGAACAACCCCTTAAAGCCATTCAAAGGGTACCATAAGTTGATAGTTGCATCCAAGAAGGGTATAGGGGCCTTGGGGGGTCAAAGAGAAGTAAAAACAATCGAAACGAAGTTGTGGAGGGACCTGCGAAGCCACCTGTCATGACCCGAATTCCAACGGGGCGGACTGGCACCCGAAGCCGATAAGGCCCGAGAGAACCAATCTCTACTCATGTCCATTCATATGCATGCCATAAGAAACATCACCACCACGTAAGGACATAAAATGCTAATAGCATAAATCATGGAACATATGATACATACATAAGTGAAACTAGGACGTTAGGGCCATCAAGTCAAGATGGACATACGTCTCTTACATTCATATACCCACATATGTCTACAAAAGCCTCTAACAGAAGTACACACATAACCATCCTAAATTCGGGACAAGTCCCCACTTTACACAACATTTACAATACCAAAACCAATATACAACTGTGACTCGAAAAGCCCCAACCAACTAGAGCTCATCAGTAGATGACCCGCAGCTCACTGTGGAGGTCTACTAGTACCTGTGCCTGCAGCAAGTAAGGTAAGTCCCACAAGGGACGTCAGTACGAAGAATGTACTGAGTATGTGAGGCCATAAGAAACTATATGATACATAAATACTTCAATGGAATCAATATAAGTGAATAACCAATATGGATAAGTTACCATTCTATATGTATGGAAATATGTACATTAGATGGATTACTTTCTTTACTTTTACGCTCATTCATTCGTTCATCACTCACTTCTTCATTCACTACTCATCCTTCCATTCTTACAATGCCCGGGCCCCAAGCTGATCAGTGGGTAATCAACAGTTTTTTCGGGATCGACCCATGCTAGGCTTTTCTTTTGCCCCTGGGATACCACCCATAGTAGCGGAATTGACCCATGCTAGGTGTTCCTTTCACCCCTGGGATACCACCCGAGATATTGGGATCGACCCATGCTAGGTATTTAACCCCCGGGATACCACCCAAGAATAGAGACTTCATTACCTCACTTCTTAGTCTTTTAAATAGTTAATTCGATGATCAAGTCATTATTGGAACTTTTGAATATAACATTATTGGAATTCTGGAGCCATGTCCACAATTAGGTGACACATGAATAACAATAGATCAAGAATAAGGTATATATGATTAACAATAGATGATAACATGAAATGAGATGCCTTAGGTCATTTCGTAAATGAGTAAGTACAATAACACGGTGAATACTACATGCTGCAGAAAGATACGAAAAGAGTAACCTTACATACCTTATCTTCCCAATATGAATATACAATCCTAAATGTGCATACAATAGTCTAGCTCCTTCCTTATGTTTCACTCTATAACACAAGTACATAACGGAGTTTACATTAACCCCCAAATACCTTACAAATGCATATAACAATAATGAGTTACATGACTGCCTTAACATGACATTTCCCCCTTGACAATACCATTTATGAAATTATCATACCAACAATACCATAACATTCCATACATTGACCAATACATCATAAACCAATAGCATGTCATACCAAGTTCATACTTTACACTTGTCCATCACCACAACATCACAATTACTCCATCAAGTCACCTTAATACACTTCATAACACCATATCGACAACAATCCCACAATTTATACTCATAGAAAAATAACAAATTAAGGAACATAACCACACCATACATGTTTATATTTCATCCATACCATGCACTTTCATCAAAACTGTCTCCTTTCAAGTTTAAATCACAAAGATGGCACATCTTTTAGCAAAAAGCAAAAGTGCCATATTTAACCTTGCCAACATAACCATCATGATCTACACTATCTCTCATGCATATAATTTATTAAATCACAAGAATAAACACTTACCCAAGCTTGAAAAGTGATGATCTTGTCCAAAGTGTCCAAAGAAAAATGGTTACCTTAGGGTTTGGAAAATAGAGAAATATCTCTAAGAAATGTCTAGAAAGGCATGAGAGTTACAATGAATTAAAAATCAGCTTTGGTGCCTTTATATAGTCTCTCAAGTCATCCTTATCCAATTCTTGGCATTAAATGCAATGTTTACTTAGTCAAAGTGGAAGAATTGGTCATTTGCCCTTTTGGGCCATGCATTTTATTCCATTTTGGGCCTCAAATTGAGCCCATTAACACATATTAACTTAGCCCACCAATTTCAATGTGTAATACTCTAATTATCTCATGTTTAAATAATTCCATCAATGTCACAACAATATCCAACTCACGAGATTCACATTCGTAGCCTCAATCCTCAAGAATACACTATTTTTGCCACTCATGGATTAATTTAACATAATTTGATAAAACACTTGTGACGAAGAATTAATCCCAACTCGGATGCAAAACTTACTCAAGAGTAGTCCTACTATGATGGAATAATGATACCATAACCCAAGAGTCCTTTTTATAGACTTAAAATCGTAGAAGAAATCGGGCAAAAAGCACCCCGGCACGCCCCCGGGCACCTTAAAGACTTAGCTGAAATTCCAGCTTTTGAAAGGTGTGCAGGGGAGGCCTGGCACAACCTTGGGCGCGCCCCCTTGCTTCCTGTGCCAAAAAAATTTTAGGCCCCCAACCTTTAGCTTGCCTCTTATCTTTAAGAAACTTTGCTTGTATGTCCCTTAAACCTCACTTTTCACCCCAAAAATGCTCCACAAAGTCACAAACACCACCTACTACAAAGGTCTAATCACCCTTACTAGCACAATATCAATTGTTCCATCAATAACAATGCAAAATACGTACTTATTATTCTCGAACCTAGGGTAAACATGGTTCAAGTAGGGTCGGTAAGGTATGGGGTGTGAGTTGCGGCCTCAGGTGCCCATTTTCCTTGTCCAGGGACACCTGCATTGGCATCTGCGCCCGCAGGTGCCCCATCCGCGAAGGCGGATGCTCGGTTCGGCCAAAATGGATCTCTTTTAGGTCCTTTTTTGTAATAAATGGTTCATGGACATAAGTAAGCTTATCTTTTCATATTTTAGGTTAACTTGGATTCCAAAAAACAATCATGGTTTCACAACACACATAAACATCACCAAACTACATCCTCCTTTCAATACACCACCAATTCTTTGCACAATTTTCACAACAACAATTCCAAATGTTATACACAAAGAGAAATCAAGTTAGGGACATAACCACATTATACATGTTGACATTTAATCCATCAAATTCACTTCCTTCAAGACCTCAAGTCCACTTTCAAGTTTAGAAGGCAAAACCCTTTACCGATTAAGCAAAAGTAGACTACTCAACACTTTTCCAATATAACCAACATGATTTATACACCCTATCATGCATATAATATATTAAACCATAATATTAAACACTTATCAAAGCTTGCAAAGAGGTGATCTTGTCCAAAGGGCATAGTTACTTAGGGTTTGTGAGAAGAGAGAATGTTGTGGAAAAATCTAGAAATTGCATGTGTGTCTTAATGAATAAAATCTAATTTTTGTTGCCTTTTATAGTCCCTTAATGGTCATCCTTAGCCAAACTTTGGTCAATAATTGAGGGTTTACTTGGTCAAAGGTAGAATGGGTCATTTTTCCATTTGGGTCATGTCTTTTGC
This sequence comes from Capsicum rhomboideum, assembly GCA_031232105.1. Classification (NCBI taxonomy): domain Eukaryota; kingdom Viridiplantae; phylum Streptophyta; class Magnoliopsida; order Solanales; family Solanaceae; genus Capsicum; species Capsicum rhomboideum. The sequence goes on along the minus strand of CP124708.1, from coordinate 46,877,868 downwards.
TTAATTATTGGGCCTTAAATTGAGCCCATTAGCACAAGACTAATTCAGCCCACTAAAATTAATGGGTAATAACCCAACCATCTCAATTTTAAATAATTTCATAAATGTTAAGGTAGTCTCATAGGTTCGGAAATGTACGGTGTGTTACATTCAAATCAAAAATTAGTGATAAAATGATACAAATATTTCTATAGCCCAAAATCCATAGTAATATAGAATAATTTCCTCACTAAAGCTGAAAACTTATAATAAAGGTGGTATGATTCCCTTTTTAAAGCCAAAAGCCAGTATTTTCCTCCGAATCATACCACAATCCATATGTCCATGTATGCTTGCCAATTTAAATTTAAATATATATATATATATATATATATATGTATGTATGTATGTATACACAAATTAAGTAAAGTCACCCTCCATGATAAAATCATACTAACTTGGGGTCTAGCCAGTACAAGTCCACGTTCTCGAGCCCACAAAATCATACCACAACTAAAACACCAAAAGGAATACAGTATAAAAGTAAAAATGATTGATAAACACCCACTCTAAAATAAAACCCTGACCCAAATCTATGCTAAGGATCCCTAATCTAATGATATTACTCTAGTAAGCATCCTAAACTAAGTCTCAAGCAATTATTCTACTCTAGATCCTTGAAATAGGCCAATTAAATTTGAACTAGTGAAATAAACCTAGGCCTGACCTACAAATCCCCTAACCAATATGCAATTTATAAAATATACTACCTAACTGAGTTAAGTCTAAAAAAATGGAGATCGTAACCTACCTCAAGGTTAAAACAGTAACTCAAACTATCATAGAGTCACTTTCCTCATTCACAGATTCACAGAATGTTATCGTGCTATAAAATACACAACCTACTCATTAAGATGAGAACAACAATATCAAAATCAATAATTTATGATTCAAGAAAAAAATTGGGTTAAAAATCAACCCTCGGGCCCTGACAATGAAACTGGAAATTACTTCCACAATTTCCTTCCCCGTAGGGTAAATAACTTATGCCCAAAAGTTGCGCAATAATGGAGTTTACTTTGAGGCACAAAATATCCCGGAAAGCATAAAAATCAAATAATTTGAATTTGAATTTAGACAGAATTAGAGAGAGAATTAACATAATACTAATGGGAATTACACACGGAAGGTACAAAGAACTTACCCAAACACAATTAATGAAACCCTCCCAAGAATTATATCCTAAGCTCCCAATGAGATCAAAGTTTGAGTGAAAATAAGCTAAAAAATTAAAGTTTGTGAATTTATACTATCAGGGGTCCTTCATCGCAATCACGAGGACCCCTATCTTAATTGTGGAACTAAACTTGTCCAGACCACTATGAACACAATGGCCCTCCTCGTGAATGCAAAGAGCAACCCAAAACCACTGGAACCTTCTTCACAGTTACAACCACCACATAACAATAGCAATGACCAAGAAACCCAAACCTTTTCAAACATAAAGGTCTCTTTGCGAATGCAATGTTCTCTTTGTGAATGCGAAGAACTATAACGCCTCAAACTTCTGAGCTAAGATCTGAACCATTCTACATGTGTAACTAGATGAAAAACTGGTAAAACCTCCTCTTTCCTAGGTGATATTCATTAGTGTAGAAAGTTCTTTGTATATCAATAAAGGTCATAAAGAAACTTTATCACAAAGTTGAGTTGAAAACTTCTATATCGCTGAGTTTCAGTATAAGATTTTATAAGGGTAAACATCAAACGAGCATTACACCTAGAATATTTAGAGTAACGAGAACCAATACCTACCAAATTAAAGTTCTTAGAGTATTTTTCCAATGCCACTGACCGTTTGTTAATCAGAGTTCGGAGTAAAAAGATATGGTTCTTGAGATTTTTGCTAAGTTTCTACCACGACATGTGTGGGGAAAGTGCGAGAAGCACTTCGGTAAGTGATAGTTTCCCTTATGTACCACTTTTGATGTATTTCCCTGGGAATTTTGCCCAATTCACTAGATCAGAGCACTGGTAAAAGTGCTAGCTGTACTTCTCCAACGTTTTTTTTTTTCTTTTTTTAAGTTATGTCATTTTTCTGAAGCCCTTTCATTTTTCTGTAATTTTCAAGCCCTAATTAAGGTTTTATATTCCCTTCACACTCTCCATTATCAAGGTAAGTTCCTTTTATGTGAGTTCTCTTAATTCTCGAAATCCAACCCTTCAATTATGAATTTCTAGCAAAAATCCTATACCCTAATCATGGGATTTTCAAGAAATATTCAATCAAGGTTTAAGGAAATGAAGTCTTAGAAATCCTCAATCAAAGTCCTTGTTCCTTTCCACCATAAGTATATAAGCATTCATTGATGAATTCCTTCTATCCTCAGGTCATCAGTTTCAAAGTGTATTGATTAGAAGTTTAAAGTTAGGGTTTTAAACCCATGTCCATAATCTCTCTTGTTTTATAAATTAGGTTGATTTTGTTGATGCTTAACCTTGAAAAGCTATAGTAATCTATGAAAGTTGAAATATTTTACACCTATTAGTATTCTAGTATGTGTTTGAATTAGTTTATGAATTTAGAAGGCTCACATTGTTGTTCATTTCACATATAGATATACTTCTCAAGAAATTCTCTTAAATCCTATTTCACAACATGTTTTAAGAAAAGATTTAGTTATCATGAAGTTCAAAGAATTGATATTAACTCATTGAAGAGTTGATCTTGAGCATAGTTATTGAAAATATGATTTTGAGTAAAGATTTATACTTTACCTTTAGATAGATTTAAACTTTATATATTTTATGAGAATATGATTTTATAGTTGATTTTGGAAGGATTATTTAGCACTGAGAGGATAAGAGTTTTTCTAAATCAAGTTACATAACTACGTGACACCGTAGGATTTATGATTGTACCATAAGTTGGATGATCTTTCTTAGCCCAAAAAGGCTAACTAGTGGATCCACATCTAGATTGCTAGGTCTTATACCCTGGTAAGGTATAGGGAAGCCATCCCAACTGAATTAGATGTTGGACATTATGAGCTCACATGATATAAGTCGTTTGTAAGAAACTCTCACTTAAAGACTTAACTTTATTTTGAAAGTTTATTTAATATGATAATCTTAGAAATCCTTACTTTACAGTTCTAACTGCATTTACTCTTATTTTACTAATTATAGTTGTGAGAATCTCATTCAATTTCTAAAGCTTATTTAATATATGGTATTAATTGTTTAGCCTTAATCTTAAATACTCAATACCTTCCCTGTACTGACCGCATACTTTCCTTGCACTACATGTTTTCATTAATGTAGATTTTGCTGCTCATTCTTAAGCTCATAGGTGTGGATGTAGGCTCGAGGCAGGACAAACTAGGTGTTAGAGCATAAATTTCAAGTTTTCTAGGTAGTCTATGATATCGTGTCAGTAGAATTTTATTTATGGTTGTCAGGTCTCCACTTCTATAAATGAGGGACTATTAACATTTAGGAAAGGTTTCCCATCCTTTCATACTTTAGATCGTGCAATAGAGCAGTCCCTTAAGAAATTTTGGAGGATTTGTGCTATCACGACCCAAACCTGTCACGAGTGGCACTCACACTGTTCTCTTGTTGGGAGAATCATTTACCCTCAAATACCTAACAAAACCCAATGTACCACATTTTAAAAGAAAACTAGCAATTCCATTATTAAATCTATATCTCAAATGTTCTAATAATAATAGCAAATGCCAAAATTTATGAAATGTCTAAAATATCCCCAAGAACTGAAAGTCATTGTACCAAAAACATCTAACAATATCAAACTATGGGCTCAACCCAGAAAATAGAATAGAAGAAATGTTTATATCCGAAACAAGTTGATTAATTCTAAATATGAGATAACTCATAGTTGCTTGGAAGATGTATCTCACCCTTGAGACAAAGCGACTTACGAACTAAAGTTGAGGTCTCAATGTAATTGCTCAAAGATGCTCTGCACTCAACAAAATGAAAAGAATAGGTAGTATCAGTACAAAGGCCCAATGCAGTGCTATACGATGGAATGAAAATGGGCAGAATACACACTTGTAAATTATTGTCATTCCAACACATATGCAACTATACATGGTCACAAGTAATAAAAAATAATTGTTAGACAATATGATATATAGTAGTTGTGGACAAGCTAGTGATTTCACTATTATGATTGTAAGAACAAGTGCTTTACAATTCAAAGGGTTGGTTATTTTTTTGATATACTAATCTCTCTCTCTCTCTCTCTCTCTCTCTCTCTATATATATATATATATATATATATATATATATATATATATATATATATATATTATTAAGTGGAGGATGAAGCACCACAATTAGCCAAGTGGCAAGCTATTGAGAAGTCACGTGGCAGTTTTAGGACAAAGTTTAATAGTATTGTAATAAAAAAATTTGAATTAAAAGATAAGAAATATCATAATTTAAAAAAAAATATCCTTTATTAAAAAAATCATCATCTTAAAAATAGAAATTCATGGTTGAAGAGTTCTAAATAGACTTTTACTCTTTCATAAACTTATTTATTTAAAATTTAAATGTTATAAAACATATCTGAATATAATTTATTTAAATATTAATCATTAGCTTAAAACTAGGAACTTATGATTGAAGAATTCTGAATGAACTCTTACTATTTCATAAACTAATTCCTTTAAGAAGTTATAAAATATATTTGAATATATGTAGTTTAAACATTAAACAAGGGATTAAAAATGGTAATAATAATAATAATAATAATAATAATAATAATAATAATAATAATAAATAGTAGGAGTAGTAGTACGTAGTGGTTGTAGTGGTGGTAGAGATAATAATTAAATGAAAGATAAAATGGTAATAATAAAAAAAAATATTAAATATTAGGAGTTGTAGTACGTAGACCGTAGTAGTAGTAGTGACAACAATCTATAATACTATCTATTTAAAAGGATAAGAAAGAGAAATAAATTCTTCTTCTTTTATTTTGTTAGTATATATTATAAAAAAATGTGAATTAATCTCTTTGATTTCAAATATTTCTCTTAATTCAAATATATACATTTAAGATAAGTATGTATTGTATTTGAAAAAAATACGGATAAGGAAGAATAATAAAATATTTTTGTAATGATTCTCATTTTTTTATTTTTAGAATTTTCTGTATTTTGACCATTTTGCCCTTCCCCATGGTTGCTTTGTCTCAATTTTGAGTTGTGGGGTTGGTTGACGTGGTTCCCTAGGCGATTGGGAATGTTTTGGTCGAGTTTGAGGTCGTTTTGAGGCTCCAAGATCCAATAGTTGACTTCAATCAACATTTCTTGATACGAGTGTCGGATGGCAAAACAGACTGGCTAACAGATCCGGAATGTATATTTTGGATTAGTAGTGTAGTTGGTTCAGGTTTGGGGCCTTTATATCTCATTTCGACCATCGATTTGGAAAATAGTGAAATAGGGTCTCGAGGGTTAATTTGTTGAAAACAATCCTTTTTCAAAAATCCAACTTCGCCATTAAGTCTGGAATATCAAAATTAGTCTAGTAGCATAGTTTGTTTGCGTGCACGGATTCGAATGAATTCCGAGGGTGCGATCAGGAACTTGGCATTTTGGGCTAAGTTATTGATGTTGCTTCAGCTGGTGCAGCCGCTTTAGCTGCCAAATACCGCTTTAGCGGTAGCCACTTAAGAGGCCAAGCACTGCTTTAGTGGTCAGTCTTGACCAGTCATCTATCACTAAAGCGGGCACTTGACCGCTTTAGCGGGTGCCACTTTAGCGGAAGACGACTGCTTTAGCGGTCCTAGCCATTTGGGTCAGGCAGCTTTAGCGGTCAAATGTCGCTTTAGCAGTGACCGCTTTAGCGATCATTTAGCCTCTTAAGTGGTCACTATTGGGTCAATCTATAAAAATCCAATTTCGCGATTTTTCTTCATTTTTGAACTTTTGAGCTTCGGATTTAAGGGGTTTTGGTCGATTTCTCCACCATTTGAGTTAGGGTAAGCTCCAAAACTCTATTTTCATTACTTTACATCGATTATATCTTCGAAAACACTTTCTAATCTTGTTTGTAAAATGGAAAAATGGGGTTTTTACCGGTAAAAGTTTGAACATGATTTTTCTTTGATTTGAACCTTGTTGTAAGCTTGTTTTCACTTGGGTTTTCTTCTATGGGTCCCTTTAATCATGGGTAATGTATTTCTAAAGAAAAATTTTAGTTTTACCCCTTCATTTTCAAAACCCCATTTAGGAGCCGATTTAAATATGGACAATATGGGTATCGACAGCTTCCTTTTGTCTTGTAGATAACGTTGTTAAACTGATTGGATGATTTTGGTGTTGATTCAGAAGAGTTGGGCTTCCGATTGAGGATTTGGACTGCGTTTGCGCTTGCAGATCTTCATTTAAGGCAAGTTGATCTATACCTTGACTTTTTCCAAATTGTTTATGTGTTTGTATGCTTGGTTGTTTGTATTTGGTATTACGTTAGGATTGGGGGTCCCGCTTAGGTGAAATGGCGAGCATCTTCGCAGGTGCCAGATTCTTTCGGTGGATTATAGTTAGGTCATTGTCTTTCTTAGTGATTATTAGTAGTAGTAATTATCCTTAGAGTAGAACATAGATAGATAACTTAGTGATATTGTATTGTTAAGTATTGGATGCCTATCTTAGAGCTTGAAACTTATTTAGCGGATCTTATTGTGATAATTGAGGGTTAATGACCTTTCAGAGAGCGTTTAGAGTATAAATGGGTTTGTACTAGTTGATGAGACTTATAGTATGGAACAAGCTAGGTTTTGGATAGTCTCGCATTATATTGTTATTGAGATTGTTGTTAGTTAACATTGTGTGCCCGAGTGAGGGCGTATGTGCATATTATTACTGATTTATAGAGTATTTATAGTGGTGATGTCCAAATAGGGGTTTGAGTTGTTATTATTGGCTATGATTGCGCATCTAATTGTCATATTTATTATTGTGTCGCCTAGTAAGGGCTTGACTTGATGTTATTGGTCATATTTGCAAATTAAATGCTTTATCTATTATTATGTCCGCCCGAGTGGGGGCTTGAATTGTTATCATAGGCCTTATCTGTGCATTTGAAATGCTATATTTATTATTGTGTCACCCGAGTAGGCCTTGACTTGACATTAAAGGCCTGATTTGAGCATTTAATTGCATAATTATCATAGTGATGCCCGAGAGAGGGCTTGGAAATGATAATATTGATTACTACATAACCATTTATTCTGTTGGTACCAAGTGGGAATTGATATCATGAATTATGGACATATTGAGTTGATATATATATATATATGTATATCGCATTGAATTGATTGGATATCTTCATACTGATTTGATTGTCAACATTATATCATCATTCCATACATACGCATTCATGAGATACTGGTACCATTGAGAAACACTATTTTTGAAAGAAAATGAGACATTTTCATAAAAACGCTCTCTGTGAACACGAGCTAGAAAGGTGAGGTGTGTTGAGATTGAGATATGAGATAAAGTACATGGGTTGCGAACCCCCAGGGGTCCTATTACGGAGTTGCGAACTCGGTAGGTATATACTGAAATTCATGCGATGACTTTCACCGTTCCACCCCATCATCATCATCACATCATTGTATTGCATCATTCGCATTATCATCCTTGGTATGTTTTGATATTGTATTAGTATTTACTCTTGTATAAAAATTTCGTGTTAGGAACTTGTATGTGATATTGTGTTTGAGCATTCATTTCACTTCATTACATTATCCTATGTCATCTTAAATTGATTGAGAGGTGAGGTATTATGAGACTTGGGGTATGACTATGGATTAATCTAAGAGACTGTTGAATTGCACTTCTAGGTAGCTTGTAGTTCATTGTTATATACACTCTCTCTGTCTTTATACCATATGATTGGTTGATTGTCATTGATTAAGCCTGAATTATCATGTTAGTGAGTCTTCCCATAGATGACCTTCCTTATCATTGAGATGAATGATTAGAGTTGACTCACCTGCATTAGTGTGCCTACCCTGCTTTTGATATGTCTATTAACCATTGTGTTGGGTTACTCTGATAGGCTGAGACGTTGTATTTTATGGGACATAGAACCTTTGGGGAATCCTTGGGTAGTGGAGTGGTGGTTCTCGCCATCTCTTTAGATTAGGATCGGTTATCGACGATGCTTGCTGAGTACATGTGGTTTCGTACTCACCAACAACAACAGCAACAACAACATACCTAGTGTATTCCCACCAGGTGGGGTCTGGGGAGGGTAAAGTGTACGCAGTCCATACCACTACCTCAAATGAAGTAGAGAGGTTGTTTTCGATAGACCCCGACTTAGAACAGATAACAATCAAACAAAAGTCATGAAGGTATTGGTCTGAGTAGAGGTCTGTAGATCGTCTTCATCCGATATTGGCATTGCGGTGACCGAGGTAGTGGCTGTTGGACTTCAAGCTACCAGATCTCTCTTTACTTATCTTATACTTATCCCGCATATAAGATACCATAGTTATTGATGTCTTTCTGTATCTAGATACTTGTATTAGTGACAACCAGACCTGGGGTGTGTCATTGAGACTTATGTCTCGTTTATAGTTACATTTGGAATTTATTTCTACTGTTCCATTTTCGCCTTTAACTTTCCTTATATTTGTGAATTCTAGTCGGGTTAGGCTTACTTATCTGGAGGGTTTGACAAGTGTCATCACGTGCCTATTTTGGGTCGTGATAGTTTTTCTTTTAAAAAATAGATTATATTTGAATTTGAATTCAAATTTAAATGAAAGTTGAATTGGAATGGAGTTATACCTTCTTCATCTCTCTTATATATCCTCCTATAGTGATATATAATACTAAGTTTCCTTCTCTCTCTCTCTTTCTCTATTTTTGTTATTGATTACTGATCATTAGCCTCATTCGTAAATTTATGTATTACACTGTTCATATTCTTCATTTTTTTAAAAACTTTTTTTGATTTAACATTTTTATTTTTATGTGCAGATGATGATGTTTATGTCACGATCCAAAATAGACACGTGATGGCACTTGTCACACCCTCCAGACAAGTAAGCCTAACCCAACCCAAGGAACACGAATATAAGAAAATCAAAAGTGAAAGCAAAAGATAGAAGTAATCCCAAATATATATATATATATATACGAGGCACAAGTCTCAAAGATACATCCCAGGTCTGGTTGTCACTTGTACAAACCTCTAGTACAAATTAAGAGTAATAACAATGGTCTAAAGTACCTTAAATGCAAGGAAAAGGATACGATAAAAATAGGAGAGATCTGGGTAAGCTTGACGTCCACTAGCACTACCTCAATTTTCGCAACATCAATACTGGAAGAAAATAATCTGGAAGCTACTACTTTGTCCAATACCTGCACGAGGTGCAGAAAACAAAAAAAAAAAAAAAAGAGAAGAAAGGGCGAGTATGAAACCACATAAACTCAACAAGCATCATTGATAACCAACCCTAATCCAAAGCGATGGCGGGAACCACCACCCCAATTACCCAAGGTTTCCCAACAATCAAACATCCAGCAAAAATATAGTACCTTGTCCTATCAGGGTCACCCAACACAACGATCAAAAGATGTATCACACATTGGGCAGGCACATTGATCTATGTGAGTCAACACTGTTCATTTTATAACCAACAATAAGGGAAGTCATTTATGAAGAAGACTCACTAATACTATATATCAGGCTTAAACAATTATAATCAACCAATAATATGGGATAAAAGCAGAGAGAGTGTACATATATAAGGGTGTATCTCATGCTACCAAGAGGTGCTACACTACTATCTCTCTCAATCAATAGAAGATGATATAAGACGATGTAATGAAGTGAAATGAATGCTCAAGCACAATATAACAAACAAGCTTCTATTACGATAATACAATACAAGAGTAAATGCTAACACAATACCAAACCATACTAAAGAATATCAATGCAATGCAAATGATGCAATGTAATGTAGTGATGATGATGGGATGATGATGAATATTTGAAAGTTATCGCATAACTTTTTGTATACACCTACCGAGTAATGCTACTCCATTTGTAGGACCCATGGAGGGTTCGCAACCCATATACTTTCCATAATCTCAATCTCATGTCTCAAATCAACCTAATCGGCATATCCCTCGGTATAGGCATTTTATAAAGTGTCTTATTTTCTTACAAAATCATAATGTCTCAGTGGTGCCAATGTCTCATGAATATGCATGCATGATATGAGGATGTAATGCTCACAACCAATCACTATAAAGATTAAAATCCATTCAATACATGTATAAGTGAACTCAGAATCAACTCAATGCATCAATAATTCATGAGATCAGTTTCCACTTGGCACCACCAGAATAAATGGTCATGTATTCATCAACATTATCATTTCCAACCCCTCTCTCGGACATCACTATAAAGATATGTAATTAAATGCTCAGATAAGGCCTACAATGTTAAGTCAAGCCCCCACTGGGGCGACACAATAATAAATATGACATCCTAATGCACAGATAAGGCCTATGATGACAAGTCAAGCCCCATTAGGGTGACATGATAATAGATAAGGCATTTAATGCGCAAACATGACCAATAACATCATGTCAAGCTCCCACTCGGGCATCACAATAATATATCCTCTCAATTCAAAAGCAATATGCATAGAAGCCCCCCACTCAGGCACACAATCATAAATAATTACTCAAGTTTATAGGGAAGTGCACATAAGCCTCACATGGGCAACAAAAAATAAACAACAATCTCAACAACAATATATCACAAAACTACCCAAACCTAGCGTATTCCATATGATAAGTCTCATCCACTATTACAAGTCCATTTATACTCTAAGTATTCTCTAAAGGTCATTAATCTCCGATCATCACAATAAAGTTCGCTAATCAAGATTCAACCTCTAAACTAGGCATCTAATATTAATATTTCAAGATCACTAAGTTATCTATCTACATTCTACTCTAAGGATAGCTATGAGTAAAAATACTAACTTAGAAAAGCCACACTTTGAAATATTTCAAGTTGGGTTTCCTTCCTTTCCATTTCTCATATGGAATAGATTGTGTCTTTTTATGGGGCACCCTATTGAGTATTCGATTAGCTGTAAGGATAGCTTCCCCCTATAAGTTTTGTGGTAAACCTGAACTTATAAGTAAGGCATTCATCATTTCCTTCAAGGTTTGATTTTTCCTTTCTGTAATCCCATTTGATTGAGGTGAGTACGGGGCAGTAGTTTAATAGACAATTTCATTTTCCAAACATATCTCCGTAAAAGGAGATTCATATTCTCCACCTCTATCATTCCTTATCATTTTAATTCTTTTATCCAACTGATTTTCAACTTCAGTTTTATATTGTCTAAATGCATCTATTGCCTCATCCTTACTAATCAGCAAATAGACATAACAGTATCTAGTGCAGTAGTCAATAAAAGTTATGAAATACTTTCTCCCACCACGAGATGGTGTCAACTGCATATCACAAATGTCTGTGTGAATTAAGTCTAAGGTATTGGAATTCCTTTCAACAGACTTATATGGATGTTTAGCATACTTCGATTCAACACATGTTTGACACTATGAATTACTGCACTCAAAGTTCGGAAAAACTTTCAAGTTAATCAGTTTTTGCAAGGTTTTGTAATTGACATGTCCCAAATGTTCATGCCATAATTCATTTGACTCAAGCAAGTGAGAAGAAGCCTCAACTTTATTCATTTCAACAACCATTACATGAAGTTTGAAAAGGCCTTCATTGAGGTATCCTTTTCCTACATACATTTCACTCTTGCTTATTTCAACTTTCTTCGAAACAAACACACATTTAAACCCATTTTTAACGAGTAGTGTTTTCGACACTAAGTTCTTCCTAATAGTAGGAATATGGAGAATATTGTTGAGAGTCAACACCTTGCCGGAAGTCATTTTTAGGAATATCTTCCCACTTCCTTCAACCTTGGCTTTTGCATTATTTCCCATGAAGATCACTTCTTTGGGACCAGCGGTATCATAAGTAGCAAAAGTTTCTTTGTCCGCACAAACATGTCTAGTGGCTCCTGAATCTAACCACCATTCATTTGGATTTCCAACTAGATTATATTTTGTGATCATTGCACACAGATTTTCAATCTTTCCAGTTGCTTCCAACATTTTTATCTTATTTCTTTTCTTATTCTTATTCAGAACTTGACAACTTAGAGCTTTGTGACCAACTTTACTACAATTGTAGCACTTGCCTTTGAACTTTTTCTTGTTCAACTCTTTCTCTTGTCTAGAAGAATTCTTCCTATTCATATTATGTGCAACATTATCTTTAACAAGATTTACACACATCATTGCTGATTTCTCACGCAACTTAATGTCCTCTTCTATCTTGAGATGAATCGCAAGATCTTCTAAACCAAAAACTTGGTTTTCAAACATTCCTTTTTCTGGTACATGAGGATATCTACTTGTGAACAATTGTATTTCAAGTTTGGTCAGCCAAAAGAACATCATTTGTTGCCATTCTTTGAAGTTCAAACCAGAATATTCTTTCGGTTTCTCTATCGTTTCCATTGCTTCAGCAATATCTGAACGAATTAATGACACAACATTGGTTGCCTATGGGACAACACCAATCACAACCGAATCAATTCGTTGTTTAGTTTCATTCGTCATTTCCTTGTCAAGCTTTGACAAACACTTTAATATTTCATAATACTAACTATAAAGACTTTAATCTTTAACCACTTGTTTCTAGTCAACTATGAAGTTCTTATATCTTCAAATTATCAACCGAATGAACTTTGATATCTGACGAAGCTTTTATATTCTTCAAATCAAACATAAATTCAAACAGAGTAAAAATTCATAGATTTTAAACTCCAGAAACTAATACAAAGAGTTCAACGAATCGGTGAAGTTTTTATATTCTTTGAAACCAAATTCACAGTCTAATTTCTCAGCAAAGTTTTTATATTCTTTAAACCGAGGGAGTAGAAATCAAAAGATTTAGTCTCCACAAAATCAGGCACTATACAGATTAACAAGTACTTATTTAAATTCCTTAAGATTGTTGTTTTTCGGGTTTGGTAAAATCTGTATTTTCCAATAATAACTTCAATCACATGTTCAAAATAAAATAAGAACAATCACATGAAGTTGTAACTTTGTATTTAAACAACAAGAAGTTCAACTTTAAGTTCAAGAACAACAAAGAAGTTCAACAACTTCAAATACAAGTTCAACAACTATGAACTATCAAAATGAAGTTTCTACTATTTTCTGAAAAATAGCAAAATCATAAGAAAAAGATGAAGACAAAAATGGAGAATCAAGTCCACCGAATTCACGGTGTGTCCTTAAGGAATTTATTCCCCTCAAGTACCCGAGGTTATGAAATTTTTCCTCCCAGGATAAAATGATTCACTTCAGTAGAATAGTGGTACCTCAAATTCTACCGACCAACGAACTCACTCAATGATTTGATGATCACACTTGATTATTTCAAGAAGAAGAGAGTGTTTTTCTTTCACTAAATTCGTCACCATACCTGAGGAAAAATTCAGGTATTTATAGCCAAAAGGTGGTGTCAGTGGCCTGTGTGGCACCTGCGCCCGCAGGTCTCGTTTCAGAGGCCAACCAGTGTGTTTCTTCCTCGAATGGACGCGTCCCTTCGAGATGCGTTGTGACATGCATCCGCACATGCACGATCGGCAAATCGAGAAAACTTTCCGTATTGGATTAAAAACTTCACTAATTATCAAGTTTCAAGTTAATTTTGTCTAAAAAGATAATCTCTCTCTCGATCATTTTCCAAATCCAAATTCGAATCCGAAGCCGAGCGAGCGACGACGACGACGGTGTGAGGCTTAACTTGTTCTTGCCTCACTATCCACATGAAGGAATGTATCTCAATATATGCACAAGAAAGTTTCTTTCTCCCACTCTCGATCATTTTCCAAAGCTGAAGCCGAGCGAGCGATGACGACGACGGCGCGAGGCTTAACTTGTTCTTGCCTCACTATCCACATAAAGGAATGCATCTCAATATATGCACAAGAAAGTTCCTTTCTCCTACCAATGTGGGAGAAACACTCTTCTTTAAAGTATGTCTCTATCATCGAGTACTTTAGTGAAAAACAATTTGTTGGTTGAAGGAACTTACTGTATAAGTATATTGTTAGTTGCCACCAATATTTTAAAAGGCAGTATTGGGACTCACTCTGGCTCATTCCGGGGTGGGGTGCTGGCAAAACGCCTTGGGGCTCATGTGTGAAACTTAGTTCTGTGAGGCTTACGCCCTAAACATGCCCAAAGCTCGGGGCTCGCCTAATAGTTCTTACACAAGTTGTGTCAAATTTCTTAGTCAATACTTTTGATCCTCATAATTTTTTACTAATTGAATGATGTTTAGTAGTTTTTTCATTCATACAAATAAGAATTTGAGAGTAACTAGCTTATTTACTATTTGAGAAAGTCATGAAGGTGAATATCACTTAACATTTTTGTTTAAAATATATATCCAAATTTTACATCTTCAATTGTCATTGGTCTCTTCATGTTTTGGTCCTATATCTCAAATTATCATATTTTATTATTTTGTTATTTGAAGTATTTTATTTTTATTCGTGAAAGAGTGATATTTCAATTACAATATTAACAGTTTATTAGTTACCAAAAAAATATTTTAACAATTTATTATTATTTCTTTTAGGGAGTTAAATTGCATAGTATGACAATCATATATTTTAAGAAATTGTGATTCTTTTATTGTTTTAAAGTTAAGATATTAAAGTTGATTTGCATCTCATAATAGTTTTTAAAGCATTGCATTATTTCTACTTGTAAAATGATGTTAAAAGATTTATTTTCTTTGAGTTTTTTAGTCATGTTTTACATTTTTTTAAATTATTAATGTATTTTTTGTATAATTTTTGTTTTATTATACTATTTTTATTATATTATAAATTTAAAATTGAAGAGTCATGGGCTTATGTCCCATACGTCTCGCCCCATCCTACGCAAAACGTCCCGCCTTTTAAAACATTGGTTGCCACTACTGTTTCAGCGTAGCTCATTATGCAGTAGAAAAAAAAATCAGAAGAAAGTAGTAGACTCCATAATACAGAGAGAGTTAATGGTTGATAAATAAGCCAATGTGGTGGCTTGTAGTTAAGAGTGGCAACGGACCAGACCGGGCCAACCGGATCGGTCGGTCCGTGTTTTTTGGACCGTCACCGGTGGACGGTGATCGGATATGGTCCGAAACCGGGCCTACCGGACCGGGCTGCCCGGTTAAGGCCCCTTTGTCCGAATCGGTCCGGTTTCCGATCCGAATTTCGGTCCGGATTCTGGTTCCACCCAGGTTTTTTTTTTTTTTTTTAAACTTTTAATTTAAATTCAAAATCAAAAAAAAAAAAAAAAAATTAATAATTGCTTTTTTGTTTGAATTTAAATTAGTTTTCAAATTTTATTAAGTTTTAAAACATTTTTTTGAAAACTTTAATTTTCAAATTTAAAGTTTACGTTTAAATTTTCACATTTGAAAATTTTGATTTCTTTTAAAGTTAAAATGTAAATTTTCAACTTTCAAGTTTAAATTTAAATTTTCAATTTTAAAGTTTAAATTTAAATTTAAACTTGAAAGTTTAAATTTAAATTTATAAGTTAAAGTTTAATTTTATTTTATTTTAATTCTTAAAGTTTAAATAAAAGACAACTTTAAAAAGAAAATGAAGGCGAATAGCCTATAATTTTATTCAAATCAATAAAGAAGTATACATGTATTACAAATATTAGAAGAGCACCTAATCTACGCAGCCACCTTCTAGGAAGGGTTCTGTTTTAACTAAGTCTCGATTATTATACTAATATCTATAATTTTGAAAGTATGCCTTTTCGTAATTTATCTATCAATTCCTTGGAAACATGATCCGGAATTGGTAGTTGGTTTTCTTCATCCATTGCTTCCATGCCATCATCACTATTATCTCCAAGTGCTTCATCTATTTCTACTTCGGCTTGATGCGATAAATTTGGTAGTCCAGCATTCCTTCGTTCGGGGTTGATCCAAGCTCTGAACAACACTGATATTTCCAAACTATCTTTTGCTAACGAATATCTATGGTCTCCAATGAAAAATCTCCCTGCGCTGAAAGCTTGCTCCGAAGCTACTGAAGATGCTTGCATAGCTAGCACATCCCGAACCACCCTTGAAAGATATGAAAATTGTTCTGTCCGGTTCTTCCACCAAGTTAAAAGTTGAGGATCTCCATTCTCATCCCTAATATTTTTCCGTGCCTGATTAATATATTGATCAAAATCATTATTGTTAGAAGAATTAAGACCAAGTTCTTCATCCATAATTTCATCAAAATCATTAAATCTAGCCCTACGACATGGAGGTTCAGACGGTTCATCATTTAGTAGCTTCTCTCTATAAATGTTATACAAATGTCTAGCTTTAGTTAATACACTATATTTACACGATTCAACAGATGAAACTTCATCACTTGTAATTTCTAAATTTTTATAAATTTTTTCATTCATTTTTTTAACACCATGTTCTTTGTACGTTGGGTTGAACAAAGTAGAAGTCAAAAATATTTGAGGAATAGGAAAAAAATATTTTTTAAATTTTTCAATCATATATGAAACCGCAAGTTTAAAATGTTCACGATCTTTATATTTAACAAATTCAGATGAAATAACACAAACATTTACTAAAGCTGAAGAAATAGTAGGATAATATTGACCAGATATAATATTTGTAGCACTATAAAAAGTTCTCAGAAAGTTAATAAGTTCTTCGCATTCTTTCCAATCCTCGTCGGTGATTTTAAAACTCCGATGCGATTGATGTTTATTATAAAGCATTTGTAAAGGCTGGCGATAATCAATAGCAACAATAAGCATTTCAAATAAAGAATTCCATCTAGTAGTCACTTCTTTTGGAATTTTTCTAAACGGCATTTCAAATAAAGCACAAGTTTTTTCAAATTCTATAATTCTAGACCTTATTTTAGCTTTAAAAACTCATGCACAAGCAGCTCGAATTCTAACACAAGAATCAGAAAATACATTAATACCATCCATCACTATTAAATTATAAATATGTGCATTACACTTAACATGAAAAACATCATCATCAATTGGACAAAGTCTGGATTTTAAAAATTCAATAGCTTTTAAATTAGCAGAAGCATTATCTAATGTGACACCCATTATCATATCACAAAGACCAAAATAACGTAAAATCTCTAATGCCAAAGAAGCAATATAACTACCAGTTTTCCTCTCTTCAACAAATTTATAACCTATAATTCTTTTTTGCATGTTCCAGTCATGATCAATCCAATGAGTAGTAACAGTAAAATATTCATTACCGTTAGGACTTACACCCATATCAGAAGTGATAGATAATTTACCATCAAAATAATAAAAGTAGCAACGAAGAAAATGACAATGTTCACGTTGATATTTAAAAATATCAGCTTTAATTGTATTTCTTGAAAAACCACGAAAATCAGGATTATACACCATTCGAATATAATGAATAAAATCGGGATGTTCACCAAAATTAAAAGGCAAATCACAAACCGCAATCATTTTAGCTAATTCTTCACGATCCCTATCCTGACTATATGTGAGTGATGTGCTTGGGCCAGCCGGGCTACTATAATCTAAAATATTCTGGACCATGTTAGAACCTCCGACAGATTGGTTAGTACCGGGCAAAGGTTTACCATCTTTTTTAGCCTTAGCGATAGCTTCTAGACGAACATATTCAGGAACACAACCTCTCAAATGTCTAGTTAGCATTCCTGTCCCACTATGCGATCCCCCAGTCAAATGTTTGATCACTCTCTTACATTTATTGCAAGTTGCAGTAGTTTTCTCCGTATTTTGGATCATAAATTTCCAAACTAATGATCTCTTAGGACGTTCGGTCTTTCCTACTCTAGTAAACGTAGGTAAATTTCCTACTTCATCTTGTTTCGGTAATTCCGTAGCCGGACTAGTAGGGGTAGGGGTATCTTCTAACTCTTGTTCTTCTACATCTTCCTCTTCCTCTACGTCTTCAAAATAAGCATCAAAACATCTATCTAAGGACTCATGGTCTACTACATTACCGGAAGCAACACCAATAGCACAAGGACGTTCAAAAGAAGTATCATCAAACTGATTAAAATCATCGTTATTAATTCTAAATCTAGGTGGCAACGATTTAGAACTACCTCCACCACCGCCTCTACTACAACTAGCACCCTTATCTTTTTTACCCCAAATTTTTTTAACCTGACTAATCAATGTTTTCTTACCACTACCTTTTTTACCTGCATCCATATTTTAATATTAAAAAAAGAAATATAAAAATATAAAAACAAACAATGTAAATATAATGAAAAAGTAATAGTAATTAAACAAATAAACAGATGAAAGTTGGAATGAATGTACCGAACGTCTGCCTAAAAGCAGACTTATATAACCAAAAAGCCGGAATTGAGAGATGACAATTGAAGCTTGCTTCAAAAAAAATTCCTTCAATTAACAAAATACACAATATTATAGAGAGTATTTGAGAGTGATTAGTAATAGAGAGTTTTTGAGAATTTGTGGGAAAATTAGGGGGAAGAGTGGGTATTTATAGAAAAATATGAGGGGGGGGGGGGGGGCTGGGGGAAGCTGGGGGGGGGGAGCTGGAACTAGCCGTTGGGGGGCCCCACCAACTGCTCCCAACGGTAAAAAAATATTTTTAAATTTTTTTTTTTTTTAAAAAAAATATTACCGTTAACCGGTCCGAAACCGGACCGGTCAACCGGACCTTCCGCACCGGTCTGTGTACCGGTAGGTATCGGTACCGGTCACCAACCGGGCCTACCGGAACCGGGGAGCCCGGTTCCGTTGCCACCCTTACTTGTAGTTGAGATGGGCTAAATCCACATAGCAATATACTAATTAGCACAAAACAGAAACAAGAAAATGGAAGTCAATCAGATGAGCAGAAAAACTATGAGTACTAATATCGAGAAGTGCAGTTACCTTTCGCATTGTTTGAGGACTTGTGGTTCAAGGGGTTGTTTGGTTTCTACTTGTAACTTATACACTGTAGAAAGCTCATTTAGCTTTGGTTTTTGCTTTTTTGCTTTTAGTATGCAAGAAAAATATCTTCATAATTAATTCAAGTTTGAATATATATATTCTCTCTGTGAAATTAACAGCCCCTCCACTTTACTTGTGATGAGATCAGAAAATGATGCATGCATGCATGCATGCTACTTTTCCCTTGCATCCATACGGCAAGTTTCGATACTTCGGGCTGTCTTTGAGATAACACATGAAGTATCCATTAAAATTGTCTCGAATTTATAAAAAGATATTTAAAGGTTGTGGGGGTTTTATTACCTCACAAACCAACTTTAAAATGATATTATAATTACCTCTTTTTTGTTTTTGCTACTTGGCATAGAGAGTGAATACACTCTCTCAAAGAGCATGACTAACCCAAAAAAAATAATTATAATTTTATATTACAAATTTTTTCTTATAAAATATATTTTTTATTTTTCTTATTATTTTAACCTTTTTCTGTACTTTCTTCTTCATGAACCAGTGACCTCCATCACTTTCAACTCCATTCACCTTCTTTTACTAATTTTGTTTCAATTCATTTCTTCAACTTCAAAATATTTTCTTAAAATTCGAATAATTTTGCAATTCGATCTTTGACTCATCTCTTTCGGATCATGAGGAATTTATTGATTTTTATTTTTTTTGAAATCTTCATTTTAAATGTGCTAAAACTATCTGAAAATGAGATAAATTAAATAATAATATTTCAATCTTTGATTTTGCTCAGAATGAGATTCTCCTACTCTTCCCTTTTTCTTTTACTTTTCTTCTTCTTTTTCTATTTTTTTTGTTTCTCCCTTTCTTCTTCTTTTGACTTTCTGGTGGTGTGTTTCATCGTTTGTGGCATTTATTTTTGGAAAAATTTCATTTATATACAGAAAAATAAAAAGTTTAAAAAAAAATAGTCTATTTTCTATTAACAGAAAAAATAGTTCAAAAGGATCATGGGCTCAACAAAGCTCAATTCGGTCTAAGGCCATTAGGCCATTTTTTCTCCATTTTTTCTTTCTTTTTTTTTTCTTTTTATTTCAGTGTTAATTTTTTTTTAAAAAAAAAACTTTTTTTTTTTTTACCCCTTTTTTTAAAAACTTTCTCCATGCAATTTTTTCATGTATCAACATTGTATAAATGGGAGTTAATTCCTCATAGTGTCATTGAACTATTGAAAATATCCCACCGAAGTCACTTTTGTTTTTTTATGACAAAAATGTTATTGAATTATTACTTTGTCTCTTATATTGTTATCCTAATATTTTAAGCTACTAAACTCACTTAATTAAGTTTAATTTTAATGACAAATTCATTAAATTATACTACCCATTACATAACAAAAAACGGGTCTAGTATAAAAGCAATAAAATCCACCAAAATGAAAATAGCTTTTAAATAAAGACAAATTATAAATATTGAGATGTTAACAAAAAAAACATGAGATTTCATAGGACCATTTTTTTAAAAAAAATTAAGTGGGCACTCTCTCCATTTCATATTATTTATAGACTTTATCTTTACATGTTTCACTTATGAAGTCAGAATTTGAAGTTTATAAATTCTGAATTTTAATCTTTTTTAAAAAAAAATTAATGAGTTCTATATTATTAATATGTATACATTCAATAAATTTTAAAACAGATATAAAATTTGGACCAAATTAAGTTGCTGAGCTCAAGGGTTCGTCCAAATTTCATTCAGTGAAAAATGATATTACATATATAAAAAAGAAAATTATTTTTATGTATGTATAGTAAATGTTGAATGTCTTAGTTTCTTAGTGCATTTATTTTTATTTTTTATATTTTAAATCTTCTTAATCAAAATTTTATTTTTGTCTACTTATTTAGGAACGGAGAGAGTATTAACTAATCTTTTTGTCTCATATATTCCAAGATATTTGTCAATTTACAAGATTAAGATAAAATTAATTAATTTTTTTATTTGTCCTTATAATTTATTTATTTTTGAAAGTATAAATATTATAAAGTTTCAAAAAAATTCTTACATTGTTAATTTTATTATTGATTTCTCGCAAATAGAGTGTATTAAAAAAAATTACAAGGTAAATTAGTAAACTATCCTTCTTATTTATAATTTTTTATGGATGCGTAGAGAAAAATGGATAAATAATATGAAACAGAAAGAGTGCCCTCTTAAAAATTTAAAAATGGTCCTATAAAATTTCAAATTTTTCCCTTTTAAACATCTCAGCATGTATAATTTATCTTTATTTAAAATTTATTTTATTTTTGGTGGATTTCATTGCTTTTATACTAGAATCGTTTTCTGTTATGTATTTGGTGGTATAATTTAATGAATTTGTCATTAAAATTAAACTTAAAATGTTAATTAAGAAAATTAAGTAAGTTCAGTAGCTTAAAATGTTAGAATGACTATATAAGAGACAAAGAAATAGTTCAATGGCATTTTTGTCATAAAAAAACAAAAGTGACTTTGATGGGATATTGTCAATAGTCCAATGACAATATGAGGAATTAACTCTATAAATGGTGTATAAACATGTATAGATGATGTACAAATAGTTATGTAGTGTATATGTAATTTATCGATATTGTATAAATGGTTATGTAATGTATATTTAATGTACCGATATTGTATAAATAATGTATAAACGTGTATCGATATTGTATAAACATGTATATATAATGTAAAAATAGTTATGCAGTGTATATGTAATATATCGATATTGTATAAATGTGTATAAACATGTATCGATATTGTATAAATAGTTATGTAATGTATCGACATTGTATAAATGGTATACAAGAGTGTATCAATATTTTATAAATAGTATATAGACGTGTATCAATATAGTATATATAGGTATGTAATGTATTGACATTGTATTAATGGTGTATAATCGTGTATCGATATTATATAAATAATTATGTAGTGTATCAATATCCATATTTATTTGAGTATCATGCGTTCCCATCTTAATAAATAAAAGTATAAACAAAAGATAATATAAAAACATAAATATTCATTTTTCCACAAAAGAAGTGAAACAATTAGAAAAGAAAAATATTTTAGAAAAAGAGTAACAAAAAATATTTAAACAATGATTTTTTTTTTAAATAGCACAGCAAAAAAAAAATTAAAAAGTTTTTTATTTTTTAGATGAGAAAGAAAATGGACCAAATGGCCCGACACCGTGCAACAGTAAAGGAAAGGTTAGGAAATGGCAACTTGCCATTTTTATGGTAAAACATTTAGCCGAGTGGCTATTTCAAGTAACAACAATGGCCGAAAGGCTATTTTGAGTAAAAAGAAAAAAGTGGGTTATTTTTGTGTCCCAATGGACATTTTGTATAATTTTCCCTTTATTTTTCAACAAAAATGATGAAGAGGTAATAAGAAGTGAAAAAAAAAAAAAAAAGTGGGCAGGAAGATGATTTGTCAACCACCATTTTTTTCGGCAAAAAAATATTTTCCGATGAAAAATTTATTTTTTAATTATTGAGATCTACCCTCTTAACTATGGAGATTGGGAGTCGTGAAGTGAAGAGGTGAGGAAGGGATATAAAATTAGGGATAAGGAGCTCAAGAATGTGGTGATTTAAATTTTAGATTTTGTTTTGATGCTAATTTTAATTTCTAGATTTTAATTATTTGGTGATTTTGTTTTTCAAATAATAATTATTGATAATTTAAAAACTATTTGGAAGCGCTACGAAGGAAAATGATGGTGGTTACAGCTATGGTGACAGTAGTAGCTACATCAGAGGAAATTTTAAGAAAGTTGAGGTGAAGAAGAAAGAGAAAAGAAAAGTAAAAAAAAAAAGAAACAAATAGGAAAAATAATTAAGAAAATGGGTTAGAATTTGATTGAACACGTCGCAAGTGATAATTGATGCGTGATTTACACATATGCTTTGTAAACTTGAATTGGTCAAAAAAGAATGTATTTATTTTGATCGTAACTAGTTTTGTAGGGTAATAGAACCTCCCACAAACTTTAATTGTCTTTTTGTGAATTCGAAATAACTTTAATAAGTAATATATATATATATATATATATATATACTCCCTCCGTTCTATTTTATGTGGCTTAATTTGACTGCGCAGGGAGTTTAAGACATAAGGTTTGACTTGATAATGTTTATCATATTATCCTTTGCAATTAAAAATATACATGTATTAATTTTATTTAAAAAATAAAAAGTAATGCATTCACTTTTTAATTAAATGGGATCACTAAGGGTAAAAGAGTAATTGTGTCTTTAAAAATTTGTCAAATAAGAAAATGTGACATTCTTTTTGGGATGAACCAAAAAAAAAATCACATAAAATGGGTTGGAGGGAGTATATATATAGGAGCAAAATGCAAGAATCTCTCTGGCCCTAACCTAGCTCTTCTAATACATCATCTTACATTTTTAAGTAGCTTAACATGTCATAGCGTTGAGAAAAATGAAATGCCTAGTATTTCTTCAAGAGAAAAATATTTTGATATGAAGTGACTGCAGTCAGAGTGCAGTGGTTAAGCGTCTCATGTTGGTTGGAGAGAATAGACTAGCTAGCTAGCTAGCGTGTCCTTATATGGTATTGACCGCAATTATGAGCTAGTTTTTTAATTTGAATTAGGCACAAACTTATTTTTTGCACTCAAATGTAACAATATTTCTATCTTCCCAATGAAATTTCGTCTTGTTACGTCCGATATATGCCCCGTTCACAGGGGAAGAGTCATGTGGAAGTAAGGGGTTATTCTTATTTTTTTGGGAGAAAATTATATTATATATAAAAGGTTAATTAAAATTTATTTTATGTCTATATATATAATAGATTTTGAATTTTCTTGACTTCTTCTTGTATTTACTTCTTCATATTTTGAACTTTTTAATGAAAATTTTTGCTCTGTCATTGCTTGTTCAAGTTAGGGGTGTTTATGGAGAACCGAAAAGTCGAATCAAACCAAAAATTGAATCAAATTAAGTAAATTCTACGTTTTCTCTTTGGATTGGTTTGGTACTTTTGGTTTTAGTTAAAAGAAAAACAGACTAAATTTGATTTTGTTTTGATTTTTGGTTTTAAGCAAAAAATAATGGAAAAAATTATGAAAAGAACTGACTATATAAATATTTACTTAAAAATTATAATTGCACATATATATCGACGTTGGTTTTTATGTAGTATTTATTGTAATAATATCAAGAATTTATTTCATGTAATTATCTTTGAGTCTTTTAGTTATTCGTCATTATTTATTCAACTATAGTAAAGATATCTTGATGATAAGTCACAAGTCTAAAATTTTTGCACAAAAAAATCATAGTAAGAATTTTTATTATATTTATTTCCAAGAAATGGCAAAATTCTTGGACACTGCATACGATTTTGTCGAAGAAACTATAAATATAACTTGATAAAGTACATATATTCCTTCTTTTTTAAAAGAGAAAGTTTATACCTTATTTAATTTCTAAAAAAAATCTATCAGAATAATAAGGTTAAAAGTTATAGGTAACTAAATTTACAATTATTTCAGATTTTGCCTAATTAATTTTATCTTGAATTATTTTATTTATAATTTTGTTTTTGTATTTTTCTCAATAGTTTGAATATCGACACGACTGTACAAAATTGCCTAATACCGTACCTCAACCAGAGCAGCCCGGGAGGAGGAAAGCTCCTGCAAAGTGAAGCAAGTCTGGCAACATAAGGAAGTACATATTATATCTACTAATGGACCTACAAGTGTGCCTGCAGAGGTGACTATTCCACCTACTGCAGCTCCAAACCATTCACCAGTGACTTAATCAGGCCATCAACAGACCGCACTTCTCATAGTTGATGAACCTTGGCAACTTTGGGATACTAGTGCTTATGATGTTACAGTGCTTAGCCAGCATGCCCAGTACATGCACTGTAATATCACTGAAAAGGTGAATAACATTGACTGTTTGATGACTATAGTTTATGTCTACAATATGGTGGAGCAGAGAAAGTGTTTATAGAGCCAATTGCAATCATTAGTCATTGCTAAACCCTGGCTGATCTGGGGAGATTCAACTCAATTTTATTTTCTAATGATAGAAAGAATGGAGCACCCGTTTCTAGAAATGAGGTACAAGATTCTCAGATTGTGTACAGGCCCTGGACTTGTTTGAACTCTCTTGGAGGGGTGAATTCTTCACATTGACTAATAAACAAAAGATTGTTGATAAAGTGTTTAGCCGATTGGATAGGTTTTTTGGTAATGCTGATTGGATATCTATCTATGGTCAATTGGGGGTTGATAATGGAGTGCCTCATATATCTGACCATGCTCGAATGTACATGAAGTTTTCACTATTTGCACCAACTGATAAACTTCCTTTTAAATTCTTCAACATTTAGGCTGAACATGATAAATTCTTACCACTGGTGAAAGAGCACTAGGGAGTTACACTACATTCTGATAAGATTATGAATGTTTGGTTTAAGCTAAAAGCTATGAGGAAGTTATTTAGGCAACTAAATAGAGATGAATTCCAAGGGGTATCGACCAAGGTAGAACAAGTCAAACTTGAGTTACAAGTCATACAAGTGAAATTAAATACTCAATGCACAGATGACATATGGATTATAGAGTGTGTGTCAACAGTTAATTATGCTATTGTTGGGAATGGAGACTATACAAAGCCCTTTGATGCAGCTAGGGGCTTGAGACAAGGAAATTCTATGTCTCCTTTTTTATTTGCTATTATGATGGAATACCTAAGCTAAACTTGGTGGCCTTGAAGAAAAATAGTTAGTTCAAATATCATCCCATGTGCTCTAGACTTGACATCACACAGTTGAGTTTTGTATATGACCTCCTCCTGCTTACAGGAAAACTTGTCCAAAAGTTCAATCTATTATGGTGGTGTAGACTCTTCTACAAAGCAGCAAATTCAGCAAATTTTGGGCTATAGTCAAGGTGAACTTCCTTTTACTTATTTGGGCATTCCTCTGGCCACCAAAAAACTGAGTCTCTTATAGTGGAAGCCTTTAGTGAATAAGGTGGTAGCAAAAATTGCCTCTTGGACAACAAAAAACTGTCTTATGCAGGCAGAATACAGCTAGTGTAGACAATCATCTTTGAAATTTAATCTTACTGGACTCAAATATTTGTTATACCTGCAAGAGTATTGACAATGATAGAGGCATATTGCTGAAGATATATCTGTTCTGGAGTAAGCTCAATCACCAAGAGTGCCTTAGTCTCATGGGATAAGGTCGGCTTACCTACGGTTGTTGGAGGTTTCAACATGTTAAAGATAAAGTTATGGAACAAGGCTGCTATTACAAAGATGTGTAAGGAACCTAGCAAATAAAAAGATAAACTTTGGATCAAGTGAATCCATAATTACTACATCAAGGAGCAGGATATAGGAACTACAACCATTCCCCTATAAGCTGGATGGCGAAGAAAGTTTTTCATGCTAGACCACATTTGGAACTTATTAATCCTAATGGTTCTAAAGGCAACATGATAAAGGGAATTTATAAGAAACTGCTAGTGGGTCAGCCCAAAGTTCCATGAAAAGGTGTCATGTATTATAACCAAGCACGACCCAAGGCTGTGTTTACAATGTGGCTTCAATTGTTGGGTAGATAACTTACTACTGATCTACTATAAAAATGGGGCATTCAGGTTAATGATAAGTGTACTCTATGCAAATAAGAACTGGAGAATAGGAATCACTTGTTTAGGCAGTATGAATATTCAAGGCAAGTTTGGAGCACGTTGCTGTGTTGGGTGCGTGTTTCACAAGCCAACATGTCTTAGCCCAGAATGACTTAATGGATGAATCAAAAAATCAAAGGCAAAAGTCATATGTCGCAGTTGGTTAATGTCACGCCCCAAATCCCATTGAGGCGGACTGGAACCCGAAGCCGATAAGGCCCGAGAGAACCAATCTTTGCTCATGTCCATTCATATACATGCCATAAGAAACATCACCATCACGTAAGGACATAAGATGCTAATAGCGGAAATCATGGAACATGTGATACATACAAATGTGAAACTTGGCCATCAGGGCCATCAAGTCAAAATGGACATACATCTCTTACATTAACATTCCCACATACGCCTACAAAAGCCTCTAACAGATGCACATACATAACCATCCTACAGTCGGGACAAGTCCCGGCTTTATACAACATTTACAATACCAAAATCAATGTACAACTGTGAATCGGAAAGCCCCGAACCAACTGGAGCTCACCAAAGTTCAGTAGATGACCCGCAGCTTACTGTGGAAGTCTACTAGTACATGCACCTGCAGCATGTAAGGTAAGTCCCCCAAGGGACGTCAGTACGAAGAATGTACTGAGTATGTAAGGCTCATATGAAACTGTATGATACATAAATACTTCAATGAACTCAAATACAAATGAATAACCAATATGAACAAGTCACCATTCTGTATGTTGGGAACCATGTGTATTGCTTTCATTACTTTCTTTGCTTCTTTACTTCTATGTTTGTTCATCATCACTTGTGTCGCTATATACCCGGGCCCCGACTGATCAGTGGGTCTTAACATAACATAACGTTATGTTGGGATCGGCTTGAGCTAGGCTTATGCCTCTAGAGCTACCACCCATAAATCAATACATCGGGCTCGGCTCGAGCTAGGTTATTACCTCTAGAGCTGTCACCCATAAACCAATATATCGGGTTCGGCTCGAGCTAGGTTCTTACCTCTAGAGCTACCCCCTGTCAGGTTCGGTCCGAGCTAGGCTTATGCCTCTAGGACAACCCCCTGATCCAATAATCTCGGGATCGGTTTAAGCTAGGCTTTCGCCCCCAAAGCTACAACCCATACTCAATCATCAACCATATATGCATTACTTCGTCCTTTACTTTTGAGATTGATAGATACACTGATAGTCATAACATTATTTAAACTTTGGAACATAACATTATTGGACCTTTGGAACATTAGCCAAAGAACATGAGACATGTGAATCACAATTGATCAATGAGTAGGGAACAGGTGAATAATAACAATTGGTAACCGAAAATAGGATACCTTAGAACCTTTCGGGATGGAACAAATACAATGTCAATATGAATACTATGTGC
Source organism: Capsicum rhomboideum (assembly GCA_031232105.1). NCBI lineage: Eukaryota > Viridiplantae > Streptophyta > Magnoliopsida > Solanales > Solanaceae > Capsicum > Capsicum rhomboideum. The sequence continues at coordinate 46,849,629 of CP124708.1, read as the reverse complement.
TGCAGAAGGATACGGAAAGAGTAACCTTACATACCTTCACTTCCAAGTATGAATACACAAGCCTATATATGACCACAATAGTCCAGCTCCTTCCTTACGTTTCACTCTACAATACAAGTACATAACGGAGCTTACATTAACAACTAGTTACCGTACAAGTGTACAAGACGACAATGAGCTATATGACTGCCATATAACGTCATTTTACCCTTTATAATACAATCCACTGCATTATCATACCAACAAAACCATAACATTCCACACTTTGACCAAGACATCATAAACCAATAGCATTTCACACCACGTTTACCCTTTACGTTTCCTCATTATCATTCCGTCACACTTACTCCATTAAATTGCCTCATAACAACATATGAACAACAATCTATAATTAATATAATCCAACATGCCTCCATACGACCCCTTAAAGTCATTAAAAAGGCATCATAAGTTGATAATTACATCCAAAAAGGGTATAGGGGCCTTCGGGGATCAAAGAGAGACAAAAACATACAAAATGACTTTTGGGGGTGAACTGCGAAGCCACCTGTGACCGCAGGTGGCTGAAATGCGTCCTCAAGTGACCCTTGGCAGTGTCCAGGGGCACCTGCGTTGGCATTTGCGCCCGCAGTTGCCTTCATTTGCGGGGGTGGATGGCCAAATCGGCCAGAAAGGGTCTCTTTTGGGTCCTTTTGTGTAATAAATGGTCCAAGGCCATAAGTAAGCTTTTATTTACATATTTTTTGTCACTTGGATGCCAACAAACATACATGGTCTCACAACACATATGAACATCACCAAAACCACACTTTTCCTTCAATACACTACCAAGTCCATGCATAATTTTGCAATAACAATTCCAAACATTATGTACAAAGATAAAACAAGTTAAGGATATAATCACATATCACATGTCAATATTGAATCCATCAAGTTCATTTCCTTCAAGACCACAAGTCCATTTTTAAGTTTATAAGGCCAAAACCCTTTTCCGATTGCAAAAATAGACAGTTTTACACCTAGTGAACTGTCCAACACTGTGTCAACATAACCAACATGATTTATGCACCACCTTAAGCATATAATATAGTAAACCATGAGAATAAATACTTACCAAAGCTTTCAAGATGATGATCTTGGCCAAAGAGAATAGTTGGTTAGGGTTTATGTGAGAGAGCAATATTTTAGAAAAGTCTAGAATGGCATGTGTATTGTGTTGAATAAAAATCTGATTTTTCTTGCTTTATATAGTACCTAGTGGTCATCCTTATCCTTAATCAATGCATGATTTCTTGGTCAAACACAAGAATGGATCATTTTCATTTTTGGGTCATGTCTTCTTATGATTTTGGGCCTTATTTGAGCCCAATGGCACATGATTTATTTTAAGCCCAACAAATTAATGCATAATTCACCAAATCTCTCATGTTTAAATGTTTCTATAAATGGTAAGGTAGTCTCATGGGTTCGGGTATGTACGGGGTGTTACATTCTTTCCCTCTTAGAAACATTCGTCCTCGAATGTTAGTGACATCATTCAATTTAAACAAAGGCAAGTCTAGGAGCAATCTTCATGTTATCATATATATATACTCAATGCTTATAAATACTTACTTGTCATTGTTCCGATCTCGTATCGTGAGCTTGTTCTTCCCTTTGGAACAAATGAGGGTACTTGGACTTTATCATTTCTTCAGCTTCCCATGTGACCTATTTTATTTGCTGATTTCTCCAAAGTACCTTTACGGAAGCTATGTCTTTATTCCTCAACCTTTTCACTTGTCTATCCAGAATGACAATACCTATCTCCTCATAGGTAAGATCCTCCGTAACTTGCACATCATCAATGGGAGTAAAACGAGATGGATCCCCTATGCACTTTTGAAGCATCGAAACACGAAATAATGGATGAACTGTGGAGAGTTATTGGGGTAATTTCAATTCATATGCCACTTGCCCAAATCTTCGGACAATTTCATATGGCCCTATATACCGGGGACTCAACTTCCCTTTCTTTCCAAATCTCATTATCCCTTTCATTGGTGACACCTTAAAAAATACCCAATCACCTATAGCGAATTCGAGACCTCTTCTTCTAACATCAACATAGGACTTATGTCGACTTTGGGACTTTTGTAGCCGCTGTTGGATTACTTTAACTTTCTCCATAGCCTGTTGAACAAGATCTGGCCCAAGTAAAGCAGTTTCACCCGCTTCAAACCATCCGATTGGTGATCTACATTTCCTTCCATACAAAGCTTCATAAGGTGCCATTTTAATACTTGAATGATAGCTATTGTTGTAGACAAATTCAATGATAGGCAAATGGTCATCCCAACTGCCTTGAAAATCTAACGTGCAAGCTCGTAGCATATCTTCAAGTGATTAGATAGTACGTTCTGCTTGTCCATCTGTCTGAGGATGGAAAGCATACTCAAATTCAATTGTGTACCCAAACTCTGCTGAAAAGATCTCCAAAAATGCGCAGTAAACTGAGCTCCCCTGTCTGATATAATGGAGATCGAAATCCCATGTAATCGCACTATTTCTTTAACATACAACCTTGCATAATCTTCAGCTCTATAGGTGGTCTTGACTGGTAAGAAATGCGCTGACTTGGTAAGCCTGTCAACTATGACCCATATAGAATCAAATTTTCGCAGCGTACGAGGCAAACCTGTGATGAAGTCCATATTAATCATATCCCATTTCCATACTGGAAGATTGATACATTGCATGTAACCCCCAGATTTCTGATGCTCTACTTTCACTTGTTGATAATTTGGGCATTGAGCTACAAATTCTGCAATGTTCTTTTTCATATGTCCCCACCAATACATTTCTTTCAAGTCATGGTACATTTTAGTACCTCCCGGATGAATAGAATATCGCGAATGATGCGCCTCTGTCATAATTCGTTTCCTCAGCTCGTCTACATCCGGTACACATAATCTACCTTGGCATTGAAGTACCCCTTCTTGTGTAAGATCGAAGGCCTTTGTCAAATTCTGTTGTACATTCTCTTTTAGTTGCACTAACATAGGATCCTCAAATTGTTTCTCTTTCACTTCAGCTAGTAATAAAGATTCTGCCGCATTTTGTACAATAACCCCTTCATATGAGGATTCAAGAAGACGAACCCCCAAGCTGGCTAATTGATGTAGATCTTTGACTAAATCTTGCTTTTTCGTCAATTGGACACTAGTGCCTCCTATTGCCTTGCGGCTCAATGCATCCGCTACCACATTTGTTTTTCCTGGATGATAGAGGATATCAATGTCATAGTCTTTTAAGAGCTCTATCCACCTTCGTTGCCTCAAATTGAGTTCCTTCTGCTTAAAGATATATTGCAAACTTTTGTGATCAGTATAGATATCAACATGAACTCCATACAAATAATGACGCCATATCTTTAACACAAACACCACCGCTGCTAACTCAAGATCATGTGTGGGATAGTTTCTCTCGTATAGCCGCAATTGTCGTGAGGCATATGCTATTACATTACCGTGCTGCATCAATACACATCCGAGGCCAACTCTGGAAGCATCACAATATACTGCATAACCTTCAATGCCTTCCGGAAGTACTAATACGGGTGTGGTAGTCAATTTATCTTTCAGCTCTTGGAAACTTTTCTCACATACATCATTCCATTGAAATTTGACTGTCTTGTGTGTAAGCTTTGTTAAAGGTGTAGCAATGGAAGAAAACCCTTCAACAAATCTTCGATAGTAACCTGCTAGCCCAAGGAAGCTACGAATTTTCGTAGGCGTCGTAGGCCTTGGCCAATTTTTCACCGCTTCAATTTTCTGTGTATCAACTCAAATTCCTTCATCTGACACAATGTGACCCAAGAATGCTACGGATTTCAACCAAAATTCACATTTAGAGAACTTTGTATACAACTTACGCTCACGAAGAATCTGTAACACTTGTCGTAAGTGCTTAGCATGGTCCTCTTGTGACTTTGAATAAACTAGGATGTCATCTATAATTACCGTCACGAACACATCTAGAAACGGCTTAAACACCCTATTCATCAAATCCATGAACATAGCTGGTGCATTTGTTAGTCCAAATGACATAACTAAAAATTCATAATGGTCATACCGTGTTCGAAAGGCTGTCTTGGGTACATATTTTTCTCTAACTCTGACTTGATGGTAACCCGACCTCAAGTTTATCTTTGAAAAACACTTGGCGCCCTGTAACTGATTAAACAAATCGTCAATTCGAGGGAGGGGATATTTGTTCTTAATCGTTACCTTATTCAATTTTCAATAGTCAATACACATTTTCAATGTGCCATCTTTCTTTCGAACAAATAATACCGGTGCACCCCACGGGGACATACTAGGCCTGATAAAGCCCTTGTCCAGCAAGTCTTTCAATTTCTCCTTCAATTCACGCAATTCTGCTGGAGCCATTCTATACGGGGGAATAGAAATAGGCTGAGTGCCTGAATTTACATCGATGCCAAACTCTACTTTCCGTTCCGGAGGCAAACCGGGAAGATCTTCTGGAAATACATCAAGAAATTCATTGACCACTGGAACCGACTGAGGAGTTAGTGGTTCCACTTCAGTATCTTTCACTCGTACTAAGTGACATATGTACCCCTTGGCAATCATTTTCCTTGCTTTCAGATAAGAAATAAATTTTCCTCTAGGTGCCCCCACATTACCCTGCCATTCAAGACTATTTTCTTGCGAAAAATAAAAATGCACCTTCTTGGCCCGGCAATCTACCGTGGCATAACAAGAAGTCATCCAATCCATTCCCATTATCACATCAAAATCCACCATGTCTAGTTCAATGAGATCGGCCAATGTATCATGACCACACACAGTTACCACACAATTTCGATATACTCTTTTTGCAACAATATAGTCACCAACTGGTGTAGATACTTCAATTGACTTAGTTAGTAGTTCCAGTGTTCTTTCAAATTTAGCAGCAATCAATGGACTAACATATGATAATGTAGAACCCGGATCAATCAGTGCATATACAGTATACAAAAATATGGATAATGTACCTGTGACTACGTCAGGAGATGCCTCCGAATTCTGCCGGTCTACTAGAGCATAAGTGCGGTTCTGGACCCCACTAGTACTGGTTGCTCCTCTGGCACCTCTACCACGACCAACAGATTGCACACTTCGGCCTAAAGAAGGAACCGATGATGATGACGCAACGGTTGATCCCGTCGGTCGTGCTATACCACCCATGCTCCTCTGTGGACACTCTCTCATCATGTGCCCTGACATACCGCACCAAAAGCAAGCATTCGCCCCTAATCGGCATGTACCTGAATGAGTACGCCCGCAGTGCTGACACTGCTGACGAGAAAATCTCGCTGCCTGTGATCCGTGAATTCCACTACTCTGCCCAGATTGACTACCTCTAAACCCTCGGAATTGAGCTTGAGTGCCTACTGTGGAATAAGAGAATGAGGGTCTAGGCGGTCTAGGAAACATCCGAGGCCTAGATTCTCCTTGGTACACCATCGACTGTCCCATAGGTCTAGTTCTTTTAGACTGTCCTCTGTCAGATTCATGTACCCTCGTTCTCTGTCTCTGATCTTTCATTTTTTGTGCGAAGGCCTATATTCTAGCTATGTCCATATCTTTGTTCAAGGAAGCAATGGTGCAGTCCCTTACCAAATATGGCTCTAACCTGTCCACATAGTAATGGACTATGTCTGTCATTGTGGCTACTACATTCGGAGCATATCGAACCAAGGAATTAAACTGAAGACTATATTCTCTAACACTCATGTTCCCTTGACGTAGATTTAGAAACTGATCTGCACGTGCCTCTCGAATCTCATATGGGAGGTAATGATCAAGTAGGGCCATTTTAAATTCTTCCCAACCAGCCGGAAGTTCATCAATACCCCTCGATCTTTTCCAGTCTTCATACCACAATATAGCTTCACCTTTCAATCTATAGGCCGCAAGTTCAACTGTTTCAATACCAGTCACACGCATAACTTCTAGAGCCCTCTGATTTGATCCACGAAGTCCTGTGGATCTGCTTTCGGATCCGACCCAGTGAATATAGGAGGGTCTAATTTCAAAAAGTCTTGTGTCCTGCGACTCGCCATTCTAGCCGCATCATCCTCATTTGTTGTTGGACCAACTCGTCCTTGACTTTGTGCCACAACTAACTGAGTCAACATATGCACTGCATTTCTTAGATCCTGGTCAGTGGCATTCATTGGTGGTTCTGCGGGTACTTCTCTACCTATTGGCTCTTCAGGAGCTGGAAAAGTAGAAGAAGACCGCGATGCAATTTCAGTGTTAGCTCCACCTTGACTAGCTTGGTCAGGTGGTGATTTACTTGTGCCTTCTCCGGCAAGCACATCTACCTGCTTACCTTTGCCTCTGCCTCTTCTTGTCATCGGCATTTTACTATAAACAAGAAAACCATGTACAATGGTCAGATATGATTCCACTACAACATTGGCTCTATTGCACGATTTAGAAATAAAGAAAAGAAACAACTCCTAAATGTCCCGTAGCCTCCTACTTATAATGTGGTGCACAACACATCCATAAGCAATACTCTACTCAGACACGGCTTTGTAGACACCCTCAGAACAACCTGCTCTGATACCACTTTTGTCACCCCCCAAATTCCATTGAGGCGGACTGGCACCCGAAGTCGATAAGGCCCGAGAGAACAAATCTTTGCTCATGTCCATTCATATGCATGCCATAAGAAACATCACCATCACGTAAGGACATAAAATGCTAATAGCGGAAATCATGGAACATATGATACATACAAATGTGAAACTTGATCGTTAGGGTCATCAAGTCAAAATGGGCATACATCTCTTACATTAACATTCCCACATACGTCTACAAAAGCCTCTAACAGATGCACATACATAACAATCCTAAATCGGGACAAGTCCCCGCTTTATACAACATTTACAATATCAAAATCAATGTACAACTATGACTCGGAAAGCCCCGAACCAACTGGAGCTCACCAAAGTTCAGTAGATGACCCACAACTTACTGTGGAGGTCTACTAGTACCACCTGCAGCATGTAAGGTAAGTCCCCCAAAGGACGTCAGTACGAAGAATGTACTAAGTATGTAAGGCTCATATGAAACTGTATGATACATAAATACTTCAATGAACTCAAATACAAATGAATAACCAATATGAACAAGTCACCATTCTGTATGTTGGGAACCATGTGTATTGCTTTCATTACTTTCTTTGCTTCTTTACTTCTATGTTTATTCATCATCACTTGTGTCGCTATATACCCGGGCCCCGACTGATCAGTGGGTCTTAACATAACATAACGTTATGTTGGGATCGGCTTGAGCTAGGCTTATGCCTCTAGAGATACCACCCATAAATCAATACATCGGGCTCGGCTCGAGCTAGGTTCTTACCTCTAGAGCTGCCACCCATAAACCAATATATCGGGTTCGGCTCGAGCTAGTTTCTTACCTCTAGAGCTACCCCCTGTCAGGTTCGGTCCGAGCTAGGCTTATGCCTCTAGGACTACCCCCTGATCCAATAATCTCGGGATCGGCTTGAGCTAGGCTTTCGCCCCCAAAGCTACCACCCATACTCAATCATCAACCATATATGCATTACTTCAACCTTTACTTTTGAGATTGATAGATACATTGATAGTTATAACATTATTTAAACTTTGGAACATAACATTATTGGACCTTTGGAACATTAGCCAAAGAACATGAGACATGTGAATCACAATTGATCAATGAGTAGGGAACAGGTGAATAATAACAATTGGTAACCGGAAATAGGATACCTTAGAACCTTTCGGGATGGAACAAATACAATGTCAATGTGAATACTATGTGCTGCAGAAGGATACGGAAAGAGTAACCTTACATACCTTCACTTCCAAGTATGAATACACAAGCCTATATATGACCACAATAGTCCAGCTCCTTCCTTATGTTTCACTCTACAATACAAGTACATAACGGAGCTTACATTAACAACTAGTTACCGTACAAGTGTACAAGATGACAATGAGCTATATGACTGCCATATAACGTCATTTTACCCTTTATAATACAATCCACTGCATTATCATACCAATAAAACCATAACATTCCACACATTGACCAAGACATCATAAACCAATAGCATTTCACACCACGTTTACCCTTTACGCTTCCTCATTATCATTTCGTCACACCTACTCCATTAAATTACCTCATAACAACATATGAACAACAATCCATAATTAATATAATCCAACATGCCTCCATACGACCCCTTAAAGTCATTAAAAAGGCATCATAAGTTGATAATTACATCCAAAAAGGGTATAGGGGCCTTCGGGGATCAAAGAGAGACAAAAACATACAAAATGACTTTCTGGGGTGACCTGCGAAGCTACCTGCGCCTGAAGGTGGCTGAAATGCGTCCGCAGGTGACCCTTGGCAGTGTCCAGGGGCACCTGCGTTGGCATCTGGGCCCGCAGTTGCCTTCGTCTGTGGGGGCAGATGCCCAAATCGGCCAGAAAGGGTCTCTTTTGGGTCCTTTTGTGTAATAAATGGTCCAAGGCCATAAGTAAGCTTTTCTTTACATATTTTTGGTCACTTGGATGCCAACAAACACCCATGGTCTCACAACACATGAACATCACCAAAACCACACTTTTCCTTCAATACACTACCAAGTCCATGCATAATTTTGCAATAACAATTCCAAACATTATGTACAAGGATAAAACAAGTTAAGGATATAATCACGTCTCACATGTCAATATTGAATCCATCAAGTTCATTTCCTTCAAGACCACAAGTCCATTTTTAAGTTTATAAGGCCCAAACCCTTTCCGATTGCAAAAATAGACAGTTTTACACCTAGTGAACTGTCCAACACTGTGTCAACATAACCAACATGATTTATGCACCACCTTAAGCATATTATATAGTAAAACATGAGAATAAATACTTACCAAAGCTTGCAAGATGATGATCTTGGCCAAAGAGAATAGTTGTTTAGGGTTTGTGTGAGAGAGCAATATTTTAGAAAAGTCTAGAATGACATGTGTGTTGTGTTGAATAAAAATCTGATTTTTCTTGCTTTATATAGTACCTAGTGGTCATCCTTATCCTTAATCAATGCATGATTTCTTGGTCAAACACAAGAATGGATCATTTCCATTTTTGGGTCATGTCTTCTTATGATTTTGGGCCTCATTTGAGCCCAATGGCACATGATTTATTTTAAGCCCAACAAATTAATGCATAATTCACCAACTCTCTCATGTTTAAATGCTTCTATAAATAATAAGGTAGTCTCATGGGTTCGGGTATGTACGGGGTGTTACAGTTAAACTCTTTTATGCTGAATTTATATGCACGGTGTGGATTTAGAGAAACACCCATATGTTTAAAAAGAAGGAACAATATGTAGAGGCACTGGCTAGGCAAATAGCTTGTATAAGTAACTTTAGAGCCTCAGGATACGTTAGAATGTTGATTAATCAATGTTAATACTAGTTGAATGAGAAGGGGAGCATAGCTGGGTTGGATCTTGGCATAGGCAGTGATTGCTTTTTAGATTGAGCAGATTGTGTGAATCTGCTTTGCCTTATAAATATTCTACTTGGTGATTAATAAATTACTTAATTACAAAAAAAAATAGATTGATTATCTCGTTTGACATTTTAAGGTCAGCCTAATTAGATTATCAAACAATTAAAATCTAAATGCCTTAGCTTTGAATATTTTTTAAAGCGTAATAATCACTATGATATTGATGGTTTTAACTTATTTTGACAATAAAAAATAATAGAAGATATTATACATGTAAAATTGGTATATTAAATCAGATAAAGTCGTAATTTTATTTTTTTAATATTACTATTGCTTATAAAATATTTTTAATTATTTATATAATAGTCTCCTTAATTGAATAAAAGAACTAAAATCAATAAGATATTATCTAAATTCAACAATGTCTTTAAAAAAAAAAACATTACACTAATACATTATACTGTCAATTGAAAAAGGAAAATTTATTATTAATATATAATTAATTATCACACATTTTTTATTAAGAAGCTATGAAAATAAATATTAAATAAAATAAATAAATTTTATTAAATAACTTTTAAGATATTTTTTTACACTTTGCTTTAGGTCGCCTATTTTATTGACTCACTTTTAAATGTAAAGAAGTCACATTCATCCCACATCGCGGTTAACTAGCAGGCATGTGAGTACATATTCCCCTTTAGAGATTTCTGTAATTCCTCTGACTGAAAGTGGTTGAATTAAGCAATATCTGACTTAGCTTTCTGCTCCTTCAAAGCTTAATGTATATGCAAATGTTTGCCCCTCTATTTTTCCATTGTTACTTAAAAGCAAACAGTGTGGCTATGTAATGTAATTAAGATTCAATATGCGAGATAGAGTCATGAACTCATGTTAGGTTGTCAACTCTTGCTCACTTCTTCTAATTCCTTAGCGTAGGTATGCCCTTTGACTACCTAATACTACCCAAATTTGTTATTTCTATTAAGGCGTGCATAGTCTAAATTAAAATGGATAAATAAAAGTGAACGAAAAAAATAGTAAACGGATATATATATTTGATGTAGCCGTGAAACTTTGAAATTGACAAATCTTTTTTTGCACAATAATATAGCTAGCTAAACAATGATCCCGCTCATCCTATCTCTTGTAAAAGCTTGCAAGAGAATCAAAATAAATTATGCTTGGAAAATGAATGAACATTTTCATGTGTGCTTTAGGAAATGTAATAAATATAAATATATTCCAATGCCTCAACAAAGACAACACATTTAATTACGTATAACACTATATATATACGATTGGAAAACAAAACATGTATATAGAACAAAGAACCATCTAAAGTTTAGAAATAATATAAAAGAACATGAAATGATTAAAAATCAAGCAGGGGACTTAAACATACCATAATAGATTCTTCAAATTTTACTATGCAATCAATAATAAATCATATATAAACAGGTATTTAAATCATATATAAACGTAATTATGTATAATAGTTCATTGATATACATATTGAGATAGATTAAAGTTGAGTTTTTAAGTTTCTTTTATTTTTTGTGAGATAAGACCTCACCCTCTCCTACCTCGTCCCATCTGCTTCATCTTAATGTTTACATAGAAAAACAGGTATATGTCTATTGGCAGAAACTATAGAGCATATGCCATCTTGGAGCGACTTCTTTTCATATGCTTCTATACAGTGACGAAACTAAAATTTTACTAAGAGAATATAAAATATAAAAAAAATATGAAAAAAGACAAAATAAACATATACATATATATAATGTAATTTTCAAACATCCTGGAGCGGCCTCCACCGATGCCTCTATGGTCGTGGACTTTGTGGTATTAGGAGAGCCGCCAATTATATATCCAAACAGAGGTAATTGTAAGACAACAGCAAAGTTCAAGACCAATTAGCAGCAACTTTTGGATAGTAGTAATCGGAGGAAAAGTTTCATTTTACTGAATATTTTATAGCATTTGGATATAATGTGCATTTGTAGAAGAATTTAATTTGTATCAAATTAATCAATTGAATTTAGTCTATTAATAATTTGTATTGAGTTTAGTCTATATTAAATTAGTCAATGAAAATTTTCAACTTCTTCTGTTATTTACGTTTATATATGATTTGTTATTTTTTGATAGGTAATTAAAATATTATTGTTTAATATGTAATTAGTTATTTGTTATATTTAAATTTAATGTAGAAGCAAAATGGTAATCCAACTTTCAACTAAGTGGTTTCTCACTTTTAGAATAGTTATGATTATGATGATATGATATCAGTGGTGGCCACTGGATTTTTAGTCAGGGAATTTGAAATATGAAAAAGTAAACACATAAAAATTACAATATGAAAAAAGTAAAGTGAACGCCTGCTAAATTTTGACCCACCTTATCACCTTTTAACATTTCTTCCCTTTTTTTTTTCACGCACCATCAACGCTTCTTAAAAGATATTGTGTCTTTTTCTTTCTCACAGTGTCCTACTTTATTTTAAACTTATTATTTTTTCTTTCAAATTAATACTCCCCCCTCCCCCTTCAAAAATAAAAACAAGGTTCTTAAAAAGTGTAGGAATTGAATATATATATATATATATATACACACACACACAACAACAACAACAACATACCCAATGTATTTCCACAAAAGTGGGGTCTGGGAGGGTAAAGTGTACGCAGTCCATACCATTACCTCAGCTGAAGTAGAGGTTGTTTCCGATAGACCCCCGACTCAGGACAAATAACAGTGTAACAAACATAAAAACAAAATAAAATGGGATAACACACCATTAGATAATAAAAGAAATAAGACACCCACAGAGTAAATACTATAAACTATCTATCCGAATCAGCAACAGCAAAACACCATGAACAAGAAACTACAAAACTCAGGCATAACACTACAACTAGCTACAAGCACAGCTACAAACAAAGCACTCCTTCCTACTAGTAAGGATGCACTCCTACCCACTAACCCTCTACCCTAATTCACGTCCTCCACACCTTCCTATCGAGGGTCATGTCCTCCGTAAGTTGTAGCTATTTCATGTCATGTCTAATCACCTTCATTCAATATTTCTTCGGCCTACCTCTACCCTGCCTGAAACCATCCATAGCCAACCTCTCATACCTCCGTACTGGGGCATCCATGCACCTCCTTATCACATGCCCGAACCAGCTCAACCTCACTTTCAACATTTTTTCTTCCACCGAAGCCATTCCTACCTTCTCTCGAATAATCTCATTTCTAAATCTATCTCTCCTAGTAATTCCACACATCCATCTCAACATCCTCATCTCCACCACCTTCAACTATTGGATGTGGGAGTTCTTGAATGGCCAACACTCCGATTCATACAACATAGTTGGTCAGACTGCCAATCAGTAGAAATTGCCTTTAAGCTTAGTGGGCACCTTCTTATCACACAAGACTCCCAAAGCGAGCCTCTATTTCAACTACCTTGCGCCAATACGGTGCGTGATATCCTCGTCAATCTCCTCATTCCCCTGAATCATAGGCCCAAGATACTTGAAACTATCTCTCTTCTGAATGGCCTGTGAATCCAGCTCCACTACCATGTCAGCCTCATGCGTCAAATCACTGAACTTGCACTCCAAGTATTTTCATGGTCCTGCTTAACCTAAACCCTTTAGACTCTAGGATTTGTCTCCAAACCGCCAACTTATCATTAACTCCTCCCCTATCTCGTTAATTAGAACTACATCATCAGAAAATAACATACACCAAGGCACCTCGCTTTGAATATGTCACGTCAATACATCCATCACCAAGGCAAATAAAAATGGACTAAGAGTCGATCCCTGGTGCAACCCTATCAAAACAGGAAAGTGCTCTGAATATCCTTTCACCGTCCTCACATGAGTCTTTGCTCTATCGTACATTTCCTCTATCGACCTAGTGTACACCACGGGCATACCTCTAGCCTCCAAGCACCTCCACAGAACCTCCTTGGGGACTTTGCCGTACACTTTTTTAAGATCGATGAACACCATGTGTAAGTCCTTCCTCTCTCTATACTGTTCCACTAATCTTCTCAAGAGGTAAATGGCCTCGGTAGTCGAGCGACCTGGCATAAAACCCAACTGATTCGCAGAAATAGTCACGATCCTCCTCAGCCTCAGCTCTACTACCCTCTCCTAAACCTTCATACTATGACTCAATAACTTGATACCCCAATAGTTGTTGCAACTCTGAATGCCACCCTTTTTCTTATATAATGGGATCATCGTACTCCATCTCCAAACTTCAGGCATCTTCGCCGTCCTAAAAATAATGTTAAACAACTCTGTCAGCAACTCCATACTTGCCCCACCAGTGCTCTTCCAAAAATCTATTGAAATGTCGTCTGACCCAGTCGCCCTACCCCTACGCATCCTACGAATAACACCCTTGACCTCCTCAACCTTAATATGCCTACAATAACCGTAATCACGACACTTTTCTAAGTGCTCTAAGTCCCCCAGTACAAAGCCTTTGTCCCCCTCGTCGTTCAAAAATCTATGGAAATAAGACTGCCACCTCCTCCTAATGAGGGCGTCCTCCACCAATACTTTGTCATCCTTCATTATATATATATATAAAAAAAATTCAATTCTTACACTTTTTTAAGAACAATAAAAAATAAAAAGTATTGAACAACATCAACATTAATGATAAAAATATAGTTGAAAAGAACGAGTTATATAACTCAATAAAATAAAGGCATAATACATAAACAGGCCTTGTAGGACGCCACATAGGACGCATTTGTCTACTTATTAAACTTTATACAAGTTTAAGGACCTAATTGTGCACACCCAAAGTTGGAGGCATAGATGCAAGTTGAAACCAAGTTAAAGGGCACATTTATGTATTATGCCTAAAATAAACTGTAAAAGTAGACAAAATACAAAATCTTGTATATTTAAAACTAGCCAAATATTTTAAACAAAGGTGACAATAGAACATATAAAGAAAGATATGCACAGTGTGTTATTCTTTTTAGTTTGGTTGAGAAGTGTATTAATATCGAAAATAAATTCAAAATTGTATAAATCTAACTAGGGCTTTAAACAAGTACCGAGAGTATCGAAAAAGAGAGAACTGGAATATTTTTTATTTCAATTATGTAAAAAATATTCTAGACCTAGTATTTATTGAAATAACAGTAACTATTAAGTAAATAATAAATTCCCAATAAATACATACAAATGGACTAATATGCTACCTAAAGTGAGAAAAATACACACACTCTCACACACACTAGTTTTGACTTTTCAATACCTAACATGAGTATTCTATCAAAATTTAAAAGAAAAGATTAAAAATAAACCACGAAAAACGGGGTGGGGGTGCAGGGAATAAAACACACACGGTACTTTGATATTCTTTCCTTTATTTTCTTCCAGTTTGTTATATAAATCCATGATTTTCTCTCACAAATACAGATTCTCTCACTCTCTCTCTTTCTTCACTCTATATTTTCTTCCACATACTTGATCTTCCATATATATATATATATCAAGCAAAAGCAAAATCCTCTGTACATAATCAAAGACTTCATCTTCTCATTATAATTTTCTTCTATACTTCTTCCACTATTATAGAACTAGATTTTCTACATTAGTGGACATGATTTTTTTTTTTTTTAAATATAAATCTTGAAAAGTAACAGAATTTATCCTTTCTTCGGTATGAAAGATGGTAGCGTTTATTCATTCTTGATGCAACATGGAGATAGCTGAGATGAAATATTGATTCAAATAGATAAGCACATGTATAAAATGAATATACAGACTGGTATCTTCTAAAATTGAATATCACAAACCATATATACCAGTTTGTATACTCATTTCATACACTAAAACAGTTAATAACATATATAATTTGGTGAGCACCAGTTTTCGTACCAATTTTTATAGTTACTTTACACATTCCATACAAGTATGACATATAAGAAATCACTTTATAAATCGATTTCATTCAGTATATAACCTAAAGTATATCCCCTAAATTGAAAATCACAATCCATGTAGATATCACTTTGTACACATTTCATAAACTAAAACACTTAATATAAAATTTGGTGAGCACTAATTTTTATAGTCAGGATACTCATTTCATACATAAAAAAAAACATAAGAATATCGTTTTGTATACCTCAATTTCTGAACAAAACATGTTATATATCTATTTCACACAATTATTTAATTCTAAAAAATTTTAAAACGTGACTTTTTATGCTAATTTAATAACCCAAAAAAGAGAAATAATTTTGTCAAGAAAATCTAAAAATTGAGAGTCATGGAAAAGAGAGAGACAGAGAGAAACTTTAGTTGATGTATATGAAAGAGATTTACTATAATGAATATTAATCCTAAAATAATATCTTTTCAACTAATTTCCTTTTTAAAATTGAAAATAGTTGAGAAAGAGAGAATTGTGCAAGTAAATGGAAATTGTATTTATCATTTCCTAAAATTTAGCACACAAAATCTATCTTCCATGATATAAGTAAATTCCTAAAATAAAATTATTAGTACACTTTATCAAAACTCTATGACTTGCAATTAAAAATTTGATTTTATAAACATAAAAAAGTACATAACTAACATGTAATAAATAATTTAAAAAGTATATCTCGTCTAAGTTTTTCAGCTTCTGTCTACTGCAGCCCAATTGCTCATTAACAAGGGAGATAAAAAGGCCTAAGCCCAATTAAAAGAAAAAGGAGTTTAGAAAGGAAAAATCTTTTTAAAAAAGACCACAAAATCAGGGGTCAGAGGGTTTCAAACTCGCAACATTAGTAAGAAAATGAATCCCCTTAACCATTGAGCTACGCCTTTTCATTATATTGAGGAGGTTCATTAAAGACTATATTAACAAAAAATTTAAATTTAACCTTATATATACAATGTAATTTTCCAGTCGAGGATGAATTCCCTCACTCCTTTTTAGATCCGCCCCTGTATGATATATCACACCAATATCGAGCTTATTGGATTTAGTGTACGTAAAAGAAGTATCACGTGGATTAATTTCTCTCTTTTAAAAATACATTAAACATCCTGTATTGTTGAGGGATTAAATAACGAAAAAATTTCAGAATTAATTAACATTAGGGTGAAATTAGGCCTATATTTTCCCTAATTACAACTCATAGCTATATTTTAATTTGCTACCAGGTGTATCAAATGTATTTATCAGCAAAAATAAGAAATGGATACAAATACAAACAGTCCTAATAGCCCAGAATGGTTCGAAAGAATATAATCCTTGTAAACATAAAAATTTAGCATAAATCACGCGCAATCAAGATCTCAATCTTTCATTTTCAAACTGGGCTCTTAAACACCTTAAGCCTGAATACTTTAACATCACAGGCCATTTTTTAAAATACAAATCCCAAAATCGATGAAAATTGCTCAATTTTCTTAATCCGAAGTGAAACGAGTGCTGTAAACTTTAGTGGAACCTCAATTTACAGATTACAGTGATATGAATATTTTTTTCAATTATTAGTAATCTTCTTTGATATATATATTTATAGATTTCAAAATTATGAATAACCTGTAAGATACAAATACATAATTACAAAACAAATACAACATAATAAAAAGATACAAAAATCATTCAAATACATTGTTGATGATATGAAAACTATATAACTTTTGTTGATGAATACACAAGAAGCATAACCTCTAAATATACCCTGATAAAATGTATAACAATAAACAGATACAATTGAATACATTAATAAAAGCTCAGATACATTGAAATACAACATCTAACAATAAACAAATATAATTGAATACATTGATACAAAAATTTCCCTGGTACAATGTATAATAATAAACAGATACAGTTAAATATATTTCATACAAGTTCAGATACATTGAAATATAATATGTAACAATAAATAGATGCAGTTGAATACATTGATACAAAAATCGGGAACATTCAAATACAATGATACAATTCATAACAAGAGGCAGATCCATTCAAATATAGTGATACAAAAATCATAAACACTCAATTATATTGATACGTTGTATAAGAATAAACATATACACGAATCAATTCTTATTCTTCAATTATATAAACATTCAAATCCGCTTCCTTCGATTCTTCGACGACTTTTTGAAACTCTTTGTTGAGGAATACATGAATCAATATCTTTAATTTGTTGAGGGATTACACGAATTTGGAAGTGAATCTCTTTGAAATCGTGATTTGAAAATGGAATTAAGAGGATAAAATGTCGTTGATTTTGGGGTAAATGAGAGAAAAGTGAGTAGAAAGAGAAAGGATTGATATGCTTGTTGATCAGTTCCTAGAAATACGCCGTATTAATATAAGGCTAATGCGTATAAACTGAAAATTGGTTATTAAATTGAAAGTGTAGCTGCGAATTGTAACTAAATGAAACTATAATTGTGTATAGTAAATACATCACACATGTTTGTCATACTATGTAATTTCTCCTTATATAAACTAATAGGATTCATTTAATAATTAGTATTCCCTTTGTTTCAATTTATTAGTCCGTTTAGAAAAAGAGTGTTTCTTTCTTTTTTGGTAACTTTTTAAAATTTTAACTTTCCACATGACATATTTAACACCACAAGATTAATGACATTTGACACATTCTGCTATCTTTAATTTAAGACCACAAGATTCAAAAATATTCTTTACTTTCTTAAACTTCGTGTCAAGTCAAAATCAAAGAAATTAAAATGGAGGGAGTACTATTTTTAAATGGGAAAAGGGTCAAAAATGCCCTTCATCTATTGAAAATGGTACAAAAATGTCCTTCAATTACCTTTGGGCTCTATAATGCCCTTCACATCCACCTTTGGGCTCCAAAATGCCCTTTATTTAACAACCCTAATATTAATTTTTTTTTAAAAGGTTTTATTAATGATGTGTCAACTTCCCATTGGTCCCATTTAATTAATTAAAATATTAAATAACCCATTTTCTCTTTTATTCTTTTCTCTCATTATTTTCATGTTTGATTTGGTGAATAATTATTATACTTATTCTTGATTAATATATTTTTGTTAAGAATTACACATGGGTATTTTTTGTTTTGTTGCATTTTTTTTTTTGTATGATTTCAGATTTGAATTTGATTTCGGATCTTGCTGTGGAAAATATACACCAAAATGTTTGAATATTATTATCTGAGTTTTTATCTAATTTGATTGTTTCTCGATCTCATGAGGATTTAGGTTCTATGAGTCATATTCAATTTCTCTGAATGCGCTAAAAAGGGTCTCAAACTAGACTAAGGGATTGAATTTTTGGATTACATAAAGAAATTCTTGATCTCTTGAGTTTTTGGATTACATGAAGAAATTCTTGACCGCTGATAGATTGTGTGTAATTAGCTTTATGGGTTTTACATTTTAGGATGAGGAATTTAGTTTTGAGGCGTATGGAACTGGAAGTATTGTAGATATGGGAAAACAACTTCACTGAAAATATTCCAATGGGTTTAGGCAAAAACAGTAAGTTAAAGACCCTTGATATAAGTACTAATAAATTAACCGAAAATTTACCTCCAAACATGTGTAACGGCAATAATTTATAGACATTGATAACTCTCGGAAGCTACTTGTTTGGCCCAATTTCAAAATCTTTGGCTGAGTGTCAATCACTGAGTAGGATTAGAAAGGGAGAAAATTATATAAATAGGTCGATTTCAAAAGAGTTATTAAGTTTGCCGAAGCTTACACAAGTAAAACTTCAAGATAATCTAGATCGGGTCTATTAGTTTTTGGTTGGATTTTTTAATTTTTATAATTAATTAAATAGGGGCCAATGGAAAGTTGACACGTCATTAATGAAATCTTTTTTAAAAAAATTTAATAGTGGGGTTGTTAAATAAAGAGAATTTTGGAGCCCAAAGGTGGACGTGAAAGATATTTTGGAGCCCAAAGATGAATATAAAGGGCATTATAGACCCCAAAGGTGGATGAAAGATATTTTTTGTACCATTTCCAATAGATGAAGGGCATTTTTGACCCTTTCCGTTTTTAAATTAGAGTTACGGGAAGTGATTGTCTGGATCTCTCTGAAATTAAAGAATCCGAATTGGGGTATATAGTGCAGTGTGTATATTATGTTTGCAATAGATTTTAATTGTTGGTATGTCTGTAAAAAAATGTTTGATCTATATATACACAGCATAAAGGCAACTATAGACCGATACAAGAAGGCAACAGTAGAAACCTCTAGTGCGTACACTACTCAAGAGCTCAATGCGCAGGTGCTAATATACAAATATGTCATAATTAACTACTATGCTTTTTATTTAATTCCTATCAAAAAATTAAAACCAACATATATATGTGTAAAACTACAACAAACTAAATGGGATTGTTGTTAATGCATGCGGAAGACTTATTTAAAAGGACACAATAAAGTCGCCACAAAAAGTAACTATAGAATTGTTCAAAAGGAGGTCCACTAATTGGTTTAGTTGTCCGCTTTGTCTTTCCTTTTTACCTTTCATTTTGTGTGCCTTTTTTTCCTGTTTAATATGTTTACAGTTTAACCAACAAGAATCAAAGAAGCTGCGCCAACAGATACAATTGATGCAGAACACAAATAGGTGATTTTACAATTATTTCTATCTTCCAATTTTTTTTTCTCTATCCATCACAAGAAGAAATAAATACTATTGTTAAAAGTTAGTATATATCTTTACTGATAATTTTAATGTAACAACATATTATTCAAGTACAGGCATTTGGTGGGTGAAGGCTTGAGCTCTTTGAATGTGAGGGAACTGAAGCAGTTAGAGAACAGACTTGAACGAGGCATTACAAGAATTAGGTCAAAAAAGGTACTTTCTCCATCCATCTTTACTTGCCAACTATTGACTTGACACACATCTTAATAAATAATATCATAGAAATAATAAGTAATAGGAATGATTTTACTATATCACTCTTTAAATATAATAAATTTAATGTTTTGAAAAATGCGTTGGGTAATAAATAGTATTTAATAGCAAGGATAGAATGGGCACAAAATGTTAAATTATTCATTGATTTTTCAAATTATATAAGTATTGTTGGACATTTATTTTTAGTATACTGGACAAGTACAAATGGAAGAATGGAATAGTATATCATTAATATTGGCATGTAAAATTATTTGCTCCAATTTCTGTATGTCTTCTTTTCTTGTATTATTATCATTTCTACTTATTTTAGGTCTAATCATGTGTACATTAGTAAAAAACCTCTGTTTTATCTTACCAGTTTATTTGTTACCCAGGCAAATGGAAGGAAACCAAATTAATACTCAAAATTAAGATGCTTCCACTCTAAGAGTCTTCTTCTTAAAGCTTTTTTTGCAAATGGTGGTATTTGTGTCTCTTTTTACGATTATCTTGTCCCTTTTTACGATTATCTCATCTAAATTCCGAATAAATCACCTAATAGTTTTTGCCATTATCAGATTTAAACTTTTATCTCCCATGATATATATTCAGCCGCTTCATCATCAACCATTTCGTGACACCCTTATTGTTTCTTATTTTGAATTTTATCTAATGTTTGCTAGTAATTAGTGGACCAGATTTGAAGAATAGAAAACACAAATGATCTCCCTACTATATAACTTTTAGTGACATCCAAATTACTTGTTTCTCTTGGCCTGCAGCATGAAGCGATTCTAGCTGAGACTGAGAATTTGCAGAAGAGGGTACTATTTTCTTAATTATGACTTTTTTTCTGGATTCTTAATGCATCTGATTATGCATGCAGAAGGGGGTTTCTTTTCTACTGATTTGTATTCTTGAACTTGCTCAATTCATATAGGAAATTCAACTGGAACAGGAAAATGCATTCCTTGGATCAAAGGTACTTACTTTCTCCGCTTTTAATTTGGTACACGTTTATATACATATATATATTGCTTCAAAAGGGTTATTTTATACACTACTTACGCATAGGGACATTTCCAGCAAAATTTGTCCCTCTATATTCCACACATTAGTTTAAGTTACATTGTTTCTTTCCCTGTTCAAAGATAAATTAACAAACATACTACATATTAGTATTTTCTTATAAACTAAAGAAGTTATTATTAGCCATCGATTTCAAAGGCATTCTACGTTTAGAAGAAAGGTATTAAAGTGTTTTTCTTCCCTTTTACTGAAGGAACTAGTCTTTCACTAATTTCCCTGCCCAAATCTTTCCATCATTAGAACTAAAAAAATTGAGTGAACTCTTAGTTTCTTTCTGCTATTCTAGTTTAATAATATTGTTGTGACTTGTTTAGCATTGGATCATCCTCTTCTCTTTCGAGTTACAATTAAAGGTATTAACAATCCAAATAAAATTTCTAGAAATTTATTAGATTTTTCATTTTCACATGTTTGCCATTGAAAATTCAAAATCAGGGGTGAATTTGAACTATTAATCAGACCTTCGGATCCTTATAAAAAAAATTTAGTACTTCAAGTATCTAGATAAGTTGCAGTCCAATGCTACCATAGTTTAAGGGTAAATATTTAAATTTCTAAGCCTCCTTGCATGTTTTGGCTTCAACTCCCCCCCCTCTTTTTTTTAGTTTGAATGATCATATCTATGTGCACTTGAGGTCTTGTTTTGGAAAATTCTCCTATTTTTTCTTGCCAAATTAAGTATACACTTCCAGTTAGAACCAACCTGAACATCTCAGCGTGCATCTGCCTTCTTCCAATGAGCATTAGCCATTATCCATAATAGTTGATCTTGCCACTTCTTTGATAGTTTTGCAATATCCAGAGCTTTCCCCAGACTGTTGCTTGCAGAGCATACACATTGAAAAAAGAAAAAAACTATCAACAGTTTCCTCAGTTATTCCACAAAGTTATTGATTACCAGTCTCTTCCATCGGGTGTTTTGATATTCTCCCCTCATTTTTGTAGTATATATTCCCTTTATAGAGAATTCGTCTATAAACTCTAATTGGAAAATGTCAAATTTAACTTTCTCAACAAACTTTTTAGCCTTGAAGATCTTCTGAAGCATCCTGGATGCCTGCTCGATATGATAGGTTGTCTTTTTACATAGTAAATATGAATACATTTGAACTGTAGTTTATTGAACTCTAGTTTATCTTTCTTCCTATATAAATTCTATAATAGGTTGCACACTATAGTCTTGTTCCATGCATGGATGCAGAGCATATTCAAGTCTCCAGTTATTTTAGGCAAGATAGGCATTCTCAGACCACCATTGATTTCTTTGTTGTTGTATTACCACCAGTATGTAGAAAAGTTCTACAAATGGTTTCAATTCTTTGATCACCATTTTTGGCAGAATAAACATCTGTGCCCAAAATATCTATATGAAAAAAATAACAGATTTTATGAGTTGCAATCTTACTTAATATGACAGAAGCTTTGATGTCCATTGAGTAACCCTTCCCGCCATCTTATTTGTTAAGGTCTGACACTATACGGCTGAGAGCCTTTTGCATTGAGAGGAATACTAAGATACCTGAAAGAGCTCTTCTCTATTTTCGCAACCAAGTTAGGTGCAGCAGAGAAACTAAGAAATCAACTAAATAGGTTTATCACTAATACAACATCCCCTACATAATAATAGGAGTTCATCAGCAAATCTAAGTGGGATGAAATTTTTTCACACACACTTGGGATGAAAATTAAAATCTAAATCCTTCTTCAAGGTTTGAAGTAGTGTGTTGAAACATTTAATGACAATCACAAATTAAATAAGAAAGGTGATAAAGGATCTCCTTATCTGACTGCATAAGACCTCATAAATAAATAAGTAAAGTTTAGACTGGTTAACAGTTGCTCCAAGAACACTCGTGCATTCCACTGAATCATATGTCTTTATCTTCAACATACACCTAGGAGAAATCGTTTTCCTTCCATAACCTTTCACCAGTTCATGACTCAAGATAATGTTATCATTGATTACTCTGCTCAGCATAAATGTTGATGGAGTGTTTTCCACAATCTGATCCATTACTCTGCGTAGTCTTTTAGTAAGATTTTCTGATATAATCTTGCACAGGATAGTAAAACAAGATATGGCTCTGGTTGATGTATGATTCTTGACTTTTGAGATCAAAGTCACACCCGTACAGTTCACAGTTTTAGGAATGGTCATGTATCAAAAATAATTCAAAACACCTGCAGAAATCTAATCCCACCACTGACCATATATATTTTTTTCCAAAAAGTAAGCCATCATAGCCAGGGGCCTTCATATCATCTATAACCTTATAAATCCTCTTTGGTGACTGGACTGAGCAGTTATAGTTGCAATCTCCTATCTAATATGAGTCCTCCTTTCATCACCCTTGGCTGAATAGCAGGTAAAGATGGTGCAATAGTCCCCAATAGCACTTTATAGATTGTTCTTTCATCTTCATTAATCCCTATATAAGATTCCCCATGATCTGTTGCAAGAATACAGAGTGCCATTCTGCTCTTCATATTAGTACTACTATTTGACCTAATTTGGCCTTAGAAAGACTAAGGCATATCAGAGTACTCAGATTGAATTCATTTGGTACTATTAATTTTACAGATAGCAGAAAATGAGAGGCTGCAGGAACTAAGCATGATGCCAGCTGGTGAGCAAGCTGGGCAAGAGTATAATGCATTTCAGCAATATTTAGCAAGAAATATGCTCCAACTCAACATGATGGAAGTTGCAGTGCCTTCGTATCATCGTATGACTCAATGTCTGCTGACAAGAAGTCTGAACTCCACCTTCACTGAACCAACCATCTTTCCCCTTCCAAGTATGTCTTGATATCAAACACACAATGCATCTTTATTCTTATGTTTGAATGAAAAAAATGCTGAAGTTGAAGAGTTTATTATTCGATACGTAAAAGTGAAACCACACTTCTCACTATAATCATTCTGGTTTCAATTCATGCAGATAAATCCATTTATGCTGTGGAGGAAGGAATGTGCTCTTTTGAAAAATATAAATAATCTTTGTGCTCTTGCTTTAGTACCTTATTTTGATGTTTTTGAATTGTTTGCTGTTAGTATTATTTGTAATCTCTGGACGTGTCAGCTTTTTTCCAATAGACTGCATCTTTCTTAAAATAAAATTTGGGGCCTAGTTTTGCAATTAGATGGAAATGGGGGAGGCAATGATCGGGTTGGGTTGAATTTGGGTTGGTTGAAAACGGATCAAGTAAAACGGGTTATAACTCAACCTGCCTATATTTTATGCGGGTACCCAACAATAAATTGGGTAATTAATGGACGGATTAAATATGGACCCATACCGTTTATCCATTTTCAACCCGTTTTAAACCATTTTACTACAGTTGAAAATGAGTTGATCCACATTTACTCATATTTGAATGTGCTCTAATATGAGCGTATTACACAAAACGTCAAACTAGCATAATTTAGTCACTAAATTTTAGTGTAAGTACGTGGGTTCTCAAATATTTTCCGTTGAATGTTGGAGTTGGAGAAATGATTTTTACTATTTTCAATTTAGTTTGCGTTACTTGTTGACACTAGAATTTTTGCCTCTGATCCTGCGTTCATGCACTTCCATCTCTTATTTGGCTCTTACCATAATATTGTACTCACTTTTCGAAGTTTGAAATTATTTTGATTTTATTGCTTATGATAAAAAGTTCATCAACTTTGGCATTGTCTCCGTAATTTCAACAGCAGCTCTAAATCATATCGACAGCAAAAACATGTCCAATCCGATAAACTAAAGTATTAGGACTTGATCAAGGAATAAAGTAACAAGACCTAACTTCTTGACTTTAGAGGATCCTTACCCATCTCGATCTTATTTGCAGTTTTAAGGAAGCTTTTGACTATTACTGTGAAAGCAGATCTTAAGCAACAAAATAGCACAACATATAAAGAGTTCTAGGGGTGTTCATGGTTCGGTTTTGGTTGATTTTGGGGTAAAACCAAAATCAAACCAATTTAGTCGATTTTTTAATTATTAAAACCAAACCAAACCAAATATAATTCATATCCATCGGTTTGGTTGTTGTCGGTTTGATTCGATTTTTTCGGTTTATGACTAGCCTTAATTGGCTCCACTACTGCCTGAACCTTCCCTCAGCAACATCTAACACAGAACCTTTTACATGTTAAATTAACAATCAAATTGATAAAGCTACTGCCTGAACCTTCCCTGTTCCCTCAGCAATATTTAACACAGAGCAACATTGGTGTTTCCCAGTAAATGATAAAGCTAATAACTAAAATGCAGAACTGGGAACTTGTACCAGCACTGGTGAAAACAGAGGGATTAAGAAGAAAAAGATCAATAATTATAAAATGCAAGTGTTTAAGTGAAGTTTATGATTAAAATGTAACAAAATATTTATACTTCATTTATAAATAATTACATAAAATTTGTATATATAATTTGACGATTTGGCTTGGTTATTTTTTCGATTTTTTTTAAAGAAACCAAAACCAAACCAAACCAAATGTCGATTTTTTAAATCGATTTGGTTCGGTTTGAGGTTCGATTTGGTTATTAACCAAACCATGACCAGTCCTAACTGGACCATTTGGTTGGCATTAGAAGCCTCCTAGGAAAATAACAGCAACTTATCATCTAGCTACACCAAGTTGGTTAGAACAATAGATAATGCAATAAGAGAAGGAAGAAACCCCCCATAAATACATCCCAGTAATTACACCACAGAGCTGCATCAATAAGATTTTGAATTAAAAGTGACAAACAAGTTTGTCAATTAAGTGGGGGTCCTTCAAGTTTTTAAAATTAGGTAAAAGTGACAATTTTTTTTCAACTTTTTAATGCAGTTGTCGAACAACTGTCTGTAACTGTTTGAGCGACTTTATCCTTATTAAATTAATAATATTATGGGACCCACTTGTCCCTTTAATTGAAAACTTGAAAGAGACTTTGAGCTCATTTTTCTCAAGAGAATCAGAACCTAAAAAAGGGAGAAAATAAAAGCTGATATCACCATCCATCCAAGTAGAGTCCACTTGCTGCTAGTGGATACAAATTGTTGCCATCTTGGTTTCACTGATCATTCAGCTTGTTCTGATTGCTGGTCATGACCATCAGCAATTGAATATTTAACATTATCAAGATGTTATATCGCAATATATTATTCAAACATATCATTCTCTTCACAATAGAAGAGGGTGGAAAAGAGTTGAAGTAAAGAGTAAATTCACTTTAGTGGCAGATTCTTCCCAAAAGTATATACATATCGATAACTGTCACAGAATATTACACATGCCACGATCTGAACGACCTCGGAGCTCCTCAGTCTCCTTTTGAGCTCTCTCCAGATATTCTCTCAACTTGCGAATCTCATCATTTGATTTCTCCTGCGCTTCTTTTGCACTTAGTTCAGCCTTCAACCGAGCAGCCTGCTCTTTCGCCAACTGCTCTTCAAGCCTGTGTGTGGTCTCCTTCAGCTTTGACTCAACCTGTCAAAGATGTAAAATAGATAAATAGAAAGCCCAAACGCAGTATCTAGCTATAACATCACAGACCAAATTCATAGACTACACCGTACTTCCTTGGCACCAAAATACTGCATATAATTCAACAGAGTTGTCTTTGCATTTGATTTTTCAAAAACACTTTACCATCATTATCATTCCATAGCTGTGTTATTTCTATATATATAATTTTGTTCTTCCGAAATTGAATTAATTCATTTACAAAATAAAAACAAAATTTGCAATTTGACCCTTCTTGAGTGAATCAAATCATCTACTTTTGGCGGCAGGGTACTACTAACACTGCTCGGTATAGATGTTCCAAACATGCCAAAGGAAGTCCAGAAACATGAAATCTAGAAAGCTAAGGAAGATCAGTCGGGCTTATTTCTATGGGGCCTTTGGACAAGTCTAATATCTACCATATGATTTCCCGGTGAATAGCCTCTCTACTTCATTTGAGGTAGTGGTATGGACTGCGTACACTTTACCCCCCCCCCAAACCCCACCTGGTGGGAATACACTGGGTATGATGATGATGATTTCCCGGTGAAAAGCAATGCCAGTTAAAAAACTTACTCGACAAAACTTGGTATAACTAAGGAATGTTATTATTCTAAACAAATTAGTGGAAGACAGCCACTAACTCAATCCCTTGATAGTACTAAAAAATGTATTGCATAATTAGCAGAGGCATCATTTGGCAATATGATATACAAGTTGATAAATAACTGATGAACTTATTTCTGAAGTAGCAAAAGAAATTCAATAAAGATCAAACATACCACTTCAGTTATTCGCCTCAGTTGTTCTTCATACGACTTCTGCATTTGTTCCCTCAACTCTAGTATCTCTTGCTTAGAATATCCCACCAAGGAATTAACCTCGGTTGCCTGGTTATGAAGTTTGATGGCTCCTTTCTATAATTGAAACATTACAAATTAACAAGTAAGCCCAATTGCTGGATAAGTATAGAGGAAAATTGAATTGTTGAAAATACATACCTTTAGTTCCTTGAACAAGTCATCTGTATATGGTTTTCGACCATTGTTCTCTACAACAACATTTACCAGGAAAAGCAGTTGTTTCAATTGATCGGCTTTCTTCAAAGGATCTTTAGTCTTGTTATCAAAAAGCACTCGCCTATTTCCACACATCATGAGGGTATTCTAGATCATCAGAGAAAATACTTTAAGTTGAAATATCTCATACTTGCACAAGATTGAAGAAGGAAAACAATAACCTATAAAGCCAACTGAAGATTGATGATTGAATTTTAACTACAAATGTAGCTCTATTAGTAGAAAATTCTTTTTCCTCGCTTTTTTTTTAAAAAAAAAAAATTAAAAAAAAAACAATTGTGTTGATCTCACAAGTTCAAGATATATTGTAATTTTTCTCCCCATTTTCTTGTCCTTTCCCTTCAACACCTGCCTACAACATAAAACTAATAACTTGTGCTGATTTTGCTAGATTTCAAACTTATCTTCTTAATTCCAAAACTTTGATAAGAGAATAGAATATCTGATCAAGGCAATCAAAGTACCTAGCTCTATTAGTAGAAGAACTTGTTTCCTCTCTTTTTCCTTCGTTCTTTTTTTTTTTGGTTATAAAGTCATATAACTAGTGTCATGGATTCTGGATTGGTTATAGTATGTTACTATCAATTCAGGCTTCTCCCCACTCCGACCCCACAGAAGAAAAACACTTATTTTGCATTTTTTCCTTACATACTAGATTCATTGCACAAGCTACTGACTAGTTTTTTATGTTATTGTCTAGCAACCCAAAGCACATTTTTCCCTCCAGAGTTTTATCTATCATGGCGCAGAAATCTCCAAAAAAATTGAAGGAAAAGAAAGATGAAACTTTTTTAACAGAAGATTTTCTAAATACAATCACATTTACCAATAAAATCAATTAGTTTACAGACAGTTAGGTTCTAAGTATGAGATTATCTTTAAGCACAGTATACCTTTAAAGGTTCGGGGCAGTCACGGCCTAAGTAATCATCCAAAGTTTCATCATTGTCTTCAAGATCATCCCCACCAGTGAACACCAAAATCATATAATCACTGATTTTGCCCCCAAAGAACTCCCTCAGACTCTGGACTGCTGCTTGTTCTTCTCTTGAAAAACGAGTTCGCACAGATAAAACTACAAGAACAGCATGAATCCCATCCTTGGCCATGTTGATGCATTTAACAATTTCGTTTCCAACGAATTCAGGTTCAGCAGAAAAATCAAACAATCCTGCAATTCCTGATAAAGTCAGCTATTTCCGATTTTATGTAGTCAAAGAAAGATCAAAATCCAATAAAGAGCAAATTCATGTTTTTTTACATATGGGGAAATTTACAGTGTTGAGGCACCATTGTTCCATATGTTAACACGTTATTTTGCAACTCTGATGCAGCATGCTTTATCAGTCTCTTTAGATAACTCAGGAACAATTAATAGCATATGAGGAATGAAGGAAAACACAGTAAATTGTCCTCCTAATAATTTATCAAGGACACTCCTACCAATTAGTTTACATACTTAACAAAACAAGATATATACTCACAGTTCGGGGATTACACAAAGATAACTTCTAAGTGCTTAGAAAGGTCTTTCATGTTGCCTTTTTATGTATGCCAAAATTTAGGTTGATTTGTTTTAGCATTATAATTCTTAAGAA
This sequence comes from Capsicum rhomboideum, assembly GCA_031232105.1. Classification (NCBI taxonomy): domain Eukaryota; kingdom Viridiplantae; phylum Streptophyta; class Magnoliopsida; order Solanales; family Solanaceae; genus Capsicum; species Capsicum rhomboideum. Next base: position 46,819,910 of record CP124708.1, on the reverse strand, counting down.
AAAGCATATCTGTGTATACCAAAAGTATACTATATGTCAGTCAAAAACAATACAAATACAGATACTAACATTTTGTAAATATATCTGCATAAAATTCCACTTTTAATTAGTGACAAAATAATTCTTCCAATAGTCATTAGTTATAGGCATTAGACAGAGTAGTGTCTGACTTATTTAAACTCTAATCAATTATTAGATACTATACTTGTAATACTAATTTGACTAATGTAACTTATTGCAGTAAAGAAGGAAAAGAAAGGCAATGCATCATATACCAGGTGTATCAATCACATCAAGTATTTGGTCATCTTCTAGTACAGTCCTCTGTAGCTCACAAGTACTTGTAACACCAGCTGAGCTGGACATTGACTTGAATGCCTTTCTTCCAAGAATGCTATTTCCTGTGGCGCTTTTACCGTTACCTGTACGCCCAACCAGAACCAGTGTCCGAGCTCCATTCGTAGTGAATTCCCAATCATCACTTATTGCACTTCCACCCATCTTATCTTATTGAACAAAGAACATTAAATGAAGAAGCAGTTGGGGTAATTGTGAAACAGTAGGGTCAAAAGATGCTGCTGTTCAACTATATTGATATAAGCATTATCAACAAAACAAACTTTCTCAAAGTAAATCTAAAAGCCGGATAAGAGGTTTACATAATGGATGTGAAAGTAAGTAAACCGTTAAATAGCAGGCTGCTGTCACAAGCTAGTCTGTTTTTTCAATGGAGGTGAAACAAATTCTCATAATAGCTTAGGAATTGTTAATGGACAAAAAGAGGTAAGGAAACAGAAGAATGAGAAAACAACAGTTTAAGGGACTATTCAGGTTTTCATGCAAAGTCATAAGATCCCTCGTTATTATTTTTTTTTTGAGAAGGTAAGATCCCTAATTATTTGTTTAGGTTTTTTTGGTGTTTGTGTAAGCTCGAGAATCGAGATTATCAGATCTTGAAAGAGCTTGAGGCATGTACGGCCAATGCCACAAGCCAACTAACTGCATGAAATTGAACTCAAAAACAAAGTAAAGAGAAGAAAGTCTTAAGAATTCAACCTGACACCCTACAATTAAGCCGAATCAATCTACTAATGACCGCAAAAACATAATCCACTTGATTGAAAACCTTTTAACTATTAATATCTCATCAGATATCGCACAATGAAGATAGAATCAGTAAAGAGTCACCGAAATCTTTAATGAATACTTTTCTGTTTAGACAAAGATAAAAAGACTACATGCATATGACTAAGAATGGTTCAACAAATCATCTTTACTGGTGAGAATAGCTTGATTAATAACTGAAAGAGGGTAAGGTTTGAACGCAAATCCTCTGGAATCCCAAGAGCTCATAATCAACATGAGGTTGAACACTAGAGCATAAGACAAGCCTAGCACCCAATGGTGTGGCCTAGTGGTCAATGAAATGAATGAAAACCTTGGGGACATGTTTTGGTGGGAGGTAGGGTGCTGCAAGTTGGCCCAAACACCACCATTATAAAAATAAAATATATCAGTTACTGGAAACTCCAACTATCAGCAATATACAACTATGCCACATGACCAATTTCCACTCCCTCTCTATCCACCCAACCCCCAAATAACTACTATAGCATTACTAATAGAATGTCATCATTCTCTCGATATAGTCCACTTGAATTGGTTGAAAAAAACACTAACCAATAAAAAAAATGGTACTAATAAACAACAATAACAACAACAACACCCCAACCTCTCACTCACACACACACACAAATAATACCTATATATTCAGCTTTGTCTAACAAAGCACATAAAGGGGCTGATATATAGCAATTCGAACTGGACCATGCTCATTCTTATGTACTGGTGTTTTTGCAGTAGAATTGAGAAATACTACCCGAATCAGTTATAGTATCTTTCCACATCCCATACCTATGATCAAACTTTGTATACTTCAAAACACGAAACAAGTTTAAATTAAAAAAAGAAGCCTATATTATCAGTTGAATAGACCAAATTCGATCAAACATGTTGGTTCAATTTCATGACTTGCACCCAAATATGATGCCTAAACATTATCAACCACATCTCCAAACCTTGCAGCAAAATCCTGTTTTCCCTTTCCATTAGATCATTAAACAATTTTAAACAGAACATCATAGAGAAAAACAAAATCCCACTGGAAAAAGAAAATCTTTCTCATGGATTTGAAACAGAAACAAACACAAAAACAAAATGCTTACCTTGACAGTTGCTTGATCGCGCGCGCGAGAGAGAGAGGAGCAAAAGAAGCTGCTGTCCAGAATACAAAGAGAATACCTAATTTATGTATTAAAGCAAAGAGACAAATTCTAGGATAACTCTATACCTTTATCCACAAGTAATTACCATCAAGTGTGTCAATAGAAAATATATTAACAATAGAAGTACATCATAAATAGGAGTGTACCCTTTTCTTTTCTTTCTTTTTTTTTTTTTGGTAAAAAATATTTTGCTTCTTTTTAATTTATCTTATTCGAATCACTTATGTAGAAGATAAAATGTCACATGTGGAATAGAAAAGTAAATAGTAGATGGTAAATAATTATATTTATTATTCCTCAAAAACTTCAAATAATGAAGGAATTTGATAAATAGAAGAAAAGTTTAAAACTTAAAAGAATTAGAATTGCTCTTACTCGATACTTTCAATTTTATTAAGGAAAATTAAAATTCAAAAACTAAAAAGGATAAATAACTTTTCTACTTATATTATGATGAGTTTAAATAGGGAAATTACATAAGTTGTCTCCTAAAGATCCAGAAAAATTACTTGCATATTTTAACTTTACTAGTTTAACCCCACGTGCATTGCACGAGTGTGTCATGTCAATATAAAATATTACATGAAAAAAGTGAAGTATATAATGTGTAAGTGTACTAATAAAAACATTAGTATTATTTTAAATATTTTGAACCACTTGTATGACTCAAAAGAAACTTGTCATTAATGTGTTTAATGTATATACGATACACGATATATTATATAGCAACTCAGGACTTTTTAATTAAGAGTGACAAAAAGGTTTGAAAATTAAAAAAAGGTGACACAAGTTTTAGTTATTGAGTAGAGGTGACAATTTTGTCATTAGTGTTAATGACACTAAGCAACTATCGAAGTTATTGTAGCAACTTCGAAAGTTGCTGCAGCAACTTCCTAATCACTAATTAAAAAAAATTTGACTTGGGTTGGTCAAACTTGTCACCAATTTTAATTTCAAAACTTATTTGTCACCCTACACTCAATTTTCTCAACTGACTAAGGCAAACAACAACTCCTTGATATTATGCTAAAGAATTAAGCATGAATATATTCTTTGGGAGTGATAAATAAGATATATATATGTTAAATAGTTTAAACTTTTTAACACACATTATATATGCTATATATCTAGGAGAATACTATTTATCTTATTTTTTAACGTAAGTTTTCATTTATATTGACCAGTAGAAATGCATATAATTGCTATTACAAAGAAGAGCTTGAAAATTCAACAAGCATATAACTAATGACCACTATTTTTTTAGAAGATCATGAAATTGTTATCACAAAGAATATTCAAAAGCTTGAAAATTTAACAAAATAATAACCAATAATTACTAACTTTTTGAAGTGCATGCCTTTGTCATCACAATGAAGATCCAAAAGTTGAAAATTTGACAAATGAAGAGTTTGAGACATATGAACTCAAAATTATTACCCCCCCCCCCCCCCCCCCAAGAATTTAAAACACTACATGACTAATCTAGGATTCACAGAACCCCAACAAATCTAGTCTCATTACCTCAAAGCACGTCCTCCTTTGACTATTACACAAACACTTAGTAACAATTACAAATAATACCAATGATCCATAGTCTAATTCGTGATTGAGATAGATATAATTAACGATCTCCAATGGATAATTCACGTGATGGGAGAAAGTTAAATTACCTACTATTTAGGATACAAAAATGTACATATTGACATTACATGTTAATACCTCAATTAGGCATAACAGTTCCTCTCTCAAGTTTTTTCTTGATCTCCAAAGTGCCTCTCTCAATCATTTTGATGAAGTGCTAGCTACGATCATTAATAGAGTCAATGTCTTTCTCTTGGTGGAATTTTGTCCTCCAACTAAGTGATTGGCGCTTCTCGCCCCTGACCTTGAGCTTCTTCAACATCCTCTCTATCTTGTCCTCTTATAATATTGGTGCTAATGAATTTCCCTTAAGGCGACAGTAACACAATACAATAGTACATATTCTCTAATATATGTTCTAGGACTCTTCAGTCTCCAACTACACGGATTCAGAATTTTGATCTATGGATTCAATCTTTAAAATTCATAACATTAAATTTTTTAAGTTTTAAAGTTATGAATTCCTATATACTACTTTACAATTTTAATGAATTTTTACATATAAATTTATACTCCACATAAAACACAAATGTATCACCACTATAATTAGTTACCCATGAAAGAGAAGGATTTCAAATTAGAGTAAGGGCACGGTAAGATATTTTTTTCGTGCTTTTGATCTGCTTACTTTGAATAAAGAGAAAAAAAAAGAATAAATAGGTGGAAAGGCTTTATACGAAACAACAGAGCGAGAGCGAGAGAGAATCTTCGCTTACCTGTTTAACCGTACCCTCCTATCGTATATATCTATATAGTCTTTCCTTCAGTTATATCCAGTTTCAGTTCTACTTGCAAGAAGAGAAAGGGAAGGAAGAGAAAAAGAAATTTGAAGTAAGCATGTATGGAGAAAATAATACAACAACAAAATGGCAAGGTATGAAACAAATAAACAATCGATAAATACTATGCAAATATAGTCGAGTAGAGAGTGCAAGGGAACATTGGAAAGCCTACTATAAGATAACACTACTATCTTGTGAGAGTAGAGCAAAAGTAATTACTTTGAACCAATAGATTATTGCACACACACAAAAAAAAAAAGCGTTGATGATAGTAGTTTGCGAAAAATACTCAAATGCCATTACTTTGGTTTTAATCAAATTATTTTGATTAACTTGATTCAGCCGTAGTATGGCATTAACTTCATTCATATAATCAGTCCTTATGTGAACTTAGATATTTACATGGTTTAATACACAACCCACTGAAGTACACCTTGCAACTTTAGGCAGATAAATTGCCCAATTAATAATTAGAAACTATGAAGCAACGTAACAAATATATAATTCCCAACAATAAATTCATAGATAGCCAAAAATATATATGAAGAAAATAAACATGGTTTAAACATATACCCAGATAGTATATAATAAAAGTTTCAATATTATTATTGAGAAACAAAAATTAAAACAACATATACCTTCACCCAAAATTCTGATCTAGTTTAAACTACTTCAACTAACTTCTTTTTTTCAATTCATAATTTGTTCAAACACATACTAAAAGTTCAAGTGATACTATAGTTCTGTTGCCGACTACTGATTTTTGATCTTGAAAATCTAATTAGATCCAGTTTTGTAAGGATTACCTCAAATTAATAAGTACTCCCTCCGTTTCATGGCTCACATAGTAAAATTATCGTTTTATTTATTGCTTTTTAAAGGATGTGTCAAGTTAAACATTGACAAGTAAAGATGGACAGATGGAGTATCTCTCACCATTATAAGTATTGAGTAATTTTATTTATTAAATCTCCAAGTAGAAAAGAAGAAAAAGAAGAATAAGAAGAATATTTACCTTAAAGTCTTGAGTAATGATATTATTAAAGGTGTACGGAGAAGTAAATTGTCAAAGTTGAGAATTGGTGAAGAAGAAGTCAAGGCTCCAATGCGGACACATATTTTTAGCCTAAACCATACTGCCAACACTGTGCAGCCATAAGAATAGAATAAGGACACAGATAAATACAAAAACATTAACGGCGACATCACAAAAGGAGGATCCTTGTTCGTACTTCCCATTTGCAAACAAAATATATACAATATATCTGCATGAAATACATCAGAAAATATAGTTGGTCAGGTTGGCGCACGTATTCTAAAGTGAGCCACCATAAAAGTTTTTCTTATATGTTGAAAGTTTATGTAAGGGCATACTCAAGCGTCAAAACATAAAACTATAACAAATAAACAAAAGGGGCTGAATCAGTAAACATTACATTGGAGAAAGAAATTAAAGATTACAATCCTCCAACCTTCAAGTTTCTTGAATTCATGCAATATTTTTGTTCCCTGAACATCATGTAGAAGAGGATTGATAAGAGGAATTTTAATATTCCAGGAATTTAAACAAGCGAAATCTCTCTTCCAATTCTTCAAACAAACAGGAATAAGTCGTGTAGTTTCTAGTAAAGTTTGATGATCCCTTTTTCTTTGGACCAAACCTATTTTAGTTGGAAAAGGTTTGCCTATTTTTATTTTTTTTTTATATTTAATATCATAAAAATAATAGGAAAAAAGGTGAAAAGACAATTTTGTCTAAAGTGGAGTTTTTTAATGAAGGGCAAAAAATTCAAATCACATTTCTAAGGGTCTTCATACTTTAATATATTATAGATTATAGATATAGATTAGTATCTATGAACGTGTTTTGCACGTTATCTCCTATCAACGTCAATCATCGCAAAAAATATTAGATAATTATTAATAACTATATGAATTTATTTTTTTGAGGTGCAAAAATGTACTTCCGACCCTGACATTAGATCCCTACCTCGACTCGGGTCCCCACTCCCGACCCTGACTCGACACATAACCTGAAATCTTGATTCTTGACCCGCCATGGGATCCGAATCTGTACCCCAACTCATGACTCGACTTTTGACCCAACTCCCGACCCTGACTTGCCACATGACCTGATATTCTGATTCTTGACCCGATATGGGACCCGAATCTGAACCCCGACTTATGACCGACTCTTGACCCAACTCCAAATCCTAAAAACCGACTCCTGACTCCCGAATCTCCACCCCGAACCAAACTCGAGGCCCTAGACCCGGGATCCAACCTCGACATGAAACCGACTCTGGACTCGACCTCGATCCCTAAACTCTACACCTGACCGGAGATCCCGCCTTGGGACTCGACTTTCAACCTCGACTCGAGATCCAATTCCTGATTCTGATCCCATTAGTTTTCTTAAATTTGAGAAAAATAAGTATATTTGAAAAGTATTTTTCAAACACATTTAAGTCAACCAAACATGAAAATCGAAAAATATTTTCAGAAAAATAATTTCCTTCTTACCAAACATACCCTTAATGGTGAATGAAATTTGGAGTTAAACTTTATCATATTGAAGCAGCCTTCTTAAACATGCCATTGTAATTTAGGATTTTAATTGTTTAATTTAAAATAATTTTTCATATTATCGTTTTTATTGTATCATCAATGTCGCAAAAAAAGCTTTTATATATGAGTACATTCTTCATTATAGCTTTTCTATGATATAAACACTACTGTAGTCCTCGTTCCTCAACAAATAATAATAGTTGGTTTTTTTTAAATTAAAACACAAATAACAATAGTTACCACGAGCATATATGTAACTTGTTCAAAGCAAAGTAATCCTTCATGTATAAACGTATGAGTCAATTTAAGGTGTTTTTTTCCCTTTTAGAATTAGAATTGGTACAACATTATATTTCCATTGTAAAACGGCTAAAAATTTGAAGCTAACCAAGATTAGAAGTTCGCGAAAACACATAAAGAAAGAATTCAGTTTAGTCCTAATATAAAATTACGTTTATACCCACTACTAAGTTTTCAGATGGAGGAAATTTTAAATTAAAAGGACAAATAAGTCAATCAACTTTTAGTGGTTTGGTCAACCAACATTTATATTCATTGTTTTATAATAATATATGAGATATGAGATATGAGATATGATGATATGATATGATAGGCGATCTGGCCCATATTTTTCATACCCCCCAAAAAAAAGAAGAAAAGAAAATAACATAGTTGTCCACAAGGAGCCAAACTCGTTACACACTTATACCCTTTTACTTTGATGCCCCTAAATTAATTACACATAATTAGGACTGGGCATAATGTAACACCTCGTACCTTCCCAACCCTACTTGACGACGTTGAACAATGTTTACTTAGGTGTCGAGAGCCATAGGTATGTATTTTGTAGTGTCATTGATGAAACATTTGACATTGGGTCTAGTACATGTGATTAGACCTTTGTATGAGGTGTTTGTGACTTCGTGGAGCAATTGTGGGGTGAAAAATGAGGCTTGGAGGACTTCCAAGCAATGGATATTAAGGTTAGGAGGTAAACAAAAGACTTGAACTTGAAGGATTTAACCAAATCCGTAAAGAAAAGGAAAAAAAAATCACATTTTGGGTGTGGGGCGCTCCCAGGGGCGTGCCAGGCCGCTTCTGGCCAACTTTTTTTTTGGCACAGGCAGCCCTGGGGCGCGCCAGGCCGCCTATGCAAGAAATTTTTCTGGCATAGGCAGCATTTGGGAGCGCCAAGCGGCATGCCAGGGTGGTTTTCGCTAAAATTTTTCTCCGACTATTATGATGTATATAAGACTTTTAAGTCATGGTATCATTACTCCATCTTAGTAGGACTATTCTTGAGCGCGTTTAGCATCCGAGTTGGGGTTAATTCTTCGTCACAAGTATTTTAACAAATTATGTTCAAATAAGCTATGAGCGACTAGAATTTCTATTTTTGCGATTGAGGCTACGAACGGGAATCTCGTAAGTGAAAATTGTCGTGACATTTATGGAATTATTTAAACATGAGATAATTGGAGAATATGTGCAGTTGGGCTCAATTTGAGGCCCAAAGAGAGACCAAAATGCAAGGCCCAATGGGGCAAATGACCCATTCTTCTACTTTGACCAAGCAAACATTGCATTTGATGCAAGGAAATGGCTAAGGATGACTTGAGTACTATATAAAGGCCAAAAAAATCAGATTTTAATTCATTCTAACTCTCATGCCTCCTAGACAATTTCAAGATGTTTTCTCTCAAACCCTAATAACCCTAAGACACTTCTTTGGACAAGATCACTCATTTGCAAGTTTGGGTAAGTGATTATTCTTATGGATTAATATATTACTATGATGGTTATGTCTAAAAGTGTAAGTGGTGCACTTTTGTGTTTTTGTAAAAGATATGTCATCTTTGTGAATTAAACTTGAAAGGTGACTTGTGGTTTTGATGAAAATACATGGTATGGATGAAATATTAACATGTATGGTGTAATTATGTTACTAAACTTGTTATTTTTCTATAAGTGTAAATTATGGGATTTTGGCCGATGTGTTGTTCTGAGGTGTATTGAGGTGATTTGATGGAGTAATTGTGACGTCGTGTTAATGAAGAAATGTAAAGAATGAACTTGGTATAAAATGCTATTGGGTTGTGATATTTTGGTCAATGTTGGGCATGTTGTGGTATTGTTGGTATAGCAATGCCGTAAATGGTATTGTAAGGGAGAAATGACATTTTTAAGGCAAACATGTAACTCATTGTCGTCTTATACACTTGGAAGGTAGTTGATTGTTAATGAAAGCCCCGTTATGTACTTGTGTTGTAGAGTGAAACATAAGGAAGGAGATGGACTATTGTGTTCACGTATAGGGCTGTGTATTTATATTGGAAGTATAAGGTATGCAAGGTTACTCTTTCCGTATCCTTCTGCAGCACATAGTGGTCACATTGACATTTTATTTGTTCCATTCCAAAATGTTCTAAAGGTATCTTATATCCGATTACCAATTGTTATTATCACATGTTTCCTACTCATTGATAAATTGTGATTCACATGTCTCGTGTTCATTGACTAATGTTCCAAAGATCCCATGGTCCCAATAATGTTATGTTTCTAATAATGTTATGCTTCCAATAATGTTATGACAATCAATGTATCAAACTCAAAAGTAAAGAATGAAGTAATGCATATGTGGTTAATGATGGAGTATGGGTGGTAGCTTTGGGGGCAAAAGCCTAGCTCAAGCCGATCCCGAGATTATTGGATCAGGGGGTAGTCCTATAGGCATAAGCCTAGCTCGGACCGAACCTGACAAGGGGTAGCTCTAGAGGTAAGAACCTAGCTCGAGCCGAACCTGATATATTGGTTTATGGGTGGCAGCTCTAGAGGTAATAACCTAGCTCGAGCCGAGCCCGATATATTGATTTATGGGTGGTAGCTCTAGAGGCATAAGCCTAGCTCGAGACGATTCCAACATAACGTTATGTTATGTAAAGACCCACTGATCAGTCGGGGCCCGGGTACATAGTGACACAAGTGATGATGAACAACCATAGAAGTAAAGAAGCAAAGAAATTAATGAAAGCAATACACATGGTTCCCAACATATGGAATGGTGACTTATCCATATTTGTTATTCATTTGTATTTGAGTTCATTGAAGTATTTATGTGTCATATAGTTTCTTATGAGTCTTACATACTCAGTACATTCTTCATACTGACGTCCCTTGTGGGACTTACCTTACTTGCTGCAGGCGCAGGTGCTAGTAGGCCTCCACAGTAGGTTGCCAGTTAATTGCGGATCTTTGGTGAGCTCCAGTTGGTTCGGGGCTTTCCGGGTCACAGTTGTATATGTGTTTTGGTATTGTACATGTTGTATAAAGCGGGGACTTGTCTTGACTTTCAGTTAGTCTTGTAAATGCATCTGTTAGAGGCTTTTGTAGACATATGTGGGTACATGAATGTAAGAGATGTATGTCCTCTTGACTTGATGGCCCTTACGGTCAAGTTTCTTATATGTACATATCATATGTTCCATGATTTTCGCTGCTAGCATTTTATGTTCTTACGTGTTGGTGATGTTTCTTATGGCATGCATATGAATAGACTTGAGCAAAGATTGGTTCTCTAGGGCCTTGTAGGCTCCGGGTGCCAGTCCACCCCGTTGGGATACGGGGCGTGACACATAAAATATCGTAAACTGAATTACCAAGCCAAACTAAAAAATTTGATATTTGGTACGTACTTGGGAGTAAAATTTTAAAATTACGGTATTTCTATTCGGATTTGTTACAAGATATTAATACCGTTTGGTATTCGGTATTTACCAAATACCAAATTATTTATTAAATAAAGATACACAAAGTACTAGTCAACCCAAAGAATTCCTTGGACTTTGGTAATATCTACATCTATCTACATCTACGATATATTAAAAGTGTGAAGACATTTACAAAAGTGATTTGAACTTTTTGCCCTTCATTAAAAAACTTTGCGCTAGACAAACTGTCTTTTCACTTTTATAGCTACAATAAATATATGAAAAAATAAATGGAAAAGATTTTCTAGTTACAACTAAATTACTAAGTTTATGGGATCCTTTTTTTGGTACGTTTTAGTTCTCTGCTTTAGGTAAAAAAAATCTCAATATTTAAAACTCTTATTAATATTTTAAATTTTTGGTAATAAAAAAATATTAAATTGTATGATTCATATCATCATTAATACGGCACTATTAAAAATTTATTACTCTTTTCCAAGTTTAGGAGCCTTTTATTTAGGGTTAGTCTTGATTTTTTACCGTTTAAAAGTGTGAAGACTCTTAGAAAAGTGATTTGAATTTTTTGCCTTTTATTAAAAATTTTTGCAATAGACAAAACTGTCTTTTCACTTTTATGGCTACTAGTTTAGTGTATGTGCGTTGCACGTGTATCAAGCGTTTATTAATAAAAGTAATGGTAATATATGTTTTGATATCTAAATATAGTAAAATATACAAACAATAACAACAACATACCTAGTGTAATCCCATAAAGTAAGGTCTGGGGAGGGTAGAGTGTACACCGTACCACTACCTTAGAGGTAGTGAGGTTGTTTCCGATAGACCATCGGCTCAAACAAAAAACATGTCAAAGCAGTATAAAGAAAGAAATAGCAAAATTGAAGACTGTCATGGCAAATACCATAGACAATCTGATAAATCATCCTAAATAGTAGTTGTAATAAGATGCAATAATAATCAAAGTTTAAATGCCACAGCTAATAATCCTCAAAGGACCAAAAATTATAAGAGAAATGCGACTCATAGTATGACTAATAGTAAAGAAGAATATGCGACACACCACTCAATTATCTAACTAACCTTCTACTCTAATCTGTCTGTGCCCTCCATGACTTCCTAGCTAAGGCCATGTCATCGGTAAGTTGAAGTTGCGTCATGACCTGTCTAATAACCTCTCCTCAATACTTCTTCGGCCTATCTCTACCCTTTAAGAACCACATCTATAGCCAACCTCTCATACCTTCGCATAGTTGAACCTGTACTGACCTTACTCGAGTCTTGGCTCCATTATACACGTCCTGGATCACCTTAATATACACCACATGTAAACCTTCTCCAAACATCTTCATAGAACCTCCAAGCTCCATTAGAGAACAATTTTCACTTTCATGTATAATAAAAGTATTAGGTTTTAATTTGTCAAGATTTTAATATAAATATTTTATGTGATAAAACGAAACTAAACTACCTAACTTTTTCAAGTAGAAATATTACTAAAAATTAGAAACATGCTATGTATTCAAAGATATTACATATGTCTATTTATATATATTTTTTCTTAATATTTGACCAACCTATAATTATTGTATATATATGATTGGTACATGAGTTGGCCTACATAGGGGAAGACGTAACTTGTTGGTACCGATTATGACTCATGTGAATCCATACTTTAGTCACAAGTAAAGATTTATATATAAAATTTTATTAAATTATACTAATAGATAGTAGATATGAATTCATAACTTTAAAAATATAATGCGTTTAATGTTAATAATATTAATTTGGTATGTTGGATAGGAATAATAATTCTAGGATAAATCTTGGGATTGACTTTATCCCATATTTGATGTGAGATATTAGCTAATCCAAGACAAGTTTATCCACCAATTGTACTAAAATGATGGATTATTATTCCATATAGAACGTGAGATAAAATAGTCTCACGGGATATCCCAACCCCAAACTACCAAAGAACCAAGACAATCGATAAAGGTTGAACCCATAGGGGTCGTTTGACTGGTGGGATAAGAATAACAATCTCGAGATAAAATGTGGGATTATTTTAGCCCGCATTTGGTCATGAACATTAATTCATCATGGGATTATTTTATCACATCTTTGAACTGAAATGTTGAAATTAGTTATCCCATATAGAAGGTGGGACAACTAATTACATTGGATATCCTTGTCTATCTCATCCTGTGTACAAAATTTGTTAGGGTTTTTGCCCTGATTTTCTTACCAAATTTAAGTTTTACTTTTCTTGAAAGAAAAATAAAAGTAATACCATAATTACTTTTACTTTTCCTAAAAGGAAACTATAAAACTCTTCCACATTTGGCTAACCTCTTTCTTGGAGGAAAGAATTTGAACCTCTATAAATAGAAGACCCCTCTTCTCATATTATAACACAACAGAATTCACAATGTAGTCATCATAAGAGTCTTGTTTAGGGGGAGATTTTTTCTTAATAGTTTTATGTTTTAATATTAGTTTTTCATAATATGTAGGTCGCTTGACCAAACCATATCAATAATATGTTTTTTAGTATTGTTTTATTTGTCATCTGATTTATCGCCTTGATGGTTTGTAACTTTAAGCTTCCGCATGGCGCCCTCTCGATTTCGAACCCAACAAAATTATCCATAGAGCTTAAATGCTGAATCCATTTCTGGCCCTACGCAAACACATAGATATTACATAAACAGAACAGAATTTCCTGTTTTAAAAGCTGTATTTCCTCCTCATTATCATTTATATCTCCACCTTAATATCCATGTATTTTGAAAAGATTGTGGTCTTGTTTAATCCTAGCATCCTCAAAGTTGGTGTATCCTTACAACTGCTGGTCTATCCTATAAACAAAACAAGGCAAATTGCTGGAACAAATAGACTTACAAAATTTGACAGCTAACTCCAGCAACTGCATCTCTTCTTCAACAAGTGTAGAAGATTGACTATCTGGAATAAGGTGCGATGATGTAAAGCATAACGGTCGTAAATCAGGTTATAAGCAATTCCTGCACGCGCAAAAAATTCAATACCATGAATAAGCATCGTATAAGTTGAGGTTATAATCATGGTAACACATTACATCTAAAAAAATTGAATATACCGCTAATACAACATTGAGGTTTTATTGTACATTAAATAAATTTAACTTATAAGGTCACCAATTTCAATCAAGCAAAGAAGACATTGAGAGATATCTAATCTCCGAAACGGTTATAAGGAAGCCGGAAAACCTAATAAACATACTATTTCAAGTGTCGCTTGTTGGGTTCTAAGTGTATTGTGAATGGAAAATGGAGGAAAAGTGAAAGAGTAATATTTCACTTTAAGAAAGCTAAGTTCTCCCACATTGGTGGGAGAAAGAAAATTCTTAGTGTTTATATTGGAACACTCCCATTCATATAGATAGTGAGGCAAGAAAAAGACATGCCTCACGCCGTCGACATCTTCGCTCGCTCGGCTTCGGCTTTGGATTGATAATGATCGAGAGACTATCTTTTTGGACAAAATTCATTTGAAACTTGAGAGTTAATGATCCAAAAATTCAATCTGAAATTTCTCCATTATGGACGCACATGAGGAAGTGCGGATGCATGTCACAACGCACCTCAAAGGGACGTGACCCTTCGAGACACTGTTTCAGAGAAGGAACGTGACCTGCGCGCGCAGGTCGGTCCGAAACAGTGCATCCGTTTGAGAACCATTTCTTCCTTTCTGAAGCATCACCTTTTGGCTATAAATACCTGAATTTTTCCTCAGGTATAGTGACGAAATTTTGAAGTGAAAAACATCTTCTTATTCATTAAAACTCAAGTGTGATTTACGAATCGTTGAGTACGTTCGTTGTTCGACAGAGTTTGAGGTACCACTATTCTGTCGAAGTGATTCATTTTATCCTGGGAGGATATATTCCAGAACCTCGGGTACTTGAGGGGAATAATTTCCTTAAGGACACACCGTGAATTTGGTAGACTTGAATCTTCATTTTTCATCTCTTTCTAAACGTTGGTATTGCTATTTTCCAGAAAAAATAGTTTGAACTTCATTTTGTTGATGTTCATAAGTTGGGTTGAACTTATTTTGAAATTCAAAGTTGTGAAATACAAAGTTACAAATTCATGTGATTGTTATTATTTAATTTGAACATGTGATTGAAGTTATTGTTGGAAAATACAGATTTTACCAAACACGGAAAAACAACAATCTTAAGGAAATTATTAGTACTTGTTAATCTGTATTTTTGATTTCTGGAGATTAAAACCATTTGGTTTTCTACTCTGTCTGAACTTGATAGTGATTTGAAGATATAAAAACTTCATCACAAGTCAAAGATCATTCGGTTGACGATTTGAAGAGTATAAAAACTTCGTCGTTAAACTAGAAACAAGTGTTTAAAGATTAAAGTCTTTATAGTTAGTATTCTGAAATACTAAAGTGTTTGTCAAAGCTTGACAAGTAAATGACGAATGAAACTGAACAACAAATTGATTCGATTGTGATTGGTGTTGTCCCAACGGCAACCAATGTTGCGTCATTAAGTCGTTCAGATATTGCTGAAGCAATGGAAACGATAGAGAAACCGAAAGAATATTCTGGTTTGAACTTCAAAGAATGGCAGCAAATGATGTTCTTTTGGCTGACCAAACTTGAAATACAATTGTTCACAAGTAGATATCCTCATGTTCCAGAAAAAGGAATGTTTGAAAACCAAGTGTTTGGTTTAGAAGATCTTGCGATTCATCTCAAGATAGAAGAGGACATTAAGTTGCGTGAGAAATCAACAATGATGTGTGTAAATCTTGTTAAAGATAATGTTGCACATAATATGAATAGGAAGAATTCTTCTAGACAAGAGAAAGAGCTGAACAAGAAAAAGTTCAAAGGCAAGTGCTACAATTGTAGTAAAGTTGGTCACAAAGCTCTAAGTTGTCAAGTTCTGAATAAGAATAAGAAAAGAAATAAGATAAACATGTTGGAAGCAACTGGAAAGATTGAAAATTTGTGTGCAATGATCACAAAATATAATCTAGTTGGAAATCCAAATGAATGGTGGTTAGATTCAGGAGCCACTAGACATGTTTGTGCGGACAAAGAAACTTTTGCTACTTATGATACCGCTGGTCCCAAAGAAGTGATCTTCATGGGAAATAATGCAAAAGCCAAGGTTGAAGGAAGTGGGAAGATATTCCTAAAAATGACTTCTGGCAAGGTGTTGACTCTCAACAATATTCTCCATATTCCTACTATTAGGAAGAACTTAGTGTCGATAACACTACTCGTTAAAAATGGGTTTAAATGTGTGTTTGTTTCGAAGAAAGTTGAAATAAGCAAGAATGAAATGTATGTAGGAAAGGGATACCTCAATGATGGCCTTTTCAAACTTAATGTAATGGTTGTTGAAAAGAATAAAGCTGAGGCTTCTTCTTACTTGCTTGAGTCAAATGAATTATGACATGAACGTTTGAGACATGTCAATTACAAAACCTTGCGAAAACTGATTAACTTGAAAGTTTTGCCTAACTTTGAGTGCAGTAAATCAAAGTGTCAAACATGTGTTGAATCGAAGTATGCTAGGCATCCGTATAAGTCTGTTGAAAGGAATTCCAATCCCTTAGACTTAATTCATATAGATATTTGTGATATGAAGTCGACACCATCTCGTGGTGGGAAAAAGTATTTTATAAATTTTATTGACGACTGCACTAGATACTGTTATGTCTATTTGCTGAATAGTAAGGATGAGTCAATAGATGCATTTAGGCAATATAAAACTAAAGTTGAAAATCAGTTGGATAAAAGAATCAAAATGCTAAGAAGTGATAGGGGTGGAGAATATGAATCTCCTTTTGCGGAGATATATTTGGAAAATGGAATTGTCCATCAAACTACTACCCCGTACTCACCTCAATCAAATGGGATTGCGGAAAGAAAGAACCAAATGTTGAAGGAAATGATGAATGCCTTAGTTATAAGTTCAGGTTTACCGCAAAACTTGTGGGGGAAAACTATCCTTACAGCTAATCGAATACTCAATGGAGTGCCCCATAGAAAGACACAATCTATTCCATATGAGAAATGGAAAGGAAAGAAACCCAACTTGAAATATTTCAAAGTGTGGGGGTGTCTAGCGAAAGTCCAAGTTCCTATACCCAAAAGGGTGAAAATAGGACCAAAGACTGTGGACTGTATTTTCATCGGATATGCTACAAACAATAAAGCATGTCGATTTTTGATTCATAAATTCGAACATCCAGATATCCATGATAATACGATAATTGAATCAGATAATGCTGAGTTGTTTGAACATATTTATCCGTATAGGACTAGACATGAGTTGTCTAGCGAAGGGTCTAAACGATCTAGGGATGAACCAAGGAAGAATGTACATAATGAAGAGAATCCAAGGCCTAGTAAGAGACAAAGAACGTCGACTTTATTCGGATCAGATTTTGTAACATTTCTTCTTGAAAATGAACCTCTAACGTTTAAAAAAACGATGTCGTCTGCGGACTCATCCTTTTGGAAAGAGGCTGTTAAAAGTGAGATTGATTCAATCTTAAGCAACCATACTTGGGAGTTGGTTGATCTTCCTCCAGGAAATAAACCTTTAGGTTCTAAATGGATCTTCAAAAGGAAAATAAAAGCTGATGGTACTATTGACAAATACAAGGCAAGACTTGTAGTGAAAGGCTTTAGACAAAAAGAAGGCCTTGATTATTTTGACACATACTCGCCAGTAATAAGGATAACGTCCATTCAAATGTTGGTTGCATTAGCTGCGGTATATGGTCTTGAAATCCATCAAATGGATGTGAAAACTGCATTCTTAAATGGAGAATTGGAGGAAGAAATTTACATGGAAAAATCCAAGGGTTTTGTGGTTCCTGGTAAAGAAAAGAAAGTGTGCAAACTTGTAAAGTCATTTTATGGACTAAAACAAGCACCCAAATAGTGGCATGCAAAGTTTGACCAAACCATGTTGGCAAACGGATTCAAAATAAATGAATGTGATAAATGTGTTTACATTAAAGACACTCCAAATCACAAAGTCATTATTTGTTTGTGTGTGGATGACATGTTGATCATCAGTAGAGACATTTCTGACATAAATGTTACGAAACGAATGCTTGAGACCAAGTTTGATATGAAAGACCTTGGAGTTGCGGATGTGATCTTAGGAATAAGAATTCATAGAACTCCACAAGGGTTGGCGTTGTCACAGTCTCATTACATTGAAAAGGTACTTGACAGGTTCAAGTATTTGGATTTCAACATTGGCAAGACTCCATTGGATGTGAGCTATGCACTTCAAAAGAATGAAGGTGAAAGTGACTCACAATTGGAGTATGCAAGAGTGTTGGGAAGTTTGATGTACATCATGAATTGTACGCGACCAGATATAGCATGCGCTATTAGTAAATTGAGTCAGTACACGAGTAATCCCAATCAAACTCATTGGATGGCAATGAAAAGAGTTTTGGGGTATCTAAAACATACTCAAGACTATTCTTTGCATTATAACAAATATCCTGTGGTAATTGAAGGATATAGTGAAGCAAATTGGATCACCGGATCAAATAAAGTAAAATCCACGAGTGGATGTGTATTTACTTTAGGTGGAGGAGCAGTCTCTTGGAAATCATCCAAACAGACATGTATTGCCCGCTCTACAATGGAATCTGAATTTATCGTGTTAGATAAAGCCGGTGAAGAAGATGAATGACTCAGAAATTTCTTAGAAGATATTCCTTATTGGCCTAAGCCTTTGGCACCAGTATGCATACACTGTGATAGCCAAGCTGCGATAGGTAGGGCAGGGAGCATGATGTATAATGGTAAATCTCATCATATAAGATGAAGACATACCTTTTGAGAACTACTCTCTAATGGAATTATCACGATTGACTATGAGAAGTCAAAGGATAATGTGTCGGATCCACTTACAAAAAGCCTATCTAGAGAGGGAGTTGAGAGATCATCGAAGGGAATGGGTTTACGGCCTAGAACAAGTCGTCATGGCGGTAACTCTATCTAGTAGACTGGAGATCCCAAGAGCTAGGTTCAAAGAGATAAAGCAAAGTTGTGACTGACGGTTCAACATTGTCAATAAACTCAATCCATTCTCATGATGAAGACAATGTTCAGGAAACAAGGATAAGACTTATGGATGAAAGTCTTTTAATGGTTTACAAATTTGGCAGATTTGACCAAATAGTTTAATCTATAGGATTAAGCGTTTAGGAATCACCAATGTGAGGGTGAAGTGGAAGCCGCTTCATGGAGAATGAGAGTAAAGGCCTATTCTCTACGCTCTCATGAAACCAGGTCGTGTTCATGGCTGAAACAAACAAAACCGTGAGAACCATAAATGGTAAAAGGCTGGTTGTGTGACTTGTGTTGTCTAGGTGTACACTAAAGTTCGACGGTTTAAAGATATCACATCTACCGATTGACCGAGTGCATCCGATGCAAGTTCACTACGGAAAGTCCAAAGGGAAACCTATTTATCCAGTTGCAATTAGTCTTTGCTTGTAGATCACACACTTGTCCAAATATTTTTAAATGAAATAGCCATTCCCCATTCATGTGGGTGCTTGTTGGGTTCTATGTATATTGTGAATGAAAAATGGAGGGAAAGTGAAAGAGTAATATTTCACTTTAAGAAAGCTAAGTTCTCCCACATTGGTGGGAGAAAGAAACTTTTTATTGTTTATATTGGAACACTCCCCATTCATATAGATAGTGAGGCAAGAACAAGACATGCCTCGCGCCATCGTGGTCACTCGTTCGACTCGGGTTCGGCTTCGACTTCGGATTTGGATTTGGATTTGTCAAATGATCGATTGAGAGACTATCTTTTTGGACAAAATTCATTTGAAACTTGAGAGTTAACGATCCAAAAATTCAATCTGAAATTTCTCCATTATGGACGCACATGAGGAAGTGTGGACGCATGTCACAACGCACCTCGAAGGGACGTGACCCTTCGAGACACTGTTTCAAAGAAGGAACGTGACCTCCACGAGCAGGTCGGCATCTGCGGATGCAGATGACCCGACGCAGGTCAAGAAGAACTTTCTGTTTTGTGCCAAACTGGCACCTGAGGACATAGGTGGGCCACCTACGGGCGTAGGTGGTCCCGACGGTCTGAAACAGTGGATCCGTTTGAGAACCATTGCTTCCTTTCTGAAGCATTACCTTTTGGCTATAAATACCTAAATTTTTCCTCAGGTATAGTGAAGAAATTTTGAAGTGAAAAACATCTTCTTATTCTTAAAAACTCAAGTGTGATTTACGAATCGTTGAGTGCGTTCGTTGTTCGACAGAGTTTGAGGTACCACTATTCTGTCAAAGTGATTCATTTTATCCTGGGAGGATATATTCCAGAACCTCGGGTACTTGAGGGGAGTAATTTTCTTAAGGACACACCGTGAATTCGGTGGACTTGAATCTTCATTTTTCATCTCTTTCTAAACGTTGGTTTTGCTATTTTCCAGAAAAAATAGTTTGAACTTCATTTTGTTGATGTTCATAAGTTGGGTTGAACTTATTTTGAAGTTCAAAGTTGTGAAATACAAAGTTACAATTTCATGTGATTGTTCTTATTTATTTTGAACATGCGATTGAAGTTGTTGTTGGAAAATACAGATTTTTCCAAACAGGAAAAAAACAACATCGCTTACTTCAAACTATACTACCAAGCATGCGTACAAATGCTTGCCAACTTCATAATTCAGAGAAGGCCGTTAGGGGAAGAAGATACTTACCACATTGTCAAATGCATCATAATTAGGTGATTCAAATAACTTTGAATATACCAGCTGAAGCAATTACAGAAGTCTTGCAAAGAGCACTTCTTGAAATTTTCATTGACTTAACTATCACCAGTAAAATTTTGTCCCTACAATTATAAAACCGCAAAAAGTAAATCCCCATATCTCATACCACAAATTTCAGTAACTAAATCAAATAGAAAAATAAAACTTTGCACAATTAAAAAATATCTGAATCAAAGAAAAGTTGTGAACAGCGCAAATCGCCTAGTATCATTCAGTGAGCGACAAAATCCAATTCTCAAATATCATTTTTTCACTTTAAAAACAAAATTTGATTCTTTAAAAACTCTCAATTTTCATGGTCAAACGCCCCCTAAACATCCTAACTTCAGAGTATTTCCCCATGTAATCATAGACCTAAACCTAAACCTACACCTAAACTTAAACAAAGAATCTATTTGTCAAGAAAACTCAAAACATATAAGGAATACAAATTGGTGGTAAGAATCCCAAGTAAGGAAAAATACCAAAAAATTCTAAACATACACGAAGAATCCCAAACAAGGAAAAAAACTAAAGAATTCTAAACCCAATACACACAAGTTTTCTTTTTGACCAAAAAAATTGTGAAACTCTTGTGTCATCCATAGAAAAAAAGATGTTTACACCTAAAAAATATGGAATTAAGTCCTATTTTAGGTAAAAAAAATTAAATGTCTAATTATAATTTTATGAATATACTTAAATAATAATTTTTAAAAAATAGTGAAAAGACGATTTTGTCTAAAGCGGAGACTTTTAATGAAGGGCAAAAAGTTCAAATCACTTTCTAAGGTCTTCACACTTTTAATATATTGTAGATGTAGATAATAAATATATGAACAATAAATGAAAAAGGTTTTCTACCTACAACTAAATTCCTAAGTTTATGGGATCCTTTTTTGGTACGTTTTAGTTCTCTATTTTAGGTAAAAAAAAAAATCTCAATATTTAAAACTCTTATTAATATTTTAAATTTTTGGTAATAAAAAATATTAAATTGTATGATTCATATCATCATTAATACGGTACTATTAAAAATTTATTGCTCTTTTTCAAGCGTTGGAGCCTTTTATTTAGGGTTAGTCTTGATTGTTTACCGTAGTTAAAATTACCTTGATTAAAAAGGTTTTCATGTAAAAGATCTCTTCCATAATTAGTTAATTCTTTTTTGGAGAAAATTTTTTGTACTTCTATAAATTGAAGATTCTTTCCTCCCACAAATAATAGAATAATGGTTCAAAATTTTATTTTGGGGAGATTATTTTCTCAAGAATTGTGTTTTTGATATTAGTATTTTTTTTTTGTGTTTTTACATTTAATTTTTTCAATATGTAGGTCAATTGAACAAATCATAGTAAATATGATGCTTCTTTTGTTATAGTTTTCTTTGTAACATATTCATAACTTGAACTCAATCGTATTCTAAAGGTACATCAAGAGCTTAAACTAATATTAATTGTGTAATTCAGTGGATTAATATTATTTATAATCGAACATTGATTATTGTGCAATTCTCTTATATAATTATATTGAAGATTTATGAGATTGATTTTTTTTTTCTGGTTGTGAGATTGATCTTCTAATCAATATGATGCTTTTATGTTTTGATTAGGATTTGCAGATCTTCAAAAAGAAGAATTTCAGAGGATTTTAGGAACTGTGCATCTCTGGGAGCTTCTATTACAAAATATTTGGTTATGTACTCTGCAAGCTATTAAGGAAGTTTAGCAGCTCATGTTATTTACCAACTCTAGAATCTCTCATTCCTAACCATCAGAATCCAATGACTTTATCATTGCCAACTATTATGTGCTTTAATTCAACACAAATTATGTCACAACCCAAAACCGAGGTCATGATGACACTTATCGCGGCTCAGCCTTGATAAGTAAGCCAATTACCCAAAAAGGAAAAGAATGCGAACAATTAAGGAAAAATAGATTAAGGCGAGACTTCTAGGGTGAAGTCAGACCAGCTCAAGACATAATATAAGTAAGTCTGAAAGAAATAACGTACAACCTCCCAAAATCTGGTGTCAAAAGTGTAGAGCATCTAATACATCATCCGAAGACAAGAAAAGTACAACGTCTATCTCCGAAAATAAGTAAAGACATAGTAAAGGTAAGAGGAGGTCCGAAAGTCAACTCTGGTCCCTAGAGTAACCCATACCTCGATCACAGTCTCCATAAAAGTAAGATCAACCACCGCACGTAATACTCGAACTAGGATTTGCATTGAAAGGGCACAGTAAGGGTGAGTACGGTCCACTTGTACTCAGTAGAAATCATAGACCAAGCGAGTAAAATAGACAATAATATAAGTAAAGAAGACTATGAGCACGACATCTGCAAACAGAAAAGTTCCCAAACAGTAGCTTACACCATCTCCACTAACAGTTCTAATATAATACTGAATTGAAACAACACAGATATACACAAAAAGTATACGAAAACTAAACACGAGTCAAGGAAACCTAAAGGAATCATGAAAGATGCATATGCAATGCAATACAATAATGATAATGGGATGAATGGTGAAAGTCATTGCATGACTTTCTGTATACACCTACTGAACTGGTAGCTCCCGCAATAGGACCCATGGGGGGTTCACAAACCGTATACTATAACTCATATCTCAAATCTCAACCCACCTCTCCAGCTAGTGTTCAGGAGAAGATTTTTATAAAATGTCTCATTTTCTTTCAAAAATAGTGTTCCTCAATGGTACTAATATCTCATGAATGTATATGTATGGAATGAGGATGTAATGCTCACAATCAAATCAGTATGAAGATATCCAATCCATTCAATAAGTATATAAGTGAGCCCAGAAATAAACTCAATATGTCCATAAATCATGATATCAGCTCTAATTAGGCACCATTGGAATAAATATACATGTAAGACATCATTAATATCATATCAACCCCTAACTAGGGCATTTCTATCATGATAAGGTAACCAATGCTCAATAAGGCCTATAATAAAAATTCAATCCCTCGCACGAGCATCATATCTAGAATAAAGGTATCTAAATGTACAGATAAGGCCAATGATATCAAATAAAGCCCCTACTCGGGCAACCCACAATATAAAATATCAAAAGTCAACAGCAACAAATTATAAGCCCCCATTCGGGCACACAACAGTGATAACAATCTCAAAATATAAAATTCATAGTTATTTTCCCCAACCCATAGCATGCTTCACTTATTTATTAACTACCCAACTCAATCTGAAAGAAGTTAAGCCATAACCTACCTCGAAACGACAAAATCTGAGCCTAAAGTCCTTTAACTCGGCGCTTTCTCCTTTTGTACGACCTTGGAATCAACTAAAACATATAAATATATCATTTACACGTTAAAAAGAAGCTATTGATGCCCATATTGACCATATTTAAAATGAGTCCAAAACAAACTCAAAAAATGAGTTCGAAAACGAGAGGGTTAAAACTGGAATTTTATTTTAGAAGCACATTTTATAAGGTTAAAGGAATCTACAATTTAAAACTCTCGCGAAATCGAGTTAAAAACGAGGTCCAAATCAAAGAAAAACCATTTTTAAGCTTTTTCGAAAAAATCCTCAAAATCTCGTATTAAAACCAAGATTAAAAAGTGTTTTGATGATATAATTAAATGTAAAGTAATGGGAATAAAGTTTTGGAGCATACCCAAGCTCAAATGGTGATGAAAACCCTAAAAATCGCCCAAACCCAAAGCACAAAGTCCAAAAATGATGAAAGATTGCGAAAAGGGGTTTTTATATCAGTGATGGCCGCTTAAGCGGTTAAAAAGTCGCTAAAGCGGACAACCCACTTAGGCTGGCCATCATTTAAGCAACACATGGCTTCTAAAGCGGCTATCGGTTAAGCGTCTGCACCAGATAGAAACACAATCAACAACTTGGCTAAAATGCCAAGTTTTTGATCGGACCCTCGGGATTCATTCGGAATACCATGAATGCAAACGAACTATGCTACTAGGCTATTTTCGACGTTCCAGACTCAATGGCGATGTTGGATTTTCAAAAAAGGATCATTTTCAATAAGTTAACCTCC
Source organism: Capsicum rhomboideum (assembly GCA_031232105.1). Taxonomy (NCBI): domain Eukaryota; kingdom Viridiplantae; phylum Streptophyta; class Magnoliopsida; order Solanales; family Solanaceae; genus Capsicum; species Capsicum rhomboideum. Next base: position 46,795,014 of record CP124708.1, on the reverse strand, counting down.
GGGACTCCTTTTAGGCAAATTTCCAAATAAAGGGTCGAAATGCCAATAAAGGTTTCGAACTCGAACTAACCCCGCTACTAACCTAGATTTAACATTTCAGATCTAATGGAACTATCCAAATTGCCATTCGGGACTCGAAACATCAAATGTTGACTAAAGTCAACTATATGGCTTTTAAAGCCTCTGAAAATCTCAAACTCGCTCAAAACACTCCCGATCGCATCGAGAATTAGCCAACCGTCCCCACACACCAAAACCAACATGTAGCAACTACGGGGAAGAGTAAAATGGTCAAAACTCATAAAAAAAAAGTTTTCACAAATCAGGTCCTTACAGTATCCACCACTAAGACTCTAGTTCGTCCTCGAACTATAAAGCAAAGAAATACCTGAGTTGGTAAAAGGCTGGAGGTAACTACCCTGCATATCGAACTCGACCTCCCAAGTAGACTCCTCAACAGAATGGTGTCTCCACTGAACCTTAACCACTGGAATATCTCTAGAAGGCAACCGTCTAACATCCCTGGCTAAAATGGAGACTGGCTCCTCAAAGAAGGTCAACCTCTCATCCAACTAAACCGAATCCCAACAAAGCACATAATATTCATTCGGAATATACCGTCAGAGAAAGATACATGAAAAACTAGATGAACGGCTGAAAAGTCTGGAGGTAAAGCCAACTCATAATCAACCTCCCCAACAGTCCGAAGAATCTCAAAAGTTTCGATATACCTCAGGCTAAGCTTGCCTCTCTTCCCGAACCTCATCACGCCTTTCATGGACGACATACAAAGGAAATCTCGATCTCAAATACCAAACTTCAAGGCACGAAGTCTGCTGTTGACACCAATTTTGGCTCTTCATGCTTAAAATTAACGTCTTCAGGCTTCCTGATTGTTAAAGCGTACAAAATATAATTTTCACCCATTTTTTACAATTTATTGATAATCATCCTTATTCTAGGATTTTTACCAATTTATTGTCATATTTTTACTTTTCACAATTTATTGATAATTATCCTTAATTTCTTAAATATTAGGATTTTTTGTCAATTTATTGTCATTTTAATTCTTAACAGTTATCTGCACATACGCAATATGGGCAGTATAATTTTTATTCTTTACCACACAATACATTTATTTTTATATTATTTATATTTATACTTATATTTTAAAAATTATATATACATTAGTTATATTTTTTCATACATAGCAAATACAGTTAATTCACCGATATTTCAAAACTCACACTATGAAAATTATTCAAAAATAAAACCACACAATGTGTAATATCTTCTTAGCCAATCATATTCCTTATTTTACTCTTGGAAGACGAAAATGAAAAATAACACATCCCTTATTTTGCTCTCAAAAAGTAAAAAAAAAAATATTATCCCTTAAATTATGAATTTTCCAACCACTACTTTGACTATACCAACACACACAAAAGAAAAGAAAAGACATGAGATTTATCTCTTTCTTTCTTTCTTTCCCTTTTTCTTTAGTAAGCCCTACTCTTTTTATCTTTTTGACTTTATCTCACTTACTTCCCCAAATCTAAGAGATTTGTTAGAATAATAGATTTGATAAGTCATTTATTTATTATTTTGTTTCCTTTAAAGTACTCCATTCTTTGTCTCTCTTATCTGGGAGAAGAAGGACACACACACACACACACACACACTCTCCTCATCCTCTCTTTTTTCTCTTCTCTCTATCACACCAACTAACAACACCAACACCACCACCACAACCCTCTCTCATTTGCCCCTCCCTTTTTATGCTCTCAATGCTCCCCTCTTTCTCCATTATTTTTTTCTTAAAGAAGAAAAATACTATTGCTCATTTTTTAGAGTTCTTTCTTTTAAATTTAGGCTCACAATTATCTCTCCTCTCATATTTCTTGTCTTTCTTCTTCAGTGGACTACTACCTGACTCCAACAAACCTCACTTCACGACTGTGACTACATTTTTATGTATACATATTTTTGTTGAATCTTACTTCTTATTGTTTTGCTACTGATATTGCAATCTTGACCCTAGTTTTTACCTGTTTTCAGTGGCCAACGACAATATCTCCTCGTCGGATTTTTCAGGCCTCTACAAATAAAAGACGGACATTACGTATACAAATACGTATCAATAAATAAATAAATTTGGGCGATGACGTAATCTTTTTATTATCACGACAACATAAAAGTTTTACGATTCGTATCTTGGCAAAGAGATTTAGGAAGGCCGATAATTCGAGCAACCACTTCATAGCCATGGCATATCTAAAACTTCATCCGACCCCACTATATAATAAAATACTATTTATATATATATATATATATATATATATATATATGTGTGTGTGTGTGTGTGTGTGTGTGTGTGTGTGTGTGTGTGTGTGTGTGTGTGTGTTTATACATATATACCTACATATTTTTATAATTTGTTCATCGCTAACATTTCTACTAAGTGTTCACACAGGTTCCTGGAGACACTTTCAAAAGACGATGTTTCAAAGGAGATCTCCTCAAACTCATCGTTTGTATTTAATTTTATATTCTTACAGTTGTACAAATATTAATTATAGTGAAACTTTACTTTTGGGGAGTCGGGCGGGGAAGTCCTTTACTTATATATTCATTATCATGCGCTTAAGCAAAACTTAGGCCGTTAATATTTATTTAAAAATTAAATTGATTTAGATATCTAATTAATTAATTCACATTCTTTAAGTTAGATAATATTATAGTTTTTTCTTTAAAAATAATTCTTATTTTTTTTTATCCACAATTAATTGTTTTTCATTAATTTTGTTAAGTTAAAATTATTGGAGGATACCTTTCCTTTAATATAATACAAAATTACTTTTCTTTCCATACATTACAAACAAAAGTGATTTTCAAACATAAAAAACATTTTTTCTTCTTATACATATTTTATACAATACACTTTTACGTATTTTATACGTACATTTTACAATAATAGACTCTATTTATGCATTTGAAACACCATATTTTATACATGAATTTTTTATATTATTTTAGTACATATTTTAAAATATTCATACCTTTCAAAAAAAAAAAAAGATTTTTACCTCCTCCCTCCTTGATAAATTTAGTCTAGTCGGGTACCACGTTTTGTGGATTCTGAAGGGTGCCTAACCCCTTTCCTTCAGAATAATTTGAACCCTTATCTAGAATCTAAACTGGTTTTCGCAGATTAAAACACAAGTCATACATGTCAATAATTAACTAGGTTTCCTTATTTTCCTTAAAAATTAGGTGGAGACTCTGTACAAAATCAATTATTTTAGAGTCCATAAGTTGTGCTTGTTTTAACCTAGGTGAAAAATAGGGCATGACATCTGCGATCAACATAACTCTTTTGCCTACTCTGGACTGCCCCAAGCCTATCCTAAATCACTCGAACTCTATCCAAGGACTCGCGAAGCAAGTCGGTACCACGAGGTCTAGCTTCAAAAGTCTTAAACCAACCAATCAGAGATCGACAATGCCTACCATATAATGCCAAGGTGCCATCTCAATACTCAAATGGTAGCTATTATTGTAAGCAAACTTAGCCAAGGCTAAATGCTGCTCCCACTGACCTCCAAAGTTCATAACACACGCGCAGAGCATATCCTCCAAAACCTAAATAGTCTGCTCTGATGGATCGTTGCTCTGGGGTGAAAAGCTGTGCTAAGGTCAACCTGAGTACCCAACTCCTCCTGAAACGTCCTCCAAGAACTAGAAGTGAACACTAAACTTGTGTCTGAAATAATAGACACGGGCACTCTATGAAGATGAACTACCTCTCAAACGTAGATACGAGCCAACCTCTCGGCACTGGATGAAGTCTGAATAGGGATGAAATGGGCTGATTTGGTCAATCGATCCATGATGAACCAAATACTGTCAAAACCACGAGAAGTATGAGGCAATCCACTCACGAAATCATAGCAATCCGCTCCCATTTCCACTCTGAAATGGGTAATCTCTGATGCAAACCACCAGGTCTCTGATGCTCGGCCTTCACCTGCTGACAACACAAGCAACGAGCTACAAAATCCGCTACATCCTTATTCATACCACACCACCAGTAAAGCTGCTTCAAATTACAGTACTTCTTAGTCACTCCAGGATGAATGGAATATTTGGAACAATGTGCCTCCTCCAAGATCAATCTCACCTATCCACCAACTCTCGGTACACAAACTCGGCCACCAATCGTCAAAACACCATCAGGATCAAGAGATTCCCCCTTGGCCTCGCCACTCAACACCCTATCCAGAATCACTCTCAAATTATCATCATCAAACTGGTGAGCTCGAATCTGCTCCATCAAAGAAGATCTTGTATCAACAAAGGCTAAAACACGTCCAAGCATCGAGACATCAAGCCTAACCATCTGGTTAGCTAAAAACTGAACCTCTAAGGCTAAAGGCTGCTCCTGAGTCAAGAGATAAACTAAACTCCCCATACTAGTCGACTTCTGACTCAAGGCATCCGCAACCACGTTAGCTTTACTAAGATGATAAAGGATGGTGAGATCATAATCCTTAAGTAACTCAAGCCAACGACGCTGTCTGATATTAAGCTCTCGCTAGGTGAAGAAGTACTAAAGACTGCGATGATCCGAGAAGATCTCACAAAGAACTCCATACAAGTAATGCCTCTACAATTTCAACACAAACACAACCGCAACCAACTCCAAATCATAGGTAAGATAATTCTTTTTATGAGGCTTGAACTAACGAGAAGCATAAACAATCAGCTTACCTTCCTACATCAACACCGTACCTAAACCCACACCAGAAGTATCACAAAACACCGTAAAACCTACACCCTTCTTGGGAAAAGTCAAGATAGGAGTCGAAGTCAACAACTCCTTGAGCTTTTGAAAGCTTGCCTCACAAGCATCCGACCACTAAAATACAACCTTTTTCTGACTCAGCTTGGTCAAAGGAGCCGCAATAGATGAAAAACTCTCTACAAAACACTGATAATAACCCTCCAAACCAATGAAACTACTAATCTTGGTAGGACTAGTAGGCCTATCCCAATCGTAAATCACCGCAATCTTGGCCGGATCGACCATAATACCATCCTTGGTCACCACATGACCCAAGAAAGAGATAGAATCCAACTAAAACTCACACTAGGAGAACTTAGCTTACAATATCTCATCACGCAATCTCTGGAGTACGATCCTCAAATGTCTCACTTGGTCGACCTCATTCTTGGAATAAACCAAGATGTTATCTATAAATACAATCACAAAGGAGTCAAGATAAGATCTGAATACCCGGTTCATCAACTCTATGAATGCTGCTGAGGCATTGGTCAACCCAAATGACATGACCAAGAACTCATAATGACTGTATCAGTCTGAAAAGCTGTCTTCAGAACATCCGAAGCTCTCATCCTTAATTGGTGATACCGGCTCTCAAATCAATCTTAGAAAGCACGGACACACCCTAAAATTGATCAAAAAAATCATCAATACAAGGAAGAGGATACTTGTTCTTAACTGTCACCTTGTTCAACTATTGTTAATCAATACACATGCGCATAGAACCATCCTTCTTCTTCACAAACAAGACAGGTGCACCCCAAGAAGACACATTAAGTCTAATGAACCTTTTACTCAACAAATCTTACAACTGCTCCTTCGACTCCTTCAACTTAGCTGGGGCCATCCTATAAGGAGAAATGGAAATAGGCTTTGTGCCCAGTTCCACATCAATAGTAAAATTAATATCACGATCCAGAGGCATACCAAGCAAATCCGTAGGGAACACATCCATGAACTCGCGAACGACTCGAATAGAATCCATATGAGGTGGTGAGGCAACACTAGTATCATATACATGAGCCAAATAAGATAACACCCTCTTTCTACCATGCGATGAACACGTAGAAAAGATATAACTCCCTTCAGACCCGAATTAAATGTACCCTTCCAAGCTAATCTTGGCACACCTGGCGCAGTTAAGGTCACGATCTTGGCATAACAATCCAATATAGCATGATAGAAAGCTAACCAATCCATACCCAAAATGATATCGAAGTCTACCATATCTAGGAGAATCAAGTCTACCCAAGTCTCATGCCTCGCAAAGGTAACCACACAAGATTGGTACACCCAATCCACCATTAAAAAATCTCCTACGGGGGTAGATACATGAAGAAGCATAGCAAGGGGCTCACATGCAACATCAAAACCAGAAGTAAAATATATAGACACATAGGATAATGTAGATCCAGGGTCAAATAACACGAAAGCAGATCTGTAGTAAATCGGGATGATACCTGTAATGACTGCATCAGAGGCGAGTGCTACCAAGTTTCGTTTTTGGTTGCAACCCAAATTCTCGGGAGAATGAAATTCAAAAAGTTGAGGAACTAGCAGAAATAAAGATTTTAGGCTCAATAGAAAGGAATGTTGTAACTGGGTAAGCCTCTACCTTGGGTCTCCCAGGTATAGCATAACACTGTCCACGTCCGCTCCCAGACTAAGCAATCCTGTATCCACTACCACGAGCTCCCCTACCTCTACCTCGAGCACCTCTAGCACCACCCCTGCTACTCTGTGAACCACCTTTGACTGAAGATATAAGAGTAGGGAAAAACTGAAGCTGAGATCCCTGTTGAGTAGGTCCAAACACACGTCAAGGGCAATCCTTGGCCATATAACCAAACTCATCACAAGCAAAGCATCCTCTACGACCCGACTCAATCTGAGGAGGTGCGGATAAACCAGAACTACTACTCTATCCTGAAGAACCGAACCTAGAACCTCCACTTACATGACCTAATACCTGGCTACCAGAAGCTGTAGAACCTGAAGGTCTGCCACCTGATTCCTACAATATGCCCTGAATCAGTCTACCATGATAACCACAGGAACCTCTCTGGAGGTCTCTACCTCGGTAGATGTGTCTACTAAACTCTCCCTGACGATGCACCTTCTTGGTACCTCTCTTAGTAGCCTGGATAATAGACTCGGTCATCTTGGCATGCTCAATAATACTCTGCAACTAAGCCCCTGAAACTACCATCTGGGCTGTAGCCAACTGATGTGAACCATCTAACCCCTTCACAAACTTTCAAATCCTCTCATACTAGGTGGAGATGCTAGTGGCTGAATATCTAGATAGAGCATGAAAACGTGCCTCATTCTCAGAAATAAGCATGAAGCCCTGCTCCAAATGATCAAACTCATCTCTCAAATGATCTCTCAAGCTATACGGTATAAATCTCTCCAAGAATGCCTCAAAAAATTGAGTCCATGTCATAGCGGGCAAATCCAAAGGCCTACATCTAGTAAGCGACCCACACCAATTCCTAGCCACATCCATCAACTGATAGGTAGTATAAGCAACTCTGTGAGACTCAAGGGATCCAAAATTGAGTAACTTCTCCTGGAAATCAGTCAAAAACTCTAGGCATCCTTGCCAATATCACTACTGAACTTGGCAGACCCAAATAAATAAACCTCTTAAACATCTTCTAATCATCAGAAGACATCACTGTACTCGAAGCAACTGAAAAAATAGTAAGTCTGAGAGGCAAAGAGTCCATTTGTGGGGGTACCATAGATGATGATTGAACCCCAGAAGTAGAAATACCATAAGCAGATGTCGGTACAGATGGAAAAACACCACTCAAAGTCTGAGGAACAACCGGTACATTTATATAAACACCGTCTAAATTATTCAAAAGGCAAACCAACAAATCCTGAAGCACTGGGGTATCAACTGAACCTTGTGGAACCTGAGCTGGCCCCGCACCACCTGTTTGATAATCATCTCTAGCATACTCAACCTCGAGCTTGGGAGAGGCCTCTCTAGTACGTCCTCTGACTGGGGAAACTCCTTGTGCCCGTCCTCTACCTCTGGGTCGTCCATGGACCTTGCCTCATCCTCGAATCGAGGCTTCCATATTAGGTGCCGGTTTAGCATCCCTAGCATCTCTGGACCTAGTCCTCACTATCAGTGCAAAAAAGAGTGGAATATAATATTGGGTATGAACAACCCGCATGATAAGGAATCAAATTTAAAAAGTTTTTCCTAATGACTTCTTGTAGCCTCTCAAAGATAGATACGAATGTTTATATATCGATCCGTGAGACTCTACTAGACATCCTGCTCTTACATTTATGAGACTGGTGAGCCTAGCGCTCTGATACCAATTTGTCATGAATCAAAAATAAGGTCATGATGGGATTTATCGTGTCCTAGCCTTGATAAGTAAGCCAATCACCCCAAAAGGAAAGGAATACAATAAATTAAGACAAAATAGATTAAGGCGAGACTTCTAGGGTGATGTCACACCCGCACAAGACATAATACAAGTAAGTCTGAAAGAAATAACATACAACCTCCCAAAATCTAATGTCAAAAGTTTATAGGATTTAACACATCATACGAATACAAGAAAAGTACAATGTCTGTCTCCTTAAACAAGTAAAGACATAGTAAAAGTAAGAGGAGGTCTGAAAGTCAACTCTGGTCCCAAGAGTAACCCAGTACCTCAATCACAGTCTCAGAAAAAGTACGATTAGCCACCTTGCTTCGTACTCGAACCAGGATTTGCACCAAAAGGGCATAGTTGGGTGTGTACGATCCACTTGTACTCAGTAGGAATCATAGAACAACTGAGCAAAGCAGTCAATAATATAAGTAAAGAAGACTGTGAGCACAACACCTGTAAATAGAAAAGTTTCCATACGGTATCTCACACCGTCTCCACTAACAGTTCTAACATAATACTGAATTGAAACAACACAGATATACACGAAAACTAAACACAAGTCAAGGAAAACTAAAGGAATCATGAAAGATGCATATGCAATGCAATGTAATGATGATAATGTGATGAATGGTGAAAGTCATCGCATGACTTTCTGTATACACCTACCGAGCTCGCAACTCCCGCAATAGGATCTATGGGGGGTTCAGAATCCGTATAGTATAACTCATATCTCAAATCTCTACCCATCTCTTCAACTCTTGTTCAGGAGAGGGTTTTTATAAAATGTCACATTTTCTTTCAAAAATAGTGTTTCTCAATGGTACCAATATCTCATGAATTTATATGTATGGAATGAGGATGTAATGCTCACAATTGAATCAGTATGAAGATATCTAATCCATTCAATACGTATATGAGTGGGCCCAGAAATCAACTCAATATGTCCATAATTCATGATATCAACTCTAATTAGGCACCATCAGAATAAATATGCATGTAAGACATTATTAATATCATATCATCCCCTAACTCGGGCATTTCTATTATGATAAGGCAACAAATGCTCAATAAGGCCTATAATAACAATTCAAGCCCCCGCACGAGCATCATATCTAGAATAAAGGCATCTAAATGCATAGATAAGGCTAATTAAGTCAAATAAAGCCCCCACTTGGGCACACAACAGTGATAATAATCTCAAAATATAAAACTCATAGTTATTTTCCTCAACCCATAGCATGCTTTAATTATTTATTAACTACCCAGCTCTATCTGAAAGAAGTTAAGCCATAACCTACCTCAAAATGGTGAAATTCGAGCCTATAGTCCTTTAACACGACGCTTTCCCCTTTTGAACGACCTCAGAATCAACTAATACATACAAATATAGCATCTATGCGTTAAAAGAAAGCTATCGATACCCATATCGACCATATTTAAAATGGGTCTAAAATGGACTCAAAAATGAGTTCAAAAATAAGAGGGGTAACACCGAAATTTTATTTTAGAAATACATTCTCCAAAGTTAAAGAAATCTAGAGTTTAAAACCTATGCGAAAATGAATTAAAAATGAGGTCCAAATCAAAGAAAAATTATTTTAAAGCTTTTACGGAAAAATCCTCAAAATCCCATGTTAAAACCAAGATTAAAGAGTGTTTTGATGATATAATTCAATGTAAAGTAATGGAAATAAAGTTTTGGAGCTTACCCAAGCTCAAATGGTGATCAAAACCCTAAAAATTGCCCAAACCCGAAGCTCAAAGTCCAAAAATGGTGATAAATCATGAAAAGAGTTTTTATTATCAGCGATGGCCGCTTAAGCAGCTAATTGACTACTTAAGCGACCATCGCTTCAGCGTCTAAAAGGTCACTAACGCGGCCAAGCCACTTAGGCCGGCCATCACTTAAGCGATGCATGGCCGCTAAAACGGCTACTGCTTAAGCGATGCCTGGCTGCTAAAGCAGCTACCGCTTAAGAGATGCCATGTCGCTAAAGCGGTCCTTGTTCACTTAAGTGGCTGCACCAGATAGCAGCACAATCAGCAACTTGGCTAAAATGCCAAGTTTTCGATCGGACCCTGGGGATTCATTCGGAATCCCGTGAACGTAAATGAACTATGCTACTAGGCTATTTTCGACGTATTGGACTCAATGGCGTCGTCATATTTTCAAAAAAAGATTGTTTTCAACAAGTTAACCCTCGGGACCCCATTTAGGGGAATTTTCAAACGAAGGGTAGAAATGTAAAATAAAGGTTACGAACCCGAACCAACCCCGCTACTAACCTAAATTCGATATTTCAGATCTAATGGAACTGTTCAAATCTCCATCCGAGACTCAAAACGTCAAATGTTGACCAAAGTCAACTATATGGCTTTTAAAACCTCTAAAAACCTCAAACTCGCTCAAAACACTCCTGATCTCATCGGGAATCGTGCCAACCGTCCCACACTCCAAAACCAATATGTGGCAACTATGGGGAAGGAATTTTTTTTTCAAAACTCATAAAAAACAAGTTTTCACAAATCAGATCCTTACAAATTATGATTCCCAGCTAATTTATTTAAAATCCATTCAGTCTTAATAAATTATAACACAATTTTGCAAAATCTAAATTATGAACCTCTTTATGTGGTAGTCAATGTCAACTGAAAGTTACTTTGTCACTATACACAAACCAAATCCTATAAATAAATGTGAAAATAAACTGAATTTGAGCAATTCTTTAAATTGGAGGAGAAGAAATTGGGAATGATGTTGATCTTGATGTTTGAACTTCCAAATTTTAGGACACACATAAAGCATGTTTATATATTAAAAAACAATACTCTAAAATACCCTAAGTTGTGATTCTTTTTTCATACATACAAAAAAATGCAATCAATTTAAAATTAAGTCAAATATGATCACTAATTGACCTCTCATATCAAAGAGACTAAAGAATCCTATTTGGGATAAATGAAGCGTGAAAATAGATTCAATGATAACTTATCAGTGTTATCATTGGTTACTCTCTAAGTCATGCGTATCAAAATATATTTAAACTACTGTATTTTAAATTATAAATATAAAAATATAATATACTAAAAAGATAAAAATTACAAAACTATACGATTTGACGTGATAAAGCCATGATAACCTACACTACTTTTTCTTTTGTTTGTTGTAACTTTATTTAGATATCTATATAATCAAATTTTTTTAAACAAAATATGAAATTAGTTTTGATTTGATTAATGTTTTGTTCCTTGTTGAAAGTTTAAGGAAGAAGATAGATTTTCGCTATGGAATATATGGTAAGAGATGTACGTGGAAAATTAAGAATTCTTAAAATTTGAAAACAAATACCTAGCCTTGTGGAGAGAGAGGCCAACGCAACACCTTAATGTTGGTGTTCAAAAACCGGCTCCCATATAAGATATATGTGGAAAATCACGTTTTTACTAACTTTGAATTGTGCAATGTAGCTCATGCTTCCATCTGACATGAATTCTTCCAAAGTGAATTTCTCCATCATCCATACTTTACCCTAGCCTCTATTTTGAACATATGAATGTTTCTATGGACTAATTTCTCTATTACGTGAGCATTCCTTAACTTTGTGCATAACATGTTTTAAGAATTAACAGAAGTTCTTTCAAAAAAATTAATGACATCGACTTTTAACTTGCATGGGATGTCTATTATTTAACTATTCTTAATTTAGTTGATATATATATGAACGACCAACACCGATTGCCTTCAAATTAAAGGAAAACATACTCCTGGTGTGAAAATTTAATTCAATTCATATGAACACAATATCTTTTCTAATTTGTCATTTACCTAACAATGTGAGATAAGCTACAAAAAGGTGTGGTATTTATGTAAACTGTTTTCTATTATGTGTCACTAAGTTCATAGTTTTTCTAAAAAGCTAAAAGTAGCATCTCATTTTTTTAAATAAACACTTTTGAAAATAAATCAGCTTGGTCATACGGACTTTGTTTAGGTTTAGTCCTTTAAAAAAGTGATTCAAACTTTTTTCCCTTTATTAAAGACTCCGAAATAGACAAAATTATCTTTTCACCCTTTTTCTCCAATTATTATTTGATTAACTTTATAATATTGATTTTAATCTTAAAAAATTAAGGAGTACTAAAATATATATTAAGAGGAAAAATATATGGAAAATTAGTGTTGGTAGATTTTCTTTCCTTGTGTAAGTGAAAAGGAGTCCTAAAATATATGACAATAAACAAAGAGTCCTAAAAATCCCTATAAATATACAGTTTAGAGACGTGGTAGATCAATAATTACGCATAGGTTTGCCAGGTAAAAGTTGTTATCTTCCTTTCCTCAATATTATAAAATCCCTATGTAAACTTTTATTGCTTTGACTTCTTTCCCAATTTGGAATCCTTTCCTCAATATTATAAAATCACTACATAAAAGTATTTTCAAACCTAACTTTATTCTTGTAATTCCAAATAGTAGTGATAGTTCGGTCAAAAACAAGAAGTTTTGATATGTTGTAATTATGTATCCTTGTGTTTTTATTGATTTGTACTATATTTATTTTATAGTACTCGTAGTTTGAAAGTTGTTAGGTATTTCGTGAAGGGTGGGTGTTTGGTTATGAAAATTGTTGACATCCAATTTTGACTCTCCGTGCTTAAAATTAACGTCTTCAGGCTTCCTGGCCGTTAAAGAGCAATAAATATAATTTTTACACATTTTACAATTTATTGATAATTATCCTTATTTTAGAATTTTTATCAATTTATTGTCATATTTTAACTTTTTCCAATTTATTGATAACTATCCTTAATTTCATAAATATTAGGATTTTTATCAATTTATTGTCATTTTAATTCTTAACTATCATCTGCACATACACAATACGAGCAGTATGATTTTTATTCTTAACCACACAATACATTTATTTTTACATTTAAATTTATACTTACATTTTTAAAAATTATATATACATTAGCTATATTTTTAGACACAGTCCATACATATCAAATAAAGTGAATACACTGATATTCAAAACTCACACTGTGTATATTATGCGAAAATAAAATTGCATAATGTGTAATATCTTCTTGTCCAATCATATTTTTTTATTTCTATTCCTCTAAAAAAGGAAAAGAGACACATCCCTTGATTTTCTCAACCACCATATTTTGACTACAAACCATCCCTCTTTTTCTTTTCTTATCCACACAAACAATAGTAGATTTTTGCTCCCTTAATTTTAGGCTTTTTGAAAACTTCATCCACACATACACACACTCACTATATTTTAATTTTTTCTTCTTCTCCATTATTTTCAACTTTTGACTTTTTCTATTACTTTCCCAAAGATTCAAGGGATGTGTTTTTGACATTTTGGAAAAGAAATAAACTTGATAAGATCTTACCTCTTTCTTTTATATACTAACTCATCTCTTTTCATTCAAAAGGACACACACACACACACTCTTCTCATCTCCCTTGCTCCCCCTTTTCCTCTCTTTTTTCTCTTCTCTCCATGACACTAACCAACACCAACACCACCACAATAACCCTCTCTCATTTCTCCCTCCCTTTTTATTCTCTTAATGCTCCCCTCTTTCTCCATCATTTTTCCTTAAAGAAGAAACATACTATTGCTCACTTTTTAGAGTTCTTTCTTTTACTCTTAGGCTCACAATTATCTCTCCTCTCATGTTCCTTGTCTTTCTTCTCCAGTGGACTACTTTTCGACTCCAACAAACCCCACTTCATGACTGTGACTACGTTTTTATGTATACATGTTTTTATTGAATCTTATTTCTTATTGTATTGCTTCTAATATCGTAATCTTTGTCTTAGTTTTTCATGCCTCCAATAGCTTATTTTTCTCGCTAATCTTACTTATCTTTTGAGCAAAATCACACATTTTGCTATGAGTTTCCTCAAGCGGTTAACTTGTGTGCTAATTGAGTTTCTTTGACCACTCTAACGATGCTTGTTTGTTGTTCTAATATTTTTCATGCTACTTTGTTTGGCTATAATGAAATTTTTGGACCATTCTTTTTCTTAACATTTTATTAAATTAATAATGAGCAAATACTACATACATGGCCAATGACAATATCTCTCCATCGGATTTTCGAGGCCTTCCCCATAACAAAAGACGGATTTTATTTTCTCAAGTTTACTTATTTTATATCAAGTATCAATACATGGCCAATGAAAAAATTTCCGTCGGTTTTTGAGGCCTCCACAAATAAAAGACGGGCATTATGTATACAAATACGTAACAAAAATAAATAAATTTGGGCGATGACGAAATTTTATATCATCACAACAACACAAAAGTTTTACGATTCGTCTCTTGGCAAGGCGATTTAGGACGGCCGATAATTCAAGCAACCACTTCGTAGCCATGGCGTATCGAAAACTTCATCCGAGCCCACTATATAATAAAATATTATTTTTTATATATACATATATGTACACATCTTTTTATAATTATTTGTTCATTAATAACATTTCTATCAAGTGTTTATATAGGTTCTCGAGGATACTTCTTGAAGATGGCATTCAAAAAGGAGTTTGAATTTTATGTTTTTTTTTTTTTATATCCTTACAATTGTACAAATATTAATCATAGTGAAAACTTTATTTTGGGGCGTTGGGCAGGGGGATATTCTTTACTTACGTAACTCTCACCATGCGTTTAGGCAAAACTTAGGCCGTTAATATTTATATAAAGAATCAAACTGATTCGGATATTTAATCAATTAATTCACACTTTTTTTTTCATTAGAAAATATTGTGTAGTCTTTTCTTTCAAAATAAACATTCATTTTATTTAATCTTTTCTGCCATTAACTTTTGTCAAATATAAAATATTATTTGAATACTTTTTCTTTAGTATAATACAAAATTCTTCATACAAAGCCAACCGGGAACCTTCTTTCCAAACTCGCTCGACATTTATTTCTATACATTACACACAAAAGTGATTTCCTTTCATAAAAGAACACTTTTTTCACATACATATTTTTATACATATACAACATACTTTTGCTTATTTCTATACATATATATTACAATAATAAAGTCTATATATGTATTTGACATATCATGTTTTATACATGCATTTTTTACATTATTACATATCTTAATTATTCATACTTCTCAAAAAATGATTTTTTCTCCTTCCTCTTTGATAAATTTAGTCTAGTCGGGTACCACATTTTGTGGATTCTGAAGGATGCCTAACACCTTCCCTTCGGAATAACTTGAACCCTTACCTAGAATCTAAACTGGTTTTCGCAGATTAAAACATAAGTCATACATGTCAATAATTAAATAGGTTTCTTTATTTTTCTTAAAAATTAGGTGGCGACTCAATACAAAATCAATTCTTTTAGAGTCCATAAGTCATGCTTATTTTAACCTTGGTGAAAATAGGACATGACAAAAATCCAATATTTTTCACTCAATTTTGTGATGGAATTGTAAAATTCTCTCTATTTTTGTATGGTAGAATACTTACAGGTTCCAATTCCTATATCGATCAAATCCAAGTTATAGCATCTAATCATCTCAGACAAGTATGACTTTCCGATAATTTTTGTTAGATTATCCTTTGATTTAATTATATTATTATTATTTCTTCGGTCGAGAATTTATCGAAAACACCTATTAGTAATCTTATATCTTGGCAAAGAAGCAGCCAACATTATCTAAATCTTCTACAGAGGCAAAGTATAGAGTTATTGCTTATACTGTTGCTGAGACCACTTGGATTCGTCATATACTTTGTGAAATTGGTCTTTATCTATGTGAACCAGTTCGTGTATTGTGTGACAATGTCAGTTCTATGTATATGTTATGTAACCCAGTGTTCCATGATCACTCGAAGCACATTGATATTGATTTTCATTATGTTTGTGACAAAGTTGCTCAGGGTGATCTTGTTGTTCAATATGTGCCCATTCTCTCACAAATTGCCGATATTTTTGCAAAAAGATTACCGTCATCTCAGTTTTGTCTTCTGCGTGCCAATCTAAATGTCATCTCTGCCACTCCAGATTAAGGGAGTGTATTAGGAATCTTGTTGTACTTATATCATGGATAACAAACACTTATCTGTTAAGAGATGTACTTATCTATACATGTATATTTATCATTATAAGTAGAGGTTATTTTGGCTCTCAATTCATTGAGCAATTCACCAAAACACTCTCATGATATCAAAGCAGGACCCATCTCACCCAATATTGGGCCTCCAAATTAAAAATTGTCCACGCATAAGATGTACAGTCCTGGGCCTGAGGTGGAGTATTAAAAAAATAGAAAAAGTACACATTGGTGGTTAATAAGATGGATGATCTCTTTATAAGACTTGCACAATCCTCCTCCCTTTGAGCTAGTTTTTACGGTGTTAGTTAGGTCCCATACTTAATTTTACAGGTTAGGGAAAAGTTCTTTATACATATATGTTGTTGTTGTTGTTATATATTAGATGTGCTTGAGTATCTTGATAAATTGGAGGAGACAGTGATGAGCTAAAAACATGCTTATATGATACGGAGGATAACATAGATTACCACGTTGATACAACAAACTCTCGGCTTTAAGTATTGCTTGTTTCGATATGCTTCAAATTGACTTTTATGTTGGCTTTGTTGCGTGTTACATGGATTATTTCATTCTTATATGAGTTAAGGGTCATAAATGCACAAAACATATTCTAATTTTTTGAGTTTCATACCTAAACTATCAGGTGCAGTAATAACTATTAATTGAGCGACCATCTAAGAAATCACTCCTGTTTTTGTATTTGTTATAGTTGGTAAGTGATACAATCTGAATCGACATCGACACTTTGAGGTATATAATTCAAGGTATACATGTAGGGATCCATACCATGGTTGACTTGAGGATACACGAACGTGCTAGGAGGATCACTCTTAAGCCTACACTAGAGCAATTCCATGTTTGGGAGGTAGCTTGGAGTATGGAACACACTTGGAAGGGACCAAAGGGCTACTGCCTAGGCTTGACGGCTTTGGGGGCGGACCACCGAGGCCTTGACGGCTCACTTGGCGGTCAGTTAAGATGAAACAAAGCCCAAGAAAGCTACTGCCTCAACTTGACGGAAGAAGTAGTGGACCACCAAGCCATTGATGGTTCACTTGGTGTGGATCGTCACACTCAAAACAATTCACTAATGGGCTATTTCCTTAATGGATTTCAAGGGTCTTTTTTGGGCCCAATGTAATAGCTTAGCCCTAGACTATAAATAGATTAGCTTAGGTCATTATTTCCTTAGTTAGATTTTTGATATTGATTGAGAATGAAAACTCTTGAGAGAGTGTTTGAGATCTTGGAATGGATTTTGTTGAACTTTGTTTAGAAATGGTGGTTGTAAGGGCGTTTCGATTCCCTTGCGGTCAACGTAAGAGATTAGGTGCTTGTTGATAATCGAATTAGGGGTTTTTGAGTTTAATATACTCTTTAATTCCTTTTTCTTCTATCTTCTTTGTGTCTATCTATCTATCCTCTTTATCTATCCTCTGTTTCTTTATTTTCATAGTCAAATCCTTATTTTTGTATTTGGGATTGTATCATTTGGCATTAGAACCGAGCTTAGAATCGTCCCCACGATTCTAGTCTTGGGTTTGTTATCTTGAAAATCACAAAAACAAAAGTGTCAAAAAATGTTTTTGGGTTTATTGAAAATTTGAGTCTTTGATTTTTGAGTCTTTTTGTGTTTCTAGTACTAGAATCTTGTTCTCCAGTACTAACAGAGTCAAAATCTAGAGTTTGAGCTTATTCCAGCAAGATTTGAGTGTTCCACCATTGTTGAAGTTTGAGATTTTCAAAAATTAAAGTGAGTTCTCAAATCTGAAATTATTGGTTGAGTTTTGAAGCTTAAAAATGTTTGGATTGTGTTCGGGAGGTTAAAGTGAGCTTGGGTTTCGAATTTCATCGAATTTTGAGTTCTTTTGCTTAAGGGTCAAATTTTGAATGTTCTTGTGTTCTTCATAGTCTTCATATCTTATTGAAGAAGAACATTCAAAGGGTGTGTTTGATCCAAAAGGAGTGAAAGAAAAAGGGGTTGTACTTGTTGATGCCAAAGAATATTCCAAAATTCCAAAAGAAGAAAGGATAAGGTTAGTACAAAAGAGAATAGTCCAAAAGAGAAGAGAAGAATAGAGTAACAAGGGGGGGGGGGGGACGACAAAGCTTTCCAAGGCTGCCAAGGACTAAAGGCTCAATTGATGATCCACCAATCCCTTGATTAACCTTCAAACAAGCCAACAACACCCTTAGGATAAGGATCACACGCTGGTTTAGTGTGAAAAAAAGTTTGGCGACCCTCTACCCCCCTTTGATGGTCCTCCACCTAAGCTATCGCAATGAGAAGGCATGGAACCATCTACTGGTTTTATGTGATGGGATTAGTGGCAGATCACCACCCACTCGATGGACCACCAAAGCAATCGTCAACTAAGACCCATCTGCCCAAGCCACGACGGCTAGGTTGATGGGCCACCAAGAGGTTGACTGTCCGCCAGTCAAGACCATCAACTCAAGGCCTTGAACTCCTTTCACTAGTTAAGGAATGACGACAAGGCTGTCTGGCCTCCACCCACATGACGGGCCACCATGAATACTGTCAAGGTTGAGGGCAAAAACCAGTAAGCTAATTTTGGATTTCAAGTTTCATTTCTTGATTCTTAATCTTCTTTTCTTTGATTCCTAAGCTAATTAGAACCTAGTAATCACTCTACTTAGTTGTGATTAGCTCTTGAGTCCATTTTCTTCTTCGTCCTATTTTTTAAAAAACTTTTCTAGTTTTAATTCATTGTAATATCTTGATTCAAGTCCGTACATATTTTGTTTGAGTTTTTCAAAACAAGAATCTATTCCGTCCACGAGTAGCAATCGACACCTTGCATATCACCGAAGTATAAACAACTTACAACATTGGCCAATCTAATTGTGAGGCAATCAAAGGTGTGTAAACACAAGCAATTATGAGCTTTTAATTTTCTAATGCTAACATTGTTGTTGTCTTTGTTGAGTGTCCTTAATTGCTAGGTACAATGGCTTCAGAGCAAGAACCTTAAAGTCCCATGAGAAGTGATACACCAAAGTCTATGTGGAAAAAGGTTGAGTTCATAAATCGTATGTTGGGAGAGATGAAAGGTTGTTTAACCTCCATAAAGGGTACTATATCAAGCATGGAAGGTAAAATGACGAACATTGAAGAGTCCTTTGATTCCATGGGTCCTACCTCCCAAACCTACTCCCAAGCAGAACCAAATGAACAAGCTTCAAGTACTCCAACTCTTAAACATAACTTGGTGAACTTGGAAGGGGATGATGAACAATTGGATTTGGAGTGGGGCTTATCTCGTACATTAAGACATGTAGTATGGAAACATTTGAAAGAAGAATTTGACCAAAGTAAGAACCTATGTCATATAAGGTTTGAGATGAAGGAAAGTATATGTTCTTTGGTTATTGACGGGGAGATGAGTATTAATACCGTATTAGTACACTTGTTGATCTAATGCAGCTTCCCACACAAAGGCATCCCAATCCTTACAAGCTCCAATGGTATGATGAGAATGGTTCTATAGAGGTGACCGAACAAGCAATCATTAACTTTGGAGTGGGCAAGTATCAAGATGAAGTTCGATGTGATGTGATGCCCTTGAGAGCATGTCATATGATTCTTGGAAAACCATGGAAAGATGATAGGTTGGTTCAATATTGAGAGAAGTTCAGTAAATATGTGTTTGTATTTGGAGGACTAAAGTATATGCTTGAACCTTTGAACCCTGAGAAAGTGAGTAGGGACTATGAGATCATGAAAGGGTTCCGGGAAGTATTAAAGAAGGAAGAAGTTGAGAAGTGGGAAAGAGAATCATCCCTTGTGCAAGGAAAGAAAAGCTTGGCTCAAAGAAGAGAATTGACCAAAAGAAATAAGCCAAGGAACTATTTGAAATAAGTGGATAAGGAACAATCCCCTGTGGGACTTGTCAACACCACTAACCATGATACTAGCATTTTACCTAGTATCAACCCTTCTCTTGTACAGGTTTGTGAACAAGTACTTCCAAAGTAGGATCCAAGGAGAGTTCCTTATGAACGCATACTTGAAGGCCTAACAGAGTTCTTAGCTAAGAATTCCAACTTCAGGAAGAGTGATGAGGAGATGACTCAAGGGAGTGAAATTGAAAAACTCCCATGTGATGATAACTTCCCAAAGGAGTAAATGAGCTTCCATGTTGAACACCAAGGTAAAGACCAAACCTTGAATGAACTAAAAGGTAACAATGCTAACTCTTGCACTTCTTTAAACTTGAAATGTCTTGATGTGGCTAGTATCCAAGTAAGTATAATTGGTGGCTTGTCTGATGTAGAGTCTAATGAGTCTTCCCCTTGTGATTCTCTTGGTAGTACTATGTTGCATGATAGTCAAGTTCTTGTTGTGAGTGCAAACACTAGTTGATCGTATAGATGACCGAATTGACTCTTCTAGTAAGATCGATTTGTGTCCACCTAGTGTTGGAACTTATAGCTTGAATAAGGTTCTATTTCCATGTGATAAGAGTATTCACAGACTTGTTGACCCTTGTGAAAATCAAGGTAAGTCTATGTTGGTATGTGAATTACCTACAACTAGTGAAGGTGTGTGCATTAATCAACTTAGTAAAAATGATAATGAGGAAGTTGATCTTGTGGATAGTCATGTAGGATTCCTACTTGGAGGGGGTAATTCCTTAGATGTTGAACCCCTTTCGTGTTCTTATCATGAGAATCTTGATATGGGATGTAAACTTAAGGATAGGCCCTTTATTTGTGATGACATGACTAAGGGGAAAAGTATTGGTCAACTTTTTTGTGAATATAATCCACTATTTGAGCATGTTTATTGTGTGCTTGATGAGACTCAAGTTAGTAATGACATTGGTAGAGTTGATCATGTAAATGGAAATGATTCTTTGAGCATATCATGTGGTGTAGACCCTATTCTTTGTTTTGCTCATAGATATCATGGGAATGTTGTGAAATATGACATGTATCTTTTTGAGAGTGAAATAACATGCTTTAACTCTTCTCCTATGGTTGTTGATCCTCTCTCAAAGAAAGATGTCTTGTTTGAAAGTAGTGAGATCACTCCTTGCTTAACACCTAGTGATGTGCATCTTGGTGTGCTTAAAAGGAAAGATGGTATGCTTAAGATTCACTTGTTATCATACTTTTTGAAGTATATTAAAAATATAAGATTAAGTGAAAAGTGTGCTAGCTATCCAATTTTTGATTCTCACTTGTGAAAAAGAATGATCAATTGGGTGAAGATAATCTTAATTTGCTTGAATATTTGAGGAACCCAACTAGTGATTGTTCGTATGAAAATAATTTTGGTTGTGATCCTTTGTATGACACCCTACCCTTGTTTGATGAATATGAGTATGAATTGTTTTATTCTTGTGGTGACTTTAGTCATGATCACCTTGATGTTGGTGGTGGTTTGTATCTAATTGAGGATTCTTCCCTTGAAAAAGAAGATGTTGTTTGTTTAGAAAGTTCTTCTACTTCTTCTTAGTGTGTTCCCTTTGTTGAAGATACTAATGGTGATGATCTTGAATCCATTTGTGGGTACATGCATGAGAACACCTTGATTGAAGTTTACTTGCGTGATACCTTTCTCTACCCTCTCTTTGATTATGATATTGTCAATGATAGTATAGAGGGTATATCTATTTGTGAGGATGGAACTTTTAGGGAAAATGGGTATTACCTTGACCCATGTTCTTGGATACTTCTTCCATTTAATCCCGGTGACCAATTGGAATGTGGTGGGTTTTATACACCCAACTTGGTGCTTGGTCAAGACGACAAACGAAGTTTGATTGAGGATGTTGGTATCCTTCCCTATGATGAAAAGTCCTTCTTGTGGACTTACAATCAACTTGATAGACCCAAGTTGTGCATGGGAGGTATTTCTAACAAAGATGAGAGTTCCTTAAAGAAGGGGAGTGATGACAAGATCCAAGAGAGTTCACCATTGTGTGTTTCCATTCTTGACCAAGGTTATGTGGCTTGTAGGTCAAAGAGTGAGCCTTATCTTGAAAGCACATTGGTTGAGTTTCATTTATGTGATACCCTTCTTTGTTACTTGATTGAAAGTGATGACCCCTTTCTCAAAGGTGGTATCATTTTTGAGAACCCTAGGGCAAATATGTCATTGCCTCTTTTGGGTGATTTACTTGCATCCTTATGTGACACACTTGTGCTTAGGTTGTGTGGACCATAACTTGTGGATGCCAAGTTGAATACTTGTTTGTGGGAGATGTTGACACCCAATTTTGGCTCTTCTTTTTCTTTTAATTATTTTTTCTAGGCTTCTCGGTCCTAAATAATTTTTAAAATAAATTCATATTTTAGTTTCTATTAAATTTTAAATGGATGAGAAATAGGGTTTATTTTTCCCATATCATGTTTTTAAATATTGTAGTTAAGTATAATTAGTTATTTAATATTAAAATCACGCAAAATATATTTCTTTTGACACTTGCATTCACATTTTTTCTAATTATATTTTCACAATATATTATTATTATACATATTTTTATTTATTACAAAATTGTTAAATTTAAATACGAATACCAAATTATTTATATTATTTATATACATATATATTATTAAAAAAAATCAATTAGGACAAAAGAAGCATTTTCTAAAATTAATTTTAGTAGAAAAATAATATTTGAGCCAAATTTAATTCAATCCCAATTTATTTGTTCGAAGCCCACTTTTATTCATCATTTTAAGACTAAAGAGGCCCAAAAAATTGGCCCAAATCCGGTCCAATCAACTTTCAACTCATCCACCTCCTCAATCCACTCCACACCTTATCCACCAATTATATGTTGTCACGTCAACAAAATCAAGAAAGCACAATCCTTGTGAAACAAACACAAATTCATCTTAGCCTTTAAATCTCATTCAATCCAAGGGTCATAAATTTTCAGTCTTTTTAATATATATATATATATATATATATATATATATATTATTCATTATATTCTATCATGGTCGGACGGTCCAAATTTCTGTCAAAATTTCAAGCCCCCAAAATGCGTGAAAAGGGAAGAGAATCATTTTCTCTCTTTTCCCAAACCATCGACATCTCCCTTTCCCATATTTCCCAAAATCAACAGAAAGCCAACAACCCTTCTTCTTCTCTCCTTCTCCCTCCCCTCCACCACCCCCAAAACCGTGAAACCCTAGCAGCCATTGCTGCCGCTAGTCTATGAAGATTCCCCCATTTTTGACATCTCCAACTCGTGAACCCATCAAAATCAACAAAAATCAGGCACCAAATTGGCGCAACAAACTATTTTTGGCTTCAAATCCGCCATTAGGTTTCTGAAAATCATCAATGCTATGGAGACAGGGGAAGATTTGTTCAATTTTGAATTCAAAATTCAAATTTTCCTCCTCCTATTTTCTTCCCACGTTTTTGATAAAAGTCCGGATTTGCCTATATATATGGGTTTCTTTCACCCCCAAAAGGAAAAAAAAAAGGGCGGGGAGGAGGAAAGGAACAAGTAGAATTTCAGAAAAAATCAGTCCAAGTTCAAAAAAAAAAATCCCTGGTTTCTTTTCTACTTTTGATCTAAACTAAAGTTCCCTGAGTTTGAGTTCGGCGGCCGAAATCTTGACGAAAAAGCCTCGGTTTTGTTGTTCCAAACAAGGTAAAATTCGCCCCTTTGTTTCACCTTCATCTCCTTCTCCTTCCTCTATTTTGATTCTAGGAATATGTAATTCAGTTTGATTTTAAGTTTATGTTGTTGTCGCTTTGCTTTTGTCTTTGCGGATAAAATGGGATTTGAATCATCCTTTGAAGTTGTTTGTGCATAAACATATGGACCTATAAATATGTGAGTGTGTGTGTGCTCATCTCTTTTTTGGCACTGCTGGTCATGTTTCAAACCATTTTCAAAAGTAGTATCGCATCCTAGTCTTCGTTTGGCTCAATATATATGATTGTGTTGCGTCCAAACATGTAGAACCTGTGAAAATTTTGCTTCTTTGTTTCCTCTTTATTTCTCGCGTCTTAGGACTTTGTACTACTATCAAAACGTTATCAAAATGTAAGGAAATTATAATTTTGGTTGTGTATTCTATCTAAGATGAATATTGAAACATTGGTTTGATCTTGTATGGTTTCTCTATTAAATCGACGATTCGATTTCGTCTCTCCGTTTGTTCACACTTTCTGTTTTCTCAAGGTCCTTGCTTATTTTTGTGTTTAAGATTTATAATTTATTCTTCATGTTTTGATACTCGGAATATTAGATTTAATTGTTGAAATAAGTTAGGATCAAGCTACTTTACACTTAAAAGTGACGAAAGAGTTTGGTTTTCGATCAGTGGTTTAGTATTAGCCTAGTGTTACGTTTTCAGAAAGAGATTCAAAGTTATAAGGCATTTTGTGTCTATTCACAGTGATTTCCTTAGTTGTAGGATCACTAAATAAAGTTAGTCTATTTATCCAAAACAACTAGATGTGATACTTAGCATGGTTTGAAGCTTTTGTTTGTGTGTTACGGTACTCATAGGCCCCATTTATGTCCTAGCATCTTCTACTGACTCATTGTTGTTAGTCATAAAATTTTAGTTTCTGGGAACTTGACTTTATTAATGTGTTTTGTTAATCTGATTTTATCATGCTATTTTTTAGTTACTCAATTAGTTACTAATCCTTATCTTCTCTTGTCTCATGTGAACTCGGGAGTTGGAGTTTCAATCGAGACTCCATTTTGACCCAAATATTGGGTCAATCGCTATAGGATGATCGCAGAGCCCCAGAGTCGCATAAATTAGAAACTCAACTCCGAAACGGAGTCTAGTATCTCTTGGCCCCTTCTCTTTTATTTATTGTCTATGTTATCTTAGTAGTCTCTTGAAACTTGGAATAGTAAATGAATATTATTGTTTTATTGGAATGATATTATTTGTTTAATTTTTATTTTGTATTGCCTTTAATACTTGCGAAGTACCCTTTGAAGCAGATTAACGTCCTCACCTCTTCGCAATTAACACATGACTATTCAAATGGATTTTTCTTGAATTAAAAAATGGGCTTTAGCAACTTCGATATTTAGCTAACTCTTCTAAAACTAGTTACTCGCCTAAAAAACTTTGTTTTTTAAATACGAATGAACAAAAGTAGCCACCTTAACATTTTCTTAAAAACGAAAGAGAGTTTTAATATTATTTTGCAAATAGCAAAAATTTAGACTTTTGAGTTCTAATTTATTCAATCCCGACTCATTTTTGATGAATTAAAATATACCAACGTTTTACTTTACTTTCACTCGTTTTCCTCAACATTTATTTCAAGATTTCTAAACCTTAAACTAGTTCAAAACACAAGGCGCGTACATGTATACACTACCATATACGAGATATTTTCATCACTATTTTCATCTATTTATTTTTCTTGACAAATTATTATTATTATTTTCACTTTATTTTAACTATATGTGTATTTTTACTAGTACATTTATTTTTACCTACTTTTAACTATCACTTTAAATTCCTTACAAATCAATAAATATTAGCATGATTTTATAATTTAAATATATGCAAGTCTATTTTACTCAAGAACTAACATACTACCGCATTTTGACATTTTTATAAATATCTTTATTTTGCGATAAACGCATTTATATAAACTCATTTTCAAATTAAATAAATTTTGTTCTCCTCCGTATACATGTTTATTTTATAATAAATCCTTACATATTTTCAAAACTATATTTTCTTTATTTTGCATAAATTTTGTTTATATACTTTACTTTATACGCCATTAAACATTATATTTTTGTAAAATTATAAAACTTTATACCTTTTTCTTAATATACATATTAGAATAAAATATTAATGTTAACTTCACCCTTCATTTTCATATTTTTGAAACATGCATCTATATGTTACAATAAATTGCGTTACATTTTTCGTATATCGTAAGTATACATTTATTTACCTTGTGTATTTCCTTTTTTTTAAAAATCCGATAAAATTTTATGAAACTAACTATTTTAGCAAGTAATAAACAAATATTTTCCAAATGTTTTCCTAAACTGAGTTTAAGGACTATCTTCGGATAGGCTCTGAGGGGTGCCTCACACCTTCCCCTAGAGTAACCAAAACCCTTACTCAGAATCTCACACGTTTTCAAAAGACCAAAAACAGAGTTTTACATAAAAGATGGTTTTCCTAATTTTTCCTTAAAATTTAGGTGGCGACTCTGAAAAATGAATTTTCAAAACCAGTGAGTCACAATGAACACCACACGTTGTGTGCTGTTTCGATCGATTCGAAATAGGGCGCGACAGGAGAGTCCATGATTCTTAAAGACTTCTTGTTACCTTCATAGGGTTAGACAATTTAAAGTGTCAAGTGAACTCTTGGAAGTTGCTTGAAGAAGAGAGGTTCTATGTGCTTGAAATGTATATTTCTCTCCTTGTGTGTTTCTACCCATGAGCATACCTTGGAAGAGAATTATGTTCTTAGTACCTTTCTTTATTACCTTTTTGCATATGATGTTATTCATAACCATGTTGAATCAACAACTTATGTGTGGATTAGTTGTGTCACACCCCGAATCCCAACAAGGTGCGATTGGCACCCATAGCCGATATGGCCCGAGAGAACCAAGCTATGCTTCTATACAATCATGTGCATGCCATAGGAAACATCACTATCACATAAGAACATGAACGACTAATATCGGAAATCATGGAACATGTGACATATATATATATACATATGAGAAACTTGGCCGTCAAGGCCGTCAAGTCAAGACTCCATGTGTCACCTTATATACATACACCCATATTCGTCTACGAAAGCCTCTAACAGATGCATTGACCAAAACAAACTAAAAGTCGGGACAAGTCCCCGCTTTATACAATATGTACATCACCAAAACATATATAAACTCTGACTCGGAGAAGCCCCGAATTAGCTGGAGCTCACCAATGAACCGCTAACAACTGGCAATCTACTGAGGAGGCCTACTGGTACCTGCGCCTGCAGCAAGTAAGGTAAATTTCCCAAGAGGGGTCAGTATGGAATAAGTACTGAGTATGTAAGGCTCAAATGAAACTATATAACACATGAACATAGCAATGAACTCAATACAAATGACTAATCAATGTGAGTAAGTCACCATTTTACATTTTGGAAACCATGTGTATTGCTTTCATTACTTTATTTGCTTTCGTTACTTCAATGCTTGCTTGTCAATACATGTGTCACAATGTACCCGGGCCCCGACTGATCAGTGGGTCTTTACATAACATATCATCATGTTGGGATCGGCTCGAGCTAGGCTTATGCCCCTAGAGCTGCCACCCATAAACCAATGCATCGGGATTGACTCGAGCTAGGCTTATGCCCCTAGAGCTGCCACCCATAAAGCAATACATATCAGGTTCGGCTCGAGCTAGGTTTTCACCCCTAGAGCTTCCCCCTGTCAGGTTCGGCTTGAGCTAGGCTTTCGCCCCTAAAGCTGCCCCCTGATCCAATAATATCGGGATCGGCTTGAGCTAGGCATTTTGCCCCTAAAGCTGCCACCCGTACTCAATCATTAACCACATATGCATTACTTTGTCCATTACTTTGAGATTGATACAATGATGGTCATAACTTTACTTGAAGCTTTGGATCATTAACCAATGAGTGAGAGACATGTGAATAGCATTATTGGAAACATTACCTCATTGGAAACATAACATTATTGGAACTATTGGACAATAATCAATGGATAAGATACATGAGTATAATCACTATTGGAACTTTGGAACACAACCTTGTTGGGCTTTTGTAATACTATTCATGGACATGAGACATGAGACATGAGAGTCACAATTGATCAATAAGTAGGAAGCATGTAGTAGAGACAATTGATAACCGGATATAGGATACCTTAGTAAATTTCGGGAATGAGTAGGTACCATAACAAAGTGTACACTATATTCTGCAGAAGGATATGGGAAGAGGAACCTTACATACCTTCACTTCCAAGTATGAATACACAAGCCTATGTATGAACACAATAGTCCAGCTTCTTCCTTACGTCTTACTCTACAATACAAGTTCATACCAGAACTTACATTAGCAACTAGTCACTATACAGGTGTACAAGACGACAATGAACTATGTGACCACCATATAACGTTATGTCACCCCCTTACAATACTATCCGCTGCATTTCCATATCAACAACACCATAACATTACACACATTGACCAAATATCATACATCGATAGCATTTCACACCACACTTACCCTTTACGCTTTTCCCTTTATCATCCCATCATAATTATTCCTTTATAACAACATATGAACAATCATCCATACTTAACATAGTACAACACACCTCCATACGACACTTTAAAGTCATTAAAACGACATCACAAGGTGATAATTACATCCATGAAGGGTATAGGGGTTTTGGGGGGCCAAAGGGATGCAAAAACAAGAAATTCGGAGTTCTGGGATGATCCGCTAAGCCACCTGTGCCTGAAGGTGGATGAACTACGTCCGCAGGTGACCTTTGGCAGTAGCCAGAAGCACCTGCGCCCGCAGGTGCTTCGTCTGCGAGGGCGGGTGCCCATTTCGGCCAAAAAGGGTCTCTTTTGGGTATTGTTATGCAATGAATGGTCCATGATCATAAATAAACTTATTTTAACATATTTTTGATCAACTTATATGCCAAAAATCAGCCATGGTCTCACAACACACATAAACATCACCAAAACGACACTTTACGGTCAATACGTCACCAAAACCATAACCAATTTCACAATAGAAATTCCAAACATTATACACCATGACAAAACAAGGAAATGCTATAATCACATATCACATGTCAATATTAACTCCAGCATGTTCACTTTCTTCAAAACCACAAGTCCATAGTCAAGTTTACAAGACAAACCACCCTCCGAATTAGCAACATGTTACATTTCACTTATTGTGAACTTCTCAATATTC
The DNA here is from genome assembly GCA_031232105.1 of Capsicum rhomboideum. Classification (NCBI taxonomy): domain Eukaryota; kingdom Viridiplantae; phylum Streptophyta; class Magnoliopsida; order Solanales; family Solanaceae; genus Capsicum; species Capsicum rhomboideum. The sequence continues at coordinate 46,765,709 of CP124708.1, read as the reverse complement.
CACCAACATAACCAACATAATATACACCATATATTATGAATAAAATATATTAATACATCATAATAAACACTTACCAAGTCTTACCAATTGATGATCTTGGCCCAAAGGATAACTTAGGGTTCTTGAGAGATAAAAGGCAATTCTTGGTAAAGTCTAGAAAACATGAGAGCATAAATGAAATAAAAATCTGATTTTCCTGTTTATATAGTCCCTCATGTCTCCCTTATCTTTTACTTAGCATTTAATGCAATGTTGATAGGTCAAATGGATCAAATTTGGAAGAATGGGTCAAAAAACCCATCTTGGGCCATGTCTTCTTGTTATTTTGGGCTTCATTTTGTGCCCAATTATACAAGACTTATTAAATGCCCACAATTCAATACAAAATTCATCAATTCTCTCATGTTTTCATTTTCCCCTAAATGTTACGATTGTCAGCTAAACTCAGAAACGTACGGGGTGTTACATTCTTCCCCCCTTAGAAACATTCGTCCTCCAATGTTAGTGTTATCATTTCAAAATAAACAGTTACAAGTCTAGGAGCATTCTGCATGTCATCACATGGGTATACACAAAGCTTATAAATACTTACTTGTCATTCTTCTCTTTGAAACAAATGAGGGTACTTGGATTTCATCATTTCTTCAGCTTCCCATGTGACCTCTTCTCTTTGCTGATATCTCCAAAGTACCTTTACAGAAGCAATATCTTTGTTTCTCAACCTCTTCACCTGTCTATCCACAATGGCAATAGGTATTTCCTCGTAGGTAATATCCTCTGTAACCTGTACATCATCGACATGAGTAAAACGAGATGGATCCCCTATGCACTTTAGAAGCATTGACACATGAAATATCGGATGAACTGTGGAGAGTTCCTGGGGTAGTGCCAACTCATACGCAACCTGCCCAAATCTTCTAATAATTTCATATGGGCCTATGTAACGTGGACTCAATTTCCCTTTCTTTCTGAACCGCATTACCCCTTTCATCGGTGACACCTTTAGGAATACCCAATCACCTATGGCAAATTCAAGTCCTCTTCTTCTAATATCGGCATAGGACTTGTGTCGACTTTGGGCCATTTGTAATCGCTGTTGAATCACTTTAACTTTCTCCATAGCCTGATGAACAATATCTGGCCCAAGTAAAGCAGTTTCACCCACTTCAAACCATCCAATTGGCGATCTGCATTTTCTTCCGTACAAAGCTTCATAAGGTTCCATTTGAATACTTGAATGATAGCTATTGTTGTAAGCAAATTCAATAAGAGGCAAATGGTCATCCCAATTGCCTTGAAAATCTAACGTGCATGCTCGTAGCATATCTTCAAGTGTCTGAATAGTATGTTCCACTTATCCATCAGTCTGAGGATGGAAAGCAGTACTCAAATTCACCTGTGTACCCAAACTCTGCTGAAAAGATCTCCAGAAATGCACAGTAAATTATGCTCCTCTGTCTGATATAATGGAAAGTGGAATACCATGCAATCGTACTATCTCTTTCACATACAACTTTGCATAGTCCTCAGCTGTGTAAATGGTTTTGACTGGTAGGAAATGCGCTGACTTGGTAAGCCTGTCCACTATAACCCATATAGAATCAAATTTCCGCAATGTACAAGGCAAACCTGTGATGAAATCCATATTAATCATATCCCATTTCCAGACTGGAAGATTGATACATTGCATGTAACCTCCTGGTTTCTGATGCTCTACTTTCACTTGTTGACAGTTCGGGCATTGAGCGATGAATTTCGCAATGTTCTTCATATTTCCCCACCAATACACTTCCTTTAAATCATGATACATTTTCGTAGCACCCGGATGAATAGAATAGCGCGAGTGATGCGCCTCTGTCATAATTCGCTTCCTCAATTCGTCTACATCCGGTAAACATAGTCTACCTTGGCATTGGAGCACCCCTTCTTGTGTAAGATCAAATACCTTTGTCAAGTTATTTTGTGCATTTTCTCTTAGCTGCAATAACATAGGATCTGCAAACTGTTTTTCTTTCACCTCAGCTATTAATAAAGATTCAGCCGTATTTTGCACAATAACCCCTTTATCTGAGGATTCAAGTAGACGAACCCCCAAGCTGGTAATTGATGTAAGTCTTTGATTATCTCTTTATTTTTCGTCAATTGGCCGTTAGTGACTCCCGTTGCCTTACGGCTCAATGCATCCGCTACCACATTTGCCTTCCCTGGATAGTATAAAATATCAACATCATAGTCTTTCAAGAGCTTTAACCATCTTCGTTGCCTCAAATTAAGTTCCTTCTTCTTAAAGATATATTGCAAACTCTTATGATCAGTGTAAATATCAACATGAACCCTATACAGATAATGACGCCATATCTTTAAAGCAAATGCTACCGCTGCCAATTCAAGATCATGTGTGGGATAGTTTCTTTCGTGTGGCCGCAATTGCCGTGAGGCATATGGTATTAACCTTCCATGCTGCATCAACACACATCCGAGACCAATCCCGAAAGTATCACAATATACTGCATAGCCCTCTGTGCCTTCAGGAAGTACTAACACTGGTGTGGAGGTCAACTTATCCTTCAGTTTTTGGAACCCTTTGTCACATGTATCATTCCATTGAAACTTCATTTCCTTGTGAGTTAACTTTGTTAATGGTGCCGCAATAGAAGAAAATCCTTCTACAAATCTTCGGTAATACCTGCCAAACCAAGAAAACTGCGAATCTCTGTGGGTGTCCTAGGTCTTGGCCAATTTTTCACTGCTTCTATCTTCTGTGTATCAACCTGTATCCCTTCATCTGACACAATATGACCCAAGAATGCAACTGATTTTAACCAGAACTCACATTTGGAGAACTTTGCATACAACTTATGCTCACGGAGGATTTGCAACACTTACCGTAAGTGATTAGCATGATCTTCTGGTGATCTTGAATAAACCAGGATGTCATCTATAAATACTGTCATGAACACGTCTAGGAATGGCTTAAACACCCTATTCATCAATTCCATGAACACAGCCGGTGCATTTGTTAGTCCAAATGACATAACAAAAAATTCATAGTGGCCATACCGTGTTCGGAAAGCGGTTTTGGGAACATCTTTTTCTCTAACTCTGACTTGATGGTAACCCGACCTCAAGTCAATTTTTGAAAAGCACTTGGCACCCTGTAACTAATCAAACAAATCATCAATGCGAGGGAGGGGATATTTGTTCTTGATCGTTACCTTATTCAATTGCCGATAGTCAATGTACATTCTCAATGTGCCATCTTTCTTTCGTACAAATAACACCGGTGCACCCCACGGGGATATACTAGGCCTGATGAAGCCCTTGTCCAACAAATCCTTTAATTGCTCCTTCAATTCACGCAATTCAGCTGGAGCCATTCGATATGGAGGAATAGAGATAGGCTGAGTGCCTGGAATCACATCAATGCCAAACTCTACTTCCCGTTCTGGGGGCAAGCCTGGAAGATCCTCTGGAAATACATCAAGAAATTCATTGAATACTGGAACCGACTGTGGAGTTAGTGATTCCACATCATTATCTTTCACTCGTACCAAATGGCATACGTATCCCTTGGCAATCATTTTCCTAGCTTTCAAATAGGAAATAAATCTCCCTCGTGGTGCCCCTATATTACCCTGCCATTCTAGAACATTTTCCTGCGGAAAACAAAATTGTACCTTCTTCGCCCGACAATCTACCGTAGCATAACAAGAGGCCAACCAATCCATTCCCATGATCACATCAAAATCCACCATGTCTAGTTCAATGAGATCGACCAATGTATCATGACCACACAAAGTTACCACACAGTTACGATATACTCTCTTTGCAACAATATATTCACCAACCGGTGTAGATACTTCAATTGATTTAATCAATAATTCTGGTGCCTTTGCAAATTTTGCAGCAACCAATGGGGTAACATAGGAAAATTTAGAACCTGGGTCAATCAGTGCATATACATTATGTGAGAATATGGATAATGTACCTGTGACAACATCAGGGGAAGCCTCTGAATTCTGGCGGTCCACCAAAGCATAAGTGCGATTCTGGACCCCGCTAGTACTGACTGCTCCTCTGCCACCTCTACCGTGTCCAATAGGATGTACACCTCGGCCTAGTGAAGGAACCGATGCTGATGACGCTACTACCGACCCAGCCGGTCATGCTATACCACCCATTCTCCGCTGTGGACAATCTCTCGCTATATGCCCCGGCATACCACACCAAAAGCAGATATTCGTCCCTGACCAACATATGCCTGAATGAATACGCCCGTATTGATGACACTGCTGACGAGGAAAGCCTGCTACCTGTGATCCGTGAACCCCACTACTCTGCCCAGCTGAACCACCTCTAAACCCTCGAGACTGGAATAAGCACCCTCTATGGAATGAGAAAACAATGGTCTGGGTAGTCTAGGGAACATACGAGGCCTAGATCCTCCTTGGGACATCATAGGTGGTCCCATAGGTCTAGCCCTTTTGGATTGTCCCCTGTCAAATTCATGCACTCTTCTCCTCTGTCGTTTGTCATCCATTTTCTGAGCGAAGGCCTGGATTCTTGCTATGTCCATGTCCTTATTCAAGGCAGCAATGGTGCAATCTCGTACCAAATATGGCTCTAATATGTCCACGTATCGATGGACTCTATCTGTCATCGTAACCACCATATTTGGCGCATATCTAGCCAAGGAATTAAATTGCAAACTGTATTCCCTGACGCTCAGATTTCCCTGACGTAGATTTAGGAACTGATCCGCACGTGCCTCCCGGATCTCATAAGGAAGATAATGATCGAGGAAAGCCACTTTAAACTCTTCCCATGTAGGTGGATTTGCACCAATGTCACGGGATTTCTTCCAATCCTCTTACCAAAATATTGCCTATCCTTTCAACCTGTACGCAGCAAGTTCAACTGTTTCAACCCCCGTCACATGTATAACTTCCAAGGCCCTCTGAATTTGATCCACGAAGTCCTGTGGATCTACTTTTGGATCAGATCCAGTGAATATAGGAGGGTCCAGTTTCAAGAAATCCTGTGTCCTGTGACTTGCCATTCTAGCCGCATCATCATCATGTGTCATTGCATCAGCTCGTCCCTGGCTTTGCGCCGCCACTAACTGTGTCAACATAAGCACATCATTTTTAAGATCTTGATCTGTGGCATTCATCGGTGGTTCTGCGGGTACTTCTCTACCAATTGGCTCTTCCGGAACTGAGAAGGTAGATGAAGGCCGTGATGATATTTCAGCATTCGCTCCACCTTGACTAGCTTGGTCAGGTGGTAATCTGATCATTCCTTCTCTAGCAGGCACATCAACCTGCTTCCCTGTACCCCTTCCTCTTCTAGTGTTCGGCATTGTTACTATATCAAAGAGAAATAATTACTATGGTCAAACACGATTCAACTTACAACATTGGCTCTATTGCACGATCTAGAATGAAGAAAATAAACGAAATCCTAAATGTCCCGTAGCCTCCTACTTATAAATGTGGTGCACAAAAAATTGATAAGTAAGACTCTACTCAGACACGGCTTTGTAGACACCCTTAGAACAACCTGGCTCTGATACTACTTTTGTCATACCCCGAATCTCAACGAGGTGTGATTGGCACCCGTAGCCGATATGGCCTGAGAGAACCAAGCTATGCTTCTATACAATCATGTGCATGCCATAGGAAACACCACTATCACATAAGAACATGAACGACTAATATCGATAATCATGGAACATGTGACATATATATATATATACATATGAGAAACTTGGCCGTCAAGGCCGTCAAGTCAAGACTCCATGTGTCACCTTATATACATACACCCATATTCGTCTACGAAAGCCTCTAACAGATGCATTGACCAAAACAAACTAAAAGTCGGGACAAGTCCCCGCTTTATACAACATGTACATCACCAAAACATATATACACTCTGACTCGGAGAAGCCCCGAATTAGCTGGAGCTCACCAATGAACTGCTAACAACTGGCAATCTACTGAGGAGGCCTACTGGTACCTGCGCCTGCAGCAAGTAAGGTAAATTCCCCAAGACGGGTCAGTACGGAATAAGTACTGAGTATGTAAGGCTCAAATGAAACTATATAACACATGAACATATCAATGAACTCAATACAAATGACTAATCAATGTGAGTAAGTCACCATTTTACATTTTGGAAACCATGTGTATTGCTTTCATTACTTTATTTGCTTTCTTTACTTCAATGCTTGCTTGTCAATACATATGTCACAATGTACCTGGGCCCCGAATGATCGGTGGGTCTTTACATAACATATCATCATGTTGGGATCGGCTCGAGCTAGGCTTATGCCCCTAGAGCTGCCACCCATAAACCAATGCACCGGGATTGGCTCGAGCTAGGCTTATGCCCCTAGAGCTGCCACCCATAAAGCAATACATATCAGGTTCGGCTCGAGCTAGGTTTTCACCCCTAGAGCTACCCCCTGTCAGGTTCGGCTTGAGCTAGGCTTTTGCCCCTAAAGCTTCCCCCTGATCCAATTATATCGGGATCGGCTTGAGCTAGGCATTTTGCCCCTAAAGCTGCCACCCGTACTCAATCATTAACCACATATGCATTACTTTGTCCATTACTTTGAGATTGATACAATGATGGTCATAACTTTACTTGAAGCTTTGGATCATTAACCAATGAGTGAGAGACATGTGAATAGCATTATTGGAAACATAACATTATTGGAACTATTGGACAATAATCAATGGATAAGATACATGAGTATAATCACTATTGGAACTTTGGAACACAACCTTGTTGGGCTTTTGGAATACTATTCATGGACATGAGATATGAGACATGAGACATGAGACATGAGACATGAGACATGAGACATGAGAGTCACAATTGATCAATAAGTAGGAAGCATGTAGTAGAGACAATTGATAACCGGATATAGGATACCTTAGTACATTTCGGGAATGAGTAGGTACCATAACAAAGTGTACACTATATGCTGCAGAAGGATACAGGAAGATAAACCTTACATACCTTCACTTCCAAGTATGAATACACAACCCTATGTATGAACACAATAGTCCAGCTTCTTCCTTACGTCTTACTCTACAATACAAGTTCATACCGGAACTTACATTAGCAACTAGTCACTATACAGGCATACAAGATGACAATGAACTATGTGACCACCATATAACGTTATGTCACCCCCTTACAATACTATCCGCTGCATTTCCATATCAACAACACCATAACATTACACACATTGACCCTTTACGCTTACCCTTTACGCTTTTCCCTTTATCATCCCATCGTAATTATTCCTTTATAACAACATATGAACCATACATACTTAACATAGTCCAACACACCTCCACACGACACTTTAAAGTCATTAAAATGATATCACAAGGTGATAATTACATCCATGAAGGGTATAGGGGTTTCGGGGGGCCAAAAGGATGCAAAAATAAGCAATTCGGAGTTCTGGGATGATCCGATAAGACACATGCACTATAAGGTGGATGACCTGAGTCCGCAGGTGACCTTTGGCAGTAGCCAGAGGCACCTGCGCCCGCAGGTGCTTCGTCTGCGAGGGCGGGTGCCCGTTTCGGCCATAAAGGGTCTCTTTTGGGTATTGTTATGCAATGAATGGTCCATGATCATAACTAAACTTATTTTAACATATTTTTGATCATTTTATATGACAAAAATCAGCCATGGTCCTACAACACACATAAACATCACCAAAACGACACTTTACGATCAATACGTCACCAAAACCATAACCAATTTCACAATAGAAATTCCAAACATTATACACCATGACAAAACAAGGAAATGCTATAATCACATATCACATGTCAATATTAACTCCAGAATGTTCACTTTCTTCAAAACCACAAGTCCATAGTCAAGTTTACAAGACAAACCACCCTCCGATTTAGCAACATGTGACATTTCACTTATTGTGAACTTCTCAATATTCCACCAACATAACCAACATAATATACACCATATATTATGCATAAAATATATTAATCCATCATAATAAACACTTACCAAGTCTTGCCAATTGATGATCTTGGCCCAAAGGATAACTTAGGGTTCTTGAGAGACAAAAGGCAATTCTTGGTAAAGTCTAGAAAACATGAGAGCTTAAATGAAATAAAAATCTGATTTTCCTCTTTATATAGTTCCTCATGTCTCACTTATCTTTTCCTTATCATTTAATGCAATGTTGATTGGTCAAATGGATCAAATTTGGAAGAATGGGTCAAAAACCCCATGTTGGGCCATGTCTTCTTGAGATTTTGGGCTTCATTTTTGGGCCCAATTATACAAGACTTATTAAATGCCCACAATTCAATACAAAATTCATCAATTCTCTCATGTTTTCATTTTTTCCTAAATGTTACGATTGTCAGCTAAACTCAGAAACGTACGGGGTGTTACGAGTTGCTTAGGAAAGAAAGGTGTTATGTGCTCAAATGATTTGAATCCATCCTTGAGTGCATTAGTTGCTAAATTTCTTGAGCCATGTGGCATTCTTGTAGACGGTAATACCATGGATGAGATTTCTATGCTTGATTCCTTTCTATACTACCTCTTTGATTATGATTATATCCATGCTAGTTGTGGATTTGTTTTGTTTGGAGGTAGGATTTCCTTTGGTTGGTCTCTTAGGGAGATAATGAAACAATTCTGTCTTATGACTCCTAAGATAAATTAGGTCTTACCTTTGGGGTTTTTGGAGGCCATTATGACCTTTGTAGGTTCCTTATCTCTTGATATCTCTCTTAATCAACTCCTTTGTATCCTTTTCAAGAAGGTTTTTTTTGGGCCCAATGTAATAGCTTAGCCCTAGACTATAAATAGATTAGCTTAGGTCATTATTTCCTTAGTTAGCTTTTTGATATTGATTGAGAATGAAAACTCTTGAGAGAGTGTTTGAGATTTTGGAATGGCTCTTGTTGAACTTTGTTTAGAAACGGTAGTTGTAAGGGTGTTTCGATTCCCATGCGGTCAACGTAAGAGATTAGGTGCTTGTTGATAATCGAATTAGGGGTTTTTGAGTTTAATATACTCTTTAGTTCCTTTTTCTTCTATCTTCTTTGTGTCAATCTATCTATCCTTTATTTCTTTATTTTCTTACTCAGATCCTCATTTTCGTATTTGGGATTGTATCAGTAATTGTCTAGAAAATAGTTTAGTTTTCATTTATATATTTGTTTAACTTTTTGGAAATTGATAGAGCTAGAATTATTTTTTCATAGTGGATTTTTGGTTTCTTTATGTTACATGTTCTTGATTAATGATTGTGAAATTTGATGAAGTATCGTCCTTCAAGTGCTGCCAATTCCCCCTTTTTGACAACCAATTTCGGTGTTCCGTTGTATAACAACAATTCTTCCCTGACTATTAGAGCTAGAGGTAATTTTTTTCCTTCTCTCACCTTTCTTCGGGTGTGTAATTTTTTTTTTTTTTTTTGCTATAAGAACATATATTCGACTAGACGGAGGAAATTAATTAAACCCTGTGCTTTCACATGGAGATGGTTTTCTTTTGAAAATGAATAAAAGGAAAGATCATGTTGATTTTACGACTTATGTGGTAATTAAAAATCACTTATGTGGTAATTAGGTATTTAATTACAATCACAATTTCATGTTATTCAAATCATCCTCTCAATATGATAATATTAATAAGAAAACAATTATATAAGGTAAATTTATAAAAAAATATTTTATTGACTTCGACAAGTACCGTTGTCTTTTATCTACAAATTAGATAAGTTTTTTAATCATACATCATATTAAAGATTATTACTTTCACATATAAATTTGATTATAATTGATAGACGTACGTTAAAATAGACAAAATTATCATTTTACTTTTTTTCTTATTTTTAAGACTTAAAATCCATTGAGATTTTGTTATTAAACCTTTCCATATAGAATTATGTATCTAAAATATAGGATTTTAAAATCAATTAAAATTTTATATTACATAATCACAAATTGTAATGACCCTCCAGGTCATTTCTTATATATTTTTTTTAATACTTTTTCGATGTTTAGAGCTTTCACATAGCTGTACCAAGTTATTTATGACTTGCTGGGACTGACAGTTCAGTCACCGGGCAGTTCGTTTGGGTTTTAGAACCAATTCCCCGTTTTGAAGCTTTCACTATTAAGAAATAGGTATCAAACCTAAACTTCAGGTAAACGATCCCGGATGCCAATTCTGATAGTTTCGTAAGCTCCAAAATGTTGATTTTAGGCTAGGTACCCTTGGTCTGGGTCCCGAGGTTTCCAGACTCATTTTGGGATATTGGGTGGATTTTAGTTAAAACTATAGGTGGTAAAATCAAACCCAACACGCCCAATCCCGACCCAACCCGATTAAGTTTGGGTTGATTATTTACCCGCCCATTTATTAGCTCAATCCATTGTCACGACCCAATTTCAGAGTCATGATGTCACCTACTATGTCCCACCAGTAGGTAAGCCAAGCCTTAGCCCGGAACGACAAGTAATGGGCGGAATGGCTGAAGGATACCAAAAGTAATACAAATCATGCCCATAACACATGCACGAAAATATAGGGCTAAATAAAAGATGGAGAATAAAAAAATGAATCCCACGACCTGGTGAAGACGGTACAAGAGCCACTAGCAAAAGAATAAGAGTACTAGTAATATCGATATACAAATAATCTCAAAATGAAAGACTATCTAAAAATAGGGGAAGGAGAAGGGATCAGCTCCAACTCTGAAAGCTCACCCTATCTCTGAGACCTGTAGATAGCTGGCTAGAATATCAACGGCTGTGGCTAGTGCTCGGATCTGCACTAGAAAAGATGCAAAAGTTTAGTATGAGTACCAAAACAACGGGTACTCAGTAGGCATCATCAACCGACTGAGCTAAATCTTAATAAAAGTATAATAAAATGCGAGGATGTAAAATAAGTCAAGGGAGAGGGGCAAACATGAGAACATGCTCTGAGATAGGTAAATAAATAAAGAAACACGCGATGCCAAAATTAAAGTAGCTATTACAACCCAACTAGGCCCCCATAAGCCTAGAGAGTACAAACAATAGAAGACTAATCCAAACGAACACCCATAAGCCCGATGGATGCAATCAAGGAATATACCATTACCATACTTATGAATCCCTTCCGAACTACAACTCACTGAACTCAAACCGGTACCATAATACCATAGAATAACCCAAAGACACCGTATTTAAACCGGATTTCACTCCTCATAACTCACCATAAGTGCCGGACTCTAACCGGTCTTTAAGTTCCATAAATCAATAAAATGTGCCGGACTCGATCCAATTTTTAAATACCATAAATCAATAGAATGTGCCAGACTCGAACCGGTCTTTAAATGCCATAAATCAATAGAATGTGCCGGACTCGAACCGGTCTTTAAATACCATAAGTCAATAGAATGTGCCGGACTTGAACTGGTCTTTAAATAAACTCAAGATTATTAACCTAGCCCCGTACTAGGTATATTCTATGAAGTCTAAGGCTCAAGATTAAGGATAATGTTGCGAAAGAAGGCCTCCTAAGAGTGATATCCCAACCCCAAAGCATTAATTTACCTAAGAAAAGGGTTAATGGATCGATTCTACCTCCGAAACGGCCTTCAAATCAGCCAAATAACCCAATTTTTAATAACTACGCAACCAACTGTAAATCCCAACCCCAAACTAGCATAATATCATACTAATACAATAATTAAGCTCAATCTATAAGAAGGGTAAGCCTAGCCTACCTGGACGCCGAAGAAAGCTCAATAAAGTTCGCTAAAGTGGAGCCTTTACCTTCCGAGAAGTCTCCGTACGATGCCACACTATCAAAATAACAATCTACTCATCAATATAAGAACAACAATACCCATATTCCATATAAATATGTCGGGTCCAAAATTGAGTCGAAGATCCCATGTGGGGCCTGCTTACAAAATCGCAAGTTTAAAACTAACAAAACGTCCCTCAAAGCTCAAGGATAATTTACCCTCAATAATGGGAGAATTACGAGCATCACAACACCCAAAATCAATCCACAAAGCTAGCTAGGGTTTTGGGCTTAAACGGAGAATTTACCGAGAAATTAGACAAAACCTAGAAAGATTTAGACAAGGAAAATGATGTTAACGAACTCTCCAAGTTCCCTTGAACACCAACGAATCACATCTTCTCTCCCACTATCTCTCTAGAGCTTTTATGCTCTAACGCTTAGAAAATATGAGAGAAAAATGGGTGAAAGGGGATTAAATGCTCTGCAGGTGTCGCTTAAGCGGTCACCGCTAAAGCGGACAAGCCTCCGCTTAAGTGGACAAATGGGTCCAAGGATCCAGCCGCTAAAGCGGTGCCCAAACCACTAAAGTGGCTTCTGCTTAACTGGCCAAAGGCCCGCTTAAGTAGTTGCACCAGTTGAAGCAGCATCAATACTTGGCAATATTTTGCCAAGTTTCCAACTGGTCTTCGGGATTCGTTCGAAAACCCACGAATGCAAACAAACTATGCTACCCTATCAAATTCAACATTTCAGACTCAATGGAGCAATCAAAATTTCTATCCGACGTCGTTTTAACAAAATATGGGTCCCATACCCAAATGGCCATTTTCATCACTTTCCACCCAATGGCCCAAAACGAGTCCGAAAGCCTTGGGACCCGGACCAATGGTCCCCCTAGCCTAAAATCAACCTTCTGGAGCTGTTGGAATCTTTAAAATTAGTATACAATGTCATTTACCTAGAGTTTAGGCCCGGTAGCCAAATTTGAAAGGCGACGATTTCAAAACAGAGAAATGGCTCTAAAAACCATACGAACTGCCTAGTAACCGAACTGTCAGTTCCAGCAAGTCATAAATGACTTGGGGAAGCTATGGAAAAACTATAAAAGTCAAAATAATGTGGAAATACAGAAAATGACCTGGAGGATCATTACAATATCCACTACTAAAAAGACTTTCGTCCACGAAAGTAAAGGGTAAAGATGTACCTAAAGGCTCAAACGGGTGGGGATACTGGGTCTGCATATCGGTCTTGATATCCCAAGTAGCCTCCTCAACAGGATGGTGGCTCTACTGGACCTTAACCACTGGAATCTCTCTGGAGGGAAATCGTCTAACATCCCTGGTTAAAATGAGAGTTGGCTCCTCTACGAACGCCAACATCTCGTCCAACTGAACCGAGTTCCACAGAAGCATGTGAGACTCATCCAGGAAATAACGCCGCAACATAGAGACATGAAAAACTAGATGAATAGCTAAGAAATCTGGTGGCAAGGCCAATTCATAAGCTACCTCCCCAACTGTCCACAGTATCTCAAATGGGCCAATATAACTGGGGCTGAGCTTACCCTTCCTCCCGATCCTCATCACGACTTTCATGGGCGATACTCGGAGGAAAATTAGATCACCGACCCTAAATATCAAGGAACGAAGACTACGATTAGCATCACTCTTCTGCCTACTCTGAGCTGCCCTCAACTTACCCCGAACACCCGCACCCTATCCGAGGACTCACAAAGCAAGTCAGTGCCACGGGGGATAATATCTGAAGTCTCAAACCAACATATCAGATATTGACAACGCCTACCATATAATGCCTCAAATGGTACCATCTCTGTAACACCTCGTACCTTTTCGACCCTAATTGATTGTCTTAACATTTACGAAATTATGTAAACATGAGATTGTTGGGGTACTATACATTTAATTAGTTGGGCTGAATTAACATGTGAAATTGGGCCCAATTTAAGGCCCAAAAATTACCAAAAAGACATGGCCCAAAAGGGGAATTGACCCATTCTAATGTGACCTATTCTTGGTCAAATAATGGGGCTAAGGATAGACTTGAAGTGGGAGTATTTAAGGTGAAAAAAATCAGATTTTTATTCCACAAAAGACACATGCCATTTTCTAGAATTTTTCACAAAAGAGATATTTCTCTCTTCTCTCAAACCCTAAGCCACCATTCTCTTTGGACAAGATCACTCATTGAGAAGCTTTGGTAAGTGTTTATGCTCATGATTTAATATATGATATGCTTAAGGTGGTGCATAAATCATGTTAGTTATGTTGACACAGTGTTGGACAGTTCACTATGTGTAAAACTGTTTATTTTTGCAATCGAAAAAGGGTTTTGGCCTTATAAACTTAAAAATGGACTTGTGGTCTTGAAGGAAATGAACTTGATGGATTCAATATTGAAATATGAGTTGTGATTATATCCTTAACTTGTTTTATCCTTGTACATAATGTTTGGAATTGTTATTGCAAAATTGTGCATGGACTTGGTGGTGCATTGAAGAAAAAGTGTGGTTTTGGTGATGTTCATGTGTGTTGTGAAACCATGGGAGTTTTTTGGCATACAAGTGACAAAAAATATGTAAATAAAAGCTTACTTATGTCCTTGTATCATTTATTACACAAAAAGACCCAAAAGAGACCCTTTTTGTCCGATTTGGGCATCCGCCACCGCAAGCGAAGGCACCTGCGGGTCAGATGCCAATGCAGGTGCCCCTGGACACTGCCAAGGGTCACCTGCAGATACATGTCAGCCACCTTCAGGTGCAGGTGGCTTTTCAGGTCACCCCATAATGTCATTTTGTATGGTTTTGTCTCTCTTTGATCCCCGAAGGCTCCTATACCCTTTTTGGATGTAATTATCAACTTATGATACCTTTTTAATGACTTTAAGGGGTCGTATGGAAGAATGTTGGATTATATTAATTATGGATTGTTGTTCATATGTTGTTATGAGGCAATTTGATGGATTAAATGTGATGGAATCATAATGAGGAAGCGTAAAGGGTAAACGTGGTGTGAAATGCTATTGGTTTATGATGTCTTGGTCAATGTGTGGAATGTTATGGTGTTGTTGGTATGATAATGCAGTGGATTGTATTATAAAGGGTAAAATGATGTTATATGGAAGTCATATAGCTCATTTTTGTCTTGTACACTTGTACGGTAACTAGTTGTTAACGTAAGCTCCGTTATGTACTTGTATTGTAGAGTGAAACGTAAGGAAGGAGATGGACTATTGTGTTCATAAATAGGCTTGTGTATTAATACTTGGAAGTGAAGGTATGTAAGGTTACTCTTTACGTACCCTTCTACAGCACATAGTGTTCATAGTAACATTGTACTGTTCCATTCCAAAGTGTTCTAAAGTATTTCTAGCTCAGGTTGACATATATTGTTATTCACATGTTTACTATTCTTAGACTAATGGTGATTCATATGTATCTTATCCAATGACTGAAGTTCCTAAACTTTCACAACGTTGTAACTACCAAAAGAAACTATCTCAAGGGAAAGTGATGATGTAAGGAGAATCTTTTCATTCTTGAGTAGCATGTCCAATAATGTTATGTTCCAAAGTTCCAATAATGCTATGGCCGCCAATGTATCAATCTCTCACAAGAAAATGTATAAATCTCACAAAAGGAAAGGAATAAAGTTATGCATATATGGCTTATTGTTTGAGAATCGGGAAGACTCAAAAGGGCACATAAGCCTAGCTCGAGCGGACCCTAATACTATGTTATGACTACCCACCAATAAGGTGGATGACTATCCACCAATAAGGTGGATGACTACCCACCGATAAGGTGGATGACTAATAAGGATGAGGATCGTAAAAGTAAAGAAAGTATATTACTTAAATAAAAGTATATATGAATGTTGGTATATGAACGATAATGAGTGATCGATTAATGAGAGTAACAAAAGCAATGAACATGGTTCTACAAATAGACCGGTGGTGTATCCATATTGACTATTCTCTTATATTCTGATTCCATTGAAGTACTTATGTGTCATACAGTTTCATATAGCCTTACATACTCAGTACATTCTTCGTACTGACCCCCTTGGGGGACTTATCTTACATGCTACAGGTGCAGGTACTAGTAGACCTCCACAGTAAGCTGCGGGTCATCTACTGATCTTTGGTGAGCTCCAGTTGGTTCGGGGCTTTCCGAGTCACAGTTGTACATTGGTTTTGGTATTGTAAATGTTGTATAAAGCGGGGACTTGTCCCGACTTTAGGATGGTTATATATGTGCATCTGTTAGAGGCTTTTGTAGACATATGTGGGTATATGAATGTAAGAGATGTATGCCCATTTTGACTTGATGGCCCTAACGGCCAAGTTTCTTATATGTATATGACACATGTTTCCATAACTTCTGCTATGAGCATCTAGTATGTATACGCGCTGATGAGGTTTGTTGAATGACATGCATATGAATGGACATGAGCAAAGATTGGTTCTCTCGGGCCTTATCGACTTCGGGTGCCAGTCTGCCTCAATGGAATTTGGGGCGTGACAATCTCAATGCTTGAATGGTAGCTATTATTATAAGTGAACTCTGCCAAAGCTAAGTGCTGCTCCCACTGACCTCCAAAGTCCATCACGCATGCTTTGAGCATATCCTCAAGAACCTGAATGGTCCGCTCTGACTAACCGTTGGTTTGAGAATGGAATGCGGTGCTAAGATTGACCTGAGTACACAACTCATTCTGACAAGTCCTCCAGAAGCTAGAAGTAAACACTGAGCCTCTATTAGAAATAATGGATACGAGTACTCCATGAAGGCGAACTATCTCTTGAATGTAGATACGAGCTAACCTCTCGGTACCAAAGGAGATCTGAATTGAGATAAAATGAGCCGACTTGGTCAACCAAACCACGATGACCCAAATACTGTTAGAACCATGCGAAGAAAGAGGTAAACCGATCACGAAGTCCATAGTAATCCGCTCCCACTTCCACTCAGGAATTGGTAGCCTCTGAAGCAATCCACCTAGTCACTGATGCTCAGCCTTTACTTGCTGACTAAAAAGGCAATAAGCTACAAAGTCCGCAGCCTCTCTCTTCATGCCACTCCACCAGTAATGCTGCCTCAAATCTCTATACATCTTTGTTGTTCCAGAGTGAATAGAATATCTGGAGCTATGAGCCTCTCGCAGTATCAACTAAATCAAGTATCCAACCCATGAAACACAGATGTGACCATCAAATCTTAGAATACCCTCTGAATCTAGGGTAGCTCGACTGGACTCACCCCTCGCCACCTGATCACGGATGTCACATAGCCTACCATCCTCAAAATGGCGACTCCAAATCTACTCAAACAAGGTAGACCTAGCCTCGACACTAGTAAGGATCCTTATAGAGTCTGAATTATCGAGCCGAACCAATAAGTTGGCTAAGAACTGAACGTCCAAAGCCAACGACCGCTCTGAAGCTGAAATAGAAGCCAAACTACCTATGCTCACCGCCTTCCGGCTCAAGGCGTCTGCAACCACATTCGCCTTGCCTGGATGATATAGGATAGAGATATCATAGTCCTTCAGCAACTCAATCTACCTACGTTGCCTAGAATTAAGCTCTTTCTGAGTCATAAGGTGCTGAAGACTACGATGGTCGGTGTAGATCTCACAATAAACCCCATACAAGTAGTGCCTCCAAATCTTAAGCGCAAAAACCACCACCGCCAACTCTAAATCATGAGTGGGGTAGTTGCACTCGTGAATCTTAAGCTGCCTCAATGCATAAGCAATGACTCGGCCTTGCTGCATCAGAACACAACCCAAACCCACACCAGAAGCATCACAATAAACTTTAAACCCCTCGCCCTCAACAGGAAGGGTCAATATCGAAGCTGAAGTGAGTAAGCTCTTGAGCTTCAGAAAGTTCAACTCACAATCCTCGAACCACTAAAACGAAACTTCCTTCCTATTCAGTCTGGTCATAGGAGATACAATAGAAGCAAAACCCTCAACAAATCATCGGTAGTAACCCGCCAAACCAATAAAGCTATGAACCTCAGTCGGAGATGTAGGTCTGGCCTAATCACAAACAACTTCAATCTTTGATGGATCCACCATAATCCCATCCTTAGACACCCGTGCCCTAGGAATGTAACAGAATCGAGCCAAAGCTCACACTTTAAGAATTTGACATAAAGCCTATGATCTCTCTAAGTCTGGATCACAATCCTCAAATGCTGCTCGTGCTCCTCCCCATTCCTTGAATATACAAAGATGTCATCGATGAAAATAATAACAAAAGAGTCCAAATAGGGCCTGAAAACTCGATTCATCAAATCCATAAATGTCTCTGGGGAATTGGTTAACCCAAAAGACATCACCAAGAACTCATAATGGACATACCAAGTCCTGAAGGTTGACTTAGGGATGTCCTCAGCCCGAATCCTCAACTGATGGTAATCCGATCTCAAGTCAATCTTATAGAACACTGCCGCACCCTGAAGCTGGTCAAATAAATCATAAATGCAAGTCATAGGATACTTATTCTTCACTATAACCTTACTCAGCTGCCTATAGTCAATACACATATGCATAGAGCCATCCTTTTTCTTCACGAACAAAACAGGAGCACCCCAAGGAGATACACTAGGCCGAATGAAACCCTTACCCAAAAGATTCTAAAGCTAAGAATTTAACTCCCTAAGCTCTGCAGGAGCTATACAGTAAGGTTCTATAGAAATAGGTCGGGTGCCCGGCTTGAGATCAATAACAAGCTCAATATCACGCTCAGGAGGAAGGACAGACAGGCCGATAGGGAAAACATCAGCGGACTCACGGATAATAGAAACAAAATCAAGTGAGGGACTCTCAGTACTAACATCACGAACATAAGAGAGATAAGACTTGCAACCCCTCGACACCAATCTCCTAGCCCAATCATACGAAATAGTCCCCATTGATGCACGACGAACAGAACCCCACCACACAACCAAGGATATGCCAGGCATGGCTAAGGTAACAGTCTTGGTGAAGCAATCCAAGACCGCATGATAAGGGGATAACCATCCCATCCCCAGAATCACATCAAAGTCCACCATATCTAATATAATAAGATCGGGTCGAGTATCAAACTCTCGAACGGTCACCATACATGATCTATAAATCTAACCCACTACTAAAGAATCAACCACCGGAGTAGATACACATAATGGCATAGATAAAGGCTCCCAAGACATCTCTAAGCATGGACCATAATAAGCAAAAATATAAGAGTAAGTGGATCCCAAATCAAACAAAGCAATAGCTGGCCGACAGGACACTAAAATCGTACCTATAATAACAACATCCAAAGACTCTGCCTCTAGTCTATCAGGTACAACATATAAATGACCTCGCCCTTGTAGGGCGTCTGACCTACCACCCGTCCTACCTGCCTTAGAACCTCTTTGAGAACCATGGGGACCACCCCTGTGACCCTGAACACCACCTCTAGCTAGAGGCGACACTAATCTAATCGGCTGAACACTCTGCGCTGCAGGCTGAATCATCCCACACTGGGGACACTCTCTGGAGAAATGGCCAAACACTTTACAAGTATAACAAGGCCCTGGAATACCACTAGGTCCAGAAGATTCGGATGACCTGGAATAGCCACCACGACTAGAAGATCCAGACGGTGCACCACTGGGAATCACAAGCTTGAAACCATCAAAATGACCCTCAAAGCTCAAGTGCCGAACTCTAACAGGTCTTTAAGCGTAATAAATCAGTAGAATGTGCCAGACTCGAACCGGTTTTTAAATACCATAAGCCAATAGAATGTGCTGGACTCGAACCGGTCTTTAAATACCATAAATCAATAGAATGTGTCGGACTCAAATCAGTCTTTAAATGCCATAAATCAGTAGATTGTGCCAGACTCGAATCAGTATTTAAATATCATAAGTCAATAGAATGTGTCGGACTTGAATCGGTCCTTAAACAAGCTCAAGACCATTAACCTAGCCCCGTACTAGGTATATACAATGTAGTCTAGGGCTCAAGATTAAGGATAATATTGCAAAAGAAGGCCTCTTAAGTCTACAAGGAGCTAAGAGCGATATCCCAACCCCAAAGCATCAATTTACCTAACAAAAGGGTAAATGCATCGATTCTACCTTCGAAATGGCCTTCAAATCAGCCAAATAGCCCAACTTTTAATAACTAAGCAACCAACTGTAAATACCAACCCCAAACTAGCATAATATCATACTAATACCATAATTAAGCTCAATCTATAAGAAGGGTAAGCCTAGCCTACCTGGATGCCGAAGAAAGCTCGATAAAGTCTGCTAAAGTGGAGCCTTTCCCTTTTGATAATCCTCCACATGATGCCATGGTATCAAAATAACAATCTACTTATCAATATAAGAACAACAATACCCATATTCTATATAAATACGTTGGGTCCAAAATTGAGTCGAAAATCTCATGTGGAGCCCGCTTATGAAATCACAAGTTTGAAACATTCAAAATGTACCTCAAAGGTCAAGGATCATTTACCCTCAATAATTGGTGAATTTCGAGAATTACAACACCCAAAATCAATCCACAAAGCTATTTTGGCTTAAACGGAGAATTTATCGAGAAATTAGATGAAACTTACAAAGATTTAGACGAGTAAAATGATGTTAACGAATGCTACAAGCTCCCTTGAACACCAACGAATCGCCTATTCTCTCCCACTATCTCTCCAGAGCTTTTATGCTCTAAAAATTAGAAAATATGAGAGAAAAATGGGTGAAAGGGGTTTAAATGCTCTGTAGGTGTCGCTTAAGCGTCCACTTGACCGGTTAAGTGGACAGGTGGGGCCAAGGAAACAGCTACTAAAGTGGTTCCCAAGCCTCTAAAGCAGCTTCCGCTTAAGAGGTTGCACCAGCTGAATCAACATCAACACTTGGCAATATTTTGCCAAGTTTCCAACGGGTCCTCGGGATTCATTCGGAACCCTGCGAACCCAAACAAACTATGATAACCTATCAAATTAGACATTCTAGACTCAACGACATAATCAAAATTACTACCCGATGTCATTTTGATGAAATATGGGTCCTACACCTAAATGGTCGTTTTCATCACTTTCCACCCAACGACCCAAAATGAGTCTGAAAGCCTCGGGACTCAGACCAAAGGTCACCCTAGACTAAAATCAATGTTGAGAAGCTGATGAAACTGTTAGAATTGGCATACGAGGTCATTTACCTAGAGTTTAGGCCTGGTAGCCAAATTTGAATAACGACTATTTCAAAACAGGAAAATGGCTCTAAAAACCATACGAACTGCCCGGTAATCGAACTGTCAATTCCAGCAAGTCATAAATGACTTGGGGAAGCTATGGAAAAGCTCTAAATGTCAAAATAATGTGAAAATGCAGAAAATGACCTGGAGGGTCATTACACCCATGTCAACCCAACTCGTTTCAACCTGTTAAATTTTAGGTTGATATGTAACCCAAATTAATTTTTGAGAAATCTTGTTAAATTATATTAAAATGAATTTTTTATTTGATATGTTATATATAGTCATAAAAATAAAAAAATAATTTTATTCGATACTAAATATTTTTAAAAGAACAAATAAAGCAATTAAAATTTAGTAAGAATTGGGGGGGTGGATTATAACCTGTTACCTAACCCATTTTGACCCAAAAAATTTTGGGTCCGGTTGGGTCTTGATCCATTTGTTATCTTGACCTATTTTAACTCGTCCAAATTTGACCCAACCTGCCCATTGCCACCCCTAGTTTAAATGGCCCTTGGGGTGCGGGACCCACTTTTAATTAAAACAACCTCAAATGGAAATTTTAATGGTGTCGTTCAGTATGAAATGTTGAATTTGGTAGGATATCATAGTTCATTTGTGTTTACGGGATTTCAAACGAATGTCGAGGGTCCAATCCAAAACTTAACACTTAGCCAAGTTTGCTTGTGCAGCCACATTATATCCTTCATGTTCGCAAGGCTTAGCTTCGTTCGCAAATGTCAAGAAATATTGGCCCCCGTGTTCACGAGCCGGCCTTTGCATTCGTGATGGGTTAGATGGCTGATCGATCCAGGCTTTCTCTCTCGCATTCGCGGTGAACCGACAACGTTTGCATAGGCACGACCAGGTTGGTCTCCACGTTCGCGATGAAGGGACCCCTGGCAGTATTAAATGCTGTTGAACCAAATTTTCTCTCATTTATTTCAAGTACGAAGTTCATAAAATCCTAGAAAAGCTAAGAAATTATGGAGATCTATCATTGGGTGTTGGGGGTGAGTTGGAGGAGCCGTTGTGGTCATTTTCTCGTCGTTATTTCCGTAAGTTTCTGTTTAATTTCTAAATTAATTCTTCGGTTAACTTTAAATCCCCAGTTTTATGTTGGGGCTGATTTGAGGTTTCATTTGTGCTCGAATTTCACCTATTTTTAGGATAAATAAACCCTGAGCTTAGAGGGATGTGTTTTTGATTTCTAATTCGTGATCCCACAAATGGTCCTCACGTGGGACTTTTGGTTCAATTTTGACTCAGAGTATTTATATGAAATATGGGTATATTCTTGTCTTAATGCATAGATTATTATTTTAATAGCGTGTTAATATTCGGAGGCTTTTCGAAAGCGAAAAGCTCTAGAGTAGTGGACTTTCTCGAGCTTTGGTGGTGTCCAGGTAGGTTACGCTTACTTTCCTCATAGATTGGGATTTATCATGGTATTAGTGTAGTATTATTCCAGCTATGTGTGGGTATTTATGCCTTAGTTGGTAGTTAGTATTTTATTTGCTAAAGTTAGCCGGTTTGGGGCCTCTTTGGTAAAGTTTGACCCCGTTTTCCTTCATAATAATAATAATAATGCCCTAGGATTAGTTTTGGCTTACTTAAGACATTGGGATGGAATTGTAAAGCCTTAGTCTAGGTTTCAGTAGGTTCTTACCTTAGTGTGGATTTTTTGGGACTAGTAGCGGGCCCCACCAACCCTCCTTTTAGGTCAAATGCCAAAATTAGTTCCTTATAGATCTAAGAGGCCTTTATTCATCATATTAGATTAAATCTTGAACCTTAGGATGAATTAGACAATTTCATATTACTGGGAAGTCTAAATACTAATCGAACATTAAGGAGAGTCATGATCTTGGAACATTTGGACATTTAACGTATATATCTAGTTTTGATTCGAGTTTGGCATTATAATGAGTTTATTTATGGAATATTTACCACATGGTACTTATTTTTTAGTTCCAGTTCAAGTCCGGCATTCATAATTCATATGCAACCCTTTACTATGATAATCTTACTTATTAGTTCTAGTTCAATTCTGACAACTATGGTTCAAAGGGGATTCCAGGTAGGTCATCACTTGTTGGCTCTTGTTGCATTACTATATTTGGTAATTCCTCTGTGTCTGTACCCACCAGGATTGTGGGGGCTTGATTGGGTTGTTGCTTTCTTGTTTGTGCCTTTTGGGCTTTTGGCCCCCCAGTTAGTTAGAGTTAGCTTGCATTTTCTTTTGGATACCTTTTATTTTGTATAATTACTATTTTTTCTAATTGAAGAATTATTTGTATTTATTATCCTTTATTCCTGACTTAGTTTACATTCTCACCTTTTATTATACTTTTAGTGTGATTTAGCTCAGTCGGTCGATGATGTCTAATGAGTACCCGTTATTTTTTGTACTCATACTACACTTTTGCATCTTTTTCTGATGCAGATATGAGTATAAGTTACCGCCGCTGATGCTTCATTTAGGCTTGCTTTTGGGGTTTTGAAGATAGGGTGAGCTTTAAGAGCCAAACCTGATTCTCTCTCTTTCTGCTATTTTTGGGATAGTCTTTACCTTTCTGAGACTATATGTATATTTAATACTATTTAGTACTCTACTTTTGATCTAGTGGCTCTTGTATCGACCTTACTAGGTCATAGGATACTCTTTTGCACGTTTCTCCTTCTCCTCCGTTGTCTTTTATTATCGTATTTATATATATTCTGCTGCTTAGTATTTTTATTGCATGTCTAAGTATTGTATTCTTTTACCTTCTTCTGTTTAGCCCATTACCCGTCATTCTAGGCGGTGGCTTGGCTTACCTACTGGTGGGTTAAAGTAGGTGCCATCATGACTTAAGAAATTGGATCGTGACAAACTGGTATCAGTGCGTAGGTTCACCGATATTGTTGGTACAAGAGCAAGTGTCTAGTAGAGTCCCGTGGATCTGCACGATGACGTTCGTGTCATATCTTCGGGAGGCTACAGTATATTTTTAAGAAAACCTTACTTTCTTGGTCATTTTCGTGTGTCAAGTCTATGTTGGTTTCTAAATTCTCATTGTTTCACTCTTTTGTAGATGGCTAGGATGCGATCCACGACGATAGGGGATGGAGACCCCGAGCCTACAGCTAGGGCACCAGTTAGAAGCTGAAGTCAACCCAGAGGTCGAGGTCAGGCTAGAGTTGCATCACCAGCCCGGGGTCTGGACAAGGAGCCTTTACCAGATCCTGCTATTGCTCTTGAGCTAGAGGTAGCTCCAGGGATTCAGCCTCCCCAGTCGCTGGTGGGCCAGAGGGTAGCCCAGGCCCCACCGGGGGTTATTTCTTCCTCAGTTCTTAGAGATACCTTACTTCAGCTATTGGGATTGGTAGGTGGTGCACCATCTGATAGTGCTCAATCAGCAAACTAGAGTGGTACTGATCTAGAAGCACAACCTGTAGCTGTGATTCATCAAGTTGAGATTCCTCCAGCACTGTTAGTTCCTCAGCCAGCAGTTGCTCATCCTGTCATGATTGTTGAGGAGCAAAAATATTGAGGCAATTTTTTAGATTGACTCCACCTAGGTTTACAAGGGCCCTAAGAAAAGATGCTTATGAGTTTCTGACCAGTTACGAGGAGAGGCTTCATAATTTGGGTTGGTTAAGTCGTACAGAGTTGATTACACAATGTATCAGCTTGACATGGCAGCGAGACAGTGGTGGAGGGGTTATCTTAATTCTAGGCCAGCTAGATCTCCACCTATGACTTGGGCTCAGTTCTTTGAGGCTTTCTTGGAGAAGTACATGCCTCGCATAATATGCGAGCGCCTGAGGAATGAGTTTTCTACATTGAGATAGGATTCTATGATTGTGGTCGAGTATGAGGTGAGATTTCACGAGCTATCCGAATGTGCCACCATGATTCTGCCTACAGAGTATGAGAGAATTCAGTGTTTTATTACAGGGTTTAGTCTACCGCTCTGCAGGGCTACTCAGAATTTGGTGACTTCAGGAAAGTTTTTTACTGATATTTCCATACATGCCTATTCTATAGAAAAGATGGATCACGAGACCAAAGGGGGAAGCGATAAGAGGCCACGTCAGCAAGACAGTTATAGTGGGATCCACAATGGCTCACAGTTTAGGGGAAGAGGTTTATAAGGTAAGTACCCTCAGCATCGACCGTATCTACACCAGGGTCAGTCTAGTAAGCCCATTTAGGCAACACTTCAGATTACTAATAGGTGTCAGCCCAATTATAGTGATTACATTGGTTAGAGCAGTGGTTAGTCCTCAAGGGGTGTGCAGTCTGGGTCTTCAGACCGAGGTGGCTATTTTGGGTCAGCCAAATCTTCTAGTTAGAGCAGAGTGCCCAGGGCATGCTATGATTATGGGGTCATCTGCCATTTCTCCAGAGAGTGTCCCTAGCATGAGATGATTGAGCCTGCAGTGTCGAGTGTTCAGTTGATTAGATCGGTGACACCTCTAGCTAGAGGTGGTGCACATGTTCATAGGGGTGGTCTCCAAGGTTCTAGAGGAGGTCTTCAGGTAGGTAGGATGGGTGGTCAGGCAGGTACCTAGTTGGAGGGGAACGGGGTCAGTTGTATGCTGTACCTAGTAGGCCGGAGGTGGAGTCTTCGGATGCTGCTATTATAGATATAATTTTAGTATTCCATCAGCCATCTATTGCTTTATTTGATCTGGGGTCCACTTATTCATATGTGTTTGCTTATTATGCACCGTAGTTAGAGTTGTCTTGGGAGCCTTTATCTGTGCCATTGAGTGTAGGTACTCCTGTGGCTAATTCTTTAGTAGTGGATCAGGTTTATATAACATGTATTATGACCGCTTGAGAGTTTGATACTCAGGTTGACCTTATTGTGGTAGATATGGTGGATTTTGATGTGATTATGGGAATGGACTGGTTATCCCCCTATCATGCGGTCTTGGATTATTTTTCCAAGATTATTACCTTAGCCATGCTTGACATACCCCTGGTTGTGTGGTAGGGTTCTTTTACCCGCACAATGGTGGGGATTATTTCTTATGTTTGGTCTAGGAGACTGGTATCTAGGGGTTGTGAGTCATTTCTTTCTTATGTCTGTGATGTTGATGTAGAGAGTCCTTTACTTGACTCTGTCCTCATTATTCATCAGTTTCCTGATATTTTCCCTGCCAACCTACCTGGCCTTCTTCCTGAGCATGATATTGAGTTTACTATTGACCTTGAGATGGGCACCCAACCTATTTCCATGGCACCTTACTATATGGATTCTGCCTAGCTTAAGGATCTGAATTCTCAGCTTTAGGATCTTTTGGGTAAAGGTTTAATTAGGTCGAGCGTATTACCTTGGGGTGCTTCTATTTTGTTCGTAAAGAAAAAAGATGGGTCTATGCGCATGTGTATTGATTACAGGTAACGAAATAAGGTGACAGTGAAGAATAAGTATCATATGCCTCATATTGATGATTTATTTGACCAGCTTCAGGGTCCGACAGTGTTCTCTAAGATTGACTTGAGATTCGATTACCATCTATTGAGGATTCGTGTAGAGGACATCCCTAAGATTGCCTTCAGGATTCGCTATAGCCATTATGAGTTCCTGGTGATGTCTTTTGGGTTTACCAATGCCCCAACAACGTTCATAGATCTGATAAACCATATTTTCAGGCCCTATTTGGACTCCTTTATGATCGTCTTCATCGATGATATTGTTGTATAGTCGAGGAGTAGGGAGGAGCACGAGCAACATTTGAGGACTGTGCTCCACACTTTTAGAGATCGTAGGCTTTTTTCCAAATTCCTAAAGTGTGAGTTCTCGCTAGAGTCTGTGATATTCCTAGGACACATAGTGTCTAAGGAAGGGATTATGATGGATCTAACAAAGATTGAGGCTATTTGTGATTGGGCCAGACCTACATCTCCGACTGAGGTTCGCAGTTTTACTTGTTTGGTAGGCTACTACAGGCGGTTCGTCGAGAGATTTGCTACTATTACAGCGCCTATGACTAGATTAACTCAGAAGGAGGTTCCTTTTCAGTGGTCCAATAAGTGTGAGTCGAGCTTCCTGAAGCTTAAGGGCTTACTCACCTCAGCTCTTATATTGACTCTTCCAATTAAGGGCGAGGGATTTACTGTGTACTGTGATGCTTTTGGTGTAGGTTTGGGGTGTATTTTGATGCAGTAGGGCCGATTTATTACTTATGCATCGAGGCAGCTGAAGGTGCACGAGAGGAACTACCCCACTCATGATTTGGAGTTAATGGCGGTAGTTTTTGCACTTAAGATCTAGAGGCATTACTTATACGGTGTTTGATGCGAGATATTCACCCACCATCGTACTTTTTGGTATATTATGACTCAAATGGAGCTTAATTTGAGACAACGTAGGTGGATCAAGCAGCTGAAGGATTATGATATCTCTATTCTATACCATCAGGGCAAGGCAAATGTGGTAGCAGACACCTTAAGCCGGAAGGCAGTGAGTATGAGTAGCTTAGATTTCCTGTCAAATTTAGAGTGGTCGTTGGCCTTGGATATTCAATCCTTAGCCAACATGATAATTCAGCTTGATATTTCAGACCCCATGAGGATTCTTGCCAGTGTTGAGGCTAGGTCTATCTTGCTTGACAGATTTAGAGTCATCACTTTGAGGATAGTATACTTTATGGCATTCATGATCAGGTACTGAGAGGTGAGTCTTGGAGGGCTACCTTAGATTTGAAGGGCATTTTGAGACTCGATGGTCATATTTATGTTTCGAGGGTTGGAAACTTGATTCAGTCGATTCTATGGGAGGCTCATAGCTCAAGATATTCTATTCACCCAGGGACAGCTAAGATGTATAGAGATTTGAGGTAACACTACTGGTGGAGTGGTATGAAGAAAGATGTAGTGGACTTTATAGCTCGCTACTTGTGTTTTCAGCAGGTAAAGGCCGAGCATCAGAGACAGGGTGGTTTGCTTCAGAGACTACCCATTCCTGAGTGAAAGTGGGAGCAAATTACTATGGACTTCGTGTCTGGTTTACCTTGCACTTCTTGTGGCTCTTACAATATTTGGGTCATCGTAGATCGGTTGACCAAATCGACTCATTTCATCCCCATTCAGATTTCATCCAGTATTGAGAGGTTGGCTTATATCTATGTTTGAGAGATAGTTCGCCTCCATATAGTACCCGTGTATATTATTTTAGATAGGGGTTCAGTGTTCACTTCTATCTTCTGGAGGACTTTTCAGGAGGACTTGGGTACTCAGGTTGATCTTAGCACCACTTTTCACCCTCAGACTGATGAATAGTCAGAGTGGACTATTCAGGTTTTGGAGAATATGCTCCAAGAGTGTGTTATGGACTTTGGAGGTCAGTAGGAGTAGTATTTAGCCTTGTGATCTAAGGCGTATTTATATGCCTTAATAGCGACTTTAACCCATGATTACCTTAGTTTTGAGAACAATACTTGTGTATTATATAAGTTTTTGATGGAATATGGGATATTGTGCTAACCAACATGATTAGACTCTTTAGGTGGAATTTGTGAATTTTTGGAGCATGTTTGGCATGGAAAGTGAGGCTTGGAGGAGCTACAAGTGAAGAATACTGAAGATAAGAGGCAAGCCAAAGAGTTGATCTTGAAGAATCCAACCAAATCCGCGAAGAGAAGTCGACGAAAGCAAAAAAATCAAATAAAAAAGGCCCTGGCGCGCTAGGCAGCGTGCCAGGACGCTTTTGGCAAAATTTTTAATTGCCTTGGCAGACTTGGGGTGCGCCCAGGGGCGTGCCACGCCGCCTGGGGTCACCCTTTTTGCTGAGGCAAAATCTGCCTAAGTGCTAGGTGCGCCCAAGGGCGTGCCGAGCAGCTTTTTGGCCGATTTTTACCTCGACTTGGGTCTATAAATAGGGCTTTTGAGTTATTGTATCACATTCCATCATCCTTAGAATATTTTGGGCGTTTTTGGGCATCTCAATTAGGTTCCATTCCTCTTCTTTTTAGTTTTTAATTATTTTTTAGAGTATTTATTACTTTTGGATATTGATAAACATTATGAGTGGCTAAAATCCCTCATTCTTGGGGTTAAGGCCAAGAACATGAATCTCTTGGGTTGACTGTAGTGGTTTTTGCTGAAGTTTATCATAAATTGGTTATTCATATATTCTAAATTTCATTATTTTGATGCTTGATCACCATTGGAATATATTCCTTGTCTCAAAGTGAGCTCGAGAGAGAAACTAAGAGATAGAACTTGAATATATGGAGTGTGGTCTTTCTCGGGGAAGTAATTTTATAGGATTGACATGTGGTTAGGACCGAGAAGTACCTAATCCACCACACTTGGTCAATTACGAGAAGAAAACTTGAATGCTTTAGAATTAGTTAAATTTATCACCACTCACGGATGTAGGTAGGTTGCTAAGTTCTAGTAAAAGATTATCTTTTGGAGACGAATATAGTTATAAAATTAACCTTGGATCAATAACCACGATAAACAACTCAAAGTGCTTAAACCAATAACAATTATGCTCAAGAGATGACGTTCAGGGTGCCTTAGCCCTTGGAATTCACTTTTTATTGATTTTTCAAGTATATTTGCGAAAACCAAAGTTACAGTAGTCAAGATAGGAGTTCATAGTCCGCAATCATTTAATTTTCAACATCAAATCTCTTGTCGTTTTCGCAACACTAGTTTTTTAATTATAGTTTGACGTCTAGAGTTGGGTTCTGTTGACTAAAGTCCCTTGGGTTTGATATCCAGCTCTATAAAAGGAGCCACTTTATTACTTGCACGATCACGTACACTTGCGTGTATAGCTGGGTCGCAATAAGTTTTTGGCGCCATTGCCGAGGACTTTCAAATAGATCGATCTCAATTATTGACGTTTGGACTTTAATTTTCAGCTACGTGTTGACAACTTGATCTTAGCTATTCTATTTTGCAGGCTTACTTCATCGGAACACTGGCAAGGAACAAAGCTTTGGTAGCCCCGCAGTCTGATCCTGAAAGATATTTTAATAGATTGAGGAGACAGGCTGCAGACTACCCAATCCCACAAGTCAAACTGGCTGACGAAGGAATACGGGGTAATCCCATAAGAATCGAAGAACCAGCTGCAGAGAGACGTGAACCAGAAGTAATGGCAGCTAGAATAGTTCGCGATGTGGCAATCCCACTCGCCACTAATGTGACCTCTAGTATTCTCAAACCGGCAGCTGGAGGTAGATTTGAGCTTAAACATAACATGGTGCAACTGTTGCACTCAAGTGGACAGTTTACTGGTCTTGCTCATGAAGACCCGCAGAGGCATATTCGGAATTTTCTAGAGATCAGTGACACATATATTCCTGCGGGTGTGTCTTCAGATTATGTGAGACTTACTTTGTTTCCCTTTTCTCTGTTGGGGAAGCAAGGAAGTGGTTAGATGCAGAGCCGGCTAATTCTATCACCACTTGGATGATCTTGCTCGGAAATTCTTGATAAGGTTCTTTCCGTCTGGAAAGACAGCAAAGCTGAGGAGTGAGATACTAAGTTTCAGACAGAGAGATGATGAGAATTTGTACCAAGCTTGGAACAGATTCAAATCCATGTTGAGGGATTGTCCTCACCACCACCAAGCTAATGAAGTGTTGGTACATACGTTTATAGAGGCTCTCGACCCCAATACTAAAATTCTACTTGATTCAGCTGCAGGTGGACAGGATTTAGATAAGACTTATGATGAATTATATGCTCTGTTGAATCATATTTCGCAGGGAAATCCAGACTGGCATAGCGATAATTCGAGAAATTCTGCAAAGAAGGTTGCTGGGAAACTAGATGTGGATGCAGTCACATCATTATCTGCCCAAATTTCAGCTATGCAAAACATGATGAACAATCACTTTAGTAGTTTAAATTTGGGGCAACAACCAGCTCCCGTGAATGCAGTCCAGCAACAGGTTTCTGTGATATGTAGTGTATGTGGAAATGGTGATCATACCAGCGATTTGTGTAGTGCTAATCTGGATTCGATAAATTTTGTTGGTAATGCACAAAGGGGAGGTGGAGCTCAGAATTATGGAAACACTTATAATGCCGGGTGGAAAAACCATCCGAACTTATCTTGGAGAGGAAATCAAAATCAATGTAGGCCTCAAGGATATGCACCTCAGTACAACCAACAGCAAGGTCAAGGAAATCAAGTGGGTGCTAAGCCTGGAGACATGAGTATGGAGGATATGTTAAAACAGATTATGGCTGAACAAGCAAAGCTGGCAGCAGATGTGAGGAACAATCAGTTGGCTACTCAGAATTTGGAAAAGCAGATTGGCCAGTTAGCTAATGCACAGAATACAAGGCCCCAAGGATGTTTTCCAGGTGATACTGAGCCAAATCCCAAGCAGGTGAATGCTATAGTACCCGTAGTGGTAAGCAGTTAGAGGATACGGTTGCACCAGCGAAAGAATTGGAGCCAAAAGTAGTGGTGATTGAAGACGAACAAGTGGAGTCTACCAAAAGCTCAAAAGATGATAAAGTGATACATAGTGTGAAGTTGCCTCCTTCTTTCCCTCAGAAGTTCAAAAAGAAGAAGGAGGACGAATGCTTTGGTAAGTTCATTGAACTACTTAAACAAGTGCACATTAATTTGCCTCTTGTGGATATCTTGCAGGGTATTCCAAAGTATGCCAAGTTCGTGAAAGACATTATAGCAAAGAAGAGTAGATTGACAGAATATGCCACAGTTGCTTTGACTGAGGAGGTTAGTTCTCGCATTCAGAACCGGTTACCTACTAAGCTGAAAGATCCTGGAAGCTTCACTGTGAAGATTACTTTGGGAGATCGTGTCTGCGCTCGTAGATTATGTGATTTGGGGGCTAGTATAAATCTGATGCCCACTTCGGTTTTCAAGGAGTTGGGTTTGTGACGTCCTAAGCCCACTACTGTTATTTTGCAACTAGCAGACCGATATGTGACTAGACCTGATGGTATTGTTGAAGATGTTCTGGTTTAAGTGGGGTCGTTGATCTTTTCTGTTGATTTTGTGGTGCTGAATTTTGAGCCTGACCCTAAAGTCCCATTTATTTTGGGGCGTCCGTTCCTGGATACAGGAGGTTCAATCATTGATGTAGCAGCCGGGAAACTTACTATGCGAGCTCATGATAAGGTTGAAGTCTTTGATGTATATAGGGCTTTGAAGCTTCCAGAAATTTATGAGAACTTGTCGGCTATCACAACTATAGATTTGGCGGTTGAAAGCATCTACACTTTGTCTACAGATCCATTGGAAAAAGTTTTGATGGGGCAAGATATGTTTGGTGATGCAGAAGCTAGTGAGATGGTGCAAGTTCTTGATCTTATGGGTATCTATGCGAAAGAGGGTAGATGGGAACCGTTAAATCGTCCACTCGGTTCTCCAACTAAGCCCTCAATTGAGGAGGCACCAAATCTTGAATTGAAGGAACTCCCATCTCACCTACAATATGCTTTCCTAGGTGAAAATGAGACTCTTCCTATTATTCTGGCAGCAGATTTGTCACAGGAACAAGTTGATGCGGCATTATTGATACTAAAACGAAGAAAGAAGGCTATTGGTTGGCAGATGTCTGACATCCATGGTATTAATCCGGGTTTATGCATGCATAAAATTTACATGGAAGAAGGGTACAAGCTGAGTGTGCTGCACCAACGACGTTTGGATCCGGTAATGAAAGAAGTAGTAAGGAAGGAGGTAATTAAGTGGTTAGATTCGGGCATTATTTATCCTATCTCTGATAGTACGTGGGTGAGCCCAGTACAATGTGTTCCAAAAAAGGGTGGTATGACGGTGATCACAAATGACAATAATGAATTGATTCCTACAAGAACTG
This sequence comes from Capsicum rhomboideum, assembly GCA_031232105.1. Classification (NCBI taxonomy): domain Eukaryota; kingdom Viridiplantae; phylum Streptophyta; class Magnoliopsida; order Solanales; family Solanaceae; genus Capsicum; species Capsicum rhomboideum. The sequence continues at coordinate 46,732,806 of CP124708.1, read as the reverse complement.
TAACTAGATGGCGTATTTGCATGGATTACCGGAAACTTAATGATGCTACGAGGAAAGATCACTATCCAATCCCTTTTATTGATCAGATGTTGGATCGTTTAGCCGGGCAGGAATATTATTACTTTCTTGATGGATATTCCGGATACAATCAAATTACTATAGATCCTAAAGATCAGGAGAAGACTACATTCACATGTCCTTACGGCACATACACTTTCAAGCGTATGCCATTTGGATTGTGTAATGCACCGGCTACCTTTCAGCGTTGCATGATGGCTATTTTCTACGACATGGTGGAGGAGTTCGTAGAGATTTATATGGATGATTTTTCAATCTTTGGTAACTCTTTAGAGGTATGTTTGCAAAACCTTGATAAAGTCCTTGCTTGGTGTGAAGAAACTAATCTCGTTCTCAATTGGGAGAAGTGCCATTTCCTTGTAACGGAAGGTATAGTTCTTGGGCACAAAGTGTCAAAGCAAGGGCTGGAAGTTGATAGGGCAAAGATTGAAGTCATTGAAAAACTCCCTCCACCTGTATCGGTAAAAGGGGTGCGAAGTTTTTTGGGTCATGCTGGATTTTACAGAAGGTTTATTCAAGATTTTTCCAAAATTGTACGTCCCATGTGTGCACTCTTGGAGAAAGATGTGAAGTTTGTATTTTGTGAATCATGTGTGAAGGCATTCGAGGTTTTGAAAAAGAAGTTGGTAGAGGCACCTATCCTTATTGCTCCTGACTGGGTTTTGCCATTTGAGCTAATGTGTGATGCAAGTGATGTTGCAGTAGGTGCGGTTCTCGGTCAATGGAAGAATAAGGTATTTCACTCTATTTATTATGCAAGCAAGATACTTGATGCAGCCCAAGTGAATTATACGGTGACTGAAAAAGAGATGTTAGCTTTGGTGTATGCATTTGATAAATTTAGATCGTACTTGGTGGGCACGAGCGTCATTGTATACACGGATCATGCGGCAATACGGTATTTATTCAATAAAAAGGATGCTAAGCCATGCTTGATTAGATGGATCTTATTGCTACAGGAGTGTAACACCCCGTACCTACCAAACCCTACTTGATGATGTTGAACAATGTTTACTTAAGTGTCGCGAGCCAAAAGTATGTATTATGTAATGTTATTGATGATATAAGTGATATTGGTCCTAGTACATGGGACTAGACCTTCGTGGGAGGTGTAATACCCCGTATGTTGTCGAACGTGTACTACTACGTGTACATTTATGGAATTAATTAAACATGAGAGAGTTGAAGAATTATGCAATTATTTGTTGGGGATTATATGAGTCTTGAGCCATTGGGCCAAATGAGGCCCAAAGATCATAAGAAAGACTTGGCCCAATGGGGCAAAAATGATCCAATCTTCCATTTGACCAAATCAACCATGCATTTAATGCCAAGAAATTGACAAGAGTGACTTGATGGATCCATATATATATATATATATAATGAATTTTACACAAATTTGGTGGTCTCAATTAACAAATTGTTAATGAGCTAAATGAGGCCCAAAATTAGTATGAAGACATGGCCCAAAAAGGGCATTCTTGACCCATTCTTGCAAGACCAAGTCCACAAATTAATTATTGACTAAAGGTATGGGATAAGGATGAACTTAAAGGGTCTATATAAGCAAATAAAATCAGATTTTAATTCATTTGGACACCATGCCTTTTCTAGAGTTTTCTATAACATTTGTTCTCTCAACACAAACCCTAAGCCTTCATCCTTTTGGCCAAAGATCATCACTTGGTGAGTATGGGTAAGTGTTTATTATTATGGTTTAATATATTTTATGCATGGAAGATGTTATATCTCATGTTGGTTATGTTGGTGAAGTGTGAGAAGTTCACCATGTGTGGAAAGTTACATGTTTGCTAAATCGGAGGGTGGTTTTGCCTTGTGAACTTGAACATGGGCTTGTGAACTTGAATAAAATGAACTTGATGGATTCAATATTTACATGTGAGATGTGATTATAGTCTTTACTTGTTTTATTCTTGTGTATAATGTTTGGAAAAGTTATTGCGAGATTGGTTATGATTTTGGTGGCGTATTGGCCGTAAAGTGTAGTTTTGGGTGTTGTGAGACCATGGCTGGTTGTTGGCATGTGAGATGATCAAAAATATGTTAAAATAAGTTTGGTTATGATCATGGACCATTCATTGCATAAAAAGACCCCAAAAAGACCATTTCGGACCAAAACGGGCACCCGCCCTCGCAGACGAAGCACCTGCGGGCGCAGGTGCCTCTGGCTACTGCCAAAGGTCACCTGCGGGCGCAGGTGGCTTAGCGGATCGGCCCAGAACTCCGAATTGCTTGTTTTTGCATCCCTTTGGCCCCCCGAAACCCCTATACCCTTCATGGATGTAATTATGAACTTGTGGTGTCGTTTTAATAACCTTAAAGTGTCGTATGAAGGCATGTTGGACTGTATTAAATATGTATGGTTGTTCATATGTTGTTATGAGGCAAATTGAGAAGTGTAAATATGACGGAATGATAATGAGAAGGCATAAAGGGTAAGCGTGATGCGAAATGCTATTGTTGTATGAAATCTTGGTCAATGAGTGGAATATTATGGTAGTGTTGGCATGTTGATGCGATAAATGACATTGTAAGAAGACGAAATGACGTTCTAAAGTAACTATGTGATTCATGGTCATCTTGTGCACTTGTAAGGTAGTTGGTTGCTAACATAAGTCTCGTTATGTATTTGTGATGTAGAGTGAAACGTAAGGAAAAAGATGGACTATTGTATTTCCTTATAAGCTGGTATATGCATAGTAAGACGCAAAGGTATGTAAGGTTACTCTTCTATATACTTCTGCAACATATGGTGATCACATTGTCATAGTACTTATTCGATCCCAAAATGTGTTAAGGTATTCTAAATCCGGTTGTCAATGGTCACTACCCTATGTTTCTACTCATTGATTGATTATGAATCTCATATCTCATATTCATGGTTCATGTTCCAAAAGCTCAATAAGATCATGTTCGAAAGTTGCAATAGTGGTTATACTCATATCTATTGTTCATTGATTATTGATCCAAAGTTTCATATAAAGTTATGATTATCATTGTATCAATCTCACACAAGTTAAAGTATCAATCTTATGAGGTATAATGTATCACTCTCATAACAATGATAAGGAAAGAAGTATGCAAAGGAGTAATGTACACATGGTTACTTTATATTTCATTGAGTATAGATCAAATCAAAAGGGGCATAAGCTCGGATGGATCAATCCCAACATTATGTTACAGTATTAGTGTTATATATATATATATATATGATTATAGCCCACTAATCAGCTGGATGTTCGGTATATATTATAGCCCACTGATCAGCTGGATGTCCGGTATTATATTATATGCCACCTATAAGGTAATGAACGGTATTATATTATATGCCACCTATAAGGTGATGAACGGTATTATATTATAAGCCACCTATAAGGTGATGAACGGTATTATATTATATGCCACCTATAAGGTGATGAACGGTATTATATTATACGCCACCTATAAGGTGATGAACGTTATTATATTAGACGCCACCTATAAGGTGAGGAACGGTATTATATTATTATCCACCTATAAGGTGATGAACGGTATATATATGATTATCCACCTATAAGGTGATGAGCGGTATATTATTATTATTAGCCACCTATAAGGTGATGGACGGTATTGTATCATATGCCACCTATAAGGTGATGATCTCATATAGGTAATAAAGGAAGTAATGTGCAAGCTAGTACACCAATCTCTCTAGAGAAGAAATTAAGTTACATATGTTGATTGGGGGCAAAAGTGCAGAAAGATCATAGATGTAAGGTAGACACGATTCCAAAGTTCCAAATGTTCTAAGGTATTGTATCCCAGGATGGTGAGCAGTTGATATCCACATGTATTGTATTTAGTGATCATTGCCTTAAGGTTCCAAAAGTGTTCTATTCCAAAGGGATTTTATAGTATTCCAACTAAGGTTGATTTATATTGTTACTCATATGTGTTTTATTCCTAGATGAATTATGACCCACTTAGTTCTTATTTATGGACGAAAGTTCTTAAGTTGTCATGATGTTGTAGATCCTAAGAGAATTATCCCAACAAGAGCAATGAGATAAAGAGAGCTTGTTTAGGTGAATAGCATTGTTCCAATCATGTTATAAGTCCAAGTTCCAATAGAGTTATACACATGTCTCATATTTATTAGTAATGTTCCAAAAGTCCAATGAGGTTATGTCCCAAGGTTTCAATAGTGGATATACTCACGTATCTTGTTCATTGATCATTGTCAAATGGTTCCAACAGTGTTATGTTTTAATGCTTATTCACATGTTTCTTACTCATTTATTATGGATCCAAAGCTTCAAACAAAGTTGTGACTATCATTGTACCAATCTCTCAAAAGTAATGAAAGAAGTAATGTGCAAGTTAATGTATCTATTCCTCACAAGTAAAGGTACCAATCTTACAAGAGTAAAGATGTGATGTGACGTATATTTGTGTTTCAAGTTTCAAGAATGTTTCTATCATCAAGTATCACTCATTGTATGAAAGAAAGAGAAATGAAGTAAAGAATGATGAAAGAAAAGGAAGCAATGTGATGTAATGTTAACCCTACCCAAAGAGTGGATGTATGTTGAATGACTAATCATAACGATAATGAGCGATAAGCAAAGGGAGAATCTATTGAATGAAAGATATCATATGAAAGATAAGGCTATGATTGAATGATCAAAAATGATGATAAAAGAAAGGTACATGGTTTGATATCTAGAGTTTTCTCTTATAATTATTTCCATTAAAGTCCTTGTGCATTGATACAGTTTCTTTATGGCCTTACATACTCAGTACATTCTTCGTAATGACCCCTTTTGGGGACTTACTTTACATGTTGCAGGTGCAGGCATTAGTAGACCTCCTCGGTAGACTGGGGATCATTTACAGAGTTTTGGTGAGCTCCAGTTGGTTCGGAGCTTTCTCGGTCATAGTTGTATATTTGTTTTGACGTTGAAATGTTATCTAAAGTGGGTACTTGCCCCGACTTAGTTGGTCCTGTAAATGCATCTGTTAGAGGCTTTTGTAGACGTATGTGGGTATATGGATGTAAGATATGTACGTTCAGTGCGACGTGATGGACCAAACGGCCAAGTTTTATATATGTATATGTATGGCATTGTACATTTCATCAATTACATGAGACAGCATGTTATTCATTCGAGGTTATGCATACGAATGTTCATGAGCAAAGATTGGTTCTCTCGGGCCATATCGGCTTTGGGTGCCAATCACGCCTCATTGGGATTCAGGGTGTGACAAGGAGTTTGACTTAGAGATTAAAGATAGAAAGGGGACAGAAAATCAAATTGCTGACCATCTTTATAGACTTGAGAGCTCGACACATATAGTGGATGATGGGCGTATTTGTGAAGAATTTTCAGACGAGCAGTTGTTGGTGTTAGACGTCGATGAGTTGCCATGGTATGCAGACATTGTGAATCTATTGGTAAGTGGGTTATTTCCTCCTGATTATAGTCCTCAACAGAAGAAGAAACTGACATATGAAGCACGCTCTTATATATGGGATGGGACATATTTATTCAAGCAAAGGCCTGATCAAATAGTACGAAGATGTATTCCGGATGCTGAAGTGAAGCAAGTGTTAGAGAGATTCCATGCATCACCTTATGGTGGACATCATGGTGGTGAACGTACAACCTAAAAAATATTACAATCAGGTTTCTTCGGGCCTTCTATATTTAAAGATGCTCATGCCTTTGTGAAGAATTGTGATCAATGTCAACGTATGGGGACGATTGCCAAGAGACATGAGATGCCTCTTAACAACATCCTAGAAGTTGAAATTTTTGATGTATGGGGGATTGATTTTATGGGGCCTTTCCCAAAGTCGAATGGCAATCTATACATACTCGTAGCAGTGGATTATGTATCGAAATGGGTAGAGGCTGCATCTCTTCCTACGAATGACTCCAAAGTTGTGGTAAAGTTTCTCCAAAAACACATCTTCACTAGGTTCGGAACTCCAAGAGCTATTATTAGCGATGGAGGGTCACACTACATTAATTACTGGGTGAAGAGTGTATTAGCGAAGTATGGAGTGAAACACAAGGTCTCCACAGCGTATCACCCCCAAACAAGTGGCCAAGTGGAAGTGTCTAATCGTGAGATAAAGCAAATCTTGCAAAAGACGGTGAATACTCAGAGGAAAGACTGGTCACTCAAACTGGATGATACTCTTTGGGCCTATCGGACTGCGTATAAGACTCCTATAGGGACTTCTCCCTATCATTTGGTCTTTGGGAAAGCTTGTCACCTCCCAGTTGAGCTTAAGCACCGAGCATATTGGGCGGTAAAGAAGTTGAATCTAGATCCAGGGTTAGCTGGTAATAGGAGGTTGTTACAACTCCATGAGTTGGAAGAATTTCGTGCCCAAGCGTATGAAAATGCTAAGCTATACAAGGAGAAAACGAAGCGATGGAATGACAAGCATATTCTCCCCCGCACTTTTGAGCCAGGCCAGTTGGTACTTTTATTTAACTCAAGACTTAGGTTGTTTCCGGGCAAGCTAAGATCTAAGTGGAGTGGGCCTTTTGAGGTAAGTCACTCGACACCTCACGGTGCGGTGGAAATTTTGAACAAAGCGGGTGGTACAAGGTTCATGGTAAATGGCCAGAGATTGAAGCATTATTTCGGTGAGGAAGAGAAGCAAACGGAGGACGTGCTTCGCCTTGATGATAACTGAGATATTATATTTGGTCGAGCTGCAACATTAAACCAGGCGCTACATGGGAGGCAACCCATGCATGTGTTGTAATAGTTAGGATTTATAAAGTAAAAATACAAAAAGAAGAGTCGTGCCCCGACCAAAACTAAGGCGCTTGATGGGAGGCAACCCATCTCTTTTAAAAGTTTTTATTTTCTAACGTAGTGCTAGGATCTTGTGTTTATGCAGACGCACGGAGCATGTTGGTATGAGAATCCACAAGAAAAAGGTAAATTTGGCGGATGGATGATTATTTAAAGGTTCCGGGCAGGCAGGACATGTTTTGGAGCAAAGCATCGAGTCTTGGGACTTGTAAAAGCCCCAAGATTATGTGAAAAATGTGAAAAATTGCTCAGGTATGAGAATAAGTGTTAGGTGAGCTACCCAGCGTGCCAGGATGAAAAAAATATTTTTTGAGGCAGTGCACAGGCGCGCAGGCCAGCGTGCCACACCGCCTGTGCCTAAAATTTTTGGCAAGGAGATAGTGGGGTAGCGCGCTAGGCAGCGTGCCACGCCCCAACGCCCCAATTTTTTTTTTAAAGTTATTTTCTATTAATAAATGACCCACCCCCTTCCCTTTTCTTTTAAATCCCTAATTTTCCTTCTTCTTCACCATCATTCCCAACTCCATACCCACACACACGAGTCCCTCCCAAAGCATCTCAAAAATTTTCACTTAGATTTCCTTATACGAATTCTTGCCTTCTACTCTTGGGATTGTGTCCAAGTCTCCATTCAAAGCTCTCAAGGTATGTTTCCTTAACTTTCTCTCTCTAGTTTGCTATGGGGATGATGCAATTTTGGGGTTTCCTTGGATTTCGTTTGTAATTTCCAAATATGTTCTTGGTTTGTTGACGTGCTTCTTATCATATGGTTGGGGGTTATGGGGTGGCATTCCAAGGAACTTGGAAGGCATGTGAACTTGTGGTTACTAATATTATTTTAGTGCAAAATTGGAAATGGGTTTATCTTTATTGGTGAAAATTGAGCAAATTGGTAGTGGCACTCACTGAATACAACTCATATGTGTGGAATAAATGACTATTGTTGGACTTCTTGACTAAAACTAGCATGTCATTCTAATGCTATTTATAAGATTGCTAACCTTATGTGGGACTGTGCATTTATCTATGATGGGGACTTGGTTTTGGGCATTACGAGATGGGGGGAAGTCTGAGTACCCTCCGCCCATATTTATTTTGACTTGGTACTAAGCGACTAGGTGTGGGGTGGCCCTCCACGTCGCCGCGCATTAAGTTGGTTAGCTATTTTTACATGGGAGATTGACATGTTTGTGGATCTTTGCTACAGGTACTATGTCTGATTCTAATGTAGCAGCCTCTAGCTCTCACAAGAGACGTCGGTCGGGTAATAAGGTGCCCGCAGCTCCCCCAGTCCCAAAAGGGCAAAAACGGAAGTATGGGATACAGGTAGTCTCCAGTGCGGGGAAAATTTGGTACAAAAGCCACCTGGAAGCTAAATATTTTTCCGATGAGTGTATTGATAGGGCAAGCCTGGCTCGGTCTTACCCAAGAATATTGGCTCGGCTTGAGCAAGTTGGGATGGGCTTTTTTTTCAACAGACTTACAGATTGCAACCTCCATCCGGTGAGGGAATTGTATGCAAATTGGAACCCTGACGCACCTACATGCTCGGTAGTGGTACGAGGTTTGGATGTGATACTTGACTCCTTGAGCTTGACTGGATTATTGGGAGTTTCCACTCGGGCTAGTCCCCAATACATTCTGAGGCTAAATGCTAGGCCTCCATATGCTGAAATTCGACATACTCTGTGCGGCCCACGTTCAACTGTGAGGTGGCTTCGCCATCACCAATGAGGGTATCGCAAGAGTCTACCCTTTTCCCATCTCAATAAAGAGGCAAGGATTTGGCTAAATATTGTGTGTTGTTGTTTAATTCCGGGGAGCCACATGACGAAAGTTACAAGGGATCGTGTCTGTCTGGTATATGCTCTCATGACTGATGCAGAGATTGATGTAGGTTCTGTGTTGTTGTGCGAATATGCGCCGAGCTCGCCTCCATGGAGGTCTTCGATATGCTTTCGGTGGACGATTGACCAAATTAATGCGAGCATTCGAAGTGCCCGAAGAAAATTTTGACTATCATCCTTCTTTGGTGACGATGCCTGTGGATGTCACCCAGACTAAGGCGCCGGATTCACTCGGCCCCACTTTGACATTAGCTGAGCGTCATGCTTGAGATGACTGGATTTTAGCCCGTATGTATGGGTTGGAGATGCTGCGACACAGGACTGGGGGTAGGGACTCCACGGCGGATGAGCTGAGCCAGGTAGAGAGGGATTATCCTCTCAATGAGCATGTCATGGCCTTATTGAGGATTGGTCCTGATTTTGTCGAGCCTGTGGATGATGATGTCCCCACAGATGAAGAGGACCTCCAGAGCGATTCTGAGGATGAGGAGGCTGAGGCAGATGATCCACTGTTAAAGGTCCGTGGGCCGAAGGACGACTACTACTTCGACTGACCAGGGAGCTCCTTACATCTTACTCTTGCTTTGTTTATTTTGGTAGCATTTGGGACAGTGCTAATCTTTTAAGTATGGGGTAGGATGTGATGGACTTTCCTTGTATGTATGTATATGTGTGCTGTTGTATGCTTTTATTTTGGGTTCCTTAGCGTTTGTTTTCGGTTCTTTTACTAAGGAGAGTCCCTTTGAACCGTACAATTTTTTTTTGGATTTTTGATGTTGTTTTGTGTTTTTTTTGGTGTTTATTACTTTTGAGTCGCCTTAGTCAGAGGACTAAGGGATTTGCTCTATGATGGATGGATGACGACCGTCTTAAGAGCAAATTAGTCAAGTAGTGTAGTGTCGGGTATTCTTGCTTGCTATACAATTGTGCATACACATGTGAAACATGCCCGGATATATAATAGCAAGTGCTGAGACACCTAATTCTCACTTAGTTGACTAGTTAAGTTGCTTAATTTTGAATTTATGCATGATTTCGGAGGTTTTTATGGTGAACCTGCTGAGCTGAACATGTGCCATGTGTGAGTAAGTTTTCCATGATATTCCATGTGCATAATGATGTCTAGAACTTGCCCGGGGTGTTTGCAAAGTGAAATAAGAGGTGTTAAGTTTATGAGATGATAGGGGCATTTCTTTGATAGCCATGTTTTAGACCTACTTTATCTACCCTCTTGGCATGATCCTAGTTAGCCCCGTTGAGCCTTTAGCCTTTTCCTTGGTAGCTTTACATGTAGCTTAATCCTCTTCTTTCAATGAACCAGAATTTGATCCAAAACTCCTAAGCGCTTTAATTAGGAAATCAAGAGGTGAAGGAGTGCAAGAGTTTGAAAACAAAAATGAAAAAAAAAAGAAAAGGGGAAGAGTGAAAGTAAAGTCCTAAGCATATTTCCTATGGGTGTGAAAAGGTTTGTGTGTGTTGGTAGGGAGTATGGTAAAAAAAAAAAAGAGAAAAAGAAAATTTTACTCCTTACACAATATGCGTAAGCTAGCTTAAAGTTATGGGACAGAATAAAAGAAAGTTGGGAAGATAAAGTGGTGAAAAATAGGTCGGTTGAAGGTGGTCTGAATGAATTTGCAGTGTATTAAAGCGCTCAGGAAAGATAATCACTATTCTTACCAAATAGTTCCTACCCGTCCCTGTGCCTACATTACAACCCCTAAAAGTCCTACTTGATCTTGAGCTTTAACACTTTGACATTAGTGGAGTATTACACTAAGGGCAAGCCTATGGTTCATATTTGTGTTGCATGTGAATTCTTTTTGAGAGTGAGTGACTTTCATTCATGCACCCAGTTAGTAATTACTTGGTAGAAGTGTGGGGTGACTTTTTATGGTAAGGGCGTATGTTTAGTGAAGTGAGGTGATCTACTAATGACGTGTCACGCATGAATCTTCAACTAGTTAAGTTGATTTGTGAGGATAGGTTGTTTCACTTTGTTATTTAGTTGATTGATATCTTAGTATGTGGTGCAGAAGTTGATAAATGTGGTTGTGTACGCTATGCAAGAATGCCTATTTTGTCTCAAGTGTCTAAAGTCGCCCGGATAGAGTGTGGCTATTGTTCGAGGACAAACAAAGGTTAAGTGTGGGGTGGTGATCTAAGGCGTATTTATATGCCTTAATAGAGACTTTAACCCATGATTACCTTAGTTTTGAGAACAATACTTGTGTATTATATAAGTTTTTGATGGAATATGGGATATTGTGCTAAACAACATGATTAGACTCTTGTAGGTGGAATTTGCAACTTTTTGGAGCATGTTTGGCATGGAAAGTGAGGCTTGGAGGAGCTACAAGTGAAGAATATTGAAGATAAGAGGCAAGCCAAAGAGTTGATCTTGAAGAATCCAACCAAATCCGCGAAGAGAAGTCGTCGAAAGAAAAAAAAATCAAATAAAAAAGGGCCTGGAGCGCTAGGCAGCGTGCCAGGCCGCTTTTGGCAAAATTTTTAATTGCCTTGGCAGACTTGGGGCGTGCCACGCCGCCTGGGAGTACCCTTTTTGCTGAGGCAAAATCTGCCTAAGTGCTAGGCGCGCCCAAGGGCGTGCTGGGCCACTTTTTGGCTGATTTTTGCCTCGACTTGGGTCTATAAATAGGGCTTTTGAGTTATTGTATCACATTCCATCATCCTTAGAATATTTTGGGCGTTTTTGGGCATCTCAATTAGGTTCCATTCCTCTTCTTTTCAGTTTTTAATTATTTTTTAGAGTATTTATTACTTTTGGATGTTGATAAACATTATGAGTGGCTAAAATCCCTCATTCTTGGGGTTAAGGCCAAGAACATGAATCTCTTGGGTTGACTGTAGTGGTTTTTGCTGAAGTTTATCATAAATTGGTTATTCATATATTCTAAATTTCATTATTTTGATGCTTGATCACCATTGGAATATATTCCTTGTCTCGAAGTGAGCTCGAGAGAGAAACTAAGAGATAGAACTTGAATATATGGAGTGTGGTCTTTCTCGGGGAAGTAATTCTACGGGATTGACATGTGGTTAGGACCGAGAGGTACCTGATCCACCACACTTGGTCAATTACGAGAAGAAAACTTGAATGCTCTAGAATTAGTTAAATTTATCACCACTCACGGATGTAGGTAGGTTGCTAAGTTCTAGTAAAAGATTATATTTTGGAGACGAATATAGTTATAAAATTAACCTCGGATCAATAACCACGATAAACAACTCAAAGTGCTTAAACCAATAACAATTATGCTCAAGAGATGACGTTCATGGTGCCTTATCCCTGGGAATTCACTTTTTATTGATTTTTCAAGTATATTTGCGAAAACCAAAGTTACGGTAGCGAAGATAGGAGTTCATAGTCCGCAATCATTTAATTTTCAACATCAAATCTCTTGTCGTTTTTGCAACACTAGTTTTTTTAATTATAGTTTGACATCTAGAGTTGGGTTCTGTTGACGAAAGTCCCTTGGGTTCGATATCCGGCTCTCTAAAAGGAGCCACTTTATTACTTGCACGATCACGTACACTTGCGTGTATAGCTGGGTCGCAATACCTTGGCGGTGTTTTCTTATAATAATAGCTACCATTAGAGTATTAAGATGTCACCATTTGAGGCACTGTATGGTAGGCTTTGTCAATCTCCGATTGGTTGGTTTGAGACTTCTGAGGTTAGTCCCCGCGGTACCTGCTTGCTTCGTAATTCTTTGGACAAAGTTCGGATGATTCAGGATAGGTTACGGGTAGCTCAGAGTAGGCAACAAAGTTATGCTGGCCGTAGGCTTTGTGCTTTAAAGTTTGGAGTTGGTGATCGAGTTTTCCTTTGAGTATCGCCCATGAAGGACGTGATGAGGTTTGGGAAGATTTGGGCTATTTGAGATACTTCAGGCAGTTGGGGAGGTAGCTTATGAGTTGGCCTAGCCCCAGACTTTTTAGCCTTTCATCTAATTTTCCATGTATCTATGATACGATGTTACATTTCTAATGAGTCGTACATCATTTATTGGGACTCCATTCAGTTGGATGAGAGGTTGACCTTCGTGGAGGAGCCAGTTGCTATACTGGCCAAGGATGTCAAACAGTTACGTTTCAGAGAGATTCCAGTAGTTAAGGTTCAGTGAAGACACCTTCCAGTCAAGGAGTCTACTTGGGAGATCGAGAGTGAGATGCGGACCTAGTATCCTTACCTGTTCGAGCCCTTAGATACATCTTGATCCTTTACTTTCGCAGATGAAAGTCCTTTTAGTAGTGGATATTATAATGACCGTCTAGGTCATTTCCTATGTTTTTGTGCTTTTTTGATATTTACAGCTTTCCCACAGTTGCACCAAGTCATTTATGACTTTCTGGGAATGACAGTTCGGTCACCGGATAGTTCGTTTGGTTTTTAGAGCCAATTTTCTATTTTGGACTTTCATTGTTAAGAAATGGGTATTGGACCTAAACTTTAGGTAAACGATCCAGGATGCCAATTTTGACAGTTCTACTAGCTCTGGAATGTCAATTTTAGGCTATGGGAACCCCTGGTCTGGGTCCCGAGGCTTCCGAACTTATTTTAGCCTATTGGGTGGATGATGTCGCCAAAAATATACCTCCGAAAAAGTATAAAGTGGTTGCTGTATCAAATATAGAACCCAACTAGGCTAGGGTCGATCCCACAGGGAATAGGACGGAAATAGGTTAAGTTCTTGTTCAAGTAGTTAGTAAATAAGTAAAAACAGGGGGGGGGGGTTAAGTAAGCAATAACGGTAACGATTCCTGATTATAGAGTTTGTAGTCAATATGAGAAGTACACTAGGACTGTGATCCCCAATGATTCCTTAACTCTACCGATTATTGGTGCTGGCAAAACTGTCCCACTGCGCTGCATGCAAAATCTAACAAGATATGTTCGTCTAAACGTCTCTCGACCTTGGTTAGACGAATTTCACTCTTCTCCTCTCGGTTTTCGAGCGTCGCACTACTAACCCTTGTCCTGGATCTCAGATAACTCTTTCCGCTAAGGCTCAAGTTATTAGATGAAGGTTGATAGCTTCAAATCTCTGTTGTTATTTCCTTTTCCCAATCTCTACCTCTCTCTTGAGAAAGTCTAGAATACAGGCGAGTTTCTAACGTTTGCAACCGTTAGAAGATCAATCACAACGAAAGAAATAACAATACATGCATTCACAATAGTTCAGAATTGCTTTGCACTTAACCCATTTCGTTAATTCCTCATGGTTCACACAACCCTAGTTGATGAGTTTAGCTACTCATAATTACAAGAACACAAGAAGGATTCAAAGATAAAAAACATAATTGCACACTCACAACAATGAAAAAGAACTGAAATCTCAATTATGAATAAAACTCGAATCTAGGGTTTTTGATTAAAAAACCAATAATATGTTTATGAACTCAGAAACAATAGAAAATATCTCTCAAAACAATGTACTGACTCTCCCTCGCACATAGGACTATACAGGGGTATTTATAGATACAAAGTTAATACTATCCTAATCAGAACAGGAGAACAGAGTCGGCAACTTCCACGGTATCGTGACTTGGTGTCGTGGAACTAAGTCACGCCACGTAGGTGAGTGTCATGGAAATCAGGCTCAAATTGACAGATTCACAACATAACTCACACCACCTAGTCACGCCACGTGACTGCCTGGCGTGGAAATCAGGAAGCTTTTGATCCTCTAGAAGTCGACCCACGGCAGACACTCATGTCACATGAGTGGTCCTCACGGCATGTGAGTGCTGTCGTGAATCACCTATCTGGTGCAGATCTCATCTCTCATCTTTCTACACTCCGTTTTCGGGCTTGATTCTTCCTTTTGATCATTTGTTGCCTTCAAAACCTGTTTTCCTGCAATGTAAGATAGAAACCACATCATACCAACCAAATACACCCAAGTTATTGCATATTTTCCTTGTTTTAAGCATTGAAATTGCCATGTAACCATAGCGCATCAACACCCTCAACTTAGAATGTTTGCATGTCCTCAGGCGAACAAAACAATAATAGATATATACGATGCTTAATTAAGAGAAACCTAAGGGACCTATGGCAGTCGACTCATTGCCTTTGGCACAAAACTTTTCCGACCCCTCCTATTTGTAAATCAATACCACGGTGTGTATACAGGTAGCATATTATCATGACACAGAAGGGATCAAGTGATGGCACCAGATTATGCACAAACAACTAAGCATATATGCAAATGACATTATTCGAACAAATAACAGCTAATAATGCAACCCATGTACTCTCACAATCAAAGAAGTCCCATGCACTCACAGTATGCTAATGAATCTCAAATTAGGGACTCGGTCACAACACTCTCTCTCACAAAGAAGTTCAAACAGTGTGCATAAAATACCATAGGCTTGCCCTTATTTTCTACGCCTTAGGTTTTCGGACAGTTGGACTAGGATCACTATAGGACTTTACTCGGTTTGTAATGTAGGCTTGGGGACGGGTATGGTACATATGGATATGGTGACTCAACCCTCCTTGACACTACACTATTTTTGGCTCCAACTTCCAACCTTTCTCATTTTTATCCTCCCTTATTCTCCTTTCTTTTATTTTCAAATTTTGGGTGTGATTTTTCTCAAACTTCACAACACAACTTCTTCTTTTTTTCTTCATACCCAAATCTATTTTTTTCTCTTTCTTTTATTACCCCCTTCTTCATACCCAAATCAATCTACGCACCCCTATAATAGCCACCCTCAACTTAGGCTATTTACCTGAGTTGAGGTACATAGTGTCTAAGGAGGGACCAAGGCCAAGACAGGTTCATTATAATTAAAATGGGAAGGTGAATAGGCTAATGAAAGAAATTGGTCAATTTAGGCTCAAAATCGGGATCAAGGGATTTTTACTTTATTTGGTTGGGCGTTTAGGCTAAAAGTGGACTTAATCAAAAATGGCCTATGATCCTTTCCTAACCACTCTCCTCTAACCTAGGCAAGACTAACCGAGCAAGTTCTGGATCGCACACACAAAGTTAACTAAGTAATCACCTCACACACACATAGCACAGAGTTACATTATCAGCTACTACCTATACGATTCATGCAATGCTAGCTATAGTTATTTTTTCTATAATCCTAGTGCCATAACAAGATCTAACAGTTGTCACACATGAACATGCTACACACACATACTTCAAAATAAAATTTTTTAGGAGGGGTATCCTTAACATTCAAAAAGCAATTTCTTTTTCAAAACTAGACTGCACTAAAGTTCCCATATTTTTCTCCTAATTAAACACCAAAACACATAATAATATAAACACAACCTAAAACATGTCGGTTCTACTATGGTAGCACACTCGGGGGAAAAGAAACACGACAACAAAAACCCCCAAGTGGTGGTATATCCCCACCCCAAACTAACAATGGTGCACTGCCCTCAGTGCACAACTATCAATATAATCAATGCAAGGGATTGAAGACATACCTATAGCGCCGAAAGTGGGCCCGTCCATAGCAGTATCATCAGTTTGCCCTTGGGGCTCTCTGCTAGGTGCATCTGGTAGAGGGGGTGCCTGACTGGAGGATGCACCGTGTGCCCTCTGCTCCTCCGTTATCTGGCTATCATGGTACTCCATCCTAGAGGCCTTAACCGCTCTCTGGAGATTACCCTCATACTCGTCACCACTGTCAACCTGGTCCTCCGGACTGCGTGGTCTCTTGCCTCTATCAATCTGAGGCTCCTCGTCGGCAAACAGATCCGCCTCAAAGGCTGGTCACATCGGTGACTGAACAGGCATAGGTGGGATAACAGGAGTGCTGCTCGATGCCAATGCTCTAACCTCCTCTCTCAATACTGCCATCGCCTGTGTCAATCCGATCATATCAGGACCCTGTGTGGAACTCATCCGGGAGGCCATCCGTGCCTTAAAGCTATCAATCCTCCTATGCAGCCCCCTCATAAACTGATCCATCATCGCAGTCATTTGGGCCTCCACCCTAGCCTCCGCAGCCTCTACCATGGTCCTAACCCATAGCTTAAGCTGGGATACCAACATAGCCATCTAGGTCTTAGTGTGGGTCTGCCGCTCGAACATCTGCATCTGTCTATCAATCAACTGCTGTAGATAGTCCCTCGAAACTGAACCCATACAAGAGGAAGGCGGTGGAGCTGTAGTACCGGGTACCGCATCATCAATAGGGCCAGTGCCCTCAGCCGGTACATGAATAGTCTTTGGTACCCTAACTGATACTGGAATAGGCATAGGTTCACTACTCGGCTCATCTCTATCTTTAAGCCTTTCAAAAAGGGTTGCTCCGAATGACCCAAAAGGCTGAGACCCTCGTGGAACAATGGGGTGAGATCCCTGCTGCTGCATCAAACCAAAATCCGCTATACGGGTCACCTCTATATAATGATTGAGGGTAGGTAGCCTAGCCACACCCACCCTATTACATAGACTCTGGATTAAGCAGGCGAATGGTATACTGGTATGGTCCCGAAAGGTCCCCTCATGAATCTCCCGTATGATGTATCTGGCAATATGAATATCATAACCAGGAAGGATGTTGGCTACCACCACAGCCCGGTCCAATGTAAGTGAATTGTCAGCATTAGTTGGACCCAACCGATGCCGAACAACTGACCACCAAAATCTACCTATAAAATGTAGCGTGGATTTCTTGATATCCAGCTTACCAGTCACCCAACTCGCAGCCACACCGTCCTCCGCTATATACCCCACAATCCACTTCAATAACTCCAACTTCTAGTCTGCATCCCACATCTTAATTCGATCTCTGATAGTGTCCATACAGTGATCAAACTCAGCATTCGTAGCTGGCAGTGGACGGTCTGCACCAAACAAGAAGCGGTGGATGGTCTACTCTGATATATCAACTTGGGTACCTCAAACCAAAATGTGTGTCTATAAGGGTTGATCCCTGTACCGCTGCCCAACAGGTGTACTCAAGTCAACCGACGCAACATATGAGGCATAAAATTCTAGGACCAATTCCGAGCTATAGCGACCAGGAGGCTCCGCCATCCAACCAAATCCATGCTGCTCAAACACAGACCAAATATCAGGCAGTGCCTTCAACTCCTCCAGTCGATATCTGGGCTCCTCCATAATACTCCTCCAACACACACCCCACTCCGTCAGCTCAGCATCTCTGTCATAAAAATCCCGCATGCCCTCAACACACCAGCATTGGATATCCCGTGTCTGTGAGGGAGTTGGTTCACCAGTGCCTGAAACAGATGTTGTAGCCTCAGCCGCTGAAGTACCCTGTCCTGTTGCATTGTCCACAGAGCCTGAAACTGAATCATCCTCCCCCTCTTCAGACTGGGGGGCAGACTCAAAAGACTGATCTAAAATAACCGACACTACAGGCGGTAGAATGGGCTGAAGTGTAGCCCAGGCAGCAGCTTGGGCCTGAGTCTGTAACCTCGTGGTACGAGGTACTAATGCAGTATCATCATGTCCAATCTCAAACTCCTCCACAGACCCACTTTTTTTAGATTCCATCGGTTTATCACGCAAACGGGTTGGTAATTCTGGATGAGGAATCAAGGTGGTCACTTTTGGGGTTTGATTTGGGCGGCATGGTATCAGGTTTGGGTTGGGTTTTAGGTAGTTGGGTAGGGTTTGGGTTGGGTTTTGGCTAGTTGGGTCGGGTTTGGGGTCAAATTTGTGGGTAAGGTCGGATATGGGTCAAACTTTGGGGTGGGGGTCGGGTTTTGGGTGTTTGGATCGGGTTGGGGTTGGATTCTTGATGAAGATTGGGGAATTTCAAAAATTGGGGAAAGAGAAGATGATTATTTAGGAGTTTGGTCTTTGGAAGTGTAGTGGGAACTTGGATTTAAGTTTGAGAATGTAGAGAAAGTTGAGAAATTAGGGTTTATGTGTATGAGTTTAAATTAGAGAAAGAGTAGGGTGGGTTTGGATTTTTATTGGGTAAAGAAAAAGGGTACTGAAATTTATATAAAGAAAAGGGTCGGGTGGGGTCTCGAGTTGTCTGCAGATTCCTGATTTCCACGGAATCACCCACGTGACATGGGTTGCACTCACTTCGCGTGGGTCTGTGTCGTAACTCACTTCCTGCAACTATAAATCACCTCTGATTTTCACGATACCACCCACGTCACGTGGGTCTACCTACGGGACGTGGGTACCATGTCATAGGTAAGATTAAGAAAGACCAATATTTTCTCTGATTTCCATGGCACCACTCACGTGATGTGGGTCCACCTACATCACGTGATTAGGTGTCGTGAGTTGAACTGAACATAATCCGTTCACTCTTTCAGATTCCAGTTAACTTATCCTCCTTTTCTCAGTCTTCACCAGATCACACATAACAAGGCAATGGGTTGCCTCCCATAAAGCGCCTGATTTAACATCGCAGCACGATACGGCTAACTTGGATACTCAGACTTCACCAACTAGCCCATGGGTTGCCTCCCATGAAGCGCCTGATTAAATGTCGCGGCACGACATAGCTAGCTTGACTACTTAGACTTCATCAAGCTCAAGCTCCTCACATGCCCTTATTTCTTTCGTGGTTCCCACATATGCTTGACACGCTGTCCATTGACCTTGAATAGAACATTATCAACTCCTTTTAGCTCAATTGCTCCATGTGGGAATACCCTAACTACCGTGAATGGTCCGAACCATTTGGACTTTAATTTTCCAGCAAACAAGCGAAGCTTGGAGTTATAAAGTAGCACCGAATCTCCCGGGTGAAACTCTCATTTCTTAATACGTCGATCATGATATAATTTCATCTTCTCTTTATATATAGATGAACTTTCATAAGCCTAGAGATGAAATTCATCCATCTCATTCATCTGCTCAAGTCTCAATTTAGCCGCTTCACTCCAGTCCAAATTCAACCTTTTCAAAGCCCATAAAGTCTTATGTTCAAGTTCGACAGGCAAATGACTAGATTTTCCAAACGCTAGCTGCTATGGTGATGCACCAATTGGCGTCTTGAAAGCAGTTCGATATGCCCATAATGCATCATCCAATCTTCGAGCCCAATCAGTCCTATTAGCATTCACTGTTTTTACCAAAATAGACTTGATCTCACGATTTGACACCTCAACTTGCCCGCTTGTCTGAGGATGGTAAGGTGTTGCCACCTTATGTTAAACACCATATTTTTCAAGCAGGGCCTTGAACATCGACAGCTACCAAGATGTATTTCATCCCATGTGAGCTCACAAAAGGGCCTATAAAGTCAATTCCCCACACATCGAACAATTCAAGCTCAAGTATAGTTGTCATGGGAAGTTCGTGCCTGCGTGACATATTCACTTGCCTTTGACATTGGTCACAAGCGTGAGCATAATCATGAGCATCTTTGTAAATACTGGGCCAATAGTACCCACATTGTAAGATTTTATGGGCAGTCCGTGCACCTCCATGATGACCCCCAACTGGAGATGAATGACATGCTTCCAAAATACTCATCATCTCTACCTCTGAATACATCTCCGAATCATGCCATCTGCACATACCCAAAATAAATATGGCTCATCCCAAAAGAATTTTCTCACCTCATGCATGAATTTCTTTCTCTACTGATATGACATATCTTCCTGAACTACATCACTTGCCAAAAAGTTGGCAAAATCAGCAAACCAAGGGATTAAGTCTTGAGATGCTGCTAGTACTTGCTCATCTGGAAAAGTATCATCAATCTCAAGATCATCCCTTAATTTAAGCATGACCTCCTCTTCAAGGCATGATAGATGGTCATCAACTTGATTTTCGATGCCCTTACGATCCTTGACTTCAAAGTCAAATTTTTGCAATAGAAGTACCCACCGAATCAATCTTGGCTTAACATCCTTTTTTGATATAAGATACCGAAGAGCTGCATGGTCTGTATACACAATCACCTTCGTACCTATTAAGTAAGATCTGAATTTCTCAAAAACAAATACCACTACCAACAATTCCTGCTCAGTCACAGTATAATTCTTTTGAGCTGGATTAAGCACTTTGCTAGCATAGTAAATCGAATGTAACATCTTCTCACGTCTTTGGCCAAGGACTGCACCCAAAGCCACTCAGCTAGCATCACACATAACCTCAAAAGGCATCGTCCAATCTGGTGAAACAATAATAAGGGCTGAAACCAACTTCTCTTTAAGACACTCAAATGCTTTTAGACATGCCTCATCGAACACGAACTTCACCTCTTTCTCCAAAAGTTTGCATAACGGATGTACAATCTTAGAGAAATCCTTGATGAATCTTCTATAAAAACCAGCATGACCTAAGAAACTTCGAATACCTTTCACGGAGATAGGTGGAGGTAGCTTCTCAATTACCTCAATCTTCGCCTTATCCACTTCAATGCCATTCTTTGAAATCTGATGCCCAAATACGATACCCTCGTTGACCATAAAGTGATATTTTTCCCAATTCAGCACTAAGTTGCACTTCTCGCATCTTAGCAGCACATTATCAAGGTGTGCCAAGAACTCCACAAATGAGTCTCCCATAATAGAAAAATCATCCATAAAAACCTCAATAGTGTCTTCCACCATATCGGAGAAAATAGACATCATGCAACGTTGGAAAGTGGCCGGTGCATTACATAGATCGAAAGGCATCCTTTTAAATGCAAATGTCCCGTATGGTCAAGTGAAAATGGTCTTCTCTTGGTCTTTGGGGGCTATGAAGATCTGATTATACCCCGAATAGCCATCAAGAAAACAATACCATCCTCTACCAGCAAGACGGTCTAACATCTGGTCCATGAAGGGCATAGGAAAATAATCTTTTTCTGTCCAAGAATTCAGCTTTCAATAATCCATGCAAACTCTCCATCCAATGACCAACCTCATTGGGATTAACTCATTCTTATCGTTTGGAACGACAGTGATTCCTCCCTTCTTTGGCACACACTGAACTGGACTCACCCACTTGCTATCAGCAATAGGGTAAACCACTCCTGCATCTAACCACTTGATGATCTCTTTCTTCACAACCTCTTGCATAGGTGGGTTTAGACGACGTTGATGCTCAATGCTCGGTATGCACTCAGGAGTAAGTTGAATTTTGTGAGTTCAAATACCGGGTGGAATTCCTATAATATCAGCAATGGACCAACCAATGGCCCTCTTAAATCTTCTCAATATTGAAACCAAAGCCTCTACTTGCCACTCCACCAATTTAGCAGAAATAATCACAAGCAAGGTATTGTTGGCTCCCAAAAATGTGTAGCCAAGGTGAGCCGTAAGAGCCTTCAGCTCCAAAATTGGAGGCTCCTCAATAGACGGTCGAGTTGGTAGGGTCACCCTATTCTTCAAATCGAGATCAAGTTTCTTTGGAGTATAAGTGTATGCTCCCTTCCCAGTGAGTGCACCAACCATCTCATCATATTTCTCAATACCGTTACTATCAAAATTCATAATCAAGGTCGCAAGAGATTCTACCCCTAACCTTTCTTCAAGAGACACAACAACATCACTATCATCAACCGCATCTATTACCACAATCACCCGCTTATCTCTTGGTTGCTTTATGAAACGACAAACATTGAAAGTGACCTGTTCATCATTTAACCTGAATTTTATCTGCCCTATTTCCATGTCGACCAGTGCACGACCAGTGGCAAGGAATGGTCTTCCCAGTATCATGGGAACCTTGAAGTCAACTTCACAATCAAGAATCACAAAGTAAGCCGAAAAGATGAAAGATGCAACCTTTACCAAAACATTATACAGAATGCCCACCGACTTTTTCACAGTCCTATCGACCATGAGAAGTCTCATAGAGGTTGGTTTTGGTGCTCCCAACCCCAACTGCTTGAAAACGGCTAACAACATTAAGTTAATGCTAGCACCCAAATCACAAAGTGCTTTAGCAAAGTTGTAGGAAGTATAAGGGATTGTGAAATCACCTGGATCCTCCTTCTTTTTAACTAGGGAACACAAAACAACTGCACTACAATGATGTAATTTATCTGCTGGCTCAAAACTGACAGTTCTCTTCTTTGTCACCAAGTGTTTGATGAACTTCGCATAACTTGGCATCTGATCCAATGCCTCAACAAGAGGGATGTTTACTGACAATTCCTTCAACATTGTAATAAACTTCTGATATTTGACTTTCTCAGCCTTCTTTTTTAATCGCTGAGGAAAGGGAGGAGGAGGTTGTGGTATAGTCTTCAACTTTTATGGGACCTCCTTTTTCTGCCTCTTTTCAGATTTTGCCTTTTCACTAGTATCATGATGATCTGGAATTGTTTTTCCCTTTGAATTTTCTGGCTCTAACTCAATTTCTACATCAATAACCATCGGCTCATTGGTCTTACCACTGTCGGCAGGTATAGGTGGATCTGTCATGCATTTCCTATTTCTAGTAGTAATGGATAGACAATGGCTATCATTCTTTGGATTTTGGATGGTGTTTCTTGGAAGGGTGCCTGGATGACGTTGATTCAGTGCTAATGATATCTTCCTGAACAGTTTCTCCAACTGTTTAATGGCTGTTGAATGAGACTCCACTTTCTGACTTATTCCCGAAATGTCTGACCTAATCTCCTTCAAGCAATTTTCCTGGCTCTCTGACCCTTTGACCAGTTTATTAAAAAGGTCCTCCATCATTGAATTTCCATACTCTCAGTCATATTTGTCTCTCTTTAGCCTCAGCCAGTCGTTATGCTGCTTCTTGCATTGCTTAATTATTTCTTTCTGCTTGTCTAAGAGCAGCTTGCCTAGCTTGCTCTTCCCGTGTCAATCGAGTGGTAGTTTGATCCGTTGTTTCATGACCAACTGGATGAATTGGTTGGTGATGAATGTATCCCACAACTGTGGGATCCTGAACTCCTCAGTATTCACCATTCTTCGATTAGCTCTTAGAGTCCTTTCAATTTCAAGATCAAGTGGAATCAGGGGATTGCCTTGACTCCTAGTATTGGGCATACACTGGCGTGTACCCTCAAAAGTATGTAAAAATAAAACCAATCAACTCCAACCAGTATTAATCAACTCCATAACCGTATTCCCCAGCAACGGCGTCAGATTTTGATGTCGCCCAAAATATACCTCTGGAAAAGTATAAAGCGGTTGCTGTATCAAATATAGAACCCAACTAGCTTGGGGTCGATCCCACAGGGAATAGGATGGAAGTAGGTTAAGTTCTTGTTCGAGTAGTTGGAAAATAAGTAAAAACTGGGGGGTTTGTAAGTAAGCAATAACGGTAATGATTCCTGATTATAGAGTTTGTAGTTAATATGAAAAGTACACTAGGACTGTGATCCCCAATGATTCCTTAACTTTACCTGTTATTGGTGCTGGTAAAACTGTCCCGCTGCATTGCATGTAAAATCTGACAAGATATGTTTGTCTAAACGTCTCTCGACCTTGGTTAGATGAATTTCACTCTTCTTCTCTCGATTTTCGAGCGTCGCACTACTAAACCTTGTCCTGGATCTCAGATAACTCTTCCCGCTAAGGCTCAAGTTATTAGATGAACGTTGATAACTTCAAATATCTATTGTTATTTCTTTTTTCCAATCTCTACCTCTCTCTCGAGCAAGTCTAGGATACAGGAGAGTTTCTAACATTTACAACCGTTAGAAGATCAATCACAACGAAAGAAATAACAATACATGCATTCACAACAGTTCAGAATTGCTTTGCACTTAACTCGTTTCGTTAATTCCTCATGGTTCACACAACCCTAGTTGATGAGTTTAGCTACTCATAATTGCAAGAACACAAGAAGGATTCAAAGATGAAAACATAATTGCACACTCACAATAATGAAAAAGAACTGAAATCTCAATTATGAATAAAACTCGAATCTAGGGTTTTTGATTAAAAAACCAATAATATGTTTATGAACTTAGAAACAATAGAAAATATCTCTCAAAACAATGTACTGACTCTCCCTCGCACATAGGACTATATAGGGGTATTTATAGATACAAAGCTAATCCTATCCTAATCAGAACAAGAGAACAGAGTCGGCAACTTCCACGGTATCGTGACTTGGTGTCGTGGAACCAAGTCACGCCACGTAGGTGAGTGTCGTGGAAATCAGGCTCAAATTGACAGCTTCAGAACATAACTCACGCCACCTAGTCACACCACATGACTGTAGTCACGCCATGTGACTTCCTGGCGTGGAAATCAGGCAGCTTTTGATCCTCTAGAAGTCGACTCACGGTAGCCACTCACGTCACGTGAGTGGTCCTCATGGCATGTGAGTGCTTTCGTGAATCACCTATCTGGTGCAGATCTCATCTCTCATCTTCCTACACTCCATTTTTGGGCTTGATTCTTCCTTTTGATCATTTGTTGCCTTCAAAACCTGTTTTCCTACAATGTAAGACAGAAACTACATCATACCAACCAAATACACCCAAGTTCTTGTATATTTTCCTTGTTTTAAGCATAGAATGTTACATGTAACCATGACGCATCAGTGGATTTTAGTCAAAATGGTTCTTGAGGTGCGGGACCCAATTTTAATCAAAACAACCTCAGATGGAAATTTTAATGGCGTCGTTAAGTCCAGAATGTCAAATTTGGTAGGGTTGCATAGTTCATTTGTGTTTACGGGATTCTGATGAATCTCGAAGGTTTGATCGAAAACTTGGCACTTAGCCAAGTTTGCTGGTGCAGCCATATTTTAGCCTTTGCGTTCACGAGGCCTGGCCGCGTTTGTCAAGGTCAAGAAATCTTGTCCTCCTCATTCGCGAGATGGCCTTTGAATTCTTGATGGGTTAGCTGGCCGACCGATCCAGGCTTTCTCTCTCGCATTCGTGGTGAACTGGCCGAATTCGCATAGGCCTGGCCGGGTCGATCTCTGCATTTGCGAAGGGGGGCCTCGTGTTCATGATAAAGGGACCTCTAGCAGTATTAAATGCTGTGAAACTCGATTTTCTCTCATTTATTTCAAGTCCTGCATTCATAAAACCCTATAAGAGCTAAGAAATTATAGATATCGATCATTGGGTGTCGGGGGGTGAGTTGCAGAAGTCGTTGTGGTCATTTTCTAGTCGTTATTTTCGTAAGTTTTTATTTAATTTCTAAATTAATTCTCTGGTTAATTTTAAATCCCTAGTTTTACCTTGGGGTTGATTTGAGGGTTCATTTGTGCTCAAATTTCACCCATTTTAGGATAAATTATCCTTGATCTTAGAGAGACGTGTTTTTGATTTCCAATTCGTGATCCCGAAAGTGAGCCCCATATGGGACTATTGGTTTATTTTTGACCTGGAACATTTATATGCAATATGGGTATCATTATTCTCGTCTTAATGCGTAAATTAATTTTTGATAGTGTGGCAGCATTCAGAGGCCTCTCAAAAGGGAAAAACTTTGGAGTAGTAGACTTCTCGAGCTTCGGCAGCGTCCAGGTAGGCTAGGGTTACTTTCCTCACAGATTAGGCTTTAATATGGTATTAGTGTCGTACTATGCCAGCTATGGGTAGGTATTTACAGCTTGGTTGGTAGTTAGTATTTTATTTACTAAAGTTAGCCGGTTTGGGGGCCTCTTTGGTAGAATTTGACCCCATTTCCCCTCATAATAGTAATAATAATGACGTAGGACTAGTTTTGGCTTTCTTAAGACATTGACATGGAATTGTAAAGCCTTAGTCTAGGTTTGGGAAGGTACTTGCCTTAGTATAGATTTTTTGGGACTAGTAGCGAGCCTAGCCAAGGTCAAATGCCGAAATTAGTTCCTTATAGATCTAAGAGGCCTTTATTCATCACATTAGATTCAACTTTGAACCTTAGGATGACTTAGACAATTCCATGAACTTTGATTAGTCTTACTACTCCAGTTAAAGTGACGTTTCGGCCTCTAAGACCATATATTTATATTGTATGATTAATATCACTTTCCTTATCAGCTTGACCATATTACTGGGAAGTCTAAATATCAATCAGACCTTAAGTAAAGTCATGATCTTGGAATATTTGGACACTTAGCTTATCTATCTAGTTCCAGTTCGAGTTCGGTGATTAGTAACTCTCTTATTGCTTATTATAATGAGTTTATTTATGGCATATTTACCACATGGTACATATTTACTAGTTTCAGTTCAATTCCGGCATTCATAATCTACATGCGGTACTTTACTATGATAATCTTACTTATTAGTTTCGGTTTAAGTCCGGCAATTAAGGTTCAAAAGGAATTCCATGTAGGTCATCACTTGTGGCTCTTCCTACATTATTATATTCAATAATTCCTCCGTGTCTGTATCCATCGGGCTTATGAGGGCTCGATTGAGTTGTTTCTTTCTTGTTTGTGCCTTCTGGGCTTATGGGGTCCAATTAGGTGTAATTGGCTTGCATTTACTTTCGGATACCTTTTATTTTATATACTTACTGTTTTCGCCGATTGAAGCATTATTTCCATTTATGCTCCTTTATTCCTAACTTAGACATTATCACATTTTATTATACTTTTATTGTGGTTCATCTTAGTCAGCCGATGATGTCTACTGAGTACCCGTTGTTTTTGGTACTCATACTACACTTCTGCATCTTTTACTGATGCAGATTCGAGTATGAGTTACCGCTGCAGGCGCCTCATTCAGGCTTGCTTTTGGGGATTTGGAGATAAGGTGAGCTTTCATAGACAGAGCTGATTCTCTCTCCTTCTGCTATTTTTGGGATAGTATTAAGCTTTCCAAGACTATATGTATATTTGATACTGTTTAGTACTCTACTTTTGATCTAGTGGCTCTTGTACCGACCTTACCAGGTCATGGGATACTCTTTTGCACATTTCTCCTTCTCCTCAGTTGTCCTTTATTATCGTATTTATATATATTCTGTTGCTTAGTATTTCTATTGCATGTCTAAGTATTTTATTCTTTTACCCTCCACTGTTTTTAGCCCATTACCCATCGTTTAGGGAAGTGACTTGATTTACCTACTGGTGGATTAAAGTAGGTGTTATCATGACTTGAGAAATCGGATCGTGACACAAATAGTCACTTATTTATAATTGAGATTTGATTCCGAAAAATACAACTTGCAAGTTAAAATTACTTATACGAAAATATTCTTTATCTGGTCTAACTAATGACTCATTGATTAAAATGAGTTATCAATTGTTGTAATTTAATTTGTGTTGGGGGTTGTCCGACTATTTTAATTTGTTTAGAAATTTTGCTGTGCATTGAATCACTTTTCAAAGAATAGGATTGACAGAAGTAGTGTTTTAAGTACATTAAATATTTTAGTAGTAAAGAAATTATCATATTTGGAGATCGTATGATTTGGAAAAGTACATTATTGTTGGACCCAAGAAAAGAGTAGAAGAGTGATATTACAAAGTTAATCTAAAAGGAAAAAGAAAAAAGTAGAACATAAGTAGAATTCAACAATTTAAAAAAGTAAAGATATATGATTCAACAATTAGCTTAATGTTGTTGATTAAAGTATAAGAAAAAAAAATAGAATAAGTTTAGTATTATTAATATCACTTAAGGATTCAATAATTTATGATTTTTTTAAAGTTAAAAGTTAAAATAATTTAGAACAAACATGTGCAACTCTTGCATAGAAAATCAAAAGAAACGTGTATACCTCTTGTATGGAAGCTTGAAGGATTTTTGAGTACATTGTTATTTTGTTATGATCCCATCGATGTAAAGAATGAACCATTTGAAAACTATGCAACATCCACGAGTGGATATATTACTCCAAAATGTATTTAAATAATATCTTCAATTAATATACGATGATGCCATCTACATTTAGTTAGTTACAAGTATTTCTCTCTACCATTTCAAATCAAACAAAGTTATTTCATTCATATAAAAAGAAATATCATCAATAAGTTATAGTTGTTATATATACGTGCAATGCACGAACTTTAAATTAGTATTCATATAAAGCACAAAATATAATATTTAATTGGGTTTCTATTAAATATATCTCTTAAAGTGTAAACGTAGCTTATACAACTCCAACTTTAATATGGTATTACCAAATACTATACGGAACCGAAGTTTAATTTATCGATTACCGAATTACTAAATCGAAGTTTAAAAGTATGTTATGTGGTATCTATTTTCAATTACCGATTACCGAATTATCGAATTCAAATTTTGAAAATATTGAGCCGAATACCGAACACCCACGCCTAGTTACAATCAAGTATTATGTTACATAATACTTGATTGTAACTTCAGAAGTTAATTATATCCTTTTTTTTATTTCTCTACTTCTTTTCTTCTTATTTTTTTCTTTTCTTTCATTTCTATTCTTTCGTTTTTTTGTTTGTTTTTACACTTCTTTTTTCATTTATGTTTTCTAAAATTATGTTTTTTTTTATCATAACCTGATTTGTACCCGATTTTGACTTTTTTTTATCCTCCTTGTTTGTTCATTTATATTTAATCTCTCTACATTTTTTTTTTTGCGTTTGTGCTTTTCTTTTTTCTCATTTTTTTTTTCTCCTTTATCGTTCATATATTTTATTCCCAAATTATGTTATTTTTTATTTTCTTCTTTCACCAAAATCAATTTTGGCACCTTTATTTTTTGTAATTTTTTTTGTTTTCATTTTATTTTTAAAATTCTTTATTTCTTGTTCATTTTCTAATATTTATTTTTTTTCCCTTCAAAATCTAGTTTTATTCATGATTTTTTGCTGTTTTCTTATTTCTGTTTTTCTATATGATAAAAAAAAAGATAACTAATATAGTAAACACTCATTCATCTTTTTAAATTTTCTCTACTCCTTTCCTTTTTTTAATTTCCCCCTTCTTTATTCTCACTTTGTAAACAACGTAATTTTTTATATATACTGTTGTAAACAAAACAACTTTATTAAATGTAAATCCATAAGAAATTTGAATTATATTAAGTTTAAATTATATTAGTCCCGATAAATATTGTGGATTAATATAATTTGATTAATTATATAAGTACAAATTTATTTAAAGTCTAATTTTTGTTGGGTTAGTCCATTGGTTTAGGCTACAAATGAATGACCCATTTTGCTAAGCCCAAAATGTCATCGTGCCCTAGAAGCTCAATTTGGTGTCATTTATCAAATGGTGTGGCACGCCAAGTCAAACGAAGAAGTCAATAGGATCATGTCACGTGTCAAAATAACACAATATGCCTAGTCAAATCAAAGGCCAATGAAAATGTGTCACGTGTACAAGTGATATATTCTGACCAATCAAATATGGTCTTGTCAACTTAAATCTGATTGACTGAGAAGAGTTCATCCTTATCACAACTCTTTCATTCTACAACTATAAATAGGGGTCTTCATAGTTCAAAAAAGACACTGAATTCTCATAAGAAATGGGAGATAGCTCGTAGATCAAACAATTTAAGCTAATTCTTCAAGTTGGAAAGCTCTTCACATTTGAGCTAAATCTCCAAGTTGTAAAGTTCTTCAAATCTGAGCTAAATATTCAAATCGAGAAGCTTTTCAAATTCGAGCTAAATCTTTAAATCACAAAGCTCTTCATATTTGAGCTAAATTTTCATGTCACAAAGCTCTCCAAATACAAGCTAAATTTTTAAATCATAAAGCTCTTAAAGGTCGAGCAAAATCTTGAAGTCACAAGCTCATTGAATTACGAGCCAAATTTTTAGATCGCATAGCTTTTAAAATTTTAGCTAAAATCTTCAAGTTGCAAAGCTTTTCAAATTTTAATGCTGTCTTCAAGTGGCAAAACTCTTCAAATTTGAGCTAAATCTTCAAGTTGAAACAATCCTCATCGTACGAGCCTAATGGAACAGTATTATTAGAATATATATCCTATTTAATTCGTAAAATAAAATCCTATAACTAAAACATGGAGAAAAAAATAGTCTAAATGAACAAAAGGTTGACGCATTATACATCAAACTACATGTCACAATCTGATTTCGTAGGTCATGATAGCACCTACTTTTACCCACCAGTAGGTAAACCAAACCATAGCCTAGGTGGAAGAGAGATAAATAAGAACAGGAATAGTAATAATAAGTGACAAACTAGAAATATATATACAAGTGCACCATACAGTAGAGGGGAGAGGACAAAATGCATCAAAAAGAATCCCCCAAGACCTGGTAAGGTCAGTATAAGAGCCACTTTACCAAAAAAGAGTACTAGGCAGTGTCAAAATATACATCATAGTCTCAGGATATACAAAATAAAACCATCATGAAAGTAGAAGGAGAAGGATCAGCTCCGAACTCTGAAAGCTCACCCAAATCTCTGGTCAACAACACAGCTCGAGATCAGCATCAACGATGATGAATCAACGATGATGACTCATACTAGGTCTGTATCAGGGAAAAAGATGCAGAAGTGTAGTATGAGTACTAGAGCATGGGGAACTCAGTAAGCATCATAAGCTGACTAAGATCAATTATAGTAAAAACGGTAATAAAGTGCAAGTATATATATACTAAAGGCAATAAACGAGGGTCAGAAATAGAATTATAGGCTATGCTAAGTAAATGCGGTAAATTGAACATAGATGACTCAAACGCAGAAATAAATGCCTAGTTATAAACTACAGGACCCCCATAAGCCCAGAAGGTACACACTAGTAAAAATAAACCCAACCGAGCTCCCATAAGCACGGTTGATGCAAACAAGGAGTAATACTAGTATAAGAGCAAGTACAAAAGTAAGTAAGTAAGATCGAGCCAAGGAGTGTAATATGTGTATCGTATATTCCTTCTCCAGTTATAGCCATAATCTTACCGGCTTCAACTGAAATTTCCAACCAACGATCAATAATAATAATAAATGCCAAACTCAAACCGGAACTAATGGATAATAAATAATATACTAGATATTGGATTTGAATCGAAACTAATAGGTACTAACTAGTAAACCTGGTGCTGGACTCAAATCAAAACTCAAAAGAAATCCATTCGTAGCAATATCCCAAAGTTATGATCCTTCCCCAAGTCTATCTAGTCATTATTCCCATTTTAGAAGTCAAATTATTAAAGGAAAACCAGATTCCATTTATTAAGTCCAAAGTCGCGATTTGAGGTCAAAATACTAACAAGGCAAGGGTATCAAAGCAAACAGGATTAAGGTAATGATTAAGGCAACCCAATCCCAAATGATAGTTTCCTGAACAGTTCTATAACCAATTAAGTCTAAAAGAACATTATTCTAATGCAACCTATCTTAAAAAGGGCGATAAGGCCCACTACCAGTCCCAAAAACCCAACCTAAGGAAAGAACCTATCCTAACATAGACTAAGGATTTACAATCCCATCTCAAGGCCCTAAATAGGCTAAGCCTAATCCTTTAGGATAAGCAATTCCTAACTTAAGGGAAACGGGGCCCAAATCTACCCTAAAAGCCCCCTAAACGATTAAAAGTAATCAAAAGTCGCCAAATGAATATATGTACCATAAGAACACACCCACAACTAGAACAATATCATACTAACATCATAACAGAGCAAAGTCTAGAAGAAGATTAATCCTAGCCTACCTGGACACCGTTGAAAGTATGCAAAAACCTCTATATCGAAGCTTTTCCCTTTCGAGAAGCCTCTGACTGCTGCCACGCTATCAAAATAATATTCTAGGTGTCAAGAAGAGAACATCAATACCCATATTGCGAATTTACATTCTGAGTAAGAAATAGAGCTAAAAATCGAATAGTGCGGCCCACCTATGGAATCTAGAATTGAGTCCGTCACTAGGTTCCTCTCACCTTAAAGATCACTTGCCCCAAAATTGAGCATGATCTGAGATCAACAACATCCCCAAAATAGTCCCAAAATAGCTGAATAAACAAGAGCTAAAATAGATAATTATATGAAAAATAGATCGATAACTTACGGGATAATGACAGAAAAATGATCACTCTAACGTCCTCAAGCTAGTCCCAGGTCCAATTTATGTTTATCCTACTATTTTCAAGCTCCCACACTCAACAATGGTGACAACTCCTAGAGAAAATGGCTGAAAATTTATGGAAGGGATATAGATATAACACTCAGCAGTGGCCGCTTAAGCGGTCACCGCTAAAGCGACCCCCACCCAGATGGACAGCTACTACTAAAGTGGTCCTAAGCTGCTAAAGTTGATACCCCCAAAGAGGCTACCGCTAAAGCGATCTCCAGGCCTCTTAAGTGGCTGCATCAGCAACATGGCACCAATAATTTTTGCTAAGTCCAAATGGACTCCGAGCGGGTGCTCGAGATTTGCTTGGAACCCCATGTACATAAACAAACTGTGCTATCTTACCAAATTTCGGACTCAACAAAACTATCAAAATTCCTATCCGAAGTCATTTTGATAGAATGTGGGTCCCACACCCAAGGTTCTATTTTTACCAAAATCCACCCAATAACCCCAAATATGCTTGAAAGCCTCGAGACCTAGACCAAGGGTCCTCCTAGCCTAAAATTGAAATTTTAAAGCTAACAGAACCATCAGAATTGTCATCCGAGGCTATTTATCTGAAGTTTTGGCTCGAGAGCATTTTCTCAACCTCAAAATCTCTAAAACAGGGAAATGACTATAAAAACCAAACGAACTGTCCGATAACCAAAATGTCAGTCCCAACAAGTCTAAATGATTTGGGATAGCTATGGAAAAGCTCTAAATACATAAAAGGCACAAAATATAAAAAATGACCTGGGGGTTATTACGATATCCATTACTAAAAAGGACTTTCATCCGCGAAAGTAAAGAGTTAAAAAGTACCTGAACGCTCGAATAGGTGAGGATACTGAGTTCGCATATCATGCTTGGTATCCCAGGTAGCCTCCTCAGCTGGACAATGTCTCTTCTGAATGTTAACCACATGAATCTCTCTAGAACATAATTGTCTAACATCTCTAGCTAGAATAGAGACTGACTCCTCCATGAAGGTCAATCTCTCATATAACTGAATCGAGTCCCACAGGAGCACGTGAGACTCATTTGAAATATAGTGCCAAAGCATTGCCACATGAAAGACAGGGTGTATAGCTAAAAAGGTTGGAGGCAAGGCTAACTCATAAGTTACCTCCCCAACCCTCCGAACGATCTCAAATGGCCCGATATACATGGGGATGAGCTTGACCCTCTTCCCAAACCTCATCATGCCCTGCATGGGAGACACACGAAGGAACACCCGATCACCAACCCCAAACCTCAAAGCATAAAGCCTACAATCAGCATAACTCTTCTGTCTACTTTGGGTTGCCCGAAGCCTATCCTGAATAACCCGAACTCTGTCTAATGACTCTTGAAGTAAGTTGGTACCTCGTGGACTAGCTTCTGAAGTCTCAAACTAACTAACTAGAGATTGACATCACCTACCATACAATATCTTAAATGGTGTTATCTGAATACTCGAGTGGTAGCTATTATTGTAGGCAAACTCCGCTAAGGCTTAAAACTGCTCCTACTGACCTCCAAAGTCCATGATGCAAGATCGAAGTATATCTTTCAAAACCTGAATAGTCTTCTCTGACTGGCCATCAATCTAGGGATGAAAAGTTCTGCTAAGGTTGACATGGGTACCTAACTCCTCCTGAAATTCCCTCCAATAGCTAGAGGTGAACTGGGAACCTCTATTTAAAATAATAGACACAGGAACCCCATGAAGATGAACCACCTCTCAAACATAAATCCTAGCCAACCTCTCTACACTCAAGAAAGACTAAATAGGTAGGAAGTGACCAAACTTGGTCAATCGATCTATGACAACCCAAATACTATCAAAACCACGAGAAGTACGAGGCAAACCACCCACAAAATCTATAGTAATCAGCTCATACTTCCACTCAGGAATGGGTACCCTCTGAAGCAAACAACCTAGTCTTAAATGCTCGACCAACCTTCACCTGCTGGTAACACAAATACTAAGCCACAAAGTTTATTATATCTCTCCTCACACTGCTTCACCAGTAATGTTATCTCCGGTCTCTATACATCTTAGTTATCCCATGGTGAATATAGTATCTAGAGCTATGAGCCTCCTAAAGTATCAACTGAATCAAACCTCCTACTCTCAAAACATAAATGAGACCGTCAAATCTTTACATACCCTCAGTATATAAGGTAGACCTCCTGGAATCACCCCTCTGCACCTGATCTCAAATACCACACAATAAACTATCCTTAAATCACTGACCTCAAATCTGCTCTAATATAGTATACCTGGCCTCAACACTAGAAAGAATCCTCCTAGCGTCTGAAATATCAAGCCGAATTAACTTATTGGCTAAGGACTGGATGTCCGAGGCTAATGGTCACTCCAAAACTGAAACAAAGGCCAAGCTCCCCATACTCACCGCCTTCCGACTTAAGGCATCTGCTACCATATTTGCCTTGCCTGGATAGTACATAATAGAGAGATCATAGCCCTCCAGTAACTCAATCCACCTGCACTGTCTCGAATTAAGGTCCTTCTTAGTTATAATGTACTAAAGACTATGGTGGTCAGTGAATATCTCGCAGCAAACACCATACAGGTAATGCCTCCAAATCTTAAGTGCGAAAACTACCGCCGCCAACTCCAGGTCATGAATGGGGTAGTTGCACTGGTGTACCTTCAGTTGTCTTGAAGCATATGCTATAACTTAGCCTTGCTGCATCAGAACACAACCGAAACAAAAACCTAAAGGATCACAATATACTGTAAACCCCTAGCCCTCAACTGGAAGAGTCAGAGTAGGAGCTGAAGTGAGCAAGACCTTGAGCTTCATAAAACTTGCCTCATACTCATCAGACCACTGAAATGGGACCTCCTACCTAGTTAATCTGGTCATAGGTATTGTAATAGAGGAGAATCCCTTGATGAATCACCTATAGTAGCCTACCAACCCAATAAAGTTGCACACCTCGATCTAAGATGTAGGTATAACCCAATCATGAATGGCCTCAATATTTGCCGAGTCTACCATAATACCATCCTTGGATACCACGTGCCCCAAGAATGCCACAGAATCAAGCCAGAACTCACACTTTGAGAATTTGGCATAAAGCCAATAATATCTCAAAGTGTGGAGCACAATCCTCAAATACTACTCGAGCTCCTCCCTACTCCTTGAGTACACAAGGATGTCATCAATAAACACGATTATGAAGGAGTCTAAATAAGGCCTGCATACATGGTTCATCATGTCCATGAACGCTGCTGGGCATTAGTCAACCTAAAAGACATCACCAGAAACTAATAATGGTCCTAGCGAGTCTTGAAGGTTGTCGTAGGGAGATGTGATGTGTGGCCAAAATTACATATATTTAGTACTATTTAGCTCGTATTTAGTAATTTTATTTGTCCTTTTTGAGCATTGATTTTATGAATTATGCTTAACATTATATTTTTATTTGTAAGATTAAATTGGTGTGAAGATGAAGAAATTTGAAGCAAAAACAGAATTAAAATTGAGAAGTTATATAAGGAAATCAAGCAGGCAGCTTAGTGGATTAAATTTAATAAAATATTATAAAGTGACTTTCCTCAAAATTGAATCTACGTAGTAGCAGTTTGGAAAATTTGCTTGGAATCCACGAGGCGGTGCAGCAGTCCACCAGAGCGTGAAATATAGTTCAAATCGGACTGGGTTTTTATTTCCCAGTCCATTTTGGACTCAATTATTTTATTTTGGGGTTTTTCTTACACCTATAAATATTCCAACTTTCAGAACATTGAAATGTTGGAGAGGTAACTTGTAAACTTTTTATTTAGAGAAAGCTTGGAGCCGCCGTGGAGGCCGGAGAAAATTGATTTATTCTTTTCTTCTCCATCTTTATTAATTTTTTTTTGATAATTCAAGATTTCAGATTTATTCTACTCAATTTGTAAGTTCATAATTATGATTTTGTCTATGATTTCTAATTGTGATTTTCAAGCCATGAATAGCTAAATACAACAACTAGAATTGTGGGAACCATAATGCATTAACGAAGTAGGTTAAAATACATAGTAATTTTTTGAACGGTGTGAATGCATGTATTGTTATTTCCTTCATTGTGATTGCTCTTCTAATGGTTGCAAATGTTATAAACTCGCCTGTATTCTAAACTTGCTCGAGAGAGAGGTAGAGATTAGGACAAGGGAATAACAATAGAGATTTGAAGCTATCAACCTTCATCTAATAACTTGAGCCTTAGCGGGAATAGTTATCTGAGATCCAGGACAAGAGTTAGTAGTGCGACACTCGGAGATCGAGAGGAGAAGATTGAAATTTGTCTAACCAAGGTCGAGAGACGTTTAGATGAACCTAACTTGTTAGATTTTGCATGCAACTCATCGAAATAGATCACTAGTAAGTAGAACTTACGAATTTATGAAGTCATGGGAACACAATCCTAGTTCATCATTCTCATTGACTTTCTCAGCATAAATTGATATTTGTTTACTTGTTACTTCAAATTAAAAATTGTTACTTGTTCTTTTAAATCCCCCCATTGAAAATAAACGACTAAAAGTCTAAATAACCGCATTGACCTAGATTCTAACCATATTCCTCGTGGGATCGACCCCAACCTAGTTGGGGTTCTATATTTGATACAACGACTGAATTATACTTTTCTGGAGGTATATTTTGGGCGACATCAAATTTTGGCGCCGTTGCTGGGGAATACGGTTTAGGATTAGATTAATTGTGTTTATTTGACTATTAGTTCTTATTTCTTGTATATATTTTATTTGTCTCGTAACTTTTTGTTATTTTATTTTTAGTTTTTAGTTTTTTTTTTGAATATTTTACTACTCTTCTTGATATGATATCTTTACAAGATGAAGTATGGAATAATGAGGACTCCTATTTTATTGATCCTTATCCCTTTGATATAGTGCATTATTGCAGGAGTGTGGTAGATATATTGTGGGATCATAATGAGAGCATGATAGAAATGTTAACACTCCTTGCAGTAGAAAAACGTGAGTTCATGAAAAAGGTTGATAGATTTGTCTTGGATATTCACAACTTTAACGAAGATTTGAATGCAAAGGTTGATGCGTGTAACGTCGAACAATTTAGTTATGAGTTGTGTGAAGCTGAAAAAATTCTTATAAGCCAAATTGAGGAGCTAAAATTGGATCATACTTTTATTGAAGCTGGAAAAATTCTTATAAGTCAAATACTTGATCATACTTTTATTGATGTTGTCACTGTTGAGAAGAGTACACTAGAGTTATGTGAGGAAGTAGATAATATTATTTTTAAAAACTCTAGTGTGTTTAAATATGAGGATGTAAATAGTAATACAATTCATGAGTTAGGGTGTATTGGACCTTATTCTAATCATTTTTCCACATTATGTTTGGATAGTAAGATATTAATCGAGCCATCTGAGCCTATGGAAGAGTGTAAAGAGGAGGAAAAATTTGTCTATATTCTTGAATTTGTTATGCCAAAGTTGAAAAATTACATTCCACTTAAGGGCCAAGAGTTGCAATATGCCACATCTATTGCTTGATTCCTTTACTTTTATACCACCGCCCCTTGAGCGTAGTAGAAAATTAGAAAAGAAATTAGGGGTGCAATTTATAAGTTCAAAGTGGAAGGAAAAGTGGGAGGCAACCCAATTAGTAGTTTAACTTCTTATTTTTTTTAATATCACATTTTTTTTGTTTTGTTTTATTTTGTTTTTGCAGATTTAGGGGAAGTCTGAGTACCCAAATTTAAAGCTAAGGAGCATGTTTGAACTTAAGTGTGGGGTGCGCGCGATCCTTAATGAAAATTGAAGAAACATGTTGTTAGCTAGGCCCTAGAGGGTCTCAGGAAGTATATTTAACCCTCATATTACTTTATTTATTGCTTTGGGGACAATGCATGATTTGAAGTGTAGGGTGGGATATCTTTCAATATTTGTTAAGGGTAAAGTATGCTATAGGTTTTTATATTTATTTATTTTTAGTTTTTTTTTTAAAAAAAAGAGATATCCAAAAATAAATACAAAAAGATTTTACTTTTATTCTTGAGATTAAAATAGTTTTTTGTTTTTAGTTTTTTTTTTTATCTTTAGTTGAGCATACTTTGTCCACCCCTTGGTTTTTCTTTTCGGTTCTTTTCCGGGGGGGGGGGGGGCCTTTGAATCGTATTTTTTTTTTTTTTGGAGTGAAAAGAAAAGATTTTTTTTTTGGTTGATACTAGCAATTTAGGTCTAATTTTGAGTAGTACTTTTCTGTGAGTGTTTGAGTATAAATAAAATAATAGACTTTTTGACACTTAGGCTCATGGTTGTGACTCTGTATATAGCTTATTCTTATTTTTGTAGTTTGCTATGACCCTATTTGTCTTAGAAGTGGAATTGATCCATCTTGATTGATACTTGTGCCATGTGTGGTGAGGATTTTTTTATATTTTGTTTTTGCATATATTCCATGTTTTGCATCATAGTCTAGAACTTGCCCTGCATGTTATTGAAGCGAAATAAAAAGTATTGTTTTGTTTAGAATATGATACCATGCTTTCTTTGATATGTCTTGTAAATTTTAGCCTTTTTAGATATTATATCACTAGTTAGCCCCTTTGAGCTTGTAGCCTATATTTTGGTAGCCATATTTTTAGCTTGATCCATTTTTTGAATTCCTAAATTTTGCACCCTTCTTCCTTGAGCAATGTAGCATAGACTGTGTTTGAAATTGTTAAATTTGAAGATAGGAGATGGTTGAGTGTAAAAGGTGATCAATACTATCTACAAAGTGATGAAAAGACCCTCTTTGAAAGAATGTGACATGAAAAAAAAAAAGAGAAAAAAAATATGTGAATTTTTTTTTTGAAATATTCTTGATATGATGAGAAATACTAGTGAAAATAATTGATGAAGAGAGGGCTAAAAAAATAAATAAAGTGATGAAAATAATGGGTGATGAAGTTTAAAAAGTGCAAAGTGCTTAGGGAAGTGTAAATCACTATTACATAGTTTTCCTACCCGTCCCCTAGCCAACATTACAACCCGTTAACGTCCTTTTTGATTCTATTTGAGCATGCTTAATTAGTGGAGATGTACATAATGGGCAAGCATATGGTTCTTTGTGCATACATGTGAATTCTTTGTGAGTGTGAGAGTTGTTCTTTGATGTTAAGTCCTTAAATTATATTTGATCTTTTGAATTGAGTGTGTGGACTATTTCTTCTTGTGAGGGCACTTGTTTCATGATAGATAGGTGATGTTATTAGCTTTCTTTGACACAAATAGGTCAATAATCTTAAATTTGATTTAGTTAGAGTCCATCTTTGAGGTTAGAATGTTAGAGGTTTGTTGTTTGTTTGTATTTCTTGCACAATGATTGGAAAGTGTACTTGATGTTGTGAATTGTTATATGGTCTAATTTTTTCTATCAATCAAAAACGTGACGTTCCTTGATTTGATTAATTGAGATGAGCTTTAAGGCTTTCTCGAGGACGAACAAGAGTCTAAGTGTGGGGTGTTGATGTGTGGCCAAAATTACATATATTTAGAACTATTTACCTCTTATTTAGTATTTTTATTTGTCCTTTTTGAGCATTGATTTTATGAATTATGCTTAACATTATATTTTTATTTGTAGGATTAAATTGGTGTGAAGATGAAGAATTAAAGCAAAAACGGAATTAAAATCGAGAAGTTATATAAGGAAATCAAGCAGGCAGCTTAATGGATTAAATTTAATAAAATATTATAAAGTGACTTTTCTCAAAATTAAATCTACATAGCAGCAGTTTGGAAAATTTGCTTGGAATCCACGAGGCGGTGCAGCAGTCCACCGGAGCGTGAAATACAGTTCAAATCGGACTGGGTTTTTATTTCCCAGTCCATTTTGGACTCAATTATTTTATTTTGGGGTTTTTCTTACACCTATAAATATTCCAACTTTCAGAACATTGAAATGTTGGAGAGGTAACTTGTAAACTTTTTATTTAGAGAAAGCTTGGAGCCGCCGTGGAGGCCGGAGAAAATTGATTTATTCTTTTCTTCTCCATCTTTATTAATTTTCTTTGATAATTCAAGATTTCGGATTTATTCTACTCAATTTGTAAGTTCATAATTATGATTTTGTCTATGATTTCTAATTGTGATTTTCAAGCCATGAGTAGCTAAATACCACAACTAGGATTGTGGGAACCATGATGCATTAACAAAGTAGGTTAAAATACATAGTAATTTTTTGAACGGTGTGAATGCATGTATTGTTATTTCCTTCGTTGTGATTGCTCTTCTAACGGTTGTAAACGTTAGAAACTCGCTTGTATTCTAAACTTGCTCGTGAGAGAGGTAGAGATTAGGAAAAGGGAATAACAACAGAGATTTGAAGCTATCAACCTTCATCTAATAACTTGAGCCTTAGCTGGAATAGTTATCTGAGATCCAGGACAAGGGTTAGTAGTGTGACACTCGGAGATCGAGAGGAGAAGAGTGAAATTTGTCTAACCAAGGCCGAGAGACGTTTAGATGAATATAACTTGTTAGATTTTGCATGCAACGCATCAGAATAGATCACTAGTACATAGAACCTACGGATTTATGAAGTCATGGGGAACACAATCCTAGTTCATCATTCTCATTGACTTTCTCAGCATAAATTGATATTTGTTTACTTGTTACTTCAAACTAAAAATTGTTACTTGTTCTTTTAATCCCCCCATTGAAAATAAATGACTAAAAGTCTAAATATCCGCATTGACCTAGATTCTAACCATATTCCTCGTGGGATCGAACCCAACCTAGTTGGGTTCTATATAAACGACCGTATTATACTTTTCTAGAGGTATATTTTGGACGACATCAATATGCTCTGCCCAAATCTGCAACTGGTGGTAGCTAGATCATAAGTCAATCTTAGAAAATATGGCTGTACCTTGAAGCTGGTCAAATAGATCATCTATATGAGGCATAGGTGATGAAGTGCCATAATTTCATGGAACTTTCGATACCTAAAATAAGGAAAATATTCAATAAATTGGGTATGTTTGGTAGGTATGATGTGTTTTCTGTGTCATGATAATATGTTGCATGTATACACACTGTGGTTTTGATTTGCAAATAGGAGGGGATCGAAAAAGTTTTGGTGCCAAAAGAAATGTCTCTTAGGTTTCTCTTAGTTAAGCATCGAATGCGTTTGTTTTGTTTTGTTCATCTGAGGAGATGTAAATATTCTAAGTTGAGGGTGTTGATGTTCCATGATTTCATGGCACTTTTGATGCCTAAAAAAAGGAAAATATGTAATAACTTGGGTATGTTTGGTAGGTATGATGTGTTTTCTGTTCTATCTTGTAGGAAAAATAGGTTTTGGAGGTAAAATGGAGAAGACGGGATGAAGCATGCAACGGAAGGAATTTTTTGAAGACAAAAGAGTAGAGTTGAAATCCATGGAAGTGACCCACGACCTGGACCTACGGTCCGTAGATCCACCTACGATTCGTGAGTCACGACCGTGGGTCAACTTCTGTAGTTGTGCAGTGATGCCTGATTTCTATGATCTGGACCCACGATCCGTGGGTTGATTCCATGACCTCAAGTCAAGGTCTGTGGAAAGTTGCCGACTTTTTTCTCCTACTTTGTTTAGGATAGGATTCACTTTGTATCTATAAATACCCTTAAGTTGTCCTATGTTTAGGAGAAGCTTGTTACATTATTTTGAGTTGTCTATTACATTGTTTTGGATTCTATCACATTGATCTTGTAATCTCAAACATCAATTCTACGGTTTTGATTTATATTGAGATTTCAGAGTTCTATTCTTATTGTGAGTTCATAATTATGTTTTCAACATTGAATTATTCTTGTGTTCTTGCAATCATGAGTAGCTAAACCCCATGACTAGGGTTGTGCAAACCATGAGGAATTAACAAAATGGGTTAAGTACGAAGTAGTTCTGAACTGGCGTGACTGCATGTATTGGTATTTTCTTCAGTATAATTGACCTTCTAACGGTTGTAAATGTTGGAAACTCGCTTGTATTCTAAACTTTCTTGAGAGAGAAGTAGAGATTAGGAAAAAGGAATAACAACCAAAATTTAAAGCTATCAACCTTCATCTAATAACTTGAGCAAAAATAGGGATAGTTATTTGAGATCAAGAACAAGGGTTAGAAGCGCGACACTTGGAGACTGAAAGGAGAAGAGTGAAATTCATCTAACCAAGGTCGAGAGACGTTTAGATGAACCTATCTTTTTAGATTTTACATGTAATATTGCGGGACAGTTTGCCAGCACAAGTAACCGATGGAGTTAAAGAATCATGGGGATCACAGTCCTAGTGTCTTTCTCATATTGATCGTAAATCCAATAATTAACACTTGTTACTATTGTTGTTCTGTTTACAAAACCCCTTCTTTTTACTTACGGACCAATTACTCAGACAAACACTCAATAGACTTTTGTCCTATTCCTTGTGGGATCGATTCCAACCTAGTTGGATTCTATATTTGATTCAACGACCGTGTTATACTTTCCTAAGGTATATTTTGGCAACATAAAATTTTGGCACCGTTGCTGGGGATTACGGTTACAAAGTTGATTGATCGTGTTTGTTAAAGGGTTGGTTTCATTGAAATTTTTATTTTCCTACTATTCGTAGGGTGTACGTCAGTGTATGCCCAAAATAAGGAGTCAAGGCAATACCCTGATTCCACTTGATAAGGAAATAGAAAGAATGCTAAGGAATAATCAGAGAATGGTGAATACCGACGGAGTTCAGGACCCCGCAGCCATTGCGAATATTCATTACCAGCCACTAATTCATGTGGCTGGTCATGAAACTGTTGAGAAAATCATTGAAAGATTAATGGCTGAGGAGAATGTGAGACAAGCTGCTCTTAGACAAGCAGATAGAGATCATTGAGGAATGCAAGAGGCAGCACAACGTCTTGCTGCACTTGAAAAAAGACAAAGAATACTGAGGATGCAACCACCACCACAAATACCATATGTGTCAATTTATAATGATATCGAAGAAGAGGATGTGACTTATTTGGAGCCGGTTGAGACTGGTGCCATTATTCAACCAGAGTTACCTCAGGGAACTAAGTTCGACATTACAAGTGCCATGATCCACCTGCTAAACTTGAAAGGTGTGTTCGTCGGTCTTCCTATAGAT
Organism: Capsicum rhomboideum; assembly: GCA_031232105.1. Lineage (NCBI taxonomy): Eukaryota > Viridiplantae > Streptophyta > Magnoliopsida > Solanales > Solanaceae > Capsicum > Capsicum rhomboideum. Next base: position 46,689,044 of record CP124708.1, on the reverse strand, counting down.
GATCTGAACATGCATGTGATGAACTTTGTGGGGGTATGCACTTCATATAATTTGCCTGGAGTTGACCAAGAGGTTATTCAATTGAGATTATTTCCATTCTCCCTGACAGGAGAAGTGACTTTGTGGTTGGCCGAGTTACTACGAGGTTCCATCACTACTTGGCAAGAGTTGAGAAATTAGTTTCTGGAGAGATTTTTCCCACCCTCCAAGATGCTACAGTTGAAGGATGAGATTTATACTTTCAGACAGCTACATTCTGAAACACTTTATGAGACTTGGCTACGGTTCAAGAAGAAGTTGCAAAATATTCCCAACCATAGGATGAATGGTCAAAATTTACTTGCGATCTTCTACAAAGCATTAAACTCTAATACCAAGGCTGTAGCAGATACTATCACTGGCGGAGCATTTATGAGTCTGAGATGGGAACAAGCTTAAGAGATTTTAGATCATATCACTAAGACCACTCGAGGATGGCATACTCAGGAGGCAGATACAACAGCTAGGACATATACTATTGGAGCCTCGGTAACATAATGGGCTTTGGATAAATCTATAGCTCAAGAGGTAGCACAATTGAGGATAGAAATTGGCTTGCTAGCCAAACAGATTGTGGCTGGGGGCGCTGAGAAGGTGCATGCCGTAGATGCACAAGGCAAAACACCTAGGCATGATGATTATGAATCTGATGAGGAGGCTAAGTACTTGGATCGAGAGGAGGTAGGTTTTCGAGCCAAAGGCCAAGGGTCTAATCAAAACTCTTGGAACTCGAGGCAAGGGAATCAAGGTTGGAACTACTATGGAGACAATTACAACAAGTCAGAATATAAAGATAGAGAATAGGATCGTGACAGTGATTGAAGGCTAAAGGATGATTATAGAAAGAAGAGTGGTGCATATGTTCCACCGGGAAACCGTGACGCTAATTCTAGAAATTCACAAATGGAAGCCCTTCTTAATAAACTGGTTAAGGGGCCAGAAAACCAGGAGAGTTTCTTGAAGGAGATTAGGGCGAATATTTCAGGAATAAGTCAGAAGGTAGAATCTTACTCGACTGCCATAAAATAGTTGGAGTAACAGTTTAGGCAGATATCGGTGGCATTGAACCAGCATTAACCAGGCACTCTTCCAAGCAACACTATCCAAAATCCAAAGAATGATGGTCATTTCTTGTCCATTACTAATAGAAGCGGGTAGAGCACGACTGACCCATCTATGTCTGTGGATAGTGTTAAGAAAGATGAACCAGTGGTAGTTGATGAAAAGGTTGAGATAAAGCCACAGAATTCAGAGGTTGATGGCGAAGAAACTCACAAGCACCACAAAGTCTAAAAAATAGAAGGAAAAGAAGGTTACTCAAGTTCTAAAATCCATTCCACGACCTCCTCCTTCCTTTTCTCAAAGGTTGAAAAAGAAAGCTGAAGAGGGTAAATACCAAAAATTTATTTCAATATTAAAGAAGTTATCAGTAAATATCCCTCTTGTCGAGGCTTTTGAACAGATGCCAGGTTACATAAAGTTTATGAAAGATTTGGTGAAGAAGAAGAGAACTGTCAGTTTTAAGCCAGCAGATAATTTTCACCATTGTAGTTTAATTGATTCTCATTCACTTATTGAGAAAAAGAAATATCCGGGAGACTTCACAATTTCATTTACTATCGGGTCCTACAACTTTACAACGGCACTGTGCGATTTGGGTGCTAGCATTAACTTGATGACGCTAGCCGTGTTTAAACAGTTAGGATTGGGGGCACCAAAATCGACTTTGATGTGACTTCTTATGGTGGATAGAACTGTGAAAAAACCAGTGGGAATTTTGTATGATGTTTTGGTAAAGGTGGCATCTTTCATCTTTCAGGCTGACTTTGTAATTCTAGACTGTGAGGTTGATTTTGAGATTTCCATAATATTGGGAAGACCATTCTTTCCTACCGACCGTGCATTAGTTGACAAGGAAACTGGGAAGATATAGTTCAGGTTGAATGACGAGCAGTTTACCTTCAATGTTTGTCGTTCCATGAAGCAACCAAAAGACATATGTGTAATTTTGGTGATTGACACAGTCGAAGAAGTAGATTTGGTTGTTCCTATCGAAGAATGGGTGGGGGTTGAAACCCTTGCTGCCGTGATTATTAACTTTGATAGCAATGGTATTATTGAGTACGTTGAGATGGTTGGTGCACTTTCTGGTAGGGGATCATACACTTATGCTCCGAAGAAACTTGATCTTGATTTAAAAAATAGGGTGACCCCACCAGCCCATCCTTCTATTGAGTAGCCTCCAGTTTTGGAGCTTAAGGCTCTCCCGTCTCAACTTTGCTATGCATTTTTGGGAGCCAACAACACCTTACCCATGCTTATTTCTGTTGAGTTAGTGGAGTGGCAAGTAGTGGCTCTTGTTTCGATGTTGAAAAGGTTTAAAAGGGGCATTGGTTTGTCCATTGCTGATATTATCGGGATTCCACCTGGCATTTGCACTCACAAAATTCAGCTTGATCCCGAGTGCATACCAAGCATTGAGCATCAACGTCGTCTGAACCCACCAATGTAAGAAGTTGTGAATAAAGAAATTATCAAGTGGTTAGATGTGGGTGTGGTGTTACCCCATTGCTGATAGTAAGTGGGTAAGCCCGGTTCAGTATGTGCCAAAAAGGGTGGAATAATGGTGGTTCCAAATGAGAAGAATGAGTTGATCCTAATAAGGCGGGTAATAGGATGGAGAGTTTTCATGGATTATCGAAAGCTAAATTCTTGGACCGAAAAGGATCATTTTCCTATGCCCTTCATGGACCAGATGTTAGATCGTCTTGCTGGCAGAGGATGGTATTGTTTTCTTGACGGTTATTCGAGGTATAATAAGATTTTCATTTCCCTCGAGGACCAAGAGAAGACCACTTTCACTTGTCCATATGGGACGTTTATATTCAAAAGGATGCCCTTCGGTTTATGTAATGCATCGGACACTTTTCAGCGTTGCTTGATGTCCATTTTCTTCGATATGGTGGAGGACACTATTGATGTTTTTATGAATGATTTTTCTGTAGTGAGAGACTTTTTTGATGACTACTTGGCCCACCTCCCTAATATGTTGCAAAGATGTGAAGAGTGCAACTTAGTGCTGAATTGGGAAAAGTGTCACTTTATGGTGAAAGAGGGCATCATATTGGGGCATTGGATCTCAAAGAAGGGCATTGAAGTCGACAAAGCAAAGATTGAGGTGATTGAAAAGTTACCTCCACCTATTTCTATGAAAGGGATTCAAAGTATCTTAGGTCATGCAGGTTTCTATAAAAGATTCATCAAGGATTTCTCTAAGATTGCACATCCATTATGTAAGATTTTAGTGAAGGAAGTGAAGTATGTGTTTGATGAGGCATGGCTAAAAGCGTTCGAGTGTTTAAAAGAGAAGTTGATTTTAGACCCTATCATTGTCTCTCCAGATTGGTCAATGACATTTGAGGTTATGTGTGATGCTAGTGGAGTTGCCTTGGGTGCATTCCTTGGCCAAAAACGTGAAAAGATTCTACATCCAATTTACTACGCTAGTAAAGCACTTAACCTAGCCCAGAAAAATTATACTGTGATCAAACAAGAACTGTCAATGGTGGTCTTTGCTTTTGAGAAATTTTGATCTTACTTGATTGGCACAAAGGTGATTGTACACACAGACCACACAGCTCTTATATATCTTATGTAAAAAAAGGATGCCAAGCCAAGACTGATTTGGTGGGTGCTTCTATTGCAAGGATTTGACTTTGAGGTCAAGGACCGAAAGGGGCCTGAGAACCAGGTGGCAGACCATCTATCACGCCTTGAGGAGGAGGCTATGTTTAAATTGAGGGATTATCTTTATATTGATGATACTTTTCCAGACAAGCAAATGTTGGTAGCATCATAATACTTAAGCCCTTGGTTTGCAGATTTTACCAACTTCTTGGAAAGTGATCTAGTCCCGAAAGATATGTCGTATCAACAGAGAAAGAGATTCATACATGAGGTGAGAAAATTCTTCTGGGATGAGCCTTATTTATTTAGGGTGTGTGTGGATGGTATAATTCGAAGGTGTATTACAAAAAACGAGATGATGAGTATTTTGAAAGCATGTCATTCATCTCCAGTTGGGGGTCATCATGGAGATGTGTGGACTGCTCATAAGATCTTACAATGTGGGTATTATTGGCCTTCCATTTATAAAGATGCTCATGACTATGCTTGGGCTGGTGATCAATGTCAAAGACAAGGGAACATCTCACGCAGACACGAACTTCTAATGAAAACTATTCATGAGCTCGAGCTGTTTGATGTGTGGGGTATTAACTTTATGGGCCCATTTGTGATCTCGCATGGGATGAAATACATTTTGGTAGCTGTTGACTATGTTTCTAAATGGGTGTAGGTAATTGCGCTTTCCAATAATGAAGGAAGGAGTGTCACAACATTTCTGAAAAAGAATATATTTTGACGGTTCAAAACACCCTGAGTTATCATTAGTGATGGAGGATCCCACTTCTGTAATCGGTTGTTCAAAGCCCTGCTTGAAAAATATGGTGTCAAACACAAGGTTGCAACACCTTATCATCTTCAGACGAGCAGGTAAGTTGAGGTGTCAAATCGTGAGATTAAATCTATTTTGGCAAAGACTGTGAATGCCAATAGGATTGATTGGGCGAGAGATTGGATAATGCATTTTTGGTATATCGAACTGCATTCAAGACGCCATTTGGTGCATCTCCATATCAGTTGGTGTTTGGTAAATCATGCCGTTTTCCTGTCGAACTTGAACATAACGCACTATGGGCATTGAAAAAATTAAATCTGGAATAGAGCAAAACGGCTAAACTGAGATTAGATCAGATGAATGAGATGGATGAATTTTATCTCTTGGCTTATGAAATTTCAGCATTGTATAAAGAGAAGATGAAGTTATATCATGATCGGAAGATTGAATGAAGAGAATTTCACCGGGGTGACTTGGTATTGCTCTATAACTCCAAACTTAATTTGTTTTCTAGAAAACTAAGGTCTAAATGGTCTGGACCGTTCACTGTGATAAGGGTGTTCCCACATGGGGAAATTGAGCTAAAAGGTGATGACGATGTCCTATTCAAGGTCAATGGTCAGCGTGTGAAGCACTATGTGGGAACTAAGGAAGAAATAAGGTCGTGTGAGAAACTTAGCCTTGATGAAGTCTGAGTATTCAAGGGTTTTGGGTAGTGCTGTAACGTTAAATCAGGCGCTTCATGGGAGGCAAGCCATGGGCTGGTTGGTGAAGTCTGATTAACCAACTTAGCCAAGTCGTGCCGCGACGTTAAATCAAGCGCTGCTTAGGAGGCAACCCAAGGACTGATAGTATTTTGGATTTGTTCATTGTAGGGTGCAGAGGACAGTTGAGTTGAGAATAAAAATATGATCTAAAGTGTACAGCTAAACCCACGATGATGACCTACGGATCGTGGGTCTATTCCGTGGAAATCAGACCTAATTTTCAAGTTGCGGATTCTAACCCACGCCTGACACCTATGGATTGTAGGTCAACCTACGGACCATGGGTCTATTTTATGAAAATCAAACTGCTCAAACCTGACCCACTATCTAAAATCCTATTAAAACCGACCCCAAACCCATCAATACCCCTAAAACCCTAGTCACATTTTCATCAATACCCTATTTCCAAATACCAAATCCCACAAATAATCCAAATTCCACCATCTTCATCCTATACTAGCCTAAATTTGAAATTCCTAATCTTTTTATAACAAAAATTCGAAAACAATTTTCAACAAAAATACTAAATCTGAAACTACCCACTACCCCAAACTCAAAATCCGATCCTACCCACTATCCCAAACCCAAAATCTGACCCAACCAATTTTCCTAAAACCCTATAAAACCTGACCTGACACTCACCCAATCAAGACCTAAACCACTCAAAAATACCACCAAATAGGAATCCCAAGCAAGGTGATATGGGGTCTTTGTCGAAAATCAGAACTAAAAACCCAGAAATCAAGTCAAGGCTTCTAGATGAGTCTTTGAAACAAGAGAAAAGTGGGTCCGAAGAGGTTTATGAGATTAAGTGGCGTGATACTACTATTGTACCTTGCACCACTAGGCAATAAGCTAGGGCACAGGCTACAGCCCGGACCACACCTCAGCCTACTACACAGCCCTCACCACCTGCCACACTGGTAACTTCTACTCAATTATCTGATTCTTCCCCCTAGTCTGAAGAGATGAGGATGTTTCTACGACCGGTGAGATAGGTAACAGGGAGGATGCACCTACGACCAATGAAAATGGCGAAGGTAAGGATACTTTGGAGTAGGGGGATAGTGGTGAGGATGCTCAGACAAATTTTATTTTAGGTACTGGTGTCCAGGATTCGACGACCTCCTCACAGAGATAGTTGGATGCACAGCGAGCTGCATCAGCAGTACGACAAGAGAACATGAGGTGGTGTGTGCAAGATATGAAGTCCATCTATGATAGGGATATATAGCCTACTGAGAGGGGTTCATTAAGAAGAAATATCACAGAGAAGCCCCGATTTAGGATAGATTATTTGAATGAGATGCCCGAGATTAAGACATTGTTTGATAGATATGGCTTCGGGTGGATGACGGAGCCTTGTGGTAGTTATAATATAGAGTTGGTACGCGAGTTCTATGCCTCGTATGCTGCTTAGGTTGATTTGATCACACTTCTGAAGTAGCAAACTCAGGACCAACCTCCGTTGACTCAGACTTTGGCTCGTGGTACACAAGTTGATATATCAGAGCAGATGATACAGAGGTTCTTATTTGGTGCCGGCCATATGGTTCCGGAAAATACAGCTGAGTTTGATCACTGTATGGAGACGGTGAAGAATAGGAACAAAATAAAGGATGAGGATCAGCGGTTAGAGCTATTACGGTGGATTGCAAGTTATATAGATGAGGATGGGGTAGATGCTAGATGGATAGCTCAGAATTCAGATATTAAGAAGTCCCCACTCTACTTTACGGGCAAGTTTTAGTGGTCGGTTGTACGGAATCATCTCGGTCCCACAGGTGTTTATAATTCTCTTATGCTTGACTGAGCAGTTCTTGTGGCGATCATCATGGCAAGTTATGACATTAACTTCTCCCTCTACATTATTGAGGAGATTTACGAGCGAGCTTTTTGAGATTTCACCAGCATTTCTTTCCCATGTATGATTTAGGGTTTATGTAATGTTGCTGGTATGGTCACGCTACCTGGGGTTAATCACCACATTAAGGTTACTCGAGTGGCTGATGCAGGGTTGATGCAGCATCGGGCCAACTCAGTTTCCCAAAAGAGGTCTCAGCTCTCTACTTAGTCAGGAATGACCTTTTTTGAAGGGCATATGGATCCAGAGGAGCCTATTAGCACCCCAACACCGGTTAATGAGCCCAAGGTTGTGAGACAGACTACTGAGGGCATAGATCCCGTGATTGATGAGGGGGCGGTGGCCACCACTACACCCTCCCCCCCACTGGTATGGTTTTAGTCTTGAGAGACTTTCTACAGCAGCTGGTGGATAGGCAAACACAGGTAATTGAGTGGCATACTCTCACAGAGGCCCAGATGGCTAAGTTGGTGACTCAACTTAATCCATGGGTTAGGACTTTGATAGAGGCTTCTAAAGTGATATTTGAGGCTCGCATGACTGTTTCCATCGATAGATTTATGCAAGAGTTGTACGAGCGGATTGACAACTTTGAGTAACAGATGGGTAATCGACTGTGGGAGGCCCATATTCTAGACATGACGAGTTTGACACATGAGGTGGCTTCTTTGAGGGCAGAGGTTGGAGCTTTAGCTGTTATCCACACTTTTATCATTCCTCCTATACCGACAGGGGTCCCAACAACATTGACTTTTGTGGTTGATTTGTTTGCTGATAAGGAGCCTCCTATTGCTAGAGGCAAGAGGCCACAGAGTCCTGAGGGCAAGACTGAGCGTGGAGACGAGTTTGAGAGTGATATGAGGCGGGAAACTAAAGCCTCAACACCCAGTGTAGAGCCTAGAGAGCATACAGATGATCCTACTACGAGTGGGCCCATATCTAGTGCCTAAGGCACCACATGTATATTTCTCACTCCCTTACACTTATCATAGTTATAGTTATGCACTAAGGGCAGTGCACAATTATTCAGTTGGGGGGTGAGGGTATACCACCACTCGAGGGTTTTTGTTGCCGTGTTTCTTTCCCCCCGAGTGTGCTATCATAGTAGAATTGGTATGTTAAGGTTATTATTTATATTACTATGTGTTTTTTTGTTTAAGTAGGAGGAAACTAGGGAACCTTAGAGTAGTCAATTCTGAACAAACTTTGAATGATAATGATGCTTTTTATGTGTTTAAAGGATACCCCTCCTGAAAGTTTTGTTTTGGATTGTATGTGTAGTCATGATAGTTTGTGATAGCTGTTGGATCTTGTTATGGCATTAGTGTTATAGGCAGAATAACTGTAGCTTAGCAATGTATGAACTAGATAGGTAGTAGTCGATAGTGTAACCCTGTGCTATATGTGCGCGAGGTCATTACCGAGTTCACTTTGTGTGTGCGATATAGAACTTGCCTAGTTAGTCTTACCTAGGTTATATGATAGTGGTTAGGAAAGGATCATAGGCCTTTTTTGAATAAGTCCACTTTTAGCCTAAATGCCTGACTAAATGAAGTAAGTATCCCTTGATCCCAAGTTTGAGATTTAATTGACCTTTTTCTTTCATTAGCCTATTCACCTTCCCATTTTGACTTACAATGAACCTGTCTTGGCCATGGTCCCTCCTTGGATATTATGTACCTCAACTCAGGCAAATCGCTAAGCTGAGGGTGGCTATCATAGGGGTGTGTAGCTTGATATGGGTATGAAGAAGGGGTTAGTAAAAGAAAAGAGAACATATTTGGGTGTAAAAAAAAAGTGAACAAAAATAGGGTGAAAAAAATAGAGTTTGCAAAAAGAAGAAAAGAGAAAAAAATAAAAAAAAGAATATTGAAATCATAAAGAAAGTTACACCCAAAATTTGAAAACAAATGAAGGAGAATAAGGGAGAATAAAATAAGAATGGTTGGAAAGTGGATCCAAAAATAGTGTAGTGTCAATGAGGGTTGAGTCACCGTATCCATATGTACCACAACCATCCCTAAGCCTACATTATAAGCCAATGAAAGTCCTATAGTGATCCTAGTCTAACTGTCCAAAAAACTAAGGCAAAGAAAATAAGAGCAAGCCTATGGTATTTCACGCACAGTGTTTGAACTTCTTTGTGAGAGAGAGTGTTTTGATCCAGCCCCTATGTTGATATTTGTTAGTATACTATGAGTGTATGGGACTTCTTTGCTGTGAGAGTATATGGGTTGCATTGTTAGTTGCTCTTTGTTCGGATAATGTCATTTGCATATATGCTTAGTTGTTTGTTCATAAACTGATGTCATCACTTGATTCCTTCTGTGTCATGATAATATGTTGCATCAATACACACATTGGTTATGATTTACAAATAGTAGGGGGTCAAAAAAGTTTTGGTGCCAAAAGCAATGAGTCGACTGTCGTAGGTCTCTTAAGTTTCTCTTAGTTAAGCATCGAATGTGTTTGTTTTTTTTGTTCGCCTAAGGACATGCAAACATTCTAAGTTGAGGGTGTTGTTGTTCCATGATTTCATGGCACTTTCGATGCCTAAAATAGGTTTTGGAGGTAAAATGGAGAAGACGGGATGAAGCATGAACTAGAAGGAAGTTTTTGAAGATAAAAGAGCAAAGTTGAAATCCATAAAAGTGACCCACAACCTGGACCTACGGTCCATAAGTCTACCCACGGCCCATGAGTCACGACTGTGGGTCAACTTCTGCAGTTGTATAGTGATCCCCAATAATTCCTTAACTCTACTGGTTACTTGTGCTAGCAAAACTACCCCGCTGCGTTGCATGCAAAATCTAACAAGATATGTTCATCTAAACATCTCTCGACCTTGGTTAGACAAATTTCACTCTTCTCCTCTCGGTCTCTGTGTGTCGCACTACTAACCCTTATCCTGGATCTCAGATAATGTCACACCCCGAATCCCAACGAGGCGTGATTGGCACCCAAAGCCGATAAGGCCCGAGAGAACCAAGTTTTGTTTTTATTCCTTCATCTACATGTCTTAGGAAACACTACTATCACATAGGAACATGAAATGCTAAAATCAGAAATCATAGAACATGTGATGTATATACATATGAGAAACTTGGCCGTTGAGGCCATCAAGTCAAACTGTCATATACCATCGTACATTTGTATACCCACAAACGTCTACAAAAGCCTCTAACAGATGCATTGACCAAAACTAACTGAAAGTCGGGACAAGTCCCCGCTTTATACACTATGTATAATATCAAAACATTTGAACAACTGTGACTCGGAGAAGCCCCGAACTAACTGGAGCTCACCAATGATCTGCAATTACTGTTATCCTACGGTGGAGGTCTACTAGTGCCTGCACCTGCAACATGTAAGGTAAGTTCCCCAAAAGGGGTCAGTACGAAGAATGTACTGAGTATGTAAGGCTCAAATGAAACTATACAACACAGGAATAGTTCAATGAACTCAATGGAACTCAAATGCATATGCATAATCAGATGAATAAGTAACCATTTTGCACTTTGGAACCCATGTGTATTACTTTCATTGATTTCATTGCTTTCATGCTTCTTTACTTCAATGTCATTACATATGTCACAATGTACTCGGGCCCCTGCTGATCAGTGGGTATTTACATAACATATCATTATATTGGGATCGGGTCGAGCTAGGCTTGTGCCCCTAGACCTGCCACCCAGGGATCGGGTTGAGCTAGGTTTATGCCCCTAGACCTGCCACCCATAAATCATACATCGGGATCGAGTCGAGCTAGGCTTATGCCCCTAGACTTGCCACCCATAAATCAACACATCGGGATCGAGTCAAGCTAGGATTGCTCCCCTAGACTTGCCACCCATAAATCAACACATCGGGATCGAGTCGAGATAGGCTTATGCCCCTAGACTTGCCACCCATACTTGATCATTGACCACATTTGCATTACTTTGTTCTTTACTTTGAGATTGGTATTTTGATAGTCATAACATCACCTGAAACTTTGGATCATTAGACAATGAGTGAGAGACATATGAGATTGGTACATTCACTTGTGAGACATGTGAATAAACATTATTGGAAACATGACACCATTGGAACCATTGGACAATCATTCATAGCAAGATACATGAGCATAACCACTATTGGAACATTGGACCATAACCTTGTTTGAGATTTTGGAACATTAACCATGATAATGAGACATGAGACTCACAAATGATACATGAGTAGGAAAGATATGACAATGACTATTGATAAACGGATATAGGATACCTTAGCACATTTTGGGATAGGACTAGTGAAATAGCAATGTGGATACTATTTGCCGCAAAAAGATACGGACAGAGTAACCTTACATACCTTGTACTCTCAATACGGATATACAATCCTAGATGTGCATACAATAGTCCCGCTCCTTCTTTATATGTCACTCTACAACACAAATACATAACGGAATTCACATTAACCACAACTAAGTCACAAATGCATATAACATCAATGGGGTACATGTTTGCTTTGAAACATGTCATTTCCCCTTGACAAAACCATTGATAGCATCATTATTCCAAAAATCCTCCAATATTCCCAACATTTACCAATACATAATAATCATTGCATTTCACCATAACAATTCTCTTTTACACCTCCTTATCCATACCACACCACAAACAATCCATCAATTCACCTTAATACACTTCATAGCACATATCGGCCAAAATCCCACAATTTACACTTATAGACAATAACAAGTTTAATACCAAAAATAACACCATACATGTTCATATTTTATCCATACCATGATCTTTCATCAAAGGCACAAGCCATAATTCAAGTTCAAATCTCATGGATGGCACATCTTGTACAAAAACCCAAAGTACTATGTTCAACTCTTTCAAGCATAACCAACAAGATTCACATACTCTCCCATGCATATAGTATATTAATCCATGACAATAATCACTTACCTAGGCTTGGAAGATGTTGATCTTGCTCCAAAGGTTAGCTTTGACCTCTTAGGGTTTGAGAGAAAAAAAAAGGGTTGAAAAATATCTACAAAGGCATGTGTTTTCCAAATGAATAAAATCAGAATTTTTTCCCTTTATCTAGGATCTCAAGTCCATGCTTAGCCACTTTGATTCAATGATTGATGTGTATGACTTAGTCAAATGGAAGAATGGGTCTTGTGACCCATTGGGCCATGTTTTCTTTTCATTTTTGGGTCCTTTTTGGGCCCAATTTACTTAACCCAATAAAATCAATAATTTCTCATGGTTTCATCATCTCATACATGTTACAAAAATATTCATACTCATGTCATTCATATCCGTAGCCTAAATCCAAAAACCAAGTGATTCTAGCCACGTATGGCCTATTTTGCCCAAAAGGGTAAAATCGTTATTTTGACCCCAAATTCGTTCTCGAGTAAATTTATCATACCAATATAATATCTCACTCATTTCATGTATACTCTCATGGTTGTATAAGAATCGTGGAAAAAATCGGCTCAATATGTCCCCGGGAACCCTTGGGACTTAAACAAAATTTTCAACTTTTGAAAGGTGAGCAGGGGCGGCGTGGCACGCTGCCTGGCGCGCCCCTTTACTGCCTATGGACTGAAAATTTTAGCCCAGAGCGGCGTGGCACGCTACCCAACGCGCCCTTCCCTTAAATTTTTTTGAAAATTTCATTTTTCGACTTTTCTTCGCGGGTTTGGTTAGATACTTCAAATCCTATTCTTTAACTTACTTCTTAACCTTAATATCCTTTGTTTAGAGGTTCTCTTAGCCTCGTTTTGAACCCGACAAATGCTCCATGAAAATCACAAAATACCTCCTACGAAGGGCTAATCACATGTACGAGGCCAAATTTCAATTTTCTTATCAATAACATTACAAAATACATTCGTGTGGCCCTCGACACTCAAGTATACATTGTTCAATGTCGTCAAGTAGGGTTGGGAAGGTACGGGGTGTTACAGATAACTATCCCTGTTATGGCTCAAGTTATTAGATGAAGGTTGATAGCTTCAAATCTCTGTTGTTATTCCATATTACCAATCTCTACCTCTCTCTCGAGCAAGTCTAGAATACAGGCGAGTTTCTAACATTTGCAACAGTTAAAAGATCAATTATAATGAAGGTAATAACAACACATGCATTCCCAACGGTTCAAAATTGCTTTGCACTTAACCCATTTTGTTAATTCCTCATGGTTCACACAACCCTAGTTAATGGTTTTAGCTACTCATGATTGCAAGATCACAAGAAGAATTCGACGATGAAAACATAATTGTCAACTCATAATAAAGAGAAAAACTTTGAAATCTCAATATGAATTAAATCCTAGAATCGATGTTCCAAGATAACAAAATCAATAATATGTTTATGAACTCAGAAACATTGGAAAATATCTCTCAAAATTATGTACTGACCAACCCCAAACATAGAACAATAAAGGGGTATTTATAGATACAAGACGAATCCTATCCTAATCAAAACAGGAAAACAGAGTCGACAACTTTCCATGGTACTGTGACTTGGTTTCATGGAACCAAGTCACATTATGTGGGTCCTATTGTGGAAGTCAGTCTGCCTCAACTAGCTACGGGAGTCGACCTACGACCCAGACCCATGCCACATAGGTTGACTCACGTGACGTGGGTCCTGTCGTGGGTCACTCCTCTGGTGCAGGACCTGGTTCTTTCATCTTCAGATACTCCATTTTCGAGCATGATTCTTCCTTGTTAATCATTTTGCCTCCAAAAACCTATTCTCCTGTAATATAGAATAGAAAACCTATCATACTAACCAAACATACCCAAGTTGTTGCATATTTTCCTTATTTTAAGCATCAAAAGTTCCATGAAACCATGACGTATCAACACCCTCAACTTAGAACGTTTGCATGTCCTCAGGCGAACAAAACAAAATAAACATGATTGATGCTTAACTAAAAGAAACCTAAGAGATCTATGGTAGTCGACTCATTACTTTTGGCATCAAAAACTTTTCTGACCCCTCCAACTTGCAAATCAAAACCATGGTGTGTATACATGTAGCATATTATCATGACACAGAAGGGATCAAGTGATGGCATCAGATTATGAACAAATAATTAAGCATATATGGAAATGACATTATCTGAACAAATAACAGCTAACAGTGCAACCCAAGTACTCTCACAACAAAGAAGTCCCATATACTCACAGTATACTAATGAATATCAAAGTAGGGACTAGGTCAAAACACTCTCTCTCATAAAGAAGTTCAAATAGTGTTCATGAAGTACCATAGTCCTGCCTTTATTTTCTATGCCTTAGTTTTTCGGGCAGTTGGACTAAGATCACTATAGGACTTTCATCGGCTTGTAACGTAGGCTTGGGGACGGGTTTGGTACATATGGATATAGTGACTCAACCCTCCTTAACACTACACTATTTTTGGCTCCACTTTCTAACCATTCTCATTTCATTCTCCCTTATTCTTCTTCATTTATTTTCAGATTTTGGGTGTGATTTTCTTCATACTTTCAAAACAATTTGTTTTTTCTTTTTGCAATTTCTATTTATTTCACTCATTTTTTTTATTTTTTTTCATTCCCAAATATGTTCACTTTTTTTTTACTAACTCGTTCTTCATACCCAAGTCAAACTACGCACCCCTATGATAGCCACCCTCAACTTAGGCGATTTGCCTGAATTGAGGTACACAATCTCCAAGGAGGGACCAAGGCCAAGACAAGTTCATTATAAGTCAAAATGGGAAGGTGAATAGGTTAATGAAAGAATTAGGTCAATTAAGGCTCAAACTCGAGATCAAGGGATACTTAATTCAATTGGTCGGACATTTAGGCTAAAAGTGGAATTATTCAAAAATGGCCTATGATCCTTTCCTAACCACTATCCTATAACCTAGTCAAGACTAACCAGGCAAGTTCTGGATTGTACACACAAAATGAACTAGGTAATGACCTCACAGACACATAGCACAGGGTTACACTATCAACTACTACCTATCCAGTTCATGCATTGCTAGTTACAGTCATGTTGCCTATAATACTAAATCCATAACAAGATCCAACAGCTGTCACAAACTAACATACTACACACACAATTCAAAACAAATTTTTTTAGGAGGGGTATCCTTTAGACAATCAAAAAGCATTATGTTGAAAAACTTGTTCACAACTGGACTGCACTAAGGTTCCCCTAATTTTCTCCTAATTAAACAACAAAACATATAATAATATAAATAAAAACCTAAACATGCCAGTTCTACTATGATAGCACACTTGGGGGAAAAGAAAACACGGCAACAAAAATCCCCAAGTAGTGGTATACCCCCACCCCCAACTAAATAATGGTGCACTTCCCCTAGAGCACAACTATTAATAGAGTAAGTGTAAGGGAGTGAAGACATACCTGTGGCACACATGGCGCTAGATGTGGGCCCGTCCAATGCAGGATCATCTGCATGCTCTCTGGGCTCGCTGTTAGGTATGTCCTGTGCAGTGGGTGCCTAACTAGAGGATGCACCTTGTGCCCTCTGCTCCTGAGCAATCTAACTGGCATGGTACTCTACTCTGGAGGCCTTAATCGCTCTCCGAAAATCACCCTCAAACTCATCACCACTATTAGTCTGATCCTCTGAACTACATGGCTTCTTGCCTCTATCAATCTGAGGCTCCTTGTTAGCAAACAAATCCACCTCAAAAGCCAGCCTCATCAGGGCAGAAACGGGCATAGGTGGAATCACAAGAGTGTTGGTCGATGCCAAAGCTCTAACCTCTTCTCTCAAAGCAGCCACCTCCTGTGTCAATCCTGCCATATCAGGACTCTATGCCGAACTCATCCGAGTAGCCATCCGTGTCTCAAAACTATTAATCCTCCCATGCAGCTCTCTCATAAATCTATCTATAGTCGTAGTCATCCGGTCCTTAACTCTAGCTTCTGAAGGCTCTAATGTGGTCCGAACCCATGGATTAAGTTGGGATACCAACTTAGCCATCTGGGCCTCTATGTGAGCCTGCCTCTCAAACATCTGCGTCTGCCTACCAACTAACTACTGTAGAAATTCCCTTGGAACTGAGACCATACCGGGGCTGGAGTACTAACTGGATCCTTTCTATCTCCAGGCCCTTCAAAAAGGGCTGCTCCTTATGACACGGAAGGTTGAGGCCTTTGCAAAAAAATTAGGTGAGGTCCACGCTGCTGCATTAACCCTATATCAGTAATGCGGGTCACCTCAATATGATGATCTACTACAGGCGTCATGAACACACCAACACCAACACATAATCCCTAAATCAAACAGGGGAAAGAGATGCTGGTAAAATCGTTAAAGGCGAGCTCATGAATTTCCCTAATGATGTAGCGAGCGATATTTATGTCATATTCGGCGATGATGCTTGCTATCAGAACAGCCCAGTCAAGAGTAAGTGAATTATCAGCATTTATGGGACCCAGACGATGCCTCACAACAGACCACCAAAATCATCCAACAAAGCGAAGTGAGGACTTCTTAATGTCCAGCTTCCCAGATACCCAACCCGCATTCACACCATCCTCTGCTATATATCCCACAATCCACTATAGTAACTCCAACTACTGATCGGCGTCCCTCATTTTAGCCCTATTTCTCACAGTCTCCGTATGGTGATCAAATTCTACAGTACAGCTGGAAATGGATATTCAGCACCAAATAAAAACCTATGGATAGTCTGCTCAGAGATGTCTACTCTGGTCTCTCGAACCAAAGTGTGAGTCAATGATGGTTGGTCCCGATATCACTACTCATTTTGTATGATCAATTCAATAAAAGTAGTACAGAAAACATAAAACTCACGGACCAACTCTGGGCTATAGTGACCAGGAGGCTCCATCATCCATCCAAATCCATAATGATCAAATACTGCCTTAATCTCGGGTAGTGCCTTTAACTCATCTAGCCGATACCGGGGCTCTTTAGTGATACTTCATCTACATACTCCCTGCTCAGTCAGTTCGACATCCCTGTCACAGATGGCCCTCATACCCTGAACACACTATCGCTTGTTTTCCCTTCAAACCGCAACTGCGGCCCGCTGTGCCGCCACCTGTCTCTGTGAGAAAGTCATGGAGTTTTGACCACCAGTGCCAAAAATAGATATTTTTGCTTCAAATATAGAATTATCTGGACCTTCAGCATTTTTCTCTGACCCAGATACATCAACCTCGGCATTATCTTTACCCTCAGCATTCTCCTCAGACCCAGATACATCAACCTCCTGTTCATCACCAGTTGCTGATGACTGAATAGGAGCAACCAGTTTGGCAGGTTTCAGGGGCTGTGAAGTAAGATGATGTGCAGCTCGGGTAGCAGCTTGTGCCCTAGTTTGTATCCTCTTGGTACGAGGTACCAGTGCAGAATCATCGGTAACAAGCTCGTATATTTCTTCGAACCCACTTTTATTTGACCAAGAAGATTCATCATGCAACCTAGTCGTAAATTTAGGGTTTTTAGTGTGGATTCTCGATGAAGAACCCATGTCTCCATGTTTGGGGTTTAATTTAGGTGGCATTTTGGAATAATTGGTTCAGGTATGGGTCAGTTTTGGGTCGGGTTTGGGTTGGTTTTGGGTCAGGTTGGGTTGGTTTTGGGTCGGGTTGGGGCAGTCATGGGTCAGGTTGGGGCAGTCTTGGGTTTTAAAAATTTAGGGATTTTGGGGTTTAGGATTTTGGGCTAAATGGTGGTTAGGATTTAATGAATTACGGATTTGGTATGTGGGAATTTGATGAATTTTGGATTTGGTATGTGGGAATTTGATGAATTTTTGAAAATAGGGTTTATGTTAGGATTTGGATTTGAGAAGGTTTAATTCAAATTTGAGGTCGGGTTTATATTGTATCCAAATAAATAGAGTTGGGTTGGGTCGAATCTAGAGTTTAAATTGGTTTCTGATTTTTATGGTACCAACCCACGTGACGTGGGTTGACCTACGTCACGTGGGTCACTGGCGTAGGTCGAGTTCAGCAAGTATATAATTTTCTCTGATTTCCATGGCACAAACCCACGTGACGTGGGTTGACCTGCGTCAAGTAGGTTACTGGAGTGGGTTGGGTTCTGCAGGTGTAAAATTTCCTCTGACTTTTATGGTACCAACCCACGTTACGTGGATGAAATTTCGTTGCGTGAATCAGTGTCTTGGTTTGTACTGAACATATTCAGTTCAATATTGTAAATTCCAGCTAACTTATCCTCCAATGATCAGGTCTCAACCAAATCAGAACTTGGGTTGCCTCTCAAACAGCGCCTGATTTAACGTCGCTGTACTACATGGCTAAATTGTATACTCAAGCTTCACCAACCATCCCATGGGTTGCCTCCTATGAAGCACCTGATTTAACGTTGCGGCACGACGTGGCTAGCTTGACTACTCAGACTTCATCAAGACTAAGCTCCTCACAAGTCCTTATCTCTTCCGTGATTCCCACATAGTGCTTTACACGCTGCCCATTGACCTTGAATAAAACATTATCTTCACCTTTCAGCACGATTGCTCCATGCGGGAATACCATAACAATAGTGAATGGTCCAAACCATTTAGACCACAGTTTTCCAGGAAAAAGGCGAAGCTTGGAGTCATAAAGCAGCACCAAATCTCCCGGATGAAACTCTCGTTGTTCAATCTTCTGGTCATGATACAGTTTCATCTTTTCTTTATAAAGTACTGAACTTTCATAAGCCTATAGATGAAATTTATCCATCTCATTCATCTTATCTAACCTCAACTTAGCCGCTTCACTCCAGTTTAGATTTAACCTCTTCAATGCCCATAATGCCTTATATTCAAGTTTGACAGGCAAATGGCAGGATTTTCCAAACACTAACTGATATGGTGAGGCACTAATCGGTGTTTTAAATGCAGTTCGATATGCCCATAATGCATCATCCAATCTTCTTGCCCAATCAGTCCTATTGGAATTCACTGTCTTTGCCAAAATAGACTTAATCTCATGATTTTACACTTCAACTTTCCCACTCGTCTGAGGATAGTAAGATGTTGCAATCTTATATTTGACAGCAAATTTTTCAAGTAAGGTTTTGAACAGCCGATTATAGAAATGGGATCCTCCATCACTAATGATAACTCGGGGTGTACCAAATCGTGAAAATATGTTCTTTTTCAAGAATGTCGTGACACTTCTTCCTTCATTAGTGGGAAGCGCAATCACCTCCACCCACTTAGAAACATAGCCAACAACTACCAAAATGTATTTCATCCCATGTGAGATTACAAAGGGGCCCATAAAATCAATTCCCTATATATC
The DNA here is from genome assembly GCA_031232105.1 of Capsicum rhomboideum. Classification (NCBI taxonomy): domain Eukaryota; kingdom Viridiplantae; phylum Streptophyta; class Magnoliopsida; order Solanales; family Solanaceae; genus Capsicum; species Capsicum rhomboideum. The sequence goes on along the minus strand of CP124708.1, from coordinate 46,669,614 downwards.
AAACAATTCGAGCTCAAGTATAGTTGTCATAGGAAGTTCGTGTCTACGTAAGATATTCCCTTGTCTTTGACATTGGTCACAGGCCCGAGCATAGTCATGAGCATATTTATAGATGGTGGGATAATAATACCCACATTTTAAGATCTTATGCGCAGTTCCTGTACCGCCATGATGACCCCTAACTGGAGATGAATGACATGCTTCCAAAATACTCATCATTTTGGCCTCTGGGATACACCTTCGAATCATACTATCTGTAAATACCCTAAATAGGTAAGGATCATCCCAAAATTTTCTCACCTCATGCATGAATTTCCTCTGTTGTTGGTACAACATATCTTTCGGGACTACATCACTTGCCAGAAAGTTGGCAAAATCTGCAAACTATGGGATTAGGTCTTGTGATACTGCTAACACTTGCTCGTCTGGAAAAGTATCATCAATCTCACAATCATACCTTAATTTGAGCATGGCTTCCTCCTCAAGGCGTGATAGATGGTCTACAACCTGATTCTCAATCCTCTTTCGGTCCTTGACCTCAAAATCAAATTCTTGTAATAGAAGTACCCACTGAATCATCCTTGGCTTGGTATCCTTATTTGACGTAAGATATCTAAGTACAGCGTGGTCTGTGTGTACAATCACCTTCGTACTAATCAAGTAAGATCAACAGTGTAATTCTTCTGGGTTGGATTAAGTGCCTTGCAAGCGTAGTAAATAGGATGTAGAGTCTTTTCATATCTTTGGCCAAAGGCTGCACCCAAAGCTACTACACTAGCATCACATATAACCTCAAATGGCGTCGTTCAGTCTAGTGTGACAATGATAGGAGCTGAAATCAACTTCTCTTTCAGACATTCGAATGCTTTTAGGCACTCTCCATCGAACATGAACTTCACCTCTTTCTCCAAAAGTTTGCATAATGGTTGGCAATCTTAGAGAAATCCTTGATGAATCTTCTATAAAAGCCGGCATGACCTAAAAAACTTCGAATCCCTTTCACCGAAATAGGTGGGGGTAATTTTTCAATCACCTCAATCTTTGCTTTGTCTACTTTGATACCCTTCTTTGATATTCGATGACCCAACACAATACCTTCTTTGACCATAAAGTGATATTTCTCCCAATTTAGCACCAAATTGCACTCTTCACATCTTTGTAACACATTAGCGAGATGAGCCAGACAATTATCAAAATAATCTCCCACTATAGAAAAATCATCCATGAATCCTCAATAGTGTCTTCCACCATGTCGGAGAAAATAGACATCATACAACGCTGAAAAGTGGATGGCGCATCGCATAACCCGAACGGCATCCTTTTGAACGTGGAAGTCCCATATGGACAGGTGAACGTGGTCTTCTCTTGGTCCTAGGGAGAAATGAAAATCTGATTATATCCTGAATAACCGTCAACAAAGCAATACCACCCCCTTCCAGCAATACGGCCTAACATCTGGTCCATGAAAGACATGGGAAAGTGATTCTTTTCGGTCTAAGAATTTAACTTTCGATAGTCCATGCAAACTCTCCATCTGGTGACTGGCCTCATTGGGATTAACTCATTCTTGTCATTTGGAACCACAGTGATTCCTCTCTTCTTTGGCACACACTACATTGGGTTTACCCACTTGCTATCAGCAATGGGGTAAACTACGCCTGCATCTAACCACTTAATGATATCTTTCTTTCCAACTTCATGCATAGGTGGGTTCAGACGATGTTGGTGCTCAATTCTTGGTATTCACTCAGGAATAAGCTGAATTTTATGACTGCAAATGGTGGGTGGAATCCCTATAATATCAGCAATGGACCAACCAATGGCCCTCTTAAAATTCTTCAATACCAAAACTAGAGCTTCTACCTGCCATCCTGCTAACTCAGTAGAAATAATTACGGGCAAGGTGTTATTGGCTCCCAAAAATGTATAACGAAGGTGAGAAGGAAGAGCCTTAAGCTCTAAGACTGGAGGCTCCTGAACAGAAGGGTGAATCGGTGGGGTCACCCTATTCTTGAAATCTATATCAAGTTTCTTCGGAGTATAAGTGTAGGATCCCCTACCAGCAAGCGCTCCTACCATCTCATCGTATTCTTTAATACCATCACTGTCAAAATTCATAACCACAGCCACAAGAGCTTCTACCCCCAACCTTTCTTCAATTGTAATGACTAAGGCACTCTCTTCAAGCGTATCAATTACTAAAATCACCCGCATATCTTTCGATTGCTTCATGGAATGAAAAATATTGAAAGTAACATGTTTATCATTTAGCCTGAATTTCATCTGCCCAGTTTCTATGTCAACCAATGCACGGCCAGTGGCAGGAATGGTCTCTCCAGAATGATAGAAACCTCAAAATCAACTTCACAATCTAGAATCACAAAGTCAGCTGGAAAGATGAAAGATGCAACTTTCACCAAAACATCATACAGAATGCCCATCGGCTTTTTCAGAGTTCTATCTGCCATAAGAAGCCTCATAGAAGTTGGTTTTGGTGCTCGCAACCCCAACTGCTTGAAAACAGCTAGCGATATTAAGTTAATGCTAGCACCCAAATCACATAGATATCTGCCCGAACTGTTGCTCCAACTGTTTTATGGCAGTTGAGTGAGATTCAACTTTCTGACTTATTCCCAAAATATCTGCCCTAATTTCCTTCAAGCAATTTTCTTGGTTTTCTGATCCTTTAACCAATTTGGTATGAAGGGTTTCCATTTATGAATTTCCATAATCAGAATCACGGTTCCCTAGTGGAACATAAGCACTGCTCTTCTCCTTGTAATCTCTTTTCGTCTCAAATCTCCATCACGATCTCGTTCTCTATCTCTATATCCTGACCTGTTGTAATTGTCTCTATAATAGTTCTGACCTTGATTTCCTTGCCTCGAGTTCCAAGAGTCTTAATTAGACCCTTGGCCCTTCGCTTAGAAACCCTCCACTTTTCGATCCAAGTACTTAGCTTCCTCATTAGATTTATAATCATCATACTTAGGTGCTTTACCTTGTGCACTTACGGCGTGCACCTTCTCAGCACCAATAGCCAAAATCTGTTTAGCTAGCAACCCAATTTATGTCCTCAACTATGCAACCTCTTGAGCTATAGATTCATCCAAAGCCCATTGTACTGCTGATGCTCCAATAGCGTACGTCCCCGAAGATGTCTCTGCCTCCCGAGTATGCCATCCTCGGTTGGTCTTAGTGATACGATCTAAAATTTCTGAAGCTTGTTCCCACCTCAGACTCATAAATGCTCCGCTAGTGATAGTATCTGCTACAACCTTAGTATTTGCTTTTAAATTCTTGTAGAATATTTCAAGTAAAATCCTGCCACTAATTCTATGATTTGAAACATTCTGTAGCTTCTTCTTAAACCTTAGCCATGTCTCGTAAAGTGCTTCAGAATATAGTTGTCTGAAGTTGTAAATTTCATCCTTCAACTATAGCATCTTGGAGGGTGGAAAAAATCTCTCCAGAAATTGATTTCTCAACTCTTTCCAAGTAGTAATGGAGCCTCGTGGTAATTCGGCCAACCACAAAGTTGCTTCTCCTGTTAAAGAGAACGGAAACAATCTTAACCGAATAGCCTCTTGGTCCACTCCAGGCAAATTATGCGAAGTACAGACCCCCACAAAGTTCATCACATGCATATTCGGATCATCCGTCAGAAGTTCGACGAATACGCCTTAGTGCCCTGAGGTAATTCTGGTGGGATAATGGTGCTAGTCTCTACCAGCTCAAAATAAGCCGCATCCTCTTCTTCTGGATCATCAAAAATCGGAACATATGGTATTTGAGGTGTGTGGTGTGCCCTCAGTCTTCTTTGTCTCTCTTCAACATCCACCAGACGCTGTGCTGCTTTTTGCATAGATCGATTATCTCTATCTGCTTGCCTAAGAGCAACTTGGCTAGCTTGCTCTTCCCGTGTCAATCGAGTGGTAGTTTGGTCCGCTATTTCATGAACAACTGGCTGAATTGGTTGATTATGAATGTCTCCCGCGGTTGCTGGATCCTGAACTCTGTCGATATTCACTATTCTTCGATTAGCTCTCAGAGTTCTTTCTATTTCAGGATCAAGTGGAATCAGGGGATTGCCATGAATTCTAGTATTGGGCATACACCGGCGTGTGCCCTTAAAAGTATAGCAAAATAAAACCAATCAACTCTAACAAGCAAACTACTCAACTCCGTAACCGTATTCCCCGGTAACGGCACTAAAATTTGATGTCGCCCAAAATATACCTCCAGCAAAGTATAATGCGGTTGTTGTATCAAATATAAAACCCAACTAGGTTGGGGTCTATCCCATAGGGAATAGGACAAAATTATGTAGAATGCTAGTCTGAGTAATTGGTAAATAAGTAAAACTGGGGGGGGGGGGTTGTGAATTAGTGGTAACAGTAACGATTGCTGTTTTTCGAATTTGTAAACAATATGAGAAATACACTAGAACTGTGATCCCCAATGATTCCTTAACTCCACTGGTTACTTGTGCTAGAAAAACTATCCTGCTGTGTTGCATGCAAAATCTAATAAGATATGTTCATCTAAATGTCTCTCGACCTTAGTTAGACAAATTTTACTCTTCTTCTCTCGGTCTCAGAGTGTCGCACTACTAACCCTTGTCCTGGATCTCAGATAACTATACCTGTTACGGCTCAAGTTATTAGATGAAGGTTGATAGCTTCAAATCTTTGTTGTTATTCCTTATTACCAATCTCTACCTCTCTCTCGAGCAAGTCTAGAATACAGGAGAGTTTCTAACGTTTGCAACCGTTAGAAGATCAATTATAATAAAGGTAATAATAGTACATGCATTCCCAACGGTTTAGAATCGCTTTGCTCTTAACCCATTTTGTTAATTTCTCATGGTTCACACAACCCTATTTAATGGATTTAGCTACTCATGATTGTAAGAACACAAGAAGAATTTGACGATGAAAACATAATTGTAAACTCACAATAAAGAGAAAAACTCTGAAATTTCAATATGAATAAAATCCGAGAATCGATGTTCCAAGGTTACAAAATCAATAATATGTTTATGAACTCAGAAACAATGGAAAATATCTCTCAAAACGATGTATTGACCAACTCCGAACATAGGACAATAGAGGGATATTTATAGATACAAGACGAATCCCATCCTAATCAAAACAGGAAAACAGAGTCGACAACTTTCCTCGGTACCATGACTTGGTGTCGTGGAACCAAGTCAAGTCACGTGGGTCCTATCATGGAAGTCAGTCTGCCTCAACTAGATGCGGGATTCTACCTATGGACCAGACCCATGCCACATAGGTTGACTCACGGGATGTGGGTCCTATCGTGGGTCACTCCTCTGGTGCAGGACGTGGTTCTTTCATCTTCAGATACTCCATTTTCTAGCATGATTCTTCCTTGTTGATTATTTTGCCTCCAAAAACCTATTCTCCTGCAATATAAAATAGAAAACACATCATACTATCCAAACATACCCAAGTTGTTGCATATTTTCCTTGTTTTAAGCATCGAAAGTGCCATGAAACCATGGCACATCACAAAATCAATTCTAGGGTTTTGATTTATATTGAGATTTTAGAGTTTAATTTTTATTATGAGTTTTCATCATTGAATTCTTCTTGTGTTCTTGCAATCATGAGTAACTATACCTCATAACTAGGGTTGTGTGAACCATGAGGAATTAACAAAATGGGTTAAGTGCAAAGCAATTCTGAACCGTTGGGAATGCATGTGTTGTTATTACCTTCATTATAATTGATCTTTTAAAGATTGCAAATGTTAGAAACACACCTGTATTCTAGACTTGCTCGAGAGAGAGGTAGAGATTGGTAATAAGGAATAACAACAGAGATTTGAAGCTATCAACCTTCATCTAATAACTTAAGCCATAACAGGGATAGTTATCTGAGATCAAGAACAAGGGTTAGTAGCATGACACTAGGAGACCAAATGGAGAAGAGTGAAATTCATCTAACCAAGGTCGAGAGACTTTTAGATGAACCTATCTTCTTAGATTTTGCATGCAATGCAGCGGGACAGTTTGCCAGCACAAGTAATCAGTGGAGTTAAGGAATCTAGGGGATCACAGTGCTAGTGTCTTTCTCATATTGATCACAAATCCAACAATTAACACTTGTTACTATTGCTGTTCTCTTTATAAACACCCCCCTTTTTTTTACTTACATACCAACTACTCAGACAAACATTCGATAGACTTTCATCCTATTCCCTGTGGGATTGACCCCAGCCTAGTTGGGTTCTATATTTGATTAAATGACCGCGTTATACTTTCCTAGAGGTATAGTTTGGGTGACATCAATAGGATACTTATTCTTCACGGTTACCTTATTCTGCTGCCTATAATCGATACACATTTGCTTAGAACCATCCTTCTTCTTCTCAAACAAAATAGGAGCACGCCAAGGCGAGATGCTCAGTCTAATAAACCCCTTACCCAGAAAATCTTAAAGCTAAATATTTAGCTAGATAGAATCCATATGGTAAGGTGCAATAGAAATAGGTAGGGTGCCGTGCTCAAGATCAATAGCAAAGTCGATATCACGCGCAGGAGGAAGGCCAGGTAGGTCAACAAGAAACATTTTAGGGAACTCACAAACTACAGGAACAAAGTCAAGCAAAGGACTCTCAATACTAACATCATAAATATATGCAAGATAAGACATGCATCCCTTCGTACCAGTCTCCTAGCCCAAATATAAGAAATAATCCCCATCAACGTCCAACTATAAGCACCCTGCCACACAATTGGGGTATACCAGGCATGGCTAAGGTAGCGATCTTAGAAAAGCAATCCTAGACCGCATGACAAGGGGATAACCAGTCTATTCCCAAAATTACATCAAATCAACCATGCTTAGCACAATAAGATCTGCCCGAGTGTCATACTCCTGCAAAGTTACAATATAAGATCTATATACATGATCCACTACTAAGGAATCACCCACAGGAGTAGTTACACTCATAAGCATAGGTAATGGCTCACAAGACAACCCCAACCAAGATGCATAGTAAGTAGAAAAATAGGAATAAGTAGAGCCTGGATCAAATAATATAGAAGATAGCTGATGCCACACAAAATCATACCTGTAGTAACTACATTTGAAGTCTCATCCACCAGCCTACTGGAACAACATATAGATGACCCCGTCTGCCTTCGAACTAGGTACTTGCATAAACATATGCCCTATATGCCTGAGGACCTCTATGAGAACCTTGGGGACCACCCCTGTGACCCTGTGTACCACCCATAGCTGGGGGAGGCACTGACTTGATTGGTGGAACACTCTATGTAAATGACTCGATCATCCTACATCTGGGACATTCTCTGGAGAAATGACCTATAGCACCATAATTATAGCATACCCCGGGTACTCGAACCTGGCAAGAAGGTTCGACTAACCCAGAATGGCCACCTAGACCTGAAGACTCTATCTGAATACCCCTTGATGGCTGACCACTAACCTGACCACCAAAATTACTATACCCACGCTGACCCCCATCTGAGATCTATAATGTTGCATGAACAGGCCTACTAGATTGACCCTGATGCTGATAAGGCTGCTACTAGAGATATTTTCCCTGAAAACCTCTGCCCCTAACTGTGAGCCACTATGGCTTCCATTGTAATTGCCCTACTGACGAGGTCTCTTATCACTGTCCCACAGGCATCGTGATGCAAATCCTTCATAGTATGAGCTTAGTCAGTAATATCAACAAATAATCTACCCGCAACTACCAGACTCTGAGTAGCCATACAGAGTGGAAGTCTCAATCCTCTAATGAAGCACTGTATCCTCTCATACTCAGTAGGTAGAATCATGGTGGCATGTATTTCTAACTCATAAAATCTTGCCTCATACTCCGCCACTGTCATAGAACCCTACAGTAACCCTTTGAACCCATCCCTTAGGCGCTCGTGCATATTGAGAGGCATATAATTCTCTAAGAAGGCCTGGGAGAATAGATCCCATGCCATAGGAGGAGACCCAGTAGACTATAATCAAGATATCCCCTCCACCACTAACTCTCTACTCTATCAAATTGAAATGTGGTGTAATCCACACTATGTGACTTAACCAGACCTAAATTATGCAACCTCTCCTCACAGCTGGTAAGGAACTCAAATGCATCCTCTCCTAGGGCTCCGACAAACCTTGGTGGAGTCAATCTAAGAAACCAACCCATCATCTTCTACTCATTAAAAGTCATGGTTGGCCGAGCCACTGCTAGCTGGCGAATTACTGGTGCCGTTGAAATCTCTACTATAGAAGCCACAGCTACAGGTTGTGCCCCTATACCCAATCCACCCTATGCTAACCCCTAAGCGGGTGTCTGGGATAAATTCATTGACTGACCATAAACCATACCCACTAAATCAGGGCATCATAGAGAATAAATAAAGATATGAATCTGGGTGGAACCTGGGCTACCCCCTGTCCCACTAGCTGCTATGGCAGTATATCCTTTGGTTCTATCTAAGATACATACTCTGGATCTGAATCAATAACTAACTCAGGTGAAGGCTCCCTATCCTTGCCTTGAGCTAGTGCTGCAGCTCTAGCCTGGCCTTAAGCTAGTGTTGCAGCTCTGGCCTGGCCTTGACCTCAGGGTCAACCTCTGCCTCTAACGGGTGCCCTATATGTAGGATCGGGGCTCCCATCCCCAGTTGCCATGGCTCGCATCCTAGCCATTTGTGAAAGAGTAAAGCAAATGAAAATCTAGAAACCAATATAGACACAATGCACAATAATGAATCAAAACGGTGAGATTTTCCTAAGAATGTCCTGTATACTCCCGAAGATAGGATATAGATGTCATCGTACCAATTTGTAGGACTCTACTAGATACTTTCTCTTGTACTGATAATACCAGTGAATCGAGGCTTTGATATCAAACTGTCACGACCCAATTTCTCAAGTCATGATGGCACCTACTTTTACCCACTATTTCGAAAGCCAAACCATAGCCTGGAACAATGAGTAATAGGCTAATAGACGAAAGAGAGAAAAATAAAAACATGAATAGTAATAATAAGCAACAAACCATAAATATATATACAAATGCACTATATAGTAGAGGGAATATACAAAATAAGACTATCATGAAAGTAGAAGGATCAACTCCAAACTCTAAAAGCTCACCCAAATCTCTGGTTAACAGCACAGCTGGAGATCGACATCACTAATGATTACTCATAATAGGATCTGCATCAGGGAAAAAGATGCATACGTATAGTATGAGTAACAAAGCTTGAGGTACTCAGTAGGCATTATAGGTCGACTGAGTTCAATTACAGTAAAAGCATAAATAAAGTAAGAGTATATATACTAAAGGCAATAAACAAGGGTCAGAAATGGAATTATAGGATATGCCAAGCAATGCATTAAATCGAATATAAATAACTTACAGGTAAAAACAAAGGCCTAATTATAACCTAATTGGACCCATAAGCTCAAAAGATACACACAAGTAGAAATAAACTCAACTGAGCCCCCATAAGCATGATGGATGCAAACAAAGATTAACATTAGTATAAGAGCAAGTACAAAAGTAAGCAAAGTAAGAACGAGCCAAGGAGTGCGATGTGCATACCGTATATTCCATCTCAAGCCATAACCATAATCTTACTGGCCTCAACCCAAATTTCAAACAAAAGATCAATAATAATAATAAATTCTAGACTCAAACTGAAACTAATGGATAATAAACAATATACCAAATGCCGAACTCGAACCATAACTAATAGATACTAACCAGTAAACCAGGTGCCAAACTCAAACTAGAAGTCATAAAAAAGCCATTCATAGCAATATCTAAAATTTATGATCCTTCCCCAATTTCATACAGTCATTGTTCCCATTTTAGAATCCAAATCATTAAAGGATAACAAATTCCATTTATTAAGTCCAAAGTTTTATTACGTCCAAAGTAACGATTAAAAATACTAACAAGGCAAGGGTGTCAAAACAAAAAATATTAAGGTAATGATTAAGGCAACCCAATCCCAAATAATAGTCCCCTGAATATTTTTATAACCAATTAAGTCTAAAAGAACATTATTTTAAAGCAATCTATCTTAAAAAGGGCGATAAGGCACACTACCAGTCCCAAAAATCCTACCTAAAGCAAGCACCTACCCAAACCTAGGCTAAGGCTTTGAAATCTAGTCCTAAGGCCCTAAATAGGCTAAGCCTAATCCTAAAGGATAAGTAATTACTAACTTAAGAGAAATGGGGCCAAAATCTATCCTAAAAGTGTAATGACCCTCCTAGTCATTTTATGTGTTTTCATGTTTTTTCTGCATTTAGAGTATTCCTGCGACTGACAGTTTGGTAATCGGGTAGTTCATTTGGTTTTTAGAGTCATTTCTCTATTTTGGAGCTTTTGAAGTTGAAAAAATAGTTAGGCCAAAAATTTAGGTAAACGGCCTTGGATAGCAGTTCTGAGAGTTTTGTTACCTTCAAAATGTTGATTTTAGGCTAGGGAGATCCTTTGTCCAGGTTTCAAGTCTTCTGGCTCATTTTGGGTAATTGGGTGGATTTTGGTGAAAATGGAATCTTGGGTGTCATACCTACTTTTTGTCGGAACGGCCTCTAATGAAATTTTTGATGGTTTCATTGAGTTGGAATGCCAAATTTGGTAAGGTAGCATAGTTTTTTAGATTCACGGGATTTCAAATGAATCCCATGGGTTCGTCTGCATATTTTGTAACTTAGCAAAGCAGCTGGTGCAGACCCAGATCCTTTATCGCTATCGCGATAAGGACCTTTGCGATTACGATTGGGACCTTCGCGATCATGAGGGTCTATGGATCTTGGTCATCATGATCGTGAGGCTGGGGCCTGCGACTGTGATGAAGGAGGGATGTAGGACTAGGCCAGCTTGTTCATTGAGATCGCATGGCTAGGCCACCACAATTGCGATGGTCCTGTTATTGGGGTCCCATGATCGCGACTATGAGGCCTATGGATAGTAGGGGTGATTATCGGGCGGATCGGTTGGATAATTATGCTTAACGATTCGGCTTATTGGCTATCGACTTTTAAATGTACTAATCCTCTAGTCAACTGATAAAATAACGGTTGGTTCGGTATCAGATTCATAACTAGAAGACGGTTATCAGGCGGTGAAACGGATAATCTAAGAGACAATGAAATATCGAACGGTTATTAGTAGGTTCTCCATTTCTTCACCAACTAAGTTGTTTATATATCTATTTATCAATCTTTTAGGCTTATTGAGTTTTGTTCGTATAATTTTTTTAGTAGGTTAAATCATAGAATCAAATGAGAATTTTCTTCTAGACCTAAAACGTATATATAAACATTTAAATTATTGGGTCGACAAAAAATCAAAACTTTAATCTGATTTGGAATTCTTCTGTTTTATATCAAACTTTGTGAAGGACACTTGGGGTTATTTTAATTTTTCTGTGGTCCTTCATGTTATCAAAAACAATTTGCGTTTTAGTTTAATAATTAATTTCAAGTTTCATTTATATTTTAGGGAGACTTAATGCGCTATATGGCTAGATGTCACAAAAAGTGACTTGTTATTTTCTAAGCTAAGAATTGAATAAAATAATGAATGAAGTTTTAGTTTTTGTGTTTATAAAAGATACTTGATACATGTAGGGTAAAATATAACTATGATAATCTTAATGGGTTAACGGTTTATCCAATATGAAAATTGAGTAATCCGCCCGCGCACCAATAACCCATTAACTATAAAATTTTAATCCGTTCTCCAACCATTAATCCGATAACCTATTACCAATAAACCACTAAACTAATTTTATGGTTGGTTATCGGTTACAATTCGGTTTTGAACACCTCTACTGGATAGTGATGAGGAAACCTTTGACAATATATAAATGCTTCCCTTTTATTTTTTTCCAGCATTTTTATAAGTGTTTAACACCATTAGCGAGAGTGAGAGCTTGGTAAATTGTGGGGATTTGATAATTAGAGCTGGGATTGACTTGGAACACTAACGTGATCGTTTTCCTGTCCTAATCTTATAAGTTTTCAGCTTAATTTCTGTTTAATTCATGGTTTAAATTTTTGATTTTCTCATTTTTATTTGGGGCTATTTTGGGTCGATTATAGAGTTAGTGATACTCAACTTTTGAGTACAAGCTCATGGTACCCCGAGAGACGTTATTGCGGTTTCAATTTTGAAATTCTGTAAAAGCGCCCCACGGGTGATTTTTAGCTTAATTTTTTACCCAGAGTGTAAATTCGCAATATGAGTATCAATATTCTCATATTGACATGTAGAATATTATTTTAATAGTGTGGTAGTGGTTAGAGGCTTCTCAGAAGGGAAAAGCTCTGTTGTAGAGATTTTTGCGTGCTTTCAACGGCGTCCAGGTAGGTTAGGCTTACTTCTCTTTTAGAATTTTCTCTTTTAAAGTATTAGAATAGTATTATGATAGTTATGGGTGGGTTCTTATGGTTCGGATACTTATTTAGCTATTTCCTATTATTTTTAGTCGATTAGAGGGCTTTTAGGGTAGATTTCGATATTGAATGGCTCAAGTTAGTATTGCTTACCCCTTAAGATTAGACTTAGCCTAGTTAGAGCCTTAGGGATGGGATTGTGAAGCCTTAGCCTTGGTTCGGGTAGGTTCTTGCCTTAGGTTGGGTTTTTAGTACTTTTAGCTGGCCCTGTCGCTCTTTTGGAGATAGGTTGATATAGAATAATGTCCTTTTAGACATAATTTGGTTATAGACTTATTTGGGATATTGTCATTTGGGATTGGGTTGCCTTAAATGTTGGCTCAATTGTTACCCTTCAAGCCTTTTTTCTTTGATACCCTTGCCTTATTAGCGTTTTGACCTCAAATCGTGACTTTAAACTTAATAAATGGAATTCGGTTATATTTTAATGGTTTGGCTTCTAAATATAAATAGTAACTAGATGGACTTGATATGAATTATATCATTGGGATATTGTTGCTTAATGTTTAAATTATGAGTTCTGGTTCGAGTCCGGCACTTGGGTTATTACTTATTATTATGAGTTCTGGTTTGAGTCCGACATATCTTTGAGTTTCGATTTGACTCCGGCATTTATTATTTGTACTATTATGGATCTGGGGTTGTAAATTCGGTAGAGCTCGGTAAGATTTATGACTATGGTTGGAGAAGGAGTAAACGGTATGTTTATCGCACATCTTGACTCATTTTACATTCATTATTGTTATGTATGGTTCCCACAATATCACACTAACACCATAACAGAGCAAAGTCTAGAATAAAGGTAGGCCTAGTCTACCTGGACGTCACTGAAAGCACATGAAAACCTCTATACTGGAGCTTTTCCTTTTCAAGAAGCCACAGACCGCTGCCACGCTATCAAAATAACATTTTAGGCTTCAAGACAAGAATATCAATACCCATATTGCGAATTTACACTCCGGGTTAGAAATTGAGCTAAAAATAGAATAGTAGTGTAACACCCCGTACCTTCCCAACCCTATTTGATGACATTAAATAATGTTTACTTAGGTGTTGAGAGCTATACGTATGTATTTGGTAATGTTAGTGATGAAAAAATTGAAATTTGGCCTTGTACATGTGATTAACCTTGCGTAGGAGGTATTTTACGCTTTTCATGGAGCACTTGTGGGGTTCAAAATGAGTCTAATAGGACCTCTAAACAAAGGATATTAAGGGTAAGAAGTAAGTTAAAGAATAGGATTTGAAGTATCTAACCAAACCCGCGAAGAAAAGTTGAAAAATGAAATTTTCGAAAATGTTAAGTCTGGGGCGCACTAGAGGGCGTACCACGCTGGTTTGGGCTAAAATTTTTAGTCCATATGCAGCAAGCTGGTGCTCCCAAGGGCGTGCCACGCTGGTTTTGGCCACTTTTCAAAGTTGGAATTTTTCTTAAGTCCCAAGGGTGCCCAGGGACTTATTGAGCCGATTTTTGCCACGATTCTTCTACAACCATGAGAATATACATGAAATGAGTGAAATATTATATTGGTATGATAAAATTACTCGAGAACGAATTTGGCATCAAAATGACGATTTTACCCTTGTAGTCAAAATAAGCCATACGTGGCTAGAATTGCTTGTTTTTGGGATTGAGGCTACGAATATAAATCCCGTGAGTGGGAATATTGTTGTAACACATATGAAATTAATTAAACATGAGAAATTATTGATTTTGTTGGATCAAGTGAATTGGGCTCAAAAGAGGCCCAAAAATGAGGCAAAAGTCGTGGGCCAAAAATGGGTCAAATGACCCATTCTTGCCTTGACTTGTCAATGATTGAGAAAAGTGGATAAGGATGACTTAAAGGGTCTATAAAAGGAAAATAAAAATCAGATTTTAATTCATCCAAAGACACAAGCATTTCTAGACTTTTCCAAGAAGCCAAAGCAAGATATTTCTCTTCAAACCCTAAGGCATTTTGGACAAGATCATCATCTTCCAAGCTTGGGTAAGTGATTATTCTTGTACTTTAACATATTATAAGCATGATAGATTATGTATATCATGTTGTTTATGGTTGGAAGTGTTGGACATGGCACTTTTGGTTTTTGTGAAAAAGATGTGTTATCCATGAGATTGTGACTTGAATTATGACTTGTAGTTTTGATGAAAAAGCATGGTATGGATAAAATATCAACATTTATGGTGTTATTATGGTCCTAAACTTTTTATTTTTCTATAAGTGTAAATTATGAGATTTTGGCCGATTTGTTGTTGTGAGGTGCATTGAAGAAATTTAATGGAATAATTGTGATATGGTGCTTATGAGAAAGTGTAGAGGAGAAACCTTGTGGTGAAATGCTATTGGTATGTGATGTTGTGGTCAATGTATAAAATGTTATGGTATTGTTGGCATGAAAAGGGACATGAATGGTATTGTAAAGGGTGAATAAGGAACTCATGCAACTTATGGTTGTCTTATACACTGGAAATGTAGCTTGTGGTCAATGTATGGCATGAATGGGAAATTATTGATATGTTAATGCTGTAAATGGTATTGTAGAGAAGGAAATGCCATTTTAAAGATAAACATGTAACTCATTGTTGTCATATGCATTTGTAAGGTAGTTGGTGGTTAATGTTGGTTCCATTATGTACTTGTGATGTAGAGTGAAACGTAAAAAAGGAGCGGAATTACTGCGCTCACCTATTTGATTGTGTACTTACATTGGGAAGATAAGGTATGTAAGGTTACTCTGTCCGTATCCTTCTGCAGCTCATAATGTTCATATTGACATTTCACTTGTCCTATTCCAAAATATGCTAAGGTATCTCATTCAGGTTTGATGTATATTGCTATCCACACGTTTCTTATTCATTAACCGATTAGTATTCATACGTCTCCTATCCATGGAATGAAATGCCTAAGCTCTCATAATGTTGTTGTAACTACTAAAATAAACTGTTACAAGTAAAGTGACCACGTAAGGAGAACCTATTCATTCCTAAGTCACATATCCCTCATTCATTAGTCGTTGTTGTTCATGAGTTACCTAACTATGGACATGGGTCCAAAGTCCTCATAATAGTATGTTCCAACGGATTCATAACGTTGTGATTCTAGAATAGTTATCTCAAGGAGAGTAAGGTGTAAAGAGAAGTTAGTTATTCTTGAAAAGCATTCCCCAATCATGTCATGTTCCAAAGTCCAATATTATTATGAATATCTTTGTACCAATCTCATAAGAGTAGTGAAGGAGATAAAGTGTGAACTAATATATCTATTCCTCACAAGTGAGCATATCACTCTCATGAGGTAAAAGAGTGAAGTAAGATATGTATGTAAGAGTGTGCTTCAATTAATGTCATGATCTTTAATGTGTTACTCTCATAACTATGTAAAGGGTATAAGATTTGTAGAGAAGTAATGTACGTATGGTTACTATATGTTACATTGAGTATGGATCACAATCTAAAGGGTGTAAGTTCAAGATAGAACAATCTCAATACTATGCCATGTTATATATTTATTATATCCCATCAAAGGTGGAGGCCCGGTACTATATATCCCACCAAGATGGAGACCCAGTACTATATACTCATTTATTATATCCCATCAAAGGTGGAGGCCCGGTACTATATATCCCACCAAGATGGAGGCCCGACACTATATACATATACATTATATCCCACCAAAGGTGGAGGACCGATTATATATACTTACTTATAAGGTGATGATCCATAAGGTATTATGAATCACTAACTAGTTGAGTGAATAAGAAATAAAGATAGTTGTAAAAGAGATGAGACTATATCCCTTGTATATATATATATATATCAATATGAAGGTTATGATAAGAACGATGATGAGGTGACTGAATGACCAAGTAATGAAATAATAGAAGTAATGAACATGGTTCCACATATTCAGGACGGAGGTATACCCACATTGATTATTATCTTACGCTTAATTTCTTGAAAGTACTTATGTATTACTATAGTTTCATATGGCCTTACATACTCAGTACTTTCTTCGTACTGACCCCTCTCGGGGGACTTACCTTACATTCTGTAGGCCCAGGAGTTAGTAGATCTCCGCAGTAGGTGACGAGATATCCGCAGATTGTTGGTGAGCTCCAGTTGCTTCGGGGCTTCCCAAGTCACATGTGTTCATTAGGTTTTGGAATTTTGTAAATATTGTATAGACATGGTCATGTATCTATCAAAAGGCTTTGTAGACATATGTGGGTATCATGAAAGTAAAAGATGTACGTTCATTTTGACGAAATGGCCCTAACGGCCAAGTTTCATATATTGCATATATTTCCATGACTTCCGCCATTGATAGTTAATTACATGAGATAAGAAGATATTAATACGTGAATATGCATATGAGAGTACATGAGCAAAGATTGGTTCTCTCGGGCCTTATCGGCTCCGGGTGCCAGTCCGGCCCGAATGGGATTTGGGTCGTGACAAGTAGGGCCCAGCAATGGAATTGAGAATTGAGTCCGTCACTAGGTCCCTCTCAACTCAAGGATCACTTGCCTCAAAATTAAGCCTGATCCAAGCTCAACACTAGCCCCAAAATAGTCCCAAAATAGCGGAATAAATAAGAACCAAAATAGAGAATTATATCAAAAATAGACTGGTAACTTACAGGATAATGATGGAAAAATGATCACTCTAATGTCCTCAAGCTAGTACCAGCTTCAATTTATGTTTATCCCACTATATTAAAGCTCCCACACTCAATAATGGCGCCAACACTTAGAGAAAATGGCTGAAAATTCAAGGAAGGGTTATATATATAACACTTAGCAGTGGCCCCTTAAGCGATCACCGCTAAAGTAGCAAAAGGGAACTTAAGCTACCCCCACCCAGCTGGACAACTACAACTAAAGAGGTCCTGAGACATTAAAGTGGCTATTGCAAAAGTGGTCCTAAGCCGTTTAAGCTGCTGCACCAGCAACATGGCACCAATAATTTTTGTCAAGTCCAAACAGACTCCGATCGGGTGCACGCAAATGAACTATGCTACTCTACCAAATTAGGCATTTCAATCTCAATGGAACCATCAAAATTCCCATCCAAAGTCATTTTGACAGAATGTGGGTCGGTCCCACACCCAAGGTTTTGTTTTTACCAAAATCCACCCAACAACCTAAAATGAGCCCAAAAGCCTCGGGATCCAGACTAAGGGTGCTCTTAATCTAAAATCGACATTCTGGATCTAACAGAACCGTCAAAATTTCCATTTGAGATCGTTTACTTAAATTTTTGACTCGAGACTATTTTCTCAATTTCAAAAGCTCTAAAATAAGGAAATGGCTATAAAAACCAAATGAACTATCCGGTAACCAAACTGTCAGTCCCATCAAGTCATAAATGACTTGGGGCAGCTATAGAAAAGTTCTAAACACAGAAAAAGCATGAAAATTAAAAAATGACCTTGAGGGTCATTACATACATGTATTAATTTGATATATATATTCTTGCATATTTAAAAGAGCCACCTTTAAATAAAGCCAAACTTATTTGTTCTAAATATTTATATTAAATTAATAGACGCATAATATGTATGTAGATAAACTATAAGTAATAACACTCCTTAACACATGAGTATAAACTGCATGTTGCTCCTGGCCCATAAGTTTATAAACTATATATGGCTCAAAAAGAGTTTGCTAGGTTGAAAACCTCAAAAGAGGTGGCCTAAGCAAAGGTTAGGACAAAACATAATAACAAAAAGTTACTCCTCTAGAACTACTTGATTCACTTCACCAAGGTACATATAGTAATGAATCATTTCATCATTATAGCATTAGTTATGGTGAAAACTCCCTAGTGAAATTTTCCTTAAGAAGAGAATTGTGAAAATCTCAAATTAGGGTGAGTTTAGATAAAATTTGTGTGTTGTGTGGTGTGGATACCCTTAGTGACTTTATGAGTTTTATGTGTTGTCCTTATAGGTGTGACGTGATATATAAGGAGTTTAAAAATCTGTAGAAACTTTTAGAACAGAATTTGAGTGTATAGAACTCTGGTTATGGTGTTTGCTGTAATAGGATAGATCCGTATTGTTTAAAATCAATGGTTGTGTTATAAAAGGGAGAAAATTTGATAATTCCCCTAAGTTACTGCCTAAGCTCCATTATAGAGGCCTCAGTGTCGCTACAATGGTACCATCATAGTGGTTGGGTTGACTGCTATAGCAGTCAACGACATTGCATGGGGGACGACTATAGCGGTCCTCTTGGCCACTACAGCAGGACCGACGTAGTAGATGGTAGAAGTATGTGTCATACCATTATAGCAGGTCCTTTGACCACTATTGCAGACATCGGGTAGTGTTAGTGCCTGGATGATTTTTGGCATTATTTCTCCCAAAAACATTCAAAACTTGACCTAAGTTGTGTAGGGTAATTCTATCCTATTTTGGATGATTTATACTCTTAAGGTAAGTTATTTCCACTCATTTAACATAGATTAATTCCCTTTTATCCCTTAAATCACTAGAATCAAGTGTTAGGAAGAATTCATAGGTTAAAACCCTAATTGATAAACTGAAAGAAATTACATATGGATAGGCTTGAACACAATTGTAAATGGTTCTAGGTTGCTAGACTTAGCTTTCTAGTGTAGAATTCTTACTCTTTAACATTAGTTTTGGGGAAATTAGGTGGATTAATAGGTGAAACCCCCCGAATTAGTGGTTTAGACTACGAAGATTGGTGGTTTAGACAGTGAACTAGGTCAAAACCTATGGGGTTTAGTTCTAATACTTATAATTAGAGAATAAGTTGTTAATTTCTCCTTGTTTAATTTTGGTAGATTAAGGACAATTTAAAATTGTGAGAAAATGGAAAGCTTTGGCAGAGTAGAGCATATCGGGCTTACATTTGAGGTGGGTTATGGTTTGAATTATAGTTATAGACTTAATTTAAATTCTATGCCTAACCATGAGTTGAATAATTATGAATTGTCCTTTGGGCATACTTGTGATTGGTGAGTTGATTGATAGTTGATTGTATACATGAAATGATGATAGTATAATTTGACTAAGTGTCTAAGTAAGGTGTATTTTGTGTAATTGGTTCATTTCATCATATCCTTGTTGATATTGATTGTGATATTTGGTGGGTCGAATACCGCATCATTACTTCTTACTTACATATTAATATTTGGAGGGTCGGGTACCACATCGGTATGGTACATGGACTGAGCTCGTCCCATACAGGTCATGACTATAGGGAATATAAAACCCTTTAGTATGTTTATACACACTTAATGAGAGTTTAGTTGAATTTGATGATATTATTTATATTATTTATTTATTGACTGCTTGATTGCATTGCATAAGTGTCGCCATGAATAAAATTAGCATAAGACTACTTTATGATATGGTTATAGAAGTAGCATAAGACTACTTTATAAGATGGTTAAGTGAAAGTGATTTGGTGTAATACACTTGTAGTAATTATAAGGGCTTAGACTCCTTCTTTATTTTGGTTGATCTAATACTTAAAAAGGGTAGGGTGTTCGTGGTCGATAGGGTGAAGGTTGGTATTTCTGTATTATGTGACTTATGAGTAATCATTTTGTGGATTGTGGTGTTGAGTGAAAATTACTTGTTATGTTCTGATTGCTAGTTTGCTTTTATTTGATTTATGTTTATGTGTGGTTCTGAGTTAAGCCGGTTGATGATGCCTACAAGTATATAGTGTTTGTACTGATACTACATGCACTCTTCTTTTGTTAAGTGCAGACAAATATTGTTTAAAAAAAGTTAATTAGCACATAGTTGTTTTTTGCATATTATTCTTTTTATTGTTTTATTGGAGATTCATTATTCCGTAGTCAGATATTGTTTAAAAATGGTTATTTGTTCAATTAAGGGTTTGGATTTGATGGTTCTCCCACCGAAAGGTTAATATGGGCACCACTCATGACCATTTGGGTTGTGACAAAGATTGTATCAGAGCCCTAGGTTTGTCGATCCCGTCATACAAAAATGAGTCTAGTAGAGACTTGTAGAAAAGTGTAGAGACATCTGTACTTTTCTTTGAAAGGCAATAGGACAATAGGAATTCTCACTTTTCTTCCTTCTTTCATGCTAGTACTTAATTCCAATTGGTATCTGACTCTTTTCAATCTTGTCTCGTAGATAGTGACTACGTGTGCAAATAGAGCAGCAACATAAGTAGCAACACTTGAGCCAATTATTGGGGCAGTGGTTTGAGGTAGAGCTAAAGTGAAAGGGAGAGGAAGGGGAAGAGGATAAGGGGTAACACCCGCCAGGTGTAGATCCCAAGCTGCTAGAATTCGGCTAGGCAGAGATCATAGTCTCCTCCCCCACATGAGTATACTCCAAATATGTTTTAGAATTAGGAGATAATACTAGAGGATGGGAAGGTACCAATTCAGGGAGATGTTGTGCCCATGTAGGGGGGTGAAACACATATTTAAATATCCTTAGAGTTGATTCAGCAGGTTCTAGGATTTTTAAGTAGATTAGCTGGTACAGGTGCTACCTCGACAGTTTTAGTCTTTCAGCATCCAAGGTTGTAGCATGCCACTACTGTAGCACCTAGGATGGATAAGGCATAGGACACAAGTGCTTTCCTATGCTAGGTATTGGGTCCAGTGATGACCAGAGATGAGCATGACTTATTTTATAAATTTTTAAAAATGAAACCTCGTGTGTTTAATGATACTAAGTCGGAGGATGCGTATGAATTTATCATTGATTGTCATGAACTACTATACAAGATGGGTGTGGTAGAGAATTATGGTGTGTAATTCGTTACTTTTCAGTTTTAGGGGATGCCAACCTAGGGTGGAGGGCATTTATTAAGTGTAGATCTATCTTTTTGCCTTTATTGACCTGGGCTCAGTTTCATTTAATATTCTTGGAGAAGTATGTACCATGTACTCTAAGAGACAGGAACAAATATGAGCTCACTGGACTCGAGCAGGAAAATATGTCGGTTGTGGCCTATGAGGCCAAATTTCATGTCTTGTCTAGATATTCTTCATAGTTGTTGATTACCGAGGAGGATAGTATTTGTTTGTTTGTGAAGGGGTTGAATACCGCTCTTCAGGTTTCTGCACTTTAGATGATATCTTCAGGTAAGACCTTTCAAGAGATGGTTGATTTTGTGAAAAAGGTAGAAGGTGTGAGGCAAGATACTTACGCCAAGATAGGAGAAAAGAAGGCCCCAAAAGGTAGGTAATTATAGTGGTTCTTACTATGAGGACCATGGTGTGAAGGGCTATCTTACTCAACCTATTCAATCTGTGATGCTTGTGTCTGTTGGGGGTCCATCAGGGGCCAACCAGCTATTTTTGGATTCTGGTAGTTATGTTTCTTCAGTGTCGTCAGCTTAGTGACACACCCTAGACTGTATATGCTATAAGTGTTGTAGGGTTGGTCACATTAAGATATATGGTCCTAATCTTAGATACACTATTCCGTCAGGCTAGCACCAGACTTTTCGAGCTTTACTTCCAGCAAGTAGAGGAGGTGGAGGTAATGATAGGGGTCATCCATAGGATAGGAGTGGTGGTCACCAGATGGGTAAAGGTGAAAACTAGGCCAACCGAGGTAGGGGACATGCTGATAGAGATGGTGAACAGGCTGGCAGGTGTAGTGCTCAAATGGGTGAGAAGGCCAACTTTTATGTTTTTCAAGGTAGGCCCGAGGTTGAGTCTTCAGATGCGGTGATCACAGGTACTATTCTTGTCTGTGACTGCATGGCTATTATTTTGTTTGATCTGAGTTCCACGTTCTTGTATGTTTTTATTAAATTTATTTTGGGTCTTAATATGGTTTGTGAAATGCTTGATACTCTTATGTATGTATCTATGCCAGTTAGGGTTTTGATAGTTATTGATCAGGTTTATCGGGCTTGTTCTGTATTGTTCATGGGATATAATACTTTGATTGATTTGGTAATTCTAAACATGATATACTTTGACATCATCTTGGCGATAAGTTGGTTATCTCTATACCATGCGATTCTTGACTGTCATGCCAAGATAGTCAATGTATCTATGCCTCCGATGAATAGATTGGAGTGGGAGGGTGGTTATAAACCTTCTCTTTTGAGACTCATATCTTTGATGCATGCTAAGAAGTTAGTTGGGAAGGGGTATCAGGCTTTTCTAGTTCATCTTTAGGAAACTAGTGTTGAGGTCCCTCCTATTGTGTTAATTCTGGTGGTATGTTAGTTCTTTGAAGTGTTTCCTAATGATCTACCTAGTATTCCACCTTATCATGACATTGATTTTTTATAGACCTAGAGCTGGGCACTCATCCTATCTTTATTCCTCCCTATAGGATGGCACTAGGTGAGCTAAACAAGCTAAAGGCTCATTTGTAGGAATTACTGGGTAAGGGTTTCATTTGTCCTAATGCTTCTTCTTAGGGTGCTCGTGTACTATTTGTTAAGAAGAAGGACAGTATTCTACGTATATGTATAGACTACCAATAATTGAACAAGGTTACAATTTGTAACAAGTATTTATTCCCAAAGATAGATGACTTGTTTGATCAGCTATATGGTGCTTCTGTTTTCTCCAAAATTGACTTGAGATCCAGGAACCATCAGCTTAAAATCTGGGCCAAGGACATACCAAAGACTTCCTTCCAAACTCACTATGTTTACTATGAGTTTTTGGTGATGTCCTTTAGGTTCACTAATTCCCTGACCGCTTTCACTAGGTTGATGGATGGGGTGTTCAAACCTTACTTGAATTCATTTGTTATTGTATTTATCAATGATATTTTAGTGTACTCTAAGAGTAAGGAGGATTATGAGGCTCACTTGCACATTGTTTTGGGGTTGCTAAAGGAGAAGAAACTCTGTGCTAAATATTGTAAGTGTGAGTTTTAGTTGTCTTTAGTGTCCTTCTTGGGGCACGTGGTTTCTAAATAAGGGGTTACGGTGGACCTACAAAAGATTGAGGTGGTTAAGAATTAGACTAGGCCTACCTCTATGATCAAACTTTGCAGATTTATGGGATTGGCTGATTACTATCGTAGGTTCATAAAGGGATTTGCTTCTATTTCTTTGCATTTGAATTGATTGTCTCAGAATGAGATACCTTTTGTATGGATTGATGACTCTGAAGAGCTTCCAAAAGCTCAAGACTTTTCTGACTTCAGCTTCTATTCTTGTCTTGACCATTGAAGGTAAAGACTTTATTATGTATTGTGATGCTTCACGTTCTGGTTTGGGTGTTGTGTTGATGAAGAATAAGAATGTGATTTCCTATGCTTCAAGGCAACTGAAAGTTCATGAGAAGAATTATCCCAACCATGATTTAGAATTGGCAGTGGTGGTGTTTTCTCTCAAGATATGGCAACATTATTTGGATGGGGTGACATGTGATGTATTCCCTGATCACCGTAGCTTATAGCATATCTTTACTCAAAAAGATCTGAATCTGAGATATCATAGATGGATGGAGTTATTCAAAGACTATGACATTTCAATTCTCTATCATATAGGTAAGGCCAATATATTGGCGGAGGCGTTAAGTTAGAAGACAAAATGTATGGGCAGCTTGTTATGTTTTAATATTTGTAGACGTCCATTGGCTAGAAAGGTTCAGACTCTAGCTAACAGTTTTATGAGATTACAGGTGATCGAGAGAGGGGGTTTCTAGCTAATGTAGACACGAGGTCTACATTCCTTGACCAAATCAAGGATAGACAGTTTGAAGATGAGAAATTGGGTAAGATCCACAACGAAGTGTTGCAAGGTGGGCCCAAGGAGGCTATTCTTGATGATGAAGGTGTGTTGAGGATTAGAGTATGAGTTTGTGTGCCTTGTGTAGATGATTTAATTCTGACCATTCTTACAGTGGAACATAGTTCGAGGTACTTCATACATCCTGGTGCAACTAAGATGTACCGTGAATTGAGCAAGCACTAATGGTGGGGTCGTATGAAGAGGGATATAGTGGATTTTATGGCTAAGTGTCAGAACTGCCAATAGGTAAAGTATGAACATCAAAAGCCTGAGGGTACTCTTCAGAGAATGCCCATTCTTGAATGGAAGTGGGAGCGCATAGCCATGGATTTTATTGTTGGTCTTTCTAAAACCTTGGAGAAGGATGACTCTATTTGGATGATTGTGGATCGGTTGACAAAGTCTGTATACTTTATTCTAGTGCAGGTGATTTATAATGCATCCAAGTTGGCTAAGATTTACGTTAAGGAGATTGTTCAACTATATAGGGTGCCTATTTCCATTATTTTAGATAGAGGTACACAATTTACCTCTAACTTTTGGGAAACATTTCAGGAAGAGTTTGGCACTAGAATGGATCTTAGTACAACCTTTCATCCTCAGACTGATGGGCGGTCTGAGCGGATGATCTAAGTGTTGGAAGACAGGCTTCAGGAGTGCGTGATAGATTTTGGGGGTCATTGGGACCAGTTCTTACAATTGTACGGGTTTGTATACAACAATAATTATCATTCGAGTATAGATATGACTCCTTTCAAGGCTTTGTATGCAAAGATGTATAGATCTCCCATTAGGTGGTTTGATGAATTTGAGGTACAGCCTTGGGGCATGAAATTATTGAAGGAGTCGATGGAGAAGGTGAGTTTCATTCAATAAAAGTTTATAGAAGCTAAATGTTGGTAGAAGGAAGATACAAATATAAAAGTAAGAGATATACATTTCAAGAAAGTCGAGCATGTGTTGCTCAAAATTTCACCCATGAAGGGTATGATGCATTTCAGAAAGAAGAGTAAGCTTAGTCCAAGTTATATTGGACCATTTGAGATTTTAGAGGGTGTAGGGCTAGCTTATAGGTTGGCTCTACCTCCTAGTTTTTCAAGAGTCCATCTCGTATTTCATGTTTCGATACTCAAAGAGTATCATAGAGATGGTGATTATATTATCTGTTAGGATTTAGTGTTGCTAGATGAGGTCTCTCTTATGAAGAGGAACCTATTGCCATTCTTGATAGGGATGTCCTGAAGTTGAGAACCAAAGTGATTCTGTCTATAAAATTCCAGAGAAAGAACCGTCATATTAAGAAGGCCACTTTGGAGATTAAAGTGGACATATACAAGTGATATCCTCAGTTGCTCACCAATTCAGGTAATTCTAGTTTTTCTTTCCTTTTTTCTTTCTAGTTGTTATTCGAGAATGAAAAATTATTTAATTGGTATATGATGTAATAACATTCCATTGTTATAACACTAGTTGTTGTAAAAATGCCCTAGTGAAATTTTCCTTAAGAAGAGAGTTGTGAAAATCTTAGCTTAGGGTGAGTTCAGATGAAATATGTGTGTTGTGTGGTATGTATACCCTTAGTTTCTTAAAGAGTTTCACGAGTTGGACTTATAGGTGTGCTGAGATAGATAAGGAGTTTAGGAATCTGTAAAAACTTTCAGAATAGAATTTTGGTGTATACAACTCTGGTTATGGTGTTTGCCGCGATAGGATAGATCTGTGTTATTAAAAATCAAAGGTTGTATTGTAAAAGAGGGAAAGTCTGTGAATTCCTCTTAGTTACTGTCTAAACTCTTCTGTAGCAGCCTCAATGTTGCTATAGCGGTATCGTCGTAGCGGTTGGGCTTACCGCTGTAGCAGTTCAGCCAACCATCATAGCAGTCGGTGGCAGTATGAGTTGAATCGCTATAGCAGGCCCCTTATCTATCATAGTAGGCAGTGGGTTATTATAATGGATGTCGGGCAATGTTAATGCTTGGGTTCTCCAATTTTTGACATTATTTCTCTTAAAAACATTCTAAACTTAACCGAAGGCTTGTGTGGGGAGATTCTCTCCTAGTTTAGATGATTTCTTCTATTGAGGTAAGTTTTTTACACCCATTTAACATAGATTGTTTCCTTTTTATCCCTTAAATTACTAGAATTAAGTGTTAGGAATAATTCATGGTTTAAAGCCCTAAATAATGAACTGATGGGAATTGCCTATGGGCAGGCTTAAAATCAATTATAAATGGTTCTACGGTGTTAGACTTAACTTCTTAGCAAAGAGATTCTTCCTCTTTAATGTGAATTTTGGGGAAATTTGGTGGATTAATAGGTGAAACCCCTGAATTGATGGTTTAGGCTACGAACTAGGTCAAAACCTAGGTTTTAGTTCCTAATAATTATAATTGGAGAATAAGTTGTTGATTTCTTCTTATATACTGTTGTTAGACTGAGGACAGTCCAAAATTATGAGAAAAGGGAAATCTTTGGCTGATTAGAGCATTCCAGGCTTACGTTTAAGGTAGGTTATGGTTTGAATTATAGTTATAGATTAATTTGAATTCTATGCCTAACCATGAGTTGAATAATTGTGAATTGGTCTTTGGTCATACTTATGATTGGTTAGTTGATTGATAGTTGATTGTATACATGAAATGATGATACTTACTTTTGACTAAGTGTCTAAGTAAGGTGTATTTTGCATAATTGTTACATTTCATCATATCCTTGTTGATATTGATTGTGATATTTGGTGGGTCGGGTACCATGCTGGTATATCTTGTTTACATGTTGATATTCAAAGGGTCAGGTACCATATCGGTATGGTAAATAAGCTGAGCTCATCCCCTGCAGGTCATGACTATTGGGCGTATAAGACCTTTTAGTATGTGTGTACACACTAGATGAGAGGTTAGTTGATTGTGATGCATTGATTCATATTATTGATTAATTGACTACTTGATTGTATTGCATAAGTTTCATGATGAATAAAAGTAACATGAGACTACTTTATAAGGTGGTTAAGTGAAAGTGATGTGTAATACACTTGTGGTAATTAGAGGGGATTAGACTCCTCCTTTATTTTGGTTGATATTTTGCTTGATCTTATACTTAAAAAGGGTAGGGTGATTTTGGTCGATAGGGTGAATGTTTGTATTGCTGTGTTATGTGACTTGTGAGTAATCATTCTGTGGATTATGGTGTTATGTGAAAATTACTTGTTATGTGCTTATTACTTGTTTACTTTTATTTTATTTATGTTTATGTATGGTTTTGATTTAAGTTGGCCTATGATGCCTATTAGTATATAGTTTTTGTACTGATACTACTTGTACTCTTCATTTGTTGAGTTCAGATAGTGTTGCAGCGACTTAGGCACGACCTCGAATATAGTTCGTGGCCAGCATTTTTTCGATCCAAGGGTGAGCACCTACTTTTAGGCGGCCATTGGATCCTCTCATTGATCATGTCCACTCATTTAGACAATGACACTCGTTTATTAATTGTTTTTACCATATTCATTCTAGATTTTGTTTTTTTGGTTTTAGAATGTTCTTATACAGTGACTTTCAGGTCCTTGAGACAAGGTAATAGGAAGTTTTTTTTTCCATATATTATTCTTTTTGTTATTATTATTGGATATTCGTTATTCTTTAGTCATATATTATTTTAAAATGGTTACTTTGATGCTTCTCCCATCGAAGGGTTAGTGCGGGTGCCACTCACGACCATTTAGGTCGTGACAAGTATGCACTTAGAGTTTCATTCTAGGATTAGTTTCATGACTTCAAGAATATAGATCATTTTATTGTTCAAGTGAAATATGACGGATAAAAGGTGTATCACCAACTTATATAGATCAGATCTACAAGCATTATTCTATTGAAACTTAGACCTTCACAAAAGTTGTTAGTTGTTTAATGGGAGCTAATCTCCATGGAAAATAGGTTTCTTTGATGGGATAACTACATTCTCTTAGCAAATTATCAAGTCAATAAGTTAAAGTTTTTTATCCACCATGTCTGTAAGTTGAATATTTTAACGTCGCTCAGTCTATGAGTTTAAATCTTCAAATCCTCTAAATATGCAGTTTAAAGTCTCAAATTTAGCTGAGTCTGCTGGTGAAAGTCTCAAATTCATCTGAGTCTACAAGTTAAAGTTCTCAAATCCTCCAAGTTTTCAAGTTGACATTTCATACCCGCCATGTCTGTAAGTTGAATTCTTTAAAGACATTGAGTCTGCAAGTTGATGTCTCTAAAAGTTTGTCAAATATTAAAGTCGTAGCCATCAAATCTATCAAGTCTTCAGGTCCTAGGCTTCTAAATTTTCATGTCATAAGGTGGACAAAAATTTTCCCTTTACACCTTAAGCTGGCCTTTTCACAGATTTATCCTTAAAGGGATGACTAAATTCCAATGCCTTAAGGTGGACAGTTGTCCCTTTGCACCTTAAACTATCCTTTTAACAAATTTATCCTTAAATTATCACTAAAATCTCATGCCTTAAGGTGGACAAACTTTTCTCCTTTGCACCTTAAGTTGGACTTTTAGTATATATATCCTTAAAAGGATCTCTAATTTTTCATCTCTTAAGATGGACAAAATTTGTCCCTTTACACCTTAAGTTGATAGTTTCATGGATATAAGCAGCCAAACTGGTCATTCTCATGGTTTTGAAGTAAATTTTAATCTCTTGCAACTTAAGCTAATTGTTTCATGGATATAAGGAGCCAAACTTGTCAGCCTCAAAGTGTTGGAGTCAATGTTAATCTCTCGCACCTTAAGCAAATTATTTCATGGATACAAAGAGTCACACTTGTCAATCTCAAAGTGTCTATAATGACCCTTTCCATCGTTATGGTATAGTCTAGCGTGCCAAAATTTGGGTT
This sequence comes from Capsicum rhomboideum, assembly GCA_031232105.1. Taxonomy (NCBI): domain Eukaryota; kingdom Viridiplantae; phylum Streptophyta; class Magnoliopsida; order Solanales; family Solanaceae; genus Capsicum; species Capsicum rhomboideum. The sequence continues at coordinate 46,640,517 of CP124708.1, read as the reverse complement.
AAGATTCTCCCCAGATGAAGTGTTAGAAATTTCAGACTTGGCTAGTCTTGGATAAATTCTAAGTGTATTGTGATCTAGGTAAATCTAGTAATAGATAGGTTTTTGATTATGTGATTTAAGACCATACTGTGATTGGTAGGAGGTTAAGGAGTTCATAGAAACTTTCAGAAGTGAATTCAGGTTAGTAGAACTCTAGATATAGTGTTTGACATAAAAAGGGGTTAGTTTGGGATGTCATAATCTAGAAGTGTGTTGCAAAATTGGCAAAAATCAGGGGTTTTCGGACTTTCTACCTTGCCTAGGCTGTTATAGAAAGAGGCAGGCTGCTACTACGATCCCGCTATAGTGAGAATATTATTGCTATAGTAGATGTCATGGTTAGTCAATCCCGCCATAGCGGGCAGATCCCACTATAGCAAGGCCGCTATAGTGGGAATCGGGCCACTATAGCAGGCTACGTGCAGTTAAATGTAGTTTTTAGACTTAAAAACATATTTTTCATTCCAAACTTATTCAAGACCAGGAGAGGGCAATTTAGGGTGAATTTCATCAGTTTCCACCCAAATTTATTCATTTAGGTAAGTTAATCCACCTATTTAACTAGTTTTTCGATGATTAATCCTTAGAATCACTAGGTTTTGATTATGGTGGAGGGATTAACTTGACCTAGGTTGATTTTCTGGTGTAAAGTAGTAAAAATAAGGTGTAATCCTTGGGTTTTGGTTAAGGGTGGATGGGTTTTGATAGCATTGTTAGAATTTACTCTTACAAATATAAATTTGATAAAATTAAAGCGGAATGAAGGTAGGAAGACCCTAGAATGAGGGAATAATCATGATTTTGACCGTTGGGTTATGGGATTAAGTTGTAAGCCTTGAAATTATTTGATTAGTTCTTATATTATTGTTTTTAGACCATAATCAAGCTGAGGTTGCAAGAAAAGGTAAGGCTCATGTTCGTTAGAGCATTGTGTGGCTTGGATTAAGGTAGGTGATGGTTGAATTGTAGTTAAAGACTCAATTTGGTTTATGTGTGCATGTTAACTGACTATTGTCTAGTTGTTACAATGCATGTTGTTGAATGTTAACTTGTTGGATAAATTTATTAGTTGTTTGATCACCTGAAATGAGATTGTGCAAAAAGGCTTATTTTAAAGTGCAAGTGCGATTAAATTATCTCATATTGTGATTGAAAATATTATGACATGGGTTGATATTGTGAGATAAACTGGTAAAGTTCATCATTATGGAGTTGGTGGATATTACAGAGTATAAGGGTGGGGACATTGGAATAAGGGTGGTATAACACTTCGTTTAGGATAAGGGTGGCAGACACTAGTTGTCTGGGTTATTTGGTACATGGACTGAGCTCTTCCTCTACAGGTCATGACTAGTGGGCATTTATAAGATCCATAGCATGTGTGTACACGGTATTGGTGAGTTTGACGATTCCATGAGTGAACCGAGTTATATTGTGGTGGTTATTTTGGGTTCCTTGAGTGAATCGAGTTATATAGTTGTTCTTATTTAGATTCATGAGTGGTTCGGGCTATTGATATACTTGAACTAAATTGCTATTATTGAAATGTAATAAAGAGGTTATTGTGACAAGGTTGAGTTAACTGTTTATAAGTCTTGGTGTTTGACTTGGTTGAATATTTGTGCTTGTTCTATGCTTTCTAGTTTACTTGGTAAATGTTAAGAAAAGAGTGAGTGAAGGTATATTTTCTAAGTGTTACATGGTTTCTCTTATTTACAAATTATTATTTATGTGTTCATCTTTATTAAGTTGAGTCAGCCTATGGCCCTACCATTACATAGTGGCTTTGTGTTGATACTACCTGTGCTCTTCTTTTTGTTGAGTGCAGAGTATATTCCAGCGCATCATATGAGATCTCAGTTATAGACAGCTTAAGGTGTGGGAGGATTAGTGTGGGTGCCACTCATGATGGGGTTTGGATTGTGACAGTGTCAAAGTCAATGATAATCTCCCACACCTTAAGCTGATTCCTCATGAACTTTATTTATTCTTGGCCCACCAAAAAAGATAAAGAGAAACAAGACAAATAAGAACAAAAATGCAAAATAGAGAAAGAAATTACCTTGCACTTTGCTACTTGCAAGCCGGACTCGGGAATTTGAAGAAGGAGCTCACAGATTGTGATGCCTAGACAACAAGAAATACATCCCTATTTATAAAGATCTCAAGGGAATCTATTGGAGAGTTGGGGTCGGTTTGGGACTAAAGGTTATTAATTTCCAAGAAAAATTAGGATGTAAATAAATGTAGCTGAATTTTCCTAATTACGTGCAAATTAGGAAGGAAATCATGCATATGTGATACGAACCAAAATACGAAGAGAAGAAGCAAACTATGAAAGCAAAGAAAACAATAAGAATTGATAGATTCGATAGAATTGAAGATAGACACAAGAAGATAAGGAAAAAGATAACCAAAGGATGTTTCAGATCCAATGACCTCCTTTTTTATTACCAACAAACACCCATCTCTTACGATGACCGAGAGAGAATCGTAACGCCATTACAACCACACGTTTCTAAACAAACATTCAATAAAAGCTTACCAACTCTCGCTAGAGTATTTCTCATAAATAGTCAACAAAAGCTAGCTAAGGAATAGAAAGACAAGATTTTTGTAGTTATGGGTCCAAAAGTGACCCTTAAAATTGGGTTGCTCCATTCGGCAAGCCAACTCCATTGCTAATCATCTTAGTGCATCGCTAATTGAGCTTCTTCCATTGCCAAATTAGGCAGTGGTGTTCCTTCCTTGGTGTTGTGATCCTCCATCTCCAATATACATCACCAAAGGCCTTGGTGCATTTCCAAAAGGATCCTCCATCACCGAATTGGATAGTGTTGTGCTGATGGCTTGGTTACAATCTTGGCTTGGATATTCTTTTCCCAACACCTTCTCATCTTCTCTCCAAATTATCCTCAATGCATGGAATCCGTTCTTTCTCACCAACACTTGATCAAGTACCAAAAGTTCTTGAGGTAATTTGGGTCGTATCATCCTCTCCTTCTTGAGGAAAATTTGTCCTCAAATTTGGACTAGTATCATCATCAATGGCTTCGAAGGGAGATAGATCATTCACATTGAAAGTGCTATGCACGTGATATTCTGAAAGAAGGTTGATTTTGTAGGCTTTTTTATTTATCCTTTTAAACTCTTGGAATGGATCATCTCCTCTAGGCATCAATTTGGTCTTCCTTTGAGTTGGGAATCGCTCCTTATGGAAATGTACCCACACCCAATCACCTTGTTCAAGCACAAGCCTTTTTCACCCTTTGATCTGTCTTTTGGCTACCTCTTAGTGTTTCTTTTCAAGGTGAAACTTCACCTTCTCATGTAGCTTTTTAATGAAATCCGCTCTCTTGCTTCCATCTAGGCTTATCATAACATCTTCAGAAAGAAGAGTGAGATCCAAGGGGTTAAGGGGGTTAAAGCCATAAACACATTCAAAAGAAGTCATACCAATAGTCGTATGAATAACTCTATTGTAAGTAAATTCAAATAATGGAGAAGCAAGTTTCCCATTAACCACAGTGCGTAACATTGAACCTAAGGTCCTATTCACAAGCTCAGTTTGACCATCGGTTTGTGGGTGGCATGAAGTGGAGAATAGCAACTTATGCCAAGCCTACCCAACAAGTCTTTCCAAAAGTGACTAAGGAACTTGAAGTCCCTATCACTTATGATGGTTTAGGGAATCCCATATATCTTAACAACATTTTCAATAAACAAGGATGCCACATTAGAGGCATCATCACACTTGTGATTTGGGGCAAAATGAGCCATTTTTGAAAACTGATTCACAACAACAAAATACTATCCCTTCCCTTCTTTGTCCTTGACAATCCCAAAACAAAGTCCATAGAAATATCAAGCCAAGGTCGTAGGGGTGTGGGAAGTGGGGTATACAATCCATGAGGAAGAATCCATGATTAGCGCTATCACTCTCTACACATTGACCACAAATACGTGTGACGTCTTGGCACATATTTGGCCAAAAAAATTGTTCCTCAAGGATCCCAAGGGTCTTGGAAAAACAAAAGTGACCCATCATACCACCATTTTGAGCCTCTCTCATAAACAACTCTCTCTAAGAGCTTAAGGGCACACAAAGTCTTTTTCCCTTGAACAAAAATCCATCAAATTTGGAATAGGGAATAGAATACCTATCTCTAATCCATCGTTCCCTTTCCCATTCCTCATAATCCTTGAAGATTTAAGAAAATTTGGGATCCTCGAGATACAAAGTTTTTAAGAAATTAAAGCCAAACAATTTAGAAGACAATATATTAATTAAAACATGTTTTCTAGATAATGCATCGTCTACCACATTCTCTTTCCCCTTTTTGTATTAAATTACATAGGGAAAAGTTTCTAGAAACTCAATCCACTTGGCATGGTGCTTGTTCAACTTATCTTGGGCCTGGAGGTGTTTCAAAGATTCAAGGTTGGTTCGAATCACGAACTCTTAGGGCCACAAGTAGTGTTGCTAATTACTTAATGCTTGAATCAAGGCATACAACTCGAGGTCAAAAGTAAAGTAATTCAAGGTCACGCCTTTGAGATTTTCGCTAAAGTAAGCAATGGGCTTTTAGTCTTACATTAAGACAGGTCCAATGCCTACCTTGCTAGTATCACACTCGATCTCAAACATTTTTTCAAAATGAGGTAATTGCAATAATATAGCGAAGCTAAGTACGGATTTTAAGGTTTTGAAGGCCTTGGCTTGGTCATCACCCTATTTGAACGGCTTATCCTTGCGGATTACCTCAGTCAAGGGAGTGGCAATGGTGCTAAACACTTTGGTAAATAGCCTATAAAAACTAGCCAACCCATGGAAGCTTCGTACTTCACTAATGGATTTCAAAGTTGGCCTGTCACGCCCAAAATCCCATTGAGACGGACTGGCACCCGAAGCCGATATGGCCCGAGAGAACCAATCTTTGCTCATGTACATTCGTATGCATATCCTCGTATGAATCTTATTATACCTCATGCAACTATGCAGAAGTCATGGACATGGAAACATATGCCATATATATATATATATATAAACAAAACTTGGCCATTGGGGCCATCAAGTCAAAATGGACAATCATCTCTTACATTCATATACCCACATATGTCTACAAAACCCTCTAACAGATGCATCTACCAGACCAACTTAAAGTCGGGACAAGTCCCTGCTTTATACAACATTTACAACATCAAAACAAATGTACAACTGTGACTCGGAAAGCCCCGAACCAACTGGAGCTCACCAAAAAAATCTGCAAATGATCCACAGCCTACAGAGGAGGTCTACTAGCAACTGAAAATTAAAGTAAGTCCCCCAAGAGGGGTCAATACGAAGAATGTATTGAGTATGTAAGGCTCATAAGAACTGTATCATACATAATAACAACAACAATGGAGTCAATATAAGAGAAATAGTCAATGTGAATAAACTCTCTTTCTATATGTGAGGAACCATGTATATTACGTTCTTTACTTCTCTTGTATTCACATATGTTCATCTTTATTGTTCTACCCATGCTAGGCTGTTCTGTCGCCCCTGGGATGAGATTAACCCATGCTAGGTACTTTGACCCCTGGGATGTTATATTAACCCATGCTAGGCTTTCGTGTCGCCCCTGGGATGTTATTAACCCATGCTAGGTACTGTGACCCCTGGGATGTTATAGTAACCCATGCTAGGCTTTCGTGTTGCCATTGGGATGTTATTAACCCATGCTAGGTACTGTGACCCCTGAGATGTTATAGTAACCCATGCTAGGCTTTCGTGTCGCCCCTGGGATGTCTTTATGATATATTGGGATCGACCCATGCTAGGTGTTTCTTCCACCCCTGGGATACCACCCAAGATTACTCATCAATTAAACATTACTTCTTTCTTTCCTTACTCTTTCTTTCATTCTAAAAGTGATACCTTTGTGATTGAAACATATACATATATTACTTCACGTCTTTACTCTTGTAAGATTGATACCTTTACTTGTGAGGGATAGATACATTAGCTTACACATTACTTCCTTCATTACTCTTATGAGATTGGTATTTTTACTTGTGAGAGATTGGTACAAAGATAATCATAATCTTATTGGGCTTTTGGAACATGACATGATTGGAAACAAAATGCTATTCAAAATAAATAGACTCTCTTTACATCACTACTCTCTTTGAGATAGTTTTCTTAGAATTTACAACATTATGACAACTTTGGAACTCCAGTCAATGAATAGGAGATAAGCGAATCATAATCCATCTAAGAATAGGACACATGTGAATAACAATATATGTCAACCTGAATTGAGATACTTCAACACCCCTTCGGAATTGAACCAGTACAATGTCAATGTGAATACTATGTGCTGCAGAAGGATACGGATAGAATAACCTTACCTACCTTATCTTCTCAATATGAATACACAGTCCTATTTTTGGATACAATAATCCAGCTCCTTCCTTATGTGTTACTCTACAACACAAGTATATAACAAAGCTCATGTTAACAACCAACTACCTTACAAGTGCATACGACGACAATGAGTTACGTGACTGTCGTATAATGTTATTTCATCCTCTTACAATACCATTTACTTCAATATCACACCAACAACACCATCACATTCCACACATTGACCAAGATATCATACATCAATAGCATTTCACACCACACTTACCCTTTATGCTTTCTTATTATCATTCCGTCACAATTACCTTATCAACTTGCCTCATAACAACTCATGAACAGAAATACATACTAAATATAGTCCAACATACCTCCATATGACCATTTAAAGTCATTAACACGGCATCACAAGTTGATAATTACATCCAAAAAGGGTATAGGGGCCTTCGGGGGTCAAATAGATGCGAAAACATACAAAATCGAACCTGGGGCTGACCTGCGAAGCCACCTGCGCCTGAAGGTGGCTGAGTTGCACCCTCAGGTGGCCTTTGGCATATGCCATAGGCACCTGCGTTGGCATCTGCGCCCGCAGGTGCCCTCGTCTGCGGGGGCGGATGCCCGTTTTGGTCCAAATTGGTCTCTTTTGAGTCTTTTTATGCAATGAATGGTCCATGTTCATAACTAAACTTATTTTAACATATTTTTGATCATATTGAATTCCAACCATCAGCCATGGTCTCACAATACACATAAACAACACCCAAAACTATACTTCTCGTTCAATACATCACCCAATCCACAATCAATTTCACAATAACAATTCCAAACATTATACACAAAGATAAAACAAGGTAATATTATAATCACATCTCACATGTCAATATTGAATCCATCAATTTCACTTCCTTCAATACCACAAGTCCATGTTCAAGTTTACAAGGCAAAAACTCTTCCGATTTAGCAAACATGTAACATTACACACATAGTGAACTTCTCAATACTCCAACAACATAACCAACATAATATAGGCACCCTATCATGCACATAATATATTAAACCATAAGCATAAACACTTACCAAGTCTTTTAATATGATGATCTTGGCCAAAAGGATGAAGGCCTAGGGTTTGTGTGAGAGAGAAAAGCTTAATTAAATTCTAGAAAAAGGCATGTGTGTTGTTGTTGAATAAAAATCTGATTTTCTCTTGATTTATATGGTATTTAATGGTCATCCTTATACAATTTAATGCATGTTGGCTTGGTCAAACACAATAATGGATCTTTTCTATATTTGGGCCATGTCTTCTATGTGATTTTGGGCCTCATTTAAGCCCAATGGCTCATGACTCATTAATGCCCAACAAATTAATGTATAATTCATCAAATCTTTCATGTTTAACTAATTCCATAAATGTAAACATAGTCGTATAGGTTTGGAAACATACGGGGTGTTACATTCTTCCCCCCTTAGGAACATTCGTCCTCGAATGTAAACAATATCATCTCATGTACAACAAATGCATCTTTATGTTATACATATACACTCATAGATACTTACTTAGTCTTTCTCCACTTCCGCACTTTTGAACTTTTTCTCCCGTTTAGAACAAATATGGGTACCTTGGTTTCATCATTTTTTTTTCCAGCTTCCCAGGTAATCTCTTCGACTTGTTGATTTCCCCAAAGAACTTTTACGAAAGTTACGTCAATAGGTATCTCTTCCTAGTGGGATCTTCCGTAACTTGTATATTTCCAATGGGAGCAATATGAAATGAAACTCTTATGCACTTCCGGCAATTTCACATGGCACATTGTATAGGGCTAATTTTCCCTTCTTTCCAAATCCCATTACCCCTTTCATTAGTAATGCTTTTAAGGGTACTTAATCATCTATGATCACAACATCTACTATACCATTACGATATGTTCTTTTAACTATACTAAATCCACCGACAGATGGAGATATTTCCATTGACTTAACTAATAACCCCAAGTGTCCCATTAAATTCACGATAATCGATGAAGTAACATACGATAGGGTAGAGCTCGGATCAATCAATACATATACATCATGTGAAAATATGGTAATATACCTGTACCTGTACCTTCATCAGGAGATGCCTCCTCATTCTGCTGGTCCAATAGAGCATAGGTGTTATTTTGGGCCCCACTGGAACTAGCTGCTCCTCCAATACCTCTACCACGACCAATAGGCTGAACACCTCTGCCTAGGGAAGGGACTGATGATGATGATGCAACGGTTGATCCCATAGATCGTGCTATACCACTCGCACCCCTTTGTGGGCATTCTCTCATTATATGCCCCGCTGTGCCACACCAAAAACAAATATTTATCCCCAACCGGCATTCACCTAAATGATACCTTCTGCAACGCTAACACGGAGGACTAGAAAATTCTACTGTCTGTGAACCTTGCACTCCACTACTCTGTCCAGATTGACTACCCCTAACCCCTCGGAATTGGGGTTGAGTGCCGGCTATGGAATAAGAGAATGAGGGTCTCGGCGGTAAAATTCGAGGTCTAGATTCTCCTGGGGACACCATAGACTGCCCCATAGGTCTAGCCCTTTTGATGGCCCTTCTTCAGATTCCTGCGTCCTTCTTCTTTGCCTTTGGTCCTCCATTTTCTGTGCGAAAGCCTGAATTCTGGTGATGTCCTTATCTCTGTTCAATACTGCAATAGTACAGTCCCTCACCAAGTATGGCTCCAATCAATGAACTCTAGCTGTCATTATGGCCACTACATTTGGAGTATATCGATCCAAAGAATTAAACTGCAAACTGTATTCTCTAACACTCATATTTCCTTGACGCAAATTTAGAAATTGGTCTGCGCGTGCCTCCCGAATCTCATATGGGAGGTAATGATCAAGGAATGCTGTTTTAAATTCTTCCCAACCAGCTGGAAGTGCATCAATACCCTTTGATCTTTTCCAGTCCTCATACCATAATATGGCCTCACCCTTCAATCTATAAGTTACTAGCACAACTGTTTCTACACCTGTTATATGCATAACATCTAAGTCCCTTTGAATTTTGTCCATAAAGTCCTGTGGATCTGCTTTCGGATCTGACCCTGTGAATATGGGAGGGTCTAATTTTAGAAAGTCCTGTGTCTGCCGACTAGCTACTCTAGCCGTGTCATCTTCATTTACCATTGGACCAGTTCGTCCCTGTGTTTGTGCAGCCACTAACTAAGTCAACATATGTACTGCATTTCATAAATCCTAATCAGTGGTATTCATAGGAGTTTCTGCAGGTACTTCTCTACCTCTTGGCTCTCCTGGAGCTGGAAAAGTAGAGGAAGACTGCGATGCAATTTCAGCGTCAGCTCCACCTTGACTAGCTTGGTCAGGTGGTGATTTACTCATTCCTTCACCGGCAGGCATATCTACCTGCTTACCTTTGCCTCTGCCTCTTCTTGTGATTTACATTTTACTATACCAAAGAAAAACAATTACCATGGTCAGATACAATTCAACTTACAACACTGGCCCTATTGCACCATCTAGAAATGAAGAAAAGAAACGACTCCTAAATGTCCCGTAGCCTTCCACTTATAAATGTGGTGCACAACACATTCATAAGCAAGACTCTACACAGACACGGCTTTTTAGACACCCTTAGAATGACCTGCTCTGATACCACTTTTGTCACGCCCCAAATCCCATTGAGGCGGACTGGTACCCAAAGTCGGTATGGCCCGAGAGAACCAATCTTTTCTCATGTACATTCGTATGCATATCCTCTTATGAATCTTATTATACCTCATGCAACTATGCGGAAGTCATGGACATGGAAACATATGCCATATATATATATATATATAAAACTTGGTCGTTGGGGCCATCAAGTCGAAACGGACAATCATCTCTTACATTCATATACCCACATATGTCTACAAAAGCCTCTAACAGATGTATCTACCAGACCAACTTAAAGTCGGTACAAGTCCCTGCTTTATACAACATTTACAACATCAAAACAAATGTACAACTGTGACTCGGAAAGCCCCGAACCAACTGGAGCTCACCAAAAAAATTTGCAAATGATCTACAGCCTACAGAGGAGGTCTACTAGCAACTAAGAATTAAAGTAAGTCCCCCAAGAGGGGTCAATACGAAGAATGTATTGAGTATGTAAGGCTCATAAGAACTGTATCATACATAATAACAACAACAATGGAGTCAATATAAGAGAAATAGTCAATGTGAATAAACTCTCTTTCTATATGTGAGGAACCATGTATATTACGTTCTTTACTTCTCTTGTATTCACATATGTTCATCTTTATTGTTCTACCCATGCTAGGTTGTTCTGTCGCCCCTGGGATGAGATTAACCCATGCTAGGTACTTTGACCCCTGGGATGTTATATTAACCCATGCTAGGCTTTCGTGTCGCCCCTGGGATGTTATTAACCCATGCTAGGTACTGTGACCCCTGGGATGTTATAGTAACCCATGCTAGGCTTTTGTGTTGCCATTGGGATGTTATTAACCCATGCTAGGTACTGTGACCCCTGGGATGTTATAGTAACCCATGCTAGGCTTTCGTGTCGCCCCTGGGATGTCTTTATGATATATTGGGATCGACCCATGCTAGGTGTTTCTTCCACCCCTGGGATACCACCCAAGATTACTCATCAATTAAACATTACTTCTTTCTTTCCTTACTCTTTCTTTCATTCTAAAAGTGATACCTTTGTGATTGAAACATATACATACATTACTTCACGTCTTTACTCTTGTAAGATTGATACCTTTACTTGTGAGGGATAGATACATTAGCTTACACATTACTTCCTTCATTACTCTTATGAGATTGGTACTTTTACTTGTGAGAGATTGGTATAAAGATAATCATAATCTTATTGGGCTTTTGGAACATGACATGATTGGAAACAAAATGCTATTCAAAATAAATAGACTCTCTTTACATCACTACTCTCTTTGAGATAGTTTTCTTAGAATTTACAACATTATGACAACTTTGGAACTCCAGTCAATGAATAGGAGATAAGCGAATCATAATCCATCTAAGAATAGGACACATGTGAATAACAATATATGTCAATCTGAATTGAGATACTTCAACACCCCTTCGGAATTGAACCAGTACAATGTCAATGTGAATACTATGTGCTGCAGAAGGATACGGATAGAATAACCTTACCTACCTTATCTTCTCATTATGAATACACAGTTCTATTTTTGGATACAATAATCCAGCTCCTTCCTTTTGTGTTACTCTACAACACAAGTATATAACAAAGCTCATGTTAACAACCAACTACCTTACAAGTGCATATGACGACAATGAGTTACGTGACTATCGTATAATGTTATTTCATCCTCTTACAATACCATTTACTGCATTATCACACCAACAACACCATAACATTCCATACATTGACCAAGATATCATTACATCAATAGCATTTCACACCACACTTACCCTTTATGCTTTCTTATTATCATTCCGTCATAATTACCTTATCAACTTGCCTCATAACAACTCATGAACAACAATACATACTGAATATAGTCCAAAATACCTCCATACGACCCTTTATAGTCATTAAAATGGCATCACAAGTTGATAATTACATCCAAAAAGGGTATAGGGGCCTTCGGGGGTCAAATAGATGCGAAAACATACAAAATCGAACCTGGGGCTGACCTGCGAAGACACATTCACCCGCAGGTGGATGAAGTTTGCCCGAAGGTGGCCTTTGGCAGATGACAGAGGTACCTACGTCGGCATCTGCGCCCGCAGTTACCCTCGTCTGCGGGGGCGAATGCCCGTTTCTGTCCAAATTGGTCTCTTTTGAGTCTTTTTATGCAATGAATGGTCCATGATCATAACTAAACTTCTTTTAACATATTTTTGATCATCTTGAATGCCAACCATCATCCATGGTCTCACAACACACATAAACAATACCCAAAACTATACTTCTCGCACAATATGTCACCCAATCCATAATCAATTTCACAATAACAATTCCAAACATTATACACAAGGATAAATCAAGCTAAGACTATAATAACATCTCGCATGTCAATATTGAATCCATCAAGTTCACTTCCTTCAATATCACAAGTCCATGTTCAAGTTTACAAGGCAAAAATTCTTCCGATTTAGCAAACATGTAACATTACACACATAGTGAACTTCTCAATACTCCAACAACATAACCAACATCATATAGGCACCCTATCATGCACATATTATATTAAACCATAAGCATAAGCACTTACCAAGTCTTGCAAGATGATGATCTTGGCCAAATGGATGAAGGCCTAGGGTTTGTGTGAGAGAGAAATGCTTGAGAAAATTCTATAAAAAGGCATGTCTGTTGTTGTTGAATAAAAATTTGATTTTCTCTTGATTTATATGGTATTTAATGGTCATCCTTATCCAATTTAATGCATATTGTCTTGGTCAAACACAAGAATGGATCTTTTCCATCTTTGGGTCATGTCTTCCATGTGATTTGGGGCCTCATTTAAGCCCAATGGCTCATGACTCATTAATGCCCAACAAATTAATGTATAATTCATCAAATCTCTCATGTTTAACTAATTCCATAAATGTAAACGTAGTCGTATAGGTTTGGAAACATACAGGGTGTTACATGGCCAATTCTTGATAGCGTCTATCTTGGATTCATCCACCTTGACTTCTCTTGAGCTTACAACAAATTCCAAGAATATTACTTCATTCACACAAAAAGAGAACCTTTTAATATTGGCATACAATTTTTCTCTCCTAAGCACATCAAAAATGCTTTTCAAATGTAAGACATGCTTTTTAATGGATTTGCTATAAACTAGGATATCATCAAAGTACACTATCACATACTTTCGAATGAATGGTTGAAAAAGTTCATCAAGCTCATAAAAGTACTAGGATCATGGTAAGGCCAAAGGGCATAACCATCCATTCATATAAACCAAACTTGGTCTTGAAGGTGGATTTCCACTCATCATCGAGGTTCATCTGGATTTGGTGGTACCAACTCCTAATATCAATCTTAGAGAACACACACAAACCATTAAGTTTATCTAACATATCATCCAATCGTGAAATAAGGTGGCGATACTTTATCGTTATTTTGTTGATTGGTCGACAATCGACACATATGTACCATGTCCCATCTTTTTTTGGCACCAACAAGACCGAGAACGCACATGGACTCATGCTCTTCTTGATATATACCTTGTTGAGAAGTTTCTTAACTTGTCTTTGTAATTCCTTGGTGTCCTCTAGATTACTTCTATAGGCCGATTTGTTTGGCAATTAAGAGCCCGACACGAAGTCAATTTGTTGTTTAATTCCACAAAGTGGGGGCAATCTTTTTGGAAGATCCTTTGGGAACACATCATCATATTCCTGCAAAACAAAGAATATAGAACAGGAATAAAAGAAGTAGATTGGTTAGTGATAAAAGCATGTGCTAGAAGGAGCATGGGATTATCCTTGTCAACTTCTTTGAATAGATCCTTGTTTCTAGCCAACATCACCATTTGTCCCTTTACCTTCAAATTCCTACTCTCTTTTTCTTCATCAATCTCCTCTCCATCGGATTCCTCCTCTTCTCCCTTCTTTCCTTTCTCTTTTAATTCCCTTATCTTTTGATGTATCTCATTCACATGTGAAGGTTATAGAGAATGAAGAATGAATTTCTAACCATTCAATTCAAGAGAATACCTATTGTTCCTCCCATTATGTTTGGTTGATCGATCATATTGCCATGGTCGTCAAAGCAAGATGTGACAAGCTTGTATGGGAATCACATCACATAGCACCTCATCATGGTAATTCCAAATCATGAACCAAATCATAACTTGTTTGTTTACTTTCAACTCTCCACACTCATTTAACCATTGGAGTTTGTATGGTGTGGTATACTTGGTCGTGGGAAACTTCAAGAAATCAACCATAGTGGCACTAGCAACATTAGCACAACCCCCACTATCAATGACCAATGAGCAAACATTCTCTCTGATAAGACACTTTGAATGGAATAGATTTTCCCTTTGACTTGGGTCATCTAATGCTTTACTAATCATTGCTCATCTTACCACAAAGTTTGGAACCATGGACTCCCTTTCTTGAGGCCAAGCATCTTCAATTGGGTCCTTCCTCATCATTCCATGGGGTACGGTGAATTTCCCATTATCTTGATCTTACCTAATATGTTCACCATCTCCAAACTCAACTTTCTCTTATGCCTCTCCTTCACTACCTTCATCTTGCTCCACCTCTTCTCAAAGGTAATACATCTTTCCTTCTCAAAGGATGACGTTCCTTCGGTTAGGATATTTATTTTCCTTATGACCCTAACATTGACATTTAAATCATTGGAAGCCTTTAGGGTTAGAAGTCACATATTTTTTACCTTTATGCTTTGGTGGATACTTTGGAGTAGTCTTCTCAAGGGACTTTTTTTCATAAGCTTTGTTGAAGTCATTGTTCCTGTTCTATACCGATGATGGTTGAACTCCCTATTTGTTTTTTACCCAAGAACTCTAAGAATAGCCTTTGAACTTGGTAGATGTTTTCTCTTTGAGTTCTCTTTCAATGTCTAAGGCCACTTGGAAGACTTCTTCAACTGTAGCAAACTTGTGACAAATCATTGAGGAGGAGATATCTTTGTTCAACCCTACCATGAAGTGAATGATGGCGTGCTCTTCATTTTCATTATACTCAAGCATCAAGATCAATTGTTGAAATTCATCATAATAGTCCACAGCACCTTTGTTCCTTTGCCGTAAGTTGTACAACTTAGCAAGTAACTCGTGTCGATATCTCTCTAGTACATACTTTTGCCTCATAAGGGATTTCAATATGTTCCATGGTGGTGATTGTCCTTCATGAAGAACTTGTTGATACTTCTTTGCATATTTCCACCACGTGATAGCAAACCCTTCAAATTGAGTTATGGCATAGCAACTTTTCTCAACCTCGGTTAAGTCATTGACTTGAAAGATTCATTTACAAGTCGACTCCCATGTTAGATAATCCTCGGGGTCACATTCTCCATTGAAGGTTGGAAGATTAGTCTTGATGGAATTGATTCTAACATCTCAACCTCTATTGCCACCTTGATTCTTATAGTAATTCCATTGACCTTCACCTTGGGGTCAATTTCCTAAGTTTCCTCTTCGATGTGGAATTCGAAAAAATCTTCCTCCGCTACCTCTATACCCTTCTTGAACCCTTGGTCTATTACTCATATATTCCACAAACAAATCCACTTCATCTAACTCTTCATACTCAACTTGTGGATCCTCTCCCCCGACATCCTTAACTTGGAGGGGTTAGTTTTGGTTAATTGGTACTTGGGGTGGTGGATTTTGGTTTTGTGGAGCTTGGGGTGGACCTTGTTTTTGGGGTATTTAGTAAGGTGGTTCTTAGTTTTGTGGAGTTACTAGGTTAAATTGATTGAATTGGGGTTGGTGTGGATAAAGGGGATTTTAGTTATTTGGATATGTAGCGGCTTGGGTGATGGGATCTTATACTTGCCTTGGTAGAGTGTATTCAGGGTGATGGTAGTGGAGGTGTCTTGAGCATACCCGCTGGAGGAAGTACGATATTTTTAGGGAGTGGAATTGGTGGAGTTTTGACGTTCTTCCAAGTTGGTCATCTTCCCTTCCATCGATCATATCCGTTGATCCATAATATTAAGCTTCCCCATGATAGAAGCTAAAGCAATTTGAATTGTGCAGTTAGGTGTTTCACCTTCCTCCGACATGGTGCCTAGTAAAAGAGACACTAAACAAATACAACAAACAAGTTAGCGTTAAGAAATCAACCTCACAATCTCTACACACCTTTGTATTGCCTCACACTTGGATTTGCCAATGTTAAAGGCTTTTTATACTCCGATGGTAGACGAAGTGTCGATTGCTACTCTTAGCTGGAATAGATTCTTGTTCGTTATAAAGAAGGAAGACTCAAAAGAAAATACATAATTAAATTAAGAAGTAACAACGAAGACAAAAATGAGAAAAACACACAAGAAATTAGCACTAAGAAAGAAGGACTCAAAGATTAATCAATAAACTAAGTATACCAAATACTAGTTATTAATTAAATTAGGAATCTAGAAATGGATTAGGAGTCAAAAAATTGAAACTAAGATGATTGAACCTTAATTTGATAGGTTGGATCACCAAAAGTGAGTTAGAATCGCCAAAATGTACTCAAGTATCACCAAATGTGCTTGTGCATCGCCAAATGGACCACACTATCACCAATTTGGACAGTTTGCAAGGTGCGATTCAGCTATGGTGGTGTGCAATTCATGGCTATGCCATCCCAATTGGTGATGCCCAATGAGGTGCGCCGATTTGGAAAGATTCTTCACCTGAGACCCCCAAATTTTAAGGCTCTTGTGGTCCACTTGTACCTCTTTTCTTGTCTTTTCTCCTTTTGGAATATTCCCTTTTTAGTACTAACACTTATCCTTTCCTCTTGTAGTTGTTTCTTGGATCAAAGACCAACTTTTTGATGATTCTTCCCTTTGAAGATTTGAATATCCATCAAGAACACTATAAACAAGATGAAGAACCCAAAAGCACAATTTACTCAAAATAGTTCGGATTCATACCAAATTTAAGATCTCCGATCCTTTCGATATGAGAAACACTTACGAATAATTTTTATCCTTCAATTCCAACCCAAGATCAATAGATCTAAGAACCCATTTTCAAATTTCTTCAAACTCAAAATTCCAACAATGGTGACTTCTCAATACTACTCCAATCAAGCCTAAAACTCAGATTTTGACCTAAATATTATTAGAGGAAACAAATCTAGTAATAGAAACGCAAATAAGACTCAAAAACAATAAATATTTTTGAGATTTTCCTAAAACGTTTTGGACTCTATTTTTTTTTGTAAAATCAAACCCAAGACTATAATCGTTGGAACGATCCTAAGCTCGGCTTTAATACCAAATGATACGAACCAAAATAGGAAGAGAAGAAATAAACTACGAAAGCAAAGGAAACGATACTAGAATTGATAGATTTGATAGAATTAAAGATAAGCACAAGAAGATAAGGAAAAGTATAACCAAAGGATGTTTCAAATCCAATGACTTCCCTTTTGATTACCAACAAACACCTATCTCCTACGATGACCGAGAGGGAATTGTAACGCCCTCGCAACCACACGTTTCTAAAGAAACATTCAATAAAAGCTTACCAACTCTCTCTAGAGTATTTCTTATCAATAGTCAACAAAAACCATCTAAGGAATAGAAAGACAAGCTATTTATAGTTATAGGCCTAAAAGTGACCCTAAACAACACTTGGGTCAAAAGTGACCCTTAAAATTGGGTTGCTCCATTCGGCGAGCCAACTCCATTGACAATCAACTTGGTGCATCGCCAATTGGGCTTCTTCCATCACCAAATTGGGTAGTGGCGTGACTTCCTTGGTGGTGTAATCCTCCATCACCAGCATGCATCGCCAAAAGGCTCCTCCATTGCCGAATTGGACAGTGTTGTGCTCATGGCTTTGGTTGCAATCTTGGCTTGGTTCTTCTTCTCCCAACACTTTCTCATCTTCTATCCAAATGATCCTCAATGCATGGAATCCATGCTTTGTCACCAACACTTGATCAAGTACCTCAGTTTTCATGAACAAAACTTTCATCCTTTGGAGTTCTCTCGCTTGGCTTCTAGTAAAGGGTCTTGAGGAAATTTTGTATCAATATGTTTGGGGAAATCATGGAGAAAGACTATTAACATCTAAGAATCCTTTGAAAATTAGGTCAACACATGTATGGTTTAAAATTTGTTAACGTGTACATTAAAAAATCACAAAAGATATCAAGTGAATATTTAATTCAAGTTCAACATCTTTTTACTTGATGTGGTTTATATTGGTCTATGATATTTTTGTACACGAATATTATCTTAATTAAAGCATCAAGTTAATTCTTCAAGCCCCGTGTTTTAAAAGGTGGAAGCGTAAGGCGAGGCGTTTTACCTGATGAGAGGAGAGGCGTAAGCCTCGAGGCGGTGGGACGTAAGCCCCATGGAACATTAATTTGTATAGTACTACTCTGTGGGTGTCTTGTTTCTGTTTTTCTTTATGTGTGTGTTATTTTATCTTGTTTTATGTTTTACTACGTCTTTATTATTGTTTTCCTTCCCTGAGCCGAGGGTCTATCGGAAATAGCATCTCTACTTCTTTGGAGGTAGTGGTATGGACTGCATACACTTTAGCCTCCCCAGACCTCTCTATGTGGGAATACACTGGGTATGTTGTTGTTGTTATAAATTAATATAATAAAAATAAATAATAACAAATAAAATTACATAAAAATTATAAAAAAAAAATTAAAGAAAATTAAATATAAGTGGAAATATATATAAAACTCTTTCATCTTAACATAATAACAAAAGTCATCAATTCATTAAAAAAATAATCAGAACCGCTCATCACATAAGACTAATTAGACTTTATAAAAAATTGAGTAGCAAATTATAAATTAGCTTGTAAAAAGAAGAATCTAAAGAAGGAACCTACAATTAGAGACATCAACCCGGGGCAAGTGATGAAGGATGATGCATTTTACTTAAAGTTTGCACATTGATCATTAATTTTTCCCTTTACCCAGTAAAAGACAGAGAGAAACATTAAAAATTAGAGCTAAGAAAAAAAAACATTTAGATTTTCAAGCTTTTTAACTTCTTAAAATTTAATAACAAGTTGAATAATTTATTTTTTGTACTAATTTAAATATTTATTTAGCAATTTTAATTTTAATTAGGAGATTTTTTCTGGACTTATGCCCCAAACATAAAAATTGCCCCAACGCTTAAGCATATGTCCAGACTGACGGAGAGTACGCCTCACGATACTTTCACCACCACACTTCACCCCGGGCTGTTTTTACCATGCCTCGCCTTGAGACTCTCCCCAGAGCTCACCTCAGAAACTGATACGGGTGGGACAAGCTGTCCAACAAGTACCCGACCATTCACACGAAGCCAAGATAGGGAATTACAAAAACTCCAAGCCTTGTTCATGCGAATGGTCGTGTGTGAGTTTGTGATCAAGCCTCCTAAGGATCTCAATGTTTTTAAGTGTGAAGAGGGACCTTGAAGTGTAATAAACTTACACTCCAAGGGGCGGCAGCCTAGACAAGGGCAAGCTAGTCATTTTGCTTCATTTTGCCTTGTAATATAAATAGAACATCTTAGGGTTATTTGGGGTAGTTCTCCCATCAGATTTTTGAAACATAACACTTGTAATATTTTGGCTTCTCTCTCTTACTTTGGAGCAGCCCAACTTGGAATCTCACAAGTAGAGTGATACTTGTGTTGTATCTTGGCTAGAAACAAGGATCTTGAGGTCATTGAGTTCCTCTTGGTCTAAGTAAGAACTTGGTGTTCATATTCATTAGTCTTAGGGTCTTTTCTTGATGTTAGGGTTCTTAGTCTCTTGAATATTATATGTCAAGTTAACTATATTTTTATTATCTTGTTGTTGTTGTGTTTGTGATCTTGAAGTCTAGTGAAGCCGTGTGGGGCTCTTTCGATTCACTAGCACTTGTTGTTCAACTTGCTGAAATTTGTGTTCTTTTGTTCTTCTTGTTGCTGATTTCGTGGGAACTTTGTGTTTTGTACTTGATCTTGTATCATTTGGTATCAAAGCAAGACCGGTTGTGTTCCAACACTACCCATCTTGGGCTTGCTCTCGGCCAAAACTTAAAAAAAAAAAAAAAAAAAAAAAGAAAAGAGAAATCTGTCCGTTGTTGTCTTGGCCAAGAATATTGTTGTGTGTATAGATCTAGGTGTTGTTTTACTTGTTTAGTGTGTTTATAGTGTTGGTTTCTTTCTCACCAACACTAAAGTGTCTAGATCTAAAAGTTGAGCTTAAAATATTGACCATTGTTGTGGTAACTTGAAAGGTGGACCGTAGGTTGTATGTTGTTGATGACAATTGGTGGTTTTGTGTGATGTGCTTGAAGAAGTTGATGTTGTGTTCATGAAGGTGTTGATATTGTTGAGATGTTCATCTTATAAACTTGTTCATCTTGTTGAAAGTTGAGTTCATGTTGTAAGACAAAAGTCATAAAGTTGTTGGTGAAAGACTTGCACACATCTCTTCCAAGACTTGACAACCACTTTTCCTTAAAACACGGAACCTTGTTTTGTGGGATTAGCCTAGTCAAATCTTACCTTTTTGAGTTTGAAAGGTTGAAAGACTACAAGACTTTTACTTTCCCTCCAAAACACATTGTCATCTATAACAAGTTGTGTGAGTATTGAAAAAATTTCAGATTTGAGACAAAAAATTAAAAAAAAAAAAAAGAAGAAGCAAAAATGTGTGGGACCACTTACATGCTGCCACGTCACTATAAGCTCAACTTTGGATATTTTTCTAGTTGCTAATTGTTGATTCTTGGTTTCCCTTACTTGGTTCTAGAACTAATTAACAAACTAGTACATTCCTACTAGGTTGTCGATTAGTACTTTGAATCCGTTTATTCGTGTCAACGATTACTTGAGTGCCTTTTATCTTTTGAATACGTTGCTGTTTTTGGTTCTAGTCCGACAAGAATTCTTTGACTCTTCAAACAAGAATCCACTCCGGATAAGAGCTTACTCATACCTTAAAGGATTCACGGTTACTAGCCAATTTACAACACTTGTGAAACTCAAGCGTGTGGTGATCTAAAGAGTATAATACCTTGACAATGGAAGGGACCACATCCCATAACGTGGATACTAATGCACTTGACTCTATGAGGGTCACTCTTGAGGCCGTTACCCGGACACTTGAAAGGTTGAATTCGGAATTTGGGGCCGTGAGAGGGGATTTGGCAGCAATAAAGGGAGAAGTGTCAACTATTAGTGGGAGATTAGAACAAGTGGAGAGCCAAAGGAACTCTCTTCCTTCTACTCCTTTACATGTATCTACCAATGGGCATGATAGAACTTCCTCCGCAACCATCACCCCCGACACATTGCACCAAATGCTAAATGTACCTCAAGCTCCATTAAATGCCTCAAGCCAAACCTCTCTTTTCCCTCCAAACCGTGACCCCACTAGACCAATACATTTCCAAACTCCTCAAGTTCCACAAGAGGGATTTGGACGTCAAGTACCCCCACAAAATTCGAACCCTCCATTCCAACCTCCATTAAACCAAAGGCTACAAAATCCACTTCCTCCAAATCAAGCCCAAAATGCCCAAAACCGGCCAGCCCCCTTTGATGGATACGGTAGAGAAGAGTATGAAGGGTATGGAGCCTTTGATGATGCTTACATGAGGGAGGAGGAGATAAGAGGGGGTCATGGAGATCCAAGGAGATACCGAGGGTATGGAGATAGGGGAAACCGACACCAAGAGAGAGATGTAGGCATCAACACCATCAAGTTGAACCTACCCATCTTTAAAGGTGAAAGTGACCCCGAGGCCTACTTAGCTTGGGAATCGGCTTGTGACAAAGTTTTCCAAGTTAATGATATCTCGGAAGAAAAGAAGGGTTGCTATGCTATAGCTCATTTCGAGGGTTATGCTAACACTTGGTGAGAGTATGTCAAGCAGTTTGGTAATGAACTAATTGATGGGCAGCCACCACCTTGGTATCGGTTGAGGTACTTGATAAGGTAACGATACCTTCCCGAGAGATATCGCCATGAGTTGCTTGCTAGATTGTATGGCTTGCGTCAAGGTAACAAGAGTGTGCTGGCATATTTTGATGAGTTTCAACAACTCATGTTGAAACTTGATCATCGTGGGGAGCAAATCAGTCACGACATCATCCGGTTCAAGTGTGGGTTGAACAAAGAGATCTCCACTCATTTAACCCTTCACAAGTTTGAAACCGTTGATGGTATTTTCCAAGCGGCTCTTGAGATTGAAAGGGAACTTAAAGAGAGATCATCTTTCAAGGCAAGGGGGCAAGCCCCCTCGGGTTGGCCCAAAAACAAGGACCAACCCGCCACTACAAGGCTTCCCGAGCCCAAAACAGTCCCCAAAATTCCTCCAAAACCGGAGGCTCACAAGTATCCTAACCCAAAGGGATTCCAATGTTTCAAGTGCCAAGGTTGGGGTCATAAGGCCAATGAATGTCCAAACCGACGCAATGTGATCTTACGGGAAGGGAGAGTGTATTACCTTGGTGAGAAGGTGGGACCCAAAAGGGGAGAAGATGAGGCCGAGCCTCAAGATAGAGAGGAAACCGATGATGGATCACATGATGATGATGGTGATGATGGTGAAGATGTTTATCCGCAAGAAGTGGAGTGTGTGGTTCCAAACTTTGTGGTTAGGCGCGTCATGATTAGTAAGGCAATAGATGACCCAAGCCAAAGGGAAAATCTATTCCATACTAAATGTCTTGTAAAGGGGAGTGTGTGTACCTTGGTGATCGATAGTGGTAGTTGTACAAATGTTGTAAGTCATGCTATGGTAAATTTCTTGAAGTTACCAACTACCCCGCACACTAGTCCTTACAAGTTACAATGGTTGAATGATTGTGGTGAATTAAGGGTTGCAAGGCAATGTGTGATACGGTTTAAGGTGGGAAACTACCACGATGAAGTTCTTTGTGACGTGATACCAATGCAAGCATGTCACTTGCTTCTAGGTAGGCCTTGGCAATATGATAGGCCTACCAAACACGATGGGAGGTCCAATCGATATACACTTGAGAAGGATGGCCGAAAGGTTACACTTCATCCTCTTTCGCCTTCCCAAGTAAATGAGTGGCATCAAAGGATGAGAGAATTGAAGGAAAAGGGAAAGGAATCCGGAAAGGGACAGAAGGGAGGGAATTCCATAGGTGGGGCAGTGGGGTCATCCAAGGCTGCCCCAACGGCAAAAGGGACGGAAAACATGGTGATGTTGGTTAGGAAGAAGGAACTCTTCGTGGATCATGATGAGGACACGCCTATGTTACTCTTGGCTCATTGTTTTAACACTAACCCCACTAATTCTTCCATTTACCCTTTGATTTCTTGTGTGTTGCAGGATTATAAGGATGTATTTCCTAAGGAACTTCCGCAAGGATTGCCCCCGCTTCGGGGAATTGAGCACCAAATTGATTTTATGCCGAGATCACAATTGCCAAACAAGCCGGCTTATAGGAGCAATCCTACGGACACTAAGGAATTGCAACGTCAAGTTGAGGAGCTCCCTCCTCAACAAAGGGTATGTCAAGGAGAGCATGAGTACGTGTGCTGTTTCGGTGCTATTAGTGCCCAAAAAGGACGAAACGTGGCGCATGTGTGTGGACTGCCGAGCCATCAACAAAATTACGGTAAAATATCACCACACTATTCCTCGATTAGATGACATGCTAGATGAGTTGAATGGTTCATGTTTGTTTTCCAAGATTGATTTAAGGAGTGGCTATCACCAAATAAGAATGCAACCCGGTGATGAATGGAAAACCGCCTTCAAGACCAAGTTTGGTCTCTATGAATAGATGGTTATGCCATTCGGCCTAACAAACGCTCCAAGTACTTTTATGAGGCTAATGAATCATATGATGACGCCATTTATTCGAAAGTTTGTTGTTGTCTATTTTGATGATGTCTTGGTGTATAGTAAGTCTTTAGAAGAGCATGTGATGCATTTACAATGTGTGCTTGATGTCCTTAGAAAGGAAAAATTGTATGCAAATCTGGAAAAGTGCTCTTTTGGCGTTAATGATGTTGTTTTCTTGGGTTTTGTTGTTAGTTCAAGAGGGGTCGAAGTGGATGAATCCAAGATAAATGCTATCAAAAATTGGCCAACCCCACAAACCGTTAGAGAAGTAAGAAGCTTCCATGGGTTGGCTAGTTTTTATAGAAGGTTTGTCAAAGGATTTAGCACATAGCCTCCCCCTTGACCGAGGTCATTCGAAAAGAACAACCCTTCAAGTGGGGTGTAGAGCAAGCTAAGGCATTTGAAGCCTCGAAAGCTATGCTCATCTCCGCACCCTTGGTACAATTGCCCAACTTTGATAAGACCTTCTTAGTCGAGTGCGATGTGAGTAAAGTAGGTATAGGGGCTGTTTTGATGCAAGATTTGAAACCCATTGCTTACTTTAGTGAAAAGCTCAAAGGAGCAACTCTAAACTACTCCACGTATGATTTACATTTGTATGCCTTGATTAGAGCCTTGGCCATTTGGCAACACTACTTATGGCCTAAGGAGTTCGTGATCCGAACGAACCATGAATCCTTAAAGCATCTTAGGGACCAAGACAAGCTTAACAAATGGCATGCCAAATGGATTGAGTTCCTTGATACCTTCCCTTATGTTATCCAATACAAAAAGGGTAAGGACAACGTAGTAGCCGATGCTTTGTCTAGAAAAAATGCTCTTGTGTTCACTTTGTCAACAAAATTGATGGGTTTTGAGAGTTTAAGAGAGTTGTAGCCCAAGGACCCTCACTTTGCTCCTATCTTTAGGGAATGCGAAGACTTGGGTAGGGACAAGTGGAATTCGGCTAGGGGTTCAAATCCCTATGCCAAGTTTGATGGTTACTTATTTAAAGGTAGACGATTGTGTGTGCCCACTAGCTCTTGGAGAGAATTTTTTGTGAGGAAAGCACACGATGGCGGTCTAATGGGTCATTTTGGGGTCGAAAAGACCTTCGGAATATTGGAGGAGCAATTCTATTGGCCTAAAATGCTCAAGGATGTGGCTAGGATTTGTGGCCAATGTGTAGAATGCAAGAGAGACAAATCTCGGCTCCTACCTCACGGGTTGTACACCCCGCTGCCCACTCCTCTACGTCCTTGGCTTGATATATCTATGGATTTTGTGTTGGGGCTGCCAAGGACTCGACGAGGTCGGGATAGTATTTTTATTGTAGTCGACCGTTTTTCTAAAATGGCGCACTTTATTCCTTGATCTAAATGTGATGACGCCCCTAGCGTGGCCTCGTTATTTGTTGATAATGTTGTTAGATTGCATGGTGTTCCGAGGACCATTGTGAGTGATAGGGACTCTAAGTTCCTAAGCCACTTTTGGAAGTCCATGTGGGGTAGGCTTGGTACCAAGTTGTTGTTCTTTATGTCCTGCCACCCACAAACCGATGGCCAAATGGAAGTAGTAAATAGGACTTTGGGTGCTATGCTTCGTTCCATGGTTAAGGGAAAAATGACTTCTTGGGAGTAGCACTTACCATTGATTGAGTTTGCCTATAACCGTGTTATACACTCAAGTACGGGAATGACTCCCTTTGAGTGTGTATACGGCCTCAACCCCCTCACCCTTTTGGATTTAACGCCTTTTCCAAGTGATCTCATGATTAGCTTAGATGGAAGCAAGCGGGCAGATTCTATGAAGAAGTTACATGAGAAGGTGCGGGTTCAACTTGAGAAGAAAAACCAAGACATGGCAAGGAGGGCCAACAAGGGAAGAAAGAAATTCATTCTTGAACCGGGAGATTGGGTGTGGGTGCATCTTCGGAAGGATCGATTTCCATCTCAAAGAAATTCCAAATTGATGCCGAGAGGTGATGGTCCATTCCAAGTACTTGGGAAAATCAATGACAACGCCTACAAGATTGACCTTCCACCGGAATATCAAGTGCACAACACTTTCAACGTTTGTGATCTTTCTCTCGTGGAGGCGGTTGAAGATGACCAAGTGCTGAATTTGAGGTCAAATTCCTATCAAGATGGAGAGGATGATACGGGTGGGACAAGCTGTCCAACAAGTACCCGACCATTCACACGAAGCCAAGCTCGGGAATTACAAAAACTCCAAGCCTTGTTCATGTGAATGGCCGTGTGTGAGTTCGTGATCGAGCCTCCTAAGGATCTCAATGTTTTTAAGTGTGAAGAGGGACCTTGAAGTGTAATAAACTTACACTCCAAGGGGCGGCAGCCTAGACAAGGGCAAGCTAGTCATTTTGCTTCATTTTGCCTTGTAATATAAATAGAACATCTTAGGGTTGTTTGGGGTAGTTCTCCCATCAGATTTTTGAAACATAACACTTGTAATATTTTGGCTTCTCTCTCTTACTTTGGAGCAGCCCAACTTGGAATCTCACAAGTAGAGTGATACTTGTGTTGTATCTTGGCTAGAAACAAGGATCTTGAGGTCATTGAGTTCCTCTTGGTCTAAGTAAGAACTTGGTGTTCATATTCATTAGTCTTAGGGTCTTTTCTTGATGTTAGGGTTCTTAGTCTCTTGAATATTATATGTCAAGTTAACTATATTTTTATTATCTTGTTGTTGTTGTGTTTGTGATCTTGAAGTCTAGTGAAGCCGTGTGGGGCTCTTTCGATTCACTAGCACTTGTTGTTCAACTTGCTGAAATTTGTGTTCTTTTGTTCTTCTTGTTGCTGATTTCATGGGAACTTTGTGTTGTGGACTTGATCTTGTATCAGAAATGCCTTTTAAATCACTGTTCAAGCCTAGTCTTCAAAAGAATAAATATCTCGACAAGTCTTGAAGCAGGGGATAATTTGTAAATAACAAAATTTTATTAAATATCGTAAATCCACAAGAAATTTAAGTTATATAAAATTTAACATATATTATTCCAATACTATTGTGGATTAATTTAATTATATTAATCATTTAAGTTCAATAAATACAAATATATATATATATATATATATATATATACGAAGAAAGGACAAATATATCCCCAAACTTTCAAAAATGGTATGCATATACCCTCCGTTATACTTTAGGGACGTATATACCCTTATCGTCATACTTTTGGGTCATATATACCTTTGAGTCAAATGGAGGGACATGTGGCATAATCTCAAATATTTACCCAATTTTATTTTATTTTTTACCCAAAATAAAAAAAATCCACCCAACTATCCATTACCCTACTATCACGACTCAAACGGTTATGATTGGCACCCACCCTATCACTATAGTGGGAGAACCATCTAACCCACCCCTTACCAATCAAGTCAAACCAGCCATAATGTTATTGTTAACAAACCTCATTTAATTCACTGTCACAAACATTATCGTCTCAAATAATCTATAATGCCAAATCCAATATTCACAATCAATGTAAATAGAGTGCGGAAAATCTCTATTTATTACAACCCCCGGGACCTGAAGTCACCATACAAGAACATCTAAGAGTATCCAAAACTTATGGATAAAGATTATCCAAAACATGAAATAAAGTATCAAAATGTCTTAGTCCCAAAACAAGGGACATGAACATAAGTCATAAGATTCAATGGTTGCTCGGTCATGATGCTCACCGTTGAATCGAAGTCCACCTGCTGGCTAGATCTAGATCTCATCCCAAATGATGGAACACGCTCTGCACTCACCAAAATAAAGAGTATAGGTATCATCAGTACATCAACTGAGTACAGGTATCATCAGTACATCAACTAAGTACTGGTAGGCATCATAGGTTGACTCAACTCAACACTATACAAATATGCAAACCAAACATAAGCAACAACGATCATAATAGAACTTATAACTAATGACAACCAACCGTAAATATGACACTTCAATCCAGGACGAATACTATCTCACAATTACACCTTTTACACTTAGTCAATTCATCAACAAGATTCATCACAACATGTCGATATAAAATTACATTCAAATATGTATGATGAATGTATGTATGCATTATGTAAGAATCATCTCATCATCAGTATGCATTATGTAAGAATCATCTCATCATCATTTCTCATCATTATTATTATCAACATAATCATCTCATCATCGTCATCATCATTTCTCATCCTTATCATTATCAACATCATCATCATCATCATAATCTCAATATCATCATCTATAACATCAATTCACCTCCACAACAACACCATATCCATCATCAAAATTAATGAGAATGCAATGCAGTCAATAATCATAAGTAGTGCCTGAAAGTAATTACAAACATTCAATTTACATATATACATAGAATCAAGAAAGTCTGATTTTTACAAATAAACTATAACCTACCTCGATTCCCTAATTGAATCACTTCAAGGACACAATTTTTTCTTTCTTTTCTCTTTTGATCCGTTCTTGATCTATATAAACAAATTCACACACCCATTTCAATTTTTCATCCTCTTTAAACATTAGGAATCTATAATTATCAATTTCAACTATGAATTTGCCCTAGTTTATTATTTTAGAATTTTCTACCCTTTAATCCTCATGAATTCAATATGTTTTTAGCATGAACAACCAAATTCTAAGATCATTACCAACTGAAATTACTCAATTCCCATCAATTTTTCATTCAATTCATAAATTAGGGCTAAACCCCGATTTCTACTAAGAACATGATTCTAGCGATTTCTAAAAATTCTAGGATGTAATTAAAGTTTAGAGAGTATAAAAATCTTAACTCCAAGGATAAAAATCCTTAAAAGTGCAGAAAGTTTCCTACTATGCCTCAACTCATTTTTGGAAAAGGTGGGATAAAAAATGACTTTTCTGATTTTAAAAACAAGGATCCTGCATTTTTACTGCTGCAACGGTCACTTTACCGCTGCAGTGGTTCACAGGATTGTTGAGGATACCACTGCGGCGGTGGTTCTTTTACCTTTGCAGTGGTCTCGAGGAAGTAACTTGGTTCCTCTTCTCAGTTCCAACTATTTTACAACACACCCCTCGAAATATGACATTGCGAACTAACCCTTTTATGATAAACTCTATAACCGGAGTTCTATCAATCTGTTTTACGTACCAAAAGTTGCTATGACATACTAAATCCATCTTCTACCACAAAATCAAATCAAAAAACCCCCACCAACGCTCTAATTATTACCCAATTTCCTTAGACTTTCACACCCTCAAAATATATCTTAGACTAGGCCAGCTCTGAATTTTCAAAAATTTGTCTAAAGAAAAACTAGCAAGGGTTCTACTTCTTATTTTAGCATAACAACGAATTGGGTCATTACATTAGATACCAATTTACTACTCGTTCATCCCCAAATGACCACTAGCCCAAAATTACACAACTAAAGCAAGAGTAATTACATGAGTGTAAGAACAGATGCGGGTACCACTTGTGCATATCTGCCTCCATCTCTCAAGTTGCTTCCTCAACCGGATGGTTCCTCGATTGAACTTTCACGAATGGAATGAATTTGATTCTCAACTTTCTCACATCTCTATCCAATATATCAATTGGCTACTTTTCGTAAGAGATCCCTTTGTCAAATAATTTAGAGTCTCATCGAATAATGTAATCACCATCACCGTGGTACTTCTTAAGCATAGATACATGGAACACCGAATGAACCCCAGACAATCTAGCAGGTAAGGCCAGCTTATAAGCCACTGACCCTACTCTACATAAGATCTCAATAGGTCTGATATACCTCAGACTCAACTTGCCCTTCTTATCAAAATGCATCACACCCTTCATGGGTGAACTTTCAATAGTACTTTCTCACCTTTCTCAAACTTTTGCATACCTAACCTTGTTATCCACACACTTTTTCTGTCGGCTCTAAGCTGCCACCAACTTTTCCTGAATGAACCTTACCTTCTCCATTGAATCCTTAAGCATATCAGTGCCCTAAGGCCTCACTTTGAATGCATCAAACCATCCAATCGGTGACCCACATCTTCTACCATACAAGGCTTCAAAAGAAACCATGTTAATGCTGGAGTGGTAGTTATTATTATATGGAAATTCATACAAAGGTAAGTACTGGTCCCATTGACCCCAGAAGTCTATTACACAATATCGAAGTATATCTTCAAGCACTTGGATTATTTGCTTCAACTGACTTTCGGTCTGTGGATGAAAAGTTGTACTTAGGTCCAATCTAGAACCCAGTTTTGACTGAAACTTCTCCCAAAAGTTGGAGGTAAACTGAGAACCTCTAGATGACATAATAGAAACAGCTACCCCATGGAGCCTTACAATTTATTTTATATAAAACTTAGCAAACTTAGCCACATTATAATCTACTCTTACCGGAATGAAATGAGCTGACTTGGTCGATCGATCAACTATAACCCATATAGAGTCACACTTTCTCAATGTCTTAGGAAGATTATAACATAGTCCATGGTTATTCTTTCACACTTTCATTTCGAATGGTCATTCTTTGAAAGGTGCCGCCAGTTTTTCAATCCTCATACTTGGTCACAAAATTCAAGATGTCGTGCTTCATCTTTCTCCATCATTAATGTTGTCTAAAGTCTCTATACATCTTGGTTGCACTCAAATTTATAGAGTATTTGGAATTGTGAGCCTCTACAAGAATAGTAGAAATTAAGTCACCCAAGTAAGGTACACACACGCGCCCCGAATCCTCAACACTCCTTCTTCATCAAGAGTGGCTTTCTTAGACTCACTTGTGATGTGTCATGGTTTCATGACACTTTCGATGCTTAAAACAAGGAAACTATGTTATAACTTGGGTGTGTTAGTTTGGTATGATGTGTTTTTTGTTCTATATAGCAGGAGAATAGGTTTTGGAGGCAAAATGGACAAAAAGGAAGAAATCATGCTCGAGAACAAAGTATCTGAAGACGAAAGAGTTGAGTCTAGTAACAGAGGAATGACTCACGATAGGACTCACGTGCCGTGAAGTCCACTCACGTGATGTGAGTGTCTGTCGTGAGTCATCTTCAGAGATATTGAATGTTGTCTGATTTTCACGGCAGACATCCACGTGGTATGACTCCACTCACGTGAAGTGAGTGGGTACCGTGAATAGATTTTAGAGATGTGCTATGTTGCTTGATTTCCAGGAAACTGATCCAAGTGACATGTCTTGGTTCCACGATAACAAGTCACGATACCGTGGAAAGTTACCGACTTTGTTGTCCTATTTTGATTGGGATAGGATTCGTCTTGTATCTATAAATACCCATGTATTGTCCTATGTGCGAGAGTTAGTCAGTACATTGTTTTGAGATAGTTTTTCATTATTTTGAGTTCAGAAACACATTATTATTTTGTAATCTTGGAATAGCGATTCTAAGGTTTTATTCAGAATTAAGATTTCAGAGTTTCTTCATTATTGTGAGTTTACAATTGTGTCTTCATCTTCGAATTCTTATTGTACTCTTGTGAACATGAGTAGCTAAACTCATTAACTAGGGTTGTGTGAACCATGAGGAACCATGAGGAATTAACAAAATGGGTTAAGTGCAAAGCAATTCTGAACCGGTGTAAATGCATGTATTTTTATTTCCTTCGTTGTGATTGATCTTGTAATGGTTGCAAACGTTAAAAACTTGCCTGTATTCTAGATTTGCTCGAGAGAGAGGTAGAGATTGGGAAAAGGAAATAACAAATAGAGATTTGAAGCTGTCAACCTTCATCTAATAACTTGAGCCTTAGCAGGAATAGTTATCTGAGATCCAGGACAAGGATTAGTAGTGCGACACTCGGAGACCGAGAGGAGAAGAGTGAAATTCATCTAACCAAGGTCGAGAGACATTTAGATGAACATATCTTGTCAGATTTTGCATGCAACGCAGTGGGACAATTTTGCCAGCACCAATAACCGATAGAGTTAAGGAATCATTGGGGATCACTGTCCTAGTGTATTTCTCATATTGAAAACAACTTCAAAGAATCAACACTTGTTACTATCACTACTTGTTACAAATAATCCCTCCTTTTTACTTAATTGCCAACTACTCGAACAAGAGTTCAACCTACTTTTGTCCTATTCCCTGTGGGATCGACCCCAACCTAGTTGGGTTCTATACTTGATTGAGCGGCCGCTTTATACTTCTTAGGAGTCATATTTTGGGCGACATCAAATTTTGGCGCCGTTGCCGGGGAATATGGTTACGGAGTTAATTAGTACTGGTTGGAGTTGATTGGTTTTTGTTTTTTTTCTATAATTTTAAGGGTACACACCGGTGTATGCCCAATAATAGGGGGCAAGGCAATCCCCTGATTCCACTTGATCTTGAAATAGAAAGGACTCTGAGAGCTAATCGAAGAATGGTGAATACCGACGAAGTTCAGGATTCTGCCGCCATGGGAGACATTCATAATCAACCAATTCAGTCGGTTCGTCATGAAACAATGGATCAAACTACTTCTCGATTCACACAAGAAGAGCATGCTAGACAAGCTGCTCTTAGGCAAGCAGAGAGAGATAATCGAGCTATGCAAGAGGAAGCTCAGCTACTAGCTGAGGCTGAAGAGAGACAAAGAAGATTGAGAGCTCAACAACCACTTCAAAGACCGCATGTGCCGGTTTATGATGATCCTGAGGAAGAAGATATGGCCTACTTCGAGCCAATAGAGACTGGTGTCATTATTCCACCAGAGTTACCTCTGGGAACTAAGAAAAGCCCATGCGGATAAACCATCATTTTATATGTGGAAACATGTACATTACTTCTGTTATTGTTATTTTAGATCATTCATTCATATCCTTTTTATTCATATACTATCTTTCATATACACCTTCATTCAAGAGAATTACCTTCACTCAAGAGACTTGCCTCCAAGAGATTTGTCTTTATTCAAAAGATTCTTCTATTCAAGAGATTTATTCTTTGCTTTTACGCTCATCATCATTATTATTATTAGTCATCCACTCTATCGGGGGTCATAATATAATACTGCTCATCCACCTTATCAGTGGGGAATAATACAATACCGCTCATCCACCTTTTCGGTGGGGCATATTATATATAATACCTCTTATCCACCTTATCGGTGGGGCAAAAATATATATAATAACGCTCATCCACCTTATCGGTGGGGCAAAAATATATATATATATACACACTTCTTCATTCCTTATTTATGAGAGATTGATACTTTTACTTGTGAGAGATTGCTAGATTGAGGATCATGACATTATTGGAAACACACATATATGCATTACTTCATTTCTTTACTTTCAAGAGATTGATATGTTGATAGTAATAACCTTTTTTGGAACTTTGGAACATTAGTCCATGATTAAGAGACTTATGAATAACAACTAGTCCACGAATAAAGAACATGTAAATCACCATTGGCCCTATGAGTAATATGATATGACAACTTGAAATGAGCTACCTTGGGATATTTCAAAATGAAATAGGTACAATGTCAATTTGAACAACATGTGCTGCAGAAGGATACGGAAAGAGTAACCTTACATACCTGATCTTCCCAATATGAACACACAATCCAATATGTGAGTACAACAATTCAGCTCCTTCCTTACGTTTCACTCTACATCACAAGTAAATCACGAAGCTCGCGTTAACAATTAGCTACCTTACAAGTGCATAAGACGGCAACGAGTTACATGATTGCCCTAAAATGTCATTTCACCCTTTACAACACAATTCACGACATTGTCACACCACCAATACCACAACATTCCACACATTTACCACAACATCACAAACCAATAGCATTTCACATCAAGTGTACCCTTTATGCTTCTTCATTAACACCACGTCACAATTAATCTATCAAGTCATCCCAATACATTTCATAACCAAAATTCCATAATTTACACATGTATAAATATAACAAGTTAAGTACATAACCACACCATACATGTTGATATTTCCTCCATACCATACACTTTCATCAAAACCTCAAGTCCTTTTTCAAGTTTAATTCACAAGGATGCACATCTTTTAGCAAAAAGCAAAAGTATACTATTCAACACCTTGCCAACATAACCACCATGATATACATAATCACTCATGCATATAATATATTAAATCATAAGAATAAACACTTACCCAAGCTTTTAGAATGATGATCTTGCCCAAGGAGATGACTTAGGGTTTGAGAGTTTGAGAGAAAATATCTCTTTTTGCTTTCTTAGAAAAGTCTAGAAATACATGTGCCTTCTTATGAATAAAATCAGATTTTTTGGGGCCTTTATATAGACCTCAAGTAATCCTTAGCCACACTTGGTCCAATAATAACATGTTTACTTGGTCAATGGCAAGAATGGGTCATTTGACCCATTGGGCCATGTCTTTTGGCTTCTTTTTGGGCCTCAAATTGAGCCCAATAACACATGTCAACTTAGCCCACCAAATTCAATGTGTAATCCATCATATATCTCTTGTTTAAATAATTCCATAAGTGTCACGACAATATTTAACTCACGAGACTCACATTCGTAGCCTCAATCTCCAAATAAGAAATTCTAGCCACTTATGGCTTAATTGAACATAAAAGGGTAAAAACATAATTTGGATGCCAACATCATCCAAGCGTAGTCCTACCAAGATGGAATAATTATATAATAACCCAAGAATCACATTTATAGGCTCGTGGTTGCAGAAGAAATTCGGCAAAAAGCGGCCCGGCACGGCCCCGGGCGCCCCTAGGACTTAGAAAAAATTTCAGCATTTTAAAGGTGTGTAGGGGCGGCTTGGAACGCTTCCTGGAATGCCCCTTGCTGCCTGTGGTCTAAAAATTTCAGCCCAGAGCGGCCTGGCACGCTCCTGGCCCAAAATGTTTTAAAAAATTCCTTTCTTCGACTTTTCGTTGCGGATTTGGTTAGATACTTCAAGTTCTAATCTTTAGCTTGCCTCTTGTCTTTAAGAACATTTATTTAGGAGTCATTCAAGCTTCATTTATTGCTCCTAAAATCTTCCAAAAAGTTTCCAACTCCTCATACAAGAGTCTAAACACATTGACTAGTATAATATCAAATGTTCCATCCGAAACCGCTACAACATACGTACTTAGTGCTCTTGAAGCTAAGGTTTATAACTACACCCTAGGTCACCAATCAATCAAATTAGGGTTGGGAATGTACGGGGTGTTATATCCTTCCCCCCTTAGAAACATTCGTCCTCGAATGTTAGTAACATTATCTTATTGACACAAATTTCAGTAGAAGTGAATCCTCCATGTTATCATATACACATATACGTATAAAAACTTACTTATTATTACTCCAATTCCGTACCTTGAACTTTTTATTTCATCTACACAAATCCGAGTACTTTAGCTTGCATTATTTCTTCGGTTTTCCATGCCATTTCCTCTACCTGTTGATCCTCCAATAGTACCTTTACGAAAGCTACTTCTTCATTTCTTTATCCATTTACTTATCGATCTAGAATAACAATAGGTAACAATAAGTACCTTTTCATATGTGATATTCTCCGTAATTTGTACATCTCCACTGGCAACAATACGAGATGGATCCCCTATATACTTTCAAAGAATCGAACATGGAATATCGAATAAACTGTAGAGAGTTCTTGGGGTAGTGCTAATTTATGTACCACCTACCCAAATCTTTGGGTAACCTCATTCGGCACGTTATGTAGGCCAACTTCCCTATAAGGCTTCGTAAGACGCCTTTTTGATACTTAATTGATAGCCATTATTGTAGACAAATTCAACAAGAGGTAAATCTGTGAAGGAATTCATGTCAATCATGTCCCATTTCCAATTTGGAAGATTGATAGTTTACATATATCTTCCACGTTTTCGATGCTCTACTCTTACTTGTTGACCATTTAGACACTGAGCTACAAGTTCAGCCATGTTCTTTTCATATAACCTTACCAATACATCTTTTCCAAACCATACATTTGGTTACTTTCGCATGAATAGAATACCGTGTTCGTAATGCTGTCTTGGGTATATCATCATCATTCATTTCATCATTCTCTTTTTTTTTTTTTTAACCCCGTAACTGATCAAACAAATCATCAATTCAGGGGAGGGAATATTTAGATAATTGTCACCTCATTCAGTTGTCGATAGTCAACACACATTCTCAATGTACTGTCTTTGTTTTGTACAATTAACACTAGTGAACCCTACAGGTACGTACTAGGTCTTATGAATCCCTTGTTCATCGCGTCTTTTAAATTTTCTTTTTCTTCTTTTTTTTTCTAATTCCCATAACTCTGTTGGGGACATGCTATATAAGGAAATAAAAATAGGTTGAGTGCCTGACATCACGTCAATACCAACTCATCCACTGAGGGATTCATTTATCCCCAGAACCGATTGAAGAATTGGTGGTTCCACATTAATAACTTTCACTCCTACTAAGTGACATATGTACCCCTTAGAGTACCATTTTTCTTTGCCTTAAGATAGGAAATAAAGTTACCTCTCGTTGCTCCGACATTACCCTTCCATGCCCCCATAAAAAGTTACTATACAATTACGATATACTCTTTTAGTTTCACTCGATTCACTAACTAATGTAAATACTTCACTTGTTCTCGATATCCCACTGTCTGTGAACCCCAAGTCCCACTACTTTGCCCAGCTTGACCGCCTCTAAACCCACAAAATTAAGATGGATTACCTACTGTCGGGTAAGAAAATGATGGTCTAGGCGGTCTAGGAAAAATTCTAGGCCTAAATTCTCCTTGGGAAACTATGAACTGTCCCATAGGTCTAGCCCTCTTTGACGACCCTTCTTCAACTTCGTGTGCCCTTCGCGTTTGCCTTTGGTCCTCCATTTTTTTTGCAAAGTCTTGCATTCTGGCTATATCCATGTCTCTATTTAATGCAGCAATAGTACAGTCCCTCACCAAATATGTCTCCAATCTGCTCACATACCGATGGACTCTGTCGGCCATTGTGGCCACTACATTTGGAGCATATCGAGCCAAAGAATTAAACTGCAGAACTGACACTCATGTTCCCCTGTCGGAGATTTAAAAACTGATCTGCACGAGCCTCTCGGATCTCATATGGGAGGTAATGATCAAGAAATGTTGTTTTAAATTCCTCCCAACTAGCTGGAAGTGCATCGATACCCCTAGATCGTTTCCAATCTTCATACCATAACATAGCCTCACCTTTTAGTCTATATGCTGCAAGCTCCACTGTTTCTATACCAGTTATGTGCATAACCTCTAGGGCCCTTTGAATTTGGTCCACGAAGTCCTGTGGATCTTCATTCAAATTCAATCCGTTAAAGGTGGGAGGATCCAATTTCAGAAAATCCTGTGTCCTCCGACTAGCTGCCCTATCCGTATCATCATTCCTTACTGTTGGAACAATTTGTCCTTGAGTCCATACAACAACTATACGAGTCAACATTTGCACCGCATCGCTTAGATACCGCACAGTATCATTAACAGGTGTTTCGGCAGGTTCTTCTCTCCCTCCCAGCTCTTCTGGAGCTGGAAAAGTAGGGGAAGCCTGCGTCGCAAACTCAGTTTCAGCTCCGCCCTGACTAGCTTGGTCAGGTGGTGATTTACTAGTTCCTTCTCCAACATGCATCTCTACCTTCTTATCTTTTCCCCTAGCTTGTCTTGTAATCGACATTTTACTATAACAAAGAAAATCAATTTCAAGGGTCAGATATGATTCCCACTACGACATTGGCTCTATTGCATGATCTAGAAATGAAGAAAAGAAACAACTCCTAAATGTCCCGTAGCCTCCTACTTATAAATGTGGTGCGCAACACATCCATAAGTAAGACTTCTACTCAGACACGGCTTTATAGACACCCTTAGAACGACCTGCTCTGATACCACTTTTGTCACGCCTCAAATTCCAACGGGACGGACTGGCACCAGAAGCCGTTGAGGCCCGAGAGAACCAATCTTTACTCATGTACACTCATACGCATGTCTCTATGTGAAAATCATTATATATCATGCAAATATGCGCGAAAGTCATGGAAACATATGCTATATATATATATATATATGAAACTTGGCCGTTAGGGCCATCAAGTCAAAATGGACATGCAACTCTTATAATTATTCTCCCACATAAGTCTACAAAGCCTCTAACAGATACATGTACATAACCAACCTACAGTGGGGACAAGTCCCCGCTTTATACAACATTTACCATGCCAAAACCAAAACCAAAATACACATGAGACTTGGGAAGCCCCGAACCAACTGGAGCTCATCAATGACTGGCAAATGATCCGCAACCTACTGTGGAGGTCTACTAGCACCTGCGCCTGCAGCAAGTAAGGTAAGTCCCCCAGGGGGGTCAGTACAAAGAATGTACTGAGTATGTAAGGCTATAAGAAACTACATCATACATAGGAATGTCAATGGAATAAAATATGAGAGAATAGCCCATGCGGATAAACCATCGTTTTATATGTGGAAACATGTACATTGCTTCTGTTATTGTTATTTTAGATCATTCATTCATATCCTTTTTATTCATATACTATCTTTCATAAACACCTTCATTCAAGAGAATTACCTTCACTCAAGAGACTTGCCTCCAAGAGATTTGTCTTTATTCAAAAGATTCTTCTATTCAAGAGATTTATTCTTTGCTTTTACGCTCATCATCATTATTATTATTAGTCATCCACTCTATCGGGGGTCATAATATAATACTGCTCATCCACCTTATCAGTGGGGAATAATACAATACCGCTCATCCACCTTTTCGGTGGGGCATATTATATATAATACCTCTTATCCACCTTATCGGTGGGGCAAAAATATATATAATAACGCTCATCCACCTTATCGGTGGGGCAAAAATATATATATATATATACACTTCTTCATTCCTTATTTATAAGAGATTGATACTTTTACATGTGAGAGATTGCTACATTGAGGATCATGACATTATTGGAAACACACATATATGCATTACTTCATTTCTTTACTTTCAAGAGATTGATATGTTGATAGTAATAACCTTTTTTGGAACTTTGGAACATTAGTCCATGATTAAGAGACTTATGAATAACAACTAGTCCACGAATAAAGAACATGTAAATCACCATTGGCCCTATGAGTAATATGATATGACAACTTGAAATGAGCTACCTTGGGATATTTCGAAATGAAATAGGTACAATGTCAATTTGAACAACATGTGCTGCAGAAGGATACGGAAAGAGTAACCTTACATACCTGATCTTCCCAATATGAACACACAATCCAATATGTGAGTACAACAATTCAGCTCCTTCCTTACGTTTCACTCTACATCACAAGTAAATCACGAAGCTCATGTTAACAATTAGCTACCTTACAAGTGCATAAGACGGCAACGAGTTACATGATTGCCCTAAAATGTCATTTCACCCTTTACAACACAATTCACGACATTGTCACACCACCAATACCACAACATTCCACACATTTACCACAACATCACAAACCAATAGCATTTCACATCAAGTGTACCCTTTATGCTTCTTCATTAACACCACGTCACAATTAATCTATCAAGTCATCCCAATACATTTCATAACCAAAATTCCATAATTTACACATGTATAAATATAACAAGTTAAGTACATAACCACACCATACATGTTGATATTTCCTCCATACCATGCACTTTCATCAAAACCTCAAGTCCTTTTTCAAGTTTAATTCACAAGGATGCACATCTTTTAGCAAAAAGCAAAAGTATACTATTCAACACCTTGCCAACATAACCACCATGATATACATAATCACTCATGCATATAATATATTAAATCATAAGAATAAACACTTACCCAAGCTTTTAGAATGATGATCTTGCCCAAGGAGATGACTTAGGGTTTGAGAGTTTGAGAGAAAATATCTCTTTTTGCTTTCTTAGAAAAGTCTAGAAATACATGTGCCTTCTTATGAATAAAATCAGATTTTTTGGGGCCTTTATATAGACCTCAAGTAATCCTTAGCCACACTTGGTCCAATAATAACATGTTTACTTGGTCAATGGCAAGAATGGGTCATTTGACCCATTGGGCCATGTCTTTTGGCTTCTTTTTGGGCCTCAAATTGAGCCCAATAACACATGTCAACTTAGCCCACCAAATTCAATGTGTAATCCATCATATATCTCTTGTTTAAATAATTCCATAAGTGTCACGACAATATTCAACTCACGAGACTCATATTCGTAACCTCAATCTCCAAATAAGAAATTCTAGCCACTTATGGCTTAATTAAACATAAAAGGGTAAAAACATAATTTGGATGCCAACATCGTCCAAGAGTAGTCCTACCAAGATGGAATAATTATATAATAACCCAAGAATCACATTTATAGGCTCGTGGTTGCAGAAGAAATTCGGCAAAAAGCGGCCCGGCACGGCCCCGGGCGCCCCTAGGACTTAGAAAAATTTTCAGCATTTGAAAGGTGTGTAGGGGCGGCCTGGAACGCTTCCTGGAACTCCCCTTGCTTCCTGTGGTCTGAAAATTTCAGCCCAGAGCGGCCTGGCATGCCCCTGGGCGCGCCTGGCCCAAAAATTTTTAAAAAATTCCTTTCTTCGACTTTTCGTTGCGGATTTGGTTAGATACTTCAAGTTCTAATCTTTAGCTTGCCTCTTGTATTTAAGTACCTTTATTTAGGAGTCATTCAAGCTTCATTTATCACTCCTAAAATGTTCCAAAAAGTTTCCAACTCCTCATACAAAAGTCTAAACACATTGACTAGTACAATATCAAATGTTCCATCCGAAACCGCTACAATATACGTACTTAGTGCTCTCGAAGCTAAGGTTTATAACTACACCCTAGGTCACCAATCAATCAAATTAGGGTTGGGAATGTACAGGGCGTTACACTGTAGAATGTGCCAAATCATAGGATGAGTGGCAGAAACTTACTTGAAATCTTCTATAGGGCTTTAAACATCAATACTAAGATTGTAGCAGATACTATCACTGGTGGAGCATTTATGAGTCTGAGGTGGGAACAAGCTTCAGAAATATTAGATCGTATCACTAAGACCAACCGAGGATGGCATACTCGGGAAGCAAATACATCTGCTGGCACATATGTTATTGGAGCCTCAGCAGGACAACGGGTTTTGAACAAATTTGTAGCTCAAGAGGTCACTCAGTTGAGGACAGAAATTGGTTTGCTGGCTAAACAGATAGCGGGTAGAGATGCTGAGAAGGTACATGCTGTAGGTGCACAAGGTAAAACACCTAGACATGACGATTATGAATCTGATAAAGAGGCTAAGTATTTGGATCGAGAAGTGGCGGGTTTCTGAGACAAGGGCCAAGGGGCTAACCAAGACTCCTGAAACTCGAGGTAAGGGAATCAAGGTCGGAACTACTATAGAGACAGTTACAACATGTCGGGATATAGAGATAGATAATGAGATCGTGATGGTGATTGGAGGAGG
Organism: Capsicum rhomboideum; assembly: GCA_031232105.1. NCBI lineage: Eukaryota > Viridiplantae > Streptophyta > Magnoliopsida > Solanales > Solanaceae > Capsicum > Capsicum rhomboideum. The sequence goes on along the minus strand of CP124708.1, from coordinate 46,599,060 downwards.
AAGGATGATTATAGAGAGAAGAGTGGCAGATATGTTCCACCTGGAAACCGCGATGTTGACTCAGGAAATTCAAGAATGGAATCCCTTCTCAATAACTGGTGAAAGGGTTAGAGAGTCAAGAACAATGCCTGAAGGAGATTAGGTCAGACATCTCAGGAAATAAGTCAGAAAGTAGAATCCCATTCGACTGCTATCAAATAGTTAGATCAACAGTTCGGGAAAATATTAATGTCATTGAACCAACGTCAGCCAGGTACCCTTCCAAGCAACACCCTCCAGAATCCAAAGAATGATAGCCATTGTCTGGTCATTACTACTAGAAGCGGGAAATACACAACAGATCCAGCTATACTTGTGGATAGTGGTAAGACAAGTGAGCCAATGGTTGTTGATGTAGAAACTGAGGTAGAGCCAGATAATTCAAAGGTCAAAACAGTTCTAAATCCTCATGATACTAGCGAAAAGGCAAAATCTGAAAAGAGGCAGGAAAAGAAGGTCCCACAAAAGTTGAAAACTATCCCACAACCTCCTACTCCTTTTCCTCAATGATTGAAAAAGAAGGCAGAGGAAGGAAAATATCAGAAGTTTATTACAATGTTGAAAGAGCTATCGGTAAACATCCCTCTTGTTGAGGCATTAGAGCAGATGCCAGGTTATGCGAAGTTCATGAAAGACTTGGTGACAAAGAAGAGAACTGTCAGTTTTGAGCCAGCAGATAACTTACATCATTGTAGCACAGTCGCTTCGCGTTCCCTAGTTGAAAATAAGGAGGATCCAGGAGCTTTCACAATTCCTTGTACTATCGGGTCCTACAACTTTGCTAAAGCACTTTATGATTTTGGTGCTAGCATTAACTTAATGTTGTTAGCCATTTTCAAGCAATTGGGGTTGGGAGCACCAAAACCAACCTCTATGAGACTTCTCATGGCAGATAGGACTATGAAAAAGTCGGTGGGCATTTTGTATGATGTTTTGGTAAAAGTTGCATCTTTCATATTTTCGACTGATTTTGTGATCCTAGATTGTGAAGTTGATTTCGAGGTTCCTATCATATTGGAAAGACCATTCCTTTCCACTGGTCGTGCATTGGTTGACATGGAAATAGGGCAGATGAAATTCAGGCTAAATAATGAACAAGTCACTTTCAATATTTGTCGCTCCATAAAGCAACCGAAAGACATGCGGGTGATTTTGGTAATAGATGCAGTTGAGGATAGTGAGGTTGTCTTGTCTCTTAAAGAAAGGTTAGGGGTAGAATCTCTCGCGGCCGTGATCATGAATTTTGATAGCAACGGTATTGAGGAATATGATGAGATGGTTGGTGCACTCACTGGTAAGGGAGCATACACTTATGCTCCAAAGAAACTTGATCTCGATTTGAAAAATAGGGTGACCCCACCAGCTTGTCCTTCTATTGAGAAGCTTCTAGTTTTAGAGCTTAAGGCTCTCCCGGCTCACCTTCGCTACATATTTTTGGGAGCCAACAACACCTTGTCTGTGATTATTTCTGCTAAATTGGTGGAGTGGCAAGTAGAGGCACTGGTTTCGATATTAAAAAGATTTAAGAGAGCCATTGGTTGGTCCATTGCTGATAGAAATTCCACTAGGCATTTGCACTCACAAAATTCAACTTAATCCTGAGTGCATACCGAGCATTGAGCACCAATGTTGTCTAAACCCACCTATGCAAGAGGTTGTGAAGAAAGAGATCATCAAGTGGTTAGATGCAGGAGTGGTTTACCCTATTGCTGATAGTAAGTGGGTGAGCCCAGTTCAATGTGTACCAAAGAAGGGAGGAATCACTGTGGTTCCAAACGACAAAAATGAGTTAATCCCAATAAGGTCGATTACTGGATGTAGAGTTTACATGGATTATAGAAAGCTAAATTCTTGGACAGAAAAAGATCATTTTTCTATGCCCTTCATGGATCAGATGTTAGACCGTCTTGCTGGTAGAGGATGGTATTGTTTTCTCAATGGCTATTTGGGGTATAATCAGATTTTCATTGCCCCCGAAGACCAAGAGAAGACCACTTTCACTTGTCCATATGGGACATTCGCATTTAAAAGGATGCCCTTCGATCTATGTAATGCACCGGCCACTTTCCAATGTTGCATGATGTCTATTTTCTCCGACATGGTGGAAGACACTATTGAGGTTTTTATGGATGATTTTTCTGTTGTGGGAGACTCATTTGATGATTGCTTGTCACACCTTGCTAATGTGCTGCAAATATACGAGGAGTGCAACTTAGTGCTAAATTGAGAAAAATGTCACTTTATGGTCAACGAGGGTATCGTATTGGGGCATCAGATTTCAAAGAATGGTATTGAAGTGGATAAGCCAAAGATTGAGGTAATTGAAAAGTTACCTCCACCCATTTCCGTGAAAGGAATTCGAAGTTTCTTAGGTTATGCTGGCTTTTATAGATGATTCATCAAGGATTGCTCTAAGGTTGCACATCCTTTATGCAAACTTTTGGAGAAAGAGGTAAAGTTTGTATTTGACAAGGCATGTCTAAAAGCATTTGAGTGTCTGAAAGACAAGTTGGTTGCAACCCCTATCATTGTGTCACCAGATTGGACTATGCCTTTTGAGGTTATGTGTGACGCTAGCAGGGTGGCTTTGGGTGCAGTCCTTGGCCAAAGAAGTGAGACGATTTTACACCTGATTTACTATGCTAGCAAAGTGCTTAATCTATCTCAAAAGAATTATAATGTGACTGAGCAAGAGTTGTTGGCAGTGTTCTTCGCTTTTGAGAAATTTTGCTCTTATTTGATTGGCACAAAGGTCATTGTACATACAGATCATGCAGCACTTCGATATCTTATGTCGAAGAAGGATGTTAAGCCAAGGTTGATTTGGTGGGTACTTCTATTGCAGGAATTTGACTTTGATGTCAAAGATCGTAAGGGAACCGAGAATCAGGTCACTGACCATCTATCACGCCTTGAGAAGGAGGCCATGCTTAAATTAAGGGATGATCTTGAGATTGATGCTACTTTTCCAAATGAGCAAGTATTGGCAGCATCGCAAGACTTAATCCCTTGGTTTACTGATTTTGCCAACTTTTTGGCAAGTGATTTAGTTCCAAAAGATATGTCGTATCAGCAGTGAAAGAAATTCATGCATGAGGTGAGAAAATTCTTCTGGGATGAGCCGTATTTATTTAGGGTATGTGCAGATGGCATGATTCGAAGATGTATTCCAGAGGTCAAGATGACGAGTATTTTGGAAGCATGTCATTCATTTCCAGTTGGGGGTCATCATGGAGGTGTACGGACTGCCCATAAAATCTTGCAATATGGGTACTACTGGCTCAGTATTTACAAAGATGCTCATGATTATGCTCGCTCTTGTGACCAATGTCAAAGGCAAGGGAATATCTCACGCAGTCACGAACTTCCCATGACAACTATACTTGAGCTTGAATTGTTTGATGTATGGGGAATTGACTTTATGGGCCCTTTTATGAGCTCATATGGGATGAAATACATATTGGTAGCTGTCGACTATGTTTCTAAGTGGGTGGAGTCAATTGCGCTTCCTAATAACGAAGGAAGAAGTGTCACGGCATTCTTGAAAAAGAACATATTTTCACGATTCGGTACACCCCGAGTCATCATTAGTGATGGAGGATCCCACTTCTGCAATCATCTGTTCAAATCCCTGCTTGAAAAATATGGTTTTAAACATAAGGTGGCAACACCTTACCATCCTCAGACAAACGGGCAAGTTGAGGTGTCAAATCATTAGATTAAGTCTATTTTGGCAAAAATGGTGATTGCCAATAGGACTGATTGGGCCCGAAGATTGGATGATGCATTATGGGCATATCAAACTACTTTGAAGACGCCAATTGGTGCATCACCATATCAGCTAGTTTTTGGAAAATCTTGCCATTTGCAAGACAAACTTGAACATAAGGCTTTATGGGCTTTGAAAAGGTTGAATTTGGACTGGAGTGAAGCGGCTAAATTGAGACTTGAGCAGATGAATGAGATGGATGAATTTCATCTCCGGGCTTATGAAAGTTCAGTAATATATAAAGAGAAGATGAAATTATATCATGATCGACGCATTAAGAAATGAGAGTTTCACCCGGGAGATTTGGTGCTACTTTATAACTCCAAGCTTCGCTTGTTTGCTGGAAAGTTAAAGTTCAAATGGTCCGGAACATTCACGGTGGTTAGGGTATTCCCACATGGAGCAATTAAGCTAAAAGGAGCTAATAATGTTCTATTCAAGGTCAATGGGCAGCGTGTAAAGCATTATGTGGGAATCACGAAAGAAATAAGGACATGTGAGGAGCTTGAGCTTGATGAAGTCTAAGTAGTCAAGCTAGCCATGTCGTGCCGAGACATTAAATTAGGCGCTTTATGGGAGGCAACCCATGGGCTGGTTGGTGAAGTTTGAGTATCCAAGTTAGCCGTGTCGTGCCGCGACATTAAATCAAGCGCTACTTGGGAGGCAACCTAAGATCTGATTATTTTATGATCTGAGCATTTGAAGACACCTTAGCTGAAGTTCAAAAGATAACACCTGCAGAATCCGACCCATGATAGGGGTACTCATGTGACATAGGTGGACCAACATCACGTGAGTTGTGCTGTGAAAATCAGAGAAAATATTTACCTTTTTGAATCTTACCTACGACAAGGTACCCACGTGACGTAGGTATACCCATATCACGTGGGTGGTATAGTGAAAATCAGAAGACATTGACACCTGCAGGAGTTCAGCTATGCCAGAGACCCACGTGACATGAGTGCAACCCATGTCACGTGGGTGGTTCCATGGAAACAGGAATCTGTAGACCCCAAAGACCCGAACCGACCCAACCCTTTTCTTTCGATAAATTCTCGTATACTTATCAAAACCGACCCAAAATCGAAATCTACCCTCCTCTTTCTCCACTTTAACTCTTAGAACATAAACCCTAATTTCTAAAATCCATCACCAATTCCTAAACCATCACCTTCTCACTTCCCAATTTTCAGATTTCTCATACACTCTCATCACCTAAACCCTCCACAAACCCAAAAATTTGAACCCCCCACCCTACAAATTCGACTAAATCCAAACCCTACCCAAAAGTCCAAACCAAACCAAACCCAAATACCCACAATTCGACCAAAATTCGACACCATGCCTCCAAAACTGAACCCCAAACGTGACCACCTTGATTCTTCGTCAACAATTCGAACAAAAAATCTGAAATTTCTGACCCAATTGCGTGATGAATCGTCCGAATCAGGCAATAATGGGTCCGAAGAGGTTTTTGATATTGACACTGATGATACTGCACTAGTTACTCATACCAAGAGGTTACATACTCGGGCACAAGCTGCTGCCCGAGCTGCACTTCAGCCCATTCCACTGCCTGTCGAGCCGGTTGTTCCTAATCATTCTTCCGAGTCTGCCCCCCAGTCTGAAGAGGGGGAGGATGAGTCGGTATCGGGATTTGAGGATGATACTACAGGACAAGGTACCTCTGCAGCAGAGGCTACAACCTCTATTTCGAGCACTGGTGAACAGAGTGCCCCGACTCCTTAACAGAGACGGGATATTCAACGATGGTGTATTCAGGGCATGCGGGTATTTTATGACAGAGATACCGATTGACTAAGCGGGGCGTATGTAGAAGAAGTATTATAGAGGAGCCCTGATATCGGCTTGAGGGTTTAAAGTCATTGCCTGATATTTGGACTGTGTTTGACCAGTAGAGCCTCCTGGTCTCTACAGCTCAGAATTGGTCCGAGAATTTTATGCGTCCTATGTTTCATCCGTTGATTTGAGTACACTTGTTGGGCAGCGATACCGGGACCAACCTTTATTGACTCATACTTTGGTTTGAGGGACCCGAGTCGATATATCTGAGCAGACCATCCACCAATTCTTATTTGGTGCAGACCGTCCATTGCCAACCACGACTGTTGAGTTTAAACACCACATGGAGACTGTCAGAAACCAAATTAAAATGTGGGATGTTGATCAGAAGTTGGAGTTGCTTAGGTGGATTATCAGTTATATAGAGGAGGATGGTGTTGAGGCTAGTTGGGTGACTGAGAAGCTGGATATAAAAAAGTCCACACTCCATTTTACTGGCAGGTTTTGGTGGTCGGTTGTTAGGCATCGATTGGGGCCCACTAATACTGATAATTCACTCACCTTGGATCGGGCTGGGGTGGTGGCTAGCATCCTTGCAGGTTATGATATTCATATCGCTAGGTACATTCTTAGGGAGATTCATGAGCGTGCCTTTCAAGACCATACCAGTATCTCTTTTCCCTGTTTGATTCAGAGCCTATGTGATTGGGCAGGTGTGGTTAGGCTACCTACCATAGATCACTATATCGAGGTGATCCGCATCGCAGATATTGGGTTGATGCAGCAGCGGGGATCTATCCCCAGTGTTCCACAAAGGTCTCAGCCTTCCGGATCATCAGGTACAGCCTTTTTTGAAGGGCATGGAGATAGAGACGAGCCAGTGAGCACCCCTATGCCCATTCCTATACTGGTGAGCGTTCTTGATACTGTTTATATACCTACTGAGGGAACATGCCTGATTAACGATGAGGTACCTAGCACTACTGCACCACCGCCTCCTTCTTGCATGGTTTCGGTTTCGAGGGGTTTCCTGTAGCAGCTAGTTGATAGGCAGACACAGATGTTTGAGAGGTAGTCCCACTCAGAGGCAGAGATGGCTAAGTTGGTATCCCAGCTTAATCCATGGGTTAGGACCACAGTTGAGGCAACAGAGGCTAGAGTGGAGGCCCGTGTGTCTGCGTCTATGGATAAATTTATAAGAGAGGTGCATGACTAAATTGATAGCTTTGAGGCGAGTATGGCTACCCGATTTGGTTCGGTACAGCCTCCTTAGATAGCAGCATTGACACAGGAGGTAGCTTCTTTGCGAGAGGAGGTCCAAGCTTTGGCACCGAGCAGTGCCCCTGTTATTCCACCTATGCCTTTTCTGGCTCTGATGCGGCCAATTTTTGAGGTGGATTTGTTTGTCGATGAGGAGCCTCCTATTGATAGAGGCAAATATCCACGCAGTCCAGAGGAGCAGGTGGATAGTGGTGATGAGTTTGAGGGTGATCTTCAGAGAGCGGTTAAAGCCTCCAGGGTGGAGTACCATATTAGCCAGATCGCAGAGGATCATAGGGCGCGTGGTACATCCTCTAGTTAGGCACCCCCTCCACTGAATGCCCCTAGCAGAGAGCCCACAGGTCATACTGATGATCCCGCTATGGGCGGGCCCACTTTCGGTGCTTAAGGCGCTGCAGGTATGTCTTCACTCCCTTACATTTATTATATTGATAGTTGTGCACTGAGTTCAGCGCACCATTATTAGTTGGGGGTGGGGGTGTACCACCACTTGGGGGGTTTTGTTGTCATGTTTCTTTTCCCTCGAGTGTGCTATCATAGTAGAACCAACATGTTTAGGTTGTTATTTATAGTATGTATGTGTTTTCTTATTGAATTAGGAGGAAAATAAAGGAACCGTAGTGCAGTACAGTTTTGAACAAGTTATGCTGTGTGATTAAATAAAAGACACCGCTCCTAAAATTTTTGTTTTAAAATGTGTGTTTAGCATGTTAGTTGTGACAGTTGTTGGATCTTGTTATGGCATTAGAATTATAGACAAAATAAATATAGCTAGCATTGCATGAACCCAGATAGGTAGTAGTTGATAATGTAACCCTGTGCTATGTGTGTGTGAGGTCATTACTTAGTTGACTTTGTGTGTGCGATCCAGAACTTGCTCGGTTAGTCTTGCCTAGGTTAGAGTATAGTGATTAGGAAAAGATCATAGGCCGTTTTTGAATAAGTCCACTTGTAGCCTAAATGCCTGACCAAATGAATTAAGTATCCCTTGATCCGAATTTTGAGCCTTAATTACCTGTTTCTTTCATTAGCCTATTCACCTTCCCTTTTTGATTTATAATGAACCTATCTTGGCCCTAGTCCCTCATTGGACATCGTATACCTCAACTTAGGCAAATCGTCTGAGTTGAGGGTGGCTATTATAGGGGTGCGTAGATTAGTTTGGGTATGAAGAAGGGGTTAGTAAAAGAAAAAGAGAAAAAAAAAAGATTTGGGTGTGAAAATAAATAAATAAATAAATAAAGTGAAATGAATAGAAATTGAAAATAAAAAAATGAGAAAATTGTGTTTTGAAAGTGAAGAAAATCACACCCCAAAATTTGAAAATAAATGAAGGAGAATAAGGGAGAATAAATAAGCATGGTTAAAAAGTGGAGCCAAAAATAGTGTAGTGTCAAGGAGGGTTAAGTCACCATATCCAAATGTACCACACCCGTCCCCAAGACGACATTATAAGCCGATTAAAGTCCTATAGTGATCCTAGTTCAACTGTCCAAAAGAAAAAACTAAGGCATAGAAAATAAGGGCAAGCCTATGGTATTTCATGCACACTGTTTGAACTTCTTTATGAGAGAGAGTGTTTTTGACCGAGTCCCTAATTTGAGATTCATTAGTATACTGTGAGTGCATGGGACTTATTTGATTGTGAGAGTACATGGGTTGCATTGTTAGCTGCTATTTGTTCGGATAATGACATTTGCACATATGCTCAGTTGTTTGTTCATAATCTGATGCCATCAGTTGATCCCTTCTGTGTCACGATAATAAGTTGCATGTATACACACCGTGGTTTTGATTTGTAAATAGGAGGGGTCAGAAAAGTTTTGAGGCTAAAAGCAATGAATCGACTGTCGTACGTCCCTTAGGTTTTTCTTAGTTAAGCATCGTATATGTGTGTTTTTGTTTTGTTTGCCTAAGGACATGTAAACGTTCTAAGTTGAGGGTGTTGATGTGTCATGGTTTCATGACACTTTCGATGCTTAAAACAAGGAAAATATGCTATAACTTGGGTGTGTTTGGTTGGTATGACGTGTTTTCTATTCTATATTGCAGGAGAATAGGTTTTGGAGGCAAAATGGACAAAAAATAAGAAATCATGCTCGAGAACGAAGTATCTGAAGACGAAAGAGCTGAGTCCAGTAACAGAGGAATGACTCACGACAGGACTCACTTGTCGTGAAGTCCACTCACGTGACGTGAGTGTCTGTCGTGAGTCATCTTTAGAGATGTTGAATATTGTCTGATTTCCACGGCAGGCATCCACGTGGCGGACTCCACTCACGTGACGTGAGTGGGTGCCGTGAATGGATTTCCTATGTTTCCTAATTTCCACAAAATAGATCCAAGTAACGTGGCTTGGTTCCACGATACCGTGGAAAGTTACCGACCTTGTTGTTCTGTTTTGATTAGGATAGGATTCGTCTTGTATCTATAAATACCCCTGTATTGTCCTATGTGCGAGAGTTAGTCAGTACATTGTTTTGAGATAGTTTTCATTATGCAATACTTTTTCTCTAAGGTTACTCAGTTTTTTGTCTTCGAATTGTCTGTTTTTGATCTTCTCAAAAAACATAGACTTAGCCTCCATATGAACTAACACTCCTTCCTCGTTAGTCACCTCCAATCTCATGAAATCATTAGCCAAAGTCAATAACTCTCTAGACAATGGGCGTCTCGACACCTCCAACCATGCCAAACTTCTCATGCTTACCGGCTTCCTGATCAATGCGTCTGCTACCACATTGGCCTTGCCCAGATGATATACGATGGAGATATCATAGTCTTTGATCAATTCCATCTATCTTCTCTGTCTTAAGTTTAGGTCTCTTTAGGTGAATATATTCTACAAACTACGGTGGTCTGTGAACACCTCACACTTGACCCCATAGAGATAGTGTCTCCAAATCTTCAAAGAAAAAATTACAGTCGCCAACTCTAAGTCATGAATAGAATAGTTCTTTTCAAAAGGCTTAAGTTGTCTAAAAGCATAAGTAATTCCATTCTGACCCAGCATCAAAACAACCCCTAAACCCAACCGTGAAGCATCACAATATACAATGAAGTCCTTACCTTTCTCAGGCAAAGTGAGAATTGGGGTTAAAGTTAACAAAGTCTTGAGCTTTTGAAAGCTCTCTTCACACTTGTCGTCCCACTCAAACGGAACCTTACTCTGAGTCAAGCGAGTCATATGTGAAGCAATAGCAGTAACCCCTTTACAAACTGGTGGTAGTAACTAGCCAACCCCACAAAACTATGAATCTTGATGACATTTGTAGGTCTAGGTCAAATTCTTCACAGCTTCAACTTTCTGCGGGTCTACCATCACTCTTTCCTTGGATACCATGTGTCCCAAAAAGGACATTGAAGATAAAAAGAATTCACACTTCTTGTACTTAGCATATAGTTACTTCTCCTTCAACAACCCCAACACTTTTCGAAAGTGAGTTTTATGTTCCTCTTCATTCTTGGAGTAAATTAGAATGTCGTCAATGAAAATAATAGCAAAGGAATCCAGAAATGGCTTAAAAACCCTATTCATCAGACTCATAAAGGCAGCTGGGGCATTGGTCAAACCAAAAACTCTGAGTGTCCATAACGAGTTTAGAAAGCAGTCTTTGGGATGTCCTTTGCCTTGATCTTGAGTTGATGGTAACCTGACCTCAAATTAATTTTGGAGAACATTGTCGCTCCCTGCAACTGGTAGAATAGATCATCTATCCTAGACAAGGGATATTTGTTGCAAATAGTCAACTAATTCAACTAACGGTAGTCTATGCACATCCACATGCTACCATGTTTCTTTTTCACAAATAGAATTGAAGCACCCCAAGGTGAAACATTTGGACGAATAAAACCCTTTTCAAACAATTCTTGTAACTGGGTCTTCAACTCTGCTGGTGCCATACGATAGGGAGGGATAGAGATAGGATGAGTTCCTGGCTCTAAGTCTATGCAAAAGTCAATATCACGGTCTGGAGGCATACCAGGAAGGCCATCAAGAAATACCTTTAAGAATTCACACACGAAAAGAAGTTATAGGAGTAACTACTGAACTTTCTTCCTGAAGATGAGCTAGAAATGCCCTACACCCCTACTTAACTAACTTTTGGGCATGAATAGCTGACACAATTCTCACCTGAGTAGGCTTAAAAAGTATCCTCCAGCTCTAACTGTTCCATCCCAAGCATAGCTACAATGACGGTCTTAGCACAACAATCAAGAATGGCACGATAAGGAGACAATCAACTTATCCCTATGATATCAAATTCCTCCATATCTAAAATCAGTAAGTCTGCCAAAGTCTTAAACCCCATAAACATCACAAGACATGCATGATAAAATTGATCAACATATATAGACATCCCAATTGATGTAGACATATACATGGTAGTATCGAGATATTCACATACTATTTCCCAGCCCAGGGCAAATTTCCCAAACATATAAGAGAAAGTGGACCCAGGATCAAACAATACAGAAGCCATATGATCACATACAAGAATAGTACTTGTGATCACAACATCAAAAGCTTCTGCTTCAGGACAGGCCAAAATAGCATAGATATGAGCCTTGTCATCACCCTGACCGCCACCTCTACTAGTCTGAGCACCACCTCTAATAACATGTCCTCCACCTCGGTTGGCCTGGTAACCACCCCTTCCCATAGCCTGGCCACCAAGCCCACCCTGTGGATGACCCCTACCATTTCCTCCACCATCACAACCTATATGAACCAGCACATAGAAGCTGGTTGCTGAATCAACTGACACGCAGATAAGAAATTAGGACAAAACCTCCTGATGTGACCCAAACCTCCACACTCATGACAACTGATACCTAAGGTAAGTTCCTAAACCAAAGTCGATGAAGGTGTATAGTTGCCTATACGGGAAGGCTGATAACTAACTCCAGATGGTCCCCCTGCAGACACAGGCATGGCTGAATAATAAGGCCGGGAAGAATGACCCTGAAAACCATGACCTCTAGAATAAGCACCACTGAACTGTCCTGATGTTTGGGCTTTTTTTTCCTCCACCTTTACCTCATCTTGCTTCATACTAGCTTCAGCCTTCTTCGCAAACTCAACCACATCCTTGAAAGACTTACCCGAAGTCGCCACTGATAAGGTAACCATCTAAATCCCTGAATTCAAACCCTTTAAAAAGTACCTGATCAGCTCCTCCTCTGTAGTAATCAACTGTAGTGCATAATGGTACAAGGCATGAAACTTGGTCTTATAGGCCGCCACAGTCATATCCCTCTGCTCTAATTTTAGAAACTAATCCTTCTTCAGATCATGATAAGTGTGGGGAACATACTTTTCAAGAAACACATTCTTGAATTAAGCCCAAGTAAGTGGAGGTAAGGCAGCCCTGCATTCAAGAAAGGACCTCCACCATTTCTTGGCCTCAGCAAGCAACTGAAAAGACATGAATTCCATACCATACCTCTCAACCACACCCATATTATGCAAACTCTCATAAAAATCAATCAAGAATTCAAAAGCACCCTTAGACACAGTACCTTGAAACACTGGAGGTTTCATTTTCCTAAACCTATAGAATAGTCCATGCTTATCATTAGTCATCACGCGTCCTAAAACCTGTTGGGGACTTCTTCCGGTCTCAGAACCCTCATCCATCCTAGGAGCTACAACAGTTGCACGTCGTAAGGCTGGGGACGAAAATGTCGAAACAGCTAGTATAGTATCGATTCCAGCCAAACTATTCAGAAATCCCAACACCTGTTGAATCAATTAAGTGGACATAGGCACCTAGATCTGCCATTTTGTACGAGCACTACATTTTTTGGGACCACCACTTCTTCTTCCTCAACCACCACATCCTCATTCTAAACTAACTCTGGAGCATTCTGCTGAGGGGGAGAGGATGGTATCCTCTGTCTAGCCGGTCCTCCGATTGCCCGAGCTCTACTCCTGGTGGGTGTTGCCCCTCTTACTACTCTCTTTGTCCTACCTTTTACCCGAGGCCTACCCCAAACTGCGGCCCCAGCAATCAGTACGGGTGTTGCTGCTAGTGTTGCAACTGCGGCTACGGTTGTGGCTGCTCTAGTAGAACGAGTATTCACTATTTGCAAATAAGAGTTAATGAGTTAGATACCAAAATGGATCACCAGATACCAATTAGAATCAAGTAATAGCACAACAGGAAGAAAGAAAGGAATTTTGTTTCCTAAAGCCCTGTAGCCTTCAAAGAAAAGTTTGTTCTGCAAGACTCTACTAGACCTATTCTTGTATAATGAGAACTATGAATTCAGTGATCTGATACCATCTTTGTCACAATCCAAACGGTCATGATTGGCACCCACCCTATTACTATAGTGGGAGAACTATCTAACCCATCCCTTACCAATCAATTCAAACCAACCACACTGTCATTTTTAACAAACCTAATCAAATAATCTCTAATAACAAATCTAATATTCACAGTCAATGAAAACAGAGTGCGGAAAATCTCTATTTGTTACAACACTCCCGGGACTTGAAGTCACCGTACAAGAACATTTAAGAGTATCCAAAACTTACGGCGAAAGATTATCCAAAACATGAAATAAAGTATGAGAATGTCTTAGTCCCAAAACAAGGGACATAAACACAAGTCAGAAGATTTAATGGCTGCTCAGTCATGATGCTCACCCTTGAATCGAAGTTCGCAACTACTGGCTAGAGTCTAGGTCTCATCTCAAATGCTGAAAAATGCTCTGCACTTACAAAAAGAAGAGTACAGGTAGCATCAGTACATCAACTAAGTACTGGTTGGCATCATAGGTTGACTCAACTTAACACTATATAAATATGCAAACTAAATATAAGTAACAGCGATCACAACAGAACTTATAAATAATGACAGCCAACCACAAATATGACACTTCAATCCATGATGAATACTAGCTCACAATTAAATCTTTTACACTTAGTCAATTCATCAGCAATATTCATCACAACATATAGATATAAAAGTACATTTAGAATAATTTATCTCTCTAGGTGAGAGAAAATAACTATCTTTCCCTCCAATTCCTCTATGAGATAACTGTCATAGGTACCACCGGTATGGCCTTTCCACCACTGATGGAGCCTCTCCGTCCACCGAAATCATCATTTAATACTCATAGAACTACTCTACACTCACAATCTTCCATTACAATATCGTATACTCCGGGGAATGATGCGATTCCTACTGTCATGTTAATGGAACAGTGGAATTGGTTCCAACGCATAGTAAATCAGGTGAATTTGGGAATAATCTAGGTGCTTTCCACTCAAGGAATTTGGAATGACTACTCTATTCAGTTCCGAGGCTTAACGGGCAACGAAAGCAGCTCGGTGATACTCGAAGTGAGTTTACACACAACAAATTGATCAATCAGGTAGAAGGTCCAAAGGTAGATGATGCCCATATCAACGATGATGTTGTACATGCTGGAATTATGCATAAATTGATGTCTAATAGTGCAACTAGCGGTGACATGGTGAAAGCCCCAATTTTTGCACATGCAATTTGTGTGGATTTAGGAGTTAGAGTACATGATGCAGAAACTCCAGTCCCTACATATGCAAAGGAGAAAAACAATGGTTAATCCTGCTCAAACAACTCTTCCTCAGCAACACAATTATGACAGAATTGGGAATGATAATGGTAATCATGCTTCGCAACTTCTCATTCCATATAATGAAATTGCTAGAATTAGAAATCATGAAGTTGTGAAGGTGAATCCTCTGAATATTAGTCCACCTAAATTCACTACTAAGAGTGGCTATCTTGCTATAATTTTAAAAGAGATGATTATATGGTGAAATTAACTGAAAGATGTAGGTACACTTTAATTGGAAAATTCACTCACACTATGCCTTAAATAAACATTCTCATAAGAGAATTTTTATTACAAACTGAGCTGAAAGGTGTTGTGAAGCTGACTCACTTTAATTCAAGACATTTGTATATAGACCTATATAATGCCTATGACCATGCTACAATTTGGTCCAAAGGCAAGAGGTACATAAAAGGGCAGTTACTGAGGCTACAAGTTTGGACTCCTACCTTTAAACCCGATGAGGAGACACCTTTAGTACCTGTTTGGGCTGTCTTACCTGAGCGTCCTTGGCATTGTTATTGCTTGGAAGTAGTTAGCCCACTATTATCACCAATTGGGAAGGTGCTATTTCTTGATCTTGCTACTTACAAGAAGACCAGAGGGAGTGTAGCTAAGGTGAAGATACAGATTGACCTTACTAAGGCTAGACCCCAGCAGGTGTGGATGGGATATGATGATAATGAAAATAGAGATGGTAAATGGCAAACTATTCAGTATGAAGGGTTCCCATACTACTATGATTGTTGTAAACATCATGGCCATAGCAATGTGATGTGTGTAATCAAGAAAAAAAAAATGAAGATCACAATAGAAGAAAGACATTGATAGATAAATGAGAGGGCATGACACATGATATCAGAGTGATTCATATACAGAAGGAAACTCAGGAAAATAACTCTTAGCAAGATAACATACAGGATACCAACCAGTAGTGGAAAAATCAGAGAAGAAGACCAAGAAGATATAATCCTCCTCAACAGCAGCAAATTTACAGACCTAAGTCCCTTTAAGGATTAGCAAGTTCAACAAACAGTATTCCCAATTTAACATGAGATGATTCTAGTTTATCCCATATTCAGACCCTAACTATATCTCAAGATACTGAGACTACAGCAAGTGAAGGCAATTTATAGGATCAGCAGGCAGGTTTCACTCATAGTGAAGAGGAACTAACCCAAAGGAGAGAGGAGGAACAACTAAATGAAGTTATGCCTGATATAATACAGGAAGAGAATAAGGTTGACAATCAACCTAGCCAGAAACATGTTGATAATCCTACCTATATTGGTACAGTTCATATTGGATCTATTTCTCTTGATACTAATAGGGGTGAAGTGAATATAGAGGGTGCAGTTGAAGAGCCACAAGCTACACAGACAACTCAGCCTGATGAAAAAGGATAGGCTTTTCTGTCATAGATACCAAAAGGTTGTAAGGAGCAAGTACAAATCACTGAGGCTAATGATACTGGACAACAATGTCAAACTATGAAGCCTAATCTATTCAACAATAAATCCACCTTGGAACTAAGTAAAAAAGGAGAGATAGTATTGAAAAAAGACAGGAAAGGAAAGAACAAGGTGTACAGTTGCACAATAATTTTGTCTTGCTACAAAAATAGGATAGTATTTTCTCTTTGCAAGGTAATGATCATTCTACTGAAACTTCTAAGATTCATATGCCTGACCTTATTGATGATTATAAAGTGATCCATTCTGAGGAGGAGAAACATGATACTGAAGAAGAACTGGAACAACAGGTGTTTGAGAAGGCTCAGAGTGATAATGATTCACACAAGGATGTTTAGAAGATAACAGAGCAACATGGTCTATCCCCCAAGGGTAAGAGAAAGTAATATAAGAACACTAAAAGGACTAACTCTAGCCATTATGTTGGCCTAGCCAGACCCAAAACCAGGTCTCAAGCTAAACATAATCATGATTAATACTCTTTGCTGGAATGCTAGGAGAATTACTACACATGGTGTCTTGGAAAGACTCCAATAACTCAAGCAGATTCATCAATTGTCTATTATAGCAATTCTTGAACTATTTGCTGATAATTCCCAGCTTTTCTTCTATCAATCTCAACTTCATATAGAGTAGGCAGTATGTAATGATAATGGCAAAACTTGGGTATTTTAAAGTCATGAAGTTGAGTGTAAAATTCTTGAAAAAGATGATCAACAGCTGACTTGTGAAGTTAAACATGTTGAACATCTCAAGGTATTCTTATTCACTTTTGTGTATGCTAAGTGTCAGGAGCAAATGAGAAGACAACTCTAGAACTGGCTTTTACACTACTCTAAATGTGTTCAACCATGGTGTGTCCTAGGAGATTTTAATGTTATAACTGATGTGGAAGAAAATCTAGGGCGCAGCCATACAATATGAATAAGAGTTTTGAGTTCATTATAGTAATAGAAGCCTGTGGTCTGACTGATCTTGGATTTCAAGGGGGAAATTATACATAGTGCAATAATAGAGCTGGTACAGCTAGAATTTGGAAGAGATTGGATAGGGCATTGGTGAATGATATGTCTCTTGATGAAATGCCTAATTCTATTATCACTCATTTGTCTTCAGTGGGGTTTGATCATTGCCCTTTGCTACTGAAAATTTTTGACAGAGTTGACAATCTAGTAAAATACTTTAAATTACTGCATTGTTGGGTGGAAAATAATACTTTCATGGACATTGCCAAGTAGTGTTGGTCTAGACCAGTGGAAGATGATCCCATGTGGATATTTCATATGAAGTTGAAGAGGGTATCTCACACTTGAGTATCTGGTCCAAAAAAGAATATGGAGATATCTATGCAACAATCAAGGAGTATGAAGAGAAGGTACAGATGGCTGAGGATGAAATCCTTCTTAATAATACTGAGGCTAGTATAGAAATATAATTTGGTGTCATATGTCAAATGACATGGCCCATCAAGTCTAATGAAGGAGTCAATAGGATCATGTCACGTGTCAAAATGACACAACATGTCTAATCAAATCAAAGGATAATGAAAATATTCCACGTGTACAAGTGACACGTTTAGACCAATCAAATATCTCATGTCAACTTAAAATTTGATTGACCGAGAAGAGTTCGTCCTTATCACTACTTTTCCATTCTAAAACTATAAATAGGGATCTTAATAATTTAGAAAAGATACCAGACTTCTAACAAGAAGCCAGAGAGATCTCGTGGATCAAATACCTCAGTGGAATGTCTGCAAATCACCCGAACTATGAGAATTCCATTTAGAATTTATCTCTCAAATTTTTCTGCAAGCTACAAGTTCAAGCATTTAAGCACCCAAATTCCAATACAATTCAAGACTAAGACGAAGATTCAAGATCAAGCTCAAAAGCTCTTGATTTTAAGTACAAGTCAAGATCAAGTTTAACAAGATTCAAGATCATGCTCTAAAGCTCTTAAATCTATATTCGAAAAAGAAGAATTAGAGGATTCATAGAGATTGTAGTACTCACTATATATTGAAATCAAATACTACGATTGTTGCGATATTTTCTTGTCTTGATTATTATTTTCTCAACGCAAATTTTATTATCTATATTTGTCATAGTATCATTGATGAATGATTTAAATCTTCAATGAGATACTAGTCCTCCATGATACCATCAGAGTATATCTATACACTACATAGTATCATGAAAGACTGCTTAAGTCCTTCAATGAGACACTTTTATGTCCTCTTTTTACCCATTTCAAGAACTCATGTTACGTTGTTAATTACTACTTAAGCATTTAAATATTTTTAGTTTCGACCACCATTTTTGAAATAATTATTAATTATAAATATGATGATCTATAGTATTTCTTCTATCTTGATTTGTTTCACATCAATTTCTTTTTTACCAATTTTTAAAAGATTTTCACCTTTATCCATTAGAAATTTATTATATTAACCTTTTTATTTTATCTATAGTAAAATGTTTATTATTGATGTTTGCATGAATTCACAAGAAGATTACTTTTGGTGATTTATGCATATTAATTTATGCGTCAAAATGTTTCCATTTACTTTTTAGATTCATCTCCGATCAAATAGCGCTAAACAAATCAACTGTAAAAGTATTTTATTTTTTATTTTTTATTTTTTTTGTAAATCCAAATATATAGTAAATTTTATGTTTAAAGATAATTGAAAAATAAAATTCACAATAATTACATATGTTGATTAGCGTCCTCCAATCACACTGTTCATTTCAAAACCCTTCTAAGGGTGTGTTTGGTATGAAAGAAAAATATTTTTTGAAACAATGTTTTTCAATTTTCTCTCTTTTAGTTGGCTTAAGCGTTTGGCCATGAATATTAAAAAAAAAAATTCACTTTATTTGAAATTTTCAAAGTTTGAGTTGGAATTGGAATTGTATTTGGCCATTCCTTTTGTAATAAATATTTAGAATATAAATATATTTTTAAAAAAAAAACATGAAATATGATTTAAACATGAAATATAATTAAAATGAGGTATTTTATGAAAATAAAAAAAATTGAATTTTTTTGAAAAAAATGTAAAGTGGCAAAAGTAAAAGTGAAAAAAGTGAAAACAGGTTTCGGCTGTTTTTCAAATTTCAAATGCAACTTCAAGTTGCATTTGAATTTTTTATGGCCAAACGCTGATTTTCAATTAAAATGATTTTTTTTTTGGAAAAAATGAAAGATTTTCATGGACAAACGGGTATGTTTTGGAAAATGTGTTTCAAATATACTTATCTTCCTCAAATTTAAGGAATAATAACTTCCCTTCATAATGTAAGAAAAATATTTTCTAAAACTCTCTTTCAACCTTACTACTCGAGCTACAAACTGACCCAAGTCCCGATTTTGACTCTTGACCCTGATCGGAAACCCAATTTCTTATCTTGATCCTGGCCTTAACTGATAAGAATCGGGTTAAGTGAATAAACAAGAAAATAATGCGGAAGCGAAAATACTAAGATTAAAGACAAGAAACTAAAGATAGGTGAAATTTGAGATTAAAATCTCCAATTTCAAGATTAAGTGCTAAGAACCCTAATTAATCTTAGTATTTAAAATTAGCGGATTAAGGCTAATTATGATACTAATAGAGTCAAATTCAAGAACTTAGATCAAAAGTGATCTAGACCCCTATTTCGGAGAAATTAAAGACAATAATTAGTATAAGACTAATCACCTTCTTTAATTAACTTTAATAGAAACTAAAGATATCAAGTTAATAATTAATCTTACCTCCTAAAGAATCATTCTTATAAGGTTGCAAGATAAATCTCAATTAGTCACACACAAAGGTGTAAAGAAGAGAAATTCTCAATTAATAATAATCATGTCTAATTGAAAATAACAAAATTCATCCCTATATATAGAGAAAAAACTATCCCAAATAGCATGGGATTGGGATCTACTTTTATGGAAATAATAAATCAAATCTAACTAGGACTAGGAAAAAACTATCCCAAATAGCATGGGATTAAGATCTACTTTGATGGAAATAAAAAATAAAATCCTACTAGGACTAGGAAAGCATGTAAAAATAATACCGAAAATTCTCCCCTAAGAAAATAAGGAAAAGTTTTTAAATTTAATCAAAATCCATGTAGGTCTAATCTTCTTCCGTTTGGGCTTGGACTTGAATCATGAAATATGTGTAGCACTTAGCACATGCTTCTCCATAATTCTTGGACTCGTTCTTGGGCTTTTCTTCCATCATAAGCATCTTCTTGATTCACATTGAAGTCCGTCAAACCTTAATGCAAGTGGGCCAACCTGGATGCTATCATTCCCCTCTTCTTGAAAACAATTCGTCCTCGAATTTGAATCTCGTAAAATCAAGAAGAAATACAATAGTAAACAACATCCATTAGCTGAAAACAACAATGATAGGAATAAAACAAGGTAGTAACCATGTGTCCACTTAACCCAATTAATCCTAGCATGTATAAATACACCCTTATAAAGCATGTGGACATCATCATCCCAATAGAAAATTCTTTTCCTTGTATGAGCATAACAAAATTCTCGTTTAGATGCCATTCTGAATGATACGTTCAACTCCAATTTAATTCTATCAATAAAGTACTCCAATGGACATGGCAAAGATGATACAAGATTCCTAAAATATCCATCAAATTGGATACTTTTATGATATATCCAAGCATTCTCAATTATACTTCCCAAAGATTTTTCCATATAAAACCTATTCGCATCAGCATAGGAGTTTTCAAGAAGGTTAGAAGAACCTTTCAATCTCAAAATAGAATCTCCATTAAATTCTAAGTAATTGCTCAAATTCACCAACAAGGAATCACGAAGAGGTTCAACAAAGAGTATTTGATCACTAGTATCATAATAGTCATGTATTTTCTCATCACTAGTAGCAAACACCTTCTTAAACTTACAATCACCAAGACTTGAAAATTTAGGACTCATCATACAAAAAGATGTGTATTCCAACAAGTCATCACATAAAAACTTATTTGACACAAGAACAAGAAAAGAAGAATCATTTAACTCATTCACATGCTTCTTCCTACAAACACCACGCCTCTTCTCAACAAGTGGGAATCCATACTCAACTTCGTCATACTGAATTTCAAAAGGCAACGAATTACTCATATAGTTGAACTCAGAGATTGCAATTAATGACTTGTTATAGAGAAAAATATCATCATCCTCAAACTTAATAAAGTCACCAACATAGGAATTAAGAGTGTAGTTCATCACCTCTAAAAAGACCTTAGGTGTTCTAGGAATCTCAAATATGTGGATAAATCAATTATACATACTATACTTGGTCTTATATGACAAAAGAAAGACAACACCTCATTTCTTTTGTATGAGCGTTAGATTCACAACTGCATTGTTGGACTTTTTGTCATGAGTGTTATCTTGTATTGGTCCAAAATAATTCTCTTTACCTTTATCCTTCTCATCAACATGCACTTGCTCAATGGGATATTTGGTTTTGACCACCTTAGGATTAAGCTCATCCAATGATGATTTTTTCATGCAAACTTTTTCATGAGTACCAACAAGAGAGTCCAAACAACTAGAAGAAGAAGTAGGAATATTGTTAGAGTTAGAATAAGAAATTACCTCACTCAAAATCTCTTTCTTTTCTCTCCGTACCTCACAATCATTCCTCTCCTCTTTACTCTCATGAACATCTCTCTTTACTTTTCTCTCGACCTCACTTTTTTTCTCACTTGACATCCCATTCTTTTCACACAACATAACATATCTTTTTTCCTCTATTGGGATATCAGCATGTACTCCTTTACTCCTATCATAAATTGTATTCCTATCAAACTGTCATGGACGCCCAAGCATGATTTGACAATGTTGCATAGGAATTACATCACAAAGAACATTATCAGAGTACCTCCCAATGGAGAAAAAATCATGCATTGCTTAGTCGCCTTAAGTTCACCAAAATCATTCAGCCTTTGTCGCTTATAAGGAGTAGTGTGTTTGATGCAAGTAAGTTCCAACTTCTCCACCACATATGCACTTATCATATTAGCACCACTTTCAAAATCAATAATCATAAAGCAACTATTACCTTTTATCCCACACCTTGTATGAAAAATACTTCTCCTCTTTAAATCAGAATTTTGGGTGACCTCTAACTCATCGAGTCGAGAGGAAATCCTTCTAAGTGCCTCATCATCTATGTCATTGTTTTGAGTCCCAGCATAAGTATCCTTTCCAGTTTGAGACATCTCCATAAAGAAAAAAATAATCTCTCAATGTGGCTTTTTTTTTCTCAATTAATCTCACTTCTCTTGCCTTTTTCCACTCAAATTACAATCTTTGACTGATTCCTTTAGGATTTATATATTAACCCTACTAGTAGCAATTTCTTTAGAAGTAGGATGTAGAGAGAAAAAGAAATTTACCGACTCCCAGACAGATTGGATTTGGCGAGACAAGAAAAATACCAATTTATGCAAAAAAAAATAAAAAAAATCTAAATTTTCCCTCTTCTTGATTTTCCTTCTTGATGTCGGAAAAACAAGAAACCCAATAAATTTGGAGTTTCTTAATTTGCAAGCAACCTCTTTTTTTTCATTTTTTTTTGCTGCTATGTAGCTTTTCTTTTTAATCTACTAAAAGAAAAAAGAAAAAAAAGAATGATTTTTTTGGGATTTTTTTTGAAACTCCCAAGATTATCAAGAACGGAACTTTGATAGAACCGCTCTGATACCACTTGATAAGAATTGGGTTACTTGAATAAACAAGAAAATAATGCGGAAACGAAAATACTACGATTAAAGACAAGAAATTAAAGATAGATGAAATTTGAGATTAAAATCCTCAATTTTGAGATTAAGTGCTAAGAATTCTAGTTGATCTTAGTATTCAAAATTTGCGGATTAAGACTAATTATGATACTAATAGAGTCAATTCAAGAACTTAGATCAAAAGTGATCTAGACCCCTATTTCGAAGAAATTAAAGACAACAATTAGTATAAGACTAATCACCTTTTTTTAATTAACTTTAATAGAAACCAAATATATCAAGTTAAGAATTAATCTTACATCCTAAAGAATCGTTCTTATAAGGTTGCAAGATAAATCTCAAGTAGCTACACACAAAGGTGTAAAGAAGAGAAACTCTCAATTAATAATAATTATGTCTAATTGAAAATAACAAAATCCATCCCTATTTATAGAGAAAAAACTATCCCAAATAGCATGGGATTGAGATCTACTTTTATGAAGTAATAAATTAAATCTAACTAGGACTAGAAAAAAGTTATCCCAAATAGCATGGGATTAGGATCTACTTTTATGAAAATAATAAATAAAATCCTACTAGGAAAGCATGTAAAAATAATACCAAAAATTCTCCCTTAAGAAAATAAGGAAAAGTTTTCAAATTTAATCAAAATCCATGTGGGCCCAATCTTCTTCCGTTTGGGCTTGGACTTAAATCATGAAATATGTGTAGCACTTAACCCATGCTTCTCCATAATTCTTGAATTCATTCTTGGGCTCTTCTTCCAGCATAAATATCTTCTTGATTCACATTGAATCCCGTCACCCTTAATGCAAATGGGCCAACCTGGATGCTATCATTGACTCTCGACCCCAACTGCGACTAGAGTCCCTACTCTAGACGCCAACTTTCGAAACAAATAATTTTTCTTAGATAAAATCATGAGCAAAATTGATGCATAGACATTTGAATAACATAAGAGACTTTGTTTTTAATACTATCTTTAATTTATTTTATGTGACACTAAAAGAAAAAGGACAGCCTTATGCACTAAAGTTTTCATTATGTGCGGAGCTCAAGAGCATGAAATGAGCTGCCTACAAGGGTCTAATGTACGCAATCTTACCTTGCATTTCTGCAAGAGGTTGTTTTATGTGACACTATTTAATTATAATCTTTTGAAAAATAAGTTTTATATATTTAAAAATAATTTTAAATATTTTATTAGCACACTTATATAAAATTACAAATTTGATAAATCTTTTTTTTCCCCTTCTTAAACTCTCATACACTATATTTATTGAAGAGGAGGAAGTGTCTTTTTTTTTTTTTTGGAAAAGAGCCAAACTATTCCTGAACTATTCGAAATAGAATAAAAATACCCTCCATTTATTTTTTGGCTTAAGAATATCCCTCCGTTTGTTTTTTGGCTCAAAAATACCCCTCAATTTATTTTTTGACTCAAAAATACCCCTCACTCTAACGGAATACCACCATGCAGCCCACGTGTATAAAAAATGTCATCTGACCTATCCGCATAAGCTGCCAACATGGATAATGAGCCGATGTCTTAAAAAATCTAACCCCTCTTGACTATACCCACCATCATGAACCTAAAATCCCCCCAAAAATTATTTAATATATTTAAAATAATTTATACAGAATTCAATAAATAAATATAATTATAGCCGAATTGTGTGCAAAATTTAAAGACTAAAATTTCTATCTGCTTTGCTTCATTGGTTTCTTCAAGGAAATAAAAAAAGTACAATGGCGAAAGTTTGTTTGATGTTATTTCCATTTATTTGTTTTGATGAGATAGTGATTGAGCCAACTAATAAACGTAAAATATTTTTTCTCAATTTCGAATAGTTGAACTAGTCTTGACCCTTTTCAGTTTTTTGTTCTGGGAGACTGTGTCGTATTGGGTAATTATCTTTTTCGACAACTTCCCAAATAAAAAAAGAATCAGAAGTCTGGAATATGGATTCCAAGTTTGCAATGAAAATTTTCTGCAGAAATTCACAACCCTAGTTCTAAACAGCAGTAAAACAAAGTAAATGAAAATTAAATAGTGGGGAGGAATTTTCAAGGTTAATAAAAGAGAAAACAACATTAAATTGGTTGGAGTTTATGAGTTCCAGAATTTCCGCTCACAAACAATCAAATCAAATCTATGATGAATTAAAAACCACCTACTCCCTTAATAACGTCGTCGTTTTTTCCAGTTTTCCACTACTCCCATTCCTATTGAGTGGCCAATTCCAGTGCTTTTTAGCTACTTTTGCTCAAATTTTTTAGTTTTTTTCCCCAATTTTTTGCAACTCCATTTTGCAATCGCAATTCACATATATCTTGAAGCAAAACAGTATCTGGGTCCATTTTTGAGCAAAAATAGTATCCGAGTCCTGCGAAAATCTCCATTTTACTGTAAAAATTCGTAATCCTTTTGTGTATTTTAAAGCAAAATAGTATCTGAGTTTTTGGATTTTGAAAGGATGGGCAATCGATTTATTTGTATGACAAAGAAGGAAAATGGGAGGAATGGAATAGGTTCAAGGAGTAAAAGAATGGAAAGTTCGAAGAGGAGGTCGTTAGTAGAAGAGGAATTACTGCACAGGCAGGCTTTGTCAATGGCAATTCAGCAACATCAGTTGTCTCAAAGATTTGAGGGGTTAGTGTCCAGACGTATTGGATCTGCCAGTTCTCGCCTTCGCACTGATTTCTCTGAATCCTTACCCAATTCTAAGCAGGTGGACTAACTTTTTTTGGGTTCTATTTTGAATTAGTATTTGAGATCTATGGATATGTATATTGTAAGACTGGGTCTAGTGGCATCTTTTTTTTTTTTTTTTTTTTAATGTATTTTCTTATTTTTGATGTTATGCTATTATTGTCTTTGATGGGGTAGGACAATGGGACACTGAAAAGTTAGGCTTTTTCTTTTTTTCTTTTGGTCTCTTTTTCTTGTTTTTTTTTTGGTAGAATTCATAGTAGAAATGATGATTCTCTTTTTAGATTTTTGATAATTTGGACAAGTGTAAACTAAAAGGGGAAAGAGGAGAAAGGTAGTGGTACTACTTTTTATTGCAAAAAAGTAAAAACTTTAATCCCCTTTAACCTTTTCCCCTACCCAAATATGTTTTAGAAAGGTACGAGAAAAGAAAAACAAAACAAACTCTCAAAAGACATAATCCATTCTTTTCTTTGTTTCTGGTGACACATAACATTGTTAAATTCATGTTTAAAACATTCTTAACAAGTATTTCCTTTTGTTCTTTCTCTTGTGGAATTTCTTTTGAATACTCGCAGGGCATGAAAGTATGAGGTCTGACAATTTCTTTCTTCTTTTTTTTTTTTACTTCTACACTATTTCCTGGACTGTAATTTTTCTGTGTATGAGGTCCCAAAAGCCAATCTCCTCTGTTCTTGCTCTATCTTCTAGTGTTCATAGTTCTACAAGCCCTAAGTATACCTTTACAGATTGTCTGAGCAAGTACTTGCAATTCACATCATAGATGAAGGGAAACTTTATGTAATTGCACTTGACTTGCTTGTCATTAGTCTACTGCAAAGGTTACCTGGGACAAAATTACTTCAGATTTCCATGCAGA
Organism: Capsicum rhomboideum; assembly: GCA_031232105.1. Lineage (NCBI taxonomy): Eukaryota > Viridiplantae > Streptophyta > Magnoliopsida > Solanales > Solanaceae > Capsicum > Capsicum rhomboideum. The sequence continues at coordinate 46,572,719 of CP124708.1, read as the reverse complement.
CATGGTTGCAGCTTATATATGCCATTCAGAATACCTAGGTTGGACGAAACCTGAGTAGATGGCCCATCGCTTTCTAGTTCATACCTTGTAATCAGCTGCTATGAGACATTCCTATTCTCTACAAGGCTCCTATTATCTGTTAATTCTTAGATTATTGGTACAACAACAACAACAACAACAACAACAACAACAACATACCTAGTGTATTCCCACCAGGTGGGGTCTGGGGAGGGTAAAGTGTACGCAATCCATACCACTACCTCAGATGAAGTAGAGAGGCTGTTTCCGATAGACCCCCGGCTTAGAACAGATAACAATCAAACAAAAGTCATAGAAATAAACAAGAAGAAGAGATAACACATCACTATATACGGAAATAGACAAGGCACCCACAAAGTAGCACTATAGACTATTTATTCAGGGTTACAAACATCTCCAAAACAACACTAACAAGAATATACCCAAGAAACAACAGGCACTGATACACATAAAAATTCCTTCCTACACAATACGGACTCCTTCCTACCCACTAACCCTCTACCCTAATACGCGACCTCCACATCTTCCTATCAAGGGTCATGTCCTCTGTAAATTGTGCGCCATGTCATGCCTAATTACCTCCATCCAATATTTCTTCGGCTTACCTCTACCCCGCCTAAAACCATCCACAGCCAACCTTTCACACCTCCGTACTGGAGCATCCGTGCACCTCCTCGTCACATGCCCGAGCCAATGCAACCTCACCTCCCGCATCTTATCCTCCACCGAAGCCACTCCCAACTTTTCTTGAATAATCTCGTTTCTAACCCTATCCTTCCTGGTAAGTCCACACATCCATCGCAACATCCTCATCTCCGCTACCTTCAACTTTTGGATGTGGGAGTTTTTAACTGGCCAACACTCCGCCCCATATAACATGGCCGGACGAACGACCTCTCTGTAGAACTTACCTTTGAGCTTCAGAGGCACCTTCATATCACACAAAACTCCCGAAGCGAGCCTCCATTTCAACCACTCTTCACCAATACGGAGCGAGATATCCTCGTCAATGTCGCCATTCCCCTGAATCATAGACCCTAGATACTTGAAACTCCCCCTCTTCTGAATGGCCTGAGAATCCAGCTTCAACTACCCCCTCTGCCTTGTGCGTTGAATCGCTAAACTTACATTCCAAGTACTCCGTCCTGCTCAACCTAAACCCTTTAGACTCAAGGGTCTGTCTCCAAACCTCGAACTTATCATTAACTCCTCCCCAGGTCTCGTCAATTAGTACCACATCATCAGCAAATAGCATACACCAAGGCACCTCCCCTTGGATACGCCGCATCAAAACATCCATCACCAAGGCAAATAAAAACGGACTAAGAGTCGATCCTTGGTGCAATCCTGTCAAAACAGAAAAGTGCTCTGAATCCCCCCCTACCGTCCTCACACGCGTCTTCGCACCATCGTACATATCCTGAATCGATCTAGTATATGCTACGGGCACACTGATACTAAATTATGTGAGCAACGTATGTAAATAAAAATAACTTAAAGGAACAACAAATATTAGATCTAGGTTAAATGAGACACTTCCTATAGGCTTTTACACAACAGTTGTGAGAAAAGATAAAAAAGAATAAATATGTATATCTTTAGACATAACTCCAGACAATATTCATGTGTTACTCCATTTAATTTGTTAATAAATTCCATATGTCACTATTTGTTGCCTTACAAAATTTATGCTGTAAAGTTACCAGAATTTTTGGAGAGCATCAAAACAAAGAAGTTCATTTTGGTACACGGAGAAGGATTCGGAGCTTGGTGTTGGTACACAACTATTGCTCTATTGGAGGAACCAGGATTGTTGCCCACAGCAATAGATCTCACTGGATCTGGGATTGATCTGACAGATACCAAAAATGTTACAACACCGATGGAGTACGCAAAACCATTAATTGATTATCTGGAAAACTTACCGGAGGATGAAAAGGTATGAGATATTTGGAACACATTGATTTTTTACTATGAACGAATTCCAACGAAGACTAACTTTGGGGTTAACCTAAAAATGATTATGTGTTCTCCTTCAGGTAATTTTGGTAGGTCACAGTATTGGAGGTGCTTGTGTTTCCTATGCCTTGGAGCTTTTCCCACAGAAAATTGCGAAAGCAATATTTCTTTGTGCTACAATGATATCTGATGGACAGAGACCTTTTGATGTGCTTGCCGAAGAGGTACATATCCCATACATCCAAAAATGTCAAAATTTTTGAAAACCATTGACAATTTGTTCCTAATTTACTATCCTATTAAACTAAGAATCAATTTTTGTTTTGCGGTAATGCATTGTCAAGAAGTGCTTTTTTGTGTGTGTGGTTGAATTAGTCTAGGAGACTCTGAGCAGAATCAAAATTGATCTATTGTGTATGTGGGAAAAAGATACAGATACCACATCATGAGCAACCTCATGATTGCCCCGACTTTGTAGTCATGGCTCCAAAAGCGCCATTTCATTTAGATTGGGGTTTCATAGAGTTGCTATACTATTGTTGTTGCTTAAAGAGCTAAAAGTAATAAAATATGCAAAAAGAAAATACAACAATGTATGTGGAACACAGGTCAGAAAGTAAATACTTATGGGGGGTTAGAGAATAAGAGTCCACTGCCCCTTTTAAAACATTTAACCAACTTCCTTGTATGAGTAATCATCTCTGCACAACATTGGGTTATTTAATTAGTCTTTGAGGTAGAGCTAATAAAATCAAAAAGGCTGCAAAAATGATTCTTTTATTTTGTCAACAAGTCTCTATGGTGCGACTTCTCTACCTTTGAGCCTTGCCAAGTTTTCTTGGCTGTAAACATGTTACAAGCTTTAACAAAAGTCTGTTTTCTCTTTCCTAAATGGTTGTCCTTGTTTGTGTGACAAACATTGATACATCATCTCACCTTGATAATAGAGGCGTGTACAAGAGAATAGACTCAAACATGGGACAAAAAAGCAAAGGACTGAAAATGGGAGCATGAGCGGTGTAAGCCTTTGACTGGAATTCTCAGCATTTGAACTGTTCCACATCGCAATCCAGCCTCAGACTGACCAGATCATTTTCTTCACCAATCTTCTGAAGCATATTATAATGTGTTTAAAATTGGAATCTTAACCCTTTTACAAATGATTTTTTGAATACTGAATGAAAATCTCAGTACATCCATATCATAATACGCATCGTACAGAATTGTTGACGTCAAAAAGAACATCTCAAAGGAATCAAGGAATCATTCATTTCCCATAATAAATCTGCATCTGAAAGGCTATTTTAGTGTTAATTATTTTTATAGATATACTTCCACCACGATGCGTTTACGTGATGTCTATTTGGAAGCTTGGGTCGGCAGATCTTTTTATGAAGGAATCAAAGTTTTTAATTTATGGGAATGGTAAAGAGAAGACTCCTACTGGCTTCATGTTTGAGAAGGAGCAGATGCATGGGCTATATTTCAATCAATCTCCTGTGAAGGTACTTCCTCAGGAGAACTTCTTTCTTTATCCATGCTAGTTTACTTGTAGTGTGCTGCAAATGCATGTGCTTTCTGATTTATCAAGCTATGCTATTAGTACTTCAAAAAAGTTGGCAGAAGGCAGATGCATCACTAGTACATCTTCCCACTTTCTTGCTCTCCCTCCTTCCTCCCTCCTTTTCCGAACCTTTCCTTTTATTTCTTGACAGCTGGGAGCATGAGTGGTAGTACGATTGGATATTTTTGGTGATGGTATAAGCTTTAATTGGGTCATACACATTAAAGCAACTCCATTTCAAGATAATAAAGCAAGATAAAAATAAAGTAATAGAAGCACTTCCAACGTTCAGTGTTGGTGAACTATTCCTTCTATCCCAAAATGTCTGCCCTAGATTCAACTTTCAACGATCAAATTGGGATTCGGTTTTAGAGCCAGGTTAAAAAAGGTGTTAGGATGAGAGTTTTTTTAAATAAAAAGATTGAAACTAATTTTGTTAAGTTGAAAGATACAAACAACAACATACCCAGTGTAATCCCACAAGTGGGGTCTGGGGGGAGGGTAAGATGTAAGCAGACCTTACCCCTAAATAGGCTAAAGATAAAAGTTATAAACTACCGCAAATAGGTAATAGGCTTAGAATTTTCTACTTGGAGAAATTTCTTTGAAGATGCCTTGACCAAATTTCTCTTTGGTTTTTGAGTAGTCAAAGTGGCAAAAGTTTTTTAGATCAGAGGTAAATAATTTTTAATCCATGGCTATTTCACAGATATTTTCTTGTTGTTCTGACCAACATTATTTATGTTTGTTGAGCTAAGAAGTTCCAATAGAAAGTAATAAGTGCATAGCTATTTCCAAAGTGACCTTTCTGAGAGCACGAGTAATATATTTATTTTTTTTGCACTGGTTTCAGTCACAAAATCATTATGAGATTCTAAAAGCACCTAACAGAGTGTAAAATAAAGCATAAAAATAATTAGTAGCTTTGTGTCTACTGAAGATATGCTTAGATAACAGAAATTTTCAAGACTGGTCCCTTATGATAAAACCATAGAGAACTGGACCATAGAGGTTAGAATATGGCCTTTCTTGCTTCCTTTTGGCTGACTTAATTTTCCCATGCTTAATAACGTGTTTTGGAAGCAAAATTATTATGAAGAAAGACGTGGAATGTATTGATGTTTATCCAGATGTTCATGGTACCTATCATTTCGTGTAGGATGTTGCTTTGGCAATGGTTTCAATGGAACCCATTCCTCTTGTTCCAATAATGGAGATGCTATCATTGACACCTGAGAAATATGGAACAAGTCATCGATTTTATGTCCAGACATTGGATGATCATGCTCTTTCACCAGACGTCCAAGAAAAACTTGTGAGGGAAAACCCTCCTGAAGGTGTTTTCAAGATCAAAGGCAGCGACCATTGTCCATTCTTTTTGAAGCCACAGTCGCTACATAAGATTTTGGTTGACATTGCTCAGATTCCATAGGAATGTTCATATGAAAAGAAACCAGAGATATTTTACTCCTCAGGGAAATAACTTTAGTTGTTTCTTTTAGAGGCTGTACAATCTGTTACATGAGGTTGTTGGTTGTATAGAAGAAAAATTATTTCAGTCAGCATGTTTCATATCTTTTTCATATTTGCTTGAAATACATTGGTTAGAGTTACCCAACTTGTAGTGATCAGCTGTTTGGTTCTACCCATTATTAGTTGCTCTATGAGCACATGTGACAATGGCAACTGACACAAATCATTCTGTTGTCATAGTTAAACGATCATTTACAAGGTTTTTCATTTGTGCCAAGTTAAATGATCATTGACAGTCGCTACATAAGATTTTGGTTGAGATTGCTCAGATTCCATAGGAATGTTCATATGAAAAGAAACCAGAGATATTTTACTTCTCAGGGAAATAGCTTTTGTTGTTTCTTTTAGAGGCTGTACAATCTGTTACATGAGGTTGTTGGTTGTATAGATGAAAAATTGTTTCAGTCAGCATGTTTCATATGTTTTTCATATTTGCTTGAAATACGTTGCTTGAAATAGCTTTTGTTGTTTCTTTTAGAGGTTGTATAATTTGTTACATGAGGTTGTTGGTTGTATAGCTGAAAAATTGTTTCAGTCAGCATGTTTCATATCTTTTTCATATTCGCTTGAAATACATTGGTTAGAGTTACCCAACTTGTAGTGATCAGCTGTTTGGTTCTACCCATTATTAGTTGCTCTATGAGCACATGTGACAATGGCAACGGGCACTAATCATTCTGTTGTTATAGTTAAACGATCATTGACAGGGTTTTTCATTTGAGCCAAGTTGCACGTTCTGTCTTCAAGTTATGGCTTATTTCTGATGCCTGAGGAGAGGAGAATGTAGAAGGGGTGTTCACGGGTCGGTTTGGGTGGGTTATTGGTCAAAATCAAAATCAAACCAATATAATTGGTTTTTAAATTATTGAAATCAAACCAAATCAAATCAAATATAATATATATTTATTGGTTTTTTTGTCATCGGTTTGGGTTCGGTTTGGTACGGTTATTTGGTTATCAACCATACATGAAAACTAAAAAAATGATTCATCCAAAAGGAAAAAAAAAAAAAAGACAACTTCTACAAGCAAAGGGAGTTTTAAAAGAGATTGGTTATGCCCGAGCCAAGAATATCAAGAAAAATAAAGAAACCTCTTTTCTTTGTCATGATTTTGTTCAAAAGGACAATTTATTCAAAAAGATTTTTTTTTTATGAGATTACCACATAAAACAGTAAAATGACGTACATAATACAAAATATTTAAATTATAAATAAATTTCGATAAAAACATATATAAGATATTTAAAATTATTCATAAAAAATAATTATTATGTATATATAATTATGAAATATATATATATATATATATATATATAATATTTGTCGGTTAGGTTCGGTTATTTGTTCGTTTTTTGAACAAAATCAAAACCAAAACCAAACCAAATATTATTGATTTTTAAAAATATAAAATCAAACCAAATAAAAATCGATTTATTTAATCGGTTTGATTCGATTTTTTGATTTGGATCGGTTTTTTATTCAAACCGTGAACACCCCTAAATGTAGTGTCCTGAAATTATGTGATTTTTCAGTATCTAAAGATAACCTAAAGGTCTCCTACTGAGTTTTTCAAGAAAAAGCTATATATAGATTTGATTCAGGATGAAGAATTAGACGAGGCTCAAGGATGGGTTCCAATTGAAAAGATCTTGGAAGCAAGCAGACAATTAGCCAATATACGACTCCCTCAGTTCAAATTACTCGTCACTTATTTCCTAATTGAATTTTCATTTTTATTTGTCATTTTTGACATATTAAGAAAAGAAAACTATTGTTTTCCTATTTTACCCTTAGCATTAATTGCTTATTCTCCAAACTAATTTTAAGACACAATAGTAAACATCAATTAATAGGGGTACTATGGTAAAATAATCATGTCAATAATTATTTTCTTAATGAGTGTGTGATACACTCAAATTACACCTCGATTAAAGTATAAAGCGGTCGTTGTCAAATATAGAATCCAACTAGGTTGGAGTCGAATCCCATAAGGAATAAGGTGAAAACTAAGCCTCATGCGGTTACGTTGACTTCTAGTCAATTACTTCCTTAAAAGGGGCTTTGTTAACAAAGTTCATTCTTCAATTTCCAAATGTGTTTAAGTAACAATTGTTGGAATTTCAGTGATTGTAATCAAGTAATAAAGAGATCTAGATTTGTGATCACCAAAGCTTCATAACACAATCGGGTCGCTAACAATAATAAATTCTTCTAGTGCGGAGCATGTAGGGCTATTGATTCTTTCAACACATCTAACTGTTTCTCAACCCAATTAGATGATATTCACTCGAATTTTCTCGAACTACGAATGATGAAAATGCAAAACTCAATAATTACCCTAAGTTGGCTAATCTTATTACAACATTACCCATTAGACAGGAGTTGAAAATTCTGAATTCTTATTATCAAATATTTTCCTAGCTTTAACCTCTTTCTCAAGCAAATTAACCCTAAGACATGTTCTAATGTATGCAACCATTAGAAATCAGTTAAAACGAAAGATTTGGCAATACAAACATAAACACTATCCGATTTTACATCGATAATTAACCCTAGAGATGTTAATTCACCATGAATCCCACAATCCTAGATATGGGGTTTTATCCACTCATAGATCTTGAAGAAAATACATCAATATAAATCATAGATGAAGAATAACCTTGCAAAGATGAATTCAATAACCAAATTGTCTTCAAAATCCAAGTGAAATGCTAAACCCAAAGAAATAACTCAAGAACAATATGTGTTTTTGTCTCTATATCGTGAGATGCAGAAATAAGCCCCAATAGTGACTATTTATAGTCCATGAAAATTTGAAATCCAAATAAAACTCGGACCTGTCCGCCTTGCATCTGACGGTAAAGTTGACGGTTCGTTAGAGGGTTGATGTTTCGTCACCTAGACCATCAACTTGCCTTTAATTTGTCGTTCATTTTGCCTTAGCTTGACGATAGGGTTGCTAACCCGTTAGAAGGTTGATGTCTCATCAACTCAACTGTCAACTCGACTTTAACTTGATCCACATTCTGTTTAACCTTGACGATGGGGTTGACGGTCAGTCAGTGAGTTATCATCCCATCAAGTAGGTCGTCACCTTTTAGCTCAATTTCCACTGTTTTCTACCTTGTCACCTTTCTCTTCACAATACAAGTAAAAACGATCAAATCTAACAAGAGTTGCTCGAAAACTTGCAATTATTCATAGTTAAAAGCCTCAAATGTGCCGTCAAAATGTCGGCATATCAACAACCTCAACTTAGAACGTTTGCTTGTCCTCAAGCAAATAAACAACACCAAACTTTATAAGCAACAAAAATTTAGGGAACACTACGACAGTCACACAACTTGTTAGACATCATCTCTTAAAAATTCGACCCCATTCTTTCCTTTCTATTGTAAAAAACCAGTGTGCATGAACTATTCATCAATTGACCAACAAGGATCTATGGGTGACATTATGATATAAATGAACAACATTGCATACACATATAGCAACCAACCTAACAATCAGCAATTAACAACGGTATCCAAATGCGCTCACCATAAAGAAGTCCCACACACATAAGATCAAATGGAATTTGGGACTTGAATTGAATCTCTCACTCTCACAATGAAGTGTGAACAATGTACATGCAATATCCTAGGCTTGCTCTTATTTTCTATGCTTCGGCTTCTGGACAGTTAGACTAGGATCACTCTAAGACTTTTTTTGGCTTGTAATGCAGGCTTGAGGGCAGGTATGGTATATTTGAAATTAGTGACTAAACCCTCCTTGACACTACACTACATCTGCCTCACATTCTTCGTTAATTCCCCATTTTATTCCACTATGGGCGTGCTTCTCATTTCAATTACAAGACTTTTTTTTTTAATCTTTTTTATTTTTATTTTAATACAAATCTCTTCTTTTTTCTTTTTCACACAAGCCACACCCGCTTCTCTCTTTTATCTCTAGTCTCTTCTTTTATACCCCATTCTTTCTTTTCACACCTCTTTACCATGATCACCCTCAACTTAGGTGATTTTCCTGAGTCGAGGTACATAATGTCCTAAACTGAACCATGGCCAAAACAAAGGTTCCGAGGAGCCTCTATAGTAGCCACCCTCAACTTAGACTATTTGCTAGAGTTGAGGTGCACAATGTCTAAGGAGGGACTAGGGCCAAGACGAGGGTTTCACGAAAAATGGAAAAGGTGAATAGGCTGATAAATAAAAGGGTCAATTAGGCTCAAAATTTGGGATCAAGGGATACATCATATTATTTGGACTGTCATTTGGCTTGAGTGGACTGAAATCAAACAAGATCTACGATCCTTTCCCAATCCTCTATCCTATGACCTACATAAGAATAACCGAGCAAGTTCTGAATTGCGTACACAGAACGAGAACTAAACAAATACAACTCACACAAACTTGGCACAAAATAGCACAATCGACCACTAACTATCAGGTTCATACTCAACTTAAGTAATAGTTATCATATTCATATACATATAATGTCATACAAGGATCCACAATGGTCAATATATCAAAGCAGAAACACACACATATTACATAAAATTTGGAGGGGTCCCCATTTTTCAACTAAATTCCTTTAAAAAATGAACTTCCATAAGTTCTCCTAAACCTCTTTTGCCTATACAAAACAACACATAAAAACTAAAAATGTCCTAAACATGCTAGTTCTACTACATAGAACACTCGAGAGAAAAGAAACACGATAATAAAAACCCTCAGGTAGTGAATAACACAGGTACCCTTACCCCCATCAAAATGATATGCATTGTCCCCAATGCATTAAAAATGAAGTAATCAAGTGCTACAGGGAGGACATACTTGTGGCGCCCTAGGCTTTTGTGTCATGTGACACAGAGTGGGCCGCAACATCAGCCAAAACACCATCAGTTCTGAGGCCAGAGATGATTAGAGCACTCAATGTAGTAGGTGGTGGAGTAGAAGACTCCACACTCAACTCAGCAACACTAGCTAGCACCGATGGGACACTAAAAAAGGCTCTGATAGCTCGGGCATGCATTTTGTTTCTCTCTCTTGTCTCTTTCCTCGATTGACTTTTTTGAGCTTTCTTCATATCATTTTTCTCTGTTTTTTTCCTCCTTTTCTCGACCTTTGTTGGGTTATTTTTCTATTTTTTTCTCTTACCCTTGCCCTTGGCTTTTAGAGGTCTTCTCATCAAATCAAATAAGGACTCCTCCTCCTATTCCTCATTATTCAGAATCGGGGACACCATGGCGGGTCTATTTTGTAGCTCTGTTATGTCAGCTTGGGCCTTTTCTAATTCAGTCTCAAATTTGGACAAATTTGGTACAGTCATGGCCTTCAGTCACTCATTTACCCTTCCCTCCATATCATCAATACGGTCATGAAGACCGACATAAGGCACAAGTGCAACTTGGATAGCTCTGTTCACAAAGGGTTTGTACTATTTTGCAAATAACTTTAGCTGTTCCTCAAACCTTTGTGACCACTTCACCCATTTTCTAAAATTTTGGGAAGTACGCACATACTCCGAAGTCTGGGCTGCAGCAACAACAGTGTTCATAGACTTAGGATTATGCTAGTAGCTCTAGATGTAGTGAAGGTAGTAGGTGGAACTGTGGAAACAACTAGCTGCATACCTAAGGCTGCTCCCGAAGCCTTTGAAGTGGCATGGGGATCCCTTGGTGTCTGAGTATTAGAGCCAAAACCTGTAGGCTTGTGCACTCATAGCTCAAACTTCCCATCATCACGAGATCTCTCAAAATCATATGTCTTTGTTGCTATCACTATAACGATCAACACCAAAACATGAGCTTCTCTACATAGCTGAGTGATAAGGCATGGGAATGGTAATGAGGTTGTGGGCTTTGTTTCCCGTATTCTCATTTCATCGGCTATGATCTCTCCGAAATTCAGCTTGAACCCAGACATCAAGCTAGCTACCAAAATAGCCCAATCTTCACCTAATGTGTTGTCTCTTATATAGGCATCAACCCAAAATGCACTAGTGCCTACCAAAACTTGGCTTTAAAAGTAAATGTTGACTTGTAGATTTTTGCATTGAGATTCTTCAACTAATCTGGTCTCAATTTGTCAACACCTGTGCTGACGAAGGACACTGATTCACTCTATCCTCCATTCCGTGATTGAAATTTGGAGTACTTACTAGCGGCACAAAACTTTCCCATGTAGGAAACAGTTGATTGTTTGATATGAAAATGTTTACCTGGATTCCACGAACTTGAACTCTATTCAAGTTTGGCAAATTTCAAACTTTCTAACTTCTCTTGCTATTGTTGTCCAGAGTAGCAACGTATTTCACATAGAACTCATGAACCATAGTGGAGTAATATTTCTTAGGTGCTGTGTTAGTCCACATAAATGATTGAACCACTGCTGAATCTCAAGATACTCTGCTAGCTCTAAAGTGATAATTCAAACCTCTTTAGCAAAAGGTCTCTTGATACTCTTCTTCCTCGTCTATGTGAGACCATCTTGATAGAATTTATTTGACCTTTTTACTTTTCATTGGATACTTTATCTAATCCCTGGGTTTTTTCTCTTTGATTACATCACCCCACACATGTTCAGGTTCTTTTTCTGAACTCTTGGTGGAATCAGTGCCACTCTCTTTACCATTTTGTGAACTTGCACTGTGCATGCTAGGCTCTTTGCCTGCTAACTCCTTTACCTCATCAGTCTGGGAGTGAGCGCTTGTTGCCTTGCACTTTACCTAGTGTTATAGCCTGGGTCCGCTGCTTTCTCGACCTTGTTTTTAGATTCATCAACAAGTTTGTGAGTTGAGGTAGCCTTTTTGGATCTTTTACGAGCCCCACCTCGTGTTGGTTGGTTGAAACTTTGGAGGCATTTGTACCTGTGGAGGGCTAAAGTTTGCTTTGAAACACAAATAAGAAATAATTGAAAGCAATAACTTCATATGCATAAGTTTGATGACTTGAGGTGATATCCTGTCAAAGGCTTGATGCCTCGCCAAGCCTCATCGTCAAGCTTAATAGTTTCCAGTTACTAGGTGACGGTTCCAGTGGATAATTTATCAATGACTTGACGTCTTATCAACTTGACTATCAGGATTATCCATCATATCGTGAAAATTAATTAGAGTACGTTGTATATGATGACTCGTCATATGGTTGGCGATTTGTCAAACCCATCGCCAGCTCAAACAGAATCCAAAAAGGCATGGGTGAGTGGACATATTGAAATTGTTTACTTCTCTATTATACCATTATAGTTACAAGATCAAGTGAGGTGTCAATCTCATGGTGTAATGGGATGTTAACAATTTCCAAGTGTAAGTTAGGTTTACTAAGACTTCACCCTTATAGTAATCACTCTTTCTATCCAAATTTGGTGGGCAATACTATTTTCCCCAAATATTTGGATACAATTGAACATATGTTGCACTACAATTCATATATTGACTCACTCACCCATAAAAATCAAAGTAAAAGAAAACCATACTTCAAAAACAATGCACAAAAACATATCTTGGTGAAGATTGAATGAAAACCAAATAGAACAATTTAAATTTTTCCCTAACACTTTCTTAAGTAATGTACGCATAGGTAGGAGATTGTTTTAATGGGGATTAAGTTGGGTGGATGATTTATATGGTAGAGGATATGGAGTTATAGAAGTTGGGGAGTTTTGGTCGTGGGTGAAAGTGATGGAGAAAGGATTTAAGAGGAAGATCGATGATTTTTAAATGGTTCCCTTTTAAAATCCTTAAGGATTTGGATCGAGTATTTTAGGGTTTGGGTTAGATGAGGTTGTATTGGGTTAGAGGAAAGTGGGTTTGGTTCAAAATATATTGGGTTGGTGATTGAGGTTGAGAGTTGATTGGGTAAAAGGGGTCGGGTTGGTTTGTTTAAACAAAAGAATACTTACCTGGGCCTGATGTACCTTGACAGGTTGTCAAGTGGCTGATGGCTTGTCAAAAGTACCATCAGCCTTAGGAAGAATAGTTCTCTTTGATGCACTAGTGGATGACTTAGGCTATGGCCTGTCACCTTGTTGACAAAGTTTCAAGTGAACCGTTATCCAGAATTGAGCTTTTTGTTGGTCATAAGTGACACTTGTTTTGACGAGCCGTCAGATGTCTGATAGGCCATCAATCAAGTCGTCACCTCTAACAGTTAGCTTCCTTCCTCTTTGATTTCTTTACTTACTTCAACAAACATATCAACCAACTCCAAGGTATACAACCTAGTTATAAGTCAAGTTACAAACAATAATCATGGGTTACCTCCCAGTAGCACCTGATTTAATATTGCGGCACGAATCGGGTACCTTGATTACCTAAACTTTATCAAGGTACACCATCTCTAATAGTTTTACCTGCTTGATTATCCCAAAATACTGCTTCACACTTTGGCCATTAACTTTGAAGCATTTCCTTTTGTGATTCTCAACACAACTACTCAGAAAGGGAACACTTGTGTCACTGGAAAAGGACCGGACCACTTGGATTTGAGTTTGCCTGGAAACAACCAGAGCTTAGAGTTGAACAATAATACCAAGTTGTCTGGACTGAATTCTCGCTTCTCAATCTTATGATCATGATACAACTTTATCTTCTTTTTATATAAGGTCGATCTTTCATATGCTCTCAGCCGGAACTCATCCAACTTATTCATTTGTTCAAGCCTCAAGTTTGAGGCATCATCCAACTAAGTTTGAGCTTCTTGAGCACCTATAAAACTTTATGCTCAAGCTACACTAGCAAATGACATGCCTTTCCAAAAACCAACTAATATGGTGACATCGCAACAAGCATTTTGTATGCATTCCTATATGTCCATAAGGCATCATCAAGATTTTGAGCCCAATCAGTTCGGTTGGCATTCACTCTTATGGAAAGATTCATCTTTATTTATTAATTAGTCACTTCCACCTGACTATTGGTTTGAGAATGATAGAGGGTAGCTACCTTATGTTTCTTGACTCCATTCTTTGCTAGCAAAGCACGAAATACTTTATTACAAAAATGTGACCCCCTCATCACTGATGATCGCCCTTGGAGTACCAAACCTTAAAAAGATTCTCATTTTCAGAAATGAAACTACACTCTTGCTTTTGTTAGGTAGTGAAACAACTTCCACCCATTTAGACATGTAATCCACTGCCACCGATATGTATTTCTGGCTGAAATAACTCATAAAGGGACCCATAAAGTTGATGCCCCATATATCAAATAATTTGACTTCTAGGACTGGGGTCATGGGCAGCTCATGCCTTCGTGAGATAGCTCCCTGCCTTTGGAATTAGTTACATGCCTTCACAAACTCTTGCGCATCTTGATGGATTATGGGCCAGTAATACCCTTATTGTAATATTTTCTGTGTAGAGCGTGCACCCCCATCATGTCCCCCCCACAAGGGATGAATGGCAGACTTCTAATATACTCATCATTTTAACTTTTGGGATGTATCTTCTTATTAAGTTGTAAGCATAAAGCCTAAATAGATATGGATCATCCCAAAAGTAATTGCTCACATCATGTAGAAATTTCTTCCTTTGATGAGAATTAGATCTTCCGACATCATATCACTTACAAGATAGTTAGCAAAATTAGCAAAACAAGGCACAAGATCAAGAAAATCCTCTAGTACCTGCTCATCCGGAAAGGAGTCATAAATATATACCTCATATGCCACTTTCCTCTCATCTCTAAGTCTAGACAGATGATTAGCTACTTGGTTCTCACAGCGTTTACTGTCTTTGACTTCAAAGTTAAATTTCTGAAGCAAGAACACCCATCGAATCAACCGTGGTTTTTCATCTTTATTTGTCATGAGGTATCTCAACATAGAATGATCTATGTGCACCACCACTTTTATACCAAGCAAGTATGCCCAAATTTCTCAAAGGCATATACCACTGCAAGTAATTCTTGATCAGTCAGTGTATAGTTTTTTTGCACTCTATTCAGTTCTTTGCTCATATAATAAATCGGGTGAAAGATTTTCTCCCGCATCCCACTTATATCACACATTACTTCGAATGGTTTCAACTAATTTGGAGCAACAATAATAAGAGCAAAGGTAAGCTTTTCATTTAGGAAATGAAATGCCTTCAAACAAGCATCATCAAAAAGGAGTGTAACCTCTTTCTCCAACAACTTGTAAAGAGGATTGTAATTTTAGAGAAGTCTTTTATGAATCTGTGATAGAAACCTGTATGATCAAGAAAACTCCGCACCCCCTTTATAGAGATTGGTGGAGGTAACTTCTCAATCACTTCAATTTTTCCTCTAGCATCTTTAATGCCTTTTTCAAAAATTTTGTACCCCAGAACAATGCCCTCCTTTACCATGAAGTGGCATTTTTCCCAATTCAACATCAAATTTGCTTCTTTGCATCTTTGTAAAACCTTGCCAAGATTGGTCAAGCAGTCTTCAAAACCATCACCCACTATGGAAAAATCATCCATAAACACTTCTATAGTATCCTCCACCATATCCGAAAAGATAGAAATCATACATCTTTTGAAGGTGGAAAGAGCATTGCATAAATCAAAAGGCATGTGTTTTAATGCAAACGTACCACAGAGGAATGTGAATGTCATTTTCTCTTGATCTTTTGGTGCAATAGAAATCTGGTTGTACCCATAATATCCATCTAAGAAGCAATACCAACCTCACAACCAGATTATCCATCTAAGAAGTAATACCAACCTCTGCATGCTAGTCAATCTAGCATTTGGTCCATGAAAGACATTGAAAAATAATCTCTAAGTTTCCAAGAGTTTAATTTTTGGTAGTCCATGCATACGTGCCAGACTGTGACTGGCCTAAGTAGGAATAACTCACTGTGCTTATCAAGAACCACCGTCATACCTTTTTTTTTGGGGGACATATTATACCAGACTTACCTAGTTGTTGTCTGAGATAGGATACACCACCCATGTATCTAACCACTTAATGATCTCTTTCTTCACCACCTCTTTCATAGGAGGATTAAGCCTATGTTGATGCTCGATACTTGGGATGAAATCTTCTTCCAACTGAATCTTATGAGTACAAATCCCAGGAGGGATCCCAATGATGTCAGTAATGGACCACCCAATTACCTTTTTAAAGCATTTCAGCACTGACACAAGTGCTTCAACCTGCCACTCAATCAAATTAGCTACCACAATAACCAAAAGTGTACTATTCTCTCCCAAGAAAGCATAGCATAAGTGACCAGTCAACACTTTCAGTTCCAATATCGGTGGCTCTTCAATCGAAGGCTTAGCTGGAGGAGTAGGCCTATTTTTCAGATCTAAGTCTAAATTCTTTGAAGTATAGGAATAGGAACCCATCCCAATTACTGCCTTCATTGTTTCATCATAATCTTCGATGTCATCACCATCGAAGTTCATCATCACTACAGCTAAAGTTTTAACTACAAACCTTTCTTCAAAAGGTACCTCAATTTCCTCTTCATTAAGAACATCAATCACAGACACCATATTCATTTCTCTTGATTATTTCATAGATTGACATACATTGAATTTAACTTCTTTATTATTCAATCTAAACTTCAAATCATTGCTTTCCATGTCACCATTGCTCTTTCAGCTTCTAAGAAGGGTCTTTCCAAAATTATGGGAACATTTAAATCTACTTCGCAATCCAAGATTATGAAATCGGTAGGAAATATGAAACTCTCCACCTTCACTAGCACATCACATAAGATCCCCACAGGTCTCTTGACTGAACGGTCAACCATCAATAGCCTCATTATTGTTGGTTTGGGGGCTCCCAACCCAACTATTTATAGATAGCAAGCGACATCAAGTTGATGCTTGCACCAAGGTCGCATAATGCCTTAGAAAATTAAAGGCTCCGATGGTGTAAGGAATGGTAAAGGCACCTTGATCTTCCTTCTTCTGAATCAAAGTGTGTGAAGCAATCACGCTACAATGGTGTATGTTATCCACAGGTTTGAAATTAACTGTTCTTTTTTTTAGTGACCAAGTTTTTCATGAACTTGGCGTCACTTGGCATTTGTTCCAATGGATCCACCAAAGGAATATTTACTGACAACTACTTCAACATGAAAATGAATTTGTGGAACTTGTCGTCTTCCACTTTCTTCTTCATCCTTTGGGGAAATGGAGGTGGAGATTTAGGAATTTGAGCTAAAGGTTTTGTAACCTTATCCTTCTCCTTATTCTCAGGGATCCCAACATGAACACTTGTAGATTTATTAGCATCTACAATGACATCATCATTAATTACCATTTTTCCAGTGTTAGCCAAAACTTTTTGTTTGAAGGCATCCTCAATCGCAACTCTAGAATCAAAAATAACAACCTCCTCATGCTCATCAATAATGGATGCCGGATCGAGCAACACCCTTATTCTTCTAGTAGTGATGGCCATGCATTGGCCATTATTTCTTGGGTTTTGGATGGTGTTGCTAGGTAATGTCCCACTCTTTTGCTGATTCAAAGTTGCAAACATTTGACCCATTTGAAACTCCAACTATTTGGTGGAAGTGGAGTATGAGTCCACTAGCTGACTAATGTTAGAGATTTATCCTTTTATTTTTTTAACATTAGAGTCTGTGGATTCGACCCTTTGCAACACTTTAGCCAACATATCTTCCATCCTCGAATTCATTGCATCATTACTAGCCCTATCATGATTTCCAGAAGGAATATAATGACCACTTCTATCATTCTTGCTCTTCCAGTGGCCTTGATCCCTATCCTTATAACCAGCCTTGTCATAGTAAATGTCTTTCTAATAGTACCAACCTTTGTCTCCTTGGGCATTGGCCCAAAAACCCCTCATCTGATTATTTAGATAGTTTGCCTCTTCCTCAAAATCTGATTCCGTAGCCTTACTCTAAGAACCTACAACTTTTACCTTTTCAGTACCACCCACCAACAAGTGTTATATAAGCAAGTCCATCTATGTCTTTATATGGGACATGTCTTGATCACATTCTTTCTCTCTTCGGCGTTGTTTAGCAGACATGCTTACAAAATAAGTACCACCTGCAACCTTAAAATATATAGTATGCCAAGCTTTGTTGGTCTTTGTACGACTGTCCAAGATTACAGCTGCATCTGCATAAGTGCAAGACTTGAAGGCTCTCCGATGACATTATCAACAATCGATTAAGTTACCGAATCAGAGACCTATAAAAAGTATCCATCAAGTGCTCATTCGTCAGTTTATGGTTGGGGCATTGATTCAACTTATTCTTAAAATGTATCCACACTTCATGTAACGCTTCACCAGGCAGCTACTTGAAATTACTAATTTTATCCCTTAACTGCAACATCCTGGAGAGTGGAAAAAACCTTTCTAGGAAAGCTTCTTTCAACTGAATCCAGTTAGTAATAGAATCAGGTTGCAACTGATGTCGCCCAAATTACACCTCACAATGAAGTATAAAGCAGTCGCTGTCAAATATAGAACCTAATTAAGGTTGGGGTCGATCCCATAAGGAACAGGTTAAAATATCAAGCAAGAAGTGGTTGAGGCAATCAATAACGATCTCTAGTAAAAAGGATTTTTTTGTAAATAAAGACTTCAATGGTAACAATTGTTGATTTGTGATCAATATGAGAGAAACACTAGGAGTTTTGTCACACCCCGATTCCCATTGAGGCGTGATTGGCACCCGAAGCCGATAAGGCCCGAGAGAACCAATCTATACTCATGATCAATACTCATGCTCAATCATATGCATTCCATAAGAAACATTACCACCACGTGAAGACATAAAACGCTAAGAGCGGAAATCATGGAGCATTATATATCTACATATAAGGAACTTAGCCGTTAGGGCCATCAAGTCAAGGTGGACATACAACTCTTCGTTCATATACCCACATCGGTCTACAAAAGCCTCTAACAAGAGTACACACATAAACATCTTAAATTTGGGACAAGTCCCATCTTTACACAACGCTACAGTACCAAAATAAATGTACACAAGAGACCCGAAAAGTACTGAACCAACTGGAGCTCACCAAAGATCGGAAAAAGATCCACAACCTACTGTGGAGGTCTACTAGTACCTGTGCCTGCAGCAAGTAAAGTAAATTTCCCCAAAGGGGTCAGTACGAAGAGTGTACTGAGTATGTAAGGCCATAAGAAACTATATGATACATCAATACTTCGAAGGAGTCAAATATAATTAAAGAACCAACATGTATGAGTCATCACTCTATATGCATGGAAGTACGTACATTATATGGATTACTTCTTTTTATCTTTATGCTCATTCGTTGCTTCATCATTCACCTCTTCATTCACAACTCATCCTTCCATTCTTACAATGCCCGGGCCCCAAGCTGATCAGTGGGTAATCAACAGTTTTTGGGATCGACCCATGCTAGGCTTTTCCTTTTCCCCTGGGATACCACCCGTAACAGCGGGATCGACCCATGCGAGGTATTTTAACCCCATGGGATACCACCCGTAGATATTGGGATCGACCCATGCGAGGTATTTTAACCCCATGGGATACCACCCAAGAACACATCACTTCTCTTCACAACATTACTTCTTTAATCTTGAGAAAAGTTCATTCGATGATCATGTCCTTATTGGAAAATACATAGATGCTTTACTTATGCCTTTACGTTCATGAGATTGATACTTTGTAATTGTAACATTATTGGAAGCTTTGGAATCATGTCTATAAGTATGTTGTACATGAATGACAATAGATCAAGGATAAAATATGTGTGATTAACAATAGACGATAACCTGAAATGAGATGCCTTAGGACATTTCGAAACTGAGCAAATACAATAACAAGGTATATACTATATGCTGCAGAAAGATATGGGAAGAGTAACCTTACATACCTTAATTCCTCAATATGGATACACAATCTTACTCATGAATACAACACTTCAGCTTTCCCTTTATATCTACTCTACACACAAGTACATAATGAAGCTTACATTAACCACTTACTTCATTTCAAGTGTATAACATGATAATAAGTTACATAATTGTCACACAACGCCATTTCACCGTCGTACAATATCATGTACTTCTTTACCATTACCAAAACAAGTCACACATCACCCATGATATCATACATTACTAACATTCCACACCAAGATCATACTTTACACTTCCCCTTCAATACTATGTTACGTTTACGTCATTACGTCGCATAAACATCTTTCACAACAACACATTAAATTCAATACATACTTGATATAATTCACCATACCTCCAACGTACTCGTTTAAGGTCATTCACAAGTTAATAATTGCATCCAAGAAGGTTAGAGGGGTTTCAGGGATCATTACGAGACAAAACATGCAAAACGGGACCCTGGGGGGTCTGGAGGGGCCACCTGCGCGCGCAGGTGGGTGACCTGCGGCCGTAGGTGCCCTTATGGACACTTCTAGGGCCACCTGCATTGGCATCTGTGCCCGCAGGTTCCCGTCTGCGTGGGTGAATGCCCAAATTCGGCCACCGGGGTTCATTTTTGGGTCCTTTTTCGCATTAAATGGTTCATGGCCATAACCAAGCTTTCCTTTACATATTTTTGATCAACCTAATACCAATGGACAACCACGATCTCACAACACACAAAAGCATCACCAAAATCACATTTTCCTTTCATTACGTCACCAATTGCATACACTTTTTCCATAACAACAATTTCCAAAAATGACACATAAAGAGAAATCAAATTAGGGGCATAACCATATCATACATGTTGATGTTAAAACCATCAACTCACTTATTTCAATACCACAAGGCCACTTTCAAGTTCAAGTCACCAAAATAACATAACTTGTGTCACATAAGCAAAAGTACACCAATTAACACTTTTAGACATAACCATCACAATCCATACCATATCTTCTGCACATAGCATATTATACCACAAGAATAAATACTTACCAACACTTAAAAGGTGATGATCTTGGAAAAATAAGTGTAGTAGCCTTGGCTTGAAGAAGGGTTTCTTTTTGGTCTTCTTGGAAAGTCTAGAAATTTCAAGAAATGGCAAGGTGTATTTTGTGATTAAAATCTAATTTTTGAGCTATATATATATCATACTTAGCCAATATTAAGTCAAAGATGAGGTGTCTATTTGGTCATTAATGCATGGATCAAGAATGGGTCATTTTGTTCCTTTTTGGGCAATGTCTTCTTGTTATTTTGGGCCAATTTTTAAGCCCATTCACCAAGATGAATTAAGTCCAACAATTCAATGTGAAAATTCATCAAAGCTCTCATGTTTCAATATTTCCATGAATGGTACGGACATTACCTAGGTTAGGTTCGGAAACTATACGGGGTGTTACAACTGTGTTCCCTAACTACTTCATAACTTCGTAGGTTCTTTGTACTTCTCAACTTCTCCCAGTGTTTGATATGCAGAATCAATAGGTTATGTATACTTAGCACAACTTTATGCTCTTTTCTAAGCAATATCCTCAAGTAAGTTTTCTCTTCTCCTGCGTTTGTATTACTAACCCCTATCTTGGATCCTAGTTTAGCTATCTCATATTATTGGCTCAAGCTATTAAGTAGAGGTTGATATCTCTAAGTCTCTGTTGTTTATTCCCTTTTTCCCATCCGTACTTATCTTTTCATTCAGAATACCGATTAGGCGAGTTCTAAAGTTGTACACTGCCAAAAAGCAATCACACCCAAGAAAAAAATCAGTACACGTATGAACACCAGTTGAAAATTACTTCGTACTATGAATTCTACTTTGTTGTTAATATATCATGGTTCCCACAACCATAGTTGTGGTGTTTAGATACTCATGATTGCAAGAACACAAGAAGAAATTTGATACAAAGACATAATAATGCATTTACAAAATAAGATAATAAACTCCAAGATCCCACTTTAAATTAAAACCCTAAAATCGATGTTTGTGTAACTCCAAGACAAAGAATGTTCCTTAAAACCTTACAATAATGTAATAGAATGTAAAATGATATAATAAAATGAATAAGAGTATTTATAAACAAAACAAAGCTTATTCTAAACATAACAGGATTTCTGTGTCGGTCAGCTCGGACAAATGGAAGGTACGATCAGGGTTTGATTCTACAATTATCCTTGGTGCTCGTGGTTTGATCGTAGACTTGGTCATATTCAGGACTTTTCTAGTACAATCCCTTAGTACGACTCCATGTCTTCTACCTATGACTGTACAACATGGTCGTTTGATCTTTCTATACTTCAACTCCTGTAGACTTGTTTTATGAACTTTCATACCATGACACCTTGGTACGACCATCATTTCTAGGCATGGTCATGGGATTCAATCGTCTGATCTCCTCTTCACTTGGGTTCTGTAACCTAACTTTTAGGAACTCCCTCCCACAATCAGATTGTATGATCATGAGATCATTGCACGATCGTGAGATTATTGCACGATCGTGAGAGGCTTTAATATGATAGGATCCTGATAGATGTCCTCTGATCTTTCCAATAATAGCTTAGGACGACCATGATCAGCTTCCACAGCCGTGACATGGTGTCGTATGCTGCATTATTAGTCCAAAGTACAGCACTCCACTGTTCTGAACCTATTTGAACTGCAAACACCTAAAAACCCATTATATCCACATAGAAAGACCCTCATACTTACAAATATTCTTTATTTTAAGCAACAAAAGTGTCGTAAGTTCACGACACATCAACACCCTTAACTTACACCATTTGCATGTCCTCAGGTAATTAAAACACAACTGTGCTATCACGACGCTTAACCAAGAAAAAAACAAAGATCACTAGGGCAGTCAAATGTTCACAAAATCAGTTTCATCATACATTCCCAAAAGTAATTCAAGTCACTACCCCTTAGTAGCATTTAAACTCAACCTATGTTGTGTACATACAAATCATCAACCATAACATAATAGGATCAAGAAATGGCATCACATTATCAATGGATAAAACCAACACTTAAACTAATGACATTACCCAAGCAAGCAGTAACCACAATACATCACAAGAATTCAAAATTTTAGGAGGGGTATTATTTAAATCAACAAAAACAAATTTGCATGCTCTTTTTATTTCAGCTGCACCAAGTTCTTTTATTTTTCTCTTGATCACACACAAAACATGACATAACACCAAAAACAACTTAAAATAACAAAAAGACATAAATACACTCCTAAACTTGCCGGTTCTAACTAAGATAGCACAGCTAAGGAAAAATAAATACGGCAACAAAAACCCTCTACTGTGGTACACCCCCACCCCCAACTTGTAAAGCATGCAATATCCCAATTGTATGACATAGAAAACATAAGAATAGAGTAAGGGATATACCTGGGGCATACTAGACGCCACTAGTACTCTTATCAGCTGGGGTCACAGATGGGACCCTTCCAGCATGGCCTCAGCTGTGGTTGGGGAACTCTCTGATAGATGGGCACCAGTGGTGGATGGTGTACTCAATTATGTCATGGGGATGATCTACGCACCCCCTCCAGTCTGTACTACCACCTCAGTAGGTGGGATATCAATCAGCTCCTCCGGTAATCCTATCCTGGAGGTCTACTCACTTTTCTTTGCTCTCTTCTTGTAACACCCCGTACCTTCCGGACCCTACTTGAATCATGTTTACCCTTGATTCGAGATCCATAAGTACGTATTTTGTATTGTTATTGATGGAAAAATTTGATAGTGTGCTAGTACATGTGATTAGACCTTTGTTAGTAGGTGTTTGTGACTTTGTGGGGTGAAAAGTGAGGTTTAAGGGACATACAAGCAAAGTATCTTAAAGATAAGAGGCAAGCAAAAGGTTGGGACTTGAAAGATCCAACCAAATCCGCAAAGAAAAGTCCAAATCAAAAATTAAGTGTGGGGCGCTGCAGGTGGCGTGCCAGGCCGCTTTGGCCTGAAATATTTTTGGCACAGGCAGCAAAGGGGTGAGTCCAAGGGTGTTCCAGGCCGCCCCTG
Organism: Capsicum rhomboideum; assembly: GCA_031232105.1. Taxonomy (NCBI): domain Eukaryota; kingdom Viridiplantae; phylum Streptophyta; class Magnoliopsida; order Solanales; family Solanaceae; genus Capsicum; species Capsicum rhomboideum. Next base: position 46,548,696 of record CP124708.1, on the reverse strand, counting down.
TACACCTTTCAAATGCTGGAATTTCAGCTAAGTCTTAAGGGCGCCCGGGAACGTGCCGGGGTGATTTTTGCTCGATTTCTTCTACGATTATTAGTCTATAAAGAGGAGTCTTGGGTTATGGTATCATAATTCCATCATAGTAGGGCTACTCTTGAGTAAGTTTGGCATCCGAGTTGGGGTTAAGTCGTTGTCATAATTATTTCATCAAATTATGTTCAATTAAGCCATGAGTGGCTAGAATTGCTTGTTCTTGGGATTGAGGCTACGAACATGAATCTCGTGAGCTGAATATTGTCGTGACATTTATGGAATTATTTAACCATGAGATATATGGTTAATCATGCATTGAATTTGGTGGGCTAAGTTGACATCTGTAAATGGGCTCAATTTGAGGCCCAAAATGAAGCCAAAATGCAAGGCCCAAAGGGGAAAATGACCCATTCTTCAAATTTGACCAAGTAAACATAGCATTAAATGCCAAGAATTGGCTAAGGATGACCACAAGGACTATATAAAGGCAAATAAATCAGATTTTTATTCCAAAACTCACACATGCCTTTCTAGACATTTCTCTATTTTCCAAACCCTAAGGCAACCATTTTTCTTTGGACACTTTGGGCAAGATCATCACTTTGCAAGCTTGGGTAAGTGTTTATTCTTGTGATTTAATATATTATATACATGAGAGATTGTGTAGATCATGATGGTTATGTTGGCAAGGTTGAATAGGGCACTTTTGCTTTTTGCTAAAAGATGTGCCATCTTTGTGATTTAAACCTGAAAGGAGACATGGGGTTTTGATGAAAGTGCATGGTACGGATGAAATATAAACATGTATGGTGTGGTTATGTTCCTTAATTTGTTATTTTTCTATGAGTATAAATTGTGGGATTGTTGTCGATATGTTGCTATGAAGTGTATTGAGGTGACTTGATGGAGTAATTGTGATGTTGTGTTGATGGAGAAGTGTGAAGTATGAACTTGGTGTGACATGATATTGGTTTATGATATATTGGTCAATGTATGGAATGTTGTGGTATTGTTGGTATGACAATTTCATAAATAGTATTGTCAAGGGGGAAATGACATGTTAAGGCAATCATATAACTCATTGTCGTCATATGCATTGTAAGGTAGTTGGTGGTTAATGTAAACTCTGTTATGTACTTGTGTTGTAGAGTGAAATGTAAGGAAGGAGCTGGACTATTGTATTCATATTTAGGATTGTATATTCATCTTGGGAAGATAAGGTATGTAAGGTTACTCTTTCCGTATCCTTCTGCAGCATATAGTGTTTACATCGATATTGTACTTGTTCTATTACGAAATGTTCTAAGGTATCCCATATACGGTTATCAATTATTGTTAATTACATCTTCCTTATTCATTGATCGATTTTGATTCATATGTCTCATGTTCATTGACTAATATTTCCAAGTTCCAATAATGTTATGACTATCAATGTGTCAATCTTAATACAAAAGAACAGAAGTAATGTAACACTCTTATAATGGAAGAACGAAGTAATGTATAACTGTTTGTATATTCTTGAGTAACATCCCAGGGGTGATATAAAATCCTAGTATGGGTTAAAATAACATCCCAGGGGCGACATAAAAGCCTAGAATGGGTTATCACATTAACATCCCAGGGGCGACATAAAAGCCTAGCATGGGTTAAAATAACATCCCAGGGGTTAAAGTACCTAGCATGGGTTAATAACATCCCAGGGGTGACATAAGAGCCTAGCATGGGTTAATCTAACACCCCAGGGGTTAAAATACCTAGCATGGGTTAATCTCATCCCAGGGGCGACAGAAAGGCCTAGCATGGGTAGAACGGTAATGATGAATAAATGTGAAGACAAAAGAAGTAAGAATGTAATGTACATGGTTCCACATATGCAGACCGGTGAATTATCTGTACTGACTATTCTCTTACATTTGATTTCATGGAAGTGCTTATATATCATGCAGTTTCATATGGGCCTTACATACTCAGTACATTCTTCGTACTGACGTCCCTTGGGGGACTTTCCTTACTTGCTGCAGGCACAGGTGCTAGTAGACCTCCACAGTAGGTTGCGGATATTTTGCCGATCTTTGGTGAGCTCCACTTGGTTTGGGGCTTTCTGGGTCTCATATGTACACTTGTTTTGGTATTGTAATGTTGTATAAAGAGGGGACTTGTCCCGACTTTAGGATGGTTATGTATATGCATCTGTTAGAGGCTTTGTAGACGGACGTGGTGAGATGAATGAAAGAATGTATATCCATTTTGACTTGATGGCCCTAATGGCTAAGTTTCTTATATGTATATATCACATGTTTCCATGACTTCCGCTATTGACATCTTATATCTTTATGTGATGGTACTGCTTATTGAGTGACATGCATATGAATGGACAGGAGCAAAGATTGGTTCTCTCGGGCCTTATCGGCTTCGAGTGCCAGTCCACCCCGTTGGAATTCGAGGCGTGACACTTCTGCTCTTTATAACTCCTGTCACCTCTCCTTCTCTTTCTACGGGGCTATAAATCATCACCCATCTCCTCAATCTTAGAATCATCACCCCCATCCACCGGGGCCTATGTGTAAAAATCAGGGACTAAGGAGTTTACATCAATTGCTAAATCTGCCAAGGATGGCATAGAGGGAGGTAGAAGAGGAACAACTATGATGGTTCGCTCTGTAAGATCCTTGACCTCTTCCTTTAGAATGACCAAGTTTTTAGTGATAGTGCTTAGATTAAGAGCTTGGACCTCTTCTAACCTAGTCATCATCTAGCTCTCAAATCTATCACAGCGGGTCTGAACTAGCCGTTCAACCACCTTTATCTCATTAGCTACCTCGGGCTTTACCCCTACCTTCAAATTACGAATCAAACTATCATGCAATAGATGGTTTTGTATAATCTACTCCAACTGTGCTATAGGAATCAAAGCGTATCCTATAGGCACCAAGTGACAGGGGCACCCATGAGTGCTGTGGTCTGCTGGGATGATAATGATGTAACTCCATCTTCAGACGCTGAGATCTTACTAGCTGGGGTACACTTCGCTACCTCTGGTGGAAAATCTGGTAGAGGACCCCGGGCAGGAGTCGCTGGGTTCCTCAAGTCCTTAATTACTATGATATTCGCACTTTTTATAGGCCGGATAAATCTATCCATCTCTGGTATAGTGGGCACATGGGTATCCTGCATCAACTGTGTGAGTAGACATTGGAATGGGAGAGTGGTGCTGAATTGTAGTACTCTATATCGTATCTCCTCCGTAATAATTTGAGAGATATTCAACTTTAATTCGGACATAAAAATTATGACCATGCATGCATTTGTGGCACCCAATGTAATGTTATTGGCCGTGAGGACTATGCGATGTCTAACAATGGACCACCAATCCTTGGCCAAAAACTTTAAGGTATACTTGTAAATGGTGGACTCGTTCACCTAGACTAAATTTTCTCTCACTTCAGCAATGTGGCCCGCCAACCACCTGTAATGCATGTTTTTATCATCCACAATAAACTTTTTCACCCTTTTTAGATCATTCATTCAAAAGTCATATTTTGGAGTCTTATCTACTAGTACAAATGTAGCTCCAAATAAGGCCCCAATAATGGCCTTGACTAAAATATTGATCTCATGATAATGAACTCTCACCATATCCAGTTTGGGCTATTTCCTAACATTTGCGTCTCTGCCCGAGGGAGTCATATTTTTCAGCATCTCCATATAATTAGCGTAGAATTCCCTTACCATCTTAGAACTGTTGTTTTGGAGTGACCTCGTCATCCACCCCAGCTCATACCTATCAAACACCCGACTTAGCTCTGGGACCCTATGAATTGACTCTGCCAAAATTTGAGGCTCCTCCTGAATGCTTTGTTACTTGTTACCCTGGTTGTTCAATGAGACCTCGTAAATGTAATAATCATGGGATTTTGGCACACTCCAACACTTTGGGTCTATACCTCTTTGAGGCGTACCAACTATATTTATCTTGGAGGATTCAGGGTTGTACTCTTCCTCCTCCCCCAAGGAATCCACCTCCTTAGCATCAACATCATGTGCTCCCCCATCTTGGTTCGTGTCTTGACCTCCCTCTTCAAACTGGGTAGGTTGATCGGGGTAGCTGCGGGTACCAAAACAGTGGATGTAGTTGCTTTGTCCTTCTCAATTTCCTTGGCCTTTGCTCTAGTGGTCAGCGGTAAATACTTGTCATCGGAAACACTAGTTGAAAATTCCACCTCGAACCCACTTGAACTACCAGACTCACTTTTCAAGCCCAAATATGTGTCTCGGGGTGCCTGCTTCTTTGAAATCTATTACTGCATCTGCTTGAGGGTCTTGGGCGCCATAGTTTCTGTACAGGAAAAGATTAGGCTCAATTTTGAATCACTAATACAGGTTCAGGATTTTTCATAGACGAGCCTTCCCACAATCATGTTATAAAGGTACAATCATACCTTCTGACCGTAGGAAGGATTCCCAAAAGTACTGAGGGGTCATCATATCATACGAGAACATACCATGATCATACCATGAAATGACGATCGTGGGCTATGATCGTTTGATAAACTTTCTGTAAGTCAATACCTGGCACCAACGATGATCCAATCCACGATCATATATTGAAACAATTATCATGGGTTGTGTCGTGAAGTGTGCACTAACACTTAGTGAATTTTAAACAAATGAACCGACCACTAATTGACCCTTTTGACCTAAGTTTTAAGCTAAAACGGGTACTCAGACTTTCCCCTTTTATCAATTTATTCATTTTGATAACCACAAGCAACCCTAACATACCCAAACACTCCCATTGTATTGATATGAAATTTAGAACTTATGAACAAGCAATTTTCATTATAGGAAACATTTAATGCATGAGTATTTTGGTTACAATGAGTTTTACATGAGGTTTAGATAGATTTAACCAGGTTTGAGTTTGAATTCACGCTAAGCCGAGGTACGATTACTCAATTTCATCTTTGGATCAAATTTTTTGTTTGTTAGAATGAGATTGAAATGAAGTGGGGTTTAACCAGGTCTAAGGGTTTAGGGTTTTAGTGATTTAAACTCCATTTGGGTCAGGTCGGATCGGGTCTAACTTAATTAGGTGGACCCAACATATGACTGTTAACCACGATCGACAGTTCTCACCATAATCATGAGTTCTACTCTTACCAAGAGGGCTGAAGAAAAATTACATGGGAACCTACGAGCCTTAAGGACGATTGATATGTAACCACGACCATTCCTTAAAATTGTAGGTTCGATATCCTGAATGTTGGTTTTCCGGAGTTGGATCAGACGATTGATACCACGATCATGACATCTAAGTATGATTATGGTAACCAATAGTAAGATAACTCTTGAGAGTCCTCCCTCTGGACTTTGTGCAGACGATTGAACCCACAATTGTGGGACCTTCTCACCATCATATAATTTTTTCATGGGTTTAGTACTGAGTCCAGTTCTGCAACTTTTTTTTTGCCAAATTCCTGCACAAGTAACACACGTTACCCTATAATATGAAAAGTACAAAATCATGGGTTTCCTCCCAAGAAGTGCTTGATTTAACGTCGCGACATGACTTGGCTAAGTTGGTTACTCTGACTTCACCAATAAGACCATGGGTTGCCTCCCATGAAACACCTAATTTAACATCACGGCATGACTTAGATGTTCTTGACTTCTTAAGCACCATCTAGATCCATATCACATATCACTTGCACTTTATCAATGGTCTTGAGATAGTGTTTCACCCTTTGGCCATTCATCTTAAACTTCTGGCCTTCTTTATTCTCCAGCTCAAGTTCACCATAGGGGAACACTTTAGTCACTCTATATGGCCCTCTTTATTTTCACTTTAGCCTGCCCGAAAACAACTTCAACTTAGACTCAAAAATCAATACCATGTCGCCAATGGTGAATTCTCTTTTTTCAATCTTGCGATCATGGTATAGATTCATCTTCTTCTTGTACAAAGCTAACCATTCATAGGAGTGGAGATGAAATTCATACATCTCATTCAGCTGCTCTAGTCTCAATTTGGCCACATCACTCCACTCCAAATTCAATTTCTTCAGCGCCCACAATGCCTTATGCTCAAGTTCTACAGGCAGGTGACATACTTTACCATACACAAGATAATATGGAGAAGCATCTATAGGGTTCTTGAATGCTGTCCGGTAGGCCCATAGTGCATCATCTAACTTTCTGTCCCAATCCATCCTATTGGCATTCACAGTCTTCACCAAAATGGACTAGATTTCATGATTGGAGACCTCAACCTGCCTGCTTGTCTGAGGATGGTAAGGCTTTGCCACCTTATGTTTCACATCATATTTCTCAAGCAAGTCATTGAATAGATGATTGCAAAAGTGCGAGCCTCCATCACTAATGATAACCCTTGGTGTCCCGAATCTAAAAAAATATTCTTCCTCAAGAATGCTGTGAAACTCTTTCCTTCATTGTTTGGAAGCGCAATTGCCTCCACCTATTTTGAAACATAGTCAACAACCACCAAAAGATACTTCATAGCATGCGAACTCACAAAGGGGCCCATGAAGTCAATGCCCCATACATCAAACAACTCAAGCTCTAGAATAGTGGTTATTGGAAGCTCTTGTCTTCGCGAGATGTTTTCTTGCCTTTGGCATTGGTCACAAGCCTTGGCATAGTCATGTGCATATTTGTAAATAGTGGGCCAATAATATCCACATTGCAAGATATTGTACACAGTCATTGCACCACTATGATTAACCCCAACTGGTGACGAATGACATGCTTCTAAGATACTTATCATCTCAACCTCAGGTTCATATCTCTGAACTACTCCATCTGTACAACTTCAGAATAGGACTCATCCCAAAAGAACTTTCTCACATCATATATAAACTTCTTACGTTGCTGAAATGATAGGTCTTCAGGAACCGCATCACTCACCAAATAATTTAAAAATTTGCAAACCACAAAATCAAATTTTATGATGCGGCTAATACCTGCTCATCTGGAAAAGTATCATCGATCTCAAGCTCATCCTTCAGTTTTAGCATAGCCTCTTCTTTAAGGCGTGATACGTGGTCAGCCATTTGGTTTTCAGTCCCTTTTCAGTCCTTGACCTCAAAGTCAAATTCCTGCAACAAAAGTACCCAATGAATCAACCTCAATTTTGCATACTTCTTTGACATAAGGTACCTAAGAGCTCTATGGTCAGTATGCACAATCACTTTCATGCCAAGCAAATAAGATCAAAATTTCTAAAATGCAAACACCACAGCAAATAGCTCTTGTTCACTCATAGTACAATTTTTCTGTGCAGGGTTAAGTGCTTTGCTAGCATAGTAGATGGGATGTAACATCTTCTCTAGACTTTGTCTAAGACTACACCTAGCGCCATGCCACTAGCATCACACATAACCTCAAACGACATGAACCAATCGGGAGACACAATAATAGGGGCTGAAATCAACTTCTTTTTCAGGCACTCAAACTCCTTCAAACATGCATCATCAAACATAAATTTCACCTCCTTCTCCAACAACTTGCACAAAGGATTAGCAATTTTAGAAAAGTCCTTGATGAATCGTCTATAGAAACCTGCATGCCCCAAGAAGCTACAAATACCCTTCATAGAAATTGGTGGAGGTAACTTTTCAATCACCTCAATCTTTGGCTTGTCAACTTCAATCCCCTTTTTTGAAATCTTGTGACCAAGAACTATTCCTTCTTTAACCATGAAGTGACACTTCTCCCAGTTAAGGACCAAGTTACAATCCTTACATCTTCTCAGAACATTAGTGAGATGTAACACCCCGTACATTGCCGACCCTAATTAATTGTATTAACATTTATGGAATTATTTAAACATGAGATAGTTGGTGGATTATGTATTAATTTTGTTGGGACAAATTAATCTTGTGCTATTGGTCTCAATTGAGGCCCAAAATTACACAAAAAGACATGGCCCAAAATGGGGAAATGATCCATTCTTTCTTTGACCAAGTAAACCATCAATTATTGATCAAAGTGTGGATAAGGATAAGATTAAAAGGACTATATAAGGTGGAAAAATCAGATTTTTATTCATTAAAGGGCACATGCCAATTCTAGACTTTTCCAAAAAAAGAGATATTTCATTTCGCTTCATACAAACCCTAAGGCAACCATCTCTTGTGGACAAGATCATCACCTTGAAATGGTAAGTGTTTACTCTTGTGATTTAGCATATGATATGCATGAGAGATTGTGTATATCATTATGGTTATATCTAAAGGTTTTGAGTAGTGTACTTTTGCTTCCTTGATAAAGATTTATCATCTATGTGACTTGAACTTGAAAGGAGACTTGAGGTTTTGATGGAAGTGAATGGTGTGGATGAAATATCAATATGTATGATATGGTTATGTCCCTAACTTGATTTCTCTTTGTGTATAACATTTGGAATTGTTGTTGTGAAAATTGTGCATGGAATTGGTGGTGTAATGAAAGGAGGATGTCGTTTTGGTGATGTTCATGTGCATGTTTAAACCATGGTTGTTAGTTGGCATCCAATTTAACCTAAAATATGAAATGTGAAGCTTAATTATGACCATGGACCATTCATTGCGAAAAAGGACCCAAAAATGACCCCTGGAGGCTGAAACGGGCACCCGCCCTCGCGGGCGGGTGCAGATGCCAATGCAGGTGGCCCTGGATAGGGCCATATGGGCACCTGTGGCTGCATGTCACCCACCCCTATACCCTTTTTGTCTCTCTTTGATCCCCGAAACCCCTATACCCTTCTTGGATGCAATTATCAACTTATGGTACCTTTTGAATGACTTTAAAGGAGTAGACCAGAGGTATTTTGAATGGTATCAATTATGGATTGTCTTTAATGTGTTGTTGTGAAAGGTGTTTACGTGACGTAGTGAGGTAAATGTGACATTGTATTGAAGAGGAAGTGTAAAGTATAAACTTGGTATGAAATGCTATTGGTTTATGATGTCTTGGTGGATGTGTGGCTTGATGTGATGTTGTTGGTATGGTGATGCAATAAATGGTATTGTAAGAGGGTGAAATGACGTTATATGGCAGTCACGTAGTTCATTGTCGTCTTATGCACTTGGACTGTAGTTAGTTGTTAACGTGAGCTCCGTTATGTACTTGTGTTGTAGAGTAACACGTAAGGAAGGAGATAGACTATTGTATTCACATATAGAATTGTTGTATTCATATTGGGAAGATAAGGTATGTAAGGTTTCTCTTTCCCCTATTCTTTGGCAGCACCTATTGCTCTCATCGTTAACGTACTTGTTCCATTTCAAAATTGTAACACCCCGTACGTTTCCGAACCTAAATTATTATCATAACATTTGTGGAATTATCTAAACATGAGATTGATGGGGTATTACACATTTAATTAGTGGTCTTAATTGATCTTGTACCATTGGGCTCAATTGAGGCCCAAATATTAAACAAAAGACATGGCCCAATTGGGAAAATGACCCATTCTTGCCTTGACCAAGTTAAGCCCTCAATTATTGAACAAAATTATTGTCTAAGGATGACTTTAAAGGGGCTATATAATGTGGAAAATCAGATTTTATTCCTACAAAGCACACATGCCAAAATCTAGAATTTTCCACAACATTCTCTCAACTCAAACCCTAAGCTATCATCCTCTTTGGGCAAGATCACTCATTTGAAAGCTTTGGGTAAGTGTATATTATTATAGTTAAATATATTTTATGTATGAGAGATGGTGTATATCATGTTGGTTATGCTTAAAGGTGTTGAGAAATCCACCTTTGCTTCTTTGTTAATGGATTTGCTTTCTATGTGACTTGAACTTGAAAATGGACTTGTGATCTTGAAGGAAGTGAGGTTGATGGGTTAAATATCAACATGTAATATATGGTTATGTTACTAACTTGTTTTCTCTATGTGTACAACTTGTGGGATTGTTGTTATGAAATTGGACATGGAATGGGTGGCGAAATGAAAGAAAAATGTAGTTTGGTGATGTTTATGTGCGTTTTGAAATCATGTATGTTAATTGGAATTTAATATGATCTAAAATATGTTAATATAAGGTTAGTTATGATCATGGATCATTTATTACAAAAAAGGACCCAAAAAAGACCCTTTTTGGCCGAAACGGGAACCCATCCTCGCAGACGAAGCACCTGCGGGCGCAGGTGACTTCGCAGGTGCCCCCAGACACTGCCAAGGGTCACTTGTGGAAACATTTCATCCACCTTCGGGCGCAGTTGGCTTCGCAGGTCAGGCCATAACCCCGTTTCGGTTGTTTTTGCATCTCTTTGACCCCCTAAATCCCCTATACCCTTTATAAATGCAATTATCAACTTATGGTACCTTTTAAATGACTATAAAGGAGTATCCCGAAGGTATTTTGAATGGTATAGAATATGTATTGTTGTTAATGTATTATTGTGAAAGCTATCGAGTGACTTGACGGAGAAAAGGGTAACGTAGTGTTAATGAGGAAGTGTAAAGGGTAAACTTGGTGTGAAATGTTATTGGTTTATGATGTCTTGGTCAATGTGTGGAATGTTATGGTGTTGTTGTTATGATAATGCAGCGGATTGTATTGTAAAGGACAAAATGACGCTATATAGCAGTCACGTAATTCAATGTCATCTTATGCACTTGCAAGGTAACTAGTTGTTAACGTGAGCTCCGTTATGAACTTGTGTTGTAGAGTGACACCTAAGGAAGGAGATGGATTTTTGTATATTACATCTAGGACGGTATATTCATATTGAGATCAGAAGGTATGTAAGGTTACTCTTTCCGTATCCTTCTGCAGCATATAGTGTCTATCTTGCTATTGTACTTACGTATTTCCGAAGTGTTCTAAAGTGTTCCTAGCTCAGGTTGACAGATATGGTTATGGTTATTCACATGTTTCTTATTATTAGACCAATTTTTATTCACATGTCTCTTATCCATTGACAGAAGTTCCTAAGCTCTCATAATGTTGTAACTACTAAAAGAAACTATCTCAAGGAAAGTGATGATGTAAGGAGAATCTATTCATTCTTGAGTAGCATATCCAATAATGTTATGTTCCAAAGTTCCAATAATGCTATGACCACCAATGTATCAATCTCTCATAAGAGAATGTATCAATCTCTCAAAAGTAAGAAATAAGTAATGCATTTATGGTTTAATGTTTGAGAACCGGGACGACTCAAAGGGGCATATAAGCCTAGCTCGAGCGGACCCTAATACTATTTATATTTATCCACAAATAAAGTGGATGACTACCCACTAACAAAGTGGATGACTACCCACCAATAAGGTGGATGACTACCCACCGATAAGGTGGATGACTACCCACTAACAAAGTGGATTACTACCCACCAATAAGGTGGATGACTACCCACCGATAAGGTGGAGGACTAACCACTAACAAAGTGGATGACTACCCACCAATAAGGTGGATGACTACCCACCAACAAGGTGGATGATTATATTATAACCCACCAATAAAATGGATGACTAAGAATGATGATGAACTTAAAGGCAAGATAAGTAATGAACGTAATGTACATAGTTCCAAACTATCAGATTGATGGTTTATCCGTGTTGGGTATACTCTTATAATTTTCCATTGAAGTTCTTATATATTGATGCAGTTTATTATAGCCTTGCATACTCAGTACATTCTTCGTACTGACCCCCTTGGGGGACTTACCTTACTTTCTGCAGACACAGGTTCTAGTAGACCTCCACAGTAGGTTGTGGATTATCTGCCAGTCATTGGTGAGCTCCAGTTGGTTCGGGGATTTCTGAGTCCCATGTGTACCTTGGTTTTTTTTTGGCATTGTATATGTTGTATAAAGCGGGGACTTGTACCGATTGTAGGTTGGTTATGTATATATATCTTTAGATGCTTTGTAGACGTATGTGGGTATACAAATGTAAGAGATGTATATCCCCTTTTGACTTGATGGCCCTAACGGCCAAGTTACATATATAGTATATGTTTGCCATTACTTCCGCCATTGATATTTAGTTACATGGGATAGAATGATATTCATACGTAAACATGCATATGAGAGTACATGAGCGAAGATTGGTTCTATCGGGCCTTATTGTCTTCGGGTACGAGTCCGTCCCGAATGGAATTCGGGGTGTGACAAAATTGATATCAGAGCAGGTCGTTCTAAGGGTGTATACAAAGCCGTGTCTGAGTAGAGTCTTGCTTATCGATATGTTGCGCGCCACATTTATAAGTAGGAGGCTACGGGCTATTTAGGAGTTGTGTCATTTCTTCATTTCTAGGTCATGCAATAGAGCCATTGTTGTAAGTGAAAATTGTATCTGACCATGGAATTGGTTTTCTTTTTTATAGTAAAATGCCGATCACAAGACGAGGTAGATGCAAGGGTAAGAAGGTAGATATGCCTTCCAGAGAAGGAATGAATAAATCACCACCTGACCAAGATAGTTAAGGTGGGACTGACACTGAAATTTCATCGCGGTCTTCTCCTACTTTTCTATTTTTTGAGGAACCCAGGGGTAGAGAAGTACCCGCAGAACCTCCTATGAATGCTACTGATCAGGGTTTAAGAAATGCAGTGAATATGTTGACCCAGCTAGTTGCTGCACAAATTCAAGGACAAGTTGGTCCAATGATAGGCAATGACAGTGAGGCTAGAGTAGCTAGTCGGAGGACGCAGGATTTTCTAAAATTAGACCCTCCCATATTCACTGGGTCAAACCCAAAAGCAGATCTACAGGACTTTGTAGATCAAATTCAAAGGGCTCTAGATGTCATGCACTTGACTGGAGTAGGAATAGTCGAACTTGCGGCCTATAGACTGAAAGGTGAAGCTATATTATGGTATGAAGACTGGAAAAGATCGAGGGGTATTGATGTACCTCCAACTGGAATAGATCTTAATGGTATGGTAAATGTTTGCGATCATGTTACGTTGGCTGATCTTATCAGGATGGAAATGATAGATTTTAATATTGTAATGGGTATGAATTGGTTGGTTATTATAGGAGAATTACTGAAAATTTTCTTCTATTCCTACACCCTTAATGAAGCCTACACACAAGGCAATCAAGTTCCAGTGGAATGATACATGTGGAAAAAAAAAATTCCAAGAGTTGAAAGATAAATTAACTTCCACACCAGTTTTAAGTACTTCCCGAAGGCACAAAATGTTATGCAGTATATTGTGATACTTTTGGGGTTGGCCTTGGATGGGTATTGATGTAGCAGGGTAAGGTAATAGCGTATGCCTCATGACAGTTTTGACCACACGAGATAAGTAACCCAACACACGACCCTGAACTAGTAGCTGTTATATTTTCTTTAAAGAAATAGTGTCACTATTTGTAAGGGATTCATGTTGACATATATACTGAGCATAAGAGTTTACAATATATCCTTAAGTCGAAGGACTTAAATTTGAGGTAGCGAAGGTGGCTTGAACCATTAAAAGATTATGACTGTCACGCCCCGTATCCCAACGAGGCATGATTGGCACCCATAGCCGATAAGGCCCGAGAGAACCAAGCTATGCTTCTATATATTCATATGTATTCCATAGGAACACCACTCCCACACAAGAGCATGAATGACTAAAATCGAAAATTTACGGAACATGTGACATATATATAGATATACACATTTGAGAAACTTGGCCGTTGAGGCCATCGAAACAATACTTCATTCCGTTTTTTGATTTCTCTTCGCGGGTTTGGTTAGATACTTCAAGTCCTATTCTTTAAATTACTTCTTAACCTTAATATACTTTGTTTAGAGGTCCTCTTAGCCTCATTTTGAACCCCACAAAGGCGCCATGAAAATTGCAAGACACCTTCTATGCAAGTTTAATCACATAAACTAGAGCCAAATTCAATTATCTCACCAATAGCATTACCAAATGCATACGTATAGCTCTCGATACCTACGTACACATTATTTAATGTCGTCAAGTAGGGTTGGGAAGGTACGGGGTGTTATAATGACGTTGGTATTTTGTAACATCCGGGAAGAGCAAACGTAGTAGCTGATTCATTAAGCTGTAAAGCAGTACCAAGTTCACAGAAAAGGAAGATGTAGTCACGAAATCTACATCAATTAACCAGTATGGGGTTTCATATTATTGAGACTCCAGATGATAGAATTATCGTGAACAGTGTGGTAGAATCTTCATTTGTGGCTGAGAGAGAGAAAAGCAATATGCAAATCCTATTTTCTTTCAGTTGAAAAAGAATGTACAATGAAGTTTGGTAAAAGGTACTTGAGCTTACATAAGGGAGGAATACCTCACTATCAAGGTAGATTATGTATACCAAATATATTTGAGTTAAGAAAATAAATTATGACCAAGCATATCATTTACGGTATTCTATTTATTCAGGAGCATTCAAAGTGTACCATGGCATGAAAGAAATGTGTTGGTGAAGCAATATTTGGCAGCTCATTGTCCGAATTACCAACAGGTAATAATAGGGCATTAGATAGTTGGAGGTTATATGCCGATACTAGAAGGAAAGAATTAGAATTTTCCATAGGTGATTGGGTATGTTTGAAGGTACCACAAATCAAAGGGGCAATGAGACTCAGGAAGAAGAAAAGTTGTACCTATATAACGTACCATATGAGATTACCCAAAGATTTGGGTAAGTTGCATATAAATTAGCACTACCCCAAGAACTCTCCACAGTTCATTCATTGTTTCAACTTTCGATGCTACAGAAATGCATAGGAGATTCATCTCAAATGACTCCCATTGAAGCTATGCAGTTTACGGAAGATCTCACAAATGAAAAATGCTCATTGCTATTTTGGGGTTAACACATGATAAGGTTAAGGAATAAAGAAGAAGCTTACATGAAAGTACTTTGAAGAAATCAATAAGTAGAAGAAGTCACCTGGGGAATCAGAGAAATGATAAAGTCAAAGTATCCATATTTGTTTCCAATGGAATAAAAATTTCAAAGTGCGAAAGTGAATTAATAACAAGTAGGTATCTATAAAGCACTATGATAACAAAAATAATGATCCGAGACTTGCATTTGTTTGATTGGATGATGTCACTAACATTCGAGGACGAATGTTCCTAAGGGGGGAAGAATGTATCACCCCGTACGTTTTTGAACCTATTTTATTACCATAACATTTATGGAAATATTTAAACATGAGATTTATGGGGTATTATACATTTAATTAGTGGGCTTAATTGATCTTTTGCCATTGGGCTCAATCGAGGCCCAAATATTAAACAAAAGACATGGCCGAATTGGGAAAATGACCCATTCTTGCCTTGACCAAGGTAAGCCCTCAATTATTGACCAAAATTATTGGCTAAGGATTAATTTAAAGGGGATATATAATGTGGAAAATCAGATTTTATTCCTACAAAGCACACATGCCAAAATCCAGAATTTTCCACAACATTCTCTCAACTCAAACCCTAAGCTATCATCCTCTTTGGGAAAGATCACTCCTTTTAAAGCTTTGGTTAAGTGTATATTATTATGGTTAAATATATTTTATGCATGATATATGGTGTATATCATGTACGTGTTGAGAAATCCACCTTTGCTTTTTTGTTAATGGATTTGCTTTCTATGTGACTTGAACTTGAAAGTGGACTTGTGATCTTGAAGGAAGTGAGGTTGATGGGTTAAATATCAACATGTATGATATGGTTATGTTCCTAACTTGTTTTCTCTATGTGAACAACTTGTGGAATTGTTATTACGAAATTGGTCATGGAATGGGTGACGAAATGAAAGAAAAATGTAGTTTGGTGATGTTTATGTGTGTTGTGAAACCATGTCTGTTCGTTGGCATTTAATATGATATAAAATATGTTAAGAGAAGGTTATTTATGATCATGGACCAGTTATTACAAAAAAAGACCCAAAAGAGACCCTTTTTGGCCGAAACGGGCACCCGCCCTAGCATGCGAAGCACCTGCGGGCGCAGTTGACTTCGCAGGTGCCCCTGGACACTACCAAGGGTCACTTGTGGATGTAGGTCATCAACCTGCGGGCGCATGTGTCTTTGCAGGTCAGGCCAGAACCCCGTTTCGGTTGTTTTTGCATCTCTTTGACCCCCAAAGCCCCTATACCCTTTATAGATGCAATTATCAACTTATGTTACCTTTTAAATGACTATAAAGGAGTATCCCGAAGGTATTTTGAATGGTATAAAATAT
Source organism: Capsicum rhomboideum (assembly GCA_031232105.1). Lineage (NCBI taxonomy): Eukaryota > Viridiplantae > Streptophyta > Magnoliopsida > Solanales > Solanaceae > Capsicum > Capsicum rhomboideum. The sequence goes on along the minus strand of CP124708.1, from coordinate 46,532,491 downwards.
GTATTGTTGTTAATGTGTTATTGTGAAAGCTATCGAGTGACTTGACGGAGAAAAGGGTAACGTAGTGTTAATGAGGAAGTGTAAAGGGTAAACTTGGTGTGAAATGTTATTGGTTTATGATGTCTTGGTCAATGTGTGGAATGTTATGGTGTTGTTGGTATGATAATGCAGTGGATTGTATTGTAAAGGACGAAATGACGCTATATAGCAGTCACGTAACTCATTGTCATCTTATGCACTTGCAAGGTAACTAGTTGTTAACGTGAGCTCCGTTATGAACTTGTGTTGTAGAGTGACACGTAAGAAAGGAGATGGATTTTTGTATATTACATCGAGGACGGTATATTCATATTGAGATCAGAAGGTATGTAAGGTTACTCTTTCTGTATCCTTCTGCAGCATATAGTGTCTATCTTGCTATTGTACTTACTCATTTCCAAAGTGTTCTAAAGTGTTCCTAGCTCAGGTTGACAGATATGGTTATGGTTATTCACATGTTTCTTATTATTAGACCCATTGTTATTCACATGTCTCTTATCCATTGACAGATGTTTCTAAGCTCTCATAATGTTGTAACTACTAAAAGAAACTATCTCAAGAAAAGTGATGATGTAAGGAGAATCTATTCATTCTTGAGTAGCATATCCAATAATGTTATGTTCCAAAGTTCCAATAATGCTATGACCGCCAATGTATCAATCTCTCACAAGAGAATGTATCAATCTCTCAAAAGTAAGAAATAAGTAATGCATTTATGGTTTAATGTTTGAGAACTGGGACAACTCAAAGGGGCACATAAGCCTAGCTCGAGCGGACCCTAATACTATTTATATTTACCCACTAATAAAGTGGATGACTACCCACTAACAAAGTGGATGACTACCCACTAATAAGGTGGATGAATACCCACCGATAAGGTGGATGACTACCCACTGCCAAAGTGGATGACTACCCACCGATAAAGTGGAGGACTAACCACTAACAAAGTGGATGACTACCCACCAATAAGGTGGATGACTACCCACCAACAAGGTGGATGATTATATTATAACCCACCAATAAAATGGATGACTAAGAATGATGATGAACATAAAGGCAAGATAAGTAATGAATGTAATGTACGCAGTTCCAAACTCTCAGATTGATGGTTTATCCGTGTTGGGTATTCTTTTATAATTTTCCATTGAAGTTCTTATATATTGATGCAGTTTCTTATAGCCTTGCATACTCAGTACATTCTTCGTACTGACCCCCATGGGGGACTTACCTTACTTTCTGCAAACACAGGTGCTAGTAGACCTCCACAGTAGGTTGCAGATTATCTGCCAGTCATTGGTGAGCTCCAGTTGGTTCGGGGCATTCCGAGTCCCATGGATACACTGGGTTTTTTTTTACATTGTATATGTTGTATAAAGCGGGGACTTGTCCCGACTGTAGGTTTGTTATGTATATGTATCTTTAGAGGCTTTGTAGACGTATGTGGGTATACGAATGTAAGAGATGTATATCCCCTTTTGACTTGATGGCCCTAACGGCCAAGTTTCACACATAGTATATGTTTCCATTACTTCCTCCATTGATATTTAGTTACATGGGATAGAATGATATTCATACGTAAACATGCATATGAGAGTACATGAGCGAAGATTGGTTCTCTAGGGCCTTATCGGCTTCGGGTGCCAGTCCGTCCTGAATGGGATTCGGGGTGTGACAGACATGTTCCAAAGTATCTCATTCAGGTTTGACATATATTGTTATTCACATGTTTCTTATTCATTGAACAATTGTGATTCACGTGTCTTTAATTCAATGACTAATGTTCTGAAGCTCCAATAATGATGTTATAACCACAAATGTATCAATCTCACACAAGTAAAAGAATGAAATAATGTATATATATGTTTCTTAGAGGCCGGGTGGTAGCTTAAAGGGGTGAAAGCCCAGCTAGAGACGATCCCGATGATTGTTGATATGATACATTATATTATATCATGGCCCACCAATAATGTGGATGATTATGTTATGGCCCACCGATAAGGTGGATGATTATGTTATGGCCCACCGATAAGGTGGATGATTTTGCGATGGCCCACTGATCAGCTGAATGAATGGTAATGATGATGAACATAAATGCAAAGAAAGTAATAAATGTAATGTACATGGTTCCACACATATACAGAACGGTGGTTTATCCATAATGCTTATTCACTTGTATTTGATTCCATCTGAGATCCTATGTTTCATACAGTTTCTTATAGCCTTACATACACAGTACATTCTTCGTGCTGATGTCCCTTGGGGGACTTACCTTACTTGCTATAGGCACAGGTGCTAGTAGACCCCCACAGTAGGCTGCAGATCATCTACGAAATTGGTGAGCTCTAGTTCGGTTTGGGGCTTTCTGAGTCACATGTGTACATTGGTTTTGGCACTGTATAAATATTGAATAAAGCGGGGACTTGTCTCGACTTTAGGTTGGTTATGTCTATGCAGCGATTAGAGGTTTTGCAGATGTTGTGGGACAAATGAAGGAATGTAAGGAATGTATGCTTTTGTCGTGGTAGCCCTAACGACCAAGTTTCATATATATATATATCATATATTCTTCATAACTTCCACCATTGGTACCTTGTATCTAGATGTGATGGAGTGTTGCTCATTTAATAACATGAATATGGGTGTACGTGAATTAAGATTGGTTCTCTCGGGCCTTAACGGCTTCGGGTGCCAGTCCGTCCCATTAGAATTTGAGGCATGACTAAAGTGGTATTAGAGCAAGTCGTCCTCAGGGTGTCTACAAATCTGTGTCTGAGTAGAGTCTTGCTTATGGATGTGTTACGCGCCACATTTATAAGTAGGAGGCTACGAGACATTTAGGAGTTGTTTCTTTTCTTCTTTTCTTAGATCGTGCATTAGAGCTAATGTTGTAGGTGGAATCATATCTGATCATTGAAGTTGGTTTTCTTTTGTATAGTAAAATGCCGATTACAAGACGAGGTTGGGGAAAAGGTAAGAAGATAGATAGGATTTCCGAAGAAGGAACCAGTAGAACACCACCTAACCAAGCTAGTCAAGGTGGGTCTGAAACTGAGTTTGCATCGCAGGGTTCCTTTACTTTTCCAGCTCCAGAAGAGACGAGAAGGAGAAAAGAACTTGCCGAACCACCTGTTAATGATACTGAGAAAAATCAAAGAAATGCGGTGCAAATGTTGACTTATATAGTTGCTGCACTGAGTCAAGGACAAGTTGGTCCAATGACAAGTAGTGATGGTGCGGATAGGGCAGCTAGTCGGCGGACACAGGATTTTTTGAAATTAGATCCTCCTATGTTCACCGGATCAGATCTGAATGAAGACCCACAGGACTTCGTGGACCAAATCAAAAAGGCTCTAGATGTTATGCATGTGAATGGTATAGAAATAGTGGAGCTTGCAGCATATAGACTAAAAGGCGAGGCTATATTATGGTACGAAGGTTGGAAACGATCTAGGGGTATAGGTGCACTTCCAGCTATTTGGGAGGAATTTAAAACGACATTCCTTGATCATTATCTCCCATATGAGATCTGAGAGGCTCGTGCAGATCAGTTTTTAAATCTTCGTCAAGGGAATATGAGTGTCAGAGAGTATAGTCTTTGGTTTAACTCGTTGGCTCGATATGCCCCTAATGTAGTAGCCACGATGGAGGACAGAGTCCATCGGTATGTGGAAAGATTAGAGCCATATTTGGTGAGGGACTGTACTATTGCTACTTTGAATAGGGATATACATATAGCCAGAATACAAGCCTTTGCACAGAAAATAGAGGATCAGGGACAAAGGAGAAGGGTGTAGGAATTTGAAAGAGGTCCGTCAAAGAGGGATAGACCTATGGGACAGGTCACAACATCCCAAGGAGAATTTAGGCCTCGGGTTTTTCCTAGACCGCCTAGGCCATTATTTTCTTACCCTACAGCAGGTACTCCATCTCAATTTTGGGGGTTTAGAGGTAGTCAAGCTGGGTAAAGTAGTGGGACTCGGGGTTCATAGACAGTGGGGTATTAAGAACAAGGAAGTATGAGCCAATCGAGGTCTTTTCGTCAGCTGCGCCAGCATTGCGAGAAGTTTCATTCAGGTGAATGCTGGTTTGGAACGAATGTTTTCTTTTGGTGTAGTAGGTCAGGGCACATAATAAGAGAATGCCTACAAAGGGGCATGGGTGGTATAGCATGACCTACGGGATCAACCGTTGCATCATCATCATCGGTTCCTTCCCTAGGCAGAGGTGTACAGCCTGTTGGTCATGGTAGATCTGCCAGAGGAGCAGCCAGTTCTAGTGGAGTCCAGAACCATACTTATGCTCTAGCGGGTCGGCAGAATTTGGAGGCTTCTCCGGATGTATTTACAGGTACATTATCTTTCTTTTCACATAATGTATATACATTGATTGATCCGGGTTCTACCCTATTATATGTTACTCCATTGATTGATAAAAAATTTAAAAGAACGTCGGAAGTATTAGTTAAGCCATTTGAAGTATCTATACCCGTTGGTGAATCTATTATAGCTAAAAGAGTTTATCGTAATTGTATAGTAACTGTTTACGGTCATGATACGTTGGCTGATCTTATTGAGCTAGAAATGGTAGATTTTGATGTTATAATGGGTATGGATTAGTTGGCTTATTGTTAGGCCACGATAGATTGTCGAGCTAAGAAGGTACATTCCCATTTTCCACAAAAGACCGTCCTTGAATGGAGGAGTAATGTTGGAGCACCGAAAGGTAAATTTATTTCCTATCTTAAGGCAAGGAAAATGATATCCAAGGGGTAAACATGTCACTTAGTAAGAGTGAAAGATACTGATGTGGAACCACCAACTCTTCAATCGGTTCCAGTAGTAAACAAATTCCTTGATGTATTTCCTGAAGATCTTTCAGGTTTACCACCAGAATAGGAAGTAGAGTTTGGTATTAATGTGATGCCAGGTACTCAGCCTATCTCTATTCCTCCGTATAGAATGACCCCAGTGGAGTTACGGGAATCGAAGGAGCAATTAGAAAAGACTTGCTGGGAAAGGGATTCATAAGGCCTAGTATGTCCCCGTGGGGTGCACCAATGTTATTTGTATGAAAGAGGGATGGTACACTGAGAATGTGTATTGATTATCGACAACTGAATAATGTGACAATAAAGGATAAATATTCCCTCCCCAGAATTGATGATTTATTTGAGCAATTACAAGATGCCAAAAGTTTCTCAAAGATCGACTTGAAATCGGGTTCTTATTAAGTACGGGTTAGGGAGAAGGATATATCCAAGACAACTTTTCGAACACGGTATGGTCATTATGAATTTCTAGTTACGTCATTTGGGCCAACAAATGCACCTGCAGTTTTTATGGATTTGATGAATAGGGTGTTCAAGCCATTTTTAGATGTGTTCGTGACCGTGTTTACATATGATATTCTGGTTTATTCAAGATCACAAGAGGACCATGCTAATCACTAACGACAGGTGTTACAAATTCTTCGTGATCGTAAGTTATATGCAAAGTTCTCTAAATGTGAGTTTGGTTAGAATTCGTAGCGTTCTTGAGTCACATTATATAGGATGAAGGAATACTGGTTAATACCCAGGAGATAGAAGCGGTGCAGAATTGGCCTAGACCTACGACGCCTATAAAAATTCATAGTTTTCTTGGATTGGCAGGTTATTATAGAAGATTTGTTGAAGGGTTTTCTTTCATTGCAGCGCCTTTAACAAAGCTAACACATAAGGCAACCAAGTTTTAATAGAATGATGCATGTGAGAAGGGTTTCCAAGATCTAAAGAATAACTTGACTTCTACCCCAACAATGGTACTTTCGAAAGGCACAAAGGGGTATGCAGTATGTTGTGATGCTTCAGGAGTTGGTTTAGGATGTGTATTGATGCAGCGCGGTAATGTAATAGCGTATGCCTCACAAAAGTTGCGACCACATGAGAGGAATTATCCCACACATGATCTTGAGCTAGCAACTGCGAAATTTTCTTTAAAGATATGGCGCTACTATACTGATCATAAAAGTTTGCATTACATTTCTAAGCAGAAAGACGTAAATTTGGGCAGCAGAGGTGGATGGAACTCCTAAAAGACTATGATATCGATATTTAATACCATCCGGGAAAAGCAAATGTGGTAGCCGATGCATTAGTCATAAAGCAATAGGAAGCACTAATAGCCAGTGGACGAAAAAAGCAAGGTATAGTTAAGGATTTACATCAACTAGCCAGTTTGGGGGGTTCGTCTTCTTGAATCTTTAGATGAAGGGGTTATTGTGCAAACTACAGGAAAATCTTCACTAGTAGGTGAAGTGAAAGAGAAGCAGTATGCGGATCCTATGTTACTATAATTGAAAGAAAATGTCCAACAAGGTTTGACAAAGGCATTTAATCTTACGCAAGAAAGAGTGCGTCAATGTCAGAATAGATTGTGTGTACCTGATGTGGATGAGCTAAGAAGACGAATTATGACAGAGGCACATCATTCACGGTATTCTATTCATCCGGGAGCAAGTAAAATGTATCAAGATTGGAAGGAATTATATTGGTGGGGTAATATAAAGAAGAACATTGCAAAATTTGTAGATCAATGTCCCAATTGTCAACAAGTAAAAGTAGAGCATCAGAAACCTGGAGGTTATATGCAAGGTATAAATCTTCCAGTTTGAAAGTGGGACATGATTAACATAGATTTCATCACAGGTTTACCTCGTACACTGCAGAAATTTGATTCCATATGGGTACTAGTTGTCAGCGCATTTCCTACCAGTCAAGACCACCTATACAGCGGAAGATTATGCACGATTGTATGTTAGAGAGATAGTGCGACTACACGGGATTTCAATCTCTATTATATTAGGCAGAGGAGCCCAAGTGAATTTAAGTACAATTTTTCATCCTCAGACAGATGGACAAGCAGAACGTACTATCCAAACTCTTGAAGATATGCTACGAGCTTGCACGTTGGACTTTAAAGAAAGTGTAGCTCACCAATTGGATGGTTTGAAGTGGGTGAAACTGCCTTACTTAGGCCAGATCTTGTTCATCAAGCTATGGAGAACGTTAAGGTGATACAACAAACGCTACAAATGGCCCAAAGTCGACACAAGTCATATGCCAATGTTAGAAGAAGGGAACTAGAATTTGCCATAGGTAATTGGGTATTCTTGAAAGTGTCACAAATGAAAGGGATAATGAGATATGGAAAGAAAGGAAAGTTGGCCCTATATAGCATGCCATATGAATTTATTCAAAGATTTGGGCAAGTTGCGTATGAATTAGCACTACCCCAAGAACTCTCCACAGTTCATCTAGTCTTTCATGTTTCGATGCTTCGAAAGTGCATAGGAGATTCATCTCATATTGCTCCCATTGAAGATGTACAAATTACGGAAGATGTTACCTATGAAAAGATACCTACTGCTATCATGTATCAAAAAGTTAAGAGATTAAGGAATAAAGAAGTATCTTCCATAAAGGTACTTTGGAGGAATCAACAAGTAGAATAAATCACATGGGGAGCCGAAGAAATGATGAAGTTGAAGTACCCGTATTTATTTCAAATGAAAGAAAAAGTTCAAGGTGCGGAATTGGAGCACTAACAAGTAAGTCTTTACAAGCATTATGTGTATATGATAACATGAAGGATAAACTTAGACTTAAATTTTTTTAAATGGGATAATGTTACTAACATTCTAGGACGAATGTTCCTAAGGGGGGAAGGATGTAACACCCCGTACATTGCCGACCCTAATTGATTGTCTTAAAATTTATGGAATTATTTAAACATGATATGGTTGGTGGATTATGTATTAATTTTCTTGGGCTAAATTAATCTTGTGCTATTGGGCTCAATTGAGGCCCAAAATTACACCAAAAGACATGACCCAAAATGGGAAAATGATCCATTCTTTCTTTGACCAAGTAAACCATAAATTATTGATCAAAGTGTGGCTAAGGATAAGATTAAAAGGACTATATAAGGTGGAACAATCAGATTTTTATTCATTAAAGGGAACATGCCAATTCTAGACTTTTCCAAAAAAAGAGATTTCATTTCTCTTCATACACACCCTAAGGCAACCATCTCTTGTGGACAAGATCATCACCTTGAAAGTTTGGGTAAGTGTTTACTCTTGTGATTTAACATATGATATGCATGAGATATTGTGTAGATCATGATGGTTATGTCTAAAAGTGTTGAGTAGTGTACTTTAGCTTCCTTGCTAAAAGATTTGTCATCTATGTGACTTGAACTTGAAAGGAGACTTCAGGTTTTGATGGAAGTGAATGGTGTGGATGAAATATCAACATGTATGATGTGGTTATGTCCCTCACTTTATTTCTCTTTGTGTATAACATTTGGAATTGTTGTTGTGAAAATTGTGCATGGAATTGGTGGTGTAATGAAAGGAGGATGTCGTTTTGGTGATGTTCATGTGCATGTTGAAGCCATGGTTGTTCGTTGGCATCCAAGTTAACCTAAAATATGAAATGGGAAGCTTAATTATGACCATGGACCATTCATTGTGAAAAAGGACCCAAAAATGAACCCTGGAGGCTGAAACGGGCACCCGCCATCGCGGGCGGGGCACCTGTGGGTGCAGATGCCAATGCAGGTGGCCTTGGACAGGTCCAGATGGGTACCTGCAGCCGTATGTCACCCACCTGCGGGTGCAGTTTACCCCACAGGTCCCTCCAGGACCCCGTTTTGCATGTTTTTGTCTCTCTTTGATCCCCGAAACCCCTATACCCTTCTTGGATGCAATTATCAACTTATGGTACCTTTTGAATGACTTTAAAGGAGTATCCAGGAGGTATTTTGAATGGTATCAATTGTGGATTGTCTTTAATATGTTGTTGTGAAAGGTGTTTACGTGACATAGTGAGGTAAATGTGACATTGTATTGAAGAGGAAGTGTAAAGTATAAACTTGGTATGAAGTGCTATTGGTTTATGATGTCTTGGTGGATGTGTGGTATGATGTGGTGTTGTTGGTATGGTGATACAATAAATGGTATTGTAAGAGAGTGAAATGACGTTATATGGAAGTCACGTAGTTCATTGTCGTCTTTAGCACTTGTAATGTAGTTAGTTGTTAACGTGAGCTCCGTTATGTACTTGTGTTGTAGAGTAACACGTAAGGAAGGAGCTGGACTTTTGTATTCACATATAGAATTTTTGTATTCATATTGGGAAGATACGGTATGTAAGGTTTCTCTTTCCCGTATTCTTTGGCAGCACCTATTGCTCTCATCGTTAGCGTACTTGTTCTATTTTGAAATGTTCCAAAGTATCCCATTCAGGTTTGACATATATTGTTATTCACATGTTTCTTATTCATTGAACAATTGTGATTCACGTGTCTTTAATTCATTGACTAATGTTCTGAAGCTCCAATAATGATGTTATAACCACAAATGTATCAATCTCACACAAGTAAAAGAATGAAATAATGCATATATATGTTTCTTAGAGGCCGGGTGGTAGCTTAAAGGGGTGAAAGCCCAGCTAGAGACGATCCCGATGATTGTTGATGTGATACATTATATTATATTATGGCCCACCAATAAGGTGGATGATTATTTTATGGCCCACCACTATGGTGGATGATTATGTTATGGCCCACCGATAAGGTGGATGATTATGCTATAGCCCATTGATCAGCTGGATGAATGGTAATGATGATGAACGTAAAAGCAAAGAAAGTAATGAATATAATGTACATGGTTCCACACATATACAGAACGATGGTTTATCCATAATGCTTATTCACTTGTATTTGATTCCATCTGAGATCCTATGTTTCATATAGTTTCTTATAGCCTTACATACTCAGTACATTCTTCGTACAGACGTCCCTTGGGGGACTTACCTTACTTGCTGCAGGCACAAGTGCTAGTAGACCCCCACAGTAGGCTGCAGATCAACTACGGATTATTGGTGAGCTCCAGTTCGGTTCGGGGCTTTCCGAGTCACATGTGTACATTGGTTTTGGCATTGTATAAATATTGTATAAAGTGGGGACTTGTCCCAACTTTAGGTTGGTTATGTCTATGCATCAATTAGAGGCTTTTTAGACGTTGTGGGACAAATGAAGGAATGTAAGGAATGTATGCTTTTGTCGTGGTGGCCCTAACAACCAAGTTTCATATATATATATATATATATATATATCATATGTTCTCCATAACTTCCGCCATTGGTACCTTGTATCTAGATATGATAGAGTGTTGTTTATTTAATGACATACATATGGGTGTACATGAATGAAGATTGGTTCTCTCGGGCCTTAACGGCTTTGGGTGCCAGTCCGCCCCATTGGAATTCGAGGTGTGACATGAGATGTGCTAAATAATCTTCTAATAAATCAACAACAACTGAGAATTCATCCATGAACACCTCAATTGCATCCTCAAACATGTCCAAAAAATAGCCATCATGCAATGCTGAAAGGTTGTGGGTGCATTACAAAAACCAAAAGGCATCCTATTGAATATGAAAGTTCTATATGGACAAGTGAAAGTGGTCTTCAGGAGTGATAGAAATCTGATTGTAATTCGAATAACCGTCAAAAAAATAATACCATCCTCTACCAGTAAGATGGTCTAACATTTGATCCATGAAAGGCAGCGGAAAATGATCCTTTTTAGTCCATGCATTCAACTTCCTATAGTCCATGCACACCTTCCAACCAATAACTGGCCGCAGAAGAATAAGCTCATTCTTCTCATTTGGAACCATAGTGATTCCACCTTTTTTCGGCATACATTGGACTGGGCTCACCTATTTACTATCTGTAATTGGATAAACCACACCTGTATCTAACAACTTGATGATTTCTTTCTTCATCACCTCTTACATAGGTGGATTCAATCTCCGTTGATGCTCAATACTCGACACACAATCTGGTTCAAGTTAGATTTTATGCATGTAAATTCCAGGCAGAATCATAATAATATTAAAAATGGACCATCTAATGGCCCTCTTGAACCTCTTTAAAATGGACACCAACGCCTCAATTTGCCAATCTACCAAATCTACTGCAATAATAACCAAAAAGGTGTTATTGGCTCCCAAGAATACATAACAAAGATGAGATGGAAACACTTTGAGCTTTAAGACTAGAGGCTCCTCAATAGAAGGTCAAGCTGGTGGGGTCACTCTCTTCTTCAAGGCAAGATCTAGCTTTTTCGGTGCATAAATGTATGAACCCCTACCGTTAAGTGCACTCACCATCTCATCATAACTCTCAATATCATCACCCTCAAAATTCATGATCGCTACTCTGAGGGCCTTGACTCCAAGCCTCTCCTCAATCGGAGCTATGAAGTCATCCTCATTAAGTGCATCTATCACAAAAATCATAGGTATATCCTTTGGCTACTTCATGGACTGGCATAAATTAAAGGTAACTTGTTCGCTATTCAATCAAAACTTCATTTTCCCAATCTCCATATCAACCAACACACACCCAATCATGAGGAACGGTCCTCACAGTCGAGGACGACAAAATCAGCTGGAAAGATGAAAGAAGCAACCCTCACCAAAACATCACACAAGATTCCCACTGGCTTCTTCATAGTTCTGTCTGCCATGAGAAGTCTCATCGAATTTGGTTTGGGTGACCCCAACCCCAACTGCTTGTAAACTGCTAGCGGCATCAGATTAATGCTAGCATCCGAATCACACAAAGCTTTTGCAAAATTGAAACACCCTATAGTACATGGAATCGTGAATGCTCCAGGGTCTTTTTCTTCTCAACCAAAGATCTGGACGCTATTGAACTATAATGGTGCACATTGTCAATGGACTCAAAACTCACCGTCCTCTTCTTAGTCACCAAGTTTTTCATAAACTTTACGTAACCTGACATTTGTTCAAGGGCTCCAACTAGAGGGATATTCGTTGTTAATATTTTCAGCATAGACATAAACTTTTGGTACTTTCCCTCTTCAATTTTCTTCTTCAGTCTCTGTGGAAAAGGAGAAGGCGGTCATGGAATAAGAGTCAATACTTTTGAGACCTTCATATACTTCCCCTTTCTTTCCCTTGCCTCATACTCATTAACTTCGGGCTTCTCAAGTGCATTACCATCCACCAATAAGTTTTCGGATCCAACAACCTTCTCATCATCGACAATTACTGGTTCTACCTCATTCTCAACAGTCAAGGACATAGGTGGATTAGTGGTCATATTACCACTTTGAGTAGTAATTGCCAAGCAATGACCATCGTTCTTCTATTTTTGAATGGTGTTACTCGGAAGTGTACCTTGCTGACTCTAATTCAAAGCTACAGAAATCTGATCAAATTATTTCTCGAGCTATTTTATTACGGTAGCATACAATTTAACTTTCTGATTGATCTCAAAAATATCTGCCTTAATCTCCTTAAGGCAGTCTTCCATTTTCTCTACCCCTTTCACAACCTTTGCAAACATTTCTTCCATCCTCGAATTGCTCTAACCAACATAATGGTTTCCCGATGGAATATAAAGGCCACTCTTATCCTTGTAGTTATCCTTTTTCCGTTAATCACTATCTCGATCCCTAATTCTCTCTCTATACCCAGAGTTATTATAATTTTTGTCTCTATAGTAGTTTCAACCTTGTTTCCCTTGCCTCGAGTTCTAAGTGTCTTGGTTAGACCCTTGGCATAAAAACCTTCCACCTCTATCTAGATATTTTTCCTCCTCCTCAGAATTCGAATCTTCATACCTGAGTCTCTTGCCTTGTGAACCAACTGCATGCACCTTTTCAGCTCCAACTGCTGCAAATTATTTAGTGAGTAATCCAATTTTAGTCCTAAGCTGTGCTACCTCTTGGGCTACTGTCTCATCTAGTGCTCTCTGCTCTGCGGATGCTCTAATTTTATAAGTATCTGTAGGTCTATCCGCATCCCGAGTATGCCATCCTTGGTTGGTTTTTGTGATCCGATCTAAGATCTCAGAAGTATGCTCTCATCGCAGGCTTATGAATGCTCCACCAGTAATAGTATCTGCTACATCCTTGGTGTTAGAATTCAAAGATCTATAGAAGATCTCAAGCAAGTTTCTACCAGTCATCCTGTGATTTGAAACACTCTATAGCTTTTTCTTGAACCTCAACGAGGTTTCATATAACGCCTCCGAATGCAACTGTTTGAAATTATAAATCTCATCCTTCAAATGCAATATTCTAGAAGGTGGGAAGAATCTTTCCAAAAATTGAGGCTACAATTCATTCCAAGTAGTGATAGATCCATGTGGTAGCTCTACGAACCATAATGTGGCCTCTCTTATAAAAAAAAATAGAAAGAAAAGCAGTTTGATTGCCTCTTGGGTTACTCCAGCTAGATTATAAGATGTACAAATCCCAACAAAGTTCATTACATTCATATTCATATCATAAGTAGGAAGGCCTGCGAACACCCCCTTCAAGTTTAGCAAGTAAATTATGGCACTCGTGATAACAAACTTAGTACCTGGAGGTAACTTTAGTGGAATGATAGCACCAGTTTCAACCGGCTCTAAATAGTCCAAATCTTCCTATGGATCCTCATAGTGAGGCAAATACTATTGTAGAGACTGTTGTGGAGGCTATTATCCCCTATGCCTTCTCTGTCTCTCTTGCTCATCAAGTGCATCGAGACGGTTTGCCTCATCTTGTCTAGCCCTTTCTTCCCTAGCTGCCCATCTGGCAGCCTCTTGTCTAGTATTTACTTTGTCCATTAATTGAGCAGTGATCTGATCTACAGCTTCTTGAACACCATGCTGGTGTATTAGATAATTTAAGTTTGCTGGATCAACGTGAACGACCTTAAGGAGGGATCCTTGATTATGAACTTCTTCGTTAACCATCCTTCTATTAGCTCTCAAAGTTCTCTTAAGTTCAGTATCAATTGGAATCAAGGGATTTCCTTGACTTCGTGTATTGGGAATACACCTGTGTGTTCCCTAGAAACAATATAAAAGTAAATTAGGAAACAGAAACCAACAACCCAACACACTCAATGAATCAATTTAATAACCGTACTCCCCGGCAACAGCGCCAAAATTTGATGTCGCCTAAATTACACCTCGCAATAAAGTATAAAGCAGTCGCTATCAAATATAGAACCCAACTAAGGTTGGGGTCGATCCCACAAGGAATAGGTCAAAATATCAAGCAAGAAGTGGTTGAGGCAATCAATAATGATCTCCAGTAAAAAGGGTTTTTTGTAAATAAAGACTTCAATAGTAACAATTGTTGATTTGTTGGATTTGTGATCAATATGAGAAAAGCACTAGGATAGTGTTCCCCAATAACTTCGTACTTTGCAACTTCTCCTGGTGTTTGGCATGCAGAATCGATAGGTTATGTATACTTAGCAAAACTTTATGCTCTTGTCTAAACAATATACTCATGTAAGTTTTCTCTTCTCCTGAGTTTGCATTACTAACCCCTATCTTCGATCCCAGATTAGCTATCCCGTATTATTGGCTCAAGCTATTAAGTGGAGGTTGATAGCTCCAAGTTTCTATTGTTTATTCCCTTCTTCCCATTCGTACTTATCCTTTTATTCAGAATACTGATTAGGCGAGTTCTAACATTGTACTCTGCCAGAAAGCAATCACATCTAAGGAAACAATCAATACACGTATGAACATTGGTTAAAAATTACTTCGTACTACGATTGAGGTTCAATAATTAAATCATAGTGCTGGTAATATTAAACTTCACTCCAGGAGCTAGTGGTAGAGATGATGGCACCAGTGGGACCAATCCCATCCAAGTCAGTATCGTCTTCATCGTCAACCTCAAAAGGCATATCATTTTGCTAACGTGGATTGGCAGAGGTACCATTGTGAACATGTTGTACATCAATATCATCATCCAAAAATCTGTCATCCTCATTGATGGGTGCATTATGGTTGTGTTGATATGCCTGACCATTAGCAAGCTATTGTAGCCTTACTGATTCACGTGCTTGTTCGTTCATAACCCTTTGGAGAGTATTCTCAAGTTTGGGGTTGTAAGGTAATAGTGGTTCAATCCAACTTCAGGTATTTAGCATGCACTAACCTATACCATGTAGCAAACAGAAACGACAAATAAAATAAAATTAGGAAATATGACTAAGAGTCAATTTAACACACTTGACTTAATTGACAATTATATTCCCCAGCAACAGTGCAAAAATTTGATACGTACAAATTACAGCTCGATTAGAAGTATAAATCAGTCATTGTCAAATATAAAATCCAACTAGGTTGGGGACGAATCCCATAGGGAATAAGGTAAAAACTAAGCCTTATGCGGTTACGTTGACTTCTAGTAATTTACTTCCTTAAAAGGAGGTTTGTTAACAAAGTTCGCTCTTCAATTTCCAAATGTGTTTAAGTAACAATTGTTAGAATTTCAATGATTGCAATCAAGTAATAGAGAGAACTAGGTTTGTGATCACCATGGCTTCATAACACAATTAGGTCGCTAACGATAATAAATTCTTCTAGTGTGAAGCATGTAGGGATATTAACTCTTTCAATACATCTAAATGTTTCTAAACCCAATTAGATGATATTCACTCGAACTACAAATAACAAAAATGCAAAACTAAATAATTACCCTAAGTTGGCTAATATTATTAAAACATTACCTAATAGATATAAGCCAATTTGCCTCCGAACGACCCCTTAAATCTATTCAAAAGGTACCATAAGTTGATAATTGCATCCAAGAAGGGTATAGGGGCCTTGGGGGGTCAAAGAGAAGCAAAAACAAACAAAAAGAAATTATGGACTGGGCTGTGGAGCCACCTGCGCCCATAGGTGGATGAGATGCTACCGCAGGTGACCATCTGGCCCTGTCCAGGGCCACCTGCATTGGCGGGTGCCCGTTTCAGCCTCCAGGGGTCATTTTAGGGTCCTTTTTTGAAATAAATGGTCCATGGCCATAATTAAGCTTCTGTTTTCATATTTTAGGTCAACTTGGATGCCAACAAACAATCATGGTTTCACAACACACATGAACATCACCAAAACTACCTTTTTCTTTCAATACGTCACCAATCCCATGCGCAATTTCGCAACAACAATTCCAAATGTTATATACAAAGAGAAAGCAAGTTAAGGAAATAACTACATCTTACATGTTGATATTAAATACATCAAATTCACTTCCTTCAAGACCACAAGTCCATTGTCAAGTTTATAAGGCAAAACCCTTTACCGATTAAGCAAACATAGACTGTTTCACACATAGTGAACTGCCCCACACTTTATCAACATAACCAACAAGATTTATACACCCTCTCATGCATATAATATATTAAAACATAAGAGAAAACACTTACCAAAGCTTCCAAAAGGGTGATCTTGTCCAAAGAGATAGTTGCTTAGGGTTTGTGAGATGAGAGAATGTTGTGGAAAATCTAGAAATGGCATGTGTGTTGTAATGAATAAAAATCTGATTTTTGTACCTTTATATAGTGCCTCAAGGTCATCCTTAGCCAAACACTTAGTCATAAATGTTATGTTTACTTGGTCAATGGTAGAATGGATCATTTTCTCCATTTGGGCCATGTCTTGTGACTTAATTTTGGGGCTTTATTGAGCCCATTAGCACATGTTAATTCAGCCCACTAAAATTAATATGGATTACATCAACCATCGCATGTTTAAATAATTCCATAAATGTTACGGTAATCAATTAGGTTCGGAAATGTACGGGGTGTTACATCTTTCCCCCCTTAGAAACATTCGTCCTCGAATGTTAGTGACGTTATCCAATTTAAAAAAATTCAAGTCTAGGATCATTCTTCAGGTTATCACATATATGCATAATGCTCATAGATACTTACTTGTTATTGGTCCAATTCCGCATCGCGTACTTTTTCTTTCGTTTGAAATAGATGCGGGTACTTAGACTTCATCATGTCCTCGGCTTCCCATGTGATTTCTTCTACTTGTTGATTTCTCCAAAGCACTTTTACGGAAGCTACTTCTTTATTCCTTAACCTCTTCACTTGTCGATCCAGAATAGCAATAGGTACTTCCTCATATGTGAGATCTTCCATAACTCGCACATCTTCAGTGAGAGTAATACGAGATGGATCTCCTATGCTCATTCGAAGCATCGAAACATGAAACTCTGGATGAACTGTGGAGAGTTCTTGGGGTAGTGCTAATTCATACACAACTTGCCCAAATATTTGAATAATTTCATAGGGCCCTATATAACGTGGACTCAACTTTCCTTTCTTTCCAAATCTCATTACCCCTTTCATCGTTGACACCTTCAAGAATACCCAATCACCTATGGCAAATTCGAGCCCTCTTCGTCTAACATCAACATATGACTTTTATCGACTTTGGGCCGTTTGTAGCCGCTGTTTTACCATCTTAACTTTCTCCATAGCTTGGTGAACAAGATCTGGCCCAAGTAAAGCAGTTTCACCCGTTTCAAACCATCCAATTGGTGATCTACACTTTCTTCCATAGAAAGCTTC
Organism: Capsicum rhomboideum; assembly: GCA_031232105.1. Lineage (NCBI taxonomy): Eukaryota > Viridiplantae > Streptophyta > Magnoliopsida > Solanales > Solanaceae > Capsicum > Capsicum rhomboideum. Next base: position 46,515,000 of record CP124708.1, on the reverse strand, counting down.
ATAAGGTGCCATTTTGATACTTGAATGATAGCTATTATTTTAGGCAAATTCAATAAAAGGTAGATGATCATCCCAACTACCTTTAAAGTCCATTGTGCAAGCTCGTAGCATATCTTCAAGTGTTTGGATAGTACGTTCTGCTTGTACATCTGTCTGAGGATGAAAAGCCATACTCAAATTCACTTGTGTACCCAAAATCTTCTGAAAAGACTTCCAAAATATGCAGTAAATTGAGCTCCCCTGTCTGATATAATAGATATTGGAATCCCGTGTAATCGCACTATCTCTTTAACATACAACCTTGCATAATCTTCAGCTGTATAGGTGGTCTTGACTGGTAGGAAATGCACTGACTTGGTAAGCCTGTCAACTATTACCCATATGAAATCAAATTTTTGTAGTGTACGAGGTAAACCTGTGATGAAATCCATGTTAATTATGTCCCACTTCCAGACCGGAAGATTGATACATTGCATATAACCTCTAGGCTTCTGATGCTCTACTTTTACTTGTTGACAATTTGGACATTGAGCTGCAAATTCTGCAATGTTCTTCTTCATGTTTCCCTACCAATACATTTCTTTCAAATCATGGTACATTTTGGTGGCTCCCGGATGAATAGAATATCGTGAATGATGTGCCTCTGTCATAATTCATTTCCTTAGTTCATCTATATCCGGTACACACAATCTACTTTGGTACTGAAGTACTCCCTCTTGCGTAAGATCAAATGTCTTTGTCAGACCCTGTTCTACATTCTCTTTCAGCTGCAATAACATAGGATCCGCATGCTGCTTCTCTTTTACTTCAGCTACTAATAAAGATTCTGCCGCATTTTGCACAATAACCCCTTCGTCTGAAGATTCAAAAAGACGAACTCCCAAGATGGCTAGTTGATGTAGATCCTTCACTATATCTTGCTTTTCCGTCAACTGACTGTTGGTGTTTCCTACTGCTTTGCGGCTCAATGCATCATCTACCACATTTGCTTTCCCTGGATGATATAAAATATCGATATCAGTCTTTTAAGAGCTCCAGCCACCTCCGCTGCCTCAAATTTAAGTCCTTCTGCTTAAAGATATATTGTAAACACTTATGATCAGTATATATATCAACATGAACTCCATACAAATAGTGGCGCCAATTCTTTAAAGCAAATATCACGGCTGCTAGCTCAAGATCATGTGTTGGATAATTTCTCTCATGTGGCCGCAACTGTCGTGAGGCATACGCTATTACATTACTGTGCTACATCAATACACATCCTAGGCCAACTCCTAAAGCATCACAATATATTGTATACCCTTTTGTGCCTTCGGGAAGTATTAATACGTGTGTAGACATTAATTTTTCCTTCAACTCTTGGAAACTCTTCTCACATGCATCATTCTACTGAAACTTGATTACCTTGTGTGTTAGCTTTGTTAAAGGTGCCACAATGGAAGAAAACCCTTCAACAAATCTTCTATAATAACCGGCCAATCCAAGAAAACTACGAATCTCTGTAGGCCTCGTAGGTCTTGGCCAATTGTTCACCGCTTCTATCTTTTGCATATCAACCCTTATTCCTTTATCCGACACAATATGACCTAAGAATGCTACAGATTTTAACCAAAATTCACACTTAGAGAACTTCGCATAGAACTTACGATCACGAAGAATTTGTAACACCTGCCGTAAGTGATTAGTATGGTCCTCTTGTGATCTTGAATAAACCAGAATGTCATTTATGGATACGGTCATGAATACATCCAAGAATGGCTTGAACACCCTATTCATCAAATCCATAAAAACTGCTGGTGCATTTGTTAGTCCAAATGACATCACTAAAAACTCATAATGACTATACCGTGTTCGGAAAGTTGTCTTGGGTATATCTTATTCTCTAACCCTTACCTGATGATAACCCAATCTCAGGTCAATCTTTGAGAAGCATTTAGCACCCTGCAACTGATCAAACAAATCATCAATTCTGGGGAGGGGATATTTATTCTTGATTTTCACCTTATTCAGTTGCCGATAATCAATACACATTCTCAATGTGCCATCTTTCTTACGTACAAACAACACCGGTGCACCCCACGGGGACATACTAGGCCTTATGAATCCCTTGTCCAGCAAGTCTTTTAATTGCTCCTTTAATTCCCGTAACTCTGCCGGGGCCATTCTATACGGAGGAATAGAGATAGGCTGAGTACCTGGCATCACATCAATACCAAACTCTACTTCCCGTTCTGGAGGCAAACCTGGAAGATCTTCAGGAAATACATCAAGGAATTCATTTACCACTGGGACTGAATGAAGAGTTGGTGGTTTCACATCAGTATCTTGCACCCTTACTAGATAGCATATGTACCCTTTGGATATCATTTTCCTTGCCTTAAGATAGGAAATAAATTTACCTCTCGGTGCTCCAACATTACCCCTACATTCAAGGACATCCTTTTGTGGAAACTGAAAATGTACTTTCTTAGCTCGGCAATCTACCGTGGGATAACAAGACGCCAACCAATCCATACCCATTATAATATCAAAATCTACCATTTCCAGCTCAATAAGATCAGCCAACGTATCATGATCACAAACATTTACTATACAATTACGATATACTCTTTTAGCTACAATAGAATCACCAACTGGTGTAGATACTTCAAATGGCTTAACTAATAATTCTGGTGCTCTTTCAAATTTCACAGCAATCAATAGAGTAACATACGATAGGGTAGAGCCCGGATCAATCAGTGCATATAGATTATTTGAAAAGACAAATAATGTACCTGTAACCACATCAGGAGAAGCCTCCAAATTCTGGCAATCTGCTAGAGCATAGGTACAGTTCTGTACTCCACTAGAACTGGCTGCTCCTCTAGCACCTCTACCACGACCAGCAGGCTACACACCTCGGCCTAAGGAAGGAACCGATGATAATGATGCAACGGTTGATCCCGTAGGTCGCGCCATATTACCCAAGCCTCTTCGTGGGCAATCTCTCATTATGTGCCCCGTCATACCACACCAAAAGCAAACATTTGTCCCAAGTCGGCATTCACCTAAATGAAACCTTCCGCAGTGCTGACACGGCTGACGAGAAAATCTTGCTTTCTGTGAACCTCGAATCCCACTACTTTGCCCAGCTTGACTGCCTCCAAACCCTCAAAATTGAGATTGAGCGCCTGTTGTAGGATAAGAAATTGATGGTCTAGGCAGTCTATTAAAAATCTGAGGCCTAAATTCTCCTTGGGACGCCATGAACTGTCCCATAGGTCTAGCCCTTTTTGACGACCCTCTTTCAAATTCTTGCATCCCCCTTCTTTGCCTCTGATCCTCTATTTTTTGTGCAAAGGCTTGTATCCTGGCTATATCCATATCCCTATTCAAAGCAGCAATAGTACAATCTCTCACCAAATATGGATCCAACCGATCCACATACCGATGAACTCTGTCGGCCATAGTGGCTACCACATTGGGAGCATATCTGGCCAAAGAGTTAAATCAAAGACTGTACTCCTGGACGCTCATATTCCCTTGATGAAGATTTAAAAATTGGTCTGTACGAGCCTCTCGAATCTCATATGGAAGATAGTGGTCAAGGAATGCCGCTTTAAATTCTTCCCAACTGACTGGAAGTGCACCGATACCCCTAGATCGTTTCCAATCTTCGTACCATAATATAGCCTCTCCTTTCAATCTATAGGCTGCAAGCTCAACTGTTTCCACACCAGATACGTGCATAACATCCAAAGCCCTTTAGATTTGATCTATAAAATCTTGCGGATCCTCATTCAGATCTAACCCAGTGAAGGTGGGAGGGTCTAATTTTAGAAAATCTCGTGTCCGACGACTAGCTGCCCTAGCCTCACTATCATCACTTGTCGTTGGACCAGCTCGTCCTTGACTTTGTGCAGAAACTATCTGAGTCAACATTGTCACCGCATTTTTGAGATCCTGCTCAGTAGTATTAACAGGTGGTTCGGCAGGTTCTTTTCTCCTTCTCGGCTCTTCTGGAGCTGGAAAAGTAAAAGAAGCCCGCGATACAAGCTCAGTGTCAGCCCCACCTTGACTCACTTGGTCAGGTGGTGATTTACTCGTTCCTTCTCCGGAAAGCATGTCTACCTTCTTACCTTTACCCCTACCTAAAGAAAATCAATGTCAATGGTCAGATATGATTCCACCTACAACATTGACTCTATTGCACGATCTAGAAATGAAGAAAAGAAACAACTCCTAAATGTCCCGTAGCCTCCTACTTATAAACGTGGTGCACAACACATCCATAAGCAAGACTCTACTCAGACACAATTTTGTAGACACCCTAGGACAACCTGGCTCTGATACCACTTTTGTCATGCCTCGAATTCCAACGGGGCGGACTGACACCCGAAGCCGTTAAGGCTCGAGAGTGACCAACCTTCATTCATGTACACTCATATGCATTCCACTAAATGAACAACACTTTATCATATATAGATACAAGATACCAATGGCGGAAGTCATGGAGGAACATTCAATAGATATGAAACTTGGTCGTTAGGGACACCACGTCAAAAACATACATTCCTTCATTTGTCCCACAACGTCTACAAAGCCTCTAACAGATACATAACCAATCTAACATCGCGACAAGTCCCCACTTTATATAACATTTACATAGTAACAAATGTATACATGTGACTCGGAAAGCCCCGAATCAACCTGGAGCTCACCAACAGTACGCAGATGACCTGTATCCTACTGTGGAGTTCTACTAGATCCTGTGCCTGCAAAAAGTAAGGTAATTCCCCCAAGGGACGTCAGTACAAAGAATGTAATGAGTATGTAAGGCTATAAGAAACTACATGTAACATAAGAACTTAAATGGAATTAAATACAAGTGAATAATCAATATGGATAAACCACCATTCTGTATGTGTGGAACCCTGTACATTACATTTATTACTTTCTTTTCTTTTACGCTCATTCATTCATTCATCACTCATTCATTCATTCATATAATGCCTGGGCCCCAAGCTGATCAGTGGGTCATAATAATAATTAATCGGGATCAACCCATGCTAGGCTTTCCTTTTACCCCTAGGATACCACCCGTGGTTGTGGGATCAACCCATGATAGGTGTTCTTTCCACCCCTGGGATACCACCCGAGATATTGGGATCGACCCATGCTAGGTGTTCTTTCCACCCCTGGGATACCACCCAAGAATAAAGACTTTCATTGCATCACTTCTATAATCTTTGATATAGATCATTCGATGGTCATAACATTATTGAAACTTTAGAACATTAGTCCATAAATATGAGACATATGAATAACCATTGGTAACAACCTGGAATGAAATACTTTAGAACATTTTAGAATAGAAACAAGTACGGTATCAATCAGAACAACAGATGCTGCCAAAGGATACGGAAAGAGTAACCTTACATACCTTATCTTCCCAATATGAATACACAATCCTATATGTGAATACAATAATCCGGCTCCTTCCTTACGTGTTACTCTACAACACAAGTACATAACAGAGCTCACGTTAACAACTAACTACATTACAAGTGCATAAGATGACAATGAGCTACATGACTGCCATATAACGTCATTTCACCCTTCATAATACAATTCACTGCATTACCATACCAACAACACCACAACATGTCACACTTCAACCAAGACATCATAAACCAATAGCATTTCACACCAAGTTTATACTTTACACTTCCTCATTAACACCACATCACATTTACTCCATCAAGTCATCTCAATACCTTTCACAATAACACATTAACAACAATTCATAATAGATATAAGCCAACATGCCTCCGAACGACCCCTTAAATCTATTCAAAAGGTACCATAAGTTGATAATTGCATCCAAGAAGGGTATAGGGGCCTTGGGGGGTCAAAGAGAAGTAAAAACAAACAAAAAGAAATTCTGGACTGGGTTGTGGAGCCACCTGCGCCCACAGGTGGATGATATGCTGCCGCAGGTGACCATCTGGCCTTGTCCAGGGCCACCTGCGTTGGCATCTGCGCCCGCAGGTGCCCCGTCCGCGAAGGCGGGTGCCCGTTTCAGCCTCCAGGGGTCATTTTAGGATCCTTTTTTGCAATAAATGGTCCATGGCCATAATTAAGATTCTGTTTTCATATTTTAGGTCAACTTGGATGCCAACGAACAATCATGGTTTCACAACACACATGAACATCACCAAAACTACCTTTTCCTTTCAATACTTCACCAATCCCATGCGTAATTTCGCAACAACAATTCCAAATGTTATATACAAAGAGAAAGCAAGTTAAGGACATAACTACATCTTACATGTTGATATTAAATCCATCAAATTCACTTCCTTCAAGACCACAAGTCCACTGTCAAGTTTATAAGGCAAAACCCTTTACCGATTAAGCAAACATAGACTGTTTCACACATAGTGAACTGCCTAACACTTTGTCAACATAACCAACAAGATTTATACACCCTCTCATACATATAATATATTAAACCATAAGAGTAAACACTTACCAAAGCTTGCAAAAGGGTGATCTTGTCCAAAGAGATAGTTGCTTAGGGTTTGTGAGATGAGAGAATGTTGTGAAAAAATCTAGAAATGGCATGTGTGTTGTAATGAATAAAAATCTGATTTTTGTACCTTTATATAGTGCCTCAAGGTCATCCTTAGCCAACCACTTAGTCATAAATGTTATGTTTACTTGGTCAATGGTAGAATGGATCATTTTCTCCATTTGGGCCATGTCTTGTGACTTAATTTTGGGCCTTTATTGAGCCCATTAGCACATGTTAATTCAGCCCACTAAAATTAATATGGATTACACCAACCATCGCATGTTTAAATAATTCCATAAATGTTATGGTAATCAATTAGGTTCGGAAATGTACGGGGTGTTACAACTTGACCGGGTGCATTCTCAATTACTCAACATATTCAATGTTTTGCTTCCATGTTCAAATGTAGGGGCTGCAAAATGAATAAAAATTATGTGTTATCCTCTCGATACAATTCATTTTAAATGGATCGGGTATCCACCCATTTAAAAGTTGGTCAAATTTGGATCAACCCATATTCTACATCATAAAATATAGATAACTCATGGATATCAGCCAATTACACTCTCTTTTTAAAGTATGTAAAGATGTAGTAACCTCTAAAGTATACTTATTAAGAGTGCGTTTGGAATGAAGGAAAATATTTCTGAAAAATGTTTTTCAAAAAGAAATTGGAAAATATTTTTGCCATTTTTATTTTTTTTTATATTTATATTTTAATTTTTTAATTTTTAATTTTTTTTTTAAAAAAAATACGAGACCTGAAATGAGTCCAGGCCTGGGATCCGACATCCGACCGAGACTTAGAATCCGACATCCGACTATAACCCAGATCAGACTCAATTCTTGACTGCGACCCTGGCCCGAGATATGACTACGTTCGAGACCCCAACTGGTGAGACCAAACTCCCAAACTCATCTCGAGAGCTAACTCCTGACACCGACTCGAGATCCAAATCTCGACACTGACCGAGACCTGAGATCCAAATTTTGACCCCAACACAAGACCCGCCCCAAAATTGGAATCAGACTTCCGACTCGAATCGAGATCCAAATTCTGACCCCAACCCAAGACCCATAATTGAAATTAGACTTCTGACTCGACCCGATATTTGAATTTTGACCTCGACCCAAGATCCGACTCAAGACCACTTATTTTTCAAAAAACATTTTCTAGAAAAATATGAAAATATTTTCTTTCATACCAAACACACCTTAAAAGGAGAAAAAGAAGAAACAATATTTGTAATCTAGGAGTACTTTTTTCTTTACATAATAAGAAGCAATGGATAATATGGATATTCACATTATTCACTGGGTTTACCCATTTTATCCATATCAAATATGTGTCAGATTGGATATTTTATCCATTTTTACCTGACCCATTTTTGATCCGCCCATTTGCCACCCCTGTTCAAATGGTTACTTCAACCTTTAAATATTTTGGAGGTCTTTTCAATTTCAATAATAAATACTCCCTCGTTACGTTTTACTTGACCTCTATACTAAAAGTAGATATTTCAATTTACTTGTTCATTTTCACAAATCAAGATAGTTTTATTACTTCTTTCCCATATTACCCAAATATTAAATCTCTATATAATAATAAAGCTAAATGTAGACAAGGTGATGTGGCACCTCCCAATGACCTCTATTTCCATTTTTCTTTTTCTCCTTTTTTGACATTTTAATCATATTTCTTCCATTTATATGCTATAAAAAAAGCCCCCCAAAAACACTTAATAAATTCTCTTAAATCTTAATCATATGTATTTTCAATTGATTAACTTTCACTAATTAAATATTACATAACTGCAGATCAGTTATATCTCTTCACCTTTCCGTTTTCTTTCATAATCCTATAAAGTTATCATTTTTTTTAATAGTTTTTCATTTATGAAAATAATGAAGAATGACAATAAATAAGAATTAATAGCAATCTGTATGTATTCTTACATCTGTTGCCTCCACAATACAAAATGAGCATATTCTTCCACCTGTTTATAGTCTTTTGTTCATGAGCATTTTCTTTATTTTCTAGCTCAGATTTTTCTATTTTTGAATTTCATTGTTTATTCATTTTGTGGGACTATATTGGATATGTTGTTATATTGTTGTTGAATTTCATTGTTTAAGCATATGCAATTTTTTTCTAATTGATTTATTTTATTGTTCTTTTTAGATTGCCCAAAAGAACGTGACAATCTGATGCTTGCCAAAGTTGCCTCAATCTAATTATAAAATACACAAATTAATTTATTCTTTTCTCTCACTAATGTCTCAGTTTGAAAAATGCAGGGTGACCAATGAAAACCGAAATTCTTTAGTTCTAACAAATTTTATCGATTATTTTGGCCAAAGAAGAAACGAAGAGTAATATTATCTGCGGAAAATCAATCTCAATATTCAAGGTATTATTCTCATAATTTTTTCTTCTATCCATTATTTCGTAATGTTCCATTTTTATGCCAATTGAATTTTTCTACTCTTCCTGAAATGTGATGAATATTTAAATTGTATGTTAATGTAATAAAAAAATAAAAAAAATATGAAAACCTTGGCAACATATAATGATGATCAATTCCTGAAAGTAGACGACTGGTTTTAAATCTTCATGGGATCAAATCCTTTCTTTTGGGGTTTGGGACTGAGGGGTTATTATAATGAGTTTCTACTTTTAAGTGATACCTATTTGGTGTTTTTTTCTTTTCTCTTAGATGTTATGAATTATAAAATTTGGATAACATATAATGTAGAAAAAGAGATCTTAAACATAATTTTTTATTGAGATATATGTATTTTTGTAACTATCAAATTGATAGTCATATCTTTTCACTATGGTAAATTTTCAACGCTTAGTTTAGTAATTAGTTAAGGGACATTCATATAAATGAGACTGTCGCTATCCAAAATTCGGAAAGTGATGTTTGCCTTACCTTTTTAATAGGTATATTTTTTAGGTAATATCAAATCAATAGCTACAATTCTTCGATAGCTAATACTCACTCTTGAATAAATGATATCTTTATATATATTTTTGTCACTATGGTAATTTGAATTATATTTATTTTTCCTTTGACATTTTTTTTTTGTAGAAATTGAATTTGGGATATTAAGCTTGTGAAAGCTATTTTAGTTGTTTGGGGAGGTGGCAGGTATCCCGTGTATTTAATTGAAGTGCGCAAAAGCTGGCCCCCAATACCATGTTATAAAAAAAAGAAGAAGAAGTTATTTCTATTGTTGTACTATCTCAAAATTATAGAATTTAGTGCATCAGACTGTCTTTTTATTTTTCTCATTTATTTTATTGTAAAAAGCAGTTTCATAACTCACACCTTTTAATCTTCATAACTTATATTCTTAATTAGTATTAGTATCATAATTCCAAAGTTTTATGTTTGCAACCTCTCAATTATTTAATATTTAAGTTTATGACATCTTAAGATTACACCAAAATAATATTTCTATGTGAATTATAATTAAATTTACTTTGAGCTTGATTATTTTACACTTTTGTAGTGCATTAGCTGAGAAAGAAAAATCAATACGTCTTTTTCATGGCATGAATGGGGAAAAATCTTTCAAAAATGATTTAAATTTTTCTTTCTTTTGTTTACTCTTTAATTAAACTTTGTGGTAACCATATATTCTTTCTTCTTTAAATCATGAATATAGTACTCTCAAATTAATCTAAGGGTTGCGCTTTAAGTCGAGCAATTGAGAGGCTCATATTCGGACGTTAAAAAAATTTATATTGTTAATCTCACCATAGAAAAAAATTATAACCGTGCTTTCTGCGGTGAGATTTTATATATATATATATATATATATATATATATATATTTCTTTTATCAAGACTAAATTTACAATAAAAATATTTATCTATTCATTAATTTTTTTATGACTGCGCGAAGCGCGGCTATATTCACTAGTAACTATATAAAGTAGTAATAGTCTAATTATAGTTCCAAAGCATCATTAAATAATACTCCCTCCGTTTAAAAAAGAATGACATACTTTCTTTTTTAGTCTATTTAAAAAGAATAACCCTTTTTTTTTTTTTGGCAACAATTTAATTTCAAATTTCCACGTGACATCTTTATGAACACAAGATTAAAGAACATTTTGGTACATTTGACAAAACTTTAATTCAAGACCATATGATTTAAAATTCTTATTTATTTTCTTAAACTCCGTACTAAGTCAAAACATGTCATACTTTTTCAAATAGAGGGAGTATTAGTTTAGTAAAATATACCTCTAATTAAAATTTTCTTAAGGAGTATGCCAAGTCAATAAAAGTCAAATAAAATGAAACGGAAGGAGTAATAACTTTGAACTAATATTACTTTGGAAGTTGAACTAACTCAATACGTACAATTTATATGTATCAACATTTTATTAGAACCCACCTTCATAACATCTCCATGTAGTCCAATACCCAGAAACCTTACACATAGAGGATGAAGTCGAAGGTAATATCAACATTCAAGTTGTTAGAGCGGCTAGGCGAAGGAAGCAAGCCATCAAACATTATATATGATCTCAGAAAAATTACGTGTATATATATATATATATATGTAGCAATGAAGTCGACCAATCCTTGGATCAAGGATCCATATGAGCATATTCACAAGAATATGATCACTCTTTCCTCCTATAATATTAAGAATTTGTTGTTGAGGTTATTTATTACATTTATTTTCTTCGTTAGATAAATTAATTACTCTTTAATTGTATGATATGGTGAATTTGGAGTATGAAGTATTCCTACCATTTTGCTGCTAAAATAAAGTGTTAATTCTCTCTTTACACTTTAACATCTTTCCTATCTTGAACTTGTAGTGCTCTCTCATTAGGCTTTTGGATTTTAAGTGTACTAAGAAACTTTTGCATTTTGAATTTTGGCACAACTCATAATTTATCATATAAATTTTGAATAAGTGCAAACTTAATAATGAAGTTAAAGATTATTAATTTATTTTGCCACTGTTCTAATTTCATTTTCCTCATTTTAGGTGGAAAGTTAGAGATTTGATTTTGTACAATGGTATGATTTATTGCATCCTATTTTTTTCCAACTCATAAATTACGAGATGAATGAAAAAAGTGTAAAAGAAACAAAAACTTGGTTCTACGTTTTCTCTCCTCAATATGACCTGTTTGGCCAAACTTATTATTCTTCAAAAGTTGTTATTTTAAAAAAATGAGGTGTTTGGTCAAATTTTTGGGAGAAATTAAGTGTTTCTGGATAGTAGTATAAGCAGTTTTTCAGATAAAAAAATGTAGCTTTTGCCTAAAAGCACTTTTGAGAAATATTCACTTAGAGGCATTTTTAGAAGTTTGACCAAACACTGATTGCTGCACAAAAATATTTTTAAAATTTATTGGCCTAACAAAAACAACTTTTAACCATAAACGTTTTTTTGAAAAGCACTTTTAAAATAAACACTTTTCAAAATAAGCTGATTTTAAACCGTTAGCAGTGGTTTCTCGGTGATCTGTCGGTGATAGTTGGTGGGCTTGAAGCACAAGAATGAACCTGCACCTGGGATAACAACACCACCTTAGGTTCTTGAAAAATTCTCATCTCTTCCAACTTTGATTTCTCCCAACCCAGAGCAACACCTAATCTCAGCCATCCCCGACCAAACTGCTAGTGGTTCTTCTTCTTTGAACCAAATTCCCAATCAAAGAAACTCAATCCCTAAACCTTCGTACGCTGAGTTGATTCAAGAAAGCAACAAAATTTTGACATCCCAAACACCCCCAGTAAAAATTAAAAATGGTACACATATGGGGAGCCTGCAATTTTCTTCAAAGCAGAGGACTATTTTGGTACCCCTACCGAGACATGAATGCTTACCCTCATTGGTAATTTCTCTAAATGTAGACCTCAAATGGGAAGCATTAGAAAGAATTTTATTAACCAATACCATCTTATAGGTTCAATCATGTAACAACTCTCGAGGTAATTTTTAATTTTTTTTTTTTTTTTTATTTTTTATCTTTCTCCTAAGTTTGGATTGGTATTTATTACTTGCAGAAATGAGTGGTTTGAGTCTTGAGGCCTTTGAATGAGTATTGAAAGAGTCTGAGTTTTGAGTAGTTAAAACTTAAAAGAGTTTACCAAAGTCAACATTTGAAGTTAGAAAGGTCATTTTTGAGTTTGGATGATTTCAATAGGTCCAAAGGGTATTTTTGCTTAGTTAAAGTTTTGGTTTAGTTCCCAAGGATTTCAAGGTCATGTTGGTCTTTTGGTTGAGTTTCTAAGTTTCCTTAAGTTTGAGTTAGCTTCGAGCAACATTCTATTAAACAATTTTGTTTAGGTGTTTCATCGATTCCATCAGGTCTGAAAAGTCTTCTACAACTAGTTTGCACTATTAGTTTGTGTCTGAAAGGTCTCAGATGAGTTTTTGTTACTCGTTCAAAGTTTGAAGTTTTACGTCATTGAACTTTAATAGTGATAACACAGAGGTTGGAAACCCCAAACTTAGAGTATTAACTTAAAACAAATGCGGAAGCAAAACTATAAAACAAAGTGAAAATACTAAATAAGAAATAAAAGATATGGGAAATTCGAGAAATAGTTCCAAGAATTTCCAAGAACATAAGTTCTTAGGAATTGACAAGATCCAAGTTACAACGAATTGGTATTGAAGAAACCAAACGCCTTTACTTGAGAAACTAATCAAGTTTGGAAATGAATCTTGACCGCTTCGTGAGTAACGTTAGACAGTAATTAGTATGAGTACTAATCGCCTTCTAAGAATACCAAGAAGAAACCAAAGATATCAAATAAAGAAATTATCTTACTACCTTAAACTATGAACTGGTTAGGTTGAAAGATAAATCCCAAGGTAATCTCCCTCAAACGTTCAAAAGAACTCTCAAATCTATTAATCTTCAAAATGTGATTTACAATGAAATAAAATACCCCTTTATATAGTAGTAAGGAAGGGGTTTGTCAAAATAAACATTAAATGAAATGATACTTTCTAGTGCCTAGAAGATTACCACACACATTATCCTATAAAGTCAACATAGAATAAAATAGCTATTAAATGACATAGAAGGCTGCCACACACAATGACCTAGGAAGTCAACATAGAATTAAACTACTCTTAAATATAATTCTAGAAATTAATTAAAAAATGCTGCAGTCTTTTTTCTCCATTTTGGGGCAGATTTGAGCCCAATTTCATCTCATCTTGGACTTTAATTTGGGCCTCCAAATATATGTAAGACTTGGATAAAATATCTTTATTGGGCTTGAGATCTTCTTCCATTACAAGAGACCTTTTAATTACCAATTCCAGCCCATTTAGCTTGTCTTAAAATTTTCTTGTTTGGGATCTTATCATGGGTCCTCTTGAAACTTCCAAAGCTTCCTTAGTTGATGTTGAGCTTCCATGGATGCTATCAAATAGTACCACCTGAAGCAAATGAGCTATAAATGGTATTTTGATTTAACCTTTAGATCCGTATAGTAATTTCAAAATTAAAGCAAGAAAATCATCACATTTCAAGTTCGTATGAGGGAATTATTCCTTTTTTAATGAAAGAGTTATTATTGAAGGGTCTTTTGTCGTGACCGCTAGGTTGCAACGAAAGGTGTCATCAATTATTTTATAAAAAGAATAATTTCGAGGATTTTATATTCTCTATATTTTTGGAGCTAGGAAGCCCGACCGAGATGATTTTTGATGTGTTTTCCTCATATAAATATTGGGTACATGTTGCTAACTTTGTTTTTTTCATTCCCAAGAATACCCATTAAATTTTCATGATTTTGATTCACAAAGTTGAGATTTGAAATTTCGAAGATAAGAAATTAAAAATCGTTGGTTTGAAGGTTGATTTGTGGGTTGATTTGTGATGGATATTTGTTGATTTTTGGAACTTGAGGTCCTTATGTTATGGGTAAATCATTTTGACATCAAATATTTATCGAGTATTTAATCGTTTAAAACCGCGTATGAGTATAAAAATTAGAAATTTTGGATCTAAAGTTGAGAAATCTTATTCTGATGATTTGAGGGTCGAATTAAACTTTTTTTCAATGAAATTTTAGATTTAGGTTCCTTACTTAACATGTAAAATGATTGTTAAAGAAAATTATTGTCTTGCCCTTGCTGACTCAGGATTAAATTTTAAGTTGACTTTTTAGACCCAAATAGAAGCACAGTAATATGGGTATTGATAGACTCGTGTTTATTCGTAAATCATATTCCGAGGCTGTTTAAAAAGAAAAGGTACATTCATAATGATTTGTGGTGCATTTACTCGACATCGAGGTAGGTTATGACTTACTTGTCTTCAGACTTAGCTTGAGTGGGGACTTATCTTTTAAAGAATTCTATTTGGTTGGAAAATTAGTGGGTTGAAGTAGTTATTGAAATGTATTAATATCGTGATGCCTGAATTGGGGCTTATGCCAATGAATGACTTGAGACTTGAAAATTATTGATTTGTATATTGTGTTTTGGGCTTCTTTATGCATCATTCATGAATTGAGGAGTCAAATTCCATGATGGACACAATATGAAAAGTAATGATATGAAAATAGAAATATGGTCTATGGGTATGTATCCAGGGTGTTTACAGTTGTCCTTCATCCCAGTGTCAAAGACTTACAAGCCTAAATTTGAGAGTTTTATGTAAAACGACGCTTGATTTTGAAACATTTGATTTACATTGGAATTTGGAAAAAATATATTTTTATTACTTTTCTAAATTGTCTTAAATATTTATGAAAAATATTTTAGTTACAATATATTTGTCTATATTATTTTATAAGAATTTTTATAATTTATTAATATTTTAATGGAGATATTATGCGTAGTTATGTCTTATTATTATTATTATTATTATTATTATTATTATATGAGGTAAGCTTTATTCAAAATAATTTTTCATTACTTCTAGTATATGCAAAAATTTATATTTATTTTACCACGAACCTATGCAATATCCGAAAGCATATGTAACATGGACCCATGCGAGTAAAAGGATTAAGTGAGGTGTGTTGTTGCCACCACAACCCTACGTATAAGAAATTTAAGTTGGCAAAAAACTTTCATCAATATGACCTAGCATTAGTAAGTATATATATGTATGTGTGTATATATATATATACACACACATATAAGCTACTGTTCCTTTTGATTTTTACTTTTTATTATTGATTGAGATTTTGTTTATTAATTGTTCAACGATACCTTTATGTCTTGTGTCAAAAATAGGCTTGAACTCATCGAACAGGGAAGGTTAGCTACTATATATTTATGTGTTACACTATATATAGATAATACTTCTGCGGTCAAGAGGGTGTGGTGGAAAAATATTCTTAATGATTTATTAGATCACCGAAAGGAAATTGATTATTTGCAATAGATTATTCAAGCTAGAATTCTAGGTATGTAAAGGCTATTCATTTTTGTTTTTTGACATGATTCTATAAAATTGTATATTTTTGATTCTATGTCATGCTATCAAAAAAATCATCTGTAAATCTCTGCATTGATGTTGGTGTTACTTTTTATTAAAAATTTATATCCGATGTTGTTGATTCTGTGTCAAGTCGAGAAGTAGGAGGTGATATTATATTATTGCAATTATTGGGTTCTTGTGATGGTTAGGATGATAGTATTGTTATGATTGTGGTACGGAAGAGCTATGATTATATATGGACTACATGTGGGAGTTTAACTTGTAAACCTATGTATATTGTTCGTGGTGTTGCTCTTTTCATACTCATGATTTACTTATTGTTTTAGATATGATGATGGCCTTGTCGGTTCATATAGCGATTTACGTGCTTTTAGATATCATGGTGTTCTTGCCGACCCGCATAGCGATTTACTTATTTCGTTACGAACTGTGATATTCTACACACCCTACAAGTTTAGTGAATTGTCTATAATTATTTTCTATGAATGAACCGGATTGCCTAACGTGTTCCACAAACGTAACAAAAGTAGTAACCTTAAGAGCACAAAGTTTTACGTAGAAAACACCCGGCTCACAATAGGTGTAAAAAATCACGACCTGTATCTCTACAGGATTTAACCCCAAATTTACTAAAATAATGAGCCTCTCAAACAATGATTACAAATTCTGTAATCCCAAAGGAATTATAAACTCTAATTCCTAACAACACACAAACCACCCTTGATTTGTGTTCCCAAGTCTTCAAGTTATCCCAACTTGATGACTAACTCCTATTTCAGTTTATAACATACTAGAACTATGAAATCAAAATAATTGCAACTCAAACCCCCCCCCCCCAATACAATCAGACTAAACTCTAGCTAGACTTTCCTATATATGGACCTATTCCTTCAAGGTGTTCTTCACGCAACACTTCAAGATTCAATCTCTGATTTTACCTTTGCTTTGTATAAGTGCACAAATGACTTTGTGGAAGCTCCTGGGTATTTATAGATGTTTATACTTGATTCCTTTAAGAGGGCTTGATTTTCCTTCAAAGGAATCCCATTCCTTTTCGGGGACCTATTTGAGAAATCCCATTCATACTTGGTCACCTTCGCCGTCGTCCTCTTTAATTCCTTTCCTTACATGGATTCACCTAATTTTTGTATCCTTTTGTACGAAGGAATCCATGTATTGAGTCAGCATCATAATCTCCTCAACTTGTATTGCTTGTCATCAAAGTCAACAAACACTATGTCTTCAACTGCAGGTTGAACTAGTGTTGATGGACCAAGTCACGTAACCTGTTTCTTCCCACTATTTTACTGCACTGTCAATATTCAAGACTGTCTTTGTTCTATTGTTTTGTCATATTCAAAATCATCACATTCCAACAAATTCTCCCTTTTTTATAATGACAAATAATTGTCATTGTGCATCCCATTTATAAGACCTGAGACAATTTACTAAGTACAAATAGCAAGAAACACTTTGATGGACCAGGTTAGTCAAAGATTATAAATACTGCACAATCCTATATCTTCCCCCTTTTGGATTTATCAAAAAGTTAAACATATGAACAAGAGTGAAAAGCTGAAGTTAGAGTGTTCATGGCCACTAGGGCTATCACCAAGACAATCAATTGTAAGATAAGCAATCAAATTGATGTATAAAAAAGCAAAATCAGAGACAAGGTAAACAAAAGATGGACATTCCATTAACAGAACCAGGTAAGCATTACAAAATATTATTTAACTACTGAAATACAAAACAATATGAGTAACATGAAAAAGGAAAGTTTAAGGGGCTAAGGATCTAAGTTGAGAAGGTGGGTGGAGCAGGTGGAAGGAGTTGTGTCAATCTACGAATTATCTCAAAATTTATAGCCCCTTTCCTTTCCAAGTCTGCTTCCAACTGAGCAATTCTAGCCTCAAGCACGTGAGCAGCTTGAACAACCTCCAACTCTTCAGTCTCAGCAGCCAAGGCATTCTTCAGCCTTTTCAAGGGTGTATGGATTTCTTCATTGAAACAGGTAGAGCAACATGTTACATTGTACCCAGAATATCTTTAGTGGTCTGAAAGTCTCACACTTGTACTGGAACTGCATAGTACTCAAAGATTTGAGCCAACCAAAATCCATAAGGGAGAGAGTGTCCATTTTTATCCTTGATCAACACCCTATGCATGTTCTTGATAACTAAAATTAGAAGATCAATGTTGACATCTGTATCAAGTAATTCCATCAGGGTCAAGTCCAAGAAATTGGCCTCAATACGCCTTTTTTTCTCGGGATGATTATTTTGTGAACCACATCATAACTTATGAAGAGGAGACATTTCCCACTTCAACACCCTCATATGCTGCAGCAACCCCTGCTCTCAAGAAAATTTCCTACTAATGTCCAGTGTTGATGCCATGTTGTTCAATGGTGGACAAGCACCTTTAACTTAGTGATCCCACCCTCCTAGTGGGCTATCAAGAATTCTAGCTATATCCTCTGCAACTAGATGGATTGGAAGCCCTCTCACAGTAGTTGAGAATAGGTTCCCAACTTCAGACCCATTTGTATAGAACTTCCTCAGTTCAGCAAGCCCAAACTTTCTTTGCAAATCACCCTGAAAAAATAGAGCAGACCACCCTTGAAATTCCAACTTTTCTAATAATGTGGCCATCTCATGACCACCATGACCAGTAACTACTCGACCCCTTACCACAATCCTCTTTTGGAAATAAAAAATATAGTCCAACCTTAAATCGAGAACACCAGATGTGTCTATTTGCTCAGGGGTGTTATCCTCAGTAGCTGAGTTTGAATTTTCAGATGGAATAGGTTCTGCGACCTATTTATTTGATTTAGATTTGGGAGATGGTTTTGTCTTGGATAAAGATTTGAATTTTAGAGCGGGGGAGGGGGGCGATTCTTAGACACTATTTTTGTGGTAGGTGGGGTCCTTGAAGGACGAAAGGAGGAGGTTTTAACAATGGTTTTCTTGACAACCTTATTGTGATGAACTTTGTGTAATAGCAAGTCATTTGAGAAGAGGTTTTCTCAAGGAGACGAGGAGCAAGTGTGGTGACCCATTTCTTCTTTGATGCTATCATGGCATCCTCAAAAACTGAATCTTCTTTTCTTTTCTTAGTATGAGTGTGAGGATGCATAGAGGACTTTGAAGAAGAGTAGAACATTGTCGAAGACTTCTTGGGTTAAACAAAGATAATGACCCTACTAGATTTTTTGACACGAGATCTCCTTCCTCTAGAGATAAGAACTGCAATGGGTCATTCATCATCATCCTCATCAACATCAACCACTTGAAGTGGTAATACTTCTTGAGGAATTGAGGTTGGGTTAAAGGGACTATTTTGAGAGGAGGAGGAAAATTGATTAAGGAAATTATTCTAAGGAGCAAAATCAGAGAGTTTGAATGTTAGAGGGGAATCTGGGTTTAGGAGTTTCTGAGGGTGAGGAAGAGCTTGAGGAAGGCAACGACATTTTTTGGAAAACAGAGGAACACTTTTGAGAATCTAAAGGATTTTTACTTGTTGTGATTTTGGGAATAAGGATTGTGGTTAAGATTTGTTTAATGTATCAATTTTTATAGTAGAGTGAGGCTATGGAAATTGAGCGGGAAGAGTAAGGGTTTTGACCAATGGAATAGGAGAGGTGACAGGTGATGTGATAGCCATTGCAGCCTTTTTGAAAAAGTGGAGACGCTTTATTTAAAGGCGCTTGTTTGAAATGACACTTAGGGATAGATGAGGTAGAACAAGTAATCTCAGTTGTTTCATGTTAAAGCAGTGACAACAATATAAAGTAAGTACATACCTGATGATCCAGAGTTTAGATCTTCAAAGCCATTTCCGCTGCCTTTATGCTTCATTTTATATAATAATTAGTTGACTGTATCAAACAACTAGACTTGAAACACACAACTGAATGTGCAAGATTGAACAACTAAACTTTTATTCCTACTAATGCATAATTTGTTCTAGCCAATCATGGAGGGAGGATTCATGCAATTTAAATCGTTCCCAAGTCTAACAGATTTTTAAAATTTTTCCTTTTTAATGCCTTAGTAAGATTGCCAATAATAAATATTATAAAAAACTAACCACAAGTCATGTTTCTTCTTTAACCAAAATCCTTTTAAAGGTTGGTTGTTATACCAGTTAAATGCACAACATAGGGCTAGTTATTCTTATCGATACATTTACCAATACTTATCTGTACCTGCAATGATCAAAGGTGATCAAGACAATAATGATTTGTCTTTTGATGGACCAGGATATCCAACATGGTCCAATGTAGTGAGTCATACATGAGATGCTTTCTTTATCGACTAGATACCTATTGAATCAACCTTTAAGAGATCCATACTATTCATATTGAAGAGAATCATCAAGATCCTTATAATATCATGAAGATGAGGCTTTTTGAGTCTTGAGTAGAATTCTTTCTCAACCTCACTTGTTCTATTTCATCAGGTTTACTTGCTTGGCTTATGTTATTTTTAGTATCTTAAAGTATCTCCTTTAGGTAGACTTTTTCAGTAACCTTCCTTGAGATAGCTAGCCTCACCTTGTAACTATTTTATTATTCCCTCTGTCAATAAGTTCATTAGAAGGACCAAATAGAGCAACCTGTTTCATTGCATAATTTCCTGCTTTTTATCCATTAGTTCTCGTATCATCTTTTCAGAGGACTTTTTCATCAGAAATATCCCCATTTTTCCATGTGCCCTTCTTCCTTCTATTATATGCACTTCATATCTTTCCTAGCAACTATTCCCTTTATTCCTATCTTTAAGTTATATATCTCCATCCTTTTAGTGAGGTAAGTGAAAGGACCTTATTTGTTACCAGTTCATCAATCTTGTTAAGCACTGTTCATGTGTAAATGTTTCTTGCCTCCTTTTACTCTTACCTGTAGGGCAATCTAGGGATTAGATTTAGGCAACCAAATAAGGTTGGGTCCCTTCTTATGATCAAAAGGGTGAATCAAGTTTCTTATAGTCCATGTTGGCATCAGGTTAGTAGACCTGTTTCTCTTGGCAAAAGAAGTCTTACTATTTTCAGTAGGCATGTCCCAAGTCCTTATCATACTTTTGAATTTGTTCTTCTCAGGAGGAGTGGGCTTGCTTCTTTTGGTTGATTTGAAATTATCCTTTTTGGCTAACTCTATATTCTTCTTTATCTCTTTCATCCTCCAAATTAGAACCCTCTATTGCCACAAGAGCAACTTTATCTATTTCTTCATCAGATTATTCAGAGCATGAAGCCCATGCAGCAGCCATATCATGATATTTTCTAAATTCATCCTTGAGTATAGCCCTTTGTTCATTCTTAGTCTTCTCCCCTAGAGGACAGTCTTTGGCCACATGTTTTTTCTGATTACACCTGAAGCAATCTACCTGAGACTTTTCTGTAAAACACTTCCTTCTGCTTGTTCCTATCAGATCTTTTTGCTTTTTCTTCTCATTGACTCTTTTGAAATTACGAGTAGTTGGGTCTATGTTTTCATCATTTGTTTCTAAATCTTCACTCTTTATGGCCTTGAGGGCCAATCCTTGGTCTTTCCTTCTTCACGAGCCTTTTTGAGAGTATCCTAAATTTATTTAGCAGTGGAGCACCATGAGATGTGTTCGAACACATTGGTTTCAAGTTCACACATTAGTATGTATATAACCTTAGTATTTTCTCAAGTATTTCGAAGTCAGTCTTGTCATACTCCTATTTGTCTTTTAGTATATCCCTATTTTCCTCATCTTTCTACATTGGATACTGGGGTCTATTGATGACCCTAATCCATAGTTCAAAGTCAGTAGTCTACAAGAAGAATTTTATTCTTTCCTTCCAGTATGAGTAGTGAAGGCCATTGAATATTGGTGGCTTATTGATGGAATGTATAGAATTCTTCATGATCTTATCTTAAGGTGTTAATATTTTAACAAGATAACTTGCTTTGATACCAATAGATATCCTACACGCCCTACAATTTTAGTGAATTATCGATAATTGTTTTTTGCGAATATACTGGGTTGCCTAACGTGTTCCACAAACGTAATAAAAGAAGTAACCTTAACAACACAAAGTTTCACGTGGAAAACACCCGACTCATAATAGGTGTAAAAAACCATTACCTGCACCTCTACAGGATTTAACCCCAAATTCACTAAAATAATAAGCCTCTCAAACAATGATTACAAACTCTATAACCCCAAAGAAATTATAAACTCTAATTCCTAATAACACACAAACCACTCTTGGTTTATTTTCCCAAGTCTTCAAGTTATTCCAACTTGATGACTAACTCCTATTCCAGTTTACAACACAATAGAACTATGAAATCCAAATGATTACAACTCAAAGAACAACCCTAATACAATCAATGTCTTGATTCAGCATCATAATGTCATCAACTTGTATTGCTTGTGTTATCAAAGTCAACAAACACTATCTTTTCAACTACAGGTTGAACTAGTGTTGATAGACCAAGTCACATAACCTGTTTCTTGCAACTGCTTCACTGCGCTATCAATCTTCAAGACTGTCATTGTTCTATTATTTTGTCATCTTCAAAATCATCACATTCTAACAAACTGCTAGTTAGCTAAAATTGTTATTGTGGTATGATTTGCTTATTTGTTGCCCACACACTTATGCATGGTGCATGTGCATTATATTTCATATCCTTGGGGATAGGATCAAAGTGTACGCCTACTCCACATGCATTTCATGTCTTTTGAGGCTAGGATCGGGGTGTTCACTAACACCACAAGCATTTCATACCTTTTGAGACTAGGATCGGGGAGTTCGTCTACACCTCATGTGTTTTATCCCTTTTCGTCTCGAAGGGTGGGAAAAATAATTTTTGACTTTTTAAACTATTTCAAAACTTTAAAGAAAATTTCAAAATAATTTAAGAAAAGAATCAAAGTCGCCACTTGATATTTATAAAAATTATTAAAAAAAACTTGAAAATGTTTTAAAGATTTGAAAACAGAAACAAACCCTTAAAATTTAGAGAAAAATGGGGAAAGATTCTGGTAACGCCTTGAGAAGATTTTTAAGGCACTCAAGAAGCGTAATAAAGGAAAACAGTAATACTAAAAGGGAGTTCATCCATTATACCATGCTAATCCATTAAATCAAGATTCCAAATAAGGATGCTGACTAGTAATAAAGGAAAAAAATAATACTGAAAGGGTGTTCTTTCATTATACCATGCTAATGGAAAACAGTAATACTGAAAGGGTGTTTATCCATTATACCATGCTAATCCATTAAATCAAGATTCCAAAATAAGGATGGACTTTAACTAATTCTCACTTTGCTGAGTTGAAAGATTTAAACAAACTTTACTATTTAATCTAATCAACATGGAAATTCATAACAAGAAAGAACTATGCAAGCGAATCGAATGATTGGAAATTGACCATCTATTTTAGTATGCTGTGCAAACATAGACTTGTTCAAGCGCGTGATGAGATGTTGGAAGGGATTAAAGCAGTGAATCACACAGGTAATAGTTTCCAATTTTTCAGAGTTCTAACCATACAAAAATTAAAGATTCAATCATATCTGGAAACAAAGATAATAACTAATACTATGCACAAATAAAACTTTAATCTTTACACCCTTATTATGCTAAATTTGATACATCAAGTGAGTTTCAAAAAACATACTACAAGTTACATCTCCTGATTAATTTCTTTTGAACATAGTTTCATTCTTTCCTTACTCGACACTAATAGAATGAACATTCTAAGCCCTCGATCTTAATGATTATCACACACTGAATAAAGAACGTAGCTTCAACAAACTCGCACAACATTCAGTTTTAGAAAAACTTTACCAAAATCATTCAATATTTCATACAAAACCAGTCCACACGACAAGTAAAATGTTACACACATAGAGAATAAATACAAAAAAGTGAAATATTTACACAAATTTCCTTATCAAAATAATCTCACAACAACAAGGATTCAAACATCGACAGGATCCTATATTGCAGCACTCAAGCACGGAGAAGAAGAAATGCCAAAGGATGAAGATTTTACCTATTTGTGGGTAGGAACTGGGACAGACGAGCTCTTTAGACAAACTTTAAAGCCGGAGTTTGAATTAACCTAGACAGTGTTCCATAATCTCGCTAGAATTTGAGATTTTTCTCAGTGAATATTTGATTATGTGGGATTAGAGGAATGCTCATCAAGAATCCCAAAGTTTTTCCCCTAAAATACGCCCACCAAAACTCTCATCCATCACTATCTATTTATAGGGGAATATGGGAATGGTTTTGGAGAGAAATTAGAAGGGTAATTTAGGGATTTTGATTAGGAATTCAAATGTCAAAGCTGGATAAGGTGAGCTTTAGAAATTGGATGAAATAGGGGTCGTATTCAATGGTGATTGTAGGGAAAAAATGAATTCCCTCATCAACCAATGGAAACCTCACATCACTGTACCTTTATGGTACGAATTGGTAAGAAATCTCACTGCATTTCCTATAATTTGAATGTTGGAGTGATGAGTCGGTAAATTATGCCTTATTTTCCCTAAAATTAAAAAGAAAAATATGGCCTCAATGCTAAATTGAAGCATTTTTAATGTTGATTTGGTTTGATTTCAAGGTAAAGGCCTAGAAGTGATCAAAATATCAAAAAAGAGCAAAAAAGGCAAAAGGATGGAAGAATGAAGCAAAAATTGCACAAAGGCATAAAAGAGATACTTCGGTGCATTGCCGAAGTAAGTGTTTGATCACAAATTGAGCATGTCCATCACCAAATCTAACAAAAAAAGTCTAAGAAAAAGACAAACAAAATGGCGACGCAATGGACATATCGACACATCACTAAACCAATCGGCGGATCAAGTCTTACATCGCTAAAAGGAACAGAACCCAAACCTTGGAGCTTGTCATGTTCAAAAATCAGTGAGCCATGTATAATTCGGTACATCGTTGTCATGTTCGGTATGGATTCTGCTTATTCAAATCGTCAAGCGGTGACATTTCTGTAATTATGTGGCCCATTTTTCCTGATGCTATTTAAGATTTTTTGGTCATTGAAAACCCTATCTTTTGTCAATTTTGGCTATGATTGAGCTTAAAATCAAACCCTAATCTTGGGACTTACAAATCTTAGCTTGAAATTTAGAATTTTCTTGTGAAGCATTTGGATTCTTTGGTGGATATGGAAGAAGAATTTGGTATAATTTCTTTTTCCTTCGTTATGAGTAGCTAATTTCCCATACTTGGGGTTATGCATTACTGAGTAGTGATTGTGTGTGGGTAGTAATTATTTACCTTTGAATTAGATTGTATGTTATGATTTTAGTTAAATCTCTTTGTCTTAACTTATAGATTGAGGTTGCAAACTTAGTCTATACTTGGATCTCTTGTATTGCTTGAAAGGGGATACAAGAGCGATGAGATTTAGCTTGCAAAACTTGAGTTACACTCATGTAAGTGGTAATGCTAGTGATAGATTATCCACTTCGAGGCTAATGGTGGTTTAGTAAGTGTAGACACTTGGGTTTTTGAGAGAAGCCCATGTGAAATTTGGTTATGGATTGAGAAATAATTTTCAATATCTAAAATCATAATCATAACTAGCAATTGAATCCTAGGTGTATTTTCACCTACCCATGCATAAAAACATTCTCGAGAAGGCATAACCCCAAGTGTTTTAATTCAATTGAATACAATCTCATTGTATTTCACTTTGGCAAAAAAAACATTGATACTATTAACTTGATACTAAAAATTTGTTCAAACAAATCCC
This sequence comes from Capsicum rhomboideum, assembly GCA_031232105.1. Taxonomy (NCBI): domain Eukaryota; kingdom Viridiplantae; phylum Streptophyta; class Magnoliopsida; order Solanales; family Solanaceae; genus Capsicum; species Capsicum rhomboideum. The sequence goes on along the minus strand of CP124708.1, from coordinate 46,489,218 downwards.
CCCATTTTACTTTTATGTTTAATTTCGACATTGCGTGCTAGCCTAGAGTAGCTTGTGACACTTAAGAGTGAAACTAGCACACTTATTCCCTGTGGATTAGACCTCAACTCCTAGTTGGGTCAAATATATTTCTAACAATCGTGTACATTCATAATCGAGAGTGTATTTGAGCGTTATCAAAAATAGCGACATTGCCGGGGAATGAAACATAGCATTCAATATGTTTAGTGTTATAAGTTACTTTGAGTTAGCCGTTGTGTAATTTTTTTGCTTTGGTTTTTTTTTTTTTTTCTTCAAGTGACAACCAAAGTTTTCAAGAATCAATGAGTTAAAATGGTAGCAATATCACTTCTTTCGACGGGCATCTAGATGATGAAGACCATTTGGGAGATGCCGGGAGAGCTAGCGCCATCTACATCCCACCCGCGGAAGGCAATGGATTGTTCCATGTTAGTAGTGTAATGCTTTATCTAATTCAAATGAAGGGTTTATTTGGGGGTCAAGCTCATGAAGACGCCAACCATCATTTGACAAATTACATTGATGTGTACAGTCCATTCGATATTGCCCACATTTCACAAGAATCCATCCGTTGAAACTTTTTCCATTCTCTTTAACAGGGGAGGCCATATAGTGGTTACAGAATTACCCGCGGGTTTAATAACTACATGGGTGGAATTGACGGAAGCATTATTAAATCAATTCTTTCCATCATCTCATATATTACAATTATCAGACCCGATTATTAACTTCCGCCGATTGAGTGGCGAACCATTACATGAGGCTTGGCAAAGGTTTAACAAGAAATTGTTGCAATGTCTGACTCATGAGGTCTATAACAAAATGCTACTTCAAATCCTTTATGGATCAATTGAATAAGATGGTTGCAGATAATACGGTCAGAGGGTCTATAGTGAAGCAAACTTATGGTGTGGCATCGACATTATTAGATCAGGTAACCAAGCAAAGTTGAGGTTGGCATACAAGAGATTCTGAGGTGGTCGTGGGGGCTCCCTCTGCATCTTTTATGAGCCAAGAGCAAAGAAAGAAGGATGAGGAAAGAGATGAGAACATGGCGAAGGTGATGACCTAATTAGACCTCCTTACCAAACATGTAATGGGTTCAACTCCAAAAGCAGTAAATGCTGTGGCTTCTAAGGGTGCTAACACATATGATAAAGATGAGGCGGAAGCTCTTGATAAAGAAATCCAGTTTATGTCAAATCAAATGGGGGGTTCCCAACCTACCTATCAAAGGCTAGGTGGGAATCAAGGTTGGAAGGATAGAGACCACATTTAGAAAGATCGTGATCAAGACAAATATTGGAGGGATAAGGAAAGGGATAGAGACAGAGATTGGAGAGACAAGGATCCGGAGTATGATAGGTACATTTGTCCACATGGTTGGGCCAAGAGTAAATAAACCACATCTATTGATCTGGAGAAATATAAGAATGAAGATGTACTTGCTCGCATCCTCATGGGGGTTGAAGGAAGTAATAAGATGTTAAGAGAAATGAAAAGTGATTTTTCACAACGCAACCAAATTTTCAGTTCACATTCGACCTCAATCAAATAACTCAAAAACCCAATTGGGTCAAATTTCCTCCTATTTGAATGCAAGGTAAAAAAGAGGTCTTCCTAGTGATACACTGTCAACTCCAAAGAATGATGCTCATATTATGGCAATTGTTACTATAAGTATATAACTCTTGGGAAAGATTTTGTGAATCTTGATGATGACCCTAGTGATAAGGGTGTTGGGAAAAAGTGAGCGAAAAAGAAAAGCGGCATGATAAGTCAAAAGATGAGCCGAATGGTGAAAACTCAGCAGAAGTGGAAGAGAAGGCCATAGAAGAAGAAGTACCACAAGCGGTTGAAAGTAATAATTCAAAATAGGATGAAACCCAGTGATTTCAAAGCTTCAAGTCAAATCTCTCCTCCATTTCCACAAAGGCTTTAAAAGAAAGAAGATGATTCCAAGTTTAAGAAGTTTTTCTCAAAGTTTAGCAACCTATCGTTAAATATTTTATTGCTAGAGGCTTTACAAAAGATACCTGGGTATGCTAAATTTATGAAGGACTTGGTGACAAAGAAATGAGTTATGGATTTTGAAATAATTGAAGTGACTCAGAATTATAGTGTGATCATGACTAGCCAAATGGTTGTGAAAAAGAAAAACATGAGAGCTTTTACTATTCCATGCACTATCGGGGTATACATGTTCGGAAAAACACTATATGATATTGGGGCAAGTATTAATTTGATGCCATTAGCCATACACCACAAGCTAGGTTTGGGTGCTCCCAAGCCAACCACAATGAGACTTTTGATAGCCGATCATTCTATTAAGAAGCCCATGGGTGTGTTGTATGATGTACTTGTAAAAGTGGACCGTTTCATCTTTTTGGCAGATTTTGTGATTCTAGATAGTGAAATTGATCATGAGGTCCCTATTATTCTTGGTAGGCCATTCTTGGCTATCGGTCGGGCTTTGGTTGATGTCGAGTGTGGTGAGATAAATTTTAGGTCAACAATGAAGAAGTTTCATTTAATGTCGTGTAAGTCATTGAAGCAACCCATGGACCTATAAGTCATATCCATAATTGATGTGATAGATGATGAAGTGACCAAGTCCATGAAAGTGAACTTTATTAGTGAGCCATTAGCGGGAGTGTTGTGGAACTATAGAAGTGATGATATCGAGGAATATGATGAAGTTATGGCCTCTTTGCAAGGTCTTGGTTCTTACACCAAGAACCCTTGTAAGCTTGATTTTGACTTGAAAAATTGGGAGAGTCCTCTCGCTAAGCCATTAATTATAGAGCCACCAAAATTCAAGCTCAAACTGCTACCACCACACCTACGTTATGTATTCTTGGGTGAGGATAACACCTTACCCATCATTATTGTGGGAGATTTGATACCATAGAAAGTTGAAGCATTGAAGTCAGTGGAGAGAAGATATATAAGGGCTATTGGTTGTACCATAGCCGATATTATCGGGATTGCACCCGATATTTGCACCTACAAGATAAAGTTGGATCCCAATTTTGTACCAAGTATTGAGCACCAAAGGAGGTTAAATCCTCCCATGCAAGAGGTTGTGAAAAAGGAAATCATCAAGTAGCTAGACGAGGGTGTAGTCTATCCTATCTCGAATAGTACTTGGGTAAGTCCTATCCAATGGGTTCCCAAGAAAGATGGTATCACAGTGGTCTCGAATGAGAATAATGATCTTATACCCATCCGTACGATCACGGGTTGGAGAGTGTGTATTGATTATAGGAAGTTGAATTCATGGATAGATAAGGACCACTTCCCCATACTCTTCATGGACCAAATGCTTGATAGGCTAGCGGGAAGAGGTTGGTATTGTTTCCTCGACGGATACTCGGTTACTATCAAATTTCAATAGCACCCAAAGATTAAGAAACTATCGTCACTTGTCCTTATGGAACTTTTTATTTCAAGCACATTCCTTTTAGGCTATGCAATGCACCCACCATATTCCACGGTGTATGCTTTCTATTTTTTAGGACATGGTGGAAGACTCAATGGAGGTATTTATGGATGATTTCTTGGTTGTTAGTGATATGTTTGAAGGGTGCCTTGAACATTTGGAAAAGGTCCTTGAAAGTTGTGTGGCAAACAATCTTGCTTTGAATTAGGAAAGTACCACTTCATGGTGAAAGAAGGGATTGTCCTTGGACACAAAATCTTAGGCCAAGGGATCCAAGTTGATCAAGATAAAGTAGAGGTGATCTCCAAATTTACCCCTCTAATATCTATCAAGGGCATGAGGAGTTTTCTTAGCCATGAAGGTTTTTATAGGAGGTTAATTAAAGACTTCAAGATTGCTCATCCGATGTGCAAACTTCTTGAGAAGGAAGCGAAGTTCAAATTTGATCGAAAATGTGTGAGGGCATTCAATTGCCTCAAGGAGAAACTTGTCTCTGCCCCTATTATTGTGGCACCTAGTTGGTCATAACCATTTGAACTCATGTATGATGCTAGTGGATTTTCCTTGGGTGCCGCGCTTGTTCAAAGAAAGGAGAAACTTTTTCACCCTATCTACTATGCTAGTAAATCGTTGAATGATGCACAAAGGAACTACACTGCTATGGAGCAAGAATTACTAGCCGTGGTTTATGGGTTTGAGAAATTTCAAGTATATTTGTTGGGAACAAAGGTTGTGGTGCATACTAATCATGCCACCTTGCGATATTTAATGGTAAAAAAGAGGCCAAGCCAAGGTTGATAAGGTGGATCTTGCTTTTGCAATAATTTGATTTTGAAGTCAAAGATCGAAAGGGATGTGAGAATCAAGTGGCGAACCACTTGTCATGCCTTGAATCAAATGATGTGAGGATGAAGGAATTGGAGATAAATGATGAGTTTTCCGATGAGCTTGTCATGGCTCTCTCAGGGAAGGTTGTGACTTGGTACATGATTTTGCAAATTACATAGTTTGTGGGGCACTCTCTGATGACTTGAGTTATGCTCAAAGAAGAAGTTCCTCTATGATGTGAGGAGATATTATTGGGATGAGCCATATCCTTTTAGGGAGTGACTAGATGGCATGATCCATTGTTGTGTTACGAAAGAAAAAATGATGCCTATACTTGAGGCATGTCATTCGTCACCCGTTGGTGGCCATTATGGTGGTGTTCGTATGACATCAAAAGTCCTCCAAAGTGGCTTCTATTGGCCAACATTGTATCGTGATTCATATGAGTTGGTGAAAGTATGCTAGAAATGTCAAAGGCAAGGAGGGATCTCGATGCAACATGAAATGCCCTTGCAACCAAGTATAGATGTTGAATTGTTTGATGTTTGGGGTTTAGACTTCATGGGACCCTTCGTGAGTTTGTTTAGAAACTGTTACATCTTGGTAGCAGTTAATTATGTTTCTAAATGGGTCGAATCCATTGCCTTACTAAATAATGAAGCTAAGAGTGTTACTAAATTCCTAAAGAGATATATTTTTACTCGATTTGGCACTCCTCGTGCTATTGTGAGTGATAGGGGTTCTCATTTTTGCAATCACTTTTAAATCCTTGCTTACAAAATATGGGGTCAAGCATAAAATGACTTCCCCATACCACTCTCAAGCCAATGTATTGGAAAAAGTGTCTAATTTAGAGATAAAGGAGATTTTGGCAAAATTCGTAAATGCTAGTCGAACGAATTAGGCTCAAAAACTTGATGATGCTTTATGGGCCTATAGATCCGCATTCAAAACCCCCATTGGCATGTCTTTTTATCAGTTTGTGTTTGGAAAAGCTTGCCATCTTCTCGTTGAACTTAAACACAAGGCATTGTGGGCCTTGCTAAAATTGAATGTGGATTGGAAGGCGGCATCCAAGTTGAGGGTAGACCAACTCGATAAGATGGATGAGTTTCGTTTGAAAGCCTACAAAAGTTCTACTCTCTACAAGGAGCGTATGAAGCGATGACATGATGCCAAGATTCTAAAATGAGAGTTTAAGGTGGGTGATGATATCTTGTTTTTCAACTCGAGGTATAAGTTATTTCTGGGAACACTCAAAACAAGGTAGTCGGGTCCTTTCAAGGTGGTGAGGTGTTTTTCTACCGAAGCAGTTGAATTGGAGAATGATACAGGGTCCTAATTTACCATGAATGGGCAACGAGTTAAACATCACCATAGGTTACTCCTAAAGGTATATTTCTTATAGGTGATCTACCTTGATGATGCTAGATGAATGAAGGACAACATTGTGCCATGACGATAACTAAGGCGCTTCTTGAGAGGAAATCCAAGTTTATTTTTATTATTTTGAATAACATTTGTTGATGTGTGTAGGAGAATGATGGAGTTGAGATGTGGGGAATTTGATATAAATCAATTTGGAGAAGAAAAAGTTGGGAAATCATGTGCCAAGCTCCAGTGGGGAGGCTTTGTTGATGTGCTAAGCAAATTGGCACATCATCGAAGTCCCTCGCCAAAAGGGTTTTCCAACTTAACATGATCTATTACATTCGGCGATAGTGGGTGCAAATTGGCATATCATTGATGTGTTTGGTGACACGAATCAATATCCAATTTGCTTCACCAAAATGAGAACCAAGGGTCTAATACACTATTACATTTGATGATGGAGCTCTACATAGGCACATCGCCGATGTAGTCCACAATGGAAAAGTTACACCGAACTTGAGCGGTTTTAAAGTGATGGTTTGAATTTCTTGACCTTTGACTTTCCATTACCCCTTGACCCTTGGTATTTTTTCAAATCCTTTTCATTTTCTTCATTTTATTCCTTCTCTATTCACTCTCTCATTTCATCAATCTCACACGCACACACTTTAATTCTTCAAATCTCAATTCCAACATCATACGCACACCTTGGATCCTTGTTCTTGAAGTTTTTCATCAATTTCTTCATAAAATTTGAAAGGTTAGTCATACTTGCAAGCATAGATTATAATTCTTTATAAATTGAGTGTTCATAATGTTTTTATGTTGAATTCATGGTGCATATATAGATTAATTATTTTTTATTATTGAAAATTTGCATAATGTTTATTTTTAATTTATGATTAATGCTTAAGTGTTTAAAATGGAAATCGTTGGCATGATTTTTAATTGTATTGCTTTGAGTTTTAAGTAAATAGATGAGATTGGGTGACGTCATTCTTAAGGGAAAAATCATCATATGGGTAGGTGCTTAATGAAACCTCGGGAAGTCTGAGTACCCATGGTCGAAAATTTTGAAAAATACCCATTAAAGGCCAAGGGTCGCAATTTGGAGCTTGGGGAAGCTGACTATTCATCGAAGGGTTGAGAACTTCAGTCATATGCCAAACTACGTGGCGCATCACTGAAGTGCTCCCCTTATTGCATAAAGTTACCAAATGGTCGGCTAACTTAGGTGCGAATTAGTGATGCCTTAGCGAATCGGCGATGCTCGAGGAGTATCACTGAATTTTTCAGCATATCTCCAATTTTCCACTTTCTTTTCCAACTTGTACCTAAATTTTCTGTCTGTTTTGGCAATAACCCCTTGCATCACTGATCCGATTGGTGATGCATAACTCGGATTTGAAAATTATATTGTTTTGCTAACACAGACCAAGCCTACTACTACTCTTATGTACATGAATGCCTCGGATGAAATGTGTCTCTAAGAAACAAACCATGTCCCTTTCTCCTACCTCGAGAGTGGCAAAAGGAGTCGTGATTAGAGAGGGCGAAAGGACTAAGAAGGTTAATAAGTGTAAGAGGGATGATACAAGAAAGTATAAGGCCCAGGTTGTTGAGGAAAACAGTTCAGAATATAGCTCAAACTCTGAGAGGGACAACATTAATTTCTCGGAGGAAGGCAACACCACACCCATTCATTCACTTCTCCGTAGTCCCAAACCAACACTGACAAAAAGAATTAGAGTGGATCAGTCCTCCACTACTTCAGCTGCACCTTTTGTGCACCCTCACGAAGGCCAACATGTTCTGAACCATCTCAAAGTGCAAAATCAACGCACTATCATAGAGGAGAAGCGACTGATCTTGCATGGTCTCTAGGGTAAACATCTTAGGATTCTTTCGGCACTTCAATATCATAATTTTTAGGTATTCACTGAACCCCTCAAACCTTTATATTGAGACTTAGGTTTGGGAGTTTTTTAATGCATATAGGAGGTTATTGCAGGAAAAAAAAAGAGACGTCCTCAATTGACAAAGGATGTTGTGAGGTTGAGAGGTGTTGATGTGATTTGTGATACGAAGATGCTTAATGAGGTGTTGGGTTGTAAGAAGATCAGTGACCAGTATATTGCTTCTCATGAGAAAGACCCGGAGGAGGATGTACTGGCTTGGTTAGCCCCGTTGCTAAGTGAAGTCATGCCCAAGTGACTTAATCTTGGTTCACTAATCTATAAGGTAGTTATTAACTTAGAAGCTCGGTATTGGTTGAGATTTATTTGTAGTAACATCTCTCCCTCCATCCCAAAATAAGTCTATTCTCGTGATTCCCCAAGAGCTTCTTGTCGGCTCAATCATTGCCAAAGAGGCTTTGAATTTAGGATCGCTCATAGTCCCAGACATTGCTAGCTGGGCTCTACAGGGGAATTTTTTTTTGTCTTTCCCTTTCTTGATCACTGAGTTACGTCGCTGTGCAAAAGTACAGTTTAATAAGAAGAAGGATTTTAAGTACACCCCTATTTCTACAGTTGGTATCATGAGGATAGAGTCAGTTGATGAGACTAGAAAGAAGTAAGCATGGGAGGAAGGTTCCCTGGTGATTGACTTGAATTCTGTTGATAGTGGTGCACTCTAATCCACTCTTATTTCTATTCTAGATTCCACTCGTTTTGAGCCTACTCCCACTCCCGCTACCACTGCCCTAGTTATGGGCACATCTTCACAGCCACCTAGACCTAGTGGCCCCATTACTCAGTCTTCCGCTGCTGCGGGTTCTTCGAGGGCCCCTTTGACAAAGGCTGACGTCATTAGAATTGGGCAGCTATCTTACTCAGGGGATGCTAGGTCTTTTTGTTTTAAGAGAGATATTTCAAACATGATTGCTAGTCTTTTAAGAGCTGCTATGGATCTAGTACATGAGGAGATGCAGGGTTTTAGGGGGACTTTGAGGCATTTTAGGAAGAAGCTGGATGAGTTGAGTGCCCCTCAACAGTCTATTCCACCAGAGGTTGTTACTAGTATGCTGGGTGAGTTAGCTTTTCTTTGAAAGTAGATTGATGAGTTCCGATTCCCTGATATGACTCGCTAATAAGGAGCTTTATCTGAGATACTAGCCCCAGAGTCTGTACCTATTCGTGAGACTACGCCAGTGATTGAGGAGGAGGGGATAGATGATTCTGGCCGTGCTTCGGATGATCCGGTGGACAGTGTTGAGATTGATGCATTCTTTAAGGACGAAGTCTAGATTGGTATTTAGGTTGATCCACATGTAGCAAAGCAGACTGCCAGGTAGGAGACCGAGGATGCTATACTTGCTGTCACTATAGAGAGGTTGGTTCACGAGATGTCACAAATTAGGATCTCTGGCTCAGTTGCTACCATGGAGACTGCAGATGTTGTACCAGATCCACCCCGTCAGATAGATGGAGCTGATCCAGGTACTGATTCCCAGATAGTGGCCACTTCTGTGAGCCAGTCACTGCCTCAGTCCTAGCCACATTTAGGGGGACCCTTACTCTCTCTTTCTTTAATTTATCTAGTCCTATTGCCTTAAGGACAATGCATACATTTTAGTTGGGGGTGAGGAGGTTATTTATTTGGATCTGTAATATTGGTGCCCAGTTCTCTTGATACATTTTGGATATTGTCTTTTGTTTTAGTGTGTGGATTGATAGTTGGATTCTCATTTTTATTTTTATCCGGGTTGCAATATTTAGATATTGGTACTTTGGATTTTATTTTATATGTTGGTGTTTTGAGATTCTATTTGAGATGTGATGTGTGGTTTCTATTTCTTTATTATCTCATTTTGATTTTTGGTTAGTAGTTGTAGTTTTATTGCAAATAAAAATTCATTTTAGCATGCATTCGCAATTTTTGAATTCATTTTTCATTGTTATGTATGTCCAATTTTTCAAAAATATGCCCAACTTTAAAAATTTTCCACTGGTCTAGTTAAGCTAGTTAGGCCCTCATTTTTGCAAAAACTCTCATCTCATTTTGGCTACTTGAATAACTTCCTTGATATGTGCTATGAATGTGGTACCACAATTGAGGAAGAGTACTTTGAGTATGCTATTGAGTACCATGTGTGGGGAAGGTTTTGATTTGATCTTGTGTATCGAGTCCATCTAGAACTTATCTGGTTGCTCCGTTTTGAAAACAAAAAGTGTGCGATATTAGAGATATGATCTTAGGCCCGTTAATTGAGAGCAATACACCTTTTGTGACCTAAATTGAGCCATCCCTTAGTGAGTAGAGTGACCAATTTTGTCCCCTATTGAGCCTTGGAACCCGTTTTTTTGAATAACCTTGTTACAAGCCAAAACCTTGTTCTCTCAAATCCCTCTCTTGCACTAAACCTCCTCGAAGTGTCTAGGTGAGCCAAAACCCTTTTCTCTCAAATCCCTCTCTTGAACTAAACTCCTCGAAGTTTCTAGGTGAGGTGAAAGATCAGCTTTGGCTGAAAGCCTAAGTTGGGGGTAGAGGAGACCTCAAACTTTGTATGTGCTCGGTAGTTCATAAATATGGGGACCGCAAACATCCTCTTTTAATTATCCTTGTATCCTTGGTTGATATATATATATAAAGTTGTAATTAGTTATTCAAATTTTGAAAGGATAGAAAAAGGAAAATAGTTTGATTGGTTTTGAAAGATTGGTCCTAAAAGTGTTATAAATAGCTAGCCTTGGGAAAAAGATGGATTGAGGTCTCTCTAGATGCTTTGTTGAGGTAGAGTCACTATAACCTTAACCTTCCCTACCTTACCCATTGACTACGCTACAAGCCGAACTAAGACCTAGGTGATCTTCGAAGTTGCATGCTTTGAAGTAGTTGAATGGAGCTTATGGGTAAGCCTATGAAGTGGTACCTGTGTTCTGAATCTTCTTTTGGAGAGTAGGTGATTCGTGTTAGTCCCTAGAGTTGTTGATAATCATGTTTTTAGGGAAGAGACTTCTTTGTGTGAGGGTGCTTCATTGTCATGCTTGAGTATTCTTCAATCTCGGTTGAAGTCTATGAGCATGTGCTTGGCTTGGTAACATTTAGCCAACATTTGATGCTTGTTGTTGACAAATTGAGATCTTGATAGGATAAACATGGGCCTTGGCTTTCAAAATTATGAGGGCAAAGCGTTTTCACAAAAGAAGTATGTGTCTAAGCTCTAAAGTTGTACTGTTTGTAGGCATTGGTTGTTTTGTTGAGTGTGCATTGATTCACTCGAGGATGAGTAAAGGTTTAAGTTGGGGGTGTTGATGAGTCGGTAAATTGTGCCTCATTTGCCCTAAAATTAGAAAGAAAAACATGTCCTCAATATTAAATTGAAGCGTTTTAATGTTGATTTGGTTTGATTTCAGGGTAAAGTTCAAGATCAAAATAGCAAAAAGGAGCGAAAAGAGGTAAAAGGATGGAAGAATGAAGCAAAAATTGCACAAAGGAATAAAAGAGACACTTTGGTGCATTGTCGAAGTGAGTGGAGGATTGCCAATTGAGCATCTCCATTGCCAAATCTAACAGAAAAAGGCCAAGAAAAAAAGAAAAAAAATAGCGACGCAATGGACATATCGGTACATTGCCGAACCGATCGGCAGACCAAGTATTGCATCGCCAAAAGAAACAGAAGCCAACCCTTAGATCTTGTCATATTGATGAATCGATGAGCCATGTATAATTCGGCGCACCGACCTCTCGTCTGGCGATGGATTCTGCTCATCCAAATTGTCTTGTGGTGGCATTTCTATAATTATGTGGCCCTTTTTTCCTAATACTATTTAACCCTTTTGGTCATTGGAAACCCTATCTTTTGTCAATTTTGGGTATTCTTGAGCTAGTAATCAAATCCTAATCTTGGAATTTACTACTCTTAGCTTGGAATTTAGGGTTTTCTTATGAAACGGTTGAATTCTTTAGCGACTATGGAAGAAGAATTTGGTATAATTTCTTTTTTCTTCATTATGAGTAGCTAATTTCCCATACTTTGGGTTATGTATTATTGAGTAATCATTGTGTGTGGGTAGTGATTATTGACCTTTAAATTAGATTGTATGCTATGATTTTAGCTAAATCTCTGTCTTAACTTATAGTTTGAGGTTGCAAACTTAGTCTATACTTGGATCTCTTGTTTTGCTTGAAAGGGGATACAAGAGCAATGAGATTTAGCTAGTGAAACTTGAGTTACAATCATTTAAGTGGTAATGCTAGTGATATATTATCCACTTCGAGGCTAATGGTTGTTTAGTAAGTGTAGACACTTGGGTGTTCGAGACAAGCCCATGTGAAATTTGGTTATGGATTGAGAAATCATTTCCAATATCTAAAATCATGCCTAATCAAAACTAGCAATTGAATCCTAGGTGTATTTTCACTTACCCACGCATAAAATCATTCTCGAGAAGGCATATTTTTAGTATTTTAATTTGCTATAGTAACTACTTGAGCTCGATCGACCTATGATGCCTACTAAGTACTTGTGGTTTGTACTCACCCTAATCTTCTGCATCTTTCTGATGTAGATCCCCATTATGAGTTATCAACGTGACCCTTGATCGTGCAGAGTTATTGATTTCAAAACTGTGGTGAGCTCCTATCTTTGGATTCTGCCAAGTTTTCTCTATCTTATTTTTATCTTTTCTTTAGCTTAGACAGTGATGTACTCTATTGAGTATTATTTATCTTTTTCATGTTTAGTAAGCTTTGGTACATGTGACAACTGAGTCTTGGGTTGGTTTTATTTGCTGTTATCCTTTGCTTATGAGTATTTGGAGCGTATTTGGGATATTTAGGTTGCTTATTTACTTTCTATGGTTACTTAAGTTATTTTGTGATTATAAGAGTTAGCTTAACTACCACGGTTGGGTTGGGATAGGTGCCATCACAACCCTAGATTTTGGATCATGACAAGTTGGTATCAAAGCATTAGGTTCATCTGTCTCGCGAGTACAGGAGCAAATGTCTAGTAGTGTCTCACAAATCAGTACGATGATGTACATATCAATATTTGGGAGTATATAAGACATTTTAGGAAATTTTCGGTTCTTTTATTCCATATCGTGCGTACTTGATTTTATCGGTTACTAAATCTCTTTGTTCCATTCTCTCACTGATGGTGAGGAAACTCTCCCAAATTTGTATGCTAATAGTTGGTGATGACATCACGCAGTATAGGGTAATACATTGTATTAAGAAAGAAAAGGTAGGCCAATCTAATTAATGAGTGGCCAAATTTAGACCGTAGCTATGATTCCAAGACATTTTGAGTGAAGTTGTGATTTCGATTCCCCAAATGGGTAATATTCTTCGATAAATACAAATAATAGCGAGAAGAACTTCATGATCTCCTTACCTTCTATGATTGGTTGTTCAACAATAAGAAAAGTACATATGTGGCATAGGCAGTATCGAGAATAGTATTGACAATTAGAAATGATATGATTAAGGGAATAACTTGGTATAATATGGTGAATTTAAAGACAATAATTAGGGAGGTTGACATAAAAAGGATGGGTTGCTCGATGTATGTTAAGAACAAAAATATGTCAACAGAGATCAAAATTTCTACTATAGTCTTTTTGCATAGGTGTATCGATAAGGATCCAATGGTGATATGATAGGTACATATACGATTATTTTGATTAATGTTGAAATTATGAAGAAAAAGCAGGTCGGGTTAGAGGAAACTTATTATGGTAAAGTATGGATAAGAATTTCTTATAATGAGGTTCGAGATGGAATGACTATATTCGGGGTTCATATAAAGAGTATACATTTTATCTTATAAAGTGGAGATGCAAAAACAGAATTTAAATGGTTTGAGTTTTATGATACCACTGCCATAGTGGTACATTTGTTTATTTGACTAGAGTCATGAGGTGCGCTAAACATTTTTGTCAACTGGGGTTTATGAAGGGATAGTTAAATATGTGTGAGGTGACATGAAGGTTGAATAAAGACCAATGGTTAAGACTTATTAAAGGGATATGGTTGTTGGTTTCAATCCATGTGGGAGAAACTTTCTTTCATGATTGGATTTTATAGGAATATGCAACAATAATTCTAACGCAAGGGACATGTTTACATGTTTGTGCGAGATGAAGACAAGGGTGCATGTTATTTTGGGCTAGAGATTGAGTTGTTTGTGTGATGCATTATAGCTACTTGACGGGCAACAATGCGCAGTGTGATCTAGGTATGACTTTCTTGATGATTATGGTGTAGAAAAGTGGTGGATCTAATGTGATTTTATGACGCGAGATGATCTTAGGCGTATTTGTTCTCCTAAGTATCATTATCTATGCACTTTTAGCTTAGTTTTGAGGATAAATTGATGTGGTTATTGAGTTGTTAAGTTTGTATATGTGTATTTGTGTTTTAAAGTACATGTTCATAGTGTTTAAGGTGCATTCGAAACAGTCTAGAGTAAAAAAGATCAAATAGAACTTAGATGAGAAAACTAGTGTCGCTAGCTTGAGCTATGCTTGTTCTAGTGTACTTTGATTTGTTCCATTGTGTTTTATGGACATATGGTTGTTGTGATATGTTGTAGGAGTCCAATGGAGGATCTATGGAAGCTAAATCAAGCATACAAACAATCCACAAGACGTGCGAGAGAAAGGGATGAGAGCACGAGAAGGATGGACACAACCTATCACACAATGGAGGAGGGCATGCGCCGTACCCTCCATCGTACATAAGAGGGTTTGATCCACACCAAGTATTGAACCATGCTAATGGTTTGGGCATACGATAAGCCACGCGGCGCACCACCCCCAAATCCGACCCAAGGTTGGTTTTTAACTTGTTTTTAAGTGGTGGTAAAGTTGTAAATACATGGGATTCATTTGGGGCACCTTATGGAAGACCTAAAGAACTATAAAAGGAGTACTTAGCCACATTTATTCAAATATTTTGAAATCTCCTACCTTAAACATTATTTGGAGATAACACAAGGCATCAAGGAGTTCAAACTAGTGTTCTTTCTTCCTTTACTTTTCTTTCTTGTAATTTTGATTGATGGACTCTTTTATGGAGATTGTTGGTATGAATATGAACGTCTAAACACCCTCATTCTAGGGTCGAGGCTACAAACATGATTGCTTAATTATGGTTTTACAGTTGATTTAGATGTTTATCAAGTCATGTGAGTATTCTTGCATTCTTGTTTTACTATTCTAAAGCGTCATGAACTTTAGGATAAATTATAGTCCAAAAAAGAATTGACCATAGGAGTTGAGGGATGGAATGAAGAACGTAAGGAGTGTGGATCATGTCTTTAATGGTTATATATTTATTGTTGAAGAATGATTTTCGGTTAGGATAAAAATATACCTAAACGCCCCACTTGGTTAATGAAACAGGAAGATAGTTTAATGCAAAGACTCATATCATCACTTAATGATGTAATTATGAGATTGATTTGGGTATTTAGAGGATGACCATTCCCAAGTTGAACATTAACCTTGTAGATCAATAATCACGATAACGCTAACACCGGCTAGAAACCATAGTTAGGCATGAATGTGAAGTAATTGCCTCAACCTTGTAACTTTCCATATATTGTTTACAATCCAATTTACTTATCGTTGTTATTTCTATTCTGTAGTTATAAAAACAAACTACATATTTCTTGGTTACAAATCACACTTGTTTAACTTTAATAGTAACACTTGAATTAGATCGCGTGTCAAACACAAGTTCCTGTGGGATCAATATTCAGCTCACAAAGAGCCACTGTATTACTTGCACGATCACGGACACTTGCGTGTGTGCTTGGGAACAACAAGTTTTTGGCGCCGTTTCCAGGGACTTGAAAATTAGCAACCTTCTAATTTTTAATTTTACTATTTTGTTTGATAAGTCCTAACAACTTGGTCTTAGCTACTGAATTTGTAGATGCAAGTTTGAATATTGAATAAGGTGGCAAGAGAAGGGGAATTAGTTGAACCATATCCAGAACCTGAGTGATGCTTGCACCAATTGAGGAGAGAAATAATACTTCTCTATAAAATCCCACAAGTTCAAGAAAATGAGACTATTCCTGTAGTAATGGGTGTTGAGCAACCACCTTGCAGGACAGTGCATGATGTGGCAATCCCACTCGTAACTAATGTGACCTCATGTATTCTAAAGCCTCACGCAGTGGGCAGATTTGAGTTGAAGAAGAACATGGTGCAATTGTTGCACACAAGCGGGCAGTTTATAGGCTTATCACCTAAGGATCCACAAGTTCATCTACAAAACTTTTTGGAGATCAGTGATACTTTTATTCCCACTGGAGTCTCCACAGACTATGTGAGGCTCACACTTTACCCATTCTCACTGTTGGGAGAAGCAAAAAATTGGTTGAAGGTAGAACCTTTAAACTCAATCACAACTTGGGATGACTTAGCAAATAAGTTCCCCATTCGATTCTTCCCATCAGGCAAAACTGCTAGGTTAAGGAGTGAGATTCTAAGTTTCAGCAAAAGCTATATGAGAATCTCTATCATGCATGGAAAGATTCAAGTCAGTTCTCAGAGATTGCCTGCATCACCAACAAACCAATGAGGTACTGGCTCACACTTTTGTTGAAGGCCTTGACCACAATACAAAAATTTTGCGAGATTCAGCTACAGGTGGTCAAGCATTAGAAAAAACTTATGATGAGCTATGCACTCTCCTTAATAGAATTACAAAAGGTAATTCAGGATGGAATGGTGATATGTCTAGAAGCATGGTGAAGAAGCCTGCAGGTATGATTGAGGTAGATGGTGTTACAGAATTGGCGCACAGCTGGCCAGTTTTCAAAGTCAGATAATGGCCCAGTTCAGCAAGTTGAGTGTTGCCCAACCTAAGGTGCAAGTTAGTGCAGTTCAATAGGTTCAGACTTGGTGTGAAACTTATGGTAATAGTCGTCACACTTCAGACTTGTGTGTGAAAAATCTAGAGTCTGTAAACTTTGTGGGTAATACGCAAAGAGGCAATCAAACTTATGGTAATGCCTACAACCAAAATTGACAGAGTCAGCCAACTTATGCTAATCACTCATGAGGCACTAATCAGGCACAACCTGTCACGCCGCGAATCCCAATGAGGTGTGATTGGAACTCGTAACCGATAAGGCCTGAGAGAACCAAGCTTTGCTTCTATTCGTTCCTATGCATGTCATAAGAAACACCATTACCAAGTAAGAACTTTAAAATGCTAATAACGGAACTCATGGAACATGTGATATATATATATATATACATATGTGAAACTTGGTCGTTGAGGCCATCAAGTCAAGACATCATGTGTCACCTTACATCCATACACCCACATACGTCTACAAAAGCCTCTAACAAATGCATTCACCGAAACCAACTGAAAGTCGGGACAAGTCCCCGCTTTATACACTATGTACAATACCAAAACATATGAACAACTATGACTCGGAGAAGCCCCGAACTAACTGGAGCTCACTAATGATCCGCACACAACTGGCAACTTACTGGGGAGGCTGGAGCTCACCAATGATCCGCACACAACTGGCAACTTACTGGGGAGGCTTACTAGTACCTGCGCCTGAAGCAAGTAAGGTAAATCCCCCCAAGGGGGGTCAGTACGAAGAATGTACTAAGTATGTAAGGCTCAAATGAAACTGTATAACACATAAATATTTCAATGAACTCAAATGAAAATGAATAATCAATATGAATAAGTCAACGTTCTGCACTATGAGAACTATGTGTATTGCTTTCTTTACTTTCTTTGCTTCTTTACCTCAATGCTTATTCATCTTTAACTGTGCCATACTGTACCCGGGCCCCAACTGATCAGTGGGTCTTTACATAACGTAACATTATGTTGGGATCGGCTCGAGCTAGGCTTATGCCCCTAGAGCTGCCACCCTATGAATCAATATATCGGGATCGGCTCAAGCTAGGCTTATGCCTCTAGAGCTGCCACCCATTCTAACATATCAGGTTCGGCTCAAGCTAGGTTATTACCTCTAGAGCTGCCCCCTGTCAGGATCGGTCCGAGCTAGGCTTATGCCTCTAGGACTGCCCCCTGATCCAACAATCTCGGGATCGGCTTGAGCTAGGCATTTTGCCCCCAAAGCTGCCACCCGTACTTGATCATTAACCACATATGCATTACTTTGTTCTTTACTTTGAGATTGATATCTTTACTTGTGAGAGATTGGTACATTCACTTGTACATTACTTCTTTCATTACTTTTGAGAGATTGGTACTATGATAGGCATAACTTTATATGAAACTTTGGATCAATAATTAATGAGTGAGAGACATATGAATAGACATTATTGGAAACATAGCCTTATTGGAAACATAACACCATTAGAACCATTTAACAATAATCGATGAACAAGATACATGAGTATAACCACTATTGGAACTTTGGAACACAACCTTATTGGACTTTTGGAATACCATCAATGAATATGAGATAGGTGGTTCACAATTGCTCAGTGAATAGGAGACATATGAGTAACACTAGTCAACTACCGGACACGGAATACCTTAGAGTATTTCGGAAGCAAATGATTACTATGAAAATGTGAACACCATATGCTGCAGAAGGATATAGAAGAGTAACCTTACATACCTTTACTTCCACGTATAAGTACACAAGTCTATCTATGAACACAACAGTCCAGCTTCTTTATGTTTCACTCTACAACACAAGTACATAACGGAACCAACATTAACCACCAACTACTTTACAATGGCATATAACGACAATAAGTTACATGTTTGGCTTTAACATGCCATTTCCCCTTTGATAAAACCATTGATGGAATTATTATTCCAAAAATCCTCCAATATTCCATACATTGACCAATACATGATAATCAATACATTTCACCACAACACTTCTCCTTTACACTTTCTTACCCACACCACATCACAAATAATCCATCAAATTACCTTAATACACCTCATAGCACGTATCGGCCAAAATCCCACAATTTACACTCTTTGGAAAATAACAAGTTTAATAAAAAAATCACACCATACACGTTCATATTTTATCCATACCATTCTCTTCCATCAAAGTCACAAGTCATAATTCAAGCTTGAATCTCATGGATCACAAATCTTATATAAAAACACAAAGTACCATGTCCACCATTTCCAAGCATAACAAACATGATATAGATAATCTCCCATGCATATAATATATTAATCCATGAGAATAAATACTTACCAAGGCTTGGAATAGGATGATCTTGTCCAAAGAAAAGGGCTTAGGGTTCTTAGGGTTTGAAAATGTCTTGTAAATTCTCAAAATGAGTTGTGTTTAGGAATAAAAATCTGATTTTGGGGCCTTTATATAGTACTCAAGTCATCCTTAGCCATTTTCTTGCATTAAATGCAATGGTTGTTTGGTCAAAGTGAAAGAATGGGTCATTTGCCCCATTGGGCCTTGCCTTTTTGGCTTCATTTTGGGCCATAAGTGAGCCCAATGACACATAGCCATTTAACCCATAAAATTTAATATGTAATCCATAATATATCTCATGTTTAAATAATTCCATAATGTCACGACAATATTCGTTTACGAGATTCTCATTCGTCGTCTCACTCGCAAAAATAGAAATTCTAGTCGCCCATGGCTTCACTGAACATTTTTGATAATTACTTGTGTTGCATGGTTTGATCATGTAGAAGTATGTAGGAGTGTATTGAGGTATTTGAAGCTTTAACAATGCTCAAAGAACTCCAAAGAACCAAAAGAAACCATATAAGAATCGACGCAGAATTGCGTTGCGAAACGAGCCCGGAAGGGCATATCTTTTGTGCCTTGCGCCACTAGCTGCAAAGCAAGCTTGTGGAGCAGGAAATGAAACCCCTCAGAATCAGAGGCTTGCGCCACCCCCCCTGAAACAAGGAGTGGCGCAAGTCTTGGTACTTTGCTGAATTTTTCGGCCACTTTTTCCAACACTTGCATATTATCCAATACCCTATCAAAACACTACAAAGTACTTACTTAGTGATCTTAATCATCAACTAAACATGAATCCAAGTCACCAAATTAGGTTGGAACGTGTACGGGGTATTACACAAGTGCTCCACGAAATCACAAAACACCTCCTACGAAGGTCTAATCGCACATATTAGGTCCGATATCAAATGTTTCACCAATGACACTATAAAACACATACTCATGGAATCTCTACACCTAGGTAGATATGACCCCAAGGTATCAAGTGAGGTTATAAAAGTACGGGGTGTTACATTCTTCCCCCCTTAGAAACATTCATCCTCGAATTTTAACAACATCGTTTTATGTACAACAAATGCATCTTTATATTAGCATACATATACATATACACATAATTCTCTTAGATACTTACTTAGTCTTTCTCCACTTTCGCACTTTGCATTGGTGACACTTTCAAGAGTATTTACTCAGCTATGACCACAACATCTTCTATACCATTACAATGAGTTCTTTTCACTGTACTAATCTCACCGACAAGTGGAAATATTTCCATTAACATAACTCATAACCCCAATGTACTATTAAATTCACGGTAGTCGATGGAGTATCATACGATAGGGTAAAGCTAGAATCAACCAATACATAAAAATATAGTAATATACCTGTGTCCTCATCAGGAGTCGCCTTTTCATTCTGCCGGTCTACTAGAGAATAGGTGCGATTTTGGGCTTTACTGGAACTAGCTTCCCCTCTAAAATCTCTACTATGACCAATAGACTGACAACCTCTGCCTGGGGAAAAAACCGAGGCTGATGATGCAACAGTTGACCCCGTAGGTCATGCTATACAACTCACACCCCTTTGTGGGAATTCTCTCATCCTATGCCCCACTGCGCTATACCAAAAAAAAGCATTTGTCCCTAGTCGGCATATACCTGCATGAACACGCCCGCAATGCTGACACTGCTGACAAGGAAATCCTACTGCATGTGAGCCTTGCTCTCCACTACCCTGTCTAGATGGACTACCTCTAGACCCTCGAAATTGAGAGTGAGCACTTACTATGGAATGAGAGAATGAGGGTCTAGGCGGTAACATTCGAGATCTAGATTCTCCTGGGGACACCATAGATTGCCCCATAGATCTTGCCCTTTTTGATGGACCTTCCTCAGATTCCTGTGTCCTTTTCCTCTGTCTTTGATCTTTCATTTTCTGGGCGAAGGCTTGTATGCTAGATATGTCCATGTCCTTGTTCAAGGCAGCAATGGTTCAACCCCTTACCAAATATGGCTCTAACCTGTCCACATATCTATGGACTCTGTCTGTCATCCTAGCCACAACATTTGGCGCATATCGAGCCAAGGAATTAAATTGCAAACTATATTCTCTCACGCTCAAATTTCCCTAATGGAGATTTAGAAACTGATCCGCACGTGCCTCACAGATCTCGTAGGGCAATTAATGATCAAGGAAAGCTGTTTTAAATTCTTCCCAATTGGGTGGATTTGCGCCAATCTCACGGGAACCACAATATTGATTCTCCTTTCAATCTGTACGCAGCAAGTTCAACTGTCTCTACCCCCGTCACGTGCATAACTTCTAGAGCCCTCTGGATTTGATCCACGAAGTCCTATGGATCTGCTTCCAAGTCTGACCCAGTGATTATAGCAGGGTCCAGTTTCAAAAAATCCTGTGTTCTGCGACTTGCCACCCTAGCCGTATCATCATCATGTGTCATTGGACCAGCTCGTCCTTGACTTTGTGCTGCCACTAACTGTGTCAACATATGAACTGCATTTCTAAGATCCTGATCCGTGGCATTCATTGGTGGTCCTGCAGGTACTTCTCTACCTCTTGGCTCTTCTGGATCTGGAAAAGTAGAGGAGGACTACGATGCAATTTCAGCATTTACTCCACCTTGACTAGCTTGGTCAGGTGGTAGTCTACTCATTCCTTCTTCAGTAGGCATATCCACCTGCTTTCCTTTACCCTGCCTCTTCTCGTGTTTGGCATTTTAATATACGAAAGAAAAACAATTACCATGGTCAGATATATTTCAATTTACAACACTGGCTCTATTGCACGATCTAGAATGAAGAAAAGAAACAACATCCTAAATGTCCCGTAGCCTCCTATTTATAAATGTGGTGCACAACACATCAATAAGTAAGACTCTACTCAGACACGGCTTTGTAGACACCCCTAGAACGACCTGCTCTGATACCACTTTTGTTACGCCCCGAATCCCAACCAGACGTGATTGGCACTCGTAACCGATAAGGCCCGAGAGAACCAAGCTTTGCTTCCATTCGTTCCTATGCATGTCACAAAAAACACCATTACCAAGTAAGGACTTTAAAATGCTAATAACAGAACTCATGGAACATGTGATATATATATATATATACACATATACATATGTGAAACTTGGCTGTTGAGGCCATCAAGTCAAGACATCATGTGTCACCTTAAATCCATACACCCACATACGTCTACAAAAGCCTCTAACAAATGCATTCACCAAAACCAACTGAAAGTTGGGACAAGTCCCTGCTTTATACACTATGTACAATACCAAAAACATATGAACAACTGTGACTCGGATAAGCCCCGAACTAACTGGAGCTCACCAATGATCCGCACATAACTGGCAACTTACTGGGGAGGCCTACTATTACCTGCGCCTGCAGCAAGTAAGGTAAATCCCCCCAAGGGGGGTCAGTACGAAGAATGTACTGAGTATGTAAGGCTCAAATGAAAATTTATAATACATAAATATTTCAATGAACTCAAATGCAAATGAATAATCAATATGAATAAGTCAACGTTCTGCACTTTGGGAACCATGTGTATTGCTTTCTTTACTTTCTTTGCTTCTTTACCTCAATGCTTATTCATCTTTGACTGTGTTATACTGTACCCGGGCCCCAACTGATCAGTGGGTCTTTACATAATGTAACGTTATGTTGGGATCGGCTCGTGCTAGGCTTATGCCCCTAGAGCTGCCACCCTATGAATCAATATATCGGAATCGGCTCGAGCAAGGCTTATACCTCTAGAGCAACCACCCATTCCAACATATCAGGTTCGGCTCAAGCTAGGTTATTACCTCTAGAGCTTCCCCCTGTCAGGATCGGTCCGAGCTAGGCTTATGCCTCTAGGACTGCCCCCTGATTCAACAATCTCGGGATTGGCTTGAGCTAGGCATTTTACCCCCAAAGCTGCCACCCGTACTTGATCATTAACCACATATGCATTACTTTGTTCTTTACTTTGAGATTGATATCTTTACTTGTGAGAGATTGGTACATTCACTTGTACATTACTTCTTTCATTACTTTTGAGAGATTGGTACTATGATAGGCATAGCTTTATATGAAACTTTGGATCAATAATCAATGAGTGAGAGACATATGAATAGACATTGTTGGAAACATAGCCTTATTGGAAACATAACACCATTGGAACCATTTAACAATAATCGATGAACAATATACATAAGTATAACCACTATTGGAACTTTGGAACATAACCTTATTGGATTTTTAGAATACCATCAATGAATATGAGATAGGTGGTTCACAATTGCTCAGTGAATAGGAGACATATGTAACACTAGTCAACTACTGGACACGGAATACCTTAAGCATTTCGGAAGCAAATGATTACTATGACAATGTGAACACCATATGCTGCAGAAGGATATAGAAGAGTAACCTTAAATACTTTTACTTCCACGTATAAGTACACAAGTCTATATATGAACACAAAAGTCCAGATTCTTCCTTATGTTTCACTCTACAAGACAAGTACATAACGGAACCAACATTAACCACCAACTACTTTACAATGGCATATAACGACAATAAGTTACATGTTTGGCTTTAACATGCCATTTCCCCTTTGATAAAACCATTGATGGAATTATTATTCCAAAAATCCTCCAATATTCCATACATTGACCAATACATGATAATCAATACATTTCACCACAACACTTCTCCTTTACACTTTCTTACCCACACCACATCACAAATAATCCATCAAATTACCTTAATACACCTCATAGCACGTATCGGCCAAAATCCCACAATTTACACTCTTTGGAAAATAACAAGTTTAATAAAAAAATCACACCATACACGTTCATATTTTATCCATACCATTCTCTTCCATCAAAGTCACAAGTCATAATTCAAGCTTGAATCTCATGGATCACAAATCTTATATAAAAACACAAAGTACCATGTCCACCATTTCCAAGCATAACAAACATGATATAGATAATCTCCCATGCATATAATATATTAATCCATGAGAATAAATACTTACCAAGGCTTGGAATAGGATGATCTTGTCCAAAGAAAAGGGCTTAGGGTTCTTAGGGTTTGAAAATGTCTTGTAAATTCTCAAAATGAGTTGTGTTTAGGAATAAAAATCTGATTTTGGGGCCTTTATATAGTACTCAAGTCATCCTTAGCCATTTTCTTGCATTAAATGCAATGGTTGTTTGGTCAAAGTGGAAGAATGGGTCATTTGCCCCATTGGGCCTTGCCTTTTTGGCTTCATTTTGAGCCTTAAGTGAGCCCAATGACACATATCCATTTAACCCATAAAATTTAATATGTAATCCATCATATATCTCATGTTTAAATAATTCCATAATGTCACGACAATATTCATTTACGAGATTCTCATTCGTCGTCTCACTCGCAAAAATAGAAATTCTAGTCGCCTATGGCTTCACTGAACATTTTTGATAATTACTTGTGTTGCATGGTTTGATCATGTAGAAGTATGTAGGAGTGTATTGAGTTATTTGAAGCTTTAACAATGCTCAAAGAACTCCAAAGAACCAAAAGAAACCATATAAGAATCGACGTAGAATTGCGTTGCGAAACTAGCCCAGAAGGGCACATCTTTTGTGCCTTGCGCCACTAGCTGCAAAGCAAGCTTGTGGTGCAAGAAATGACACCCCTCAGAATTAGAGGCTTGTGCCACAACCCCTGAAACAGGGAGTGGCGCAAGTCTTGGTACTTTGCTGAATTTTTCGGCCACTTTTTCCAACACTTGCATATTATCCAATACCCTATCAAAACACTACAAAATACTTACTTAGTGATCTTAATCATCAAGTAAACATGACTCCAAGTCACCAAATGAGGTTGGAATGTGTATGGGGTATTACACAAATGCTCCACGAAATCACAAAACACCTCCTACGAAGGTCTAATCGCACATATTAGGTCCAATATCAAATGTTTCACCAATGACACTATAAAACACAAACTCATGGAATCTCGACACCTAGGTAGATATGACCCCAAGGTATCAAGTGAGGTTAGAAAAGTATGGGGTGTTACATTCTTCCCCCCTTAGAAACATTCGTCCTCGAATTTTAACAACATCGTTTTATGTACAACAAATGCATCTTTATATTAGCATACATATACATATACACATAATGCTCTTAGATACTTACTTAGTCTTTCTCCACTTTTGAACTTTGCATTGGTGACACTTTCAAGAGTATTTACTCAGCTATGACCACAATATCTTCTATACCATTACAATGAGTTCTTTTCACTGTACTAATCTCACCGACAAGTGGAAATATTTCCATTAACATAACTCATAACCCCAATGTACTATTAAATTCACGGTATTCGATAGAGTATCATACGATAGGGTAAAGCTAGAATCAACCAATACATAAAAATATGGTAATATACCTGTGTCATCATCAGGAGTTGCCTCTTCATTCTGCCGATCTACTAGAGAATAGGTGCGATTTTGGCCTTTACTGGAACTAGCTGCCCCTCTAAAATATCTACCACGACCAATAGACTGACCGCCTCTTCTTGGGGAAAGAACCGAGGCTGATGATTCAACAGTTGACCCCGTAGGTCATGCTATACCACTCGCACCCCTTTGTGGGCATTCTCTCATCCTATGCCCTACTGCGCCACACCAGAAACAAGAATTTGTCCCTACTCGCACCCCTTCATGGTGATCCTATAAATGGCTTACAAAACTATAGTGAGTCCCAAAGGAATCATAGAATACATTCTTATTAAGGTTGGTAAGTTCATTATTCCTGCTGATTTTATTGTTCTTGATTTTGATGCAGATGACAGGGTACCAATCATTTTGGGGAGCCTATTCTTGGCCACCGGTGGAGCATTGATTGATGTGAGAGAAGGCACTCTCAAGATGAGATTGAATGATAAAGAGATGATCTTCAGAGTGTGCAAGACACTTAACACCCCTTCGCACTATAGAGATCTATGTATGATCACAACTAATGAAGAAACTGAGTATGGGGTGGGGGAGTGCAAACCACCAATGACCTCTTCAGACTCTCTCATGAAGTCACCTAAATTGACTAATAAGCTTGAACCTGCACTACTTGAATGGCAACCTGAAAAGATGGGGGCAATAAAAGTTGCGGACCTAAATTGGGAACACTCAAGAGTTCTGAAAAAAAGGAAGAAATGGGCGCCAAGTATGAGGAAGAGGATGAGAGACTATGGATGATAAAGTTGTGATTTGAGTCATGCTGCGACATTAAATTAGGCACTGCTTGGGAGGCAACCCAAGTTAAGGTAGTATTTTTACTTTATAGTTTTTTATTTAGTATCACTTTTGTTTTGTTTTGTTTTATGTTAACAGGTTGAGGGGAAGTCTGAGCACCCGATATATTAGCTAAGGAGCATGGAAAAAACTGAGTGTGGGGTCCCCCGGACCTCTTTGATAAATATAATGCTACTAGCTAGGACTAGAGGCCTCAGGGAGTATTTCTATCCTTACTTTTAATTTATACTTTGGGGACAAAGTGTGATTTTAAGTGTGGGGTGGGAAATCTTCAGATTTGGTTAAGGTGGAGTGTGATATAGGAGTCTTTTGGTTATTTGGTTATTTGGTTTTTGCTTATGTTGCTGAAAATTTAAAAAATACAAAAAGATTTTCTTTTAGTAGTTTTTAGTTTTATTAAGGAGCACAGTTCATCCACCCCTCGGTTTTTCTTTTTAGTTTTCTTCTAGGGGGACGCCCTTTGAACCCAATATCCTTTTTAATTTTTTTAGGAGTAATTTTAAAATTTTAGAGATGCTTTTGTTAGATGCTACACATAATTACTTGATGCAAGTTGGTGCTGAATGTTGAAGCATGTGTAGGGAATTTAATGACTACTGTGGGACACCTAGGCTCATTTGTTTGACTCTTGTTTGATGTTGGCTTAATGTTGAATTCTTGTTATTGCTTGGTTGAGAGTCTATAGGGATCCTTCTTGACTTAAACATGTGCATGTGTGAGTGAGGTTTTTGTTATACTCCATGTTTGCATGTTTATGTCTAGAACTTGCCTGGTGTGATTGCAAAGCGAAATAAAGAATGTTGAGTTTAGGAGATGATATAGGAATTTCTTTGATAGCCATGTTTTATACCCACTTTATCTACCCTTTTTGTACGATCCTAGTTAGCCCCATTGAGCCTTTAGCCTATTCTTTAGTAGCCTTATATGTAGCTTAATCCTTTTCTTTCAATTTACCATAATTTGACCCAAAAATCCTAAGCGCTTTAGTTGAGAAATTAAGATGTTAAGGAGTGTAAAACTTGAAGAAGGAAAAAGTGAAATTAACGTCCCAAGTGAATAGCTTTGGGTGTTCTTAAAAAGTTATGTGTTATTGGTTGGGAGTAATGTAATGAAAAGAAAAATTGATCTAAAGAAGTGAATCATGTGTTGATAGCAAATACTCCCTGCTAAAGATGTGTAATATATCTTAAAGCGATGGGGCAAAACAAAAGAGAGTTGGGAGGATGATAGTGGTGGAAAATAAGTTGGTTGGAGAGGAATTGGTAATTGGTGATGTATTAAAGCGCTTGGAAAAGTCAGCCACTATTCTTAACCAAATAGTTCCTACATGTCCCTTAGCCTACATTACAACCCTTAAAGTCCTACTTGATCTTGAGCATTGACATTCTGATATTAGTGGAGTACTACACTAAGGGAAAGCTTATGGTTAATCTTATGTGACATGTGAATTCTTTGTGGGAGTGAGCAGAATTTGATTCTTACACCCATTCTTGTGATAAATTGCATATATGTGAGTGAATGTGGTGACTCTCTTATGGTGAGGGCGCATGTTTGATGATATATAGGTGACTTATATGATCTATTTATTGAGTAATGTGCATGATTTTGCCAATTTGTTAGAGATTCAATTCTTGAGGCTAGGAGGTTTCAAAGTAGTATTCATGTGTTTCAAAGTTGTAATATGACATGTCGAATGAAAAACTTGCTATTCATATGGTCAGTGTAGTTCTAGCTTGAGTGTATTAGTTGTAGTAATAGTGTGAAGAGTATTCCTTGATGGTGATTAAGGTAAATAGTTGTTCGGGACGAACAAGACTTTAAGTGTGGGGTGGTGATCTTAGGCGTATTTGTACTCCTAAGTGTCATTATCTATGCACTTTTAGCTTAGTTTTGAGGATACCTTGATGTGATTATTGAGTTTATAAGTGTGTATATGTGTATTTGTGTGTTAAATTACATGTTCATAGTGTTTAAGGTGCATTCGAAACAAGTCTAGAGTCAAAAAGATCAAATAGAACTTAGATGAGAAAACTAGTGTCGCTAGCTTGAGCTATGCTTGTTCTAGTGTACTTTGATTTGTTCAATTGTGTTGTATTGACTTATGGTTGTTGTAATATCTTGTAGGAAACCAATGGATGAGATATTGAAGCTAAATCAAGTATACAAACAATCCACAAGACATGCGAGAGCAAGGGACGAGAGCACAAGAAGGATGGACGCAACCCCTCACACAATGGAGGAGGGCATGCGCTGCAACCTCCATTGCGCATAAGAGGGGGTGCACCGCAACCTAAGACTCTCATGATAGGGTGTTATATTCACCAATTAGTTCACCATGCTTCTGGTTTGGGCGTACGATGAGTCACGCGGCGCACCACCCCCAAATCCGACCCAAAGTTGGTTTTTAACTTATTTTTAAGTGGGGCCAAAGATGTAAATGCATGAAATTCATTTGGGGAACCTCATGGAATACCTAAATAACTATAAAATAAGTAATTATCCACATTTATTCATATATTTTGAAATATCCTACCTGACACACGATTTGGAGAGAACACAAGGCATCAAGGAGCTCAAACTAGGGTTCTTTCCTCCTTTACTTTTCTTTCTTGTAATTTTGATTGATGAACTTTTTTATGGAGATTGTTTGTATGAATATGAGTGGATAAAATCACTGATTCTAGGATTGAGTCTACGAACATGATTGCTTAATTATAGTTTTATAGTTCGTTTATATGTTTATCAAGTCATGTGATTATTCTTGCATTCTTGTTTTACTATCTAAAGCGTTATGAACTTTAGGATAAATTATAGTCCCAAAAAGAATTGACCATAGTAGTTGAGGGATGGAATGAAGATTTTAAGGAGTGTGGATCATGTCTTTAATGGTTATATATTGATTGTTGAAGAATGATTTTTGATTAGGATAGCAATATACCTAACGGCCCCATTTGGTTAATGAAACAACAAGATAGTTTAATGCATCCAAATTAAAATATCATATCACCACTCAACTATGTAATATTGAGATTAATTTGGGTATAATACTTAGAGGATGACCATTCCCAAGTTGAACATCATCCACGTAGATCAATAATTATGTAAACACTAACACCGACTAGAAACCATAGGTAGGCATGAATATCAAGTAATTGCCTCAACCCTGGAACTCTCCATATATTGTTTACAATCCAATTTACTTATCGTTGTTATTTCTATTCTGTAGTTATAAAAACAAACTAAATCTCTCTTGGTTACAAATCACGCCTGTTTAACTTGAATAGTAGCGCTTGAATTAGATTGCTTGTTAAACACAAGTCCCCGTGGGATCGATATTCAGCTCATGAAGAGCCACTGTATTACTTGCACGACTACGTACACTTGCGTGTGTGCTTGGGAGAAACACAAGACTACAGGGGTAGAGCAATTGAATAAAAAAATAGGTCTAACAGTTAACATGTGTAGAGGTAGTGAGCTATCAAATATTTCACCTATCCAGGAATAATGGAGATCAACATTGCATTCAAATCTGAAGGACTAACAAGTTTCTACTACTTACAATCGAGTAAAATATCAGTTAATAAGGACATTTAAAATTGTGGATAATGGTAAGTGTTAACAAGTTCAAGTTGTTAAGTTTATTTTAGGGATTTAATTAAGGACCAGTAATATTAATTGAGACTAAGAGGGGTGAATTGATGTTGGGATAATGAGCTTGTGAAGAAAGAGAGTTTTCAGTGGGTATGCTTATGAAACCATCTGATAATGTTAGTGGCAACATGTGTGTAGTGATCTATTGTTTTTCATATTTGAACCAGTGTATTGGTGGTTTGAGATATTAAATTGACAATAAAAAAAATTAGTTTCCTGGAGTAACCAAAACTACTATGTGGTGAGGATATTTTCTGGTGGATAGTACTTGTGATGTGATTAATTTGGAAGGGTTTTTAGTTTTAAGGTCCAAGTAAGGTAGGGCAGACTTTTATGTGCCCAAAATTTGTGGTTTGTTACTATTCTAATGATGGACTCAACTTTTGTGCAAAGACTTATGGTATTTTGTAACATTCCTTTAGTAAATTTGAAGGAATTATAATTTATGATGGTAAAACTAATTAAAAATGGAAGATGATATTTAAAAAATAAGGATAAGGGTATCTATTTGATTTGAAAGGCTTAGGGTTCATCTTTAGAAAATGAGGCTTGGATTCAGGATGATGTGATTACTTGGATCTTCTTCAGGTTATGTTGATATTATATGAGTTATTTAGATAGAGTGTGAATTGTTATGTATGCATGGGGTAATGAGCCTACAGACAATTTTAGTTAAGAGTACGATAAGTCCATGGTGGTTTTGAGTTTGCTTACTGGAAGTCTAGATTTGAAATGAATAACACGATAAGATCGAAGGGGAAAATAATTTGTGGTGTGCTAAGGTATGTGATTTCATAAAATCTTTAATACAATAGGCTAAGGTTGTTTGGTAAAGGGAGTTGTCTACATGTCTTTTAAGGTAAGACTACATTTGTGTTAGTGGATTATGTTAGGGTGATGTTGTTTATAGATGGCTTGGGAACTTGTGTATGGAAAAGCATATGGATTGCAATATTTGTTACTTGTACGATTGCTAGAGGCGTAACTAGATGTTGCACTCGGTGATTTGTGTTTTGGAATATGGGATAATTGTCTATGGCCCTTATGCCAAAGAGTTTAAAGTAGTGAACAAGTTAATAAAAGAACAAGAGGCTCATATAATAGAGAATTCAAGGTATTCAAAATTATATGAAGAGTTATCACCGATGTGTAATTGGTGCAAGTTTAGAAATATGAAGAAAGAAGGCATTATGTATAGATCCTTGGTGCGGGGTTGAGGATAAGTGTTGGTTTCAGCCTTTGAGTTCAGGGATAATAACAAAAGGTGGAGCATTCATTAGTGAAATATAAAATGGTTTGATACATACATATAAGGACTTAGGTGTGATTTTATGAAGGTTTACTATAATAACCCAATTCTTCGTTATGCTGAAATAAGGATTAGAACCCTTGCTAGTTTTTTCTTAGACAAATATTTGAAAATTCAGGGTTGGCCTAGTCTTAGGTGCATTTTGAGGGTGTATTAGATTAATGAAATCTGGTAGTAATTAGAGCATTGGTGGGTTTGTTCGATTTGATTTTGTGGTAGAAGATGAATTTAGGAAGTCGTAGCAACTCGTACGTAAAATGGATTAATAGAACCCCTCTTATAGACTTTGCCATAAAAGGGTTGGTTTACGATGTCATATTTTAAGGGGTGTGTTGTAAAATAGCAGGAACTGAGAAGAGGCCCTGAGTTACTGCCTCTTGACTGCTGCAGCGGTAAAAGTACTATCGCAGCGGTAGACTCAATAAAGCTACAAACTGCTACAGCGGTAACTTTACCATTACAGTGGTAAAAAACACAGAATTCTAGTTTTTAAGACCAAAGAACTTGTTTTTTGTCCTACTATTTCCAATAATGAGTTGATACATAGCAAGAAATGATTTTTTGTACTTTTGTGGGATTTTGATCTTTGGAGGTAAGGGGTTTACAAACTCTAAACTTGAATTACTTACTAGAATTCATAGAAATTGCTAGAATCACGTTCTTGGTAGAAATTGGGGCTTAACTCTAATTTATGAACTGAATGAAAAATTGATGGGAATTGAGTAATTTCAGTTGGTAATGATCCTAGGGTGTTAAAAAAACTCGATGGAGTAGAATTTGGTTGTGCATGTTGAAAACATGTTGAATTCATGAGAATTAAAGAGTAGAAAACCCTAAAATGATGAACTAGGATAAATTAATAGTTTAAATTAATAATTATTGATTCCTAATGGTTAGAGAGGGTGAATTAATTGAAATGGGTGTGTAAATTTGTTGTTATAGATCAAAAACGTATTGAAAGATAGAGGAAAGGCAAAATTATGACCTTGAAGTGATTTAAGAAGGGAATCGAGGTAGGTTATGGTTTATTTATAGAAATGAGACTTGCTTGACTATGTGCTTGTTTGAAAATTGAACATTTGTAATTACTTTTAGGTACTACTTGTGATTATTGACTATATCGCATTTGCATTGATATTGATAGCTGATATGGTGTTGTTGTAGAGATGAATTGATGTTATTGATGATGATATTATGATTTTGATGATGATATTGATAATAATAATGATGATGATGATGATGATGATATTGAGATGAGAAATATGTGATATGTACATCTTGCATACATACATTATCATATGCATTTGAATGTACTTTTATACCTACATATTATGATGAATCTTGTTGATGAATTGACTAAGTGTAAAAGGTGTAATTATGAGCTTGTATTCTTTCTTGATTGAAGTTTCATCTTTATGGTTGGTTTTCATTAGTTATAAGTTCTGTTGTGATCGTTGTTGCCTATGTTTGATTTGCATATTTGTATAGTGTAGTCGACCTATGATGTCCATCAGTACTTAGTTGATGTACTGATGCTACATGTGCTCTTCGTTTTGTTGAGTGCAGAGTGTGTTCCAGCATTTGAGATGTGACATAGACCTTAGCCAACAATTACAGACTTCGATTCAAGGATGAGCATGACTATAGGGCAGCCATTGAATCTTCTGACTTGTGTTCCTATCCCTTGTTATAGGACTAAGACATTCCCTAATTTTACTTCATATTTTGGGTAATATTTTAGTCATGGCTTTGGACATTCTTAGTTGTTGTTGTACGATGACTTCAGGTCCTACGGATTGCAATAAATAGAGATTTTTGCACTCTATTTACATTGATTACGATATTGGATTCAGTTTTAGATTTTATTTGAGATGATAATGATTGTGTTAGTGATTTGAATGAGGTTTGATAAAAATAACATTATGTCTGGTTGACTTGGATGGTAAAGGTTGGGTTAGATGGTTCTTCCACTATAGTGATAGGGTGGGTGCCAATCATGATCGTTTGGGTCGTGACAAAGATAGTATCAGAGCATTGGATTTGTAGATCTCATTATACAAGAACAAGTCTAGTAGATTCTTACAGAATGGTACAAAGACATCTGTTCTTTTCTTCGAGAGGCTACAGGGTTTTAGGAAACAAAATTCCTTTCTTTCTTTCTTTCGTACTATTAATTGATTCCAATTGGTATCTGGTGATCCAAATTGGTATCTAACTCATTCACTTTTATTCACAGATGGTGAATACTCATTCCACCAGAGCAGCAACAACCTCAACCGTAATAGTAGCACGCACACTGGCTACTGGGGCCACAGTTTAGGGTAGGCCTTAAGTGAGGGGAAGGACAAGAAGAGGAGGAAGAGAGGCAGCACCTACCAGGGGTGGAGCCAGGGCAGCTGGAGGACCAGCTAGACAGAGGACATTGTCCCCTCCCTATCAGCCGGATGCCCTAGAGTTAGTTCATAATGAGGATATGGTATTTAAGGAAGAAGAAGTAGTGGTCCCCTGAATTTATAGTGCCTGTAAAAAATGGTGCAACATAGGTGCCTATGTTCGCTATATTGATTCAACAGGTGTTGGAATTTCTTAGTAGTTTGGCTAGCACCGGTACTACTCCAGTAGTTCTGGCATTTCCATCCTATCCTTATAGCATGTAAATATTATAGCGCCTAAGATGGATGATGGCTCAAAGATCGGAGTATTTCCCCGGTAGGTTTTGGGACAATTGATGACTAATGATGAGCATGTACTATTCTGTATGTTCATGAAAATGAAACCTCCTATATTTTAGGGTACTAAGTTTGAGGATGCTTTTGAGTTCTTAATTGATTGTCATGAGTGTCTGCATAATATGGGTATAATTGAGAGGTTGTGGAATTTATGTCCTTTTAGTTGCAGGATGAGGACAAGAAATGGAGGAGATCTTTTGTTGAGTGCAGTGCTGCCTTACCTCCACTTACTTGGGCTCATTTCTATAATATGTTTCTTGAAAAGTATGTTCCCTGAACCTATCATGGTTAGAAGAAGGATGAGTTTCAAAAATTAGAGCAAGGTGATATGACTGTGGCGGCCTATGAGACCAAGTTTCATGCCTTGTAACATTATGCACTATAATTGATTACTACAGAGGAGAAGCAGATCTGGTACTTTGTAAAGTGTTTGACTTCATGGATTAAGATTGTTACCTTGTCAGTGGTGGCTTTGGGTAAGTCTTTCCAGGATGTGGTTGAGTTTACAAAAAAGTATGAATTTATTGGGAAGCAAATGGTGGTGAAAGTGGAGGAAAAATAGGCCAAAGTGTCTAAACAGTTTAGTGGTACTTTTTTGAGAGGTCATTATGCTTAGGGTCATTCTTCATGACCTTATCTTTCAACCATGCCTGTGTTTGTAGAGGGCCCTTTCGGGCTTAGTTATTAGCCTTCCCATACAAATAGTTATACACCTTCATTATCTTCAGTTCAGCGACCTGCCTTAGGTACCAGGTTCCATGAGTGTGGAAGTTTGGTCCACATTAGGGTTTTTATCCTAATTTCTTGTTTGTAAGTCAATTTACTTAGCAACCAACTTCTAGTGTGCTAGTTCTAGCAGGTTGTGGTGGTGGATAAAATGGTAGGGATCGTCCACAGAGTGGGCGTGGTGGCCAAGCTATAGAGAGGGGTGGTTACTAAGACAATCGAGTTGGAGGACAGGTTGGTAGAGGTGGTGCTCAGACTGGTAGAGGTAGTGGTCAAGGTGGTGACAGGGCTAATATTTATGCTGTTCTGACCCATCCTGAAGCGGAAGCTTATGATGCTAAGATCGATCATAAGTACTATTATTTTCTGTGATCGTATGGCTTCTGTATTTTTGATCCGAGGTCTACTTTCTCTTATGCGTCTATGAAATTCACTTTGGGCTGGGACTTATACTGTGAATATCTTGATACTCCTATGTATGTGTCCACACTAGTGGGGGTGTTTGTATGTGTTGATAAAGTTTATCGTGCGTGTCCTTTGATGTTTATAGGGCTTAGGACTCTGGCAGACTTAGTGATTCTAGATATGGAGGAATTTGATATTATTTTGGGGATGAGTTGATTGTCCCCTTATCATGCCATTCTTGATTATTATGCGAAGACCGTCACTATAGCTATGCCCGAGATGGAAAAGTTAGAGTGGGAGGGCACATTGAAGCCTGTTCCTATGAGAATTGTGTCAGCTATACATACAAAAAATTAGTTAAGCAGGGGTGTAGGGCGTTTCTAGCTCATTTTTGAGAAGAAAGTTCAGTAGTTCCTACCATAGCTTTGGTCCAAGTTGTGTGTGAATTCCTTGAAGTATTTCTTGATGACCTTCTTAGAATACCTCTGGGTCGTGAAATTGACTTTTGTATAGACTTAGAGATAAGAACCCATCCTATCTCTATCCCTCCATATCATATGGAACCAGCAGAGTTGAGAGAGTTGAAGTACCAGTTGTAAGAATTATTATTAGAAAAGGGTTTTATTCGTCCAAGTGTTTCACCTTGGGGTGCTCCTATTTTATTTGAAAAATAAGGATGGTAGCATGTGGATGTGCATAGACTACCGTCAGTTGAATAAGGTGACTATTCAC
Organism: Capsicum rhomboideum; assembly: GCA_031232105.1. Taxonomy (NCBI): domain Eukaryota; kingdom Viridiplantae; phylum Streptophyta; class Magnoliopsida; order Solanales; family Solanaceae; genus Capsicum; species Capsicum rhomboideum. Next base: position 46,453,486 of record CP124708.1, on the reverse strand, counting down.
AACAAATATCCTTTGCCTAGGATAGATGATCTATTCGACCAGTTGTAGTGAGCATTGGCGTTCTCCAAAATTGATTTGTGGTCCAAGTACCATTAGCTTATGATTAGGGCGGAAGATATCCCAAAGATTGCTTTCCAAACTCATTATGGTTACTACGATTTTTTGATTATGTGTTTTGGTTTGACCAACGCCCCAGTTACTTTTATGAGTCTAATGAATTGGGGTTTTAAGCCATATTTGGATACCTTTGTTATTGTTTTCATTTATGACATTCTAGTTTACTCCAGGAATAAAGAGGAACATGAAACTCACTTGCGAACGGTATTAGGGTTGCTAAAGGAGAAACAACTATATGCTAAGTACTCGAAGTGTGAATTCTGGTTGTCTTCAATGTCCTTCTTGGGACATATCGTATCCAAGGAAAGAGTGATGGTAGACCTGCAGAAAGTTGAAGCTGTGAAGAATTAGCCTTGAACGACAAATGTCATCGAGATTCATAGTTTTGTGGGGTTAGCTAGTTACTACCACCAGGAATGGAGGAGGAAGAGGGGAAGCACCCACTAGGAGTAGAGCTCGGGCAGCCGAAGGATCGGCTTGATAAAGGATATCGTCCTCTCCTCCTAAGTAGGATTCTTTAGATTTAGTTTAGAATGAGAATGTGGTGGTTGAGGGAGAAAAAATAGTGGTCCTTAAAAATGTAGTGCCCGTACAAAATGGCGGAGCCCAAGTGCCTATGTCCGCTGAATTGATTCAACAGGTGTTGGGATTTCTGAGTAGTTTGGATGGTACTGGTACTAATCTAGCTGTTATGGTATTTCTATCCCCCAGCCTTACAATATGCAATTGCTGTAACTCCTAGGATGGATGAGGGCTCTGAGACCGGAGTATATTCCTGACAGATTTTAGGACCTATGATGACTAATGATGAGCATGGACTATCCTGTAAGTTCATGAAAATGAAACCTCCAGTGTTTTAGTGTACTGAGTCAGAGGGTGATTTTGAATTCTTGATTGATTTTCATGAAAGTTTACATAATATTGGTGTGGTTGGAAGGCATGGTATGAAATTCGTGCTTTTCAGTTGCAGGCTGGTGCCAAGAAATGGTGGAGGTCCTTTGTTGAGTGCAGGGCTGCCTTACCTCTAATTACTTGGGCTCAGTTCCAGAATGTGTTTATTGAAAAGTATGTTTCCCACACTTATAGTTATCATAAGAAGGATGATTTTCTAAAATTAGAGTAGAGGGATATGACTAAGGCAGCCTAGAGGCCAAGTTTCATGCCTTGTCCAGTTATGCACTATAGTTGATTACTACAGAGGAGGAGCGGATCAAGTACTTTGTTAAGGGTTTGAATTCAGGGATTTAGATGGTTACCTTGTCTGTGAAAACTTTGGGTAAGTCTTTCCAAGATATGGTTGAGTTTGCGAAAAAGGCTAAAGCTATTAGGAAGCAAGGGGAGGTCAAGGTGGAGGAAAAGAAGGCATAGACATTTGGACGGTTTAGTGGCACTTATTCGAGAGGTCGTGGTTCTCAATGTCATTCTTCCTGGACTTATTATTCAGCCATGACTGTGTCTACCTGGGGACTATCTAGGTTCATTTATCAGCCTTCCTATACAAACAACTATACACCTTCATCATCTTCGGTTAGACTTCATCGTCTTCGGTTAAACAATCTACATTAGGCATCAGGTGCCATTAGTGTGGAGGTTTGGGCGACATCAGGAGGTTTTGTCCTAATTTCTTGTCTGTATGTTAGTTGAATCAGTAACAAGCTTCTAATGCGCTAGTTCTAGTAGGTCGTGATGGTGGAGGAAATGGTAGAGGTCATCCACAAGGTGGACATGGTGGCCAGGCTGTGGGGAGGGGTGGTTACCAAGCCAACCAAGTTAGAGGACATGTTGGTAGAGGTGGTGCTTACACTAGTAGAGGTGGCGGTCAGGCTGGTGACAAAGTTCATCTCTATGCTATTTTGGCCTGTCACAAAGCAAAAGCTTCTGATGCTGTGATCACAAGTACTAGGCTTGTCTGTGATCGTATGGCTTCTGTATTATTTGATCCTAAGTCCACTTTCTCTTATGTGTTTGGGAAATATGCCCTGGACTGGGATTTAGTCTGTGAATATCTCGATACTCCTATTTATGTGTCTACACTAATTGGGGTGTTTATATGTGTTGATCAAGTTTATCATGCATGTCCTGTGATGTTTATAGGGTTTAAGACTTATTTGATATCATTTTAGGGATGAGTCAGTTGTCTCCTTATCGTGCCATTCTTGATTGTTATGATAAGACTGTCATTGTGTCTATGCCTAGGACAGAATAGTTAGAGTGGGAGGGTACTTCTTAAGCCTACTTCTTTGAGGATTATGTCAGCTATTCATGCCCAAAAGTTTGTTAAGCAGGGGTGTAGGGCATTTCCATCTCATCTTCGAGAAGAAAGTTTAGTAGTTACTCCTATAGCTTCGATTCCAATTGTGTGTGAATTCTTAGAGGTATTTCTTGATGGCCTTCCTAGTATGCCTCCAGACCGTGATATTGACTTTTGCATAGACTTAGAGCCAGGAACTCATCCCATCTCTATCATATGGCACCAACAAAGTTGAGGGAGTTGAAGAGCCAGTTAAAAAAAATTGTTAGAAAAGGGTTTTATTCATCCAAGTGTTTCACCTTGGGGTGCTCCGATTCTATTTGTGAAAAAGAAACATGTTAGCATGCGGATGTGCATAGACTACCATTAGTTGAATAAGGTGACTATTCACAACAAATATCCCTTACCTAGGATAGATGATCTATTCTATCAATTGCAGGGAGCGACAATGTTCTCCTAAATCAATTTGAGGTCAGGTTACCATAAGCTCAAGATCAGGGAAAAAGACATCCCAAAGACTGCTTTCTGAACTCATTATGGACACTACGAGTTTTTGGTTATTATTTTTGGTTTGACCAATGCCCCTGTTGCCTTTTTGAGTCTGATGAATGGGGGTTTTAAACCATTTCTGGATTCCTTTGTAATTATTTTCATTAACGACATTCTAGTTTACTCCAAGAATGAAGAGGAACATGAAACACACTTGTGAATAGTATTGGGGTTACTTAAGGAGAAGAAACTATATGCTGAATACTCAAAGTGTGAATTTTGGTTTTCTTCAGTGTCCTTTTTGGAACACAAAGTATCCAAGGAAGAAGTGATGGTAGATGTGCAGAAAGTTGAAGATGTTAAGAATTGGGCTAAATCGTCAAATGTCATAGAGATTCATAGTTTTATGGGGTTGGCCAGTTAGTAATGCTGGTTTGTAAAGGGTTTACTGCTATTGCTTCACATATGACCCACCTAACTCAGAAAGAGGCTCTGTTCGTATAGGATGACAAGTGTGAGGAGAGCTTCCAAATGCTCAAAACTTTGTTAACTTTAGCCCCAATTCTCATTTTGCCTTTGGACTGTAAGGACTTCATTATCTATTGGGATGCTTCATGGTTAGGTTTAGGTGTTGTCTTGATGTAGGGTCAGAATGTGATTGCTTATGCTTTGAGACAACTACAGACTTATAAGAAGAACTATCCCACTTATGACTTGAAGTTGGCGACTGTAGTCTTTGCTTTGAATATTTGGAGACACTACCTCTATAGGGTAAAGTGTGAGGTGTTCATAGACCACTGTAGTTTGTAGTATGTGTTCACCTAAAGAGACCTAAACTTGAGATAGAGAAGATGGATGGAATTGATAAAAGATTAAGATATCTGAATCATATATCATCCGTGCAAGGCCAATATGGTGGTAGATGCATTAAGTCGGAAGTCGGTAAGTATGGGAAGCTTGGCATGGTTGGAGGTGTTGAGATGCCCATTTTCTAGAGAGGTACATACTTTGGCTAATGATTTCATGATATTAAAGGTAACTAGAGAGAGATAAGTGTTAGCCCATGTGGAGGCTAAGTCTATATTATTCGAGAAGATCAAAAGAAAATAGTTTGAAGATAAGAAACTGAGTAACCTTAGGGAAAAAGTATTGCAAGGCGAGGCTAAGGAAGCCACTCTTAATGAAGAAGGAGTGTCGAGGATTTGAGGGGCATATATGTGCCTCGCGTAGGTGATTTGATTTCTACTATTCCTACATAGGCTCACAATTCTAAGTACTCTATACATTCGAGTGCAACTAAAATGTATAGAGACTTGAGACAACATTATTGGTGGAGAAGGATAAAGTGTGACATCATGCATTTTGTGACCACGTGTCAATAGGTAAAGTATAAGCATCGAAAACCTGGGGGCACCTTTCAGAGAATGCCCATTCCAAAATGGAAGTGGAAAAGGATAACCATGGACTTTGTTGCGGGTCTTCCTAAGACCTTGAGTTAGTGTGATTCTATATGGGTTATAGTCGATCAATTGACCAAGTCAGCTCATTTTATCCGGATAAAAGTGGATTATAATCCAGCTAAGTTAGCCAAGATTTATGTGAAAAAGATCATAAGGCTCCATGGGGTACCTGTTTCCATTGTGTCAGATAGAGATTCTCAGTTTACCTATAGCTGTTGAGAGAAGTTTCAAAAAGAATTGGGTTCTAGATTGAACCAAAATATAGCTTTCCATTCACAAACCGATGAACAATTGGAGCAAACAATACAAGTGCTTGAACATATGCTTTGGGCTTGTGTAATGGACTTCAAGGGTCAATGGGACCAGTACTTACCTTTGTGTAAGTTTTCCTATAACAATATCTACCACTCTAGCATTGACATGGCTCCTTTTGAAGCCTTATACCATAGAAGATGTAGGTCACTGATCAGATGGTTTGATGAGTTTGAAGTAAGGCCTTGGGGCACTGATATGCTCAAAGATTCGATGGAGAAGGTAAGGTTCATTCAGGGAAAGTTGTTAGTAGCTTAGAGCCGATAGAAAGAGTATGCTGATAACAAGGTAAGAGATGTAAAGTTTGAGAAAGGTGAGAAAGTACTATTAAAAGTGTCACCCATGAAGGGTGTGATGCATTTTGGTAAGAAAGGCAAGTTGAGTTTAAGGTATATCGGACCGTTTGAGATCTTGAATGTAGTAGGGTCAGTGGCTTATAAATTAGCCTTACCTCTTAGGTTTTATGGGGTTCATCAAGTGTTCCACGTTTCCATGCTTAAGAAGTACCACGGTGATGGTGATTAAATTATTCTATGGGACTCCAAATTGTTCGGCAAATAACTCACTTACAAAGAAGAGCCAATTGCTATATTGGATCGAGATGAGATGAAGTTGAGAACCAGAGTCATTCCATTCGTGAAAGTTTAGTGGAGTAATCATTTGGTTGAGGAGGCAACTTGGGAGAGGAAAATAGATATGCTCAAGCGATACCCGTATTTGTTCATAGACTCAAGTAATTAGTCTTTCTTTAGTTGTGTTATTTTGGGCTAGTTGTTGTTTGGGGATGAATGAGTGGTAAATTAGTATCTAATGTAAAGACCCAATTAGTTGTTATGATGAAATAAGGAGTAGAACCCTTGCTAGTTGTTATGTAAAGACCCAATTAGTTGTTATGCTGAAATAATGAGTGCATTTTGAGGGTATGTTAGTCTAAGGAAATCTGGTAGTAATTAGAGTGTTGGTGGGTTTGTTCAATTTTATTTTGTGGTAGAGGACTAATTTAGGAAGTCGTAGCAACTTTTGATACATAAAATGGATTAATAGAACTCCGATTATAGAGTTTATCGTGAAAGGGTTGGTTTGTGATGTCGTATTTTGAGGGGTGTGTTGTAAAATTGTTAGAACTGAGAAGAGGCCTTAAGTTACTGCCTCAGGACCACTTTAACAGTAAAAGTACCACCGTAGCAGTAGCCTCAATAAACCTACAAACCACTGCAGTAGTAACTTTACCACCACAATAGTATCGCTGTAATGGTAACTTTACTACCATAGAGGTAACTTTACCACCGTAGTGGTACCACTGCAGAGGTAACTTTATTTCTGCTATGGTAAAAAATATAAAATTCTGGTTTTTAGACCCAGAAAACTCATTTTTCATCCCACTTTTTTCAAAAATGAGTTGAGGCATAACAAGAGGAGATTTTCTATACTTTTGGGAGGTTTCATCTTTAGAGGTAAGGTTTTTATACTCTCTAAACTTGAATTAATTCCTAAAATTCTTAGAAATTGCTAGAATCATGTTCTTGGTAGAAATTGAGGTTTAGCCCTAATTTATGAACTTAATGAAAAATTGATGGGAATTGAGTAATTTCAGTTGGTAATGATCTTAGGGTGTTAGAAAACACTAGTTGGAGTAGAATTTTGTTGTTCATGCTAAAAACATGTTGAATTCATGAGAATTAAAGAGTAGAAAATCCTAAAATGATGAACTAGGGAAAATTCATAGTTTAAATTGATAATTACAGATTTCTAATGATTAGAGAGGTTGAATTAATTAAAATGGGTGTGTGAATTTGTTGTTATAGATCAAGAACGAATCAAAAGAGAGTGAAAAGGAAAAATTATGTCCTTGGAGTGATTCAAGCAGGGAATAGAGGTAGGTTATGGTTTATTTGTAGCAAGTGCTTGTATGTAAATTGAATGTTTGTAATTGCTTTTGGGCACTACTTGTGATTATTGACTGCATTGCATTTGTATTGATATTAATGGTGGATATGGTGTTGTTGTGGATACGAATAGATGTTATTGATGTTGATATTGTGATTATGACGATGATGATATATTGATAAGGATGCATGATTTCATCATGGCCGAAGATAGAAAATTATGGGACATTATCTCTAATGGACCTCATATGCCAATGGAAGTAATTAAAGAAGCTGAAACTTCTCGGTATGATCCTAAGTGCAAGAAAGATTACAATACAGGTGATAGGAAGAAGATTAAAAAAAATGTATGATCCTAAGTGCAAGAAAGATTAAAAGAAAGGTGATAGGAAGAAGATTGAAAAGAATTATAAGTCTAAGAAAATTGTTGTTTATAGAATAGGACCACATGAGTATAACAGGGTATCTGCTTGTGAATCTGCAAAAGATATATGGGAAGAACTTCTAAATGATCATGAGGGAATGAGTCAAGTTAAGCAATCAAAGATTGACATGATTACCACACAGTACGGGCTCTTCAAAATGGATGAAGGAGAATCCATTCAAGATATGCATACTCGTTTTACATCCATTGTGAATGAACTCAAGTGCTTGGGAGAAACCATTCAGATGTACAAACTTGTAAGAAAGGTCTTGAGCATCTTGCCTTCATCCTAGGAAAGCAAGGTAAATGCTATTTTAGAGGCAAAAGACTTGCAAAAAATGACCATAGATGAGCTTATTGGAAATCTGAAGACTTATGAGCTTAAGCGCCAACAAAACTTTGAAAGATAGGGTCACAAGAAAGAAAGAAATATAGTTCTCAAGCCTCAAAGAGTGACTCTAGCAGTGATGATAATACTGACTTAGCCTACATCACTAGTAGGTTTCAGAAGATGCTGAAAATGAATAGTGACCCTAAGAAGACCTTAACAAGGCACCAAGTCCCAGGCAAGTGTAGAAGAAGAGAAATTGCTTATAAGATATTCAAGCAAGCTTTGGTTTCCTGAGGAGGTATTTCAAGTAAATCTAAAGAAGGGAATGATGAGAAAAATACTTCCATGTTGGTTCTTGAAGATGAGCCTACAAGATTTGACTCTCTATTTTCTCTCATGGTCAAATCTGATGAAGTAAAGTATGATGAGGTGAGTCTTCTAGATGTTCAAAAGAATTTAGAAAATTATTCTAATAAAGAGCTAAGATCTTTGACTAATGTGCTAATTGATGCTACCATGGACTAGTAAATGAAAAAGATTCCTTAATCACTATTTTAAATGAGTTTGGAAGTTAAAGAAAACTCTTTGTCATCAAGAATTCATGATTTGGAAAAGATTTTAAAGCATGTTAAAGGTGAAAATGATGCTTTAAACGTTAAACTTTCAAATCTCTTTGAAAAGTGCTCAAAAGGGAAGGTGCAAGCATGTAATTGTCAGATTGATTTGGAAGCTAAATTTAATAAGATCAGTTCAGATCTTGCAGATTCACTTAAATGTAACAAGCTTCTAGAAAAAAGTTAGTTGAAACAAATGAGGAACTCAACAAATCTCTCCGATAGACTGCCTCTTCAGAAACTTTTGCTGGGATAAATAATCTGAAATCTAACTCTGGTGAAGGCCTTGGTTTTTAAAGGAACAAGAATTCTTATGACCCTCATAGTAAGCACATTTCTGTACTTGATAATTTGTTGTGCAGTCACTCTTGTAAAAGGGACTATCACAGGAGCATTTTTCAATCTTCCATTAATGCTGGAAAGAAAAACTTGAAATATATTGAAAGAAAAAAAAAATTCAAGAGGCCAGGTCCCTCCATGAAGAAATATACTCTACCAGCCTGGACAAGAAGAAACCTCATTCATCCTTTTTTTTTCATGTCAAGGGACCCAAGATTCTTTAGGTTACCAAATCTAACCAATAATTATGTTTGCAGGAGGGAGTGAGAGAAGACAGGCAATTGAGACAAAAAATAATGCATGGATAATGGTTTCTCTAAGAATATGATCATTGAATGAAGTCTTTTTTTTCTCACCCAAGGCATTTTAGAAAGGCAGTATATTATTTGGAAATAAGATGGGGTTTGTGTCTAAGAAAAAGAAGTGAGGTTCATTTCAGCCTCATGTATCATAGGGAGGACTGAGACTGGTTGTTCAATGCACAGACTGATAAAATTACACTAAAATGTCTCCTTTTTTTGGCTGTGATGAGAAGGCAGGTATAAAAAGTAAAGTCTTGAGTAGTGTTTTAAGTCAATTAATGTACCTTTGTAGGTATACGTACTTGTTGAATATAGTTTGATCAAGAGAGGGAATATGCCTTTACATGCTACAAGAGTTCAATCAGACAGAATAATGAGAGACCAAGTCTCTCTCATAGGTCAGTATCCCTGTCTTACTGTAAGAAAATAAATTGTACATATGTGACATGTCATCTTTTTTTTCATGCCTTTTCTTAAAAGCATCGTTTTCTCTCCCTTCTCTTGAAACATCATCTCTCATTCCTCAGGAGACACATAATCTTCTTAAACTTAAAATAGATCTCATCCCTTCATTCATTTTAAATTCATTATATACTCTCTCTCAATCTCTGACAACTTTCCCAAAATTCAAAAACCCTCAAAATCCTTCAATTCCTCACTATGGTTCTCTACAACCTCTTACTGATATTTATCTCTTCAATTCCCTGCAAGATGTCTTCTTAACAAAAGGTCTCTACTAAGTCATATAATCCTATCACCACCCGTTCATTCCTAATCTTACTTGCAAAAGAAATCCTGGCCTCTGATACTTCCATGCCGACTGAAGTTTCTCAAAATCCATTAAAAGAAGTCTGTCAAAATAAGTTTGGAGACACGATCGAAGTGAATACTGAGGATCAAAAACTTGAGGCTTCAAGTCAAAAGGATGTGACATAGGTCGTATCAAATGAGAAAGGAGTGGAAACTGTGGATTCTCTTGGTTATGATGCTATTATTAAAAAATCTGGTGTTTATTCTGGTCCCTCTGATGTGAAAACTTCTGATGGTGAGAAAAATATGGAAGAATAAAATATTGTAGAAAATATGGTTGAAAAGGGTTTTCCTGATAATAGTGAGATCTCTACTCGAGATATTTAACTAGTGGAAAAGCTCACCACTGCGGAGGAAAAGGAGAAGGAGAATGCTCCAAATGAGCACGTAGAAGAACAATCAAAATCTGATTTCTCTTCTCACTTATATCTGCCTTGATAGAATGGTTCCCTAATGTCTAAGATTCCTTTAAGATCATGGATTGTATCTCTACTCCTTTTCCTATGAATGTTGTAGATAATGAGAAAGATTTAGCCCTTGCTACAGTGTTTAAAAAGAGACCCGTATCTACCACAACAAACACTGCAAGAGACCCTAAGAAGGGAGCAGTTCACAATACTAGGTCCAAAATGAATGAGGTTATTAGTGTTATATTAAGAAAAATTAAAAGTCAACTATTAAAAGTAGAAAGCTAAAAAAGAGTGTTGTGGCAAAGGAGTTCTATTCTGCGAATGTCATAAAAGTATAAGGGGACAAGTCTGAGAGTGATGATGAAGTTTTGGTTCCTGGGAAAGAATCTACATAAGCAAAGGATGTGTAAATGAAGAAAGGAAAGATCTATAAAAGACCCTCTTCTAAGCAACAAACTGAAAAGTCTACAAAAAATAAGAGATCTGAATGATCAGAAAAAATATAAATGGAAACCACTTCTAAGTCCAAAAAGAAGAAGGGCGTGCAACATATTCCTAAAGACCCTTAGTTTGAAGAAAAGAGTACAAAATTCTACTATCAAAAGGCGTTCAACAGACGTGTGTTTGATTATGAGATTGCTGATATGCCTGAAATGAATTATCTGATAGCCTTGGTAGAGGTGCAAGGGTGGAATCACCTATTTAAGAAACATGGTGTTCTGTATGAAAAAGAAGTTGAGGAATTTTATGCTAATTTATTGATCTTCGAAAGGGAAGACTCTCTTAATGCAACTGTGAATGATGTTAATTTTTACTTATCTGATTCATTCCTTGGAGAAATTTTCAAGGTTTGTGTTGATGAAATTAACACAGTGGTGGATAAGTTTGCATCTGTAGAATTTCTTGATAAGATTTCTAGATTTAAAAGAATTCTTGGTTGTGAGAGTTTGAAGAAGAACGAAATGAAACTAGAATATCAATTGCTATTTGAATTAGTGAACAAGGTACTTCTTCTTAGGAGTGAAGGAAGATCTATTGCCTCAACTGCAGACCTATTCCTTATGGAGTTCCTCAATTCATGTGTTCCAATTAATCTCCCAAGGATAATGATTGAGAAATTGTCAAGATATGTAACTCGAAGGAACTCAATCATGGTCTTGGATATGGTTTTTTTCTTTCAAAAGTGTTTGATCATTTCGGGGTAAAGCCCACCTCAAGAAGCTTTTCTACAAAGAAATAGACCTTTACTCTTACCACTCTGGAGGACTGCGAGTGTGTTCCTAAAGGTGGTGTGGGTCTGACTTCCACTATTTCTAGTTTAATTACTACTCAAGAGAATATTACCATGGATTTATAAAAGATGTCTGCTCTAGTAGCTGAGAAAGAATCAGAAATTGTTGTTTTAAAGGCTTAACTTCTTCAAACTGCTCAAGGACCTAGTATGGTCTCAGGTGCCTCAATAAACCTTAAAGTCCAAAATGTTCAACTTGTAGCTGAGAATGCAGACCTCGAGAAGAAGGTTGATGAGCTAACTCAGCAAATTATTGATAATAGTCGTGCATCTATGAGGCGCCTTGATGCAGTCATTTTCAAATCTTCCCTCTCCTCCTAAGTTCTTAAAAATTCTCATATGTTTTCGCCCCTCCTTGTTAACTCTTGTTATGTCATGGACATATTCACTATTTAATTTTCTTTTATTAAGACCTGGATATTTATTGTGTTATCTGCTCATTTTTCTCTTGCTAGTAATTATTCATACTGCTGTGCTCCTGTCTGAATTTGTGTTTCTCTGTGTTGTACCCTTGTTGGTCTTGGGTTATTCATTACTTTAGACCTTACCTTTTTTATTATTTATTCTTTTTAATAATGCCAAAATGGAAAAAAATAAAGGAACAAGTGATAGGGGAAATTGATGTAAGGGGGAACAAATAGGAACAAAAAATGAAAGGGCATTGTGTAATGGGAATTGGTCTAGAAGTATTCTCACTGATAAAGGGAGGTGTGAATAGTATGCCATCATCAGAAAGGGGGAAAATGTTTGATTCAATGTTTCGTGTTTCATATTGTTTTGATGATTGACAAACCTGATGAAGGGACCTGGTAGCTAATTTGTACAACACTAATTGTATAGATAACTATTTTTGTCTGTTTGTGCTAGCTGGCTCTGTGCTGACATGGTAACAGGTATAGTGGTGCACTGTAGTAGAATTAGTTAGAGTTAACTATTGAGGTTTTCACATTAGAGACAATGTGAAGAGGCGTTGGAGTGGAGCTACTGCAAAAGAGTTAGGGATTAAGAGGTTAATTCCTAGACTATGTTGAGCTAGAGTTAGCTAGTAAGGTCTTTCATAGTAGATATATTGTGAAGAGATGTTGCAATGGAGTTACTTTAAGAAGGGTAGGAATTAAGAGTTTGATTCCTAGATTGCATAAGGTTGTAATCAATTTTTTTATTGGTGATTAGTGAAGTTTGTGGTGAAATTCTACTGGGGTAGGTCATGGTTTTACTCCCTTGGACAATGAGATTTCCATGTAAACATTCCTTGTCCTTATTTTATTATTGTTTTCATTATGTTCTTGATTGTTCATCGATTTCCTCATACATGGACCTGGTACCTAATAAGGTCTTAGGTACAGTAGTGGACTCTTGCAAACTATCAAGCTTGAATTGTCTGCTCCGACTGACTATCTATCTAAGGGTGAAAAGCCATGCTTATATCCAATTGAGTACCCTACTCTCACTACATTGAACTCCAAAAGTGTGAAGTAAACTGAGTACCTCTATCTGAAATGATAGAAATGGGCACACAATGTAACTGAATTATCTTTTGAATGTAAATCTTCACTAACTTCTCAGTATAATTTGGTCAGTGAGCTAATTTGGTTAATCTATCCACAATAACCCAAATGGAGTCAAACTTCCCCAAAGTCTGAGGTAAACCAACCACGAAGTCCATAGAGATGTGCTCCTACTTCCACTCAGGTATAGATTTTCTCTGAGTCAAACCATCCAACTTACGATGCTCACACTTCAGTTTCTGATAATTCAAACACTTAGCCTCGAACTTCATGATATCTATCTTTATCATACACCACCAATAATGCTGCTTTAGGACATGATACATCTTCATCGCACCCAGATGAATAGAAAACCTCAAACTGTGAGCCTCATCAATGATAAGTCTAGTCAACTCACCTACTTTAAGAATACAAATTTGACATTTGATTCTCAAGACACCCTCTGGATCAAAAATCTCTTCCTTAGATTTTCCACTCAATATATTTTCCATAATAATGCTCCATCCCATCCTCAAACTGCCTACCCTTGATTTGCTCAAACAACAGTTACCACTCCTCAACACAATTAAGAAATTTACCCAGCTCAAAAAAATCAAGTCACATAAAACTATTGGCCAATTGCTGAACATCCATGGCTAAAGGCCCCTCCTCTCATAAAGCAAGACTACCCATGCTCACGACCTTCCTACTCAAGGCATCCACCACTGTCTTGGCCTTTCCCAGATGATAGAGAATAGTCAAGTTATATTCCTTCACCAACACCAACCTCCTATGTTGTCTCAAATTCAAATCCTTCGAATTGAAAATATACTGAAGGTTGTGATGATTCAATAAATATCTCTCAATGAACCCTATATAAGAAATTCCTTCACAACTTCAACACAAATACTACCACTGCCAACTCCTTATCATGATTAGGGTAGTTTATCTCATGGGTCTTCAACTACCTCAAAGTTCTACATCAACATACCACCAAGGCCAACTCCTGAAGTATCAAAATACATAGTAAAACCTTCACCTTCCACATGCAAGGCTAAGATAGGCGCTGAAGTCAACAAAGTCTTGAGCTCTTGAAATATCTCCTCACACTCATTAGACCACTAAAAACTAATGTTCCTTTGAGTAATTCTACTCAAATTAGTTTCAATAGAAGAGAACCATTGCACGAACCATCTAAATAGCCAGCCAATACAACAAAACTATAGATCTCAATAGGAGAAGTAGGCCTAGACCAATCTAAACTACATCAATCTTGGTTGGATCAACCATAATACCATCCTTGGTCACCACATGCCCGAAGAATGACACAGAACTCAATCGAAACTAATACTTCAAGAATAGGGCAAAAAATTCTCATCCCCTAACCTCTGAAGAACAATTCTCAAATGCTTCACAAGATTCAACTCACTCTTGGAATACAATTGTAACACCCCGTACCTATAAAACTCTACTTGACGATGTTGAATAATGTTTACGTAAGTGTCGAGAGCCAAAAGTATGTATTTTGTAATGTTATTGATGAGGTAACGGATATTGGGCCTAGTACATGGGATTAGACCCTCGTGGGAGGTGTAACACCCCGTATGTTGTCGAACCTATACGACTACGTGTACATTAAGGGAATTAATTAAACATGAGAGCTTTGAAGAATTATGCAATTATTTGTTGGGGCTTATATGAGTCTTAATCCATTGGGCCAAATGAGGCCCAAATATCATAAGAAAGACTTGGCCCAATGGGGAAAAACATGATCCAATTTTCCATTTTACTAATCAACCATGCATTTAATGCCAAGAGATGGATAAGAGTGACTTGAGGGACATATATATATATATATATGAGGAATTATTCATTAAATTGGTGGGCTCAATTAACAATTTTTTAATGAGCTAAATGAGGCCCAAAATTAGCATGAAGACATGGCCCAAAAAGGGCATAATGACCCATTCTTGACCCATTCTTGCAAGACCAAGTTGTTATATTATGATTGGAACAAGTGTTTGGTAAATCAAGGACCATTAGGGGACTATATATATGAGGGAAAATCAGATTTTATTCATTTGTTACACCCATGCCTTTTCTAGAATTTTCTCAACACATCCTTATCTCATACAAACCCTAGACCTTCATCCCTTGGACCAAGCTCATCATCTTGCAAGACTTGGTAAGTGTATATTGTTATGTTTTAATATCTTTTATGCATGGAATATGGTTTTTATCATGTTTTTTATGTTGGTGAAGTGTGAGAAGTTCACTATGTGTAAAACAATTTGTGTTTGCTAAATCGGAGGATGGTTTTGCCTTGTAAACTTGAACATAGACTTGTGGTATTGAAGGAAGTGAAATTTATGGATTCAATATTGACATGTGAGATGCGATTATAGTCTTTACTTGTTTTATCCTTGTGTATAATGTTTGGAGCTGTTGTTGTAAACTTGATTATGGATTTGGTGACGGATTGAAAAGAAAGTGATGTTTCGGTGATGTTTATGTGTGTTGTGAGACCATGGATGATTTTTGGCATATAATATGATAAAAAATATGTTAAAATAAGTTTGTTTATGATCATGGACCATTCATTGCATGAAAATACCCAAAAGAGACCATTTCGGACAAAAAAGGGCATCCGCCCCCGCAGACGAGGGCACCTGCGGGCGCAGATGCTAACGAAGGTGCCTCTGTCTTCTGCCAAAGGTCACCTGCGTACGCACCTCAGCCACCTGCGAGTGCAGGTGGCAGCTTAGGTCAGTCCGAGAATTGGTTTTGTGTGTTTTCGTCTCTAGTTGATCCCCGAAGGCCCCTATACCCTTTTTGGATGTAATTAACAACTTGTGATGCCATTTTAGTGAATTTAAAGGGGTGTATGGAGGAATGTTGGACTATTTTAAGTATGTATTGTTGTTCATAAGTTGTTATGAGACAATTTGATAAGGTAATTGTGATGGAATGATAATAAGGAAGCGTAAAGGGTAAGTGTGATGTGAAATGCTATTGATGTATGATAACATGGTCAATGTGTGGAATGTTATGGTGTAATTGGTATGAGAATGCAGCGGATTATATTGTAAGGAGTGACATGACATTATACGGCAGTCCTATAGATCATTGTCATTTTGTACACTTGTACGGTAAATAGTTGTTAACTAGAGTTCCATTATGAACTTGTGTTGTAGAGTGAAACATAAGGAAGGAGATGGAATGTTGTGTTTATATATAGACTCGTGTACTCATACTTGGAAGTGAAGGTATGTAAGGTTACTCTTTCCGTATCTTTCTGCAACATAGCGTATTCACCTTGTTATGGTACTTACTCATGTCCGAGGTGTTCCAAAGTATCCCAGTTCAGGTTGAGATATAATGTTATTCATATGTATACTACCCTTAGACGAATTGTGATTCACTTATCTCTTATTCTTTGACTGAAGTTCCAAACTGTCATAATGTGGTAATTCCTAAAAAAACTATCTTGAAGAGAGTAAGGTGTAAGAAGAATCTATTTATGCTTGAGTAGTATTTCCAATCATGTTATGTTTGTACCAATCTCATAAGATCTCATAAGAGTAATGAAGGAAGTAATGTATGTATGTGTTCCAAGCTTTATCAATGATATGACTACCAATGAGTCAATCTCATAAAAGTAAAGAAGGAAATGATATATAATCATCAATTTATCACTCTTAGAATGAAGTAAAGAATAGTGAAGGGATGAAGTAGTGATTGGTTGGAAAATGTATCTTTCTCACAAGAGGACGTGTGTCAGTGATGTTATAAAGTAAAGGAGTCAATCTCATGAAGTTAAGGAATGAAGTAAAGTGTGTGTTTCCAATAGTATCACAACCCTAGATGTATCAATCTCTCATAAGTGAGTGTATCAATCTCTCATAAGTCAATAAAACAACCTTTTCCAAGAAGAATAAGAATAAGAAGAGATTTAATTGATAAGAATTCTCGGGTGGCAGCCCAGGGGTGAAAAGAACACCTAGCATGGGTCGATCCCGTCATGTTCTCCCACTAATAGAGTGGATGTATGTTATCCCACCATAGAGTGGATGTATGTTCTCCCACCATAGAGTGGATGTATGTTCTCCCACCAATAGAGGGGATGCACGTTATATTATTAATCCAAAAATCTTGAATAAAAGAATCTCTTGAATAGAAGAATCTTGTGAATAGAAGAATCCCTTGAATAGAAGAATCTCTTGAAAAGAGGAGAAGAATCTCTTGAGTGAAGATGTGTATGAAAGATATTCTATGAACAATAAGGATGTAAACGAGTGACCTAAAATAACAATAACAGAAGCAATATACATGTTTCCACATTTAAAATGATGGTTTATCCACAATGAATATTCTCTCATATTTTATTCCATTGACATTCTCATGTATGATGTAGTTTCTTATGAGCCTTACATACTCAGTACATTCTTCGTATGACCCCCCTCGGGGGACTTACCATACATGTTGCAGGTGCAGGCTCTAGCAGACCTCCACTATAGGTTGACAGTATTTGCGGATCTTTGGTGAGCCCCCGTTGCTTTGGGACTTTCCGAGTCACAGTTGTACAGTTTTTTTGAGGTTGTAAATGTTGTATAAAGTGGGGACTTGTCCCGACTTTTAGATGGTCTTGTAAATGTATCAGTTAGAGGCTTTTGTAGACGTGTGGGTATGTGAATGTAAGAGATGAATGTCCGTTTTGACTTGATGGCCCTAACGGCCAAGTTTCATCTATATATAGATATGGCATATGTTTCCATATTCATGACTTCCGCATAATTGCATGAGGTATAATAAGATTCATACGAGGATATGTATACGAATGTACAGAAGTAAAGATTGGTTCTCTCGGGCCATATCGTCTTCGGGTGCCAATCACGCCTCGTAGGACTTCGGGGCGTGACAACAATAAGACGTCGTCGATGAACACAATTATGAAGGAATAAAGATAATGCTAAAACACTCCATTTATCAACTCCATAAACACCACCAATGCGATAGTCAACCCAAATGACATCACTATGAACTCATAATGACTATATTGGTTCTTGAAAACTGCCTTAGGGACATCTTAAGCCCTAATCTTCAACTAATGGTACCCTAATCTCAAGTCAATATTCAAAAACACCAAAGCACCCAGAAACTAATAAAAAACCCATCAATATGCAAAAGAGGATTCTTATTCTTAAAAGTCACCTTATTCAACTGCCAATAATCAATACATATGTGCATAGACCCATCTTTCTTATTCACAAACAATATTGAAGTATCCCAAGGTGAAACAATCGGTTTAATAAATCCATTACTCAATAATTCCTGAAATTGGTCCTTCAATTACTTTAATTCCATCAGAGCCATCCTATAAGGAAGGATACAGATGGGCTTAGTGTCAGATCCAAGTTAATATCAATATAGATATCCCTATTTGGAGGAACACCTAGTAAATCAGATTGAAATACATCCATAAACTCCCTAACCACACTCATTGACCCTAAAGAAGGCATGTCAAGACCAGTATCATGCACAAAATCCAAGTAAGATAGACACCTCTTCTTTACCATCTAATTAGCTCGAAGAAAGGATATAATCCCCTTAGGATATAAACCCAGAGTACCCTTCTGCTCTAACCTAAGCACATCTAACATAACTAAGATAACCATATTGGCATGGCAACATGATACAAAGAGTTACAATACATACCCAAGAACATATCAAAATCTACCATATCAAGAATAATAAAATCCACTCACGTATCATACCCTAAAAGGGTTATAACATAGGATCAGTACATCTGATCCACTAATTAAAAATTACCTACCGAGGTAGAAACATAAATACACACATCAAGGGACTCACACACTACATTAATACCAAAAGAAAAATACACAGTCATGTATAAGAATGTAGAACCAAGATCAAATAATACTAAAGTTGGTTGATGGCAAACTAGGAAATAACTATATCGGAGGCCTCTTGTTTAGGTTTACTCGAGAATGTATAACACTAACCCCATAATCCACCAGACTATGTACCTCCATGACCACCACCACGAGCCACTTGGGCTCTACCTCTAACAACATAAGATCCTCCTCTACTACCCTGTGCACCTCTTCTAGCCTGTGGTGTCAGTGTTCTTTAGGTATGTATCTGAGAACCCTATTGTGGATGACCCTACGCATTCTTGGGGTTGTCCTTCACAAGGTGACCAAACTCACTATAATTAAAACACCCTCTGCTAGACACGAGACACTATGCCTATCCAAAAGAACTAGAATACCCACCACCACCACTAATAACAACAATAATATACCTAGTAAAATCCCACAAGTGAGGTATGGGGAAGGTAAAGTGTACGTAGACCTTACCACTACCTCAGGGAGGTAATTGGACGTGATTGGTACTCGAAGCCGATAAGGCCCGAGAGAACCAATCTTTGCTCATGTACTCTCGTATCCATACTAGCGTATGAATATCCTTTTATCTCATGTAATTATGTGGAAGACATGAATATGGAAACATATGCCATAAATATATACCAAACTTGGCCGTTGGAGCCATTACGTCAAAATGAACGTACATCTTTTACTTTCATGATACCCCACATATGTCTACAAAGCCTCTAAGAGATACATGACCACGTCTATACAATATTTACAAATGCAAAAATCTACTATACATATGTGACTTGGGAAGCCCCGAAGCAACTGGAGCTCACCAACAATCTGCGGATATCTCAGCACCTACTGCGGAGATCTACTAACACCTGTGCCTGCAGCATGTAAGGTAAGTCCCCTAAGAGGGGTCAGTACGAATAAAGTACTGAGTATGTAAGGCCAGATGAAACTAGTATAGCACACAAGTACTTCCAAGAAATTAAGCGTAAGAGAATAATCAATATGGATATACCTTCGTCCTGAATATGTGGAATCATGTTCACTACTTCTATTATTTCATTACTCGGTCATTCAGTCGCGTCATCATAATCATTATCATAACCTTTAATTTTTTTATGTATTCATGCAAGGGATATAGTCTCATCTCTTTTACAACTGTCTTTGTTATTATCCACTCCACTAGTTAGTGATACATACTATCTTATAGATCATCATCTTATAAGTGAGTATATAATTCCGAGCCTCCACCTTTGGTGGGATATAATATATATGTATATAGTACCGAGCCTCCACATTAGTGGGATATAATATATGTATATAGTACCGGGCCTCCACATTAGTGGGACATAATATATGTATATAGTACCGGGCCTCCACATTGGTGGGATATAATATATGTATATAGTACCGGGCCTCCACATTAGTGGGATATAATATATGTATATAGTACCGTGCCTCCACCTTTGATGGGATATTATATATATATGTGTATATGTATAGCATTGAGATTGTTCCATCTTAACTTATACCCTTTTAGTTTGTGATTCATACTCAAAGAAACATAAAGGAACCATATGCACATCTTTTCCTTTCCATACTTATAAGAGTGACACATTAGAGTTCATGACCTTAATTGAGGCACACACTTACATGAGATTGACATCTTCACTTATGAGGAATAATTAATTAACTTGCACCTCACCTTCGTATTACTCTTATGTGATTGATACTTCAACTTATGAAACCTATGAGATTGGTACAAAGATAGTCGTGACATTATTAGAACTTGGATCATACATCATTGGAGTTTGGAGTCATAGTATTATTGGAACTTTGGAATTGTGTCCACCCCCTATTAGCTTCCTCCATTCTTGCAACCAACAACATGTATAACCTAATTTATTTCATTTGAGATATTGATACATTGAGGATCGTGATACTTTTGAATACACAAACACTTTACCTCATTCTTCACTTCTCATGAGATTGGTACTTTTACTTATGAAAGATTGGTACAAAGATAATCATCATATTGAAGGACTTTAGAACAAGGCATGATTGGAAAAATACCACCCAAGATTGAATAGATTCTCTTATGTTATTATTCTCTTGAGATAGGTCCTTAGAGATTTCAACGTTATGACAACTTTCCTTGAAGCTTCGGATCATTAACCAATGGGTAAGAGATATGTGAACAAACAGTGTGAGAAACATAACATTATTAGAAACATAACGCTATTGAAACCATTGGACCATAATCCATGAACAAGGGACATGAGCCATATCAAACATTGGAACGTAACCTTATTGCTTTTGGAACATTAACCATGAATATGAGACATGAGATTCACCAATTATCAATGAGTAGGAAAGATATGACAATGACCATGGATAACCGGTTATGGAATACCTTAGCACATTTCGGGATGGAACATGCGTAATGTCAATGTGAAAACTATTTGCCGCGGAAAGATACGGACAGAGTAACCTTACATACCTTATCTTTCCAATGTAAATACACAATCCAATATGGCTCAACAATTCCTCTCCTTCTTTACGTTTCACTCTACATCACAAATACATAATTGAACCAACATTAACCACCACTACCTTACAAATGCATATGACAACAATGAGTTACATGTTTATCTTTAAAATGTCATTTCCTTTCTTAAAATAACATTTATGGCATTGTCATACCAACAATACCCCATTCATGCCATACATTGACCACAAGTTACATTCCAAGCATTTAAGATGACCATGAATTACATGAGTCCCTTATAATATTATTTCCCCCTTTACAATACCATTCATGGCATTAGCATACCAAAAATACCACAATATTCCATACATTGACCAACACATGATAACCCAATAACATTTCGCCACAAAGCTTCTCCTTTACACTTTCTTATTCCCACCATATCACAAATAATCCATCAAGTCACCTTAATACACTTCATAGCACAAATTGGCCAAAATCCCATAATTTACACATGTAGAAAAATAGAAAGTTATGGACATAACAACACCATACAAGTTGAGATATCATCAACACCATTCACTTTCATCAAAACATCAAGTCCTTTTTCAAGTTTAATTCACAAGGATTACACATCTTTTTGTAAAAACCCCAAGTGCCATATCCAACACTTTCTAGCATAACCAATATGATCTACATAGTCTCTAATGCATATAATATATTAAATCATAAGAATATACACTTACCAAGACTTTCCAACTGATGATATTGTCCAAAGAGTTGGCTTAGGGTTCTTGAGAAATAAGAGAAATATCTTTGGGAAATTTCTAGAATAGCATGAGAATGGTAAAATGATAGAAATCTGATTTTTTCCACCTTTTATAGCCCCTTAATGACCCTTTTTACTCACACTTGGTCCAATAATAAGTCTCTACTTGGCCAAGATGAATGGGTCAAATTTCCCATATGGGCCATGTCTTTTATCCCAATTTGGGCTTTAAATTGAGCCCAATTTACTTGACCCAATAAAATCAATAATTCCTCATGTTTAATGCATTTCATACACTTTAATACAATAGTTCCACTCACGTGATTCATATCCATAGCCTCAATCCCAAAAACAAGCGATTCTAGCCACGTATGACCCATTTTGACCAAAAGGGTAAAATCGTCATTTTGACGCCAAATTCGTTCTCGAGTAATTTTATCATACCAATTTAATATTTCACTCATTTCATATATATTCTCATTATTGTAGAAGAATCATGGCAAAAATCGGCTCAATACGTCCCCGGGAACCCTTGGGACTTAGAAAATTTCCAACTTTCGAAAAAGTGGCAAAACCAGCGTGGCACGCTGCCTGGAGCGCCCCCTTGCTGCCTCCGGAATAAAAATTTTAGCCCAGAGCGGCGTCCTGGGTGCACCCCACCCTTAAATTTTTTTTTTAGTTATTGCTCTCAAAACTAAGGTAAACATATACGGGGTGTTACAATTTTCGAAAGACCCTTAGCTCAAGTGTAGCAAATTTAGGTACAAAGAAGAGTAAAATAGTGAATAAAATTTGATAACTAATCAGCCACAGAAAAACAATAATCAGCCATAAAATAATGCGATAATCAAAACACAATAAACAACAACAATGATAGATAATATATGGCTAAACCATAATCTACCATACTATGGTGCATAATAACACTTCTACCCGACTAACCTTCTATTTTAATATGATTCCTCTTTATCCCCCATCTAAGGTCATGTCCTTGGTAAATTAAAAATGCTCCATGTGCTGTCTAATCACCTCACCCCAATACTTCTTCGGCCTACTTCTACCTTTTTTCATACCTACTATATCTAATCTCTCACACCTCCTTACTTGGGTATCTGAACCTTGCCTCATCATATGTACAGACCATCTTAATCTTGCTTTCCTCATCTTGTCCAACATGGAGGCTACTCCTAGCTTATCTCGAATAATCTCATTCCTGATTCTATCATATCTAGTATGTCCACACATCCATCTCAATATCCTTATCTCTGTGACATACATATTCTAAACATAGAATTTTTTGATAGGCCAACACTTCATTCTCAATAGCAACATTGGTTTAGCCACCACTCTATTAAACTTACCCTTAAGTTTTGGTGGTGTCTTTTTATCATACAAGACTCTAGAGGCAAGCCTCCACTTCATCTATACTGCACCAATACGATGAGTGACATAACCTTTTATGACCCCACTACCCTAGATAAAAGAGCCAAGATATTTGAAATGATCGCTCTTGGAGAGAGCCGATGTATCCAGACTGTAACACCCCATACATTTCCGTACTTATTTAATTACCGTAACATTCATGGAATTATTTAAACATGAGATTTTTGAGGTATTATACATTAAGTTTTTTGGGCTAAATGAATCTTGTGCTATTGGGCTCAATTGAGGCCCAAAATGAACCAAGATACATGGCCCAAAAAGAGGGAAAAATGACCCATTCTACATGGACCAAAGTAAGCATGCAATTATTGACCAAAAGTATTGGCTAAGGATGAATTTAAAGGGGTTATATAAATTTGGAAAAATCAGATTTTATTCCTCAAAAGACACATGCCTCATTCTAGATTTTTCCACAATATTCTCTCCTCTTCCAAACCCGAAGCTATCATCCTCTTTGGGCAAGATCACTCCTTTGAAAGCTTTGGTAAGTGTATACTCTCATGGTTTAATATATTATATGCTTAATATGGTGTATAAATCATGTTGTTTATGTCGACAAAGTGGTGAGATGTTCACTACGTGTGAAATAGTCTAGGTTTGCTTAATCGGTAAAGGTTTTGCCTTATAAACTTGAAAGTGGATTTGTGGTCTTGAAGGAAGTGAATTTGATGGATTAAATATCAAAATTTAAGATGTGTTTATTCCCTTAACTTGATTCCTCTTTGTGTATCACATTTGGAATTGTTGTTGTGAAATTATAAATGGAACCGGTGGCGTATTGAAGGGAAAAATATAGTTTTGTGATGTTTATGTGCGTTGTGAAACCATGGATGTTAGTAGGAATATAATATGACATAAAATATGAAAAGATAAGATTAATTATGATCATGGACCATTCATTGTGAAAAAGGATCCAAACGAGACACATTTTGGCCGAAATGGGCACCCGCCTTCGCGGGTGGGGCACCTGCGGGCGCAGATGCCAATGCAGGTGGCCCTGGACACTACCAATGGGCACCTGTGGATGAAACTTACCCACCTGCGGGTGTAGGTGTCTTCGCAGGTCATCCTAGAACTCTGTTTCACATGTTTTTGCATATCTTTGACCCCCTGAAACCCCTATACCCTTCATGGATGCAATTATTAACTTATGGTACCTTTTGAATGACTTTAAAGGAGTATCCCAAAGGTATTTTGAATGTTATCAACTATGGATTGTTGTTCATGTGTTGTTGTGAAAGGTATTGAGACGACTTGATGGAGTAATTATGACGTAGTGTTAATGGGAAAGGGTAAAGGATAAACTTGGTGTGAAATGATATTGGTTTATGATGTGTTGGTCAATGTGTGGAATGTTATGGTATTGTTGGTATGGTGATGTAATAAATGGTATGATAAGAGGGAGAAATGACGTTAGCTGGCAGTCACATAATTTATTATCGTTTTATGCACTTGTAATGTAGTTGGTTGTTAACATGAGCTTCGTTATGTACTTGTGTTGTAGAGTAACACGTAAGGAAGGAGCTGAATTGTTGTATTCACATATTGATTGGATTGTTATAGTCATACGTTTGGAAGATAAGGCATGTAAGGTTACTCTTTCCTTATCCTTCTGCAGCGTATATTGTTCACATTGACATGGTACTTGTTCCATTCCGAAATGTCCAAGGTATCTCATTTCAGGTTGTCATATAGTGTTACTCACATGACCAATTGTGATTCACATGTCTCTTATTCGTTCATTATTGTTCCAAAGCTTCCAATATTGTTATCACAAGAAAACGTATCAATCTCTTACAAGAAAATGTATCAATCTCTTACAAGAAAATGTATCAATCTCACAAAAGTAAAGAAATAAAGTAATGCATATATGGGTTGTTGTTTGAGAACCGGGATGATCCTAGATCGAGCGGACCCTAATACTATATTATGACCCACCGATAAGGTGGATTACTACCCACTGATAAAGTTGATGACTACCCACTGATGAAGTGGATGACTACCCACCGATAAGGTGGATGACTACCCACTGATAATGTGGATGACTACCCAACGATAAGGTGGATGACTACCCACTGATAATGTGGATGACTACCCACTGATAAAGTGGATGACTACCCACTGATAAGGTGGATGACTATTTTATGACTCACCAATAAGGTGGATGACTATTTTATGACCCACCGATAAAGTGGATGACTACCCATTGATAAGGTGGATGACTACCCACTGATAAAGTGGATGAATACCCACCGATAAGGTGGATGACTAATAATGATGATGAAAGTAAAAGTAAGGAAAATAATGAATGTAAAATACATGGTTCCACATATGTAGAACGGTGGTTTATTCATAATGTTTATTCACTCGTATTTGGTTCCATTTGAATTCCTATATCTCATGTAGTTGATTTTAGCATTACATACTCAGTACATTCTTCGTACTGAACCCCTTGGGGGACTTACCTTATTGCAGGCACAGGTGCTGGTAGACCTCCATAGAAAGTTGCGGATCATTTGCCAGTCATTGGTGAGCTCTAGTTGGTTTGGGGCTTTTTGAGTCATAGTTGTACATTTGTTTTTGTATGGTAAATATTGTATAAAGAGGGGACTTGTACCGATTGTAGGTTGGTTATGTACATGTATCTGTTAGAGGCTTTGTAGACGTATGTGGGAAGATGAATGTAAGAGATGTATGTCCATTTTTTACTTGGTGGCCCTAACGGCCAAGTTTCATATATATATATATATATATATATATATATATATATATATATAGCATATGTTTCCATGACTTCTGCATAGTTGTATGAGATATAATGATGTTCATACGGAGACATGCATATGAATGTACATGAGCAAAGATTGGTTCTCTCGGGCCTCAACGGCTTCGAGTGCCAGTTCGCCTCGTTGGAATTCGGGGCGTGACAAAAGTGGTATCAAAGAAGGTCGTTCTAAGGGTGTCTACAAAGCCGTGTCTGAGTAGAGTCTTACTTATTGATGTGTTGTGCACCACATTTATTAGTAGGAGGCTACGAGACATTTAGGAGTTGTTTCTATTCTTCAATTCTTAGATCGTGCATTTGAGCCAATATTATCGTGGAATCATATCTAACCATTGGACTTGGTTTTATTTTGTATAGTAAAATGCCGATTACAAGACGAGGTAGAGGTAAAGGTAAGCAATTAGATATACTTTCCGGAGAAGGAACCAGTAGATCACCACCTGACCAAGCTAGTTAAGGTGGGGCTGACGCTGAGTTTGCATCATGGTCTTTTTCTACTTTTCCAGCTCCAGAAGAGCCGAGAAGGAGAGAAGAACCTACAGAAGCACCTATTAATGCTACTGAGCAAGATCTTAGAAATGCAGTGCAAATGTTGACTCAGATAGTCGCTGCACAAAGTCAAGGACGAGCTGCTCCAACAACAAGTGATGATGGTGTGGCTAGGACAGCTAGTCGGTGGACACAGGATTTTCTGAAATTAGACCCTCACATATTCACCGGGTCAGATCCGAGAGCAGATCCACAGGAATTCGTGGATCAAATCAAAGGGATCTAGAGGGTATGCACATGACTGGTGTAGAAACAGTTGAACTTGCGGCTTATAGATTGAAAGGTGAAGCGATATTTTGGTATGAAGACTGAAAAAGATTGAGGGGTATTAATGTACTTCCAGCTGGTTGGGAGGAATTCAAAATGGCATTTCTTGATCACTACCTCCCATATGAGATTCGACAGGACCGTGCAGACCAATTTCTAAATCTTCACCAAGGGAATATGAGTGTTAGAGAATACAGCCTCTAATTTAACTCTTTGGCTCGATATGCTCTGAATGTAGTAGCCACAATGGAAGACAGAGTCCATCGATATGTGGACAGATTAGAGCCATACCTGGTAAGGGACTGTACCATTGCTGCTTTGAACAAAGATATGGATATAGCCAGAATACAAGCCTTTGCACAAAAGATGGAGGGTCAGAGGCAACAGAGAAGGATACAAGGATTTGAAGGAGGGCCGTCGAAGAGGGCTAGATCCACGGGACAGGTCATGGAATCCCAAGGATGGTTTAGGCCTTGGATTTTTAATAGACCGCCTAGACCATCATTTTCTTATTCCACAATAGGTACTCCACCTCAGTTCTGAGGGTCTAGAGGCAGTCATGTTGGGCAAAGTAGTGTGGTTCGAGGTTCATAGATAGTAAGATTTTCTCGTCAGTTGTGACAACACTACGTGAAGTTTCATTCAGGTGAATGCTGGTATGGACCGAATATTTGCTTGCGGTGCGGTATGTCGGGGCATCTGATGAGAGAGTGTCTAAAAGAGGGCACGGGTAGTATGGTGCGACCTACGGGATCAGTCGTTGTGTCATCTTCTCCAGGTGTACAACCTGCTGGTCATGGCAGAGGTGCTAGAAGAGCAGTTAGTTTTAGTGGAATTCAGAACCGTACCTATGCCATAATGGATCGGCAGAATTTGGAGGCTTCCCTTGATATAGTGACAGGTACATTACCAATTTTTGCACATAATGTATATGAATTGATTTATCTGGGTTCTACCCTATCATATGTTACTCCATTGATTGTGGGAAAATTTAAAAAGAACAGTGAAGTATTAGTTAAGCCAATTGAAGTATCTACACCTATTGGTGAATATATTATAGCTAAAGGAGTATATAGTAAGTGTATGGTAATTGTTCGTGGTCATGATACATTGGTTGATTGTATTGAGCTGGAAATGGTGGATTTTGATGTTATAATGGGTATGGATTGGTTAGCTTCTTGTTATGTCACAGTAGACTGCCGAGCTAAGAACCGAGCTAAGAAGTAACATTCTCATTTTTCTACAAAAGACCGTCCTTGAATGGAATGGTAATGTTGGAGCACTGAGAGCTAAATTTATTTCCTATCTAAGGCAAGGAAAATGTTATCCAATGGATTTATAAGATCTAGTATGTCCCCTTGGGACGCACCAGTGTTATTTGTATGGAAGAAAAATGGTACACTGAGAATGTGTATTGATTGTTAGAAACTGTATAAAGTAACGGTTAAGAACAAATATCTCCTCCCCAGAATTGATAGTTTGTTTGATCAGTTATAGGGTGCCAAATGTTTTTCAAAGATTTACTTGAGATCGGGTTACCATCAAGTAAAGGTTAGAGAAAAATATATACCAAAATAGCTTTTCGCACACGGTAGGGTCACTATGAATTTCTAGTTATGTCATTTGGACTAACCAATGCACCAGCAGTTGTTAGGGATTTGATGCATGGGACCGTGTTATAGATGACATTCTGGGTTATTCAATATCATGAGAGGACCACGCGGATCACTCACGGCAGGTGTTACAGATTCTTCGTGATCGTAAGTTGTATGCAAAGTTCTATAAATGGGAATTTTGGTTAAAATCCATAGCATTTTTGGGTCACACTGTATAGGATGAAGGACTAAGAATTGATACACAAAAGATAGAAGTGGTGAAAAATTGGCTAAGGCCTACGACGCTTACAGAGATTCATCGTTTTCTTGGGTTGGTTGGTTATCATAGGAGATTTGTTGAAGGATGTTTTTTTTTCTATCCCTGCACCTTTAATAAAACTAACACACAAGGCAACTAAGTTTCAGTGGAATGATGCATGTGAGAGGAGTTTTCAAGAGCTGAAAGATAAATTGACTTCTACACCTGTATTAGTACTTCCCGAAGGTATAAAAGGGTATGCAGTAATGTGATAGCTTATACTTCAAGACAATTGCATCCATATGAATAAAGAAATTATCTCACACATGATCTTGAGTTAGCAGCTGTGATAATTGCTTTAAAAAAATATATATATATATATGGTGCCACTATTTGTATGGGGTTCATGTTGATATATATACTGATCATAGAAAGTTCGTAGTATATTTATAAGCAGAAGGACCTAAACTGGAGACATCAAAGGTGGCTGGAATAATTAAAAAAAAATGATAGTGATATCTTATATCATCTAGGGAAAGCAAATGCATTAAGTCGGAAAGCATAGGGAGCACTAGTAGCCAATTGACGGAAAAGCGAGATATAGTCGAGAATCACATTAATTAGACAACTTAAGAGTCCGTCTCCTTGAAACTCCAGATGGAAGAATTATAGTGTAAAATGCAGCAAAATCTTCACTTGTAATTGAGGTGAAGGAAAAAAAAAGAAGCAATATGCAAACCCTATTTTATTTCAGTTGAAAAAGAATGTGCAATGAAGTTTGACAAAGGTACTTTGAGTTTACATAAGGGAGGAATACTTCAATGCCCAAGGTAGATTTTTGTGTACCGGATATACATGAGCTAAGGAAATGAATTATTGCAAAAGCACATCATTCACGGTATTCCATCCATTCGGGAGCAACCAAAATGTACCATGGTTAGGAAAAATGTATTGGTAAGGTTACATGAAGGAGAACATTGCAGAATTAGTAGTTTATTGTCCGAATTGTCAACAAGTGAAAGTAGAGCATCAAAAATCGGGAGGTTATATGCAATGTATAAATCTTCCAGTCTGGAAATGGGATATGATTAATATGGATTTCATCATAGGTTTGCCTCGAACACTGTGGAAATTTGATTCTATATGGGTTATAGTTGACAAGCTTACCAAGTCAGCACATTTGTTGCCTGTAAAGGCCACCTACATAGCTGAAGAATATATGAGGTTGTATATTGAGGAGATAATACGAGTGTACGGAGTTCCAATCTCTATTACATCAGACATAGGATCTCAATTTACTGCACATTTTTGGAAGTTTTTTTTAAGAGATTTTGGGTATACAGGTGAATTCAAGTACAACTTTTCATCCCCAGACAGATGGACAAGCAGAACGTATCATCCAAACACTTGAAATATGCTACTAGCTTACACATTGGACTTTAAAGGTAGTTGGGATGATCATCTATCGCTTATTAAATTTACCATAGATGATTAAGTATTCTTAAAAGTTTCACCAATGAAAGGGGCAATGGGATTTGGAAAGAAAGGAAAATTGGCCCTATATAACATGCCATGTGAAATTGTCGGAAGTGCATAAAAGATCCATTTCATACTGCTCCCATTGAAGATGTACAAGTTACGGAGGATCTCACCTATGGAGAAATACCTATTGCTATTCTATATCGACAAATGAAGAGGTTGAGGAATAAATAAATAGGTAAAAGAAATCACATGGAAAGCCGAGAAAATGATAAAGTCAAAGTACCCGTATTTGCTTCACACGGGAGAAAAAGTTCAAGGTGCGGAATTGAAACAATGACAAGTAAGTATTTACAAGCATTATGTGCATATGATAACATGAAGAATGATCCTCGACTTGAATTTGTTTAAATTGGGTAATGTTACTAACATTCGAGGGCGAATGTTTCTAAGGAGGGGAGGATATAACACCCCGTACATTTCTGAACTTATTTAATTAACGTAACATTCATGGAATTATTTAAACATGAGATTGTTGAGGTATTATACATTAAGTTTGTTGGGCTAAATGAATCTTGTGCTATTGGGCTCAATTGAGGCCCAAAATGAACCAAAAGACATGGCCCAAAAAGAAGGAAAAATGACCCATTCTACATGGACCAAAGTAAGCACGAAATTATTGAGCAAAAGTATTTGATAAGGATGAATTTAAAGGGGTTATATAAAGTGGGAAAAATCAGATTTTATTCCTCAAAAGACACATGCCTCATTCTAGATTTTTCCACAATATTCTCTCCTCTTTCAAACCTTAAGCTATCATCCTCTTTGGGCAAGATCACTCCTTTGCAAGCTTTGGAAAGTGTATAATCTCATGGTTTAATATATTATATGCTTAATATGGTGTATAAATCTATCATGCCCCGAATCCCATCGGGATGGATTGGCACTCGTAGCCGACAAGGCCCGAGAGAACCAAGCTTTATCTCTATTCAATCATATGCATGCCATAAGAAACCCATAATCACATAATAGCTGTAGATACCAGCAATGCAATGCATGGAACATGATATATACATATACATATGCGAAACTTGGTCGTTGAGGCCACCAAGTCAAGAACGACATATCCCTTTTACATTTATACACCCACATCCGTCTACAAAAGCCTCTAACAAATGCATTGACCAAAATGAACTAAAAGTCGGGACAAGTACCAGCTTTATACAACATGTACAACACCAAAACATATGTACAACTGTGACTCGGAGAAGCCTCGAACTAACTGGAGCTCACCAAAGATCTGCAACACTGGCAACCTACTGTGGAGGCCTACTAGTACCTGCGCCTGCAGCAAGTAAGTTAAATTCCCCAAGAGGGGTCAGTACGATGGATGTACTGAGTATGTAAGGCCATATGAAACTTGTAAGCTATGAAAATATGTCAAGAACTCAAGTTCAAATGCATAACCAATATAGATAAGTCACAATGTAGATGAGTCACTATTCTGTACTGTGGAAACCATGTATTTTGCTTTCATTACTTTCTTTGTATCTTTGCTTCCATAATTATTCATCTTTGCCTTTGACCTGTGATACCTGGGCCCCGACTGAACAGTGGGTTTTAATTATAACATAATGTTATGTTGGGATCGGATCGAGCTAGGCTTATGCCCCTAGAGCTGCCACCCTATGAATCAATGTATATATTGGGATCGGCTCGAGCTAGGTTAGTACCTCTAGAGCTTCCACCCATACAACATTTCAGGTTCGGCTCGAGCTAGGTTATTACCCCTAGAGCTGCCCCCTGTTAGGATCGGTCCGTGCTAGGCTTATGCCTCTAGGACTGCCCCTTGATCCAACAATCTCGGGATCAGCTTGAGCTAGGCATTTTGCCCCCAAAGCTACCACCCATACTTGATCATTGACCACTTATAAGCATTACTTTATTCATTACTTTGAGATTGATACAATAATAATTATACTTTACTTGAAGCTTTGGATCATTAACCAATGAGTGAGAGACATGTAAATAAACATTGTGAGAAACATAACATTATTAGAACCATAACACCATTGGAACCATTGGACAATAATCCATGAACAAGAGACATGAGTATAATCACTATTGGAACATTGGAACATAACCTTATTGGGCTTTTGGAACATTAACCATGAATATGAGACATGTGGTTCACAGTTGATCAATGAGTAGGAACTATGTGATAATGACCATTGATAACCGGATATGGGATACCTTAGCACATTTCGGAATAGAACAAGTGAAATGTCAATGTGATTGCTATTTGCTGCAGAAAGATACGGACAGAGTAACCTTACATACCTTGTATTCTCAATACGAATATACAATCCTAGAGGTGCATACAATAGTCCCGCTACTTCTTTATGTGTCACTCTACAACACAAATATATAACGGGATTCACATTAACCATTAACTACTTTACTAATGCATATAACATCAATGAGTTACTTGTTTGCCTTTAAACATGCCATTTCCCTTTGACAAAACCATTGATGAAATTATTATTCCAAAAATCCCCCAATATTCCCAACATTGACCAATACATGATAATCAATACATTTTACCACAACATTTCTCCTTTACACTTTCTTATTCACACCACATCACAAATAATCCATCAAATTACCTTAATACACCTCATAGCACATATCGACCAAAATCCCATAATTTACACTTATATGAAAATAACAAGTTTAATAACATAATCACACCAGACATGTTGATAATTCATCCATATCATGCTCTTTTATCAAAATCACCAGTCATATCTCAAGTCGCAATTCCATGAATATCACATCTTTTACCCGAAAACACAAAGCACCATGTTCAACACTTCCAAGCATAACCGTCATGATATACACACCACCTTAAGCGTATAATAATTTAATCCATAAGAATAAGGACTTACCAAGGCTTGTGAAGGGATGATGTTGTTAAAAGAAGTGTTGTTGCTTTAGGGTTTATGAGATAAGAAGATTTTTGAGAAATATCTAGCAATGGCATGGGAGTGTTTATGCATTAAGTGCTGATTTTTGTGCCTTTATATAGACTCTCAAGTCAAATGATCCTTGGCCACACATTTGGTCCATTTCAAATGGGTCAATTCCTTCAATTGTTGAGGCCTATGTCTTCTTATATGATTTTGGGCCTAAAATACAGAATAAAGATCCAGCCCAACACCCTTAATAAGCCCCACACTCAAATATTTCATTTAGTCAAAATAGGTCAATAAAGCCGACAAAACTTCACGTTATCGTACACATCAGTCACGCCACGTAGGATGGGTCGTGGAAATCAGAAAATAAATTTCCATGTCTCTGAAGTTGTTCCACAGCACCACTCACGCCACGTGAGTGTCAGTCACGCCACGTGACTGCTGCCGTGGGTCACTTTTGTGACTTGGCTCAATTCTTCTTTGCATGCTCGTTTTCAACATAGGTTTCTTCACTTTTCCTTCATTAAGCCTTGTACCCCGACTATTGTATATGTTCATGTACTCGTAGCACCTGAGGTGTTACATTATTCCCCCCTTAAAAATATTCGTCCTCGAATGTTCATAGCATATCCAGGGTACACAAATGTGAATCTCATTAGACATCATATATACATACACATACACACAATATTGACATATTGGTATAAACTTACTTGTTATTGCTCTCCTTCTGTACTTTGAACTTGTTCATCCGTGTTGAAACAATTGTGGCTACCTTGATTTCATCATTTCTTCTGCTTCTCATGTAATCTCTTCTACTTGCTGATTTTGCCATAGTACCGTTATGGAGACTACGTCTTTATTACTCAACCTCTTCACTTGTCTATCTAGGATAGCAATGGGTACCTCTTCATAAGTAAGATCCTCCGTAACTTGAACATGCTCTATGGGAACAATACGAGATGGATCTCCTATGCATTTTCGAAGCATCAAAACATGAAATACCGGATGGACTGAGGAAAGTTCCTGGGGTAGTGCCAACTCATACGCAACTTGCCCAAATCTTCTAATGATTTCATATGGTCCTATGTAATGTGGACTCAATTTCCCCTTCTTTCCGAACTGAATTACCCCTTTCATCGATGATACCTTTAAAAACACCCAATAACCTATGGCGAATTCAAGCCCTCTTCTTCTAACATCGGCATAGGACTTGTGTAGACTCTGGGCCGTTTGTAATCGCTGTTGAATCACTTTAACTTTCTCCATAGCCTGATGAACAATATCTGGCCCAAGTAAAGCAGTTTTGCCCGCTTCAAACCATCCAATAGGTGATCTACATTTCCTTCAATACAAAGCTTCATAAGGTGCCATTTTAATACTTGAATGATAGCTATTGTTGTAAGAAAATTCAATAAGAGGCAAATGGTCATCCCAATTGCCTTGAAAATATAACGTTCAAGCTCGTAGCATATCTTCAAGCATTGGGATAGTACGTTCTTCTTGTCCATCAGTCTGAGGATGGAAAGCCGTACCCAGATTCACCTGTATACCCAGACTCAGCTGAAAAGATCTCCAAAAATGCGCACTAAATTGTGCTCCCCTATCTGATATAATGGAGATCGAAATCCCATGTAACCGTATTATTTCTTTAACATACAATCTTGCATAATCCTCAGCTGTATAGGTGGTCTTGACTGGTAGGAAATGCGCTGATTTGGTAAGCCTGTCAACTATAACCCATATAGAATCAAATTTCCGCAGTGTACGAGGCAAACCTGTGATGAAATCCATATTAATCATGTCCCATTTCCAGACTAGAAGATTTATACACTGCATGTAACCTCCTGGTTTCTGATGCTCTACCTTTATTTGTTGACAATTCGAGCATTGAGCGACAAATTCTGCAATGTTCTTTTTCATGTTTCCCCACCAATACACTTCTTTTAAATCATGGTACATTTTAGTAGCACCCGGGTGAATAGAATAGCGCGAATGATGTGCCTCGATCATAATTCATTTCCTCAGTTCATCTATATCCGGTACACATAACCTACCTTGGCATTGAAGCACCCCTTCTTGTGTAAGATCAAATGCCTTTGTCAAATTCTGTTGTACATTCTCTTTTAGTTGCAATAATATAGGATTTACAAACTGCTTCTCTTTCACTTCAGCTATTAATAAAGATTCAGCCGCATTTTGTACAATAACCCCTTCATCTGAGGATTCGAGAAGACGAACACCCAATCTAGCTAATTGATGTATATCTTTGACTAAATATTGCTTTTCTGTCAATTGGCCACTAGTACCTCCTATCGCCTTGAGGCTCAATGCATCAGCTACCACATTCGCTTTTCCTGGATGATATAGAATATCAATTTCATAATCTTTCATTAGCTCAAGCCACCTTCGTTGCCTCAAATTGATTTCCTTTTGCTTAAAGATATACTGTAAACTTTTGTGATCAGTATAGATATCAACATGAAATCCATACAAATAATGACGTCATATCTTTAAAGCAAATACCACCGCTGCTAATTCAAGATCATGTGTGGGATTGTTTTTCTCATGTGGCCGCAACTGTCGTGAGGCATATGCTATGACATTACCGTGCTCTATCAATACACACCCTAGGCCAATCCTGGAAGCATCACAATATACTGCGTAACCTTCGGTGCCTTCTAAAAGTACTAACACCGGTGTAGAAGTCAATTTATCTTTCAGCTCTTGAAAACTTTTCTCACACGCATCACTCCACTGAAAGTTGACTACCTTGTGTGTAAGCTTCGTTAAAGGTGCAACAATGGAAGAAAACCCTTCAACAAATCTTCGATAATAACCTGCCAACCCCAAGAAACTACGAATTTCCGTGGGCATTGTAGGCCTTGGCCAATTTTTCACCGCCTCAATCTTTTGTGTATCAACTCGAATCCCTTCATCTGACACAATGTGACCCAAGAATGCTATGGATTTCAACCAAAAGTCACACTTAGAGAACTTTACATACAAATTACGCTCACGGAGAATTTGTAACACTTGTCGTAAGTGCTTAGCATGGTCCTCTTGTGACTTTGAATAAACCAAGATGTCATCTATAAATACCATCACGAACACATCTAGAAATGGCTTAAACACCCTATTCATCAAATCCATGAATACAGCTGGGGCATTTGTTAGTCCAAATGACATAACTAAAAATTCATAATGGCCATACCGTGTTCGGAAGGCTGTCTTGGGTACATCTTTTTCTCTAACTCTGACTTGATGGTAACCCGACCTCAAGTCAATATTTGAAAAACACTTGGCGCCCTGTAACTGATCAAACAAATCGTTAATTCGAGGGAGTGGATATTTGTTCTTGATCGTTACCTTATTCAATTGTCGATAGTCAATGCACATTCTCAACGTGCCGTCTTTATTCCATACAAATAATATCGGTGCACCCCACGGGGACATACTAGGACTGATGAAGCCCTTGTCCAATAAATCTTTCAACTGCTCCTTCAATTCACGCAATTCTGCTGGAGCCATTCTATACGGGGGAATAGAGATAGGCTGAGTGCCTGGAACCACATCAATACCAAATTCTATTTCCCGTTCTGGGGGCAAACCTGTAAGGTCCTCTGGAAATACATCAAAAAATTCATTAACCACTGGGACCGACTGAGGAGTTAGCGATTCCACTTCAATATCTTTCACTCGTACTAAGTGACATATGTAACCCTTAGGATCATTTTCCTGGCTTTCAGATAAGAAATAAATCTTCCTCTTGGTGCCCCTACATCACCTTTCCATTCAAGAACATTCGTTTGTGGAAAATGAAAATGTACCTTCTTGGCCTGACAATCTACCATGGAATAACAAGAAGCCAACCAATCCATTCCCATTATCACATCAAAATCCACCATGTCTAGTTTGATGAGACCGGCTAATGTATAATGACCACACACGGTTACCACACAATTATGATATACTCTTTTTGCAATAATATATTCACCAATCGGTGTAGATACTTCAATTGACTTAGTTAATAATTCTGGTGCTTTTGAAAATTTTGCAACAATCAATGGAGTAACATAGGACAATGTAGAACCCGGGTCTATTAATGCATATACCTTATATGAAAATATGGATAATGTACCTGTAACGACATCAGGAGAAGCCTCCTCTGAATTCTGTCGGTCCACTAGAGCATAAGTGTGATTCTGGACCCCACTAGTATTGGCTGTTGCTCTCGTACCTCTACCACGGCCGACAGACTGCACACCTTGGCCTAAAGAAGGAACCGATGATGATGACGTAACGACCGATCCTGCAGGTTGTTCTATACCACCCATGCTCCTCTGGTGACACTCTTTCATCATGTGTCCCGTCATACAGCACCAAAAGCAAGCATTTGTCCCCAACCGACATGTACCTGAATGAATACGCCCGCAGTGCTGACACTGCTGACGAGGAAATCCTGCTGCCTTTGATACGTGAACTCCACTACTCTTCCCATATTGACCACCTCAAAACCCTCGGAATTGAGAGTGAGCACCTGCTGTGGAATAAGAGAATGATGGTCTAGGCGGTCTAGATTCTCCTTGGGACATCATAGACTATCCCATAGGTCTAGCTCTTTTGTACTGTCCTCTGTCAGATTCATGTACCCTTCTTCTCTGTCTTTGATCTTCCATTTTCTGGGCGAAGGCCTGTATTCTGGCTATTTCCATATCTTTGTTCAAGGCAGCAATGGTGCAGTCCCTTACCAAATATGGCTCTAATCTGTCCACATATCGATGGACTCTGTCTGTCATTGTGGCTATCACATTTGGAGCATATCGAGCCAAGGAATTAAATTGCAAATTGTATTCTCTAACACTTAAATTTCCTTGATGGAGATTTAGAAACTGATCTGCACGTGCCTCCTGAATCTCATATGGGAGGTAATGATCAAGGAATGCCATTTAAAATTCTTACCAATTAGGTGGAATTGCACCGATACCACGAGACTTCTTCCAATCATCATACCACAATATCGCCTCTCCTTTCAATCTATATGTAGCAAGTTCAACTGTTTCAACACTAGTCACATGCATAACTTCTAGAGCCATCTGGATTTGATCCACGAAGTCCTGTGGATCTGCTTTCGGATCTGACCTAGTGAATATAGGAGGGTCTAGTTTCAGAAAATCCTGTGTTCTACGACTCGCCACTCTAGCCGCATCATCCTCATTTGCAATTGGACCAGCTCGTCCTTGACTTTATGCCGCTACTAACTGAGTGAACATATGTACTGCATTTCTTAGATCCTGGTCAGTGGAATTCATTGGTGGTTCTGCGGGTACTTCTCTACCGATTGGCTCTTACGGAGCTGGAAAAGTAGAAGAAGACCGTGACGCAATTTTAGTATTTGCTCCACCTTAACTAGCTTGGTCAGGTGTTGATTTACTCATTCCTTCACCGGCAAGCATATCTACCTGCTTACCCTTGCCTCTACCTCTTCTTGTCATCGACATTTTTACTATATCAAAGAAAGTCAATTCCAATGGTTAGATACGATTCTACTTACCACATTAGCTCTATTGCACGATCTAGAAGTGAAGAAAAGAAACAACATCCTAAATGGCCCATAGCCTCCTACTTATAAATGTGGTGCACAACACATCGATAAGTAAGACTCTACTACACCACGACTTTGTAGACACCCTTAGAACGACCTACTCTGATACCACTTTTTTCACGCCCCGTATCCCAACGGGGTGGACTGTCACTCGGAGCTGACAAGGCCCGAGAGAACCAATCTTTTCTCAAGTCCATTCATATGCATGCCTTAAGAAACATCACCAATACATAAGAACATAAAATGCTAATAACGGAAATCATGGAGCATGTGATCTTTATATATATACGTGAAACTTGGCCGTTAGGGCATTAAGTCAAAAGGGCATACATCTCTTATGTTCATGTACCCACATATGTCTACAAAAGCCTCTAGCAGATGCATTTACAAGACTAACTGAAAGTCGGGACAAGTCCCCGCTTTATACAACATGTAAAATACCAAAACACATATACAACTGTGACTTAGAAAGCCCCGAACCAACTGGAGCTCACCAAAGATCAAAAATTAACTGGCAGACTACTGTGGAGGCCTACTAGCACCTGCGCTTGCAGCAAGTAAGGTAAGTCCCACAAGGGACGTCAGTACAAAGAATGTACTGAGTATGTAAGGCTCATAAGAAACTGTATGATACGTAAATACGTCAATGAACTCAAATACAGATGAATAACCAATATGGATAAGTTAACATTCTATATGTTGGAAACCATGTACATTGCTTTCATTACTTTCTTTGCTTCTTTGCTTCCATGCTTATTCATCATCACTTGTATCACTATGTACCCGGGCCCCGACTGATCAGCAGGTCTTTAAATAAGATAACATTATGTTTAGATCGGCTCGACCTAGGCTTATGCCTCTAGGGCTACTACCCATTAATCAATATATTGGGCTCGGCTCAAGCTAGGTTATCACCTCTAGAGCTGCCACCCATAAACCAACATATTAGGTTCGGCTCGAGCTGGGTTCTTACCTCTAGAGCTACCCCCTGTCAGGTTCGGTATGATCTAGGCTTATGCCTCTAGGACTACCCCCTGATCCAATAATCTCGAGATCAGCTTGAGCTAGTCTTTCGCCCTCAAAGCTACCACCAATACTCAATCATTAACCACATGTGCATTACTTCTTTCATTACCTTTGAGATTGATACAATGATA
This sequence comes from Capsicum rhomboideum, assembly GCA_031232105.1. NCBI lineage: Eukaryota > Viridiplantae > Streptophyta > Magnoliopsida > Solanales > Solanaceae > Capsicum > Capsicum rhomboideum. The sequence continues at coordinate 46,413,686 of CP124708.1, read as the reverse complement.
GTCATAACATTATTGTAAACATAACATTATTGGAACCATGGGAACTTTGGGACATTTGTCAATGCATATGATACATGTGAATCAAAATTGATCAATGAGTAGGAAACATGTGATAAATAATGATTGATACCCGAAAATAGGATACCTTAGAACATGTCGAAATGGAACAAGTACAATGTCAATGTGAATACTATGTGCTGCAGAAGGATACGGATAGAGTAACCTTACGTACGTTCACTTCCAAGTATGAATACACAAGCCTATATATGAACACAATAGTCCAGCTCCTTCCTTACGTTTCACTCTACAACACAAATACATACAAGAGCTTACATTAACAACTAGTTACCGTACAAATGTACAACACGACAAGGAACTATATGAATGCCATATAACGTCATTTCATCCTTTACAATACAATCCACTGCATTATCATACCAACAACACCATAATATTCCACCCATTGGCCAAGACATTATACATCAATAGCATTTCACACCACGTTATCATTTTGTCACAATTATTCCTTCAAAACAACATAAGAATAACAATTCATACTTAATATAGTCCAACATGCCTACATACGACCCTTTAAAGTCATTAAAACGATATCATAAGTTGATAACTGCATCCATGAAGGGTATAGGGGCTTCGGGGGGTCAAAGGGATGCAAAAACAAGCAATTAAGGGTTTTGGGCTGACCTGCGAAGCCACGTGCTCCCGTAGGTGAACTTTGGCAGTAGCCAGAGGCACCTGCGAAGTCACCTACGCCCGTAGGTGCTTCATTTGTGAGGGCGAGTGCCGTTTCGGCCAAAAAGGGTCTCTTTTGGGTCTTTTTATGCAATGAATGGTCCATGATCATAAATAAACTTCTCTTTACATATTTTAGATCATCTTGGATGCCAAAAATCATCCATTGTTCCACAACACACATGAACTTCACCAAAACCACACTTTTCCTTCAATACACCACCAAATCCATGCATAATTTTGCAATAACAATTCCAAACATTATGTACAAGAATAAAACAAGTTAAGTCTATAATCACATCTCACATTTAAATATTGAACCCATAAAGTTCACTTCCTTCAAGACCACAAGTCTATTTTCAAGTTTACAAGGCAAAAACCTTCACCGATTACAAAAATAGATAGTTTTACACATGGCACACTGTCCAACACTTTGCCATAACAACCAACATGATTTATACACCATATTAAACATATCATATACTAAACCATGACAATAAATACTTACCAAAGTTTACCAAGGAGTGATCTTGTCCCAACAAGTGTATAGGGTTTGTGTGTAGAGAAAAGGTTGGGATAATTCTAGAAAATGGCATGTGTAATGTGTTGAATAAAAATATGATTTTTCTATTGCTTTATATGGTCCCCTTAAGTCATCCTTAGCCACATATACCACATTAAATTAGGGCCTCACTTGGTCAATTGAAAGAATGGGTCAAATACCCTTTGGGCCATGTCTTTTGCTCTACCTTTGGGCTTCAATTGGGCCCAATGGCACAAGACTTATTTAATTACCAATAAATTAATGTATAATTCATCAAATCTCTCATGTTTAAATATTTTCGTGAATTTTCAACTAGACTCAGAAACCTACGGGGTGTTACACAGTAGTTTTGTGGTTCAGTGACTGGCTTATGGTGTTGATGACGTTGTTCAGATAAACTGGGTATGTTCAGAACTTCTATTGTGATCAACTTAGTTATTGGGTATAGAGGCATTTCAGAAATAAAGAAAATCGGGTTCATTGAGAAATTTGTATTCAGGTACTAGAGTTGTGGCCGTAAGAGTTAAAATGTGAACAGGTTTTGGTTACTATGGTGAGACCAGTGGTACTATAGATGTGATTCTGCTTGAAAGTGCTTGCATAAGATTTATGATGATATTTTTGGTTGCTTGTCAATTTTTGGTGCCTTCCTTATCTTTGCGTTCGAGGACGAACATGTGTTTTAGTGGTGGATAATGTAACAACCCTTAGGGTGATTTTTAGCATTTTTGTATTTTGACCATTTTGCTCTTCCTTGTAGTAGTTTTATGTCATTTATGAGTTGTGGGGATCATTGGTATGGTCCCCAAAGCATCCGAGAGTGATTTATGTGAGTTTGAGGTTTTGAGTAGCCTTTAAAGTGATATAGTTGACTTTGGTTAACATTTTGTTATCCGAGCATAGGATGGTGATTCTGGTAGTTTTATTAGCTTCACAACATGGAAATTAGGTTAGTAGCATGGTTGTTTTGGGTCCCAAGGCTTTTGGTGTGATTTTTAGCATTTGGACGAGAAGTTGGAACGAGAATAAAGTGCGAATATTACTAGAGGTAATAAAAGAGTAGTTAGAAAGAGAATAACAAGCTATGCTAGGAAGATATGAGAATCATACGTAAATAACTCAACGAAAGAAAATAAGTGCCTAGCTATAACCTAACTGGACTCCCATAAGCCCAGAAGGTACACACAACGAAAACAAACCCAACCAAGCCCCCATCATGGTGGGTACAAACAAGAATAATGCTAAAATGAACCAAATGATAATGCTAAAATGAACCAAATGCGATACCATGAAATGTAAAAGTAAACCCTGATAGCAGTGTGCATACTGTATTCTCCTTCTTCAGCCATATCCATAAACCATACCCGAACTCGAACGGATTCCCAAGCAGAAGTTCATAACAATGTATGCCAGACTCAAACCAAAATTAAATATATAATAAGCTGTAAAATTAGGCGCCGAAATCGAACTGAAACTAAATATGCAATATTGCGGTAAAATCAAGTGTCCAGGCTTAAACCGAGACTAACTAGTCCATTTTTCCCTTTTTAGATAACCAAGTTCCTTTAAACATTTCAAAATTCCATTTATCAAGTTGAAAATCATGTTTTAAGGACAAACAACTAGAATATTGAGGATACCAATTCAAACGAACACAACATAGCGAACAAACCGATCAAATTCAAATAACCAGCACATCATAGTACTTTATAATCATTTACATCCGGAAAGGATATTTACCTAAGGTACTTTATCTTAAAAAGGATGATAATGCTAACTACAAGACCCGAGAAACCAAGATAAGGCAATAAACTACCCGAACCTAGACTAAGGCATCTAAATCCAAACACAAAGGCCCTAGGTATGCTATGCCAAGTCCTAAGGAGAAGCAACTACCGAGCCTAAGGAATACAAGGCAGAAATCTACCCTAAAGCCCCTAACTGGCTATAATAATCATAAACTACCTAAAAGACTATCCGAACCATAATACCCCACCAATAATTAGAAATTTACCACGCCAATATAATAAATGAGTAGAGTCTAAAGTTAGGTATGCCGTAGCCTACCTAGACACTGAAGAACGCACTCGCGATGCACTAAACTGGGGCTTTTCTCATCTAATAAGCCATCAACCACTGCCATGCTATCAAAATAGTAATACAAGCTTTAATATGAGATTAGTGAAAGCTATATTGTGAATTTATGCTCCGATAAAAAATCAGACTAAAAATTAGATCATGGGACCCGCCAACAAAATCAAAATTTGAGTCTGTCACTAGATCTCTCCTAACTCAAGGATTGTGTGCTCCAAAATTAAGCACAATCCAAGCTTAGCAACAACCCACAATAGTCCCAAGAATGAAAGGAAAAATTGTGAACTAGAACTAGGATTTAAATCTAATTAAGGTCGGAACTTACAGATTATAGACAAGGAGAAGGTCACTAGTCCAGCTACTAACAAGCCTTAACTCAAAACTATGATCCTAAACTGATTGGAAGCTCACAATACTCAAGTATGGAGGAAATTTTGAGAAAAATGAATGAAAAAGACAAAGTGGGGTTTATATACATCGACCTCCACTTAAGCAGAATCGCCAAGAATATGACCCATCACTTAAGCGAGGGTTACTATTTACCTGCGCCATCGCCTAAGCGACTCCTGCTTAAGTGATGGAGGGTGAAATCAGTGCTACTCACCTAAGCAACCTCCTAGATGCTAAAGTACCTCTGCTTAAGCGACCAAATGGGTACTTAAGCGACTGCACCATAAATTTCTAGCTAAGTCTAAAAGGACTACGAACAGGTGCTCGGGATTCATTTAAAACCTCGTCCAAAAAAATAAATTACTCTACCCTACTAGAAATGACATTCTAGAGTCAAAAAAACAATTAAAATTTCCAATAAAGGTTGTTTAGCCAAAGTGTGGGCCCGACACCCACTGTTCCATTTTTACCAATTTCCAACCAATGGTCCAAAATGTATTTGGAAGCCTCGAGACCTAAACAAAAGGTCCCCTAGCCTAAAATGCATATTCCAGAGCTAACAGAACTATTAAAAATGCCACGAGAGGCCGTTTACCTAAAATTTTGTCCCGAGACCATTTTCTCAACTTCAGAAGCTCCAAAATAGTAAAACTAAACTAAAAACCAAATTAACTGCCCAGGAATCAAATTATCAATTCCAACAAGTCATAAATGACTTGGGGGTAGCCATAGGAAAGCTCTAAACATGAAAAAATCACAAAAAGGAGGAATATAACCTAGACGATTAATATAGTTTGCTTTTTACACAACTCTTAAGGAGAAATTAATAACGGGGGTAAATTGACTAATATGACCCTATTTAATCTTGATTAGATGAATCTTATTTAATTAATATGGGAATAGTCTTTATTACTAAGGATAGAGTTAGAAAAAAGTGGTTAATTATCTCTTGATCTTTTAGACATACCAACCAATTTGAGACAATTTTTTAGCAAAAATGCCAAGTAATTTGAGACAGAGGGAGTAACAAAAACTATTCTCAAAAAATAAAAAATGCAATAGTAATGAATTCCTGATTCTTTTCCCTAAATATTGGATAAAAGGAATGAAAGAAATTATTGCCTCCCATCAATAATAATTATTAATGAAAGAAATTATTACCTCCCATCCTATTTTACTATTAGAATTAGTTCTCCTATTTTTATTGACAGGATTGCCACATCATTTATTGACCAAGTTGCATTACCTACATCCAACTCCATATTAAAGATGATCTTGGCATTTTTTGACTAGAAGTAATCATATGGGTGTTTTGCAGAGATTTGTTCACTTTTACAAATGGTGTACAGTGCACCCAACTCCACTTAAGGGAGGCCTTAAGCGGATTATCCTCCGCTTTAGAAAAGACCCATAATATTAATGACTTCTGCTTTTATGGAAGATTCTGTAACACCCCGTACCTTCCTAACCCTAAGTGAGGACGTTGAACAATGGTTACTTAGGTGTTGAGATGCCATGAGTATGTAAGTTGTAATGCTAGTGACAAGAAATTTGAAATTTGGCCTCGTACATGTGGTTGACCCTTCATAAGAGGTATTTTGTGATTTTCGTGGAGCAGTTGTGGGGTTAAAAATGAGGCTAATAGGACCTCTAAACAAAGTATATTAAGTCCAAGAAGTAAGTTAAAGTATAGGACTTGAAGTATCTAACCAAACCCGCGAAGAAAAGTCGAAAAACGGAATTTTCAGAAAAACTAAGGGGCGCGCTGGGGGGAGTGACACGCCGCTCTGGGCCAAAATTTTTAGTCCATAGGCATCAAGTTGGCACGCCCAAGGGGGTGCCATGCTGGTTTTTCCACTTTTTCAAAGTTGGAAATTTTCTTAAGTCCCAAGGGTACCCGGGGACGTATTGAGCCGATTTTTGCTACGTTTCTTCTAAAACACCGAGTATATACATGAAATGAATGAAATATTATATTGGTATGATAAAATGACTCGAGAACAAATTTGGCATCAAAATGACGGTTTTACCCTTTGGGTCCAAATAGGCCATACTTGGCTAGAATTACTTGTTTTGGGGATTGAGGCTACAAATATAAATCTCGTGAGTGGGAATATTGTTGTAAAGCGTATATGATGGATTACACATTGAAGTTGGTGAGTTAGGATGATGTGGGCTATTGGGCCTAATTTGAGACCAAATTAAACAAGACATGAAAGGCCCAATGGGTCAAAATGACCCATTCTTGCCTTGACTTGTTAATGTTGGAATTAATGGCTAAGGATGACTTTTAAGAGGCTATAAAAGGTGTCCAAAAATCAGATTTTTAATCTCAAAGGGGAACATGCCATTCTAGACATTTCTACAATATTTCCACAAGACCTTTCTCAAGTTCTTCAAACCCTAAGGCATTTTTGGACAAGATCATCATCTTTCAAGCTTGGGTAAGTGATTATTATTGTACTTTAACATATTATATGCATGGGATATTATGTATATCAAGTTGTTTATGCTTGGAAATGGTGGACATGGTACTTTGTGTCTTTTGTGAAAGATGTGAAATCCATGAGATTCAAGCTTGAATTATGACTTGTGCCTTTGATGAAAGATCATGGTATGGATAAAATATGAACGTGTACGGTGTTATTTTGTGATTAAACATGTTATTTTTCTATAAGTCTAAATTATGGGATTTTGGCCGATTTGTTGTTGTGAGGTCTATTGAAGCCATTTGATGGAATAATTGTGATGTTGTGGTGATGGAGAAGTGTAAAGTATGAACTTGGTGTGACATGCTATTGGTTACCATGTGTTGGTCAATGTATGGAATATTTTTGGATTATTGGTATAATGATTTCATAAATGGTATTGTCAAGGGGGAAATGACATGTTAAAGCTAAACATGTGACTTATTGTTATTGTATGCCATTGTAAGGTAATTGGTGGTTAATGTTGGTTTCGTTATGAACTTGTGTTATAGATAAAAACCCAAGGACGAAGCGGGACTATTGTATGCACGTCTAAGATTGTGTATTAGTATTAAGAATACAAGGTATGTAAGGTTTCTTTCTCCATACCCTTCTGCAACATGTTGTTCATATTGACATTGGACTTGTTTCAATTCCGAGAGGCTTGAAGTATATCAATTCAGGGTGACGTATGTTGTTATTCATATGTGCCCTATTCTTAGATGACTTATGGTTCGTTTATCTATTGATCATTGATTGAAGTTCCAAAGATGTCATGAAGTTATAATTCCTAAAAGAACTATCTCAAGGAGAGTAAGATGTAAGGGAATCTATTTATTCTTGAAAAGCATGTTCCAATTATTTCATGTTCCAAAGTCCTATAGTATGATGATTATCCTTGTACCAATCTTTCATAAATAGAAGTACCAATCTCATAAGAGTAATAAGAGAGGTGATGTGCAAGCTAGTATAATTATTTCTCATAAGTAAGGATGTCAATCTCATGAAGTAAAGGGGTGAAGTAAGACATGTATATAAGTGTGTGCTTTATTCTCATGATCTTTAATGTGTCACTCTCATAACTAAGTGAAAGGTATAAGACTGTAAAGAAGTAATGCGCATGGTTGCTTTATGTCTCATGGAGTATGGATTACATTCTAGCGTGTATAAGTTCAATATGGAATAGTCTTAATATTATGCTTTGTTATTTAGTATATCCCACCAAACGTGGAGGTCCGGTATCGTATACTTACTTATATAAGGTCTTATAATAATAGTGAAGGAGGTAAAGTGTGAGCTAATAGATCTATCCCTCACAAGTTAAGGTGTTAGTCTCATGAAGTATAAGCATGAGGTAAAGCATATTTGTGTGCTTCAATTAGTGTCATGATCCTTAATGTGTTAATCTCTCATAAGTTGATATATCAATCTCTCCGATGTATGTTACCCCACCACTAGAGTGGATGTATGTTACCCCACCATGAGAGTGGATATATGTTACCCCACCATGAGAGTGGATGTATGTTACCCCACCATGAGAGTGGATATATGTTACCCCACCATGAGAGTGGATATATGTTTCCCCACTATTAGAGTGGATGTATGTTGCCCCACCATGAGAGTGGATGGATGTTGCCCCACCATGAGAGTGGATGTATGTTATCCCACCATAGAGTGGATGTATGTTCCCCCACCATAGAGTGGATGTATGTTCTCCCACCATGAGAGTGGATGTAAGTTAAACCCCTAATAGAGTGGATGTACGTCAATAGAGTGGATGTACATTAATAGAGTGGATGTACATTAATAGAGTGGATGTACGTTATATTATTAATTCCCTACCCCACCACTAGAGTTGATGTATGTGGATGAGTGTTATTTTTTCTAACCAAGTAGATGAGCAATAGTGGTAATGAATATAGAAGCAAGAAAGAATCTCTTGGGTATAGAAGAGTCGAGTAGAGGCAAGTCGCTTGAGTGAAGGTAATTTCCCTTGAAGTAGAGAAATTATAAAAGATATTATATAAAATGATGGTTTATCCACATTGACTATTCTCTTGTATTTTTATTCTATTGATATTCTCACGTATGATGATATTTTTTTATGAGCCTTACATACTCAGTACATTCTTCGTACTGACCCCCTCGGGGGACTTACCTTACATGTTGCAGGTGCAGGCATTAGTAGACCTCCTCTGTTGACTGGGGATCATTTGCAGAGTTTTGGTGAGCTCCACTTGGTTCGGAGCTTTCTGGGTCATAGTTGTATAATTATTTTTGCATTGTAAATATTGTATAAAGCGGGGACTTATCCCAACTTTAAGTTGGTCTTGTAAATGCATCCGTTAGAGGCTTTTATAGACATGTGTGGATTACAAATGTACGAGATAAAGGTCCGTTTGACTTGATGGCCCCAACGGCCAAGTTTCATAAATAGATATATATAACATATGTTCCATGTTCATGTTTTACGCATAGTTGCATAAGGCTTAACAATATTCATACGAGGATATGCGTACAAAGGTTCTTGAGCAAGGATTGGTTCTCTCGGGCTATGTCGGATTCGGGTGCCAATCATGCCTCGTTGGAAGTCGGGGCGTGACAAAAGTGGTATCAAAGCAGGTCGTTCTAAGGGTGTCTTCAAAGCCGTGTCCGAGTAGAGTCTTGTTCATGGATGTGTTGTGCACCACATTTATGAGCAGGAGGCTATGGGGAATTTAGGATATGGTTTCTTTTCTTCATTCTAGATCGTGCAAGAGAGTCAGTGTTGTACGTTGAATTGTATCTGACCATTGTGATTGTTTGTATTTGGTATAGTAAACATGCCAATCACGAGAAGAGGTAGAGGTAAAGGGAAGCAGGTAGATATGCCTGCTGAAGAAGGAATGAGTAGGTTTCCACCTGACCAAGCTAGTTAAGGTGGAGCTGATGCTGAAATTGCATCGCGGCCCTTCGCTACCTTTCCAGCTCCGGAAGAGCCAAGAGGTAGGGAAGTACCCGCAGAACCACCAATGAATGCCACAGATCAAGATTTAAGAAATGCAGTACATATGTTGACACAGTTAGTGGCTGCACAAACCCAGGGACGAACTGGTCCAATGGTAAATGAAGATGACGCGGCTAGAGCAGCTAGTCGACGTACATAGGACTTTCTAAAATTAGACCCTCCCATATTCACAGGGTCTGATCCGAAAGTAGATCTACAGGATTTCGTGGACCAATTTCAAAGAGCACTAGAGGTGATGCACGTAACAGGTGTAGAAACAGTTGAGCTAGCAGCTTATAGACTGAAGGGCTAGGCTATCTTATGGTATGAGGACTGGACAAGATCAAGGGGTATTGATGCACTCCCAGCTGATTGGGACGATTTTAAAATAGCATTCCTTGATCATTACCTCCCATATGAGATTCGGGAGGCACGTGCAGACCAATTTCTCCATTTGCGTCAAGGAAATATGAGTGTTAGAGAATACAGTTTGCAGTTTAATTCCTTGGCTAGATATGCTCCAAATGTAGTAGCCACTATGGAAGATAGAGTCCATCGATATGTGGACAGATTGGAGCCTTATTTGGTACGAGATTGCACTATTGCTGCCTTAAATTGAGATATGGAAATAGCTAGAACACAGGCCTTTGTGCAGAAAATGGAGGATCAAAGGCAAAGAAAGAGGATACAAAAAGCGGAAGAAGGGCCATCAAAAAGGGCCAGATCTATGGGGCAGCCTATGGTGGCCCCAGGAGAATTTGGATCTCGAATGTTACCGCCTAGACCCTCGTCCCCTTATTTCATAGTAGGTGCTCATTCTCAATTCCGAGGGTCTAGAGGGACAAGATCTTCTCGTCAGTTGTGCCCGCGCTGTGGGAGATTTCATGCAGGTGAATGCCGGTTTGATACGAATGTTTCCTTTGTATGTAGTAGGACAGGACACATGATGAGAGAATGCCCACAGAGGCCCATGGGTAGTATGACATGGCCTGCCGGATTAGCCAATGTGGCACCGACAGCTGGTGTAAAGTTTGCTGGTCGCGGTAGAGGTGCCAGAGGAGTAGCCAGTTCCAGTGGAACTCAAAATTGCACTTATGCTTTAGTGGACCGACAGAATGAGGAAGCACCTCCTGATGACGGTACAGGTATTTAGGTATATTACCATATTTTACATGATGTATATGTAATAATTGATTGAGCTCTACTCCATCGTACGTTACTCCATCGACTACCATGAATTTAATATTTCCACATAGTAGATGTTTGCGATCATGAAGGGTATAATAAAAAAAGTTAGAAAGAAGTGGAAAATTGACCCTATACAATATACCATGTGAAATTGGTGACTCTCATCTTGTTCCCATTAGAAAGATATAAAGTTCGGGGGATCTCACTAGTCAGGTGTGAAGGTTAATGAATAAAGACGTAACTTCCATAAAAGTTCTTTGAGGAAATTAATAAGTCGAAGAGATACCCATGTTTGCTTCAAATAGAAGAAAAGGTTCAAAAGGTGGAAGTGGACCAATACTAAGTAAGTAGCCATGAGCCTTACGTATCTATCTATGTATAGGCTAATATAGAGATGCCTTTGTTGTAATTGAAGCAACATCATTAACATTCGAGGATGAATGTTTCTAAGGATGGAAGATTCTGTAACACCCCGTACCTTCCTAACCCTATGTGAGGACGTTGAACAATGGTTACTTAGGTGTCGAGATGCCATGAGTATGTAAGTTGTAATGCTAGTGACAAGAAATTTGAAATTTGGCCTCGTACATGTGGTTGACCTTCATAAGAGGTATTTTTTTATTTTTGTGGAGCAGTTGTGGGGTTAAAAATGAGTCTAATAGGACCTCTAAACAAAGTATATTAAGTCCAAGAAGTAAGTTAAAGTATAGGACTTGAAGTATCTAACCAAACCCGCGAAGAAAAGTTGAAAAACGGAATTTTCAGAAAAACTAAGTAAGGGGCGCGCTGGGGGGCATGCCACGCCACTCTGGGCTAAAATTTTTAGTTCATAGGCAGCAAGTTGGCGCGCCGAAGGGCGTGCCACGCTGGTTTTTCCACTTTTTTAAAGCTGGAAATTTTCTTAAGTCCCAAGGGTACCCGGGGACGTATTGAGCCGATTTTTGCTACGTTTCTTATACAACCCCGAGTATATACATGAAATGAATGAAATATTATATTGGTATTATAAAATGACTCTAGAACGAATTTGGCGTCAAAATGACGGTTTTACCCTTTGGGTCCAAATAGGCCATACGTGGCTAGAATTACTTGTTTTGGGGATTGAGGCTACAAATATAAATCTCATGAGTGAGAATATTGTTGTAACGCATATATGATGGATTACACATTGAAGTTGGTGAGTTAGGATGATGTGGGCTATTGGGCCTAATTTGATACCAAATTAAACAAGACATGAAAGGCCCAATGGGTCAAAATGACCCATTCTTGCCTTGACTTGTCAATGTTGGAATTAATGGCTAAGGATGAATTTTAAGAGGCTATAAAAGGTGTCCAAAAATCAGATTTTTAATCTCAAAGGGGCACATTCCATTCTAGACATTTCTACAATATTTCCACAAGACCTTTCTCAAGTTCTTCAAACCCTAAGGCATTTTTGGACAAGATCATCATCTTTCAAGCTTGGGTAAGTGATTATTATTGTACTTTAACATATTATATGCATGGGATATTATGTATATCAAGTTGTTTATGCTTGGAAATGGTGGACATGGTACTTTGTGTCTTTTGTGAAAGATGTGAAATCCATGAGATTCAAGCTTGAATTATGACTTGTGCCTTTGATGAAAGATCATGGTATGGATAAAATATGAACGTGTACGGTGTTATTTTGTTATTAAACATGTTATTTTTCTATAAGTCTAAATTATGGGATTTTGGCCGATTTGTTGTTGTGAGGTCTATTGAAGCCATTTGATGGAATAATTGTGATGTTGTGGTGATGGAGAAGTGTAAAGTATGAACTTGGTGTGACATGCTATTTGTTACTACGTGTTGGTCAATGTATGGAATATTTTTGGATTATTGGTATAATGATTTCATAAATGGTATTGTCAAGGGGGAAATGACATGTTAAAGCTAAACATGTGACTTATTGTTATTGTATGCCATTGTAAGGTAATTGGTGGTTAATGTTGGTTTTGTTATGAACTTGTGTTATAGATAAAAACACAAGGACGAAGCGGGACTATTGTATGCACGTCTAAGATTGTGTATTCGTATTAAGAATACAAGGTATGTAAGGTTTCTTTCTCCGTACCCTTCTGCAACATGTTGTTCATATTGACATTGGACTTGTTTCAATTCCGAGAGGCTTGAAGTATATCAATTCAGGGTGACGTATATTGTTATTCATATGTGCCCTATTCTTAGATGACTTATGGTTCGTTTATCTATTGATCATTGATTGAAGTTCCAAAGATGTCATGAAGCTGTAATTCCTAAAAGAACTATCTCAAGGAGAGTAAGATGTAAGGGAATCTATTTATTCTTGAAAAGCATGTTCCAATTATTTCATGTTCCAAAGTCCTATAGTATGATGATTATCCTTGTACCAATCTTTCATAAATAGAAGTACCAATCTCATAAGAGTAATAAGAGAGGTGATGTGCAAGCTAGTATAATTATTTCTCATAAGTAAGGATATCAATCTCATGAAGTAAAGGGGTGAAGTGAGACGTGTATATAAGTGTGTGCTTTATTCTCATGATCTTTAATGTGTCACTCTCATAACTAAGTGAAAGGTATAAGGCTGTAAAGAAGTAATGCGCATGGTTGCTTTATGTCTCATGGAGTATGGATTACATTGTAGCGGGTATAAGTTCAATATGGAATAGTCTCAATATTATGCTTTGTTATTTAGTATAGCCCACCAAAGGTGGAGGTCCGGTATCGTATACTTACTTATATAAGGTCTCATAAGAATAGTGAAGGAGGTAAATTGCGAGCTAATAGATCTATTCCTCACAAGTTAAAGTGTTAGTCTCATGAAGTATAAGCGTGAGGTAAAGCATATTTGTGTGCTTCAATTAGTGTCATGATCCTTAATGTGTTAATCTCTCATAAGTTGATATATCAATCTCTCCGATGTATGTTACCCCACTATTAGAGTGGATGTATGTTACCCCACCATCAGAGTGGATGTATGTTACCCCACCATGAGAGTGGATGTATGTTACCCCACCATGAGAGTGGATGTATGTTGCCCCACCATTAGAGTGGATGTATGTCACCCCACCATGCGAGTGGATGTATGTTGCCCCACCATGAGAGTGGATGTATGTTATCCCACCATAGAGTGGATGTATGTTCCCCCACCATAAAGTGGATGTATGTTCTCCCACCATGAGAGTGGATGTAGGTTAAACCCCCAATAGAGTGGACGTACGTTAATAGAGTGGATGTACATTAATAGAGTGGATGTACGTTATATTATTAATTCCCTGCCCCACCACTAGAGTGGATGTATGTGGATGAGTGTTTTTCTTTCTAACCAAGTAGATGAGCAATAGTGGTAATGAATATAGAAGCAAGAAAGAATCTCTTGGGTATAGAAGAGTCGAGTAGAGGCAAGTCGCTTGAGTGAAGGTAATTTCCCTTGAAGTAGAGAAATTATAAAAGATATTATATAAAATGATGGTTTATCCACATTGACTATTCTCTTGTATTTTTATTCTATTGATATTCTCACGTATGATAATATTTTTTTGTGAGCCTTACATACTCAGTACATTCTTCATACTGACCCCCTCGGGGGACTTACCTTACATGTTGCAGGTGCAGGCATTAGTAGACCTCCTCTGTAGACTGGGGATCATTTGCTGAGTTTTGGTGAGCTCTACTTGGTTCGGAGCTTTCTGGGTCATAGTTGTATAATTGTTTTGGCATTGTAAATATTGTATAAAGCGGGGACTTGTCCCAAATTTAAGTTGGTCTTGTAAATGCATCTATTAGAGGCTTTTGTAGACATGTGTGGGTTATGAATGTACGAGATAAAGGTCCGTTTGACTTGATGGCCCCAATGGCCAAGTTTCATAAATAGATATATATAGCATATGTTCCATGTTCATGTTTTACGCATAGTTGCATAAGGCTTAACAATATTCATACAAGGATATGCGTACAAAGGTTCTTGAGCAAGGATTGGTTCTCTCGGGCCATGTCGGCTTCGCGTGCCAATCACGCCTCGTTGGAAGTCGGGGCGTGACAGATTCATCGCCGAAGTGATGATACTTTTGTGTCAAATCCTCTGCAAAAGCAAAGATCGATGAACATTTATAATCTTCTTCCTCAAAAACATAGTATATTTAACTAAAGTCAGTTTTGATCTCAGCTTAGAGGTAGATTTTGTCACGCCCCAAATCCCAATGAGGCGTGATTGGCACCCGAAGCCGACAAGGCCCGAGAGAACCAAGCTTTGCTTCTATTCATTCATATGCATGTCATAGGAAACACTACTATCACATAGAAACATGAGAGGCTAAAATCAAAAAGCATAGAACATGTGACGTATATACGTATGAGAAACTTGGCCGTTGAGGCCATCAAGTCAAGACTTCATCTATCATCTTATAAACATACACCCACATACGTCTACAAAAGCCTCTAACAGATACATTGACCAACACCAACTGAATGTCGGGACAAGTCCCCGCTTTATACACAATGTACAATATCAAAACATATGACCCACTGCGACTCAGGGAAGCCCCAAACTAACTGGAGCTCACCAATGATCTGCGATTACTGTCAACCTATGGTGGAGGTATACTAGTTCCTGCACCTGCAACATGTAAGGTAAATCCCCCCAGAGGGGTCAGTACGGAATAAGTACTGAGTATGTAAGGCTCAAATGAAACTGTACAATACATGAATAGTTCAGTGGACTCAAATGCATATGAATAATTCATATGAATAAGTAACCATTTTGCATTTTGGAAACCATGTGTATTACTTTCATTGCTTTCTTTGCTTCATTACTTCAATGCTTAATCATCATTACATGTGTCATAATGTACCCGGGCCCCTACTGATCAGGGGGTCTTTACATAACATATCGTTATGTTGGGATCGGGTCGAGCTAGGCTTATGCCCCAAGACCTGCCACCCATAAATCAATGCATCGGGATCGGGTCGAGCTAGGCTTATGCCCCTAGACCTGCCACCCATAAATCAACATATCAGGTTCAGCTCGAGCTAGGTATTTCACCCCTAGAGCTGCCCCCTGTCAGGTTCGGCTTGAGCTAGGCTTTCTCCCCTAAAGCTGCCCCCTGATCAAATAATTTTGGGATAGACTTGAGCTAGGCATTTCTCCCCCAAAGCTGCCACCCGTACTCAAACATTAACCACATGTGCATTACTTTGTTCTTTACTTTGAGATTGATACAATGATAGTCATAATATCACTTTGAACTTTGGAACATAACATTGGTGGAACCATGGAATCTTTGGAACATTAGTCAATGCATATGAGACATGTGAATGACAATTGATCAATGCATAAAGAACATGTGAGGAACCATAATTGATACCCGAAAATAGGATACGCTTGGATTATGAGAGATTGATACTTTTGTAGCCATAACATTGTTGGAAGCTTTGGAACAATAACCAATGAGCAAGAGACATGTAAATAAACATTATTGGAAACATAGCCTTCTTAGAAACATAACACTATTGGAACCATTGGATAGTAATCAATGAACAAGATACATAAGCATAACCACTATTGGAACTTTGGAACACAACCTTATTGGGCTTTTGGAACATTATCCATGAATAGAGGACATGTGATTCACAATTGATCAATGAGTAGGAAACATGTGATAATAACCATTGGTAACCGGAAATAAGATACCTTAGCACATTTCGGTATAGGACAAGTGTAATGCCAATGTGAATACTATTTTCCGCAGAAAGATACGGACAAAATAACCTTACATACCTTGTGTTCTCAATACGAATATACCACCTTAGATGTGTACACAAGGTCCCGCTCCTTCTTTGTTTTTCACTCTACAACACAAACACATAACGGGATTTACATTTACCACCAACTACCTTACAAATGCATATAACGTGAATGAGTTACATGTTTGCCTTTAAACATTCCATTTCCCCTTGACAAAACCATTGATGAAATTATTATTCCAAAAATCCCCCAATATTACCAACATTGACCAATACATGATAATCAATACATTTCACCATAACACTTCTCGTTTACACTTCCTTAGTCACACCACATCATAAATGATCCATCAAAGTACCTTAATACACCTCATAGCACATATCGGCCAAAATCCCACAATTTACACTTATATGGAAATAACAAGTTTAGTAACATAATCACACCATACATGTTGGTATTTCATCCATACCATGCCTTTTCATTAAACCCACAAGTCATATTTCAAGTTTAATTCACAAGGATGCATATCTTTTATCAAAAACCAAAAGTTCACTATTCAACACCTTACCACCATAACCACCATGATATACATAACCTGTCATGTAAATAATATATTAAATCACAAGAATAATCACTTACCAATACTTGTAGGATGATGCTCTTGCCCAAGAAAAGGACTTAGGGTTTGAGAGTTTGAGAGCAATATGTTGGAAATATCTCCCAAAAGGCATGTTTGTTTTAAGAGATAAAAATATGATTTGTCGTGGTTTTATATAGGCCCTCATTCTCATCTATATCCATCCAATTAGTCAAAAAGGTTGTGTTTACTTGTCAAACACAAGAATGGGTCATTTGACCCTTTTGGGCCTCTTATTTTTGGCTCATTTTGGGCTTTAAATTGGGCCCCCAATAACATATCTCAACTTAGCCCACCAAATTTCATGTACACTTCACCACCTATCTCATTATGAAATAATTCCATAATGTCACGACAATATTCTCTTACGAGATTCTCATTCGTCGTCGCAATCGCAAAAATAGAGTCCATGGCTTCCTTGAACCTTTTTGATAACTACTTCTGTTTCATGGTTTGATCATGTAGAAGTATGTAGGAGTGTATTGAGGTATTTTAATCTTTAACAATGCTTAAATAACTCCAAAGAACCAAAATAAACCATAAAAGAATCGATGTAGCATTGCATTGCGAAACGGGCACGGAAGGGCACAATCTTTGTGCCTTGCGCCACTAGCTGCAAAGAAAGATTGTGGTGCAGGAAATGACACCCCTATGAATCAGAGGCTTGCGCCACACACCCTGAAACAGGGAGTGGCGCAAGTCTTGGTACTTTGCTGAATTTTTCGGCCACTTTTTCTAACACTTGCATATCGTCCAATACCTTATCAAAACACTACAAAATACTTACTTAGTGATCTTAATCATCAAGTAAACGTGACTCCAAGTCACCAAATGAGGTTGGAATATGTACGGGGTATTACACAAATTCCCCACGAAATCACAAAACACCTCCCACGAAGGTCTAATCGCATGTATGTGGCCAAATTTCAATTTTCTCATCATTAGCATTACCAAATACATACATATATCTCTCGACACCTAAGCAAACATTATTCAACGTCATCAAGTAGGGTTGGGAAGGAACGGGGTGTTACATTCTTCCACCCTTAGAAACATTCATCCTCGAATGTTAGTAACATTGTCTTATTGTAACAACTTAAGTCTAGGTGAATCCTTCACATTATCGTCTACACCTATAACACTTGTAAAGACTTACTTATTATTATTCCAATTCTGTATCTTGAACTTTTCTTTCATGTACAATAATTACAAGTCGTAATTTCTTCTACGTGCTAATTTCTCCAATATTGCCTTTACGGAAGCTACTCCTTTATTTCTTATTGCTTTCGCTTATCGATCTAGAGTAATAAGCAGTACCTCTTCACATGTGAGGTCTTTCGTAACTTATATATCTCCACTGGGAGCAATACGAGATAACCTCCTATACACTATCAAAGTAGCTAATATGAAATACTGAATGAGCTGTGAAGAGTTCTTGGACTAGTGCTAACTGATACGCAATTTGCCCAAATCTTTGGACACTTTCCCTTTCTTTCTGATTCTCATTATTTCTTTCCTTTTCATTGGTCACACTGTCAAAAATACCTAATCACCTATGGCACACTTTAATTCCCTTCTTCTAATATCGGCATATGATTTGTATTGACTTTTGGCCATTTGTAGCTGCTGTTATATCACCTTCACTTTCTCTATAGCTTGATGAACAAAATCTGACCCGAGCAAAGAAAATTTCATCAGCTGTAACCCATCAAATTGATGATCTACATTTTCTTTCATATAAAACTTCGTAAGGTGCCTTTTGATGCTTTTACTGTAAACAATTTCAATAAACAATAGATGTTCATCCCAACTACCTTTAAAATCCAATGTACAAACTCGTGGCATATCTTTAAACATTCATATAATACGTTCTGTTTGTCCATCCATCTAAGGATGACAAGACGTACTTACATCTACCTGTGTACCCATGCTTTACTGAAAAGATTTCCAACAGTGTGCAATAAAGTGAGCTCCCGTGTATGATATAATAGTGAGTGGAATCCCATGTAATCGTACTATCTCTGTAACATACAACTTTGTATAATGTTCAGCTATATCGGTGGTCCTAACTAGTAGGAAATATGCTGGCTCGGTGAGCCTGTCAACTATTACCTATATGGAATCAACCTTCGCAGTGTATGAGGTAACCCTGTGATTAAATCCATGTTATTCATGTTCCACTTCCAAACTGGAAGGGTAATACATTGCATAAAACATACAGATTTCCAATGCCATACTATTAATCAGTGACCACTTGGACATTGAGCTAAAAGTTCTACAATGTGCTTTTCATGTAACCTTACTAAGACATCTCTGCTAAACCGTGGTATATTTTGGTTGCTTCCGAATGAATAAAATACCGTGAACGATGTTCTTCTATCAAAATTCATTTCCTTAACTCGTCTATACCCAGTACACACAATCTACATTGGCGTTAAAGTACTTCCTCTTATGTTTACTCAAATACCTTTGTCGAACTTTGTTGTACATTCTTTTCCAATTGAACTAAAATTATAACTTACATATTGCTTTTTCATTTATTTCAAATGTTAATGAAAATTCCGCCACATTTGACACTATAATTCTTTCATCAGGAGTTTCAAGAAAACAAAAACCCCTATTGCTTCATTGATATAGATTTCTTGACTATATCTTTCTTTTCTGTGAGCTGTCCATTCATACTTTCTACTGCCTTGCAGCTTAATGTATCAACTATCCCATTGTTTTTTTTTTCAAATGACACAAGATACCATTGTTCTAATCTCTTAATAGTTCAAGCCACCTTCTCTACCTCAGATTTACGTCCTTCGGCTTAAAATATAGTACACTTTCTTATGAACAGTATATATGTCAGCATGAATCCCTTACAAATAGTGACACCATAACTGTAAAGCAATATCGCGGCTGCTAGTTCAGTGTCATGTGTTTGGTAATAATTTGTTTTCCTCATGTAGCCGCAACTGTCGTAAGGCATATGTTATTACCTTATCATTCTACATCAATACACATCCGAGGCCAACCCCGGAAGCATTACCATACATTGCATAACATTCTTATGCCTTGGGGAGGCACTTAAAACTGGTGTGGAAGTTACTTTGTCTTTCAAATCTTGGAAACTCTTCTCACCTGCATCATTCTACTGGAACTTGATTGCCTTATACATAAGCTTTGCTAAGGGTGTAGGGATGGAATAAAATCCTTCAACAATTCTCCTATAATAATCAACCAACCCAAGAAAATGATGGATCTCTATAAGCATCGTAGGCCTTAGCCAATTGTTCACCATTTCTATCTTTTGTGTAACAACTTTCATCTCTTCATCCTATACAATGCATGGTCCTCTTGTGATTTTGAATACCATCACCAAACATGGTCACACACACCCTGAAAAGTGTTTTGAACACCCTATTCATTTCACCCATAACAACTATAGGTGCATTCACTAGCCCAATTGACATACAAGGAATTCATAATAACCATACCATGTTTGTAATGTTGTCTTGGGTATATCATCATCATTCTTTCTTTTTTTCATTTCGTCGTCATTCGTTTCATCATTTAATCATTCATTTCACCATTTTATTTCTAACCCCATAACTAATCAAACAAATTATCAACTCTGGGGAGGGAATATTTATTCGTAATTGTCATCTTATTCAGTTGCCGATAATCGACACACATTTTCAACGTACTGTCTTTCTTTTGTATAGTTAACACTGGTGCACCCCAAAGGAACATACTAGGTCTTATGAATCCCTTGTTTATCACATCTTTCAACGTTTTCTATTTTTTTTTTCCAATTCCCATAACTTTGTCGGGGCCATACTATATGAAGAAATAAAAATAGGCTAAGTACCTGACATCACAGTAATACCAGCTCATACATCAAGGAATTCATTTACCACCAGAACTGATTGAAGAGTTGGTGGCTTCATATCAGTATCTTTCACTTTTACCAAGTGACATGTGTATGCCTTAGAGTATCCTTTTACTTGCTTTACTATGGGGAACAACTTTTTCCTCTTAGTTCCCCCACATTTGTTCTTTTGGGGAAAACGACAATATAACTTCTTAGTTCGGCAATCTACTATGGCACAATCCCTTTATAACATTAAAATCCACTATTTCCAGCTCAATAAGATCAACCGGTGTCTCATGACCTCAAAAAATTACTATGCACTTAAGATATACTCTTTTAACTATCATAGATTCACCGACTGATGTATAGACTTCAAGTGACATAACTAGTAATTCTGGTGTTCATTTGAATTTTCAGCAATTAATAAAATAACATATGCTAGTGTCGAATATGGGTCAATAAATACGTGTACGGTACCTGTAGCTACCTCAAGAGAAGCCTCATTTTGTGGCCCAACATACCACACCAATAACAAATATTTAACCCAAACCGACATATCCTTTTCTGTTGCCTCTGAGCTTTCATTATCTGTGCAAAAAGCCTATATTCTGACTATATCAATATCTCTTTTCTAGATCGCAATGGTGTAATCCATCTGCCCATATACCGATGCATTCTATCAGTCATAATGGTTACCACTTTTGGAGTATACCTAGCCACAGAATTAAACCAAAGATTGTACTTTCTGACACTCATAGTTCTTTAGCAATGCTTTAGCAATTGATCTGCATGAGCTTTCTGAATCTCATATGAGAGGTACTGGTGAAGGAATGTCATTTTAAATTCCTACCAACCAGCTGGAAGTTCATCAATACACAGTCACATGCATATCATCTAGATCCCTTTTGATTTGGTCAATAAGGTCCTGTGGGTCTTCATTCATATCCAACTCGGTGGACGTGGGACGGTTTAATTTCAGAAAATCCTGTGTTCGACGACTAGCTGCCCTAGCCACACCATCATCACTTGTCATTGGTCCAGCTCACCAATGACATTTCACAACAACTATCTGAGTCAACATATACACTATATTTCTTAAATCCTGTTCAGTGGCATTTATAGGTGGTTCTGCGGATACTTCTCTACCTTTTGGCTAAAAGAAACCCGTATAACAAATTCCATGTCAGCTCCACCTTGACTACCTTGGTCAAGTTTTGGTTTACTCATTTCTACTTCAGCAGGCATATCAACCTGCTCACCTTTGTCTTTATCTTATCTGATACTCAGCATTTGACTATACAAAAGAAAACCAATGTCAATACGAACATATGTTTCCACCTACAACTTTGGCTCTACTGCACGATATAGAAGTGAAGAAAAGAAACAACTCCTAAATGTCCCTTAGCCTCCTGCTTATCAATGTGGCGCGCAACACATCCATAAGCAAGACTCTACTCAGACACGACTTTGTAGACATCCTTAGGACGACCAGCTCTGCTACTACTTTTGTCACGCCCCGAATCCCAACGAGGAGTGATTAGCACACAAAGCTAACAAGGCCCGAGAGAACCAAGCTTTGCTTCTATTCATTCATATGCATGTCATAGGAAACACTACTATCACATAGAAACATGAGAGGCTAAAATCGAAAAGCATAGAACATGTGACGTATATACGTATGAGAAACTTGGACGTTGAGGCCATCAAGTAAAGACTTCATCTATCATCTTATACACATACACCCACATACGTCTACAAAAGCCTCTAACAGATGCATTGACCAACACCAACTGAAAGTCGGGACAAGTCCCCGCTTTATACACAATGTACAATATCAAAACATATGACCCACTGCGACTCGGAGAAGCTCCAAACTAACTGGAGCTCACCAATGATCTGCGATTACTGTCAACCTATGGTGGAGGTCTACTAGTGCCTGCACCTACCACATGTAAGGTAAATCCCCCCAGAGGGGTCAGTACGGAATAAGTACTGAGTATGTAAGGCTCAAATAAAATTGTACAATACATGAATAGTTCAGTGGACTCAAATGCATATGAATAAGTAACCATTCTGCATTTTGGAAACCATGTGTATTACTTTCATTGCTTTCTTTGCTTTATTACGTCAATGCTTAATCATCATTACATGTGTCACAATGTACCCGAGCCCCTACTGATCAGGGGGTCTTTACATAACATATCGTTATGTTGGGATCGGGTCGATCTAGGCTTATTCCCCTAGACCTGCCACCCATAAATCAATGCATCGGGATTGGGTCGAGCTAGGCTTATGCCCCTAGACCTGCCACCCATAAATCAACATATCAGGTTCGGCTCGAGCTAGGTTTTTCACCCCTAGAGATGCCCCCTGTCAGGTTCGGCTTGAGCTAGGCTTTCGCCCCTAAAGCTGCCCCCTGATCCAATAATTTCGGGATCGACTTGAGCTAGGCATTTCTCCCCCAAAGCTGCCACCCGTACTCAAACATTAACCACATGTGCATTACTTTGTTCTTTACTTTGAGATTGATACAATGATAGTCATAATATCACTTTGAACTTTGGAACATAACATTGGTTGAACCATGGAATCTTTGGAACATTAGTCAATGCATGTGAGACATGTGAATGACAATTGATCAATGCATAAAGAACATGTGAGGAACCATAATTGATACCCAGAAATAGGATACCCTTGGCTTATGAGAGATTGATACTTTTGTAGCCATAACATTGTTGGAAGCTTTGGAACAATAACCAATGAGCAAGAGACATGTAAATAAACATTATTGGAAATATAGACTTCTTAGAAACATAACACTATTGGAACCATTGGATAGTAATCAATGAACAAGATACATGAGCATAACCACTATTAGAACTTTGGAACACAACCTTATTGGGCTCTTGGAACATTATCCATGAATAGAGGACATGTGATTCACAATTAATCAATGAGTAGGAAACATGTGATAATAACCATTGGTAACCGAAAATGGGATACCTTAGCATATTTTGGTATAGGACAAGTGTAATGCCAATGTGAATACTATTTTCCGCAGAAAGATACGGACAAAATAACCTTACATACCTTGTGTTCTCAATACGAATATACCACCTTAGATGTGTACACAAGGTCCCTCTCCTTCTTTGTGTTTCACTCTACAACACAAACACATAACGGGATTTACATTTACCACCAACTACCTTACAAATGCATATAACGTGAATGAGTTACATGTTTGCCTTTAAACATGCCATTTCCCCTTGACAAAACCATTGATGAAATTATTATTCCAAAAATCCCCCAATATTACCAACTTTGACCAATACATGATAATCAATACATTTCACCATAACACTTCTCCTTTATGGTGATTCATAGAGATTTCATCACATGGTAATATCTATTTCTTCGTAACTACGTTCGATTACTTCATGTCCCTTCACTTCCATTTTTAATTTGCGATTTGAACCTTGAATTCTTGAATTTACTTCTTGACTAAAGTAAGATTTTGGACCCAATTAAGGTTAGAATTCATCTCCATCTCAACCCAACTTTTGAGCATGGGTTTCGTACTTCTATTGGAGGATAATTGTAGGTTTTATTCTATTTTCATTGGCAGGCCCCGAGGGTTACTCTCAATTTTATTCTTATGGGTTTCTTAGCTTCGATTTTAGTTCGGGTTCCTGATATGCTGAGTGTTAGTCCTGTTTTGAGTTTGGGTCTCTATTTTTACTATCACTATTATGTATGGAAGTCCCAATTCAAGTCTGGGCATTGTATATGGACACTCATAAGTTCCTATGGATCCTGCCTTTATGAGATACAAATGTTGGGGGAGGTGTATACAATAGGCATTGACCATTACATTCATTATATATTGCATTGCACCTATCTTTTTATAATTTAAACCTATATAAATTGTGTGTATGTTACACATGTTGTATGTATCTTTCTAGCATGGTTTAGACCACTAGTTCTATTTTTAGCCCTTTTCTTTGTATAAATGTAGGTTTATTCACACTTTATACTATATATTGTTCTTCTAAGCTTAGTCGGCCTATTATGCCTATTGGGTACCACATGTTTTTGTACTAATACTACACTTCTGCATTTTTTTGTGATGCAGATCCTAGTACAAGTCTTCGTCATTGATCCCCTACTTGTTAGGAGGCCATTTTGTATCGGATTTTGGGTGAGCTCTAGACGTTCAGAGTTTTATCTCCTTCTTGTGAATGTTGGCTTTATTTTTTTATATTCAAAGACAGGCTTGTATATTGATACTTATTTAGTACCTTTCGTGTATTAGTATCTCTTGTACTAGTGACACTAGGTCATGGGGATGGCTTATACGTATATATATTTTCATTCCTTCCACCACTTGTGGGCATTTATTGTCTGTATTTATATATATAAAGTTGGACTAATTATTCTATTATTCTCATTTCACTTATTAGGTGTAACAGTTTGTATACGACTAGTAGGGTTTGCGTATGTATTAGAGGGTTATAGTAGGTGTCATCATGACTTAATTTTGGATCGTGACAAATTAGTATCAGATCCTAGGTTCACCGGTCTTACTAGTACAAGAGAAAATACCTAGTAGATTCCTCCGAATTGGTCCAATGATGTATGTATCCTATCTTCAGGATGCTATAAGGCATTCCTGGGAAAATTTCATCTTTTGACTCATTATCATGAATTTTTATTTCTCTCGGCTTTAGAAATTTTATTTGTTTCACTTTTTTGCAGATGGTTAGGATGAGAGCTATAATAAGTGAGGGCAAGGCCTCTATGCCTGCATCTAGGGCTCTAGCAAGGGGCCAAAGTAGAGGTTTACCCCAAGGTTAAGACCGAGCACAATCTACAGTACTAGCTCATCCCAGGCTAAGGAACCATCACCATATCTAAAGATTATGATAGAGGATTTACCACCTCAGGCAGAAGGACTGGGGCCAGCCAAGACCCTAGTAGGATTTGTAACTATGCAGGTGCTTCTGGAGGGCATGTCACAGGTAAAGGTGTTGCCCAGTACCATGAGTGATTCTCAGACTAGAGATGGGGCATAGACATTAGCTCAGGAAGTGGCAGAAGGTGTTCAGGGTATAAGAGTCTAGCCTATATTTGCGGCTCCCTGTGTAGAAGTAGTTCTAGTTCTAATTATTGCTCATCTTATGGTAAAAAGGACAGTTATGACTTTTTAGGAGTAGAAGATGTTTGACAAGTTTATCAGATTGGATCCTCTGAGGATTTCAGGTGCTTCGAAAGAGGATACTTAGAGTTACTAGTGAACTTTTATGAGAGGTTGTATAAACTCAGGCTTGTGGAGTTTCATGGAGTTTATTAGACTAAATTTTAGATAGATGGGTTGACTAAATAGTCATGGAGATCTTATGTTGAGTACATACCAGTTGGACCAGCTCAGATGACTTGGGCACAACTCTTCGAGGCATTCTTAGGGAAGTATGTACCGTATAGCATGATGGAGAGATTGAGGATAGGTTTACAAATCTTTAGCATGGTTCTATGTTAGTATCAGAGTATGAGTAAAGGTTTCATGAGTTGAACAGACACGCTACTATGATTATGCCAATCTAGCATAAGCGAGTGCGCAGATTCATCAAAAGGGTGAGGTTGTAGCTTCATTGGCTACAGAGCATATGATATCTTCTAGGCATACATTAATGGAGGTAGTTGATCATGAGTAGAACATTAAGGGGATACATTAAGCATATAGAGGTGGTGCTATGATGCCTTATTGTTAGGGTGGTTTCAGTTATTTGCACTTCAGAGGTAGGAGTTTTCCTAATGGAAGTTTCAAAAACAATATTTTCATCCTAGTAACATGTCCAAGTTGCACTATAGATTATAGATAGGGGCCATATAGGTTACAATAGTTACAGTGGTTTGAGCTTTAGACAGACTTTACGGGGTTTATATTCTAGGTATTTAAGTTGTGGTGGAAATTCTAGTACAATAAGGACTTCTCACCAGGGCAGATTTTCCAGAGGTTGTTATGAGTGTAGTGAGTTTGGGCATTATTATAAGGAATGCCCCCAGCATGAGCTTGCTGGAAAGTTAGGTCAGTAGGTTTAGGTTCCTACGGCTCCATTACCACTGGCCAGAGATGGTGCATAGGGTAGCAAAGGTGGTCTCCAGAGTTTTTGAGATGATGCTTATCTAGATAGAGCAGGAGGTTATGTGGGTACTCAGTATGGGGCTGGACGTGGATTGTATGCTTATTTGGGTAGGCTGGAGGCTGAGGCTTATGATGTTGCTATACCAGGTATGGTTTCTATTTATCATCTACTAGCTTGTGTTTTATTTAATTTGGGTTCTACATACTCATATGTGTCTTCCTACTTTGCTACTCATCTTAATTTGTGTAGTGAGATTTTGCTTATGCCTATGCATGTAGCGACTCCCATAGGTGATTGTTTAGTAGTGTATCAAGTATATAGATCCTGTGTTGTACTATTCTGGAGCATGATACTTGGGTAGACCTAGTTATCTTGGATATGGTTTATTCCAACATGATTTTAGTCATGGATATGTTATACCCTTATCATGTGGTCTTGGATTGCTCTTCCGAAACCGTTACATTGGCTATGCCTAGTATCCCTCTGATTGTGTGGTAGGGCACTGATAGTCATGTGCTAAAAGGGATTATATCTTACATTCAGTATAGGAGGTTGGTAGCAAAGAGGTGTTTGGATTATCTTACTTATCTTTGTGATACTAGTGCCGCCACTCCTTCACTTGAGTCGCTCCCTATGGTTAGTGAGTTTATTGATGTATTTCCTACTGACTTACCTGATCTTCTACTTGATTATGATATTGACTTAGGTATTAATGTCAAGATGGTTACTCAACCTATTTTGTATTATACCATATCGTATAGCTCCAACTGAGTTGAGTGAGCTTAAGTAGCAGCTTCAAGACCTTCTAAGTAAGGGGTTTATAAAGCTTAGTATTTTTCCATGGGTTGAGAAATAGGTCAACAGACATACCTACGACTGCCTTTAGGACTCGTTATGGTCACTACGAGTTCTTGGTCATGTCTTTTGGTATGACACTTTTCAAACACCGTTCATGGTCTTGATGAACCATGTGTTTAGTCCTTATTTGGACTCCTTCATATTAATATTCATTGATGACATCATACTTTAATCGAGGAGTAAGGAGGAGCATGAGTAATATTTATGAATAATGATCCAAACTTTGAGAGATAAACAGTTGTATTCCAAGTTCTCTAATTTTGAATTTTGGCTCGAGTCTATAGCATTCTTTATTCACGTGGTGTCCAAGGATATGATTATGGTAGACTCGATGAAGATTGAGGCAGTTTTCTATTGGGTTAGGCCTAATTCTCCTATCAAAGTTTATAATTTCATTTTGTTAGCAGGCTTCTAAAATAGGTTTGTGGATGGTTTTCTTCCATTGTAGTGCTATTGACTAGATTGACCAGTAAGGATGTCCCTTTCTAATGGTCAGACTAGTGTGAGGTAAGCTTTTCGAAGCTTAAGGCCTTATTAACTTCAACTCTAATTATGACTTTTCATGTTGAGGTACAGGGTATTTTAGTATATTGAGATGCTTCTAATTTGTGTTTTGGCTTGTATTGATGCAATATGGAAGTGTTATAGAATATGCTTCTAGGCAGATGGAGGTGCACACACAAAACTACCCCATCCATGACTTGGAGATGGCAGCGATAGTCTTTGCGCTGAAGATTTGGAGGCACTATTTTTTTGTGTGCATTGTGAGATATTCACCGACCATCATAGCTTACAGTATATACTCAGTCAAAAGGAACTTAATTTAAGGCAGTGTAGGTTGCTAGAGTTACTTAAGGATTATGATATATCTATTCTATAACATCTAGGAAAGGCAAACATGATAGTGGATTCATTGAGTCAGAAGGCGGTGAGTATGGGGAGTTTGGCTTTCCTTTCAAATTTGGAGTGACCGTTGGACTTAGACATCCAGTCCTTAGCCAACCGGTTGGTTCAACTTGATATTTCTGACCCAAATAGGATTCTTGCTCATGTTGATGTTAGGTTTATGTTGTTGGAGCAGATTTGTGAGGGCAGTTTGAGAATGACATCTTGAGGGTGATTCTAGATAAGGTGTTGGGGGCCGAGGCTAGAAAGGAAGCCTTAGATCTTGAGGTTGTTTGGAGGATCGAGGGTTGTATTTGTGTTCCTATAGTTGAAGATTTGAATAATCAGATTTTCGAGGAGGCCCATTATTCCAGATATTCCATTTATTCAAGGGAATCTAAGATATACAATTACCCGAGGAAACACTACTAGTAGTGCAAGATGAAGTAAGATATAACAGACTTTTTATCTCAGTACTTAAACTATCAGCAGGTGATGTTCGAGCACTTGAGGCTTGGTGGATTGACTCAGAGGCTAACCATTCTTGAGTGGAAGTAGGAATGGATAGCTATGGATTTTATAATTAGTCTACTGTGTATATGTTGGGGTTTTGATTCCATTTAGTTCATCCTTTATTGGTGGTCAAAGTGTGCTCACTTTTTACCGGTTCAGTCTTCGTACAGTTCAGAGAGATCAACTCAGATCTCTGTTAGGGAGATAGTTTGTTTGTACGACGTACCTATTTCCATATTTTTTTATCATGGTACTCAGTTCACATCTAGATTTTGGAGGTCTTTTTAGAGAGATTTGGGTACCCGAGTTAAGCTTAGCAAAACCTTTGACACTTAGACCGATGGCCAGTTAGATCAAACCATTCAGATTCTAGAGGATATGCTTTAGGCCTGTGTTATAGACTTCAGAGGTTAGTGGGACTTTTTCTTTGCTTTAGTAGTGTTTACATCTAATAACAGCTACCATTCAAATATTTAGATGGTTCCATTCGAGGCATTGTATGGTAGGCAGTGCAGTTCTCCAGTGGGTTGGTGTAATAACCCTTATTTTAATTTTTAGCTTTTTTGTATTTTGACTATTTTGCCCTTCCACATAGTTTTTATATACCATTTATAAGTTGTGGGGATGGCTAGAATGAGCCCCGAAGCATTCAAGAATTATTTGAGTGAGTTTGATGTTTTGAGTAGCCTTGAAAGTGATTAGTTTGACTTTGGTCAATATTTTGTTATCCAAGCATCGGATGGTAGTTTGTCAGTTCAATAAAATTTGAAATGTCAATTTAGGTTGTAGCATGGTTGGTTCGGGTTCCGAGCCTTTATATTTAGTTTCGACCTCTAAGACGAGAAACTAGTTAAATTTAGCCTTAGGGGGTCCCGAGGGTTTAACTTATTGAAAATGACCTATTTTTTATATATCTAATGGTTCCATTGAGTTCAGAACGTCGAAATTAGGCTAGTAACAATAATGGTTTATTTTTTTGGGGTCCCTAACGAATCCCAAAGGTCCGCTCAAAAGATCTTGGATTAATTTCATTCACCTGTTTTGTTCATATCTAGTGCAAATCAGGCTCTTTATTGCGATCACATGGCCACATGTCCTGATCGCGGGCCTTGATTATGTTACTCATTGCAAACATAAGTTGGGGTACCGCAAGCAAGAAGAGCAAGCTGGTGGATTGGGTTGGGTTTAACCATCGCGGTCGTGAGACTTACCTCCTATGATCACGATGGCTTATAATCACCTATCAACATTGACCCTTGCAATTATGAGGTGGGGCCCGTGATCGCGAGGTACTATTTATTTAAACAATATAAATTTCCCATTTTCTCAATTTTTACCATTTTTGGACTTTGAGACCTGGGAAAGACAATCTTAAAAAGGGATTTCCATCAAAAGTGTTTTGATAAGCTTTTAAACTTGATTTCAATCACTATTCATTGATTTTATCTCAAAAATGACTTCAAAACTTGGATTTCAAACTTGGGATTTTGTTTTTTTTTTCGATATTGGGAAAATGGTTTTTCTCTGATTTCAAGCTCAATTTCACCGTGTTTTTCAATGGGTTTTCATATTTAGAATCCTTAAAGTATGGGAAACTTGATTCATTAATAAAATTCTGGTTTTATCCCCTTTTTTGGGGTCGATTTTCAAACTATTTTTGGACCCAGAATAAAAGTAGCTAATATGAGTATCGTTAAACTCCTTTTGACGTATAGATTATATTTTTTATATATTTTGTTCATTCTGAAGCCGCGCGTAACAGAAAGGTTCCTTGTTAAAGGATCCAAGCTTAAGATTCTATTTTTTGAGATAGGTTATGTTTAACTTTCTTTATACAGGGTAGTATGGTCAACCATTCCTGTAAAGTGTGCTATGGATTGGGGATTTTCATCATGAAATTCATACTTTGAGATATTTATTTTATCGTGTTGCCCATGTGGGGCCTATGTTCTAACTTATGTTGACTTGAGAGACTATTGTTGTTTTGATGCTCGTGTAGGGGCTTATGTGAATCTTATTATTGACTTGAGAGATTATTATTATTGTGATTCTCGTGCGGTGGCTAATGTTGGTCTTATTCAAGCATTATTTGCTATTATCTGTATTGTGATTCACGAGTGAGAGCTTGAATTGATATTATTAATGTCTTACATAACTATTCATTATTGTGGTGCCATGCAATGGCTTATATCATTATTTATTGAGATTTATTGAGATTTGAGCTCAATTGATGCCATCACTTAATTGATTCATTATACAATATTTTTTTGGTTATGAGCATGCATCTTTATTTCATGCATCCATATACATGGAATTGGTATCACAGAGAAACACTGATTTTAAAAAAAAATGAAACACTTTATAAAACCCTTGATCGAGGATTTTGTCGGCAATGTTAATTGAGATTATGAAAGTATATGGGTTGCGAACCCCCCATGGGTCCTGTCCTGGAAACTTATGCTTGAAAGGTGTATACGAGGTGCCATGCGATGGCTTACATCAATATCATCCCACTACTTTGCATTGCATCATTTGCACATCTATTTACGTATTTTTTATTATGTATTTAGTCTTCTCTTATACATCATGTGTAGTTATTCTTCTCTTATACATCATGTGTAGTTATTCTTCTCTTATACATCATGTGTAGTTATTCTTATACAGATACTATACTTATAGAATTGTTAGGAGATACAGTTTGAGCCATCATTGAAAACTTTTCTGTATACAGGTGGAAGCGTGCTCATAGTATTCTTTACTTCTTTAGTTTTCTGGTTTGCTCAGTCGGCTTATGATACCTACTATGTACAAGTGGACCGTGCTCACTCCTATTTACTGTACATTTCGATACAAATCCTAATTTGAGTGCAACCCATAGAGTGTGAGATTACGCTGTGATCGAGGACGATTTGGAGGACGGGTGAGCTCCTCGTTTGGGGCTTGATTCTAGACTTCATTTATCTATCATGTCTTTATTTTATGATTCAGAGACAAAATTATGTATTTTTATACTCTTTATCAATATTAATGCTCTTTACTGATGACATCAGATTTTGGGGTTGAAGTTGTATTTTGTTAAGTTTTAAATATTGTTATTTATCTATATTATGGCATAGCTTTCTTATGAAGTCTCGTATTGGGTTTTATTTATTTATTTTCCATATTCTTTATTTCTTCGAGTGTTGGGCTTATCTACCCAGGGTTGGGATGGGGTAGGTGCCATCATGACCTTGACTTTTAGGTCATGACAAATTGGTATCAGAGCGCTAGGTTCATCGGTCTCATGAGTAAAAGAGCAAGATGTCTAATAGAGTCCTTTCGATCAATATGTTCACTTCTGTACCTATCTTTGATAGGGTATGTGAAATTTTTTAAGTAAACTTCCCTAGTTTGATTTCATGTCGTGCGTATTATTCATGTCCCATATTCTAAACTTGTATTCCATTCTTTCTGCAAAGATAGTAAGGACTAGATCCAAAGTATGCAAGGATGTTGAGCTATTACCTGCTGTTGGAACCCCATTTGGGGGGTGAGGTAGAGGTCATGGTCGAGACAGAGGTAGAGGTTCGGTACGAGGAGCTACTTCAGCTAGAGGACGAGCTAGAACAGCCTCTCCTGAGCCCAAGATTGACCAGAATGACAAAGTTTATCATCCAGAGGATGTGGGACTAGCCTAGGCCCCTCACAGTTTGATGGTTACCCCAGTATTGTAGGATCTATTGGTTTGTCTTTTAGGCTATTTGGATGGTATTCCCTAGATTGGTATTCTACTAGGTACTCCTCATGGTTCTCAGACTATAGGAGGTGTACAATTGCTAGGGCAGACTACCACTCATGATTTTTAGACTCCCTGGGTAAAGCCAACTATTATGGTGGGATGTTGAGACTTTACCTATTAGACTGATTGTTCTACCTATAGCTCCAGGTCCTGTTATGTCTACTGATGAGCAGAAGAGATTTAAAAGTTTCATCAGATTATCTCTTTCCAAGTTTAGTAGTGCCATTGGTGAATATGCTTATGAATATTTGATTGACTCTCACGAGAGGTTGCATAACCTTAGTTCACTTAAGTCCTATAGTATTGCTTATACTACCTACCAGTTGACTTATATGGCTAGGCAGTGGTGGAGATCTTTTGTCAGTTGTAGACTAGTGGGTTCCCTTTCTTTGACATGGACCTAATTTTCTGAGAATTTTCTAGAGTGTTTTATGCCCTTTAGCTTGAGGGACCAACAGAGAGATGAGTTTAACCATTTGGAGCAGGGCTCCATGACAATTGCAGAGTATGAGGCTCATTTTTATACGTTGTCCAGATATGCCATTGCTAGTATTTCCACCAAGTTTGAGAGGATCAAGAAGTTTTTTGAGGGTTTGACTAGTTATTACCAGTTGGCAATGACTCAGTTAGTTGTTTTTGGTGGTTCTTTTTAGAGTGTAGTGGATCATGCCAAGATGATTGAGACTATTTGCTAGGTTATACAGGGTGGTGGTGCTAAAAGAGTGCACCAATAGGGCAATTTCTGTGGTCATGCATTCCGAGGTAGGGATTTCTCAGCCAAAGGTTCTCATAGTTATCATAGAAAATTGATTTAGGCATCTTTGTAGAGTTCAGATGGTAGGTTTGCGAGTTTTGAGACTTTAAGTTGTCAAAGATCTGGCTATGCAGGCTAAGGATCTCATTCTGGTTCATCAGGGTATGGAGGGCATTCTGGTTCTTCTAGGCCCTCTCAGTGCGATTCTTCTAGTAGAGGATGTTTTGTGTATAATAAGCATGGTCACTTAGCGAGGGATTGTCCCTAACGTGCGATTGGTTCTTCCAAGTAGGGATCTTAACTTTAGCTTTCTTTGACTCTAGTGTCAGTGATTAGAGGTGGTACAGAGGGTAGTAAAGGTAGTTCTAGAGGTATCAGAGGTGGGGATCTGGGAGATCATGATAGTGGACTAAGAGTCACTCAGTATGGTAGCGAACGTGGTTAGTGTTATGCTCTTCCTAGGAGATCTGAGGCAGATGCCTCTGATGCAATGATTACAGGTATCGTCCCAGTTTCCCATTGTCCTACTACAGTACTGTTTGACCCAGGGTCTACATTCTCTTATGTGTCTGCATATTTCGCTACTAGTATTGATGTAATGTGTGAGTCCCTTATTATTTCTATTCATGTATCTTCCATAGTAGGTGATTCTATAGTGGTGTATTGGGTTTACCGATCTTATGTTGTGACCTTTTTGAGGTATAATACTTGGGTGGACTTGATTATCCTCGATATGGTTGATTTTGATATCATATTGGGTATGGATAGGCTAGCTCCTTATCATGCGATTTTGGATTATTTTGCCAAAACCATTACCTTAGCTACTCTGGGTATCTCGAGATATAAGTGGAAGGTTACCTCCAATTTTTGTTCGAAGGGTGTTATATCTTTTCTATGTGCTCATCGTATGGTAAGAAAGGGATATCTTTGCTATTTGTCCTAAGTTCGCGACACTAGTGTTGGATCACCGCCTCTATGAGATTTTGTGTGAGTTGTTAGAGAGTTCAGGGGTTTATTCCCTATGGCCCTACCTTGTATGCCTCCAGACTGAGATATTGATTTTTCCATTGATGTTGAGCCGGACACTAAGTCTATTTTCATTCCTCCTTATAGGATGGAAACGATGGAGTTGAAAGAATTGAAGGAGCAATTACAAGACTTATTTGGTAAGGGTTTAATTAGGCTGAGTGTGTCCCCTTGGTGTGCTCCTATCTTGTTTGTGAAGAAGAAAATAGAACCATGCGCATGTGTATTATTTATCGACAATTGAACAAGGTAACTGTGAAGAACAAGTATCCTCTTCCTTGCATTGATGATTTGTTTGATCATCTTTAAGATGTTTCAATGTTTTCTAAGATTGACTTGAGATCTGGTTATCATCAGTTGTAGATTAGAGCTTTAGATGATCCGAAAATAACTTTTCAGATGCTATATAGCTACTATGAGTTCTTAGACATGTCTTTTGGGTTGACTAATGGCAAACAACTTTTATGGAGTTGATGGATAGGGTATTTCGATTTTATCTTGATTCTTTTGTGATTGTGTTCATCGATGATATCTTGGTTTATTCAAAGAATAAGGTTGACCATGTGAAGCAATTACGGACCGTACTTCAGAGATTGCGTGATAAAAAGTTGTATGCCAAGTTCTCTAAGTACGAGTTTTAGTTGGATACTATTTCTTTCTTGGGTAATATTTTTACCAAGGATGGTATTACGGTCAATCCGACCAAGGTAACGACAGTTCATAATTGGGATAGACCCATTTCTCCTATCGAGATTTAGAGTTTTGTTGGGTTAGCAGGCTATTATCAGCACTTCGTGCAGGGTCTCTTCTATTGCGGCTCCTTTGACAAAGTTGACTCAAAAGAAGATTGGTTTTTAGTGGTTGGATGCTTGTGTAGAGAGCTTTTAATAGCTCAAGGATTTGTTGACTTTGGCTCCTATCTTGTATTTTCTTGAATAGGGCATTGGTATCATCGTGTTTTGTGATGCTTTTGAAGTTGGCTTGGGTGGTGTGTTAATATAGAAGGGTAAGGTGAATGCCTATGCTTCTAGATAATTGAACCTCATGAGAAGAACTACCCTACTCATGATTTGCTGTAAACTTATATGGATTTTATTGTGAAATTTTCTCTAATCATCATAGCTCTCAGTACTTTTTCACTCTACGAGATCTTAATATGAGATAGCGTAGATGGTTAGAGTTTCTCAAGAATTATGATCTCACTATTCTTTATCATTCGGGCAAGGCTAATGTGGCAGCGGATGCCTTGAGTCGAAAGGCGGTGAGTATGGAGAGTTTGGCTTATCTTTTGGCAGAGGAGCGACCTTTATCCTTATACATTCAGTCATTGGATAACCAGTTGGTTTGACTTGATATTTCGATGCCTGAGTATGTTTTGGTCTTTGTTAAGATAGGTCTTTATTGATGGAGCTGATTCAAGCTTGACAGTTTGATGATAAGAAGTTAAGGGTGATTCATGATAAAGTGTTGAATGGTGAATCAAAGACTGCATCTCTTGATCTCGAGGGTGTTTTACGAATTGGTGGTTGTGTTTGTGTGTCGAGAGTTGGTGGATGGGTTAGACTGATCTTGGAGGAGGCTCATTGTTTGAAGTATTCTATTCATCCATGAGCGGCTAAGTTGTATCATGACTTGAAGAAACACTATTGGTAGTGTGGCGTGAAGAAAGACATTGTTGATTTTGTGGCCAAGTGTTTGAATTGTCAGCAAGGGAAGTATGAGCATCAGCGGCCAGATGGTCCTATCAAGAGGATGCCTGTTCTCGAGTGGAAGTGGTAGTGGATCACGATGGATTTTGTGGTTGGTCTACCCCCGACTTTGGGGAAGTTTGATTCTATTTAGGTGATTGTGGATATATTGATTCAGTCTTTGCACTTTATACCTGTGAAGGTAAGCTAGAATATGAAGTTAGCAAAGATCTACATTCGAGAGATTGTCAGTTGCATGGGGTACCCATCTCCATTATTTCTAATAGAGATACTCAGTTTACCTCAATTTTTTGGAGTTTTACAAAGAGTGTATTGGCTACTCTGGTTGATATAAGCATAATTTTTCACACTCAGATGGATGGCCAGTCGGAGTGGACCATACAGGTAGTACAAGACATGCTTCAAACATATGTTATGGATTTTAGTGGTCATTGGGACAAGTTTTTGCCTTTAGTAGAGTTTGGCTACAACAACAGCTACCATTCCAACATTTAGATGGTGCCTTTTGAAGATTTATATGGGTGGAGGTGTAGATCCCCGTGGGATGGTTTGATTCATTTGAGGTTGGGGCACTGATTTGTCGAGAGACTTGATGGATCAAGTTAGATTGATTAAGAAGAAACTTGTGGCTATGTGGCTGACTAAAGTAGGCAGAAGAGTTATGCCAATCGTCGAGTTCATGATATAGCATTCCCGCTAAGTGAGCGTGTTTTGTTGAAGGTATCACCCATGAAGGGTGTGATAAGGTTAGGGAAGAAAGGGAAGCTTAGTTCGAGATATATTGGGCCTTCTGAGATTCTTGAGAAGTTTGGAGATGTGGCATATATGCTAGCTTTTCCTCTATATCTCTCAACTATTAATTTGATATTCCATGTTTCTATGTTTAAGAGATACCATCCATATGATTTATATGTGACCATGTGGGATTCTGTTGCATTAGATCATTACTTATCCTTCGAGGAGGAGTCCATTACTATCCTGGATAGACAGACTAAGAAGTTGAGGTCTAAGCACATTGATTCTGTGAAGGTTTAGTGGAGACATTGCCTGATTAAGGAGGCTACATGGGAGGTTAAGTCCGATATGCGGAGTAGATACCCCCATCTTTTTACCGATTCAGGTACTTTATCTTTTTTTTCGTTCGAGGGCAAACTTGTGTTTTATTAGTAAATAATGTAACAACCCTTTTTGTGATTTTTAGCTTTTTCTGTGTTTTGACCATTTTATCCTTCCATGTAATTGCTATATACCATTTATGAGTTGTGGGTATGGTTGACACTACCCCTAAAGCAGTCGGGAGTGATTTGAGTAAGTTTGAGGTTTTGAGCAGCCTTGAAAGTTATTAGTTTCACTTTCATCAATATTTTATGATCCGAGCGTCAGAATCACAGTGATTAGTTTCACTTTCATCAACATTTTATGATCCGAACTTTGGATGGTGATTCTTTCAATTCCATTACATTCGAAATGTTGATTTTGGGATAGTAGCGTGATTGGTTTAGGTTACAAGCCTTTATATTTAACTTTGACCTCTTAGACGAGAAACTAGATAAATTTAGTCTAAAGGGGTCTCAGGGGTTGACTTGTTGAAAACAACCTCTTTTGATAAATCTGATGGTTCCATTTATTCAGAATGTTGAATTAGCCTAGTAACATTATTGGTTTATTTCTATGGGGTCCCAAACAAATCTTAGGGTCCATTTGGAGGATTTTGGATTATTTTCGTTCAGTTGTTTTGCTGATATCTGGTGTAAATCAGACTCTTCATCACGATCGCATGGCCACGTGTCGCGATTTCGGGCCTTGATTATGGTACTCATTGTGATCACGAGGTGGGGTACCATGATCGTGAAGAGTATCTCGGTCGCGAGGCCTACCTCTGGCAATCGCAATGGCTTATTAATCGCCGGTCAACATTTACCCCCACGATCGCGAGGTACTATTCACCTAAACAATATAAATTTCCCATTTTCTCAATTTTCACCTTCCTTAATAGTTCCAATCTTACTGAGGCCACTACTAACTTTGATTCAAAGGTGAAGATTCTAAATTTGTTTCTATTTATGCAAAATATTAAAGGGATGGGCAAATCCTTTTGGAATCTTTCTATCCAAAGAGCTTTTATTCTTCGTATATACTAATACAGATTTAATTTTCTGCATACACAAAATTGTATTATTATAGTTTAAATGATTTGTATCTAGGTTTCATTGAGTGTGTGATTCTCTTGGTACCAAAAATACACATATATGTAAGTTTTAAGATAATTCTTAGGGCACTTATAATGGTTCATAATTTGTTCAATTTATCTTGGTCCTGAAGGTGTTCCAAAGATTCATGGTCGGTTTGAATCACAAACTTCTTAGGCCACAAATAGTGTTGCCAATAACCCAAAGCTCGGATTAAGGCATACAACTCAAGATCATACGTATAGTAATTCAAGGTTACTCTTTTGATCTTTTTGCTAAAATAAACAATGGGCTTATGGTCTTGCATTAAGACAGCTCCAATGCCTACCTTGCTACCATCACACTCTATCTCAAACATTTTATCAAAATTGGGTAATTACAATAAGGGAGTACAGTTAAGCATGGATTTCAAAGTTTCAAAGGCTTTGGCTTGCTAATCATTCCATTTAAAAGGCTTATTATTGTGGATTACCTTGATTAATGGAGCGGTGATGATACTAAACCCTTTGACAAATAGCTTATAAAAACTAGCCAACCCATAGAAGCTTCATACTTCACTAATGGATTTCAAAGTTGGCCAATTCTTGATAGCGTCTATCTTGGATTCATCCACCTCGACTCCTATTGAGCTTACAACAAATCCCAAGAAAATTACTTCATTCATGCCAAAAGAGCATTTTTCAAGATTAGCTTATAACTTTTCTCTTCTAAGCACATCAAAGATACTTTGCAAATGTAAAACATGCTCTTCAAGGGATTTTTTATAAACTAAGATATCATAAAAGTACACTACCACATATTTCCCAATGAAAGGTTTCATTTCATGTTTCATCTACCTCATAAAGGTACTAGGAGTATTGGCAAAACCAAAAGTCACAACCATCCATTCATACAGACCAAACTTGGTCTTGAAGGCAGTTTTGCACTCATCACCCGGGTGTATCCGAATTTGGTGGTACCCACTCTTAAGGTCTGTCTTAGAAAACATACATAAACCATTAAGTTCATCTAACATATCATCCAAACGGGGAATAGGGTGGTGATACTTTACCATTATCTTGTTGATTGCTCTATAATCAACATATATGTGCCAAGTCCCATCTTTCTCTGGCACCAATAAAATCAAAACCACACATGGGCTCATGCTCTCCTTGGTGTATCCTTTATTGAGAAGTTCCTCAACTTGTCTTTGGAGTTCCTTTGTGACCTCTGGATTGCTTCAATAAGCTAGTTTGTTTGGTAGTTATGAACCCAGCACAAAGTTAATTTGGTATTCAATTCAATTCCCCAAAGTAGGGGCAATCCTTTTTGAAGCTCCTTTGGAAACACATCATCATAGTCCTGCAAAACAAGGTAAATAGAATGTGGAATAGGAGAAAAACAGTGGTTAGCATGAAAAACATGGGCTAGAAGGAGCATGGGCTCTTTATCTTTGCATTCTTTGAAAGGATCCTTGTTTCTAGCCAAAATCACCATTTTTCTTTTTCCTTTCAATTTCCTCCTTTCTTCTCCCTCATTAATATCCTCTTCATGGGGTTTCTCCTCCACTTCCATCCTTTATTTCTCCTTCACCTCTCTCATCTTTTGATGTGCTTTATTTACTTGTGAGGGTGAAAAAGGATGAATTAAGAACTTCCTACCATTGAACTAAAGAGAGTACTGATTAGTTCTTCCATCATGTTTGGTTGAACGATCATATTACCATGGTCTTCTAAGAAAATTGTGACAAGCTTCCATGGGAATCAAATCACATAGCACCTCATCATGATAATTCCCAATCTTGAACCAAATCACAACTTTCCTAGTAACTTTCAATTCTCTACACTTATTTAACCATTAGAGTTTGTACAGTGTGGCATGCTGGGTTGTGGTTAACTTTAAGAAATCTACCATGGTAGCACTAGCAACATATGCACAACTCCCACTATCAATGACCAAAGAGCACACATTCTCCTTGATAAGACACTTTGAATGAAATAGATTCTCCCTTTGACTCGAGTCATTTATTAATTTACTAATCATCACTCATTTTATCACAAAGTTCGAAACCATGCACTCTCCTTCTTCAGGCCACGTATCTTCTTGACCTTCCCCAATGTTCTCATTATTCTCAAACTTATCTTCTTTGTAGGAATCTTCTTCACTACCCTCTTCTTGTGCTACCTCATCTCCAAGGTAATACAATCTTCCTTCTCTAAGGATGATATTTCTCCAATTAGGACACTCATTTGCCTTGTAGCCCCATTATTGACATTTAAAACATTAGAAACCCTTAGTGTTATGAGT
Organism: Capsicum rhomboideum; assembly: GCA_031232105.1. NCBI lineage: Eukaryota > Viridiplantae > Streptophyta > Magnoliopsida > Solanales > Solanaceae > Capsicum > Capsicum rhomboideum. Next base: position 46,372,880 of record CP124708.1, on the reverse strand, counting down.
CAGATATTTGTTACCTTCATTCTTCAGTGGATACTTTGGAGTAGTCTTTTCTATAGGCTTCTTGTCAGGACTTGTTGATGTTCTTGTTCTTGTTCCAACCCGATGAAGATTGAACTACCTCTTTGTTCTCTCCCCAAGAATTAGTAAATGAGTATCCTTTGGGCTTGAAAGATGTCTTCTCCTTGAGGTCTCTCTCAATATCCAAAGCTACTTGAAAGATTTCTTAAGTAGTAGCAAACTTATAACAAGTCATCAAAGAGGAAATCTCCTTGTTCAACCCAACCATGAAATAGATGATGACGCATTCATCTTTCTCATGATACTCAAGCTTCAAGATCAAGTAACCCAAAATGCTCTTATTCCGTTGCCTTAAGTTATACAACTTAGCAAGCAACTCATGTCAATACCTTTTTGGCACATGGTGGTTGTTGTCCTTCATTAAGGACAAGTGGAAACCTTTTGGCCTATTCCCACCTTGTAATAGCAAACCCTTCGAATTGGGCTACGGCATAACAACTCTTCTTGATATAGGTGAGGTCATTGACTTGAAAGATTCTCTCACAAATGGACTCCCATGCAAGATAAGCCTCAGGATCACTCTCACCTTTGAAAATTGGAAGACTAGTCTTGATAGAATTGATTCCTACATCCCGGTCTCCATTGCCATCTTAGTTATCATTATAGTTCCATTGACCTTCTCCTTAGGGATGATTTACCAAGTTTTCTCTCCCATTTGGCACCAGACCAAATCTTCCTCCCTAGCCTCTATGTCCTTCTTGACCCATTAGTCTATTCCTCATTTATACCGCAAATATGGCTGCTTCATCATACTTCTCATATTTAATTTATGGATCCTATCTGACTTGGACAAGTTGATTTTGGTTAAGTGGTACTTGAGGTGGTGAGTTTTGGCTTAGTAGAGCTTGGGGTAGACCTTGGTCATGGGGTATTTGGTGAGGTGGGTCTTGGTTTTGGGGAACTTCTTGGTTTACTTGGTTGAATTGGGGTTGAAGTGGACGAATGGAATTTTGGTTATTTGGATAAATAGTGGCTTGGGTGAGGGCATCTTGTACTTGTCTTGGTGGATTGTATATTTGGTGTAGTATTTTCGGGGATATAGTAGTGGAGGTGTTTTGAGCATGTACATTATAGGAGCCATTGTAGTTTTGAGGAGTGGATTGTGTGGAGTTTAGATGACCTTCCATGTTAACCATCTTTCCATCCATGTTTGACACACTTCCTTGGAGTGTGGTCATATGACCTTCCATGGATTCCACTCTCCGACTTAACGATTCAATTACCTCTAAGATAATATTCGAGGTATTGCTATCCATAACATGTGGTGTTTCACCTTCTGGAGACATTGTACCTATTAAGACAAACATTAAACAAAAAACAATAACAAACAAGTTAGCGTTAAGAAATAAACCTCACAATCTCTACACACTTTTGTATTACCTCAAACTTGGATCTGCAAATGTTGAAGGCTTGGTTATACTCTGATGGTAGACGAAGTGTCGATTGCTACTCTTGGTCATAATGGATTCTTGTTTGATAGACAACGTACGACTCAAAAGCAATTACGGACATGAACCAATAAAGAATGATGAAGTAAAACTAGAAAAGAACAAAAGAAAATGGACGAAAAAAAAAATGGACTCAAGAACTAATCATAGCTAAGTAGGGTGATTACAAGTTGTCAATTAGTGTAAGAATCAAGGAAAAGATTAATAAGAATCAAGGTAATGAAACTAAGAATCTAAAATGAGCTTATTAAAATATGTTCAACTTGATTGATCATGTGGTGGATTGTCAGGCTCTTCATGGACCGTCAAGTGATCTGTCAGTGCTATCCAGAAAGTGACTTAAACTTGTTCTTTATGATTGATCACTTAGTGGTTTGTTAAGGAGATGATGGTCTGCCAGGTGAATCGTCAGCACCTTCCAGAATATAGCCCAAGCTTTGTTGGTTGTGATTGATGGTCTGGTGGTTAGTCAGTAGCTTGGAGGTTAGTCAAGTGAGCCATCAAGTGCAACAAGAATAGTATCTAAGCCTTTTGTGTTGTAACGGCTGGTCTGGTGGCTAGTCAAGGGCTTGGTGGTTCACCAAGTGAACCTTCAATCCTTGATAGCCTTGGATCCTTGTGGGACCTTGTACTTTCTTTGGAATATTCCTTAGCATAAACAAATACACCTTATTTTTCCTTTACCCTTTTGGATCAAACTTTCCTTTTGGAATAATCTTCTTCAACAAGATATCAAGATTATGAATAATTCAAGAACATTCAAAACTTGACTCTCACTCAAACAAGATCTAAATTTGACAAAATCTTAAACCTGAACTCTTTTCAACCTCCCAAACAAACCTCAAATGTTTTTAAGCCTCAATTCTCAACCAAATTTTTCAGATTTGAGAACCCACTTCCATTTTTATTCAAACTCAAGCTCAACAATGCTGGAATACTCAAATCAACTCTAATTAAGCTTAAATTTAAGATTTCAACTCAAATAGTACTAGGAAACACTATTCTTGTACTAGAAAATCAAGAAGACTCAAAAATCAAAAACTCAAAAATTTAAAAACCTCAAAACATGGACATTATTCTTTTTTTCTAGCAACAAATGCAAGACTAGAATCATGGGAATGATCCTAAGCTCGGGACTGATACCAAATGATAATGACCAAACTATGAAAACAAGAATCTAATTAAGAAAACAAGAAGATAATTGATAGATAATGAAGATAGACACAATAAGGTAGAATAAATAGGAACTAAAGGATGTTTCAAATACAAAACCCCCTAATTACATTCACCTAAAAGCACCTAACTCTTACGGTGACCAAGAGGGAATCTTAACGCCCTCAAAACTACATGTTTCTAAGCAAACATTCATCAAAAGCTCACCAAAACTCTCTCAAGAGTGATGTTCATTAATAAAGAAAGTTAACTAAGGAATAATGAGCTAGGGTTTAACTATTTATAGTCTACTACAAAAGTGACCCATAAGTATCCCTTGAAATAAATTCCGAAAATAGCCAAATTAAGTGGCCTTATGGACTTGACGAACCACCAAGTGAGCCGTCAATGGCTTGGTAGTTTGCCACTTGAGTCATAAAGGCTCGGCAAAACCTCTTCTTTATTGTCTTCTCTTGATGAACCACCAAGTGAGCCTTCAAGGCCTTATTGGTTCGTCACATGAACCATCACCATAAGGCAGTAGCTTTCCTTTACTGTTTGGGCTTGACGAGCAACCAAGCGAGCCATCAAGGCCTTTGTGGTTCTTCAAGTGAACCATCACAGATTGGTATTTTCTTTATTTTGAGTACCTAGTCCAATATTTATGACATGAAACCTTTATGTGAGGTCAAAATATGCTCTAACACATCCCACTTTATGAACATCCCTTGTAGGGCTTGCAACTCTCAAGCTTGACTCCTTGTAGATGGATTTAAAGGAATTTGTGTTGTATCACTGTTTAAGGCTTTATAGGGGAAGTAGTATATATCTCCATATGGTTGGTTTAATTCTTTTAAAGTTAGGGCATGGACTATACATTTGTTGAGAGAGTCCATAAATAAGGTGAACTTGATTTAGGAGGACAAATTCAGGATAGGATTCTGATAGCCTAAAGTAGGCAAAAAAGTTATACCGATCAGAGGGTTCATGACTTAGAGTTCATGGTTGGTGAGTAGTTCAATTGAAGGCATCACCCATGAAGGTTGTGATGAGGTTTGGGATGAATGTAAAACGTAGCTCAAGGTTTATTAGTCCTTTTAAGATTATTTAGCATACTGGGAGGTTGCTTATAAGTTAGCTTTACCTTCAAATTTTATTTATGCATCCTATTTTCAGTGTATTGATGTTGAAAAAGTATCATTTCAATGATTGTCATGTGATTCATTAATATTTGGTAGATTTGGATTAGAATCTTACATTTGAGGAGGAGCCTATGGCTATTTTGGACAAGCATACTCAAAAGTTGAGATTTAAGAAAATAACTTTATTGAAGGTCAGTGGAAGCACCAACCAAGTGTTGAGGTAAGATATGGGGAGTAGACATCTTCACCTTTATGAAAGTTTATGTATGTTTATACCCTTACATTTGAGGATGAATATATGTTTGCAAGCCTCATAATGATCTTTTAATTTTAGTGTTTATTGACCATTTGCCTATCCCTATAGTTGCTTTAAGGTATTTGTGGTTTTCTGGTTTATGTGTCATGGTTCCCAAGGAGTTGGTTGAACATTTGCTGAAAATGTGGTTGTATGAATATTCTCTTAGTTCTGTTTGCTCCGAAATGTCATATTTGGGTGAGTAGGGCCTTTGGTTTGGGTCACAAGGCATTTTGATAGATTTTGAATAGTCTGTTGGAAAGTTAGAAGTTAAGGCATAGAGTTGGCTTCAGTCAACATTCATTAAAGGTGATCTCTATTCAGTGTTTTGACAATTCTATTGAGTCTAGGATGTCATTTTTAGTATAGTAGCATAATTGGTTTTTGTTTGAGTGATTCTAGGTGAGTTTTGAGGGGCTATTCTGATCTTGTTTAGTTAGTTGTTATTGCTATGTGTTTGCTGGTACTTGTGTAACCACCCCTATTATGCTTAAACTGCACCTACGGATACGGGCTAGGCTAGGGCTGCTCGCTCCTGTAGATCCTCATCCACAACATTGGAGCTGTGGCTGTGGGATTTCCCCCCTTTTGTGAGCTCGCTCCTACATGATGAGATGTCTATAATGGAAGTCTGCAGGGTCGGTGACTCTACCACTACAGAAGTTAGTCGTACTTGTCACAATATATCTTCAGGTGCAGAGATAGTTATAGATAACAATGGGTTTCCCCTTTTCTTATTATATTTTAGATACCTTAATTTTGGAGCTTGGGAACTTAAACTTGGAAGATACAAAAGGTATTTTTCATTGATTCTTCTTTGGGTATTATTCATATACTATTTTTACACATTCTTCAATGATTTATTTATGATTTCATCTTCAAATTTTGGTTTTTCCAATTGGGAAATTTGAGGCTTTTGGAGTATAGTTAAGAAATGACATTTTGAGGATTTGAAGGTCAATTTTAACTCTATTTTTGATGAAATTTCTTATTTGAGTCCGTTAAGTTATGGGTAACGTACTTTTAGAGTAAAATTCAAGTTGTACCCTCGTAGAGATCAGGGTTGACTTTTTGGATCCAAAATTTAAGTATAGCACTATGGATGTCTATGGTTTTATTTCTTATATAGAAAATGTATTTGATCAGATTATGCTCATTCAGAGCCTCTTCGAAAGGGTAAAGCTTCTGTTTGACTTTTCAGACTTTCTTTAAGGAAAGTTGAGACTTTTTTTACTCTCTTCTAAAGTATGTATATGTTAGTTTCATTTATGGGGAGTAATGGAGAGATAGGGGTTCCATATAGATGAGATGACCAGAATTTATGCAGGTGTCGAAATTTTGTAAAGGGTTAAAAGGAATAAATAACATGATTAGACTATCTTCCATTGCATTTGATAGATGTATTAAAGTGTGAAAAGTGGAATAGTTATTTATCGAACATGATTGTTATTGATAATTATTGTACCTCTCCTTATGAGCGTGATTTGTGTAAACTGGGAGAGTTTATGGATATTTAGGGTTGTGGACAGTGTTTTTGAGTTGAGTATATCATTGTGTGCCTGGATTGAGATGTTTGTTTTTGTCTTATTATTCTGAATCATACATACTTAATCATATCCATATCATGACATTCTTAAAAAGATATTTTTGAGAAACATGATTAGAAAATGACTTGTATACCCATTGGGAAAGTATTCTAGGAGGAATTTGTTAACTTTTAATTTGAATCTTCGATGGGAAAGTGTTCCCGATGGCTCAATGGGAAATGGTTTTGGGTGGATTCATGATATGCCTGACCAATGGACATAATGAGTTCCCCATGGGCCCATCTAACTATACAAGAAAGCATGTGTATATTGTAGCATACATAGCACCATATTGCATTCATATCATCATTTATATTTGGTTTGTACTGTTGGTATTGCGAACGCTGATTGAGTTGTTTGTTACTCTTATCCTTATTTGATGAGTTGTGGACTTTATACAGTGTTGTATCCTTATTATTTTTGTATCTATACTATATTAGGTGTGGCTTTCCTGATTAGATGGTGATCGAGGATGTATTTGGTGGTACTCATTATCGCTTTGAAGTAGTGTCAGTCGATAATGTTGCTTAGTACATGTGATTTGGTACTCACACTTGTTTAATTCTACACTTTACATGCAGGTACTGAGCCACTTATTCCTGGACATTGAGTCAGAGTTCATGACTAGATGGCTTCTTGGAGATTCAGTGGTAGCTGTTGATTGGCTCTAGTGCAAATCAAATCTCTTCAATTTTCTTTTGTGTTGTTTTCCCTTGAATTAAGAAACTTCAGATGTATTTCCTTTCAGTTGTATTTCCTTACCCTTCGCAGATTGTAGTATGTGATTTCTAGGTTTAGGAGAGTTTTTGACTTATATACTTCCATATGTTTTGTTTTGTGTAGTTCAATATTGAGATTATCTTCTTGATTACTGATGTTGCCTAAAAGATGACTCCTAATAAGTATAAAGCGGTCGCTGAATCAACTATAGAACCCAACTAGGTTGGGGTCCATCCCACAGGGAATAGGACGAAAGTAGGTTGAGTTCTTGTTCGAGTAGTTGGCAATTAAGTAAAAAGGGGGGAATATTTGTAACAAGTAGTGATAGTAACAAGTGTTGATTCTTTGAAGTTGTTTTCAATATGAGAAATACACTAGGACTGTGATCCCCATTGATTCCTTAACTCTACCGGTTATTGGTGCTAGCAAAACTGTCCAGCTGCGTTGCATGCAAAATCTGACAAGATATGTTCATCTAAACATCTCTCGACCTTGGTTAGATGAATTTCACTCTTCTCCTCTCGGTCTCCGAGCATCGTACTACTAACCCTTGTCCTGGATCTCAGATAACTATTCCTGCTAAGGCTCAAGTTATTAGATGAAGGTTGATAGCTTCAAATCTCTGTTGTTATTTCCTTTTCCCAATCTCTACCTCTCTCTACAGCAAGTCTAGAATACAGGCGAGTTTCTAATGTTTGCAACCGTTAGAAGATCAATCACAACGATGGAATTAACAATACATGCATTCACACCGGTTCAGAATTGCTTTGCACTTAAACCATTTCATTAATTCCTCATGGTTCACACAACCCTAGTTGATGTGTTTAGCTACTCATGTTCGCAATAGCACAATAAGAATTCAAGGATGAAAACGTAATTGTAAACTCACAATAATGAAGAAACTCTGAAATCTCAATTATGAATAAAACCCTATAATCAATATTCCAAGATTACAAAACCAATAATGTGTTTATAAGCTCAAAATAATGAAAAACTATCTCAAAACAATGTAATGACTCACTCCCGCACATAGGACAATACATGGGTATTTATTAATACAAGATGAATCCTATCCTAAACAATGTAGGAGACTAAAGTCGGCAATTTTAAACGGTATAGTGATTGGTTTCTTGGAACCAAGTCACGTCACTTGGGTCAGTTTCGTGGAAATCAGGTAACATAGCACATCTCTAAAGTCGACTCACGTCACCCACCCACGTCACGTGGGTGGACTCACGTCACGTTATTGTATGTCGTGGAAATCAGGCTCTTTTCCAGGCTGCAGAAGGTGTCTCACGGCAGCCTCCTACGTCACGTGAGTGGACTCACGGCACGTGAGTCTCTGCCATGGGTCATTCCTTATCTTCTACTTGGCTCTTTTCTTCTTTAGCTGCTCCACTCAAGTGCATGCTTTTTCACTTTCCCTCCATTTAGCTTCCAAAACCTATCTTCCTGCAATATAGTGCAGAAAATACATCATACCCACAAGATATACCCAAGTTATTGCATATTTTCCTTGTTTTAAGCGTCAAAAGTTCCATGTGATCATGACATATCAACACCCTCAACTAAGAATGTTTGCATGTCCTCAGGCGAACAAAACAAAACACACCTAGACGATGCTTAACTAAGATAAACCTTAAGGGACCTACGACAGTCGATTCATTGCTTTTGACCTCAAAACTCTTCTGACCCCTCCTATTTACAAATCAAAACCACGGTGTGTATACATGCAGCATATTATCATGACACAGAAGGTATTAAGTGATGGCATCAGATTATGAACAAACAGCTGAGCATATATGCAAATATCATTATTTGAACAAATAGCAGCTAACAATGCAACCCATGTACTCTCACAATCAAAGAATTCCCATGCACTCACAGTATACTAATGAATCTCAAATTAGGGACTCGGTCAAAACACTCTCTCTCACAAAGAAGTTCAAACAGTGTGCATGAGATACCATAGGCTTGCCCTTATTTTCTATGCCTTAGTTTTTCGTACACTTGAACTAGGATCACTATAGGACTTTAATCGGCTTATAATGTCGGCTTGGGGAAGGTATGGTACATATGGATATGGTGACTTAACCCTCCTTAACACTACACTATTTTTGGCTCCACTTTTCAACCATGCTTTTATTTATTTTCAGATTTTGGGTGTGATTTCCTTCCTACTTTCAAGACATAATTTGTTCATATTTTTTTATTTTTTTTCTATTCATTTCACTTTATTTATTTATTTATTTATTTTTCACACCCAAATCTGTTTTCTCTCTTTTTCTTTTACTAACCCCTTCTTCATACCCAAATCAATCTACGCACCCCTATAATAACCACCCTAAACTCAGGCGATTTTCCTGAGTTGAGGTACACAATGTCCAAGGAGGGACCAGGGCCAAGACAGGTTCATTATAAGTCAAAATGGGAAGGTGAATAGGCTAATGAAAGAACCAGGTCAATTAAGGCTCAAAATTGGGATCAAGGGATACTTAATTTATTTGGTCAGGTATTTAGGCTAAACGTGGACTTATTCAAAAATGGCCTATGATCCTTTCCTAACCACTATCCTCTAACCTAGGAGAGACTAACCAAGCAAGTTCTGGATCGCACACACAAAGTCAACTAAGTAATGACCTCACACACACATAGCACAAGGTTACCTATCTGGATTCATGCAATGCTAGCTACATTTATTTTGTCTATAATTCTAATGCCATAACAAGATCCAACAGCTGTCACAACTAATATGCAAAACACACATTTTAAAACAAAAATTTCAAGAGGGGTTTCTTTTAAATAATCACATAGCATAACTTGTTCAAAATTGGACTGCACTACGGTTCCCTTATTTTCCTCCTAATTCAACAAGAAATCACATAAATACTATAAATAACAACCTAAACATGACGGTTCTACTATGATAGCACACTCCGGGAAAAGAAACACGACAACAAAACCCCCCAAGTAGTGGTACACCCCCACCCCCAACTAACAATGGTGCACTACCCTCAGTGCACAACTATCAATATAATAAATGCAAGGGAGTGAGACATACTTGCAGCGCCCTAAGCGTCAGAAATGGGATCACCCATAGCGGGATCATCAGTATGCTCGTGGGCTCTCTGCTAGGCGCATCTGGTGGAGGGGGTGCCTGACTAGAGGATGCACCAAGCGCCTTCTACTCCTCTGCAATTTGGCTAGTATGGTACTACACCCTGGAGGCTTTAACCGCTCTCCAGAGATCATCCTCAAACTCATCACCACTATCCACCTGCTCCTCCGAACTGCATGGACGTTTTCCTCTATCAATAGGAGGCTCCTCATCAGCAAACAAATCTACCTCAAAAACTGGCCGCATCAGAGCCTGAACATGTATAGGTGGAATAACAGGGGCACTACTCGGTTCCAAAGCTTGGACCTCCTCTCGCAAAGAAGCTACCTCCTGTGTCAATGCTGCTATCCCAGGAGGCTGTGCCGAACCCAACCGGGTAGCCATCCGTGCCTCAAAGCTGTCAATCCGGCCATGCAGCTCTCACATGAATGTATTCATAGACTCAAACATACGGGCCTCCACCCTAGCCTCTGCAGCCACAACTGTGGTCCTAACCCATGGCTTAAGCTGGGATACCAACTTAGCCATCTTTACCTCTGTGTAGGCCTGCCGCTCAAACATCTGCGTCTGCCTATCAACCAGCTACTGTAGGAAGTCCCTTAAAACCGAAACCATACCAGAAGGAGGCGGTGGTGCTGTAGTGCCGGGTACCTCATCGTCAATCGGGCCTGTTCCCTCAGCAGGTACATGAATCGTATCGAGAACTTCATTGGTATAGGAATAGGAATAGGTGTTCTCACCGGCTTGTCTCTATCTCTAGGCCCTTCAAAAAGGGCTGCTCCTAATGACCTGAAAGGCTGAGACCTTTGTGGAACACTGGGGATAGATCTGCGCTACTGCATCAACCCAATATCTGCTATGCGGGTCACCTCGATATAGTGATCGATGGTAGGTAGCTGAACCACACCCGCCCGATCACATAGGCTCTGAATCAAACAGGGAAAAGGGATATTGGTGTGGTCTCGAAAGGCACACTCATGAATGTCCCTAAGAATGTACCTGGCGATATGAATATCATAACCGACAATGATGCTAGCTACCACCACAACCCTGTCCAAGGAGAGTGAATTATCAGCATTAGTGGGCCCCAACCGATGCCTAATAACTGACCACCAAAACCTGCAGGCAAAATGGAGTGTGGACTTCTTGATATCAAGTTTCCCAGTCACCCAACTAGTATCAACACTATCTTCTATTATATAACTAGAAATCCACCTCAACAACTCCAACTTCTGCTCAGCATCCCACATTTTAATCTGATTTCTGACAGTCTCCATGAGGTGATCAAACTCAGCAGTCATAGCTGGCAAAGGACGGTCTGCACCAAACAAAAATCGGTGGATGGTCTGCTCAGATATATCGACTCAGGTCCCTCAAACCAAAGTATGTGTCAATAAAGTTTGTTCCCGGTACCGCTGCCCAACAGGTGTACTCAAATCAACGGACGCAAAATAACACGCATAAATTCTCGGACTAACTCTGAGTTATAGCGACCATGTAACACCCCGTATGTTTTCAAACCTAGTAAAGTACCGTAACATTCATGGAAGTATTTAAACATCATATAATTGGTGAATTATGCATTAAATTATTAGGCTTAAATAAATCTTGTGCTATTGGGCTCAATTGAGGCCCAAAATGAAATAAAAGACATGGCCTAAATGGGGCAAGTGGCCCATTCTTGTGTTGACCAATCAAACATGCATTTAATGCCCAAGGATTTGGATAAGGATGACTTGAGGGACCATATAAGGCAAGGAAAAAAAATCAGATTTTTATTTATCAAAACCCACATGCCATTTGCTAGAATATTCAAGACATTACTCTTTATTCACAAACCCTAAGGCATCACTCCTTTGGACAAGATCACTTCTTTGTAAGTATTGGTAAGTTTTTATTCTTATGGTTCAATATATTATATGCTTAATATGGTGCATAAATCTTGTTGTTTATGTTGACATAGTGTTGGACAGTTCACTATGTATGAAACTGTCTATTTTTACAATCGAAAAAAAGGTTTTGCCTTATAAACTTGAAAAGGGACTTGTGGTATTGAAGGAAGTGAACTTGATGAATTCAATGTTGACATGTGAGATGTGATTATAGCCTTAACTTGTTTTATCCTTGTACATAATTCTTGGAATTGTTATTGCAAAATTGTGCATGGCCTTAGTGGTGTATTGAAGGAAAAATGTGGTTTTCGTGGTGTTCATGTGTGTTGTGACACCAAGGTTGATTTTTTGCATCCAAGTTGACCTAAATTATGTAAAGGGAAGTTTATTCATAGCCATGGACCATTTATTATGAAAAAGGACCCTAAAATGACACCTGGAGGCTGAAACGGGAATCCTCCCTCGCGTCTGGAGCATCTGCGGGCGTAGATGCCAACGCAGGTGGCTATGGACAAGGCCAGAGGTCACCTGCGGATGAATTTAAGCCACTTACAGGTGTAGGTGGCTTTGCAGGTTAGCCCAGAATTTGGCTTTGTATGTTTTTGTCTCTCTTTGATCCCCGAAGGCCCCTATACCCTTTTTGGATGTAATTATCAACTTATTATACCTTTTGAATGACGTTAAGGGGTCGTTTGAAGGAATGTTGTCTTATAACAATTATGGATTGTTGTTACTATTGTTATGAAAGGTATTGAGGTGACTTGACGAAATAATTATGATGTAATGATAATGAGAAAGTGTAAAGGGGTAAACTTGGTGTGAAATGCTATTGGTTTATGATATCTTAGTCAATGTGTTAAATGTTATGGTGTTGTTGGTATGGTAATGCAGTGGATGGTATTGTAAGGGGGTGAAATGACGCTATATGGCAGTCATGTAGTTCATTGTCGTCTTGTACACTTGTACGGAAAGTAGTTGTTAATGAGAGTTCTATTATGTACTTGTATTGTAAAGTGAAACGTAAGGAAGGAGATGGACTATTGTGTTCATATATAGGCTTGTGTATTCATACTTGGAAGTTAAGGTATGTAAGGTTACTCTTTCTGTAACCATCTGCAGCACATAGTGTTCTCATTGACATTGTACTTGTTTTATTCCAAAATGTTCTAAGGTATCCCATTTCCGGTTATCAATTGTTATTAATCACATGTTCCATACTCATTGATCAATTGTGATTCATATGTCTCATGTTAATTGACTAATGTTCCAAAGGTCCAATAATGTTATGTTCCAAAGTTCAAATAATCTTATGACTATCAATGCATCAATCTCAAAGTAAAGAATGAAGTAATGCATATATGGTTGATGCTTGAGTATGGGTGGTAGATTTGGGGGCGAAAGCTTAGCTCAAACCGATCCCGAGATTATTGGATCAGGTGGTAGTCCTAGAGGCATGAGCCTAGCTCAGACCGAACCTGATAGGGGGTAGCTCTAGAGGTAAGAACCTAGCTCGAGCCAAACCTGATATATTGGTTTATGGGTGGCAGCTCTAGAGGTAATAACCTAGCACGAGCCGAGCTCGATGTATTGAATTATGGGTGGTAGCTCTAGAGGCATAAGCCTAGCTCGAGTCGATCCCAATATAACATTATGTTATGTTAAGACCCACTGATCAGTCGGGGCCCGGGTACATAGTGACACAAGTGATGATGAACAAACATAGAGGTAAAGAAGCAAAGAAAGTAATAAAAACAATACACATGGTTCCCAACATATAGAATGGTGACTTATCCATATTGGTTATTCATTTGTATTTGAGTTCATTGAAGTATTTATGTATCATACTATAACACCCCATACCTTCCCAACCCTACTTGACGACGTTGAATAATGTTTACTTAGGTGTCGAGAGCTATAAGTATGTATTTGGTAATGTTAACGATGAAAAAAATTTTGAAATTTGGCCTCCTACATGTGATTAGCCTTTCATAGGAGGTATTTTGTGATTTTCGTGGAGAATTTTTGGGGTTAAAAATGAGGCTAAGAGAACCTCCAAACAATGGATGTTAAGGGTAAGAAGTAAGTTAAAGAATAGGACTTGAAGTATCTAACCAAACCCGCGAAGAAAAGTCGAAAAATGAAATTTTCAAAAAAACTAAGGGTGGGACGTGCCAGGCCGCTGTGGGCAAAAATTTGTAGGCCAGAGGCAGCAAGCTGGCGCGCCCAAGGGCGTGCCAGGCTGGTTTTTTCCACTTTTCAAAGTTGGAAATTTTCTTAAGTCCCAAGGGCCGAGGACGTACCGGGCCAATTTTTGCCACTTTTCTTCTACAAACACGAGCATATACATTAAATGATTGAAGTATTATATTGGTATGGTAAAATTACTCGTGAACAAATTTGACATCAAAATGACGGTTTTACCCTTGTGGTCAAAATAGGTCATACGTGGCTAGAATCACTTATTTTTGAAATTGAAGTTACGAATATGAATCGCGTGAGTGGGAATATTGTCGTAACAAGTATGAAATAATTTAAACATGAGAAATTATTGGGCTAATTGAATTGGGCCCAATACAAGCCCAAAAATGAGACAAAAGATATGGCCCAATTAGGTAAAAAATGACCCATTCTTCACCCTTTGACCACTTAAACATGGCATTTAATGCCAAGAAGACTTAAGGGCCTATATATAAGTGGAAAATCTGATTTTTATTCAAAATAACACACAACACATTTCTAGAAATTTCCCAAAATTTCTCTCAACTCTTGAAGAACCCTAAGCCAACTTTTGGAGCAAAAATCATCATTTCTCAAGATTAGAGTGAAACATAAGGAAGGAGCGGGACATTGTATGCACATCTAACATTATATATTCGTATTGAGAATACAAGGTATGTAAGGTTACTTTGTCCGTATCTTTCTGCAGCAAATAGCATTCACATTAACGTTACACTTGTTCCATCCCGAAAAGTGATAAGGTATCCTATATCCGGTTATCAATGGTCATTATCACATAGTTCCTACTCATTGATCAATTGTAAATCACATGTCCCATATTCATTGACTAATGTCCAAAAGTCCGATAAAGTTATTTTCCAAAGTTCCAATAGGGGTTATACTCATGTCTCTTGTTCATTGATTATTGTTCAATGGTTCCAATAGTGTTATGTTTCCACTAATGTTGTGTTGCCAATTTATTCAAATGTCTCTCACTCATTGGTTAATGATCCAAAGCTTCATATAAAGTTATGACTATCATTGTATCAATCTCAAATTAATGAATGAAGTAATACATCTGTGGTTAATGATCAAGTATGGGTGGTAGCTTTGGGGGCGAAATGCCTAGCTCAAGCCGATACCGAGATTGTTGGATCATGGGGCAGTCCTAGAGGCATAAGCCTAGCTTAGACTGATCCTGACAAGGGGCAGCTCTAAAGGTAATAACCTAGCTCGAGCCGAACCTGACATGTTGGTATGGGTGGCAGCTCTAGAGGTAATAACCTAGCTCGAACCGATCCCGATATATATATTGATTCATGGGTGGTAGCTCTAGGGGCATAAGCCTAGCTCGAGCCGATCCCAACAGAACATCATGTTATGTTAAAACCCAGTGTTCAGTCGGGGCCCGGGTATCACAGGTCACAGGCAAAGATGAATAATCATAGAATCAAAGAAGCAAAGAAAGTAATGAAAGCAATATTCATGGTTCCCAAAACACAGATTGATGACTCATCTATATTGTGACTTATTTTTATTAGTTATGCATTTGAATTTGAGTTCATTGACATATTTACATATCATACAAGTTTCATATGGCCTTACATACTCAGTACATTCTTCGTACTGACCCCTCTTGGGGGATTTATCTTACTTGCTGCAGGCGCAGGTACTAGTAGGCCTCCACTGTAGGTTTCCAATTGTTGCGGATCATTGGTGAGCTCCAGTTAGTTCGGGGCTTCTCTGAGTCACAGTTGTACATATGTTTTGGTGTTGTACATGTTATATAAAGCAGGGACTTGTCCCGACTTTTAGTTCGTTTTGGTCAATGCATCTGTTAGAGGCTTTTGTAGACGTTTGTGGGTGTACGAATGTAATATGGTACATGACATTTTGACTTGATGGCCTCAACAGCCAAGTTTTTGCATATGTATATATATCACATGTTCCATGTGTTTTGTTGTTGGTATTTAAAGCTCTTACGTGATCATGAGTTTCTTATGACATGCATATGACTAGATAGAAGTAAAGCTTAGTTCTCTCGGGCCTTGTCGGCTACGAGTGCCAATCCATCCCGATGGGATTCGGGGCAGGACAAAAGTGGTATCAGAGCAGGTCATTCTAAGGGTGTCTACAAAGCTGTGTCTGAGTAGAGTCTTACTTATCGATGTGTTGTGCCCCACATTTATAAGTAGGAGGCTACAGGACATTTAGGATGTTGTTTCTGTTCTTCACTTCTCGATCTTGCAATAGAGCCAGTGTTGTAAGTTGAATTGTATCTGATCATGGTAATTGTTTTTCTTTGGTATAGTTAAAATGCCAATCACAAGAAGAGGTAGAGGTAAAGGGAAGCAGGTGGATGTGCCTGGTGGTGAAGGAATGAGTAGAGTACCACCTGACCAAGCTAGTCAAGGTGGAGCAAATGCTGAAATTTCATCGCGGTCTTCGTCTACTTTTCCAGCTCTGGAGGAGACAGTTGGTAGAGAAGTACCCGCAGAACCGCCAATCAATGCCACATATCAGGATCTTAGAAATTCAGTACACATGTTGATACAGTTAGTGGATGCACAAAGTCAAGGACGAGCTGGTCCAATGACACATGATAATGATGCGGCTAGAGTGGTGAGTCGCAGAACACAGGATTTTCTGAAACTGGACCCTCCTATATTCACTGGGTCAGATCCGAAAGTAGATTTACAGGACTTCGTGGATCAAATTCAGAGGGCCTTGGAGTTATGCATGTAACGGGGGTAGAAACAGTTGAACTTGCTGCGTACAAATTGAAAGGAGAGGCGATATTATGTCATGAGGATTGGAAGAAATCCCGTGATATTGGTGAAAATCCACCTAATTGGGAAGATTTTAAAGCGGCTTTCCTCGATCATTATCTTCCTTATGAGATCCGAGAGGCTCGTGAGGATCAATTCTTGAATCTTCATCGAGGGAACCTGAGTGTCAGAGAATATAGTCTGCAATTTAATTCCTTGGCTCGATATGCTCCAAATGTGGTGGCTACGATGACGGATAGAGTTCATCGGTACGTGGACATATTAAAGCCATATTTGGTAAGGGGTTGCACCATTGTTGCCTTGAACAAATACATGGACATAGCTAGAATACAAGCCTTCGCCAAGAAAATTGAAGATCAAAGACAAAGAAGAAGGGTACATGAATTTGACATGGGACAGTCCAAAAGGTCTAGACCTACGGGACCATCTACGATGTCCCAAGGAGGATCTAGGCCTCGTATGTTTCCTAGACCACCTAGAACATTGTTCTACCATTCCACAGCAGGTACTCACTCTCAGTTTCGAGGGTTTAGTAGTGGCCCAGCTGGCCAGAGCAATGGAGGTCACAGTTCACAGGCAATGGCTTTTCCTAGTCATTAGTGTCAGCACTGCGGGCGTATTCATGCAGGTACATGTCAAGTGGGGAAAAATGCTTGTTTCTGGTGCGGTATGACAGGACACATGATGATAGAGTGTCCCCAGAGGAGCATGAGTGGTATAGCATGATCGATAAGATCGACCGTTGCGTCATCAGCATCGGTTCCTTCACTGGACCGAGGTGTGCAGTCTGTTGGCCGTGGTAGGGGTGCCAGAGGAGCAGCCAGTACTAGTGGGGTCCAAAATCGCAGTTATGCTTTAGTGGACCGATAGAATTCAGAGGCTTCCCCTAATGTTGTCACAGGTACATTATCCATATTCTCATATAATGTATATGCATTGATTGACCCTGGTTCTACATTTTCCTATGTTAATCCATTGGTTGCTGCAAAATTTGCAAAGGTAAAAGAATTATTAATTAAATCAATTGAAGTGTCTACACCGATCGGTCAATGTATTGTTGCAAAAAGAGTATATCGTAACTGTGTGGTAACTGTGTGTGGTCATGATACATTGGCCGATCTCATTGAACTAGACATGATGGATTTTGATGTGATCATGGGAATGGATTGGTTGGCCTCTTGTTACACCACAATAGATTACCGGGCTAAGAAGGTGCAATTTTGTTTTCCGCAAGAAAATGTTCTTGAATGGCAGGGTAATGTTGGGGCACCACGAGGAAGATTTATTTCCTATCTGAAAGCTAGGAAAATGATTGCTAAGGGTTGCATATATCACTTAGTACGAGTGAAAGATAATGATGTGAAACCACTCACTTCGCAGTCGGTTCCAGTGGTCAATGAATTTCTTGATATCTTTCTAGAGGATCTTCCAGGCTTGCCCTTAGAAAGGGAAGTAGAATTTAGCATTGATGTGATTCCAGGCACTAAGCCTATCTCTATTCCCCCATATAGAATGGCTCCAGCAGAACTGCGTGAATTGAAGGAGCAGTTGAAAGATTTGCTGGACAAGGGCTTCATCAGGCCTAGTATGTCCCCGTGGGGTGCACCGACATTATTTGTGAGGAAGAAAGATGGCACGTTGAGAATGTGCATTGACTATCGACAGTTGAATAAGGTAACGATCAAGAACAAATATCCCCTTCCTCGAATTGATGATTTGTTTGATCAGCTACATGGTGCTAAGTGTTTCTCAAAGATCGATGTCACGCCTCGAATCCAATCAAGGCATGATTGGCACCCATAGCCGATAAGGCCTGAGAGAACCAACCTTTGCCTATGTTCAATCATATGCATGCCATAAGAAACCCATAATCACAAAACTGCTATAGAGACCAACAATGAAAGCCATAGAACATGATATATACATACATATGTGAAACTGGGCCGTTGAGGCCACCTAGTCAAGTACGACATATCCCTTTGACATTTATACACCCACACCTGTCTACAAAAGCCTCTAACAAAGCATTGACCAAAATGAACTAAAAGTCGGGACAAGTCCCCGCTTTATACAACATGTACAACACCAAAACATATATACACTCTGACTCGGAGAAGCCCCGAATTATCTAGAGCTCACCAATGATCTGCAACGACTGGCAACCTACTGTGGAGGCCTACTAGTACCTGCGCCTGCAGCAAGTAAGGTAAATTCCCCAAGAGGGGTCAGTACGAAATAAGTACTGAGTATGTAAGGCTCAGATGAAACTGTACAACACATGAATATTTCAATGAACTCAAATACAAATGACTAATCACTGTGAGTAAGTCACCACGTTGCATTTTGGAAAACATGTGGATTGCTTTCATTACTTTCATTACTTTCTTTACAATCACTGCTTGCTTGTCAATACATATGTCACACTGTACCCGGGCCCCGACTGATCAGTGGGTCTTTTCATATCATATCATCATGTTGGGATCGGGTCAAGCTAGGCTTATGCCCCTAGACCTGCCACCCATAAATCAATGCATCGGGATCGAGTCGAGCTAGGCTTATGCCCCTAGACTTGCCACCCATAAATCCATACATCGGGATCGAGTCGAGCTAGGCTTATGCCCCTAGACTTGCCACCCATACTTGATCATTGACCACATTTGCATTACTTTATTCATTACTTTGAGATTGCTACTTTGATAGTCATAACATCACTTTGAACTTTGGAACATAACATTGTTGGAAGCTTTGGATCATTAACCAATGAATGAGAACCATGTGATTAACTTGGCAACATAAAATTATTAGAACCATAACACCATGGGAACCATTGGACAACAAACCATGAACAAGAGACATAAGTATAGTCACTATTAGAACATAACCTTATTTGAGCTTTTGAAACATTAACCATGAATATGAGACATGAGATTTACCAATGATCAGCGAGTAAGAATTATATGACAATGACCATGGATAAGCGGATATGGGATACCTTAGTACATTTCAGAATAGGACTAGTGGAATGTCAATGTGAATACTAGCTGTCGTAGAAAGATACGGACAGAGTAACCTTACATACCTTGGATTCGCAATATGAATATATAATCCTAGAGGTGCATACAATAGTACCGCTCCTTCTTTATGTGTCACTGTACATCACAAATAAAATACGAAATTCACATTAACCACCAACTACTCTTCAAATGCATGTAACATCAATGTGTCACATATTTTCCCTTAAACATGCCATTTCCCCTTGACAAAACAATTGATAAAATTATTATTCCAAAAATCCCCCAATATTCCATACATTGACCAATACATGAAAATCAATACATTTCACCACAACACTTCTCCTTTACACTTTCTTATCCATACCACATCACAAATAACCCATCAAATGACCTTAATACAACTCATAACACATATCGGCCATAACCCCACAATTTCCACTTATAGACAAGAACAAGTTTAATACCAAAAATAACTCCATACATGTTCATATTTTGTCCATACCATGTTCTTTCATCAAAGTCACAAGTCCTAATTCAAGTTCAAATTACCAAGATGGCACATCTTTCATCAAAAGCAAAAATACACTATTCACCACCTTGCCAACACAACTATCATAATATACATAATCTCCCATGCATATAATATGTTAATCCATGAGAATAGATACTTACCAAGGCTTGGAATAGGATGATCTTGTCCAAGGAGTCCAAAGGAATATTTTGCTTTAGGGTTTGGAAATAAGAAATGGTTGAGAAAATATCTTAAAGGCATGAGAGGTTTTGATGATAAAAAATCTGATCTTGGGGCCTTTATATAGACCCCAAGTCATTCTTATCCATTTAATGTGGTCAAAGTGGAAGAATGTATTATTCACCATATATCTCATGTTTACATAATTTCATAATGTCACGACAATGTTCTCTTACAAGATTCTCATTCGTCGCTTCGATCGCAAAAATAGGAATTCTAGTCGCCCTTGGCTTCATTGGACATTTTGGATCACTATTCACATTTCATGATTTGATCATGTAGGAGTATGTAGGAGTGTATTGCAGTGTTTGAAGCTTTAACAATGCTCAAATAACTCCAAAGAACCAAAAGAAACCATCCAAGAATCGTCGTAGAATTACGTTACAAAATGGGTCCGGAGTGGCGCAAGATCTCAGCCTTCTCTGAATTTCCTGAATGCAGGTGGCTTGCGCCACACCCCTGAAACAGGGTAGTGGCGCAAGTTTCAGCACTTTGCTGAATTTTTCGGCCACTTATCCATTGTTTGCATATCGTCCAATCCCTTATCAAAACACTACTAAATACTTACTTAGTGATCTTAATCATCAAGTAAACATTACTTCAATTCACCAAATGAGGTTAGAATGTGTATGGGGTATCACCCAAATGCTTCAAGAAATCACAAAACACCTCCTACAAGGTCTAATCGCACGTATTAGGTCCGATATCAAATGTTTCACCAATGACACTATAAAACACATACTCATGGCATATCAACACCTATATAGATATGACCCCAAGGTATCAAGTGAGGTTAGAAAAGTATGGGGTGTTACATTCTTCCCCCCTTAGAAACATTCGTCCTCGAATGTTAACAACATTGTCTTATATACAACAAATGCATCCTTACATTAACATACAGATACACATACACAGAATGCTCTTAAATACTTACTTGTTATTGTTCCACCTACGCATTGTGGACCTCTTGTTCCATTTGAAATAAATGGGGATACTTGGATTTCATCATTTCTTCCGCTTCCCATGTGATCTCCTCCTTTTGTTGATTTCTCCAAAGGACTTTTATGGATGCGACATCTTTATTCCTCAACCTCTTTACTTGTCGATCCAGAATAGCAATGGGTACCTCGTCATAAGTAAGATCCTCTGTAACTTGAACATCCTCTACGGGAACAATACGCGAAGGATCTCCTAAGCATTTTCAAAGTATTGAAACATGAAATACGCAGATGGACTGAGGAAAGTTCCTGGGGTAGTGCCAACTCATACGCAACTTGCCCAAATCTTCTAATGATTTCATATGGGCCTATGTAACGTGGACTCAATTTCCCTTTCATTCCGAACCGCATTACCCCTTTCATTGGTGACACCTTTAAAAATACCCAATCACCTATGGCGAATTCAAGCCCTCTTCTTTTAACATCGGCATATGACTTGTGACGACTTTGAGCCATTTGTAACCGTTGTTGGATAACTTTAACTTTCTCCATGGCTTGGTGAACAATATCTGGCCCAAGTAAAGCAGTTTCACCTGCTTCGAACCATCCGATTGGTGATCTACATTTCCTTCCATACAAGGCTTCATAAGGTGCCATTTTAATACTTGAATGATAGCTATTGTTATACGCAAATTCAATAAGAGGCAAATGGTCATCCCAACTGCCTTGAAAGTCTAACGTACAAGCTCGTAGCATATCTTCAAGTGTCTAAATAGTACGTTCGGCTTGTCCATCAGTCTGAGGATGGAAAGCCGTACTCAAATTCACCCATGTACCCAAACTCTGCTGAAAAGATCTCCAAAAGTGTGCTGTGAACTGTGCTCCTCTATCTGATATAATAGAAAGCGGAATACCATGCAATCGTACTATCTCTTTCACATACAACTTTTCATAATCCTCAGCTGTATAGGTCGTCTTGACTGGTAGAAAATGCGCGGCTTTAGTAAGTCGGTCCACTATGACCCATATAGAATCAAACTTCCGCAATGTACGAGGCAAACCCGTAATGAAATCCATGTTAATCATATCCCATTTCCATACTGGAAGAGTGATACATTGCATATAACCTCCCAATTTCTGATGCTCTACTTTCACTTGTTGACAATTCGGGCATTGAGAAACAAACTCTGCAATGTGATTTTTCATATTTCTCCACCAATACACCTCTTTCAATTCAAGGTAAATTTTAGTAGCACCCGGATGAATCGAATAGCGCGAATGGTGCGCCTTCGTCATAATTCGTGTCCTCAGCTCCTCTACGTCCGGTACGCATAATCTCCCTTGGCATTGAAGTATCCCTTCTTGTGTAAGATCAAATGCCTTGGTCAAATTTTGCTGTACATTTTCCTTTAGCTGTAATAAAGTAGAATCCGCAAATTGCTTCTCTTTCACTTCAGCTATCAAGAAGGATTCTGTTGCATTCTGCACAATAACTTTATCATCAGAGGATTCAATAAGGCGAACTCCCAAGATGGCTAATTGATTCAAATCTTTTATTATCTCATGCTTTTCATTCAACTGACCACTAGTGCTTTCTACTGCCTTGCGGGTCAATGCATCAGCTACTACATTTGGTTTTTCTGGGTGATAAAGAATATCAATGTCATAATCTTTTAAAAGCTCTAACCACCTTCGTTGCCTCAAATTGAGTTCCTTCTGCTTAAAAAGATATTGCAAGCTTTTGTGATCCGTATAGATGTCAACATGAACCCCATATAAATAATGACGCCATATCTTTAAAGCAAAAACTACCGCTGCCAATTCAAGATCATGTGTGGGATAGTTTTTCTCATGTGGTCGCAACTGTCATGAAGCATAGGCTATGACATTACCGTGTTGCATCAACACAAATCCGAGGCCAACCCCAAAAGCATCACAATACACTACATAACCTTCGGTACCTTCAGGAAGCACTAAAACTATTGTGGAGGTTAATTTATCCTTTAACCTTTGGAAGCTTTTCGCGCACGCATCATTCCACTGAAATTTTACTGCCTTATGTGTAAGCTTTGTTAATGGTGCAGTAATGGAGGAAAAACCTTCCACAAATCTTCGGTAATAACCTGCCAGTCCAAGAAAACTACGAATCTCTGTAGGTGTCGTAGGTCTTGGCCAATTTTTCACTGCTTCAATCTTCTGTGTATCAACTTGTATACCTTCATCTAACACAATGTGGGCCAAGAATGCAACTGATTTTAACCAAAACTCATATTTGGAGAACTTTGCATACAACCTACGCTCACGGAGAATCTGTAACACTTGTCGTAAGTGATTAGCATGGTCCTCTAGTGATCTTAAATAAACTAGGATGTCATCTATAAATACCGTGACGAACACGTCCAGAAATGGCTTAAACACCCTATTCATCAAATCCATAAACACAGCTGGTGCATTTGTTAGGCCAAATGACATAACTAAAAATTCATAATGACCATACCGTGTTCGAAAAGCTGTCTTGGTCACATCTTCTTCTCTAACTCTGACTTGATGGTATCCCGACCTCAAGTCAATCTTTGAAAAACACTTGGCACCCTGTAACTGATCAAACAAATCATCAATTCGAGGGAGGGGATATTTGTTCTTGATCGTTACTTTATTCAGTTGCCGATAGTCGATGCACATTCTTAAGGTGCCATCTTTCTTTTGCACAAATAATACCGGTGCACCATACGGGGACATACTAGGCCTAATGAAGCCCTTGTCCAGCAAATCTTTCAACTGCTCCTTCAATTCGCGCAGGTTCGCTGGAGCCATTCTATATGGAGGGATAGAAATAGGCTGAGTGCCTGGAATCACATCAATGCCGAATTCCACATCCCGTTCTGGGGGTAAACCTGGAAGATCCTCTGAAAATACATCAAGAAATTCGTTGACTAACGGTACTGACTGTGGAGTTAATGGTTCCACATCATTATCTTTCACTCGTACCAAATGACATATGTATCCCTTGGCAATCATTTTCCTGGCTTTTAGATAGGAAATAAATCTTCCTCGTGGTATCCCTACATTACCCTGCCATTCAAGAACATTTTCTTATGGAAAATAAAATTGCACCTTCTTGGCCCGGCAATTTACCGTAGCATAACAAAAGGCCAACCAATCCATTCCCATAATTACATCAAAATCCACCATGTCCAATTCAATGAGATCGGCCAACGTATCATGACCACACACCGTTACCACACAGTTACAATATACTCTCTTTGCAACAATATATTCACCAATCGGTGTAGACACTTCAATTGACTTAATTAATACTTTTGGTGCCTTTGCAAATTTTGCAGCAACCAATAGAGTAACATAGGAAAATGTAGAACCTGGGTCAAGTAGTGCATATACATTATGTGAGAATATGGATAATGTACTTGTGACGACATCAGGGGAAGCCTCTGAATTCTGGCGGTCCACCAAAGCATAAGTGCAATTCTGGACCCCGCTAGTACTGGCTGCTCCTCTGGCACCTCTACCATGGCCAATAGGCTGCACCCCTCGGCCCAGTGAAGGAATCGATGCTGATGACGCAACCGCCGACCCAGTTGGTCGTGCTATACCACCCATGCTCCGCTGTGGACAATCTCTCGCTATATGTCCCGGCATACCACACCAAAAGCAGACATTCGTCCCTGACCGACATGTGCCTGAATGAATACGCCCGCAGTGCTGACACTGCTGATGAGGGAAACCTGCTGCCTGTGACCCATGAACCCCACTACTTTGCCTAGCTAAACCACCTCTAAACCCTCGAGACTGAGAATAAGCACCACCTATGGATTAAGAGAACGACGGTCTAGGTGGTCTAGGAAACATGCGGGGCCTAGATCCTCCTTGGGATGTCATAGGTGGTTCCATAGGTCTAGCCCTTTTGGACTGTCCCCTATCAAATTCATGTACCCTTCGTCTCTATCTTTGATCTTCTATTTTCTGGGCGAAGGCTTGTATTCGAGCAATGTCCATGTCCCTATTCAAGGCCGCAATAGTACAATCTCTTACCAAATATGTTTGTCCATGTATCTATGGACCCTGTCTATCATCGTAGCCACAACATTTGGCGCATATCGATCCAAGGAATTAAATTGCAAGCTATATTCTCTGACACTCGAATTTCCTTAACGGAGATTTAGGAACTGATCTGCACGTGCCTCACGTATCTCATAGGGAAAGTAATGATCAAGGAAAGCCATTTTAAACTCTTCCCAAGTAGGTGGGGTTGCATCAATATCACGGGATTTCTTCCAATCCTCGTACCATAATATCGCCTCTCCTTTTAGCCTGTACGCAGCAAGTTCAACTGTCTCTACCTCTGTCACATGCATAACTTCCAAAGCCCTCTGAATTTGATCCATAAAGTCCTGTGTATCTGCTTTTGGATCTACCCCTGTGAAGATATGAGGGTCCAATTTGAGGAAATCCTGTGTTCTGCGACTTGCTACTCTAGCCGCATCATTATGTGTCATTGGACCAGCTCATCCTTGACTCTGGGCTGCCACTAACTGTGTTAATATCTGAACTGCATTTTTAAGATCCTGGTCCGTAGTATTGACTGGTGGTTCTACAGGTACGCTTCTCCTACTCGACTCTTCTGGTACAGAGGGAGTGGAGGAAGCTCGTGACACAAATTTAGGCTAAGTATCACCTTGATGAACTCGATCAGGTGGTGGTATACTGGTTTCTTCACCAGCAATTCTATCTATCCGCTTACTTTTACCTTTTCCTCTTCTAGTGTTCGGCATTTTGACTATACCAAAGAAAAACAATTACCAAGATCAGATACAATGCAACTTACAACATTGACTCTATTGCACGATCTAGAATGAAGAAAAGAAACAACATCCTAAATGTCCCGTATCCTTCTACTTATAAATGTGGTGCACAACACATCGATAAGTAAGACTCTACTCAGACACGGCCTTGTAGACATCCTTAGACCGACCTGCTCTGATACCACTTTTGTCACGCCCCGAATCCAATCGAGACATGATTGGCACCCGTAGCCGATAAGGCCCGAGAGAACCAACCTTTGCCTATGTTCAATCATATGCATGCCATGAGAAACCCATAAGCACATAACAGCTATAGAGACCAACAATGAAAACCATGGAACATGATATATACATACATACGCGAAACTGGGCCGTTGAGGCCACCGAGTCAAGTACGACATATCCCTTTGACATTTATACACCCACACCTGTCTACAAAAGCCTCTAACAAAGCATTGACCAAAATGAACTAAAATTCGGGACAAGTCCCCGCTTTATACAACATGTACAACACCAAAACATATATACACTCTGACTCGAAAAAGCCCCCGAATTAGCTGGAGCTCACCAATGATCTGCAACGACTGGCAACCTACTGTGGAGGCCTACTAGTACCTGCGCCTGCAGCAAGTAAGGTAAATTCCCCAAGAGGGGTCAGTACAAAATAAGTACTGAGTATGCAAGGCTCAGATGAAACTGTACAACACATGAATATTTCAATGAACTCAAATACAAATGACTAATCACTGTGAGTAAGTCACCACGTTGTATTTTGGAAACCATGTGGATTGATTTCATTACTTTCTTTACAATCACTGCTTGCTTGTCAATAGTCACAATGTACCCGGGCCCCGACTGATTAGTGGGTCTTTTCATATCATATCATCATGTTGGGATCGGGTCGAGCTAGGCTTATTCCCCTAGACCTGCCACCCATAAATCAATGCATCGGGATCGAGTCGAGCTAGGCTTATGCCCCTAGACTTGCCACCCATAAATCCATACATCGGGATTGAGTCGAGTTAGGCTTATGCCCCTAGACTTGCCACCCATACTTGATCATTGACCACATTTGCATTACTTTATTCATTACTTTGAGATTGCTACTTTGATAGTCATAACATCACTTTGAACTTTGGAACATAACATTGTTGGAAGCTTTGGATCATTAACCAATGAATGAGAACCATGTGAATAACTTGGGAACATAAAATTATTAGAACCATAACACCATGGGAACCATTGGACAACAAACCATGAACAAGAGACATAAGTATAGTCACTATTAGAACATAACCTTATTTGAGCTTTTGAAACATTAACCATGAATATGAGACATGAGATTTACCAATGATCAGCGAGTAAGAATTATATGACAATGACCATGGATAAGCGGATATGGGATACCTTAGTACATTTCAGAATAGGACTAGTGGAATGTCAATGTGAATACTAGCTACCGTAGAAAGATACGGACAGAGTAACCTTACATACCTTGGATTCGCAATACGAATATATAATCCTAGAGGTGCATACAATAATCCCGCTCCTTCTTTATGTGTCACTGTACAACACAAATAAAATACGGAATTGACATTAACCACCAACTACTCTTCAAATGCATGTAACATCAATGTGTCACATATTTGCCCTTAAACATGCCATTTCCCCTTGACAAAACAATTGATAAAATTATTATTCCAAAAATCCCCCAATATTCCATACATTGACCAATACATGAAAATCAATACATTTCACCACAACACTTTTCCTTTACACTTTCTTATCCATACCACATCACAAATAACCCATCAAATGACCTTAATACAACTCATAACACATATCGGCCAAAACCCCACAATTTCCACTTATAGACAAGAACAAGTTTAATACCAAAAATAACTCCATACATGTTCATATTTTGTCCATACCATGCTCTTTCATCAAAGGCACAAGTCCTAATTCAAGTTTAAATTACCAAGATGGTACATCTTTCATCAAAAGCAAAAATACACTATTCACCACCTTGCCAACACAACTATCATAATATACATAATCTCCCATTCATATAATATGTTAATCCATGAGAATAGATACTTACCAAGTCTTGAAATAGGATGATCTTGTCCAAGGAGTCCAAAGGAATATTTTGCTTTAGGGTTTGGAAATGAGAATTGGTTGAGAAAATATCTTAAAGGCATGAGAGGTTTTGATGATAAAAAATCTGATCTTGGGGCCTTTATAAAGACCCCAAGTCATACTTATCCATTTAATGTGGTCAAAGTGGAAGAATGGGTCTTTTTGCCCTTTGGGCCAATTCTTTTAATTCCATTTTGGGCCTAACTTTGGGCCCAATAACACATATCCATGTAATCCATCACATTTCATGTATTATTCACCATATATCTCATGTTTACATAATTCCATAATGTCACGACAATATTCTCTGACAAGATTCTCATTCATCGCTTCGATCGCAAAAATAGGAATTCTTGTCGCCCTTGGCTTCATTGGACATTTTGGATCACTATTCACATTTCATGATTTGATCATGTAGGTGTATGTAGGAGTGTATTGAAGTGTTTGAAGCTTTAACAATGCTGAAATAACTCCAAAGAACCAAAAGAAACCATCCAAGATTCGTCGTAGAATTGCGTTACAAAACAGGTCCGGAAAGGCACAAAATTTGTGCCTTGCGCCACTAGCTGCAAAGCAGGCTGTGGCGCAAGATATCAGCCTTCTCTGAATTTCCTGAGTGCAGGTGGCTTGCTCCACACCCCTGAAACAGGGTAGTGGCGCAAGTTTCAGCACTTTGCTGAATTTTTCGGCCACTTATCCATTGTTTGCATATCGTCCAATCCCTTATCAAAACACTATAAATACTTACTTAGTGATCTTTATCATCAAGTATACATGACTTAAATTCACCAAATGAGGTTAGAATGTGTACGGGGTATCACCCAAATGCTTCAAGAAATCACAAAACACCTCTTACAAGGTCTAATCGCACGTATTAGGTCCGATATCAAATGTTTCACCAATGACACTATAAAACACATACTCATGGCATCTCAACACCTATGTAGATATGACCCCAAGGTATCAAGTGAGGTTAGAAAAGTACGGGGTGTTACATTCGACTTGAGGTCGGGTTACCATCAAGTCAGAGTTAAAGAAGAAGATGTACACAAGACAGCATTCCGAACACGGTATGGCCATTATGAATTTTTAGTTATGTCATTTGAATGAACAAATACACCAGTTGTGTTCATGGATTTGATGAATAGGGTGTTTAAGCCATTTCTGGATGTATTCATCACGGTATTTATATAGGTCATCCTGGTTTATTCAAGATCACCAGAGGACCATGCTAATCACTTACGGCAAGTGTTGCAAATTCTCCGTGAGCGTAAGTTATATGCCAAGTTCTCTAAGTGTGAGTTTTGGTTAAAATTAGTCGCATTCTTGGGTCACATTGTGTCAGATGAAGGGATACAGGTTGATACACAGAAGATTGAAGCAGTAAAAAATTGTCCAAGACCTACGACACCCACAAAAATTCATAGTTTTCTTGGACTGGCAGGTTATTACCGAAGATTTGTGGAAGATTTTTCCTCCATTGCTGCACCATTAACAAAGCTTACACATAAGGCAGTAAAATTTCAGTGGAATGATGCGTGTGAGAAAAGCTTCCAAAGGTTGAAAGATAAATTAACCTCCACACCAGTTTTAGTATTTCCCGAAGGCACCGAAGGTTATGCAGTATATTATGATGCTTTCGGGGTTGGCCTTGGATGTGTGTTGATGCAGCACGGTAATGTCATAGCATATGCCTCTCGACAGTTGCGGCCACATGAGAAAACTTATCCCACACATGATCTTGAATTATCAGTGGTGGTTTTTGGTTTAAAGATATGGCGTCATTATTTGTATGGAATTCATGTTGATATTTATACAGATCACAAGAGATTGCAGTATATATTTAATTAGAAGTAACTCAATTTGAGGCAACGAAGGTGGTTAGAGATCTTAAAAGACTATGATATTGATATTCTTTATCATCTAGGCAAAGCAAATGTGGTAGTAGATGCATTGAGCCGCAAAGCAGTAGAAAGCACTAGTGGCCAATTGACTGAAAAGCAAGAGATAATCAAAGATCTACATCAACTAGCTAACTTGGGAGTTCGTCTTATTGAATCTCCAGATGAAGGGGATATTGTACAAAATGCAGCGGAATCCTCCTTAATAGTTGAAGTGAAAGAGAAGTCGTTTGCGGATTCTATGTTATTGCAGTTAAAAGAGAATGTGCAACAGGGTCTAACTGCGGCCTTTGATCTTAAAAAAGAAGGGGTACTTCAATGTCAAGGAAGATTATGTGTACCAGATGTAGATGAGCTGAGGAAACGAATTATGACAGAGGCGCATCACTCGCGCTATTCTATTCATTCGGGTGCTACTAAAATGTGCCATGACTTGAAAGAAGTGTATTGGTGGGTAAATATGAAAAAGTACATTGTAGAATTTGTCGCTCAATACCCGAATTGTCAACAAGTGAAAGTAGAGCATCAGAAACCGAGAGGTTATATGCAATGTATCAATCTTCCTATCTGGAAATGGGATATGATTAATATGGACGTCATTACAGGTTTGCCTCGTACGTTACAGAAATTTGATTCTATATGGGTTATAGTGGGCAGGCTTACCAAGTCAGCGCATTTCCTACCAGTCAAGACCACCTATACAGCTGAGGATTATGAAAGATTGTATGTTAAAGAAATAGTGCGGTTACATGGTATTCCACTTTCCATTATATCAGACAGAGGAGCACAGTTTATAGGGCACTTTTGGAGATCTTTTCAGAAGAGCTTGGGTACACAGGAGCCTCTGAGTACGGCTTTCCATCCTCAAACAGATGGACAAGTGGAGCGTACAATCCAAACACTTGAAGATATGCTATGTGCTTGCGCGTTAGATTTTCAAGGCAGTTGGGATGACAATTTGCATCTTATTGAATTTGCTTACAACAATAGCTATCATTCAAGTATTAAAATGGCACCGTATGAAGCTTTGTACAGAAGGAAATGTAGATCACCAATTGGATGGTTTGAAGTGGGTGAAACTACTTTACTTGTGCCAGATATTGTTCATCAGGCTATGGAGAAAGTTAAAGTGATCCAACAGTGGCTACAAACGGCCCAAAGTTGACACAAGTCATATGCAGATGTCAGACGAAGAGGGCTCAAATTCGCTATAGGTGATTGGGTATTCTTGAAGGTGTCACTGATGAAAGGGGTAATGCGATTTGAAAAGAAAGGAAAATTGAGTCCACGCTATATCCCATATGAAATTATTAGAAGATTTGGGCAAGTTGCATATGAATTAGCACTACCTCAAGAACTTTCCTCAGTCCATCCAGTGTTTCATGTTTCGATGCTTCGAAAATGCATAGGAGATCCATCTCGTATTGTTCCCATTGAAGATGTTCAAGTTACAAAGGATCTTACTTATGAAGAGGTACCCATTGCTATTCTAGATCGACAAGTAAAAATATTGAGGAATAAAGACATAGCTTCCGTGAAAGTCCTTTAGAGAAATCAACAAGTAGAGGAGATCACATGGGAAGCGAAAGAAATGATGAAATCTAGGTATGCCCATCTTTTTCAAATTGACCAAGAAGTTCAAAGCACGGAAGTGGAGCAATAAAAAGTAAGTATCCATGAGCCTTAAGTGTTTATGTGTAGGTATGCTAGTATAGAGATTCATTTGTCGTAATTGAAGTGATACTATTAACATTCGAGGATGAATATTTCTAAGGGGGGGAAGAATGTAACTACCCGTACCTTCCCAACCCTACTTGACGACATTGAATAATGTTTACTTAGGTGTCGAGAGCTATAAGTATGTAATTGGTAATGTTAACGATGAAAAAAAAAATTGAAATTTGGCCTCGTACATGTGATTAGCCTTTCATAGGAGGTATTTTGTGATTTTCGTGGAGCATTTGTGGGGTTAAAAATGTGGCTAAGAGAACCTCCAAACAAAGGGTATTAAGGGTAAGAAGTAAGTTAAAGAATAGGACTTGAAGTATCTAACCAAACCCGTGAAGAAAAGTCGAAAAATGAAATTTTCAAAAAAAACTAAGGGTGGGGAGCGCCAGAGGGCGTGCCAGGCCGCTATGGGAAAATTTTTTTAGCCCAGAGGTAGCAAGCTGGAGCGCCCAAGGGCGTGCCAGGCTGGTTTTTTCCACTTTTCAAAGTTGGAAATTTTCTTAAGTCCCAAGGGTGACAGGGGACGTACCGGGCTGATTTTTGCCACGTTTCTTCTACAAACACGAGAATATACATGAAATTATTGAAGTATTATATTGGTATGGTAAAATTACTCGTGAACAAATTTGGCATCAAAATGATGGTTTTACCCTTGTGGTCAAAATAGGTCGTACGGGGCTAGAATCACTTATTTTTGGAATTGAAGTTACGAATATGAATCGCGTGAGTGGGAATATTGTAATAACACATATGAAATTATTTAACCATGATAAATTATTGGGTTAGTTGAATTGGGCCCAATACAAGCCCAAAAATGACACAAAAGATATGGCCCAATTAGGCCAAAAATGACCCATTTTTCACCCTTTGACCACTTAAACATGGAATTTAATGCCAAGAAGACTTGAGAGCCTATATATAAGTGGAAAATCTGATTTTTATTCAAAATAACACACAACACATTTCTAGAAATTTCCCAAAATTTCTCTCAACTCTTGAAGAACCCTAAGCCAACTTTTGGAGCAAAAATCATCATTTCTCAAAATTAGAGTGAAACATAAGGAAGGAGAGGGACATTGTATGCACATATAATATTATATATTCATATTGAGAATACAAGGTATGTAAGTCTACTTTGTTCGTATCTTTCTGTAGCAAATAGCATTCACATTGACGTTACACTTGTTCCATCCCGAAATGTGATAAGGTATCCTATATCCGGTTATCAATGGTCATTATCACCTAGTTCCTACTCATTGATAAATTATGAATCGCATGTCCCATATTCATTGACTAATTTCCAAAAGCTCAATAAGGTTATGTTCCAAAGTTCCAATAGGGGGTCATACTCATGTCTCTTGTTCATTGATTATTGTTCAATGGTTCCAATAGGGTTATGTTTCCAATAATGTTGTGTTGCCAATTTATTCACATGTATATCACTCATTGGTTAATGATCAAAAGCATTATATAAAGTTATGACTATCATTGTATCAATCTCAAATTAATGAATGAAATAATGCATATGTGGTTAATGATCAAGTATGGGTGGTAGCTTTGGGGGCGAAATGCCTAGCTTAAGCCGATCCCGAGATTGTTGGATTAGGGGGCAGTCCTAGAGGCATAAGCCTAGCTCGGACTGATCCTGACAGGGGGAAGCTCTAGAGGTAATAACCTAGCTCGAGCCGAACCTGACATGTTGGTATGGGTGGCAGCTCTAGAGGTAATAGCCTAGCTCGACCCGATCCCGATATATATATTGATTCATGGGTGGTAGCTCTAGGGGCATAAGCCTAGATCGAGCCGATCCCAACTTAACGTCATGTTATGTTAAAACCCAGTGTTCAGTCGGGGCTCGGGTATCACAGGTCACAGGCAAAGACAAATAATCATAGAAGCAAAGAAGCAAAAAAAGTAATGAAAGCAATATTCATGGTTCCCAAAACACAGAATAATGACTCATCTATATTGTGACTTATTTTTATTGGTTATGCATTTGAATTTGATTTCATTGACATATTTACATATCATACAAGTTTCATATGGACTTACATACTCAGTACATTATTCGTACTGACCCCTCTTGGGGGATTTACCTTACTTGCTGCAGGCGCAGGTACTAGTAGGCCTCCACAGTAGGTTGCCAGTTGTTGCGGATCATTGGTGAGCTCCAGTTAGTTCGGGGCTTCTCACAGTTATACATATGTTTTGGTGTTATACATGTTGTATAAAGCGGTTACTTGTCCCGACTTTTAGTTCATTTTGGTCAATGCATCTGTTAGAGGCTTTTGTAGACGTTTTTGGGTGTACGAATGTAATATGGTACATGACATTTTTACTTGATGGCCTCAACGGCCAAGTTTTGCATATGTATATATATATATCAAATGTTCCATGAGTTTCTTTGTTGGTATTTAAAGCTCTTACTTGGTCATGGGTTTCTTATGACATGCATATGACTAGATAGAAGTAAAGCTTGGTTCTCTCGGGCTTTGTCGGCTACGAGTGCCAATCCATCCCGATGGGATTCGGGGCGTGACACACGAAGTTTCATATGAGCCTTACATACTCAGTACATTCTTCGTACTGACGTCCTTTGGGGAACTTACCTTACTTTCTGTAGGTGCAGGTGCTTGTAGACCTCCACAGTAGGTTGCCGATCATTTACAGAACTTTGGTCAGCTCTAGTTGGTTCAGGGCTTTCCGAGTCATAGTTGTACATTTGTTTTGGTATTGTAAATGTTGTATAAAGCGGGGACTTATCCCGAATTTAAGATAGTTACGTGTATGCATCTGTTAGAGGCTTTGTAGATGTATGTGGGAATATGAATGTAAGAGATGTACGTCCATTTTGACTTGATGGCCCTGACGGCCAAGTTTCACATATGTATGTATCACATGTTCAATGATTTCCGCTATTAGCATCTTGTGTCCATACGTGATGGTGGTGTTTCGTGAATGACATGTATATAGATAGACATAGATAAAGATTGGTTCTCTCGGGCCTTATCAGCTTCGGGTGCCAGTCAGCCTCAATGGGATTTGGGGCGTGACAAAAGTGGTATCAGAGCAGGTCGTTCTAAGGGTGTCTACAAAGTCGTGTATGAGTAGAGTCTTGCTTATGGATGTGTTGTGCACCACATTTATAAGTAGGAGGCTACAGGACATTTAGGAGTTGTTTCTTTTCTTCACTTCTAGATCGTGCAATAGAGCCAATGTGGTAAGTGGAATCGTATCTAACCATTGGAATTGATTTTCTTTATTATAGTAAAATGCCAATGATAAGACGAGGTAGAGGCAAAGGTAAGTAGGTAGATATTCTTGTCGGTTAAGGAATGAGTAAATCACCACCTGACCAAGCTAGTCAAGGTGGGGCTAACACTGAAATTGCATCGCGGTCTTCTTCTACTTTTCTAGCTCCGGAAGAGCCAATAGGTAGAGAAGTACCTGCAGAACCTCCAATGAATTCCACTGACCAGGATCTAAGAAATGCAGTGCATATGTTGACTCAGCTAGTTATGGCACAAATTCAAGGACGAGCTGGTCCAACGACAAATGAGGATGATGCAGCTAGAGTGGCGATCCACAGGACACAGGTCTTTCTGAAATTAGACCCTTCTATATTCACTGGGTCAGATCCAAAAGCAGATCCACAGGACTTCATGGATCAAATCCATAGGGCTCTAGAAGTTATGCACGTGACTGGTATTGAAACAGTTGAACTTGTGGCCTATAGATTGAAAGGTGAAGCTATATTGTGGTATGAAGACTAGAAAAGATCGAGGGGTATTGATGCACTTTCGTCTGGTTGGGAAGAATTTAAAATGGCATTCCTTTATCATTATCTCTAATATGAGATTAGGGAGGCATGTGCAGATCAGTTTCTAAATCTACGTCAAGGGAACATGAGTGTTAGACAATATAGTCTTTAGTTTAATTCCTTGGTTGGATATGCTCCGAATGTAGTAGCCACAATGACAGACAAAGTCCATCGATATATGGACATATTAGAGCCATATTTGGTAAAGGACTACACCATTACCACCTTGAACAAAGATATGGACATAGCCAGAATACAGGTCTTCGCCCAGAAAATGGAGGATCAAAGACAGACAAGAAGGGTACATGAATCTGAAAGAGGATAGTCCAAAAGAGCTAGACCTATGGGACAGTATATGGCTTCCCAGGGAGAATCTAGGCCTCGGATGTTTCCTAAACCGCCTAGACCCTCATTCTCTTATTCCACAGCAGGCACTCACTTTCAATTTTGAGGGTTTATAGGCAGTCCATCTGGGCAGAGTAGTGGAATTCACGGATCACAGGGATTTTTTCGTCAGTAGTGTTAGCACTGTGGGCGTATTTATTCAGGTACATGCCGTTTAGGGAAAAATGCCTGCTTTTGGTGTGGTATGACGGACACCTGATGAAAGAGTATCCCCAGAGGAGCATGGGTGCTATAGCATAACCGACGGGATCAGCCGTTGCGTCATCATCATCGGTTCCTTCTTTAGGCTGAGGTATGCAGTCTTTTGGTCGTGGTAGAGGTGACAGAGGAGCAACCAGTACTAGTAGAGTCCAGACCACACTTACGCTCTAGTGGACCGGCAAAATTTGGAGGTATCTCGTGACGTAGTCACAAGTACATTATCCATATTTTTGCATAGTGTATATGCATTGATTGATCTGGGTTCTACATTATCATATGTTACTCCATTGATTGCTGCAAAATTTAAAAGAACACCAAAATTATTAATTAAGTCATTTGAAGTATCTAACCAGTTGGTGAGTATATTGTTGCAAAAAGAGTATATCGTAATTGTGTAGTAACTGTGTGTGGTCATGATACACTGGCCGATCTCATTGAACTAGACATAGTGGATTTTGATATGATAATGGGTATGGATTGGTTGGCTTCTTGTTATGGCATGGTAGATTGCCAGGCCAAGGAGGTACATTTTCATTTTCCACAAGAAAATGGTCTTGAATGGCAGGGTAATATTGGGGCAACAAGAGGAAAATTTATTTCTTATATGAAAGCAAGGAAAATGATTGCCAAAGGGTACATATGTCATTTAGTACGAGTGAAAGATACTGAAGTAGAACCACTAACTCCTCAGTCGATTCCAGTGGTCAATGAATTTCTTGATGTATTTCTAGATGATCTTCCCAGTTTGCCACCAGAACGGGAAGTAGAGTTTGGCATTGATGTAAATCCAGGCACTCAGCCTATTTCTATTCCTCTATATAGAATGGCTCCAGCGGAATTACTTGAATTGAAGAAGCAATTGAAAGACTTGCTGGACAAGGGCATCATCAGGCCTAGTATGTCCCCGTGGGGTGCACCGGTATTATTTAGATGGAAGAAAGATGGCACATTGAGAATGTGCATTGACTATCGGCAATTGAATAAGGTAACAGACAAGAACAAATATCCCCTCCCCAAAATTGACGATTTGTTTGATCAGTTACAGGGTGATACATGTTTTTTGAAGATTGACTTAAGGGCAAGCTACCATCAAGTCAAAGTTAGAGAAAAAGATGTACCCAAGACAGCCTTCCAAACACGGTATGGCCATTATGATTTTTTAGTTATGTCATTTGGACTAACAATTGTGTTCATGGATTTGATGAATAGGGTGTTTAAGCCATTTCTAGATGTGTTCGTCACGGTATTTATAGTTGACATCCTGGTTTATTCAAGATCACAAAAGGACCATGCTAAGCACTTATGATAAGTGTTGCAGATTCTTCGTGAGCGTAAGTTGTATGCAAAGTTCTCTAAATGTGAATTTTGGTTGAAATACGTAGCATTCTTGGGTCATATTGTGTCAGAAGAAGGAATTTGAGTTGATACACAGAAGATTGAAGCGGTGAAAAATTGGCCAACGCCTATGACGCCTACGAAAATTTGTAGCTTTCTTGGATTGGCAGGTTATTATCGAAGGTTTGTTGAAGGATTTTCTTCCATTGTTGCACCTTTAACAAAGCTTACACATAAGTCAGTCAGATTTCATTGGTATGATGCATGTGAGAAATGTTTTCAAGAGCTGAAAGATAAATTGACTTCTACACCGATATTGGTACTTCCAGAAGGCACCGAAGGTTATACAATATATTGTGATGCTTCCGGAGTTTGCCTAGGGTGTGTATTGATGCAGCACGGTAATGTAATAGCATATGCCTCACGACAGTTACGGCCACATGAGAGAAACTATCCCATACATGATCTTGAGTTAGCAGCTGTAGTATTTGCTTTAAAGATATGACGTCATTATTTGTATGGAGTTCATGTTGATATCTATACTGATCACAAAAGTTTGCAATATATCTTTAAGCATAAGGAACTCAATTTGAGGCAACGAAGGTGGCTAGAGCTTTTAAAAGACTATGATATTGATATTCTATATGATCCAGGAAAAACAAATGTGATAACTGATACATTGAGCCGTAAGGCAATAGGAGGCACTAGTGGCCAATTGACGAAAAAGAAAGATTTAGTCAAAGATCAACATCAATTATCCAGCTTGGGGGTTCGTCTTCTGGAATCCTCAGATGAAGGGGTTATTGTACAAAATGCAGCAAAATCTCTATTACTAGCTGAAGAGAAAGAGAAGCAGTTTATGGATCCTATGTTCTTACAGCTGAAAGAAAATGTACAACAGAGTTTGACGAAGGCATTTGATCTTACACAAGAAGGAGTACTTCAATGCCAAGGTAGATTATGTGTACCGGATGTAGATGAGCTGAGAAAATGAATTATGATAGAGGCGCATCATTCGCGATATTCTATTCATTCGGGAGCTACCAAAATGTACCATGATTTAAAAGATGTGTATTGGTGGGGAAAAATAAAGAAGAACATTGCTGAATTTGTAACTCAATGCCCAAATTGTCAACAAGTAAAGGCAGAGCATCAGAAACCTGGAGGTTGCATGCAATGTATCAATCTTCCAGTCTGGAAATGGGACATGATTAATATGGACTTCATCACAGGTTTTCCTCGTACACTGTGGAAATTTGAATTCATATGGGTCATAGTTGACAGGCTTACCAAGTCAGCGCATTTCTTACCAGTCAAGACCACCTGTACAACTGAAGATTATGCAAGGTTGTATGTTAAATAAATAGTGCGATTACATAGGATTCCGATTTCCATTATATCAGACAGAGGAGCATAATTTACTGTGCATTTTTGGAGATCTTTTCAGAAGAGCTTGGGTACACAAGTGAATTTGAGTACGGCTTTCCATCCTCAGATAGATGGGCAAGTAGAACGTACTATCCAAACACTTGAAGATATGCTACGAGCGTACACGTTAGATTTTCAAGGTAGTTGGGATGACCATTTGCCATTTATTGAATTTGCTTACAACAATAGCTATCATTCAAGTATTAAAATGGCACCTTATAAAGCTTTGTATGGAAGGAAATGTAGATCACCAATCGGATGGTTTGAAGTGGGTGAAACTGCTTTACTTGGGCCAGATCTTGTTCATCAGGCTATGGAGAAAGTTAAAGTGATTCAACAACGGCTACAAACGGCCCAAAGTTGACACAAGTCATATGCTGATGTCAGACGAAGAGGACTCAAATTCTCCATAGGTGATTGGGTATTCTTGAAGGTGTCACCGATGAAAGGGGTAATGCGATTTGAAAAGAAAGGAAAATTGATTCCACGTTATATAGGCCCATATGAAATTATTAGAAGATTTGGGCAAGTTGCATATGAGTTGGCACTATCCCAAGAACTCTCCATAGTTCATCCGGTATTTCATGTTTCGATGCTTCGAAAGTGCATATGAGATCCATATCATTTTGCTCCCATTGACGATGTACAAGTTATGGAGGATCTTACCTATGAGGAGATACCTATTGCTATTTTGGATAGACAAGTGAAGAGGTTGAGGAATAAATACATAGCTTCCGTAAAGGTACTTTGGAGAAATCAGCAAATAAAAGAGATCACATGGGAAGCTGAAAAAATGATAAAGTCCAAGTACCCTCATTTATTCCAAAGGGAAGAACAAGTTCACGATACGAGATCAGAACAATCAAAAGTAAGTATTTATAAGCATTAAGTATATACATATATATACAATAATATGAAGAATGATCCAAGACTTCCTATTGTTTAAATTGAATAATGTCACTAACATTCGTGGATGAATGTTTCTAAGGGGGGAAGAATGTAACACCCATATGTTTCCGAACCTAGTATAGTACCGTAACATTCATGGAAGTATTTAAACATGAGATAATTGGTGAATTATGCATTAAATTTTTGGGCTTAAATAAATTTTGTGTTATTGGGCTCAATTGAGGCCCAAAATAAAATAAAAGACATGGCCCAAATAAGGCAAGGTACCCATTCTTGTGTTGACCAATCAAACATGCATTTAATGCCCAAGGATTTGGATAAGGATGACTTGAGGGACCATATAAGGAAAGGAAAAAAAATCAGATTTTTATTTATCAAAAAACACATGCCATTTGCTAGAATATTCAAGACATTACTCTTTATTCACAAACCTTAAGGCATCACTCCTTTGGACAAGATCACTTATTTATAAGTATTGGTAAGTGTTTATTCTTATGGTTCAATATATTATATGCTTAATATGGTGCATAAACATGTTGGTTATGTTGACACAGTGTTGGACAGTTCACTATGTGTGAAACTGTCTATTTTTTCAATCGAAAAAGGGTTTTGCCTTATAAATTTGAAAAGGGACTTGTGGCCTTGAATGAAGTGAAATTGATGAATTCAATATTGACATGTGAGATGTGATTATAGCCTTAACTTTTTTTATCCTTGTACATAATTCTTGGAATTGTTATTGCAAAAGTGTGCATGGCCTTGGTGGTGTATTGAAGGAAAAATGTGGTTTTGGTGGTGTTCATGTGTGTTGTGAAACCAAGGTTGATTTTTGGCATCCAAGTTGACCTAAATTATGTAAAGGGAAGTTTATGCATATCCATGGACCATTTATTATGAAAAAGGACCCTAAAATGACCCTGGAGGCTGAAACGGGCATCCGCCCTCGCGTCTGGAGCACCTGCGGGCGCAGATGCCAACACAGGTGGCTTTGAGCAAGGCCAGAGGTCACCTGTAGCTTTATGTCAGCCACCTGTGGGCACATGTGGCTTCGCAGGTCAGCCCAGAATTTGGTTTTGTATGTTTTTGTCTCTCTTTGATCCCCGAAGGCCCCTATACCCTTTTTGGATGTAATTATCAACTTATGATACCTTTTGAATGACGTTAAGGGGTCCTTTGGAGGCATGTTGTCTTATAACAATTATGTATTGTTGTTAATATGTTGTTATTAAAGGTATTGAGGTGACTTGACGGAATAATTGTGATGTAATGTTAATGAGGAAACGTAAAGGGATAAACTTGGTGTGAAATGCTATTGGTTTATGATGTCTTGGTCAATGTGTGAAATGTTATGGTGTTTTTGGTATGGTAATGCAGTGGATGGTATTTTAAAGGGGTGAAATGACGCTATATGGCAGTCATGTAGTTCATTGTCATCTTGTACACTTGTACGGAAAGTAGTTGTTAACGAGAGTTCCGTTATGTACTTGTATTGTAGAGTGAAATATAAGGAAGGAGATGGACTATTGTGTTCATATATAGGCTTGTGTATTCAT
Source organism: Capsicum rhomboideum (assembly GCA_031232105.1). Lineage (NCBI taxonomy): Eukaryota > Viridiplantae > Streptophyta > Magnoliopsida > Solanales > Solanaceae > Capsicum > Capsicum rhomboideum. The sequence continues at coordinate 46,331,501 of CP124708.1, read as the reverse complement.
AAATGGAAGTGAAGGTATGTAAGGTTACTCTTTCCGTATCCTTCTACAGCACATAGTGTTCTCATTGACATTGTACTTGTTTTATTCTGAAATGTTCTAAGGTATCCCATTTTCGGTTATCAATTGTTATTAATCACATGTTCCCTACTCATTTATCAATTGTGATTCACATGTTTCATGTTCATTGACTAATGTTCCAAAGGTCCAATAATGTTATGTTCCAAAGTTCAAATAATGTTATGACTATCAATGCATCAATCTCAAAGTAAAGAATGAAGTAATGCATATATGGTTGATGATTGAGTATGGGTGGTAGCTTTAGGGGCGAAAGTGAAGCTCAAGCTGATCCCGATTTTATTGGATTAAGGGGTAGTCCTAGAGGCATGAACCTAGTTCAAACCAAACCTGACAGGGGTTAGCTCTAGAGGTAAGAACCTAGCTCGAGCCGAACCTGATATATTGGTTTATGGGTGGAAGCTCTAGAGGTAATAACCTAGCTCGAACCGATCCCGATGTATTGAATTATGGGTGGTAGCTCTAGAGGCATAAGCCTAGCTCGAGCCGATCCTAACATAACGTTATGTTATGTTAAGACCTACTGATCAGTCGGGGCCCGGGTATATAGGGACACAAGTGATGATGAACAAACATAAAGGTAAAGAAGCAAAGAAAGTAATAAAAGCAATACACATGGTTCCCAACATATAGAATGGTGACTTATCCATATTGGTTATTCATGTGTATTTGAGTTCATTGAAGTATTTATGTATCATACAGTTTCATATGAGCCTTACATACTCAGTACATTCTTCGTACTGACATCCCTTGGGGGAGTTACCTTACTTGCTACAGGTGCAGGTGCTAGTAGACCTCCACAGTAGGTTGCTGGTCATTTGCAGAACTTTGGTTAGCTCCAGTTGGTTTCGGGCTTTCTGAGTCACAGTTGTACAGTTGTTTTGGTATTGTAAATGTTGTATAAAGCGTGGACTTGTCCCGACTTTAAGATAGTTACGTGTATGCATCTGTTAGAGGCTTTGTAGACATATGTGGGAATATGAATGTAAGAGATGTACGTCCATTTTGACTTGATGGCCCTGACGGCCAAGTTTCACATATATATGTATCACATGTTCCATGATTTCTGCTATTAGCATCTTGTGTCCATACGTGATGGTGGTGTTTCGTGAATGACATGCATATGGATAGACATAGATGAAGATTAGTTCTTTCAGAAATTATCAGCTTCGGGTGCCAGTCCACCTCAATGGGATTTGGGGCGTGACAGACCAGGAGGCTCCGCCATCCATCCAAACCCATACTACTCAAACACAATCCAAATATCAGCCAGTGCCTTTAACTCCTCAAGCCGATATTGGGTATCCTCCATAATACTTCTTCTACACACGTCCCGCTCAATCAGCTCGACATCCCTATCATAAAATACCTGCATGTCCTGAACACACCATCGTTGGATATCCCATTTCTGTGAGGGAGTTGGGGAACTTTGTTCACCAGTGCCCGAAATAGAGGTTGTAGCCTCTGCCGCAGAGGTACCCTATCCTGTAGTATCATCCATAGAGCCCGATACCAACTTATCCTCCCCCTCTTCAGACTGGGGGTGGACTCGAAAGACTGATCAGGAATAACCAGCTCGACAGGCTGTGGAATGGGCTGAAGTGCAGCCCGGGCACCATCGTTTGCCCGAGTCTGTAAGCTTGTGGTATGAGGCACTAGTACAGTATCATCAGTTCCAATATCAAAAACCTCCTCGAACCCACTTTTTCCTAATTCTGACGGTTCATCACGCAAATGGGTCAGAAATTCTAGATTTTTTGTTCGAATTCTTGATGAAGAATCAAGGTGGTCACGTTTGGTGTTTGGTTTGGAGGGAATGATGTGGGTTTGGGTCAGATTTTGGGTATTCGGGTCGGGTTTGGTTTGGATTTTTGGGTATTCTGGTCAGGTTTTGGGTATTTGGGTTGGGTTTGGTTCTAATTTTTGGGCAGGGGTCGGATTTGGTCTAATTTTTAGGGTGAGGGGTTTGAATTTTTGGGTTTGTGGAGGGCTTAGGTTATAAGGGGTTGTTGGATTTTCAATTTAATCTTTGGGAATGGAGAGAAATATGGATACAAGGTATGCTAATGTGGTGATTTGTTGGAACTAGGGTTTATGTTAAGGGTTTGAAGTAGATAAGGTTGATTTGAAATTGAGTTTGGATCGGGTATGAGGGGGATATCTAATTATATGAAAAGTTGGATTGGGTCGGGTTGGGTTTTGGGTACCCTGAGATCTCTGATTTTCATGATACAACCCACGTGATGTGGGTTGACTCACGTCATGTGGGTCTCTGGCATAGCTTACTTCTGCAAGTGTCAATGTCCTCTGATTTTCATGATACTACCCACGTGATGTGGGTCTACCTATGTCACGTAGGTACCTTGTCGTAGGTAAGATTCAGAAAGGTAAATATTTTCTCTGATTTTCATGGTACAACTCACGTGACGTGGGTCCCCCTACGTCACGTGGGTACCCCCTGTCGTGGGTCATATTCTGCAGGTGCTATCTTTTGAATTTCAGCTTAGGTGCCTTCCAATGCTCAGATCATAAAATAATCAGATCTTGGGTTGCCTCTCAAGTAGTGTTTGATTTAATGTCGCGGCACAACACAGCTAACTTGGATACTCAGACTTCACCAACCAGCCCATGGGTTCCCTCCCATGAAGCGCCTGATTTAACGTCGTGGCACGACATGGCTAGCTTGACTACTTAGACTTCATCAAGCTCAAGCACCTCACATGTCCTTATTTCTTCTGTGATTCCCACATAATTCTTTACACGCTGCCCATTGACCTTGAATAAAACATTATCAGCTCCTGTTAGCTCAATTGCTCCATGTGGGAATACCCTGACCACCGTGAATGGTCCGGACCATTTGGACTTTAACTTTCCAGCAAACAAGTGATGCTTGGAGTTATAAAGTAGCACCAAATTTCCTAGGTGAAACTCTCGTTTCTCAATGCGTCGATAATGATATAATTTTATCTTTACTTTATATATTGCTGAACTTTCATAAGCCTAGAGAAAAAATTCATCCATCTCATTCATCTCCTCAAGTCTCAATTTAGTCGCTTCACTCCAGTCCAAATTCAACCTTTTCAAAGCCCATAAAGCCTTATGTTCAAGTTCGACAGGAAAATGGAAAGATTTTCCAAAATCTAACTGATATGGTGATGCACCAATTGGTGTCTTGAACACAGTTCGATATGCCGATAATGCATCATCCAATCTTCGGGCCCAATTAGTCCTATTGGCATTCACCATTTTTGCCAAAATAGACTTGATCTCATGATTTGACACCTTAACTTGCCCGCTTGTCTAAGGATGGTAAGGTGTTGCCACCTTATGTGTAACACCATATTTTTCAAGCAGGGACTTGAACAGACGATTGCAGAAGTAAGATCCTCCATCACTAATGATAACTTGGGGTGTACCGAATCGTGAAAATATGTTCTTTCTCAAGAATGTCGTGACACTTCTTCCTTCATTATTAGGAAGCACAATTTCCTCCACCCACTTAGAAACATAGTCAACAGCTACCAAAATGTATTTTATCCCATGTGAGCTCACAAAAGGTCCCATAAAGTCAATTCCCCATACGTCAAACAAGTCAAGCTCAAGTATAGTTGTCATGGGAAGTTCGTGTCTGCGTGAGATATTCCCTTGCCTTTGACATTGGTCACAAGCGCGAGCATAATCATGAGCATCTTTGTAAATACTGGGCAAGTAGTACCCACATTGCAAGATTTTATGGGCAGTCCGCGCACCTCCATGATGACCCCCAAATGGAGATGAATGACATGCTTACAAAATACTCATAATCTCGACCTCTGGAATACATCTTTGAATCATGCCATCTGCACATACCCTAAATAAATACGGCTCATCCTAGAAGAATTTTCTCACCTCATGCATGAATTTCTTTTGCTGCTGATAAGACATATCTTCCGGAACTAAATCACTTGCCAAAAAGTTGGTAAAATTAGCAAACCAAGGGATTAAGTCTTGCGATGCTGCCAATACTTGCTCATCTGGAAAAGTATCATCAATCTCAAGATCATCCCTTAATTTAAGCATGGCCTCCTCCTCAAGGCGTGATAGATGGTCAATGACCTGATTCTCGGTTCCCTTACGATCCTTTACTTCAAAGTCAAGTCAAATTCCTGTAATAGAAGTACCCACCAAATCAACCTTGGCTTAGTATCCTATTTCAAAATAAGATATCGAAGTGCTGCATAACTTGTATGTATAATGACCTATGTACCAATCAAGTAAGATCTGAATTTCTCAAAAGCAAAGACCACTGCCAACAATTCCTGTTCAGTCACAGTGTAATTCCTTTGAGTTGGATTAAGCACTTTTCTAGCATAGTTAATCAGATGTGAAATCTTCTCACGTCTTTGGCCAAGGACTGCACCCAAAGCCACCCCACTAGCGCCACACATAACCTCAAAAGGCATCGTCCAATCTGGTGACATAATGATAGGGGTTGAAACCAACTTTTATTTTAGAAACTCAAATTCTTTAAGACATATCTCATCGAACACAAACTTCACCTCTTTCTCCAAAAGCTTGCATAGAGGATGTGCAATCATAGAAAAATCCTTGATGAATCTTCTATAAAATCCAGCATAACCTAAGAAACTTCGAATTCCTTTCATGGAAATGGGTGGAGGTAACTTTTTAATTACCTCAATCTTTGCCATATCCACTTCAATACCATTCTTTGAAATCTCATGCCCCAATACGATACCCTCGTTGACCATAAAGTGACATTTTTCCCAATTTAGCACTAAGTTTCACTCCTCGCATCTTTGCAGCACATTAGCAAGGTGTTCCAAGCAATCATCAAATGAGTCTCCCACAACAGAAAAGTCATCCATAAAAACCTCAATAGTGTCTTCGACCATATCAGAGAAAATAGATATCATGCAACGTTGAAAAGTGGCCAGTGCATTACGTAGATCGAAGGAAATCCTTTTAAATGCAAATGTCCCAAATGGACAAGTGAAAGTGGTCTTCTCTTGGTCTTCGGGAGCAATGAAAATCTGATTATACCCCAAATAGCCATCGAGAAAAAAATACCATCCTCTACCAACAAGACGGTCTAGCATCTGATCCATGAAGGGCATAAGAAAATGATATTTTTTTGTCCTAGAATTTAGCTTTCGATAATCCATGCAAAGTCTCCATCCAGTAACTGGCCTCATTGGGATTAACTCATTCTTGTCGTTTCGAACAATAGTGATTCCTCCCTTCTTTGGCACACACTGAACTGGGCTCACCCACTTTCTATCAACAATGGGGTAAACCACTCCTGTATCTAACCACTTGATGATCTCTTTCTTCACAACCTCTTGCATTGGTGGGTTTAGACGACATTGGTTCTCAATGCTTGGCATGCACTCAGGATTAAGTTGAATTTTGTGAGTACAAATGTCGGGAGGAATTCCTATAATATCAGCAATAGACCAACCAATGGCCCTCTTAAATCTTCTCAATACCAAAACCAGTGCCTCTACTTGCCACTCCACCAATTTAGCAGAAATAATCACAGGCAAGGTGTTGTTGTCTCCCAAAAATATGTAGCGAAGGTGAGCCAGAAGAGCCTTAAGCTCTAAGACTGGAGGCTCCTCAATAGCAGGACGAGCTGGTAGGGTCACTCTATTCTTCAAATCGAGATCAAGTTTCTTTGGGGAATAAGTGTATGCTCCCTTACCAGTGAGTGCACCAACCATCTCATCGTATTTCTCAATACAGTTGCTATCAAAATTCATAATCATTGCCGCGAGAGCTTCTACCCCCAACCTTTCTTCAAGAGACATGACAACATCACTATCCTCAATCGCATCTATTATCGAAATCACCCGCATATCTTTCGATTGCTTCATGGAACGATAAACATTGAAAATGACTTGTTCATCAATTAACCTGAATTTCATCTGCCCTATTTCCATGTCGACCAATGCATGACCAGTGGCAAGGAATGGTCTTCCAAATATGATGGGAACCTCAAAATCAACTTCACAATCAAGGATCACAAAGTAAGTCATAAATATGAAAGATGCAACTTTTACCAAAACATCATACAAAATTCCCACCGGTTTTTTCATAGTCCTATCCGCCATGAGAAGTCTCATAGAAGTTGGTTTTGGTGCTCCCAACCCCAAATGCTTGAAAATGGCTAACGACATTAAGTTAATGCTAGCACCTAAATCACAAATGCTTTAGCAAAGTTGTGGGACCCGATAGTACAAGGAATTATGAAAGCTCCTAGATCCTCCTTCTTTTCAACTAGGGAACGGGAAGTAACTGCACTATAATGATGTAAGTTATCTGTTGGCTCAAAACTGACAGTTTTCTTCTTTGTCACCAAGTATTTCATGAACTTTGCATAACCTGGCATCTGCTCCAATGTTTCAACAAGAGGGATGTTTACAGATAGCTCTTTCAACATTGTAATAAACTTTTGATATTTGCCTTCATCAACCTTTTTTTTTCAATCATTGAGGAAAGGAAGGAGGAGGTCGTGGGATAGTTTTTAACTTTTGTGGGACTTTCTTTTCCTGCTTCTTTTCAGATTTTGCCTTTTTGCTAGTATCGTGAGGATTTGGATCTGTTTTGCCTTTGAATTATCCGTCTCTATCTCAGTTTCTACATCAACAACCATCGGTTCATTGGTCTTACCACTATTCACAGGTATAAATGGATAAATCGTGTATTTCCCGCTTTTAGTAGTAATGTACAGACAATGACTATCATTCTTTGGATTTTGGACGGTGTTGCTTAGAAGGGTACCTGGCTGACGTTTGTTCAATGACATTGATATTTTCCTGAACTTTTGCTCCAACTATTTGGTAGAAGTCGAATGGGATTCTACTTTCTGACTTATTCCTGAGATGTCTGAACTAATCTTCTTCAGGCATTGTTCTTGACTCTCTAACTCTTTCACCAGTTTATTGAGAAGGTATTCCATTCTTGAATTTCTAGAGTCAGCATCATGTTTTCCTGGTGGAACATATACGCCACTTTTCTCTTTATAATCATCCTTCCTCCTCAAATCACCATCACGATCTCGTTCTCTATCTCTATATCCTGACTTGTTGTAACTGTCTCTATAGTAGTTCTGACCTTGATTCCCTTACCTCGAGTTCTAGGAGTCTTGGTTAGACCCTTGGCCCTTAACTCAGAAACTCGGCACTTCTCTATCCAAATACTTAGCCTCTTCATCAGATTCATACTCGTCATTTCTAGGCGTTTTACCTTGTGCACCTACAGCATGCACCTTTTCAGCATCTCTGCCATAATTTGTTTGGCCATAAGGCAAATTTCTATCCTCAGCTGAGCGACCTCTTGAGCTATAAATTCTTCCAAAGATCATTATGCTGCTGAGGGTCCAATAGAATATGTGCCAGCAGGTATTTTTGCCTCTCGAGTATGCCATCCTCGGTTGGTCTTTGTGATACGATCTAATATCTCCGAAGCTCGTTCCTATCTCAAACTCATGAATGCTCCACCAGTGATAGTATCTGCTACCACTTTCGTGTTGGAATTTAAAGCCCTGTAGAAGATTTCAAGTAAATTCCTACCACTCATCCTATGATTTGGCACATTCTGTAGCTTCTTCTTGAACCTTAGCCATGTATGGTAAAGTGCTTCAGAATGTAGTTGCCTGAAGTTGTAAATTTCATCCTTCAACTGTAGCATCTTGGAAGGTGGAAAAAATCTTTCCAGAAATTGATTTCTTAACTCTTTCCAAGTAGTGATGGAACCTCGTGGTAATTCTTCCAACCACAAAGTCACTTCTGCTATTAGAGAGAATGGGAACAATCTCAATCGAATAGCCTCTTGGTCAATTCCGAACAAATTATATGAAGTGCATACCCCCACAAAATTCATCACGTACATGTTTGGATCATCACTAGGAAGATCGGCAAACACACCCTTCAAGTTTAGCATGTGAATCATGGCACTGGTAATGTCAAACTTTGTGCCCTGAGGTAACTCTGGTGGAATAAAGGCACCAGTCTCTATTGGCTCAAAGTAGGCCATATCTTCTTCCTCAGGATAATCATAAACTGGCACATGTGGTCTTTGAAGTGGTTGTTGAGCTCTCAGTCTTCTTTATCTCTCTTCAGCCTCAGCCAGTCGCTGGGCTACCTCTTGCATAGCTCGATTATCTCTTTCTACTTGCCTAAGAGCAGCTTGTCTAGCATGCTCTTCTCATGTCAGTCGAGCAGTAGTTTGATCCATTGTTTCATGACCAACCGACTGAATTGGTTGATTATGAATGTCTCCCATAGCGGCAAGATCCTGAAATTCATCGGTATTCACCATTCTTCGATTAGCTCTTAGAGTCCTTTCTATTTCAAGATCAATTGGAATCAGGGGATTGCCTTGACTCCTAGTATTGGGCAAACACCGGTGTGTGCCCTTAAAAGTATAGAAAAACAAATTGAATCAACTCCAACCAATACTAATAAACTCCGTAACCCTAGTCCCCGGCAACGGCGCCAAAATTTGATGTCACCCAAAATATGAATGCTAAGAAGTATAAAGCGGTCACTGAATCAAATATAGAACCCAACAAGGTTGGGGTCGATCCCACAGGGAATAGGATGAAAGTAGGTTGATTTCTTGTTCGAGTAGTTGGCAACTAAGTAAAAAAGGGGGAATATTTGTAACAAGTAATGATAGTAACAAGTGTTGATTCTTTGAAGTTGTTTTCAATATGAGAATTACACTACGACTGTGATCCCCAATGATTCCTTAACTCCACCTATTATTGGTGCTGGAAAAACTTTCCCGCTGCGTTGCATGCAAAATCTGACAAGATATGTTCATCTAAACGTCTCTCAACCTTGGTTAGACGAATTTCACTCTTCTCCTCTTAGTCTCCGAGCATCACACTACTAACCTTTGTCGTGGATCTCAAATAAGTATTCCTGCTAAGGCTCAAGTTATTAGATGAAGGTTGATAGCTTCAAATCTCTGTTGTTATTTCCTTTTCCCAATCTCTATCTCTTTCTCGAGAAATTCTAGAATACAGGCGAGTTTCTAATGTTTGCAACCCTTAGAATATCAATCACAACGAAGGAACTACCAATATATGCATTCACACTGGTTCAGAATTGCTTTACATTTAACCCGTTTCGTTAATTCCTCATGGTTCACACAACCCTAGTTGATGTGTTTAGCTACTCATGTTTTCAAGAGCACATTAAGAATTGAAGGATGAAAACATAATTGTAAACTCACAATAATGAAGAAACTCTGAAATCTCAATTATAAATAAAACCCTAGAATCAATATTCCAAGATTACAAAACCAATAATGTGTTTATAGGCTCAAAATAATGAAAAACTATCTCAAAACAATATAATGACTCACTCCCGCACATAGGATAATACAGGGATATTTGTAGATACAAGATGAATCCTATGCTAAACAATGTAGGAGACTGAAGTCGGCAATGTTCCACGGTATCGTGACTTGGTATCGTGGAACCAAGTCACATCACTTGGGTCAGTTTCATGGAAATCAGGTAATATAGCACATCTCTGAAGTCGACTCACGTCACCCACCCACATCACGTTATTGTATGTCGTGGAAATCAAGCTCTTGTCCAGGCTGAAGAAGGTGTCTCACGGCAGCTTCCCACATCATGTGAGTGGACTCACGGCACGTGAGTCTCTGCCATGGGTCACTCCTTATCTTCGACTTGGCTCTTTTCTTCTTTATCTGCTCCTCTCTAGTGCATGATTTTTCATTTTTCCTCCATTTAGCTTCCAAAACCTATCTTCCTACAATATAGGACAGAAAACACATCATACCCACAAGATATACCCAAGTTATTGCATATTTTCCTTGTTTTAAGCGTCAAAAGTGACATGTGATCATGACGCATCAATTATATATCCCACTTATTCACTTGGTTAATATTTTTTTATGTGAAATTTTGGATTGCCTATCATTTAGGGTGAGATGGTGTTATCATGAATTGTGTTTTGGGTTGTGATAGTGTAACACCCCGTACTTTTATAACCTCACTTGATACCTTGGGATTATATCTACATAGGTGTTGAGATGCCATGCATATGTGTTTTATAGTGTCATTGGTGAAACATTTGATATCGGACTTAACATGTGCGATTGGATCTTCGTAGGAGGTGTGTTGTGATCTCGTGGAGTATTTGGGTAAGAAATCGTACACATTCTAACCTCATATGGTGACTTTAAGTCATGTTTACTTGATGGTTAAGATCACTAAATAAGTATTTTGTAGTGTTTTGATAAGGGATTGGACGATACGTAAACGTTGGATAAGTGGCCGGAAATTTCAGCAAAGTGCTGAAACTTGCGCCACTACCCTGTTTCAGGGGTGTGGCGCAAGCCACCTGCAGCCAAAAACTTCAGAGAAGGCTGCAAACTTGCGCCACTACCCTGTTTCAGGGGTGTGGCGCAAGGCACAACATTATGCCCTTTCCGGAGTCATTTCGTAACACAATTCTACGACGATTTCTAGGTGGTTTCTTTTGGTTCTTTGGGGTTATTTGAGCATTGTTAAAAATTCAAACACTTCAATACACTCCTACATAATCCTACATGAACCAATCATGAAATGTGAATAGTGATCCAAAATGTTCAATGAAGCCAAGGGCGACTAGAATTCCAATTTTTGCGATCGAAAGGACGAATGAGAATTGTTTAAAAGAATATTGTCTTGACATTATGGAATTATGTAAACATGAGATATATGGTGAATAATACATGAAATTGGGATGGGTTACATGGATATGAGTTATTGGGCGCCCAAAGATAGGCCCAAAATGGGATTAAAAGACTTGGCCCAAGAGGAAATGACCCATTCTTCCACAAATTGACCAACTAAACATATCATGTAATGCCAAGTGTGGCTAAGGATTACTTGAGGTCCATATAAAGTCCCCCAAAATCAGATTTTTATTCCCCAAAGCCTCTCATAACTTTTGGAGCTTTTTACAAACATTTCCTTCATTTCCAAACCCTAAAGCAAATAAACCCTAAGGCATATTTTGACAAGATCATCCTATTCCAAGCTTTGGTACGTGTTTATTTTAATGGATTAAAATATTATATGCATGGGAGATTATGTATATTATGCTAGTTGTGTTGGCAAGATGATGAATAGTGTATTTTTGCCTTTGGTAAAAGATGTGTCATCTTGGTGATTTGAATTTGAATTAGGCCTTGTGCCTTTGATGAAAAAGCATGGTATGGACAAAATATGAACATGTATGGTGTTATTTTTGGTATTAAACTTGTTCTTGTCTAAAAGTGGAAATTATGGGATTTTGGCCGATATGTGTTATGAGTTGTATTAAGGTACTTTGATGGATTATTTGGGATGTGTTATGGATAAGAAAGTGTAAAGGAGAAGTATTGTGGTGAAATGTATTGATTTTCATGTATTGGTAAATGTTGGGAATATATGGAATTTTTGGAATAATAGTATGATCAATGGTTTTGTCAAGGGGAAATGACATGTTTAAAGGCAAACATGTAACTCATTGACATGGTATGCATTTGTAAAGTAATTGGTGGTTAATGTGAATTTCGTTATGTATTTATGTTGTAGAGTGACACATAAAGAAGGAGCGGGATTATTGTATACGCATCTAAGGTTGTATATTCGTAGTGCGAATCCAAGGTATGTAAGGTTACTTTGTCCGTATCTTTCTACGGCCAATAGTGTTCACATTGACATTTCTCTAGTTCTATTCCGAAGTTTACTAAGGTATCCCATATGCAATTATCTATGGTCATTGTCATATATTTCCTACTCATTGATCAATTGTGAATCTCATTTCTCATATTCATGGTTAATGTTTCAAAAGCTCAAATAAGGTTATGTTCCAATATTCCAATAGTGCCTATACTTGTGTCTCTTGTTCATGGATTATTGTCCAATGGTTCCAATGGTATCATGGTTCTAGTAATGTTATATTTCTCATTGATATTTATTCACTTGTCCTCCACTCATTGGTCAATGATTCAAAGTTTCCAACAATGTTATGTTCCAAAGTTCCAAAGTGATGTTATGATTATCAAAGTATCAATCTCAAAGTAATGAACAAAGTAATGCAAATGTGGTCAATGATCAAGTACGGGTGGCAAGTCTAGGGGGCGTAAGCCTAGCTTGACTCGATCCCGAGGTTTGGATTTATGGGTGGCAAGTCTAGGGACGTAAGCCTAGCTCGACTCGATCCCGATGCATTGATGTATGGGTGGAAAGTCTAGGGGCATAAGCCTAGCTCGACTCGATCCCAACACAATGATATGATATGAAAGACCCACTGATCAGTCGGGGCTCGGGTACATTGTGACATATGTGATAACAAGTGAGTATTGTGATAAAGAAAGTAATGAAAGCAATCCACATGGTTTCCAAAATGCAACATGGTGACTTATTCACATTGAGTATTCATATGTTTTGAGTTCATTGACATATTCATTGAAATATTCATGTGTTGTATAGTTTCATCTGAGCCTTGCATACTCAGTACTTATTTCGTACTGACCCCTCTCGGGGAATTTACCTTACTTGCTGCAGGCGCAGGTCCCAGTAGGCCTCCTCAGTAGATTGCCAGTGTTAGCGGTTCTTTGGTGAGCTCCAGCTCATTCGGGGCTTCTCCGAGTCAGAGTATATACATGTTTTGGTTTTGTGCATAATGTGTAAAGCGGGGACTTGTCCCGACTTATGGTTCATTTTGGTTAATGCTCTTGTTAGAGGCTTTTGTAGACCGATGTGGGTGTAACAGTGTAAAAGACACATGTTGTTTTGACTGGATGGCCTCAACGGCCAAGTTTCATATGTATGTATAAATATGTCCCATGTTCTCCTTTCTTCGTCTTTCATATTATTATGAAATGGTGGTTATGAGTATGAGATGCATATGATTGAACATAGGCAAAGGTTAGTTCTCTCGGGCCTTATCGGCTACGGGTGCCAATAATGTCTCGATGGGATTCGGGGCGTGACAGATAGGAATAGACTTACGACAAGTTAGGTTTTTTTCTTAACTACTCGTAGATACCAATCCGGAGTGGATTGGTGATCCAATAAATTATCTGTAAGAAAGTCTGCTGGTGTATTAGATGTTGATGGGATAAAAAGTCTGCAAGTTCAAATCACCATAATGAACAACAACTTTATGACGTTGATTAATCATATGATGGGGCAAGTGCAATCACAAGCTGAGACTCAGTAAGTGCACAAAGTTGTGTTGTTTTGTGAGTTTTGTGGAGGTGATCACATGTTTGAGGTGTGTGGATCCAATCTGGACTGCATGTATTTCATGGAGTATGTAGGTAGAGGCACAATTTACTAAAACTTCAAGAATACATACAACCTAAATTAGAGAAACAACCCAAACTTCTCATGGAGTGGAAATCAAAATAAAAATTAGTACAAAGCATAAGGTCAACAAAATAGGTATAATCAGAATCAAAATAGTGCATTATAGGGCCAACTTGCTGAAATAAAAGATGTGTTGAAGAAATTCGCAGATGGTATGTAGAAACACAAAGCTAGCCTAAGAAACAATGACATTGTAATCTTAAGTCTTGAGAGACAAATGGATCAACTAACTGAAGCTCAAAATGTGAGACCCCCTGAAGGTCTAACTGGTGATATGGTTCCTGTTGGAATATGTGGTGTTTCGATGATTGACAAAATGACACGAAACAAGTAAGTTAAGCAGGTTCATGGAGAAACTATTTTTTCAGAGTTTTCTCTACAGTAAAATTGATATGGATAAAGTCACTAGGGAAAAAATCAAGGAACAAATGGTGGTTACTTCAGATAAAGTCAAGGAAATAATCATGTACTGAATAATTGAAGAGTTGGAGTTCAACTACGATACTCAACAAGTAAAAGTTTAAAGAGTTACAATTTGACTACAACACAAGAGAAGAGTTTGAAGTAGAGAGGAGTTTCAATCAAAGAATAACTCTATAAAGAGTTTGCTTAAATAGGAGACTTGTCCAACAAAGTTACTCACACACTTAAAAAGAAGAATAAGCAATTGATAGATTGAATTCTTAAAGTGCATCCTAATATAGAAGAAACACATTGAAGAATGAGCTCCAGTTACAGAGTCTAGCTAAGAGGTTAAGTTTTAATGTATTACGATTGTTCATCAAGTTGTAACATTATTGTATTCTTAGTTCCAGTGTGTTATAAATTGGAAAAGTATTATTGTCTTCAAGTTGGGATAACTCAAAGACTAGGGAGGTTGGTCTAATTAGGAATTAGAGTTTAATTCCTTATGTTAAAGTGGTTGTAATATTTTGTTTGAAGAGGCTTATTGTGTTTAATTAATTTAGGGATAAATCCTATAGAGGTACATGTCTTTGTTTTTTACACCTTTTGTGATTTGGGTGTTTTCCACGTAAAACTATTGTGTTGCTTACTTACTGTATTTACTGCTTACTTTGGAACACGTTAGGCAACTTATGTCAGAAATAGGTAACTCTTAAATTGAATTAATTAAAATAGTAGGTCGTGTAGATTATCAATTGGCATCAGAGTAGGTATCTTGTCAAAAGGTTAACACCTTAAGATAAGATCTAGAATGAATTTTGCACCACTAATTGGTACTGTAAAGGACAATCCACAACCAGGCCTTCTCTTTTCAATGGGTCTCACTTTATCTAGTGGGGCTCATATGGAGGAATTCATTAAGGCTGAGGACTATGAGCTATGGGATAGAATCACTGAGGGTCCAAAAATTCCTATGAAGACAAATTGAAAGGCTGGAACAGAATGAAAACCTCCCAATAAGTTCGATCGGTCAATCGTCGGCATACCTCCAGCGACAGCTGTACTATTCTATACTCGATAGAGCTATATCTCACTGGTGTAGTGACACCAACAGACTTAATGCTTACTCTTTAATATCCTTGGAGGCAACAAGATTTCGGAGACCAATTTCTACACCAATTTGTTGAAATCCAACAAAGCTAGCAAGAAAAGTCAGCCAAGCCTAAATCCTGGTGATTTCTACGCCTAAATCCTAGTGATTTCTACCCTAAAATCTTTATTTTCTCCTAGTATAGAGTTGATTTTACTTCACTATTTCTTGCCCATTTCTGTCATTTTATCCTTGATTACCCATTTTCTAAAACCTGCCAAATTTTTTGTGGGTAGTATAGTTCTTGTTCTTGTTATTGATTGTTGTTTATCAAAACATTCATTATAGTATATTGATTTTATTGCATTTGGCATAGGCTGTTGATTCTTGATTATTTACAGTAGATTTCTATTAGATTTTCTTAGAATATAGTTGACACAGTTTCATGCTTCATTAATGATTTCATTCGTTATGACCATTTTTTATTTTTAGCCTTACCTATTTGTGTTCCTTCTTATTTTCTTCTCTTATTGAGTAGTGGCTTTGGTGGTGGATGGTAGAATAGGGTCATGTCATAGGTCGGGGTGGGGATTAGGGTTGAGGTTGGGGTCGAGATGATGTCTAGGGTGAGGTCGAGGTCTGGGTCTGGGCCTAAGTTAGGGTCAGGTCTAGGGTCGAGTTTGAGGTTTGGGGCAAGGGGCAGTAGGGTTAAGTAAGATAAGAGAGCCTCTAGGTTGGGAGTTAGGTCTTGGAATATAGGGACTCTCCAAGGTAAGCCTATAGAGCTCGTGAAGATTCTTAGGATAAGGAGAATTATTATAGCTTGTGTTTATGAGACTAAATGGGTTGGTTCTAAGGAGAAGGATGTGGACGGGTCTGAGTTTTGGTACTCTGGTAGCGCCAGACATAAGAATAGGGTAGTTATCTTAGTAGATGAAGAGGTTAGGGGGTAGGTGGTGGAGGTTAAGCGGGTCAACAATACATTGATGTCGATTAAGTTGGTCATTAGTGGGTGTACGTTAAATGTTATTAGTGCCTACGCTCTGCAAGCGGGCTTGGACTAGAAGGAGAATAAGAGATTTTGGGAGGTTTTGGGTGAAGTGGTGAGAGGCATCCCGAGCACTGAGAAAATTTTCGTAGGAGGTGATTTCAATGGACATATAGGGTCTTTATAGAGAGGCTATGATGATGTGCATGGAGATTTCAATTTTGGGGAAAGAAATAAAGGAGGAGCCTCACTTTTGGATTTTTCTATGGACTTTGGGTTAGTAGTAGTCAATTTGAGCTTCCCGAAGAAGGAGGAGCACCTTATTACCTTTCATAATTCTACGGCTAAGACTCAGATAGACATTTTGCTCCTTAGGAAGGATGATAGAGCACTATATAAAGACTGTAAGGTCATAGCTAGAGAAAATATTTTGACCCAACAAAAGCTTTTGGTGATGGACTTAGAAATCAAGAAGAGCAGAAAGAAGAGGGTGTAGAGGATCGACCTAGGATTAAGTGGGGTAGCTTGACTTTGACCATTGCTTTGGATATAGGGGAGAAGTTGATGACTAAGAGGGCTTGGGATAGGAGAGGGCATATGGATATTATGATGGA
Source organism: Capsicum rhomboideum (assembly GCA_031232105.1). Lineage (NCBI taxonomy): Eukaryota > Viridiplantae > Streptophyta > Magnoliopsida > Solanales > Solanaceae > Capsicum > Capsicum rhomboideum. The sequence goes on along the minus strand of CP124708.1, from coordinate 46,314,948 downwards.
GACAACTGCTAATTACATCAGGAGACAACTAGAGAGGTGTTAGGTGTCTCAAAATGATAATGTGGAAAGCACCGGCTGGACTGGTGGTGGAATAAATAAGTTAAAAGGAAGGTGGAGACTAAGAAGGTGGCTTATGCAAAGTTGGTTGAGAGAGGATGATAAGGAGAAGCATAAGAATCGGGAGGAGTATAAGTTAGTTAGGAAAGAAGCTAAATTAGAGGCTACAACAGCTAAGACAACAACTTTCGAGAGCTTGTATGCGGCTTTAAAAGAGAAAGGTAGGGCTGAAAAGTTGTATAGTCTTGCCAAGTCTAGGGAGTGGAGGGCCAGTAACCTTGAACAAGTGAAGTGCATCAATGGGGAGGATGTCAAAGTGTTGGTAAAGGATGCCCTCATTATGACAACTTTATTTCCATATACTTTTGAACGATGAGGGAGATAAAGGTTTCGTGCTAGGAGACTTGGAGCACCTAGAGAGATATTGTGATTATGGTTATTGTAGGCACATTAAGGTCGAGGAGTTCAAGGGTTCTATTTGTAAGATACGTAGGGGTAGAGCGACTGTGCTAGATGAGATTTTGATGGATTTTTGGAAGAGCACTAGTGGGGCAGTTTGGAGTAGTTGACAAAGTTGTTTAACATCATTTTTATGATGGCAAAATGCCCGAAGCTTAGGGATGGAGTATGATGATTCCTTTTATAAGAACAAAGGGGACATTCAGAGTTGCAAAAACTATAGGGGTATCAAGTTGTTGAGTCATACTATGAAGGATTGGGAAAGGGTGGTAGATTTGAGGCTACGGAGGATAGTGACTATTTCTGAGAATCAGTTTGGTTTCATACCAAGTCACTCGACTATCGAGGCCATTCACCTTGTGAGGAGATTAGTGGAGCAGTATAGGGAGAGAAATAAGGAGTTGCACATGGTGTTCATTGATCTTGAAAAAGCATACAATAAAGTCCCCAGGTGGTTCTGTGGAGGTACTTGGAGGCTAGAGTTGTGCCTATGGCGTGCACTAGGTCAATTCACGACATGTACAATGGAGTAAAGACTAGTGTGAGGATGGTAGGATAGGATTCAGAGCACTTTCCTATTTTTACAGGGTTGTACCAAGGATCGACTCTTAGTATATTTTTATTTTCCATGGTGATGGATGTAGTGATGTGGAACATTCAAGGGAAGGTGCTCGGTGCTCTGGTGTATGTTATTTGTTGATAATGTAGTGCTAATTGAACAGAGTGAGGAAGGAGTTAATAATAAGTTGGAGGTGTGGAGACAGACCCTAGAGTCTAATGGGTTTAGATTGATCTAGACCAAGATGGAGTACTAGAATGTAAGTTCAGTGATTTGATACATAAGGCTGACGTGGTGGTGAAGTTGGATTCTCAGGCCATTTAGAAGAGAGATAGTTTTAAGTATCTTTTGTCTATGATTCAGGGGAACGGAGAAATTGATGAGGAAGTCATCCACCGTATTGGTGTAGGGTGGTTGAAATGGAGGCTTGCTTAGGGAGTCTTGTGTGATAAGAAGTTGTCTCCTAAGCTTTAAGGCTAGTTCTACAGAATGGCAGTCCGACTAGCTATGTTGTATGGAGCAGAGTGATGTCTAGTTAAGAAATCCCATATCCAACAGTTAAATGGGCCGGAGATGAGGATGTTGAGATAGATGTATGGAATTACTATGAGGGATAGGGTTAGAAATAAGATTATTCAAGAGAAGGTGGGAGTGTATTTGGTGGAAGACAAGATGCGAGAAGTGAGGTTGAGATGGTTCGAGCATGTGATGAGGAGGTGGACGGATGCTCTAGTATAAAAGTGTGAAAGTCTGGATATAGATGGTTTCAGGCGGGGTAGATAGTTTATAGTATTACTCTGTGGATGTCTTGTTGCTTTTATTATCTAGTGGTGTGTTATCCAATTTTGTTGTTTATTTTTTTATTTTATTTTTTTTACTATTATTTGTCCTGAGCTAGGGTTCTACCGAAAATAGCCTCTCTACTTCATCTGAGGTAGTGGTATGGATTACATACACTGTACCCTCCCCAGAACCCATGTTGTGGGATACACTAGGTATATTATTTTTGTTGGGTTGATCTCATCTTTCTCAAGAAAAATGCAAAGGCCAAAAATATTTTTGTTTGTGGACTAGGCCCTAATGAATACAATAGAGTTTCAACTTGTACCACTACATGCACCAGTGAAATATCATAAAGGAACAAGTCAAGTAAGGAAATTCAGGGTTGTTATGGTATTCACTGAATATGAGACAATCAAAATGAAGGATAGTGAGACATTGCAACAATGGTTGCTCGAATTAATACCTTAGTAAATGAACTATGATCTCTAGGAAAGGTTCTGACAACTGAAGAATAGGTTGATAAGGTTTTAAGGATTCTACCAAAAATATACCGGGATGTGAAAGTTACTGCTATAAGAGAAGCAAATGACACTACTACTGTGACTCTTGATGAACTAACAAGAAATTTGAAGACTCATGGACAACTTTAAAAGGGTTAAAAGTATAGATAAATCATTGGCCTTAAAGGAATATAATAGTGTGGATTATAATTTAGATGAAGAACAAGTTGCATTCATCACCAAAAATTTCAAAAGGTTCTTCAAGAATGAAATGACTATGATAGGAAAGGAATAGGTAGGAGATGTCAGTCCAATGAGAAATCTCAGTCTTGATTCTCATATATGAAAAAATAGATCACATGATTAATGATTTTCCACTATGGGAAATCGAATGGAAGAAGGAAAGAAATGAGAAGGAGCACAGGTCAAAAGACAAATCTAATTCTAGGAAGAAAGATTCATTTGCTATGATGGTTACATGGGGATCAAGCTTAGATAAATCCGATGATGAAGCAGATGAGACTACTCTTATAGTGATAGGTGTTTTTGATTTGGAAGAATTTGAGGCAAGTCTACTTGATATTAAAGATAAATTGCATCTCTTCTCTAAAAAAAGACTAATCTCTTTGATGAATCCTCTAATTGACATCTTCATGACTTAACTGCTGACAGAGATCAGTTACTTAGTGATCTTTCTAGTCTCAAATATAAATACATTGAGGTTGAAAATAGCTAGAGTTTTATTGAGAAAGAAAATAGTGCTCTGAAAGAACAGGTTGACCATTATGGTTCTACTATCCTTGCATTAATATATAAAATTTTCAAGCTCCCTATAACTGATAAAGAAAAAAAGGCTATGAGTGATGATCATCAAAAGATTGAGTCTAAACTTAAACAAAAAGATATGAATTGTTTGATGAAAGGGAAAAAGTTAGAAAACTAACTCGGGATATTTCTAGGGTAAAATTGGATCTACAAAGAGTATATTGCTGGACTCAATCATCTAGAATTATAAATCATATAGGGAGAAGAACTCAAAATGAAAAGGCTGGATTGGTTTTTCACAAAGAAACAATATCCAATGAGGATTTATGTATATTTGGGGAAAACTTAGACATCCCACTACTGAATATCCAAAGGCTAATGGAGCTATGAATAGAAACATAAGATTAGTTAAAAATAAAACTTCCAAAACTGATAAAAGAAATAGGAACACTAAAATTTTGCTAGCATGGGCAAGAAGAAATTTAATCCAACCATTTGATCATAAGAAATGACACATGCTGGTCTAGGTACCTAAGACTAAACCCCAAACTATTTTGCAGGTAAAAGTGAAAGGAGGCAAGTATCATTAGTACATGGACAGTGCTTGCTCAAGGCTATGAATGGAAACGAATAAAAATTCCTTTCACTCACCTCATTTGAAGGGGGAGATGTGTTATTTGGAGATGGTAAGAAAGGTAAAATCACTGGAGTTGGAAAGATTGGAAGATCTAAGACAAAGACCTTGGAAGAAGTGTATCATGTTGATGGGATGATGCACAATCAACACAGTATCTCTCAACTATGTGACAAAGGAAATATGGCAACTTTTACTTCTGCAAGGTGCAAGGTTAAAAATTTTGATTCCAAGGAAATTGTACAAACTTCCAAGAGGCACAAGAATGTATAAAAAGCTGATGTCTAAGGATTGTCAATTACTAATCTCACATTTCTTAGTGCAATTGATTGTGACCCCCTACTTTGGCACAAAATACTTTGTCATGCAAGTCTCAAATAACTAAATAAACATGCTTATAAGGACCTTGTTATAGGATTGCCTAAAACTATGTTCAAATAAGATAAGATTTGTAGTGCATGTGCAAGGGGGAAGCAAGTCACATATTTTTTTCAAAACAAATATCATGGTAAGTACAACCAAGTGCATTGACCTAGTCCATATAGATCTTTGTGGACCAATGAGGGTAAGAGACAGAGGAGATAAGAGTTATGTTTATGTTCTTGTTGATGATTATTCTAGGTTTACTTGCAATATGCTTTTAGATTCTAAAAAATGATGCCTTTGATGTCTTTTCTATTTTTGTTTAGAAAATGGAAAAGAAGCTAGGTACTTACTTAATTTCCATCAGATTTGATCACGGTACATAATTTAAAAATGCTAAATTCTTAAAATTTTATTCATCCAATGGAATAGATTACAATTTATCTGCTCTTAAGACACCTCAACAAAATGGAGTAGTTGAAAGGAAAAATAGGATGTTAGAATATATGGTTAGAACAATGATAATTGCAAGATATCTTGAAAAAAAATTTGGGCTGAGGCCATAAGTACTATATGCTACATTGTGAATAGGTACATGACTAGATCTCTCCTAGAGAAAACTCCCTATGAATTACTTAAAGGAAGAAAACCTAACATTTCATATGTTAGGTCCTTTGGGTGAAAATGCTTTATTTAAAATAATAAAAAAGATAATCTTGGTAAGTTTGATGTTAGCAGTGATGAGAGAACTTTCTTAGGATATTCACAACATAGCCAATCATATAGGGTTTTAAATAAAAGAACAAACTGTGTTGAAGAAAGTGTGTATGTTGTTTTTTATGAATTCAGTATTATGCTTGATACTAACATACAACTTGAAAGTGAAACTAATGAGAACTCATAGGAACAGGTTGTGCCATCTGTATGATCTGCTAGAAAAAATGAGGGCACAATGACATAGGGATCAATAGGTCAAGAAATTGATTTACCCACCAGACCAGCCCAAGTTGTTGGGAATTCTGCTGGAACTTCACAAGGATTAGTACTGAAAAGTTACAAATATCATGGTTCCCACTCTATTGACAATGTTCTCATTGATCTGAAATCTAGAATCACTGCCATATCAGGCTTGAAGAACATATGTACTTTTAAAGCATTATTGTCGATGGTTGAACCAAAGAAGGTGAAGAAGGTTCTCCATGATGAAGACTAGATACTAGCTATGCAAGAAGATCTCAATATGTTTTAAAAGAGCAAGGTCTAGCACCTGGCTCCTCCATCTATGGACAGAACAGTGATTGGCACCAAATGGGTGTATAAAAATAAGCTTGATGAGAATGTAACAATCTCAAGGAACAAGGCAAGGTTAGTGGTCCAAGGATACAATGAAGAAGAAGGAATTAACTATGATGAGATATTTCCACCAGTGGAAAGAATTAAAGCAATAAGGTTATTTATTGTCTTTGTTTCATTTAAGGAATTCACTCTATATCAAATGGATGAGAAGATGCATTCTTGAATGGAAACCTAAATGAAGAAGTCTATGTGAAGAAACCTCCTGGATTTGAAAGAAGAGTTTCTAGACCAAATGTATAAACTTGACAAAGTTTTGTATGACTTGAAGCAAGCCCCAAGGACTTGGTATGAAAGATTATCAAAAAATTTATTGGAACATAGGTACAAAAGAGGCAAAATTGACGATACTTTGTTTTTGAAAAATAATGGCAAAGATCTTTTGATTATACAGTTATATGTTAATGACATTATCATTAGATCTGCTGATGGCAACATGGTACAAGAATTTTCAAAGCTTATGAATGAAGAATTTGAGATGATCATAATGGGAGAACTCAATTTCTTCTTAGGATTGCGAATCAAGGAAAATCCAACTGGAACCATGAAACATCAGAAAAATATGTGAAAGAGTTTCACAAAAGATTCAAAATAGAGGAAGCCAAGGACATTGATTCTACTATTGCAACTGCTATAAAACTTGACCTTGATGAAAAAGTTCCATCTGTGGAACAGAAGTTATTTTAAGGAATGATTAGGTCTTTTTTGTATCTTACTGCAAGAAGACCTGACATTTTCTTCACCATTGCACTTCGTGCAAGATTCCACGCAAATCCTAAGGAGTATCATCTTATAGCAGTCAAGAGAATATTGAGATATCTCAAAGGGACAAGCATCTTGGGTCTATGGTATCCAAAAAGAAGCAATTACAATCTTATGGGCTATGCAAATGCTGATTATGCAGGTTATCTAGTGGATAGAAAAAGCACCACAGGTATGGTACACTTTATTGGATCATGTCTTATATCTTGGTCCACTAATAAATATAATTTTGTTGCTTTGTCAACTGCTTAAGCTAAGTATGTAGAAGTTGGTTCATGTTGTGCTCAATTGCTATGGATTAAACAACAATTGATGGAATTTGGTATAGATGTTTGATGTGTCTCTATTTTTTATGACAATACTAGTGCCATAAATATTACTAAGAATCCTGTTCAACATAAAAGAACTAACCAAACATATTGACATAAGACACCATTTTCTTAGAGATAATGTAGACAAAGATCATATCTTAATCATGCTTTATACCACTGAAGAACAAATTGTTGACATTTTTACCAAGGCGCTAAGTAGTGAACATTTTGAAATAAATAGGTTAGACTTGGGGATGTTTAAGATTGCATAAAACCTCCCTAAATGATTGGCTAGAATAACTTATTTTTATTTACATTAACATTATTAGCTAAAATGTTATTCTATTTAGCCTTACACATTTAGTTGTGTGTCCTACTACCAGATTCTTGATTCTTTTAACATAATTTTGTATTAGATTGTGCAGAGATACATTACAAGCAGGTGATTGTGACCACAAATTATTACTCCCTCTAGTCCAAAATAATTTAATTGTTGAAGCATTTTTCAATGTCCAAAATAAGTGAATTTTTCAATGTCCAAGAGAATTGTTGGAACTTTTTTCCATATTTACCCTTTCATTTAATGAGGTTTTTAAGTACTTCACATTTTCTAGGAGAATAGGTTAAGAATAATTAAAAGGGTAAAAGTCAAAAGTAGCCTACAATTTATGTTCTTAAATATTTTTCTTAAAGGGTGTGCCATATCCCAACAATTTAATTATTTAGGACTAGAGGGAGTACTTTTCAGGTATGTTCTACACTAGCATAAGTTAAGTCTTTCCAAGATGAACCAATTAAGAATTTTTGTTCCATGCATTAATCATATCCTAGCACAATAATGACTCTAATACTGCCAAATCTCAAGATTCTTTCTTTTTAAAATAATTGTCAATGACGTCCCATCATTGGTCAAATCCTTTTCCCTCATTATTTCTGCATTGAAGAGACACTTTTGCTTCCAAAATTTATCCACATTCCCTCTTCTTCCTTCTTTCTTATAAACCCATGTTTTGCCCAACTATCTGTCATTCACCTCATATCCTCTCTTACTCAGAAATCTGAAAATGTTTTCTAGTGTTTCATTGACTAGCCATGGATTCCTCAACCAAATTTTCATATTCTTTACCACTCACCCAAGTCCCTCCCCCACCACTATCTATTATGTCTTAATAGCTTCCTTTGACTATTGTTGAACCCTTCGCCATTATTGTTATATCTGAACGTGAACAATATAAAAGTATTACTACCCTCTCCATTGATTTGGTTAATTTTGCAGCATGGAACGACTTCATACAATAGATCCCAAACTTCCCTTGAGATCATTCCATTTCTTAATCCTCATTACCTAAATTCTCTGATCCTATTCCACTTCAGATTCTTCCCTCTGAGGATTCTCCCATTGTCAATCTCATTCCTTAAAAGGTTAGATCTCATCTGAAGAATGCTAGTACAGTGTCTATCCCTATTCCTGTGGATGAAATCATAGTTGAAAAATCTCCATCTTCTATTCCATTATGGTTTCCTCACACTAGGAACAAAAAAATGCCAAGAAGATACCACTCTTGAAGCTGCTCATAGGACTAGCAAAAATATCTATTTCTAATCCTCTACTCTATCCCCTCACACTTCATCAGCTCCTTTTGATGATGATCTACATAGTAGTAGAATTTTTGAGATGGATCCATTACTCAACCTCTCCCCAAGGCTTTCTCTTTTTGTCCATCTCAGACTCCCCCTTCTTAAAGTCTTCCTCTCAACGAAAACCCTCCACTCCCTCCAAATCCACCTCTAAGTCCAAAACAATCCTAAAACTTCGATTCTTAAAATGGGTTAGTCGACCTGGTTAGAGAAGTCCAACTCTAAATCTACATAGGATAGTGTACCTATGTAAGTTGACACTTCTAGTGTTACTTATCCAAAATTGATGCACATCCTCTACTTTTATAAGAGGTATGCACTAATAGGGTTAGTTGTTTCTAGTTTTGGTGGTCTTAAAATTGCTACCCTACTTGCTAAGCTAGAGATTTAAGGATGTTCAAGCCTTTTTCTTCAAGGTACTGTCCAACATAAATTTGGGAGGCCAGATGTTAATGAATTCTATACAAATAGTAAGGAGAATGGGTTAATTTTCTTCACCACCATTAGGGGAGTTCCTATTCACTTAGTTACTGAAGATGTGTCTCATATTCTTTATGTTCCTTCTGCGGTTTGGGACCATTATGTCAAGTTTGAGTGACCTCCTTTGGACAATATGGCCTCTGTACTTGATATCACCAGAAATTTCTATGGAAAGCCTAACCTTACACAACATCATCGCGTGTGAAAAAGGAAGATGTATCCTCTGCACAAATTGTACTTTAATGTGGTTTATAAGATAATCATTCATAGAAAGGAGAGATGCACTCAAGAAAATTATCTAGATCTAATAATCAGTCAAGATGTATTTTCCAAGCTTGATCATCAAAAATATGCAACAGGTTCTTATAAAGGATGAAAATGGGCATGCTCTTCCTTATGGGTTTTTTCAGCCTTTATCTTTGAGGAATACTCTGTCCCAGTCAAAGTTTAGAGATTCCAAACCACAAAGGACGTGCTTGATGGAGTGGACCTATCTGCTCTATCTGCTTTAATGAAGAAGGATAATACTCCATTTCAACGTTTGAAGAATGCCTTGGATGAGAAGACTACTGACTTATAGGTTGTTCAAGCCACTAATGAGAAGTAAAAAAAGTCTATTAAAGCTAGGATTATGGATCTGCAGGCTAATATATATCGAGAAAAGGCTAAGAATGAAAATGCCATTCATTTTTTGACTCAATTGTTTCCACCCTATCCACCTTTCTCTTCCATTCAACCCTATTAGCGTTCTTAGCTTCTTTTTATTCCTATCCATTGGCTTTCTACTTTTTTTAGTTATGTTGTCTTGTCTAGAACTGTTTTATGCTTTATTAAATAATATATCCTAGGTCATGAAGGAAATAGTTATATTTTTTCTCTCTTGTATCATGTTCTTACTCTTTTTAAGTCATTATCATGTTTCTTGATTGCCTTTGTATGATTGTCTTGGTGAAATCCCTAGAGTCCGTGAGTAGTCTAACTCAATTTTTGGTTGATCTGTTAGTTTGTATTGTAATCATTTTTTATGATGCTAAAAGGGGGAAGATAAGGTTTGTGCAGTGTTTATAGCCCATTGACTAAACTGTTTCATTCAAGTGTTCCATACTTCAGTATTCATAGGATAAAATGTTAGAGTGAACTAAGGCAAATGTTTGCTATCATCAAAAAAGGGGAATTTGTTGGGATCTGTGGAGTTTTGATGATTGAAAAAACGACATGAAATAAGTAAGTTAAGCGGGTTCATGGAGAAACTATTTGAACGGAGTTTTCTCTATAGTAAAATTATTGTGCAGAAAGTTATAAGGGTAAAAATCAAGGAACTGATTGTGGTTATGTTGCATCCAAAAGCACAAGCAAGTGTATACGGTCGTACAAGTAATAAAGTGTCTCTTCCGAGCCGGATGTCGAACCCTCAGGGACTTGTCGATTAACTATTCATTAAATTAGACTAATGCTAATTATTTATTCAAGCGGTGGATTTCAAGATATATTTATAAATTAACTAAACTCAATATAAAAATAAAATAGCTAAAGAACAATTAACCAAGAAAAGAGTGGATTATTACATAATCAATGGATGAACCGATCTAGGATTATGGTTTCGCTAACAATCATGTTCAGTATCAATTCCATCAACTTATTCGGTTATCTAGTTGTTGATTTATGGGGTTGATTTTATGATTTGGGAATGGTCATCCTCTAATCGTCAATTCAAACTAGTCTCACAACAACATCGTTGAGCAGGGATGTGAGAATCTAATTCATACAAAGAAAAATGTAAAAATAAATAAAGGAGAAGAAAAGATGTAGCCAATATTCTCCAGCCTCCGTGGTGGCTTCTTGCTCTCTCTAGGTCAAAAGTTTTATAAACACTATTTTTATGAATATTATAGGTGTATAAAAAAGCCTCAAATAAAATAACTCATTCCAAAATGGACCGAGAAAACAATTAAATCTAAACAGCCTCCTCCGCGATGCATCTTCCAAAGTGCCAAGCTACCTGCGCGACGTGTCCCTAGTTAGTGTCACATTAATTTCAATTGCAATTGTAATCTACACCTTTGTCCTTAGCGGCAACTTTGATTAAAATAATAAATTTAATCCATTAAGCTACGTGCTTGATTTCCTAAGTTTTTTCATCTTCACACCATTTTAATCCTACACATCAAAATATAATATAAGCACAATCCATAAAATTAATGATCAAAAAGGATAAATAAAAATACTAAATGTGAGGTAAATAATCACTGAATAGTGTAATTTTGGCCTCATATCACCACTCCACACTTAGACTCATGCTCGTCCTCAAGCAAGTATTAAAGCATATCGCAATAAATCAGCCTAGGAACACCACCACTTTAGTTAATACGAGCAATTAGACCATATAGCAATTCAAAAATCAAATACACTTTCCAATCATTATGCAAGAAATACAATCAAACAACACACCTCTAACATCCTAACCTCAAAGACGAACTCTAACTCATCAAATTTAAGCTCGCTGACCTACTCTTGTCAAAGAAAGCTAATAACATCACCTATCTATCATGAAACAAGTGACCTCACAAGAAGAAATAGTCCACACTCAAGTAAATGAATTGAACATAATTTAAGGACTTAGCATTAAAGAACAACTCTCGCACTCACAATGAATTCACATGTATGCATAAACAACCATAGGCTTTCCCATTATGTACATCTTCATTAATTAAGCATGCTCGAATAAATCAAATAGGACTTTAACGGGTTGTAATATTGGCTAGGGGACGGGTAGGAAAACTATATAATAGTGACTTACACTTCCCTAAGCAGTTTGCGCTTTTAGACTTCATCATCCATTATTTTATACACTTTATTTTCAGCCCTCTCTTCATCACTTATTTTCACTAGTAATCTCATAATATCAAGAACGCTTCAATCATTTTTTTTCAAACAAATTTTTTTTTTCCTTTTTTTTTCACACTCCTTCAAAAAGGGCCTTTTCATCACATTGTGACTATCATTGGTCATATTTTACACTCAATCATCCCTTTTATTTATATCTAACAATTATAACCGGTCTTTGCTACAGTTCTTAGAAAGCAGGGTGCAAAAATTAGGGATTCAACAACAAGATCAAGGCAAAAATATGACTGTTGTAATGACCCTCTTGGTCATTTTCTACTTCTCCACATTATTTTGGAGTTTATATATTTTCCATAGCTTCCCCAAGTCATTTATAACTTGCTGGAGCTTACAGTTCAGTTACCGAGTAGTTCGTTTGGTTTTTAGAGCCATTTCCCTGTTTTAAAATCGTCGCTTTTCAAATTTGGCTACTGGGCCTAAAAATAAGGTAGACGGTCTAGTATGCAAATTCTGATAGATTCATCAGATCTAAAATGTTGATTTTAGATTAGGGGACCTTTAGTTCGGATCCCAAGACTTCCAAAATCATTTTGGGCTATCGAGTAGAAATTGACTAAAATGACCCTTTGGGTGTGGGGCCCATATTTCATCGAAATGACCCCGAATGGTAATTTTGATTTATCCATTGAGTTTAGAATATCGAATTTGATAGGGTATCATAGTTTGTTTGCATTCACGGGGTTCCAAACGAATCCCAATGGTTATATCAGAAACTTAACAATTGCCAAGTTTAGCTGATGCAACATCAGCTGGTGCAGGCAAAGAATGGCCTTCGCTAGTCCATCTCATTTGTGAGGAATTGGCCGTGTTCATGAAGGAAAAGCCTTTAGGCGATCGCGTTCGTGAAAGGTCCTTCTGGTCCTGGTCATGTTCGCGGTGGGGTCCCCGTGTTCACAAAGAAGGGACCCCTAGCTGTATAAATACACGCCAAAACCCAATTTCTTCATTTTACATAAGTTCCAAACAACATTAAATGCCCTAGAGAGCTAAGTGAGTGAGAGGGTTGATACGTGGGTGTTCGGGGTGAGTTGGAGAGTGCATAGGAACGTTTCCTCATCAAATATTATCGTAAATTTTCATAAATTTATCGGTAAATTCCCCATTTTAAAGTTATAACCCTAGTTCATTGATGAGTTAATTTTGAATGCTATTGTGCTAGAAATTTATCCATTGTTGAGGTTAAATGACCCTTGAGCCCCGAGGGACATTTTGACGGTTTCAAATTTGTGATTCCGTAAGAGGGCCCCTACATGGGATTTTTGGCTCGATTTTGGACACGACATATTTATATACAATATGGGTATTGTTGCTCATGTATTTATTAGTAGATTTTTATTTTGATAGCGTGGCATCTTGTGGAGACTTCTCAAAAGGGAAAGGGCCCATTTTAGCGGACTTTATCGAGCTTTCTTCGAAGTCCAGGTAGGCTAGGCTTACCATACTTATAGATTGAGATTAATTATGGAATTATTATGATCTTATGCTAGTTTTGGGTTGGAATTTATGGTTGGTTGCTTAGCTAGTAAAAGTTGGATTATTTGGCTGATTTGAGAGTCGTTTCAGAGGTAGAATCGACCCATTTACCCTTCCCTTAGGTAAATTGATGCTTTGGGGTTGTGATTTCGCACTTAGTTCCTTTTATACATAGAAGGCCTTCTTTCATGACATTATCCTTAATCTTGAGCCTTAGACTACATAGCATAAACCTAGTTCGGGGCTAGGTTAATGATCTTGATTTATAGAATTTTAAAGTTCGGTTCGAGTTCGGCATATTCTATTGATTTATGCATTTAAAGACCGGTGTCTATGGGTTATTTCATGGTATTATAGTACCGGTTATAGTCCGGTGAGTTGTGGTTTGGTAGGGATTCATAAGTATGGTAATTGTCTATTCCTTGATTGCATCTATCGATCTTATGGGGGTTCATTTGGATTAGTCTTCTCTTGTTTGTACCCTTTAGGCTTATGGGGGCCTATTTGGGTTGTAGTAGCTACTTTAATTTTTGTATCGCGTGTTTCTTTATTTATTTACCTATCTGAAAGCATGTTTTCAGGTTTGCCCCTCTCCCTTGACTTATTTTACATCCTCGTATTTTATTATACTTTTATTATGATTTAACTCAGTCGGCCGATGATGCCTACTGAGTACCGTTGTTTTGATACTCATAATACACTTTTGCATATTTTTTGGTGTAGATCCAAGAATTAGATGACATTGTTGACATTCTAGCCAATTGCTTACAGGTCTCAGAGATAGGGTAAGCTTCCAGAGTAGGAGTTGATGCCCTCTTCTTCCCCTATTTATGGACAGTCTTTCATTTTAAGACTATTGTAAATCGATTTTACTCATACTCTTATTCTTTTGGTTAGTGGCTCTTGTACCAGCCTTACTAGGTCATGAGATATTCTTTTGCTCCCTTCCTATTTTGTCTATGTATATGTTATTCTCTGATAATTTCTTTATTTTACGCCATTTAGCCCATTACTTGTAGTTTCAGAATACGATTTGGCTTACCTACTGGTGGGACATAGTAGGTGCCATCATGACTTAGGAATTGGGTTGTGACTATTTGGTATCAGAGCGCCTAGGTTCACTAGTATTGTTGGCACAAAAGCAAGTGTCTAGTAGTGTCCCACAGATCAGAATAATGACGTCAGTATCTTATCTTCTGGAGGCTACATGGCATTCTTAGGATGACTTCACTTTCTTCATTCATTTTGTGTGTCGAGTCTGTGTTTGTTTCTATGGTTCTCATTGTTTTACTCTTTTGTAAATGGCTAGGATACGAGCTACGACAACGGGTGAAGGTGACCCTGAGCCCACTACTAGGGCACCTGCTATAAGCTGTGGCCGAGCCAGAGGTTGTGGCTAGGCTGGAGCTGCAACCCCAGTTAGGGGGCCGGATGGAGAGCCTTCGCTAGATCTAGTTATTGCTCTACACGCAGAAGTTTCCCCACAGGTTCATCCACCCCAGCCATTGGTGGGCCAGGGGTAGCCCAGGCTTTACCAGGGTTTATTTCTTCATCATTACTCAGAGATGCCTTGATCCAGTTATTGGGATTAGTTGGTGGTGCACCGTATAATGGTGTACAGTCTGTGAATCAGAGTGGTATGGATGTAGGGGCGTAGCCTGAAGCTACAGCACCCAGAGTTAAGGTTCCCCAGTGCAAGTAGTTACTCAGCCGATAGTCACCTAACCTGCTATGTTTGTTAAGGAGCAAAAGATATTGGGTAGATTTCTGAGATTGACTCCTCCGAGGTTTACAAGAGCTCCAAGCGAGGATGCATTTTAGTTCCTAGCTGCTTGCTAGGTTAGGCTCTGTAGTTTAGGTCTAGTTGAGGCTCGTGGGGTCAATTAAACAATTTTTCAGTTGGACTTGGCTGCTAGACATTGTTGGAGAGGTTTTCCTGATTCCAGACCAGCTGGGTCTCCCTCATTATCATGTACTCAGTTCTGTGAGGTCTTCTTGGAGAAGTATATCCGCCGCAATCTTTGTGAGCGCTTGAGAGATCAGTTCACAGGGTTACAACAGGATTCTATGACAGTTCTCGAGTACGAGGCATGATTTCATGAGTTAGACAGACATGCTAGAGCAATCCTACCTACCGAGTATGAGAGAATTTGGTGTTATGTTAGGGGACTGAGACTTCCTCTTTGCATGGCTACTCAGGGTTTGGTTACTGCTGGTAGGTCTTTCGTTGAGATTTTTTATCATGCCCAAGCTATGGAGGAGATGTATCGCGAGGCCCAAGGGGGCAGCGATAAGAGACCACGTCATCAGGGCAATTTCAGTGGGAGCAATAGAGGCTCACAGTTCAAAGGTAGAGGTTCTTAGGGTAGGTATACTCCACGTCAGTTATATCGGTACCAGGGTCAGTCCATTAGGACTGTTCAGGAAGCACTTCAGATTTATAATGGAGATCAGTCTAATTTCAGTGATTCTTATGGCCAGATCAGTGGCCAGTCTCTGAGTGGTGCACCTTCTAGATCTTTTAGTCATGGTAGCTATTTTGGGTCAGCTAGATCTTCTTGATTGAGTGGTGTTCTGGGGCCTTATTATACTTATGGAGTGTTTGGCCATTTCTCCAGAGAGTGTCCTTAGAGTGGGACGATTCAGCCAACAGGACAGAGTGTTTAACTGATCAGATCAGTGTCTCCTCCAGCTAGAGGTGGTGTTCAGGGTCGCATGTGTGATCCCTTAGTTCTCGAGGAGGTTCTCAGGCAGGTAGGATGAGTGGTAGGTTAGACGCCCATCTAGGCGGTGAGCGAGGTCATTTATATGTTGTACCTAGTAGATCGGATGCAGAGTCATCGGATGCTACTATTACAGGTACGATTTCAGTGTGCCATCAACCGATTATTGCTTTATTTGATTTGGGATCCACTCATTCGTATATTCTTGCTTATTATGAACTATGGTTAGAGTTGTCTTAGGAGCCTTTATCTGTTTCATTATGTGTATCTACTCTCATGGGTGATTCTTTAGTAGTGGATCGGATTTATAGATCATGTATGGTGATCGTTCGAGATTTTTATACTCGAGCCTATCTTATTGTATTAGATATGGTGGACTTTGATGTGATTCTGGGAATGGACTAGTTATCCCATTATCATGCTGTCTTAGATTACTTTCCCAAGACTGCTACCTTAGCCATGCCTGGCATACCCCCGGTGTGTGGTAATGTGTTTTTAGTCGTACACCAATAGGGATTATTTCTTATGTTTGGTCTAAGAGATTGGTGTCAAGGGGTTGCGAGTCTTATCACTCTTATATTCGTGATATTAGTACTGAGAGTCCCTCGCTTGATTTTGTTCCTATTGTCCATTAGTTCGCCAATAGTTTCCCTACCGACCTGCCTGGTCTTCTTTCTGAGCGTATATTGCGTTTGTTATTGATCTCACACCGGGCACCGAGCTTAAGGAGATAAATTTTCAGCTTCAAAATCTTTTGGGTAAGGGTTTCATTTGGCCTAGTGTATCGCCTTGGGGTGCTCCTATATTTTTCATGAAGAAAACGGATGGCTCTATGAGTATGTGTATTGACTATAGGAAGCTGAATAAGGTTATAGTCAAGAATAAGTATCCTATGCCTACCATTAATGATTTATTTGACCAACTTTAGGGTGCGGTAGTGTTCTCTAAGATTGACTTGAGATCGGGTTATCTTCAGTTGAGGATTCGGGCTGAGGACATCCCTAAGACATATTTCAGGACTAGGCACAACCATTATGAGTTCTTGGTGATGTCTTTTGGGTTGACCAATGCCCCAACGGCGTTTATAGATTTGATGAATCGAGTTTTCAGGCCTTATTTGGACTCCTTTGTTGTTATTTTCATTGATGACATTCTTGTATATTCAAGGAGTGGGGAGGAGCATGAGCAGTATTTGAGTATTGTGCTCCAAACTTTGAGAGATCATAGGCTTTATGCCAAATTCTAAAAGTGTGGGTTTTGGCTTGATTCTGTTACACTTCTAGGGAACGTGGTGTCCAAGGTGGGATTATGGTAGATCCTGCAAAGATTGAGGCTATTCGTGATTGGGCCAGACCTATATCTCTGACTGAGGTTCGTAACTTTATTTATTTGGCTGGTTACTACCGATGATTTGTTGAGGGTTTTGCTTCTATTGCATCGCCTATGACCAGACTGACTGGGAAAAAAGTTTCATTTTAGTGGTCTGAGGATTGTGAGTTGAGCTTTATAAAGCTCAAGAGTTTACTCACTTCAGCTCCAATATTAACCCTTCGTATTGAGGGCGAGGGGTTTACAATCATTATGATTCTTTGGGTGTTGGTTTAGGTTGTGTTCTGATATAGCAGGGCTGAATTATTGCTTATACATCGAGGAAACTTAAAATTCACGAGTGCAACTACCTCACTCATGATTTGGAGTTGGTGGCGATGGTTTTTGTGCTTAAGATTTAGAGGCACTACTTGTATGGTGTTTATTGTGAGATCTACACCGACCATCATAGTCTTCAGCACTGTATGACTCAAAGAGAGCTTAATTCTAGGTAGTATAGGTGGATTGAGTTGCTGAAGGACTATGATATAGCTATCCTATATCATCCGAGTAAGGCAAACATGGTAGCGGACACCTTGAGGCGGAAGGCAGTGAGCATGGGTAGTTTGGCTTCTATTTCAGCTTTAGAGCGGCCATTGGCTTTGGATGTTTAGTTCTTAGCCAACTTTTTGGTTCGGCTCGATATTTCGAACTCCAGAAGGATCCTTGCGAGTGTCGAGGCTAGGTCTACCTTATTTGAGCAGATTCAGAGTCGCCAGTTTGAGGATAGTAGGCTTTGTGACATCCGTGATCAAGTGGCGAGGGGTGAGTCCAGTCAGGCTACCCTAGATCCAGAGGGTATTCTGAGGTTTGATGGTTGCATCTGTGTTTCGAGGGTTGGAAACTTGATTCAGTTGATACTGCAAGAGGCTCATAGCTCTAAATATTTTATTCACCCTAGGACAACAAAGATGTATAGAGATTTGAGGCAGCATTGCTGGGGGAGTGGAATGAAGAGAGGTGTTGTGAACTTTGTAGCTTGTTGCCTTTGTTGTTAGCAGGTAAAGGACGAGCATCAGTGACAAGGTTGATTCCTTCAGAGTCTACCCATTCCTAAGTAGAAGTGGGAGTGGATTACTATAGACTTCCTGACTGGTTTACCTCATTCTCTGTGTGGTTCTGACAATATTTGGGTCATTGTGGATCGGTTGACCAAGTTGGCTCATTTTATCTTATTCAAATCTCTTTCAGTGCCGAGAGGTTAGCCCGTAGCTAAATTCGAGAGATAGTTTGCCTTCATGGAGTACCCATATCCATTATTTCTGATAGAGGCTCAGTGTTTACTTTTAGCATCTGGAGGACTTGTCAGGAGTAGTTGGGTACTCAGGTCGACCTTAGCACTACATTCCATCCTCAGACCGACGGTCAGTCAGAGTGGACAATTTAGGTTTTTGAGGATATGCTCCGCGCGTGTGTGATGGACTTTGGAGGTTAGTAGGAGCATTACTCAACTTTGGCAGAGCTTGCTTATAATAATAGCTACCATTCGAGCATTTAGATGGCACCATTTGAGGCATTGTCGATCTCCGATAGGTGGTTTGAGACTTTAGAGATTAGTCCCCGTGGCACTGTCTTTTTTCGTGAGTCCTTGGATAGGGTACGAGTGATTCAGGATAGGTTGAGAGCAGATCTGAGTAGGTAGAAGAGTTACGCTGATCGTAGACTTTGTACCTTGGAGTTTGGAGTTGGTAACCAGGTTTTTTTCTCTGTATAATCCATAAAAGGCGTGATGAGGTTAGGGAGGAAGGGTAAGCTCTGCCCCAAGTATATTAGTGTATTCGAGATACTTCGGACAGTTAGAGAGGTAGCTTATGAATTGGCCATGCCCCTAGATTTCTCTGCTACTCATCCATTTTTCCATGTCTCTATGTTGCAATGTTACATCCTTGATGAGTCTCACGTGCTTCGGTGGGACTCGGTTCAGTTGGATGAGAGGTTAACATTTGTAGAGGAGCCAATCCTCATTTTAACCTAGGATGTTAGGCAGTTTCTCTCCAGAGTGATTCCAGTGGTTAAGGTTCAGTGGGCGCACCATCTAGTTGAGGAGGCTACTTGGGAGATCGAGCTTGAGATACGTACCCAGTTTGTCCACCTGTTTGAGCTTTCAAGTACTTCTTAATCTTTTACTTTTGCATAAAAAAGTCTTTTTAGTAGTGGATGTTGTGATGACCCTTCTGGTCATTTTCAACTTCTCTACATTATTATGGTGTTTAGAGCTTTCCCAGAGCTACCCTAAGTCATTTATGACTTTCTGGAGCTGACAATTCGGTTACCGATAGTTCATTTGGTTTTTAGAGCCATTTCTTTATTTTGAAATTATCGTTTTTCAAATTTGGCTACTGGGCCTAAACATCAGGTAGACGGTCTAGTATACTAATTCAGACAGTTCCATCAGATCTGAAATGTCAATTTTAGGTTGGAGGACCTTTGGTTTGGGTCCCGAAACTTTTGGACTCATTTTGGGCTACCAAAATTAACTAAAATGACCATTTAGGTGTGGGACCCATATTTCATCCAAATGACCCCGTATGGTAATTTCAATTTCGCCGTTGAGTCCGAACTATTGAATTTAATAGGGTAGCATATTTTGTTTATGTTCATAGAGTTCTGAATGAATCCCGAGGGTCCGATAAAAAACTTGGCAATTGCCAAGTTTAGCTGATGCAGCATCAGCTGGTGCAGGCCAAGAATGGCCTTCTCGTTTACGAGGCATTGGCCTCGTTTGTGAAGGCAAAGCCTTTAGGCCATCGCGTTTGCGAGGCCTTATCCACGTTCTTGAAGGCCAAGCCTTTAGGCCATTCCATTCACGAGTCGTTCTTCACCTTTGCGAAGGGTCCTTCTGGTCCAGGTCCCATTCGCGGTGGGGTCCCTGCGTTAGCGAAAAAGGGACCCCTGGCAGTATAAATACATGCCAAAACTTGATTTCTTTATTTTCCATAAGTCCCAAACTACATTAAATGCCCTAGAGATCTAAGAGAGTGAGAGGGTCGACACGTGGGTGTTCGGGGTGAGTTGGAGAGTGTGTGGGAACGTTTCCTCATCAAATATTATCGTAAGTTTTCATAAATTTATTGGAAAATTCCCCGTTTTAAAGTTATAACCCTAGTTCATTGATGGGTTGATTTTGAATGCTATTGTGCTCGAAATTTATCCATTGGTGAGGGTAAATGACCCTTGAGCCTTGAGGGAAGTTTTGACGATTTTAAATTTGTGATTCCGTAAGAGGGCCCGGACATGGAATTTTTGGCTCGATTTTGGACATGACATATTTATATAGAATATGGGTATTGTTGTTCACGTATTAATGAGTAGATTGTTATTTTTATAGCGTGGTATCTTGCGGAGACTTCTCGAAAGGGAAAAGGGCCCACTTCAGAGGACTTTATCAAGTTTTCTTCGACGTTCAGGTAGGCTAGGCTTACCATACTTATAGATAAAGCTTAATAATGGTATTAGTATGATCTTATGCTAGTTTTGGGTTGGAATTTTTGGTTGGTTACTTAACTAGTAAAAGTTGGATTATTTGGCTGATTTGGGAATCGGAGGTAGAATAGACCCATTTACCCTTCCCTTAGGTAAATTAATGCTTTGGGGATGTGATATCGCTCTTAGTTCCTTGTAGACTTAGGAGGCCTTCTTTCACGAAATTATTCTTAATCTTGAGCCTTACACTAGTAGCATATACCTAGTTCGTTGCTAGGTTAATGATCTTAATCTATGGTATTTAAAAACTGGTTTGGGTCCGGCATATTCTATTTATTTATGGCATTTAAAGACAGATTCTAGTCTGGTATACTCTACCTATTTATGCCACTAACTTACAGGTTTGAGACCGGCACTTGTGGTGAGTTGAGAAAGGAAATGCGGTTCATGTTCGGTGTCTATGGGTTATTTCATGGTATTATGATACCGGTTCGAGTACGGTGAGTTGTGGTTCGGAAGGGATTCTGAAGTATGGTAATGGTCTATTCCTTGGTTTCATCCATCGGGATTATGGGGGTTCGTTTGGATTTGTCTTCTCTTGTTTGTACCCTTTAGACTTATGGGAGCCTAGTTGGGTTGTAGTAGCTACTTTAATTTTGGCATCGTGTGTTTCTTTATTTATTTACCTATCTCAGATAATGTTCTCAGGTTTGCCCCTCTCCCTTGACTTATTTTACATCCTTGCATTTTATTATTCCTTTATTGTTATTTAGCTCAGTCGGTCGATGTTGCCTACTGAGTACCCATTGTTTTGGTGCTCATACTACACTTCTACATCTTTTTTGGTGCAGATCCGAGTACTAGCCGACGTCGTTAACATTCCAACCAGCTGTTTACAGGTCTCGGAGATATGGTGATCTTCCAAAGCCGGAACTGATCCCCTCTCCTTCCCCTATTTTTGGACAGTCTTTCATTTTAAGACTATTGTATATCGATTTTACTAGTACTCTTATTCTTTTGTTTAGTGGATCCGATACCGACTTTACTAGGTCGTGGGATATTTTTTTAGTCCTTGTCTATTTTATCTATGTGTATGTTATTTTCTGATAATTTCTTTATTTTCCGCCATTTAGCCCATTACTTGTAGTTCCGGGCTATGATTTGGCTTACCTACTGGTGGGACATAGTAGGTGCCATCATGGCTTAGGAATTGGGTCGTGACAATCCAACAAAAGGCTACTGGCTTAAAGGGGTTAACTAGTGAGATAGTACCTGAAAAGGCTAAAATTCTCAAGGCAAATAAAAGAAAGTCTATATCATCTACTAAACAGAGCAATACTTTTTATTTTGCTCCAATAACATGCCAGACAAGTTCTAGACTAAAATGCAAAACATGAAATATACGCATGAAAACCTCACCACACATGGTACAAGTGTCAATCAAGATGGTTCAATTCCACTTCTAAGACAGACAGGGTCATCACAAACTATAAAATAAAATAAGCTATATACAGAGTCACAACTATGAGCCTAGGTGTCAGAAAGTCTGCTATTTTATCAATACCCAAGCACTAACAGAAAATTACTACTGAAGATCAGGCCTAAATTGCTACCATCAAACAAATCAAAAAGGTCTTTTCTTTTCTCTCCAAAAACTAATTAAAAATAAAATTTACTCCTTAAAAAATAAAAGATACTAGGATCAAAGGGACACCACTCAGAAAAGAACCGAAAAGGAAAACCAAGGGATGGGCGAAGTATGCTCGAATAAAGACTAAAAAGATAAAAACCAACAAAAACTAGTCTAATATCTAATCTAAAGAATAAAATAAAAATCTTTTTGTGTTTTAAAAATTATTAATTTTTTTTTCATTTTAGTCGAGAAACTAAAACAAAATATCCTATAGCATACCTCACCCTAAACAAATATTGAAAGACATCCCACCCCACACTTAAAATCATGCTTTTTCCCAAAAGTAATACATAAAGTAAAACAAGGGTTAAAGATACTCCCTGAGGCCCTCCTAGCTAGAAGCAAGTCAATTTTCACTTTTCCATCAAGCGGTCCGGAGGACCCTACACTTAGCTTTCACCACGATCCTTAGCTCAGATTGTGGGTACTCAGACTTCCCCAAAATCTGCAAAAACAAAAACAACAAAAACAAGTGACACTAAAATAAAAATGAAAAATAAAAATAAAAACTACTTACTACATGTTAGGTTGCCTCCCAACTAGCGCCTAATTTAACGTCACGGCATGACCCATCAACTTTTTCCTCCTCCTTGAGGATGTGAATTTCACTCTAAACATCACATTCATCTTTTTGCTTCGTTCATAGGGTGATGGTACAAAGATGAAGGAACCAAGTAATGGGTGGTGCATGTTAAACCGCTTGGCCCTGAAGTGAGGCATGTTTTTGTGTTGCTTGTCTAGTGCAAATTTAAGTATATAGGATTCTTGTTCCTCATCTTCACACTCTTCCACCATTTTAGATGACTCCAAAGACATGTCATCATCTAAACATAATGTAGAAAAGTGCTTTGAATGAAACCCAACACATCCCACTTTCAAACTTACACCATTCACAACATGCTCGCTATTACACTCCTTGTCAATGTTAGGCTCAAGCAAAGGATGATAGTTGAATGGTTGAAATTCTTCTTCCCTCTCTTGACCGCCACATATATTACATACATCTAATTCAGCATACTGAGTAGGTGCACACCACTCGCTGCCCTAAATTTTTTGACAAATACTCTCTCGGTGGGGCCTCCGCAAAAAAAAAAGAATCATCACCATTCGACCACCATCTATCCCAGGCTGACATATCAAGAAGAGTGATAGAAAAGTAAAAGAAATTAAAAAGATAACTAAGTACAACTCAAACAAATAACTAGAAAAAGTCTAATCTAGCTAAACAATTAACACCGAAGTCCCCGACAATGGCGCTAAAAACTTGTTGCATCCAAATGCACATGCAAGTATACGCGGTCATACAAGTAATAAAGTGACTCTTGCAAGCCGCATGTCGAACCCACAGGGACTTGTCGATTAACTATTCATCAAATTAGACAATTGCTAATTATTAATTCAAGCAGTGTATTTCAAGATATATTTACAAATTAACAAAACTAAAACTAAAAATAAAATAACTAAAGACAATTAACCAAGAAAAGAGCGGATTCTTACACAATTAATGAATGAATCGATCTAGGATTATGGTTTTGCCAACAATCATGTTTAGTATCAATTCCATCAAATTATTCGATTATCTAGTTGTTGATTTATGGGGTTGATTTTATGATTTAGGAATGGTCATCCTCTAATTGTCTATTCAAACTAGTCTCACAACTATATCGTTGAACGGGGATGTGAGAATCTAATTCAAACGCATTTACTTATCTTCTCGTTTTGTAACCATGTAAGGTGATCTAGGTATATTCCTATCCTAGACACAAATCAATTTCTTATTATACTAAAAAAAAGATCTTACTCCCTATATTCTTCGTTCTATCCCTCAGTTCCCTTGGTTCGTTCACTTTGGAATTATAGATTTATTTTAATAGTCGCGAATCATTAAAATAGTAAAATAAGAATATAAGAACAACTATTTTGATAATTAAATAAATAAAATCAGGAATTACTAAAAAATAATTTAATTAGATACCATAATCCTAGAAAAAGAAGTTTAACTCCACATACACATGGAGCAATTACAACAAATCATCCAAAGAAAAATATAAAAATAAATAAATAAAGGAGAAGAAAAGATGTAACAATTATTCTCCAGCCTCCACGACGGTTTCTTACTCTCTGTAGGTCAAAAATTTTCTGAACACTAATTTTATAAATATTTATAGGTATAGGAAAAAGGCCCAAATATAATAACTCAGTCCAAAATGGACCGGGAAAACAATTAAATCGAAACAGCCTCCTCTGTGATGCATCATCCAACGCATCAAGTTGCCTGTGCGACGTGTCCCTTGTAAGTGTCACTTTAATTGCAATTGCAATTGCAATCTACACCTTTGACCTGAGGGTCAAATTTGATTAAAATAATAAATTTAATCCATTAAACTGTCTGCTTGATTTCCTTCTATAATCTTCTATTTTTAATTCATTTTAGCTCCAAATTTTTTCATCTTCACACCATTTTAATCCTGCACATCAAAATATAATATTGAGCACAATCCATAAAATCAATAATCAAAAAGGATAAACAAAAACACTAAATGTGAGGCAAGTAATGACTAAATAATGTAATTTTGGCCTCACATCAGGCTACTTCAGATAAACTCAAGGAAATAATCATGTGTTGAATAATTGACGAGTTGGAGTTCAACTACAACACTCGACAAGAGAAGATTTTGAAGAGTTGAAGTTCTACTACAACACACAACAAGAGAAGAGTTTGAAGTGGAGAGAAGTTTTAATCAAAGAATAACTCTGTAAAGAGTTTGCTTAAATAGAATACTTGTCTAATAAATTCACTCATGCACTTACAAAGAAGAAAAAGCAATTGATAGATTGATTTCTTAAAGTGCATCCTAATACTGAAGAAACATATTGAAGAACCAGGTCCTAGTTATAGTTTAGCTTAGAGTTTTAGTTTGGATGTATTAGGATTGTTCCTCAAGTTGTAACATTGATGTATTTTTAGTTCCAGTGTGTTCTAAACTGGAATAAGATTATTGTCTTCAAGATGGGATAACTCAAAGACTTAGGAACACTAACCTAGGAAGGTTGGTGTAGTTAGGAATTAGTGTTTCATTCCTTAGGTCATATAGGTTGTAATCTTTTGTTTTAAGAGCATCATTGTGTTTAGTGAATTTGGGGATAAATCATGTAGAAGTATGGGTTATGATTTTTTTACACCTTTTGTGAGATGAGTGTTTTCCAAGTAAAACAATTGTGTTCCTTACTTACTGCATTACTATTTACTTTGGAACACGTTAGGAAACTTGTGTCACACATAGAAAACTCTGAAATTGAATTAATTAAAATTCTAAGTCGTGTAATTTTCAGTTCCCAACTCAAAGAAGTTAAACACAATATTTGCAAAAGATGATGAAGGGTTGGAGGAAACTACATCAGAAAAAGTGACAAAGGTGGTGAGTAAGAGGCAAAGGAATGAGACTCCGAAGAAATTTATATGTGGAAACTTGCCTCTACCGTTCACACAGAAGAATATTTAACATAGAGAGGAGGGGGCATGTACCATGTTCCATAAGCTGTTGAAGCGCGTAACCACTAACTTACCCCTTATTAAAATATTATTGGTCATTCCCCAATATGTAAGGTACTTAGGAGATATGGTGACCAACAAGAGAAAGCTACTAAAGAATGATACCGTAGCACTCATGGAACAATGTTCATAATGGATTAAAAACCATCTCCCATGGAAATATGTGATTTGGGGGAAAGCATAATCTTGATGCCCATGTCACTATTCAGAAAGACAGAGTTGGTCAATCCCCAATGCATTTTGATCATACTGCAGTTAGCTGATAAGCCTTTTACTAGACCTGAGGGAATCATTAAGGATGTACTGGTAAAGGCTGGAGCTTTGATATTCCCAATAGAGTTCATTATGCTTGACTTTGATCTTGATATGGAGATCTAATTTATTTTGGGACATTTATTATTGGCTATGAGAAAGACAGTGATCGTGATGGATAGTGGCAATATTATGCTACAAATGGAAGAGAAAATTAAGGTATTTGAAGCATATATGCCACAATAGCAATCAATAATCTTTGAAGAAGTGTATGTTTTGCGGGACGTTAAAAAAAAGCCTAAGTTAGCATCTCCTTCAATAAAAGCTTTAACATAAAAAGATTTTGGGAATATAGGACTTTTGAAAAATGCTATAGCAATGGATATCATGGAACATCTTACAAATTTTATGAAATTTTGTGTCCAACTCCAAAATCCACAAATTTCATATGGAGATTCGAAACTACAATTATTTGTACATTCCTTTACAAGAGAGGCCAAAGCATGGTAAGAAAAAGTTACCACCAAATTCTATTCGATCATGGTGGACTCTTATTGATGTGTTCTTAAAAAAATGGCGCCGAAGGGGTAAGATGTGAGGCGGTAGCAACATTCTTCTCTTCAAGCTAAAGGAAGGTGAAATCCAACTTGAAGCATGGTGCAATTTCAAACCATGCTAATGCCTCCGAACCATGGGATAAATGAGTGTGATATTCAAGATACATTTATTTAAACTCAGACCCATCAAACTATGAGATAGCTAACTTATAGCCAAAGGTGAATTAAGGGATAGATCCTTAGAGAAAGCTACAAAGTTGCTAGATGATGTTTGGCCCAACATGGGGTTGATTGGAACACAAAAACTAAAACTTCAATGGTGAGATTCCATAAACACATGGAGAGATTCAAAGATTGCTATTTTTGTGATGGATACTAAGATCTAAACAACTTCAAGGAACCAATTTGACATTGAGGTAAAATTCTTCATGCTGCAATGTTAAATCAAGCGTTTCTTAATTGACAACCCATGTTTGTATTCATTTTTAGTAGTTGTAATTAGAAAAATAAAAAAATACAAAAACTATCATGATATGAACTTAAATAAGGCACTAGATGAGAGCCAACCCACCCAAATTATATTTCTTAAGACCATATGTAAGTGCAGGGGTTGAATGCATTACAAAAATGGAGTAAACAGTTGAAAACACAAGAAATCAATTCACACATCTCAAAAAGAACGTTTTTTGAATAAGGCCCAAGGTGAGCATACCAAGCTCACCATGAGAGACAGACAGGCTCGCCCTTGGACTCACCAATTGATCTAAAACCATACTTTCAATTGAAGGTATGGGCACCCCTTAAAACTATTTTCTCTCTCTTCACAACATTTCTTCCTATAAGAGAATAATGAGGTTCCCCTAATTCTTGGAAGACCATTCCTAGAAACTAGAAAAGAAATCTAGGATGTTTATCAAGGGAAACTGATGCTAAGAGTTGGGAGGAATAAATTACTTTCAATATGAAGAAGATGATGAAATTTACTAGTGATGAGTAAAATGTCTACTCATGCTTTATGGTGTACATTCTAAATGACCTAGCTAAAGATTACAAAAATGATAAGTTAGTTAAGAAATTAATTAAAAGGTGCATAACTCATTCTAGTACTATAGAATATGAAGACCCATATGTTAGAGAAGAAGAAGAGGTAATAGAATCAGAAATAGTATATGTCCCTGAAGAAGAAAAGTAGAAAAAGGTACAAAAATCAAGTCCAGAGCTCAAAGTGTTGCCATGCATGTAACACCTCACGTACTACGATTAAATGAAAATATACAATAGCTAGGGTATAAGGCTAAATGAAGAAAAAGGTGGAGAGGCATGTACTGGAAACGAGCATGCGACGAAGAAAAGACCGGAGACTCAGAGGTGAGTCACAGTAGGAATCACGTGGCATGAGTCCCACCCACATGACGTGGGTGGCTACCGTGACCAACTTTAAAGAGTTGGACAATTGTCTGAAAAGTGTCTGATTTCCACGGTAGGAGTCACGTGGCGTTACTCCCACTCATGTGACGTGAGTGGGTGCCATGGATGAACTTCATAGACTTGGATAATTGGTCTGATTCCCAAGACACCAGCCTACGTGGCGTGACTGGTGTCACGATACCGTGATATTTTACCGATTTTGTTGACCTATTTTTTGACTAGATGAAATATTTGAGTGTGAGACCTATTAAAGGTGTTGGGCTAGATCTATATTCTGTATTTGAGGTCCAAATATCATGTAATAAGTCATGGGCCTCAACAAATATAAGAAAGACCCATTGAACATGAATCAAACTTGTGGCCAAGGATCAATTTGACTTGAGGGGCTTTATAAAGGCCAAAAATCAGATTTTATTCACATAACCTCTCATGTCATTTCTAGCTATTTCTACATACATTCTTATCTCACAAAACCCTAAGGCAACTATACTTGTTGGAGCAAGATCATCTCTTTGCAAATATTGGTAAGTGTCTACTCCCATGTATTACTAAATATGATATGCTTAAGATGATGTAGATCATGGTGGTTATGTCTAAAGGTGTTGAGAGTAGAGAATTTTTTCTTGTGTTAAAAAATGTGTTATCTTTGTGATTAGAACCTAAAAGGGAGTCTTGAAGTTTTGATGCAAGATGAGATATGAACATGTATAGTGTGATTATGTTACTAAACTTGCTATTTTTCTATAAGTGCAAATTATGGGATTTTGGCCGATATGTGATATGAGGTATATTAAGGTGATTTGATGGAATAGTTGGGATGTT
This sequence comes from Capsicum rhomboideum, assembly GCA_031232105.1. Lineage (NCBI taxonomy): Eukaryota > Viridiplantae > Streptophyta > Magnoliopsida > Solanales > Solanaceae > Capsicum > Capsicum rhomboideum. The sequence continues at coordinate 46,286,088 of CP124708.1, read as the reverse complement.
GTGGTGATGAAGAGTGGAAAGTATGAACTTGGTATGACATGCTAGTGGTTTATGATATTTTGGTCAATGTTGGGAATATTGTGGGATTATTTGTATGATAATTTCATCAATGGTATTGTCAAGGGGGAAATGTCATTTTCAAAGGCAAACATGTAACTCATTATCGTCATATGCAATTGTAAGGTAGTTGGTGGTTAATGTTAACTCCGTTATGTATTTTTGTTGTAGAGTGAAACATAAGGATGGAATAGGACTATTGTATGCACGTTTAAGATTGAATATTCATATTGAGAATACAAGGTATGTAAGGTTACTCTTTCCATATCCTTCTGCAGCACATAGTATTCACATTGACATTATACTTGTCCTATTCCGAAAAGTGCTAAGATATCTTATATCCGGTTACCAATTGTCATTATCACATATTTCATACTCATTGATCAATTGTGAATCACATGTATTATATTCATTGACTAATGTTCCAAAAGCCCAATATGGTTATGTTCCAAAGTTCCAATACTGGTTATACACATGTCTCTTATTCATTGATTATCGTCCAATGGTTCCAATAATGCAACGTTTCCAATAATGTTATGTCATGACAAGTGAATGTACCAATCTACCACAAGTAAAGGTATCAATCTCAAAAGTAAAGAATAAAGTAATGCATATATATGGTTAATGATTGAGTATGGGTGGTAGATTTAGGGGCAAATGCCTAGATAAAGCCAATCCTGAGATTATTGGATCAGGGGGCAGTCCTAGAGGCATAAGCCTAGCTCAGACCGATCCTGAAAGGGGGTAGCTCGAGAGGTGATAACCTAGTTTGAGCCGAACCTGATATGTTGATTCATGGGTGGTATCTCTAGAGGCATAAGCCTAGCTTGAGCCGATCCCAATATAACGTTATGTTATGTAAAGACCCACTGATCAGTCGGGGCCCGGGTACATAGTGACACAAGTGACGATGAACAAAGCATAGAAGTAAAAAAGCAAAGAAATTAATGAAATACACATGTTGTCCAAAGTACAAAATGATGATTTATCCATATTAGTTGTTCATTGGTATTTGAGTTCATTGCAGTATCATGTATTACATAGTTTCATATGAGCCTTCCATACTCAGTACATTCTTTGTACTAACGTCCCTTTTGGGACTTACCTTACTTGTTGCAGGCGCAGGTGATGGTAGGCCTCCATAGTAGGTTTCCAGTAGTTGCGGATCATTGGTGAGATCCAGTTAGTTCGGGGCCTCTCCGAGTCATAGTTGTACATATGTTTTGGTTTTGTATATGTTGTATAAAATGGGAATTTGTCCCGACTTTCAGTTGGTTTTGGTAAATGCATCTGTTAGAGGCTTTTATAGACGTATGTGGGTGTATGAATGTGAGATGATACATGACGTTTTGACTTGATGGACTCAACGGCCAAGTTTCACATATGTATATATCGGTCACATGTTCCATAAATTCCGTTAATAGCCTTTTATGTTCATACGTGATTGTGGTATTTCCTAAGACGTGCATATGAATGAATAGAAGCACAACTTGGTTCTCTCGGGCCTTATCGGCTATGGGTGCCAATCCGCCCCGTTGGGGTACGGGGCGTGACAAAAGTGGTATCAGAGCGGGTCGTCCCTAGGGTGTCTACAAAGCCATGTCTTAGTAGAGTCTTGCTTATGGATGTGTTGTGCACCACATTTATAAGTCGGAGTCTATGGGACATTTAGGAGTTGTTTCTTTTCTTCACTTCCTAGATCGTGCAATAGCGCTAATGTTGTAAGTGGAATCGTCTCTAACCATTGGAAATGATTTTCTTTGATATACTAACAATGCCGATCACAAGAAAAGGTAGACGTAAAGGTAAGCAGGTAGATATGCCTGCTAGAGAAGGAATGAGCAGATTACCACCTGACCAAGCTAGTCAAGGTGGAGCAAATGCTGAAATTTCTTCGCGGTCTTCTTCTACTTTTCCAGCTCCGGATGAGCCAGTCGGTACAGAAGTACCTGAAGAACCACCAATGAATGCCACGGATCAGGATCTTATAAATGCAGTACATATGTTGACACAGTTAGTGGCAGCACAAAGTCAAGGACGAGCTAGTCCAATGACAAATAAAGATGATGCGGCTAGAGTGGCGAGTCACAGAACACAGGATTTTCTGAAACTGGACCCTCCTATATTCATTGGGTCAGATCCGAAAGCAGATCCACAGGACTTCGTGGATCAGATTCAGAGGGCTATGGAAGTTATGCACGTGATTGTGGTAGAAAAAGTTGAACTAGCTGTGTATAGATTGAAAGGAGAGGCGATATTATGGTATGAGGATTGGAAGAAATCTCGTGATATGTGTGTAAATCCACCTACATGGGAAGAGTTTAAAACAGCTTTCCTTGATCATTATCTTCCTTATGAGATTCGAGAGGCTCGTGCAGATCAATTCTTGAATCTTCGCCAAGGGAACCTGAGTGTAAGGGAATATAGTATGCAATTTAATTCCTTGGCTCGATATGCTCCAAATGTGGTGACTACGATGACAGATAGAGTCCATCGATACATGGACAGATTAGAGCCATATTTGGTAAGGGATTGCACCATTGCTGCCTTGAACAAGGATATGGATATAGCGAGAATTCAGGCCTTTGTCCAGAAAATAGAAGATCAAAGACATAGAAAAAGGGAACATGAATCTGACAGAGGACAGTACAAAAGGTGTTACGCCCCGAATCCCATCGAGACATGATTGGCACCTGTAGCCGATAAGGCCTGAGAGAACCAACCTTTGCCGATGTTCAATCATATGTATATCATAATCATAACCACCATTACGTAAGAATATGAACCATTAGTATTGGAAATCATGGATAGCGGGAATCATGGCATAGATATACACATTTGAAAAACTTGGTAGTTGAGGCCATCAAAACAAGACTTCATGAGTCACCTTATATACATATACCCACGTACGTCTACAAAAGCCTCTAACAGATGCATTGACCAATACAAACCAAAAGTCGGGACAAGTCCCCGCTTTATACAACATGTACATCATCAAAATATATATACACTCTGACTCGGAGAAGCCCCGAATTAGCTGGAGCTCACCAAAGAACCGCTAACACTGGCAATCTACTGAGGAGGCCTACTGGTACCTGCGCCTGCAGCAAGTAAGGTAAATTCCCCGAGAGGGGTCAGTACGAAATAAGTACTGAGTATGCAAGGCTCAGATAAAACTGTACAATACATGAATATTTCAATAAACTCAAAAAATATGAATAATCAATGTGAATAAGTCACCATTTTGCATTTTGGAAACCATGTGTATTGCTTTCATTTCTTTCTTTGTTTTCTTTACTTCAATGCTTGATTGTCAATACATGTGTTACAATGTACCCGGGCCCCTACTGATCAGTGGGTCTTTACATGACTTATCGTCATGTTGGGATCGGGTCGAGCTAAGCTTATTCCCCTAAGACCTGCCACCCATAAATCAATGCCTCGAGATCGGGTCGTGCTAGGCTTATACCCCTAAGACCTGCCACCCATAAATCACTGCATCGGGATCGAGTCGAGCTAGGCTTATGCCCCTAAGACCTGCCACCCATAAATCACTGCATCGGGATCGAGTCGAGCTAGGCTTATGCCCCTAGACTTGCCACCCATAAATCACTGCATCGGGATCGAGTCGAGCTAGGCTTATGCCCCTAGACTTGCCACCCATACTTGATCATTGACCACATTTGCATTACTTTGTTCATTACTTTGAGATTGATACTATAGTCATAACATCACTTTGAACTTTGGAACATAACATTGTTGGAAACTTTGAATCATTAACCAATGAGTGAGAGACATGTGAATAACTTGGCAACAGAACATTACTAGAATCATAACACCATGGGAACTATTGGACAATAATCCATGAACAAGAGACATAACCTTGTTTGAGCTTTTAGAACATTAACCATGATTATCAGACATGAGACTCGCAAATGATCCATGAGTAGGAAATATATGACAATGACTATTGATAAACGGATATAGGATACCTTAGTACATTTCGGGATAGGACTAGTGCAATAACAATATGGCTACAATTTGTTGTAGAAAGATACGGACAGAGTAACCTTACATACCTTGTACTCTCAATACGAATAAACAACCTTAGACGTTCACACAATAGTCCCGCTCCTTATTTATGTGTCACTCTACATCACAAATGCATAACGGAATTGAAATTAACCACCAACTACTTTACAAATGCATACAATGTCAATGAGTTACATGTTTGCCATTAAACATGTCATTTCCCCTTAACAAAACCATTGATAAAATTATTATTCCAAAAATCCCCCAATATTCCCAACATTTAACAATACATAATAATCAATACATTTCACCACAACACTCCTCCTTTACACTTTCTTATCCACACCACATCACAAATAATCCATCAATTCACCTTAATACACTTCGTAGCACAAATCGGCCAAAATCCCATAATTTGCACTTATAGAAAAATAACAAGTTAAATAATAAAATAACACCATACAAGTTCGTATTTTATCCACACCATGATCTTTCATCAAAGTCACAAGCCATAATTCAAGTTCAAATCACCAAGATAGCACATCTCCCACCAAAAGCAAAAATATACTATTCACCATCTTGCCAACATAACTAGCATAATATACATAATATACCATGCATATAATATGTTAATACATGAGAATAAATACTTACCAAGGCTTGAAATAGGATGATCTTCACCAAAGAGTCCAAAGGAAATATTGGCTTTAGGGTTTTGGAACTAGAGAAGATGCTTGAGAAATATCTAAAAGGCATGAGACTTTTGAAGCAATAAGAATCACATTTATTGCCCTTTATATAGTACCCCAATTCCATCCTTAGCTACTCTTTATCATTTAATGTTGGGTTCTAGAAGGTCCAAGCAAGAATGGGTCTTTTGACCCATTTTTGGGCCATGCTTTCTTTTCATTTTTGGGCCCTTTTTGGGCTCAATTCACTTAACCCAATAAAATCAATAATTTATCGTATTTAAGTTGTCTTATGCGTATTACAATCATATTCCTCCTCATGCTACTCATATCCGTAGCCTCAATCTAAAAAACAAGTGATTCTAGCCACGTTTGGCTCATTTTGACCTTAAGGGTAAAACTGTCATTTTGACCCCAAATTCATTCTCGAGTAATTTTGTCATACCAATATAATATGTCATTAATTTCATGTATATACTCTTGGTTGTATAAGAAATGTAACAAAAATCGTCTCGGTACGTCCCCGGATACCCTTAGGACTTAGAAATTTCCAACATTCGAAAAAGTCGAAAAACCAAGGTGGCACGCCCCTGGGCGAGCCAACTTGCTGCCTATGGACTAAAAATTTTAGTCCATAGCAGCGTGGAATGGTACCAAACGCGCCCCATACTTAGATTTTTCAAAAATTCTGTTTTTCGACTTTTCGTCGTGGGTTTGGTTAGATACTTCAAGTCCTATTCTTTAACTTACTTCTTAACCTTAATATACTTTGTTTAGGGGTCCTCTTAGCCTCGTTTTGAACCCCACAAATGTTCTACGAAGATCATGAAACACCTCCCATGAAGGTTTAATCACATATATAAGGGACAAATTCAATTATCTCATCAATGGCATCACCAAATACATACTTATAGCCCCTGATACCTAAGTAAACATTATATAATGTCGTCAAGTAGGGTTGGGAATGTACGGGGTGTTACAAAAAGTCTAGACCTATGGGACCATTTATGATGTCCCAAGGAGGATCTAGGCCTCGTATGCTTCCTAGACCACCTATACCATCGTTCTCTCATTCCACAACGGGTGCTCACTCTCAATTCCCAGGGTTTAGAGGTGGTCCATCTGGGCAGAGTAGAAGAGTTCACGGATCACAGGCAGCAGGTTTTCCTCATCAATAGTGTCAGCACTGCGAGCTTATTCATGTAGGTACATGCCGAGTGGGGACAAATGCTTATTTCTGGTGCGGTATAATGGGACACATGATGAAAGAGTGTCCCTAGAGGAGCATGGGTGGTATAGCACGACCGGCAGGATCGGCCGTTGCGTAGTCATCATCGGTTCCTTCTTTGGGCCGAGGTGTGCAGCCTGTTGGTCATGGTAGGGGTACCAGAGGAGCAGCCAATACTAGTGGGGTCCAGAATAACAATTATGCTTTAGTGGACTGACAGAATTCAGAGGCTTCTCCTGATGTTGTCACAAGTACATTATCCATAGTTTTATATAATGTCTATGCATTGATTGACCCCGATTCTACATTGTCCTATGTTACTCCATTGATTGCTGCGAAATTTGCAAAGGCATCAGAATTATTAACTAAGTCAATTGAAGTATCTACACCGGTTGGTGAATATATTATTGCAAAAAGAGTATATTGTAATTGTGTGGTAACTGTGTGTGGTCATGATACACTGGCCGATCTTATTGAACAAGACATGGTGGATTTTGATATGATAATGGGAATGGATTGGTTGGCCTCTTGTTATGCCACGGTAGATTGCCGGGCCAAGAAGGTGTATTGTCATTTTCCACAAACGAATGTTCTTGAATGGAAGGGTAATGTAGGGCCACCACGAGGAAGATTTATTTCCTATCTGAAAGCGGGGAAAATGATTGCTAAGGGTTACATATATCATTTAGTACGGGTGAAATATACTGAAGTGGAACCACTAACTCCGCAGTCGGTTCCAGTGGTCAATGAATTTCTTGATGTATTTCCAGATGATCTTCCAGGCTTACCCCCAGAACGGGAAGTAGAGTTTGGCATTGATGTGATTCCAGGCACTCAGCCTATCTCTATTCCTCCATATAGAATGTCTCCAGCGGAATTGTGTGAATTGAAGGAGCAGTTGAAAGATTTGCTGGACAAGGGCTTCATCAGGCCTAGTATGTCCCCGTGGGGTGCACCGATATTATTTGTACGGAAGAAAGATGGCACATTGAGAATGTGCATTGACTATCGGCAATTGAACAAGGTAACGATCAAGAAAAAATATCCCCTCCCTCAAATTGATTATTTGTTTGATCAGTTACAGGGTGCCAAGTGTTTTTCAAAGATTGACTTGAGGTCGGGTTACCATCAAGTCAGAGTTAGAGAAGAAGATGTACCCAAGATATCTTTCCGAACACGATATGGCCATTATGAATTTTTAGTTATGTCATTTGGACTAACAAATGCACCAGCTGTGTTTATGGATTTGATGAATAGGGTGTTCAAGCCATTTCTAGACATGTTCGTCACGGTATTTATAGATGACATCCTGGTTTATTCAAGATCACCAGAGGACCATGCTAATCACTTACGACGGGTGTTACAGATTCTCCGTGAGCGTAAATTGTATGCAAAGTTCTCTAAGTGTGAGTTTTGGTTAAAATCAGTCGCATTCTTGGGTCACATCTTGTCAGATGAAGGGATACAAGTAGATACACAGAAGATTGAGGCAGTGAAAAATTGGCCAAGACCTACGACACCTATAGAGATTCGTAGTTTTCTTGGATTGGCTGGTTATTATCGAAGGTTTGTGGAAGGGTTTTCTTCTATTACTGCACCCTTAACAAAGCTTACACATAAGGTAGTTAAATTTCGGTGGAATGATGCGTGTGAGAAAAGTTTCCAAGAGTTGAAATATAAATTAACCTCCACACAAGTTTTAGTACTTCCCGAAGGCACCGAAGGTTATGTAGTGTGTTGTGATGCTTCCGGGGTTGGCCTCAGATGTGTATTGATGCAGCATGGTAATGTCATAGCATATGCCTCACGAAAGTTGCAGCCACATGAGAAAATTATCCCACACATGACCTTGAATTAGCAGCGGTGGTTTTTGCTTTAAAGATATGGCATCATTATTTGTATAGAGTTCACGTTGATTTCTACACTGATCACAAGAGTTTGCAATATATCTTCAAGCAGAAGGAACTCAAGTTGAGGCAACGAAGGTGGTTAGAGCTCTGAAAAGACTATGATGTTGATATTCTCTATCATCCAGGCAAAGCAAATGTGGTAGCTGACACATTGAGACGCAAGGCAATAGGAGGCACTAGTGGCTAGTTGACTGAAAAGCAAGAAATAATCAAAGATCTACATCAGCTAGCCAGCTTGGGAGTTCGTCTTCTTGAATCCTCAAATGAAGGAGTTATTGTACAAAATGCGGCTGACTCTTTGTTGATAGCTGAAGTGAAAGAGAAGTAGTTTGCAGATCCTATGTTATTACAGCTAAAGAAAAATGTACAACAGAATTTAACAAAGGCATTTGATCTTACACAAGAAGGGGTCCTCCAATGCCAAGGTAGGTTATGTGTACCGGATGTAGATGAGCTAAGGAAACGAATTATGACTGAGGCGCATCATTCGCGCTATTCTATTCATCCGGGTGCTACTAAAATGTACCATGATTTAAAAGAAGTGTATTGCTGGGGAAATATGAAGAAGAACATTGCAAAATTTGTCGCTCAATGCCCGAATTGTCAACAAGTGAAAGTAGAGCATCAGAAACCAGAAGGTTACATGCAATGTATCAATCTTCCAGTCTGGAAATGGGATATAATTAATATGGACTTCATCACAGGTTTGCCTCGTTCATTGCGGAAGTTTGATTCTATATGGGTTATAGTTGATAGGCTTACTAAGTCAGCACATTTTCTACCAGTCAAGACCACCTATACAGTTGAGGATTATGCAAGATTGTATGTTAAAGAAATAGTGCGGTTACATGGGATTCCGATCTCCATTATATCAGATAGAGGAGCATAATTTACTGCACATTTTTGGAGATATTTTCAGCAGAGTTTGGGCACACAGGTGAATCTGAGTACGGCTTTCCATCCTCAGACTGATGGACAAGCAGAACGTACTATACAAACACTTGAAGATATGCTACGAGCTTGCACGTTAGATTTTTAAGGCAGTTGGGATGACCATTTTCCTCTTGTTGAATTTTCTTATAGCAATAGCTATCATTCAAGTATTAAAATGGCACCTTATGAAGCTTTATATGGAAGAAGATGACGATCATCAATTGGATGGTTTGAAGCAGGTGAAACTGCTTTACTTGGGCCCGATCTGGTTCACCAAGCCGTGGAGAAAGTTAAAGTGATCCAGCAACGGCTACAAACGGAGTAAATTGACACAAGTCCTATGCCGATGTTAGGAGAAGAGGGCTTGAATTTGCCATAGGTGACTGGGTGTTCTTGAAGGTGTCACCGATGAAAGGAGCAATGTGATTTGGGAAAAAAGGGAAGTTGAGCCCCCGATACATAGGGCCATATGAGATTGTCTGAAGATTTGGGCAAGTTACATATGAATTGGCACTACCCCAAGGACTCTCCACCATTCATCCCGTATTCCATGTTTTGATGCTTCAGAAGTACATAAGATATCCATCTCAAATTGCTCCCATTGAGGATGTGCAAATTACAGAAAATATCACATATGAAGAAAAACCTATTGCTATTATGGATAGACAAGTGAAGAGGTTACGAAATAAAGATATGGCTTCCGTAAAGGTACTTTGGAGAAATCAGCAACTAGAAGAGATCACATGGGAAGTGGAAGAAAGGACGAAATCAAAGTACCCACATTTGTTTCACACGGAAGAACAAGTTCAAAGTACAGAAGGAGAGCAATAACAAGGAAGTCACCAATATGTCAATATTGTAGGTATATGTATATATTTGATGTCTACTTGGACTAGCATTTGTGTATCCTAGATATTGTTATTAACATTCGAGGAAGAATGTTTCTAAGGGGGGAAGAATGTAACACCTCACGTGCTACATAAAAATATACAATAGCTAAAGTATAAGGCTAAATAAAGAAAAAGGTGGAGAAGCATGTACTGGAAACTACCATGCGAAGAAGAAAAGACCTGAGACTCATAGGTGAGTCACGGCAGGACTCACGTGGCGTGAGTCCTACCCACGTGACGTGGGTGGCTGCCGTGACCAACTTCAGAGAGTTGGACAATTGTCTGAAAAGTGTCTGATTTCCACGGCATGAGTCGCGTGACGTGACTCCCACTCACGTGATGTGAGTGGGTGCCGTGGATGACCTTCAGAGACTTGGATTGTTGGTCTGATTCCAAAGACACCAGCCTACGTGGCGTGACTGGTGTCACGATACCATGATATTTTACCGGTTTTGTTGACCTATTTTGACTAGATGAAATATTTGAGTATGAGACCCATTAAAGGTGTTGGGCTGGATCTATATTCTATATTTGAGGCCCAAATATCATGTAATAAATCATGGGCCTCAACAAATATAAGAAATACCCATTCAACATGGATCAAACTTGTGGCCAAGGATCAATTTGACTTGAGGGGCTTTATAAAGGCCAAAAATCAGATTTTATTCACATAACCTCTCATGTCATTTCTAGATATTTCTACATACATTCTTATCTCATAAACCCTAAGGCAACTATACTTGTTGGAGCAAGATCATCTCTTTGCAAATATTGGTAAGTGTCTACTCCCATGTATTACTAAATATAATATGCTTAAGATGATGTAGATCATGGTGGTTATGTCTAATGGTGTTGAGAGTAGTGCATTTTTTCTTGTGTTAAAAGATATGTTATCTTTGTGATTAGAACCTAAAAGGGAGTCTTGAAGTTTTGATGCAAGATGAGATATGAACATGTATAGTGTGATTATGTTACTAAACTTGCTATTTTTCCATAAGTGCAAATTATGGGATTTTGGCCGATATGTGATATGAGGTATATTAAGGTGATTTGATGGAATAGTTGGGATGTTGTGGTAATGAAGAGTGGAAAGTATGAACTTGGTGTGACTTGCTAGTGGTTTATGATATTTTGGTCAATGTTGGGAATATTGTGGGATTATTTGTATGATAATTCCATCAATGGTATTGTCAAGGGGGAAATGTCATTTTTAAAGGCAAACATGTAACTCATTGTCATCATATGAATTTGTAAGGTAGTTGGTGGTTAATGTAACTCCGTTGTGTATTTGTGTTGTAGATTGAAACATAAGGACGGAACGGGACTATTGTATGCACGTTTAAGATTGAATATTCATATTGAAAATACAAGGTATGTAAGATTACTCTTTCCATATGCTTCTGCAGCACATAGTATTCACATTGACATTATACTTGTCCTATTCCAAAATTTGCTAAGGTATCTTATATCCGGTTACCAATTGTCATTATCACATGTTTCCTACTCATTGACCAATTGTGAATCACATGTCTTATATTCATTGACTAATGTTCCAAAAGCCCAATATGGTTGTGTTCCAAAGTTCTAATAGTGGTTATACACATGTCTCTTATTCATTGATTATCGTCCAATGGTTCCAATAATACAATGTTTCCAATAATGTTATGTCATGACAAGTGAATGTACCAATCTACCACAAGTAAAGGTATCAATCTTAAAAGTAAAGAATAAAGTAATGCATATATGTGGTTAATGATTGAGTATAGGTGGTAGCTTTGGGGGCAAATGCCTAGCTCAAGCCAATTCTGAGATTATTGGATCAGGGGAAAGTCCTACAGGCATAAGCCCAGCTCAGACCGATCCTGATAGCGGGTAGCTCTAGAGGTGATAACCTAGCTCGAGCCGAACCTGATATGTGGGTTTATGGGTGGCAGCTCTAGAGATAATATCCTCGCTCGAGCCGATCTCGATATCTTGATTCATGGGTAGTAGCTCTGGAGGCATAAGCCTAGCTTGAGCCGATCCCAACATAATTTTATGTTATGTAAAGACCCACTGATCAGTCGGGGCCCGGGTACACAGTGACACAAGTAACGATGAACAAAGCATAGAAGTAAAAAAGCAAAGAAATTAATGAAATACACATGTTTTCCAAAGTATAAAACGATGATTTATCCATATCGGTTGTTCATTGGTATTTGAGTTCATTGCAGTATCATGTACTACATAGTTTCATATGAGCCTTACATACTCAGTACATTCTTCGTAATGGCGTCCCTTGTGGGACTTACCTTACTTGTTGCAGGCGCAGGTGCTGGTAGGCCTCCGCAGTAGGTTTCCAGTTGTTTCGGATCATTGGTGAGCTCCAGTTAGTTAGGGGCCTCTCCGAGTCATAGTTATAGATATGTTTTGGTTTTGTATATGTTGTATAAAATGGGAATTTGTCCCGACTTTCAGTTGGTTTTGGTAAATGCATCTGTTAGAGGCTTTTGTAGACGTATGTGGGTGTATGAATATGAGATGATACATGATGTTTTGACTTGATTGCCTCAACGGCCAAGTTTCGCATATGTATATATCGGTCACATGTTCCATAAATTCCGTTAATAGCCTTTTATGATCATACGTGATTGTGGTGTTTCCTAAGACATGCATATGAATGAATAGAAGCAAAACTTGGTTCTCTCGGGACTTATCAGCTATGGGTACCAATCCGCCCCGTTAGGGTACGGGGCGTTACAATGCATCTGAAGTATGTATCTCTACGACATGACAGTTCTGCAATAACTATTCTGGTGTATGATACAGATGAACAAGAAAAGAAGTTGATTTATGTTCTATGAAAATGTAAGAGGGCTATTCAAGGAATCAATTTTTCCTTGTGCATTTATAAAATCTTACTAGAGGAAAATATAAAAGCAGTAGTACCACCACAATGCAAGTCGAATGAGAAGTTATAGGAGGTTCTACAAAAGGATGTACTTAAGCTTCTTGATGGAGGAATCATATTCCCTATTTTTGATAAAACATGGATTAGACCAATTAATGTAGTGCCCATAAAAGGAGGAATGATGGTGGTAAAAAATTATAATAATTAATTGATCCTGACTAGAATAGTGATAGCGTGTAGAATGTGTATAGAGTACAAAATATTGAACAATACAACTCGGTAGGACCATTTTCCACTTCTTTTTATTAATCAGATGTTTAAGAAGGTAGCTGAGAAGGGATTCTATTGTTTTCTCGATGGGTACTCAAGATACAATCAAATACCCATTGCGCCTAAATACATGTAAAAGACCATTTTACATGTCCTTCGGGAATAATTTTCTATAGAAGAATGCACTTCAGTTTATGCAATGCACTAACCATATTTTAGAGGTGCATGATGTCCATTTTATTAAATTGAATCGAAAGTGCTTGGATGTGTTCATGGATGATTTCACTTTGTTTGGTGATGATTTCAATAGTTGTCTAAATAATATTGAAGTTTTTCTCAAACACTGTATGGAGACTCATCTAGTCCAACACTTAGAAAAGGTTCACTTTATGGTGAGAGATAGAATAGTGTTTACTAGTCCAACACTTAGAAAAGGTTCACTTTAAGGTGAGAGATAGAATAGTGTTTAGGCACATAATTTTTGTTGATGGTATCGAGTTAGATAAAGCGAAGGTTGAAATAATCTCCATACACCCACCACCAACATTGGAGAAAAGCATAAAAAGTTTTTCAGGTCATGCAGGCTTTTATATGAGATTCATTAAAACCTTCTCCAGTATCTTGAAGTTGTTGACAACCTTACTATAAAGAGACCAAGTTTGTGTTCACCATGGATTACTTGCATTCTTTCAACTTGGTAAAGGAAAATCTCACTAGTGCCCTTATATCGGTGACTCCTTACTGGAAATCTACCTTTCAAACTTATGTGTAATGTAAGTGATTCAACTGTGGGGATAGTGTTAGGGAAAAGGAAGGACAACCTTTTCAGGCCTATATTCTATGCCATCAATATTATAAAAAGTGCCCAAACTAATTATGACACCATCGAGAAAGAATTACTTGTTATAGTTTTCGCCTTCAAGAAATTTCAGTATTACGTGGTTGGATGTTAGGTAATTGTCCATAATAACAACTCTAATCACAATGATTTACTGTATATGAAGGAGTCAAATCCTAAACTATTCAGATTGATTGATTTGCTGCAAAAATTTGGTCTTGAGATCATTAATAGGAAAGACACATAAAACCAAGTCATTGGCTTTCTTTTGAGGATAAAAAATCCTCCGCTATAAAGAGTGCAGATCAGAAAAGAATTTCCCAATAAATAGTTTTTTAGTTACATAGGTGGTAGAGAAACCACCTTAGTATGCTGATATGACCAACTTCTTTGTTAGAGGATGGCTACCCAAGGCCCTGATATATGAGCACATACCGTGACTTCAAAGTGAGGTAAGACATTACTTTTGGAATGACCCCTTTTTTATTCATAATTTTTTGTAGATGGTATTATTCAAAGATTTTTTCTTGAAGGAAAGATGGTGAGTACCTTCTTGTATTGCCATGATGGATAAGCTTGATGACTCTATGGTGGAGATAGAACAATAGAAAAACTAATGGAAGCAAAATTTTTTTGGTTGTCTCTATTTAAATATTCTCTAGAATATGTGACAAAGTGAGACACTATCAAATGGGTAAATATCATAAGTAGACAAGATGAGATACATAGGGCATTAATTTCATAGGCCTTTTTCCCTCTTCACACTTTTTTAAATATATCCTAGTAGAAGTTGACTACATATGCAGATGCGGCAAGGAAATTCCTACTAGGATGAATGATAATCATGTGGTGTGTGAGTTCTTGAGAAAGAATAAGTTTACTAGATTTGACACACCACTAGTCATTATTAGTGATAATGGGTCACCTTTTGTAAGAAAACAATTTTCATCGATATTAGGAAAGTACAGGGTAACTCATAAAATAGGAATCCCATGTCATGCCTAAACTAGTGGGCAAGCTTAGGTGGCTAACCATGTGATAAAAAGAATACTTAAAAAAATAGTTAGGACATCACATAAAGATTTATAATTATGGTTAGATGAAGTCTTAGGGACATATATTATAGCATTTGATATGCCAATAGGAACATCACCATATAAATTAGTTTTTTGAGAAGGCATGTCATTTGCCTGTAGAAATTGAGCACAAAACTTATAGGGTGATGTAACAACCTATTCTGTTATTACTATAAACACTGTGACAAGGGAGCCATGAATGATAAATTTCTTAATTGACCCTACTAGTGCTTTAAAACCTTGGTAGAAAAATCTGCAAAGTGAGAATAATTGATCAAATATTCAGAAGGGCTGGACCACCTCATGTTACTATAGGAACACTCTGATCACTGCAACGACATTACTGCAGCAACATTCTGTCCACTGTAGCAATGTTTGGGCAGTTAGCCCTATGTTTTAAAACACTTTTCCACTCAATTCTCATTCTAAATTCCTTTGCCTTCTCCTAAAACAAACCCTAGGGTTATCCCTAAGCTAAAAACAACTTAGGTAAAGAGGAAAGGCTTCAAGAGGTTGTGGTTCAATGATATTTTCATGGAATCTTCTGCAAATTTGCTAGCATCGAACCAAGGAGTTATGATCCATGCACTATATAGAAGCAAGCTATATCAAGGTACGTTATGGTAAAATAGAAGTATACTTTGGTTTGTTGCATGTGCAAATTATAGTTTTGATTGGATATATCATGCTTAGACCTACGTACATAGAGTTTGGATGGTTAAATAATACTCCCTCCGTCCCATTTTATGTGACCTACTTTCTGTTTTGGTCCGTCCCAAAAAGAATGTCACATTTCCTTATTTGGTAACTTTTTAAAAGAACAATTACTCTTTTACCCTTATTGGTGCCACTTATAAGGACCCACTTAATTAAAGATAGTAGTAGTATAATTTTAATAAAGGGTAATTTGATAAACATTACCAAGTCTTCCCTTATTTCTTAAACTTTGTGCTGAGTTAAAGTAGGCCACATAAAATGGGTCGGAGGAAGTATAAATTTTTTGGCATAGATGAGGGTTTGCTATTCAATGTGTTATATGCGAGTGTTTCTTCAAGTATTTAATTTTAGTAACGTTAACGTTTAATAACTGGTGCAATCGGGTGAGGATACACTAATGTATGATTGCTAGTTGTGAGAGCGGTGTAGCTGGCTTAATGAAGGGAGTAGCTCCATATAGTTTTCTTGTGAGAGTTTGGTCTTACTGGGGATTGGTGCATGGTGTTTTGGTTGATGTGGGAAGAAGGTATAGTAATATGGTGGTACTTAGGGTAATATTAGTCATGTATAAAAGGTGGGTGGAGTAAGGTACAATGTTAATGTAGCAATGATAGTGGCGTGTAGATTGTGATTGCTAATAATTAGCTAAGGAAGTTTTTCATAGATTAAAGATGTCATCATATCGAGGAATACTTTAGGTATTCTAGAATATATGAAGATTATTATGTTTTAAAAAAAACTAGTTGGTTAATAAACATTTATGTAATTTATTATAGTTATAAACTTAATTTGAATTACGTGCCTATCCATGAATTGAATAATTGTGAATTGGGATTTGAGCATACTTATGATTGATGAATTGATTGGTACTTGATTATATACATGAAATGATGAACCTTGAATTTGACTAAGTGTCATGCACTTCATCATATTCTTATTGATATTGATTGAGATATTCATATATTGGGATATTTAGTGGGTCGGGTACCATGTCGGTATATATTGCTTATAACTTGATATTTGGAGGGTTGGGTACCACGTTGGTATGGTATATGGACTAAGATCGTCCCATACAGGTCATAAATAATAGGCATAATAACTCCCTTAGTATGTGTGTACACATTCTATGATTTATTTGATAGTTGTGATGCGTTTTTCATTTTTTTGCTTATTACATTCTGTTTAATTGCATTTTTCTAATTGTTGCATGGAAACCATGGTATCATAAATCCTTTCTTGTGAGTTTTTAAAGTGATGACGGAGATTGATATGTTTTACGCTTGAGGTGTTTAGAGAAGTCATACGTCTCCCCCTCTTTATGATTAAACTAATACTTGAGATAATAATAGTGAGATTACTAATAGGTGGTAGATGATCCTGGGGTGGTTATTGGTATATTTTGTGATCTAATTATGGATGATAACTGTTGTGAAATAACATAGTTTGTGTCTTAGCGTTTCTTGTGTAATTACCTTAAATGTGTCTGCATAAATAAGGAGATAGATTTAGTAGTAGAAAATTAGAGGAGATGTCAAAGGTATTTGATGTTGTATGGTTAGGTGATTGGGTTGTCGTGGACACTTTAATCATAGCATTATTAGATACAGTTTGGGTGGTATAAGAAAACGGTTAATTAGAAGTGGTCTAAAGGGAAAGGCCGTAAGTTAAAATTAGATTGAGTATTAAATTGAAGATGCCATGTATAATTCCTTGATTTTCTATATGTTGTTATATTTCTATACCCTTGGTCAACTGATGATGCCTATCAATACGTGTGGTTGTACTGATACTACTTTTGTTATATCTCCTTTTTGGGATATAGATATATTGCAGGATCAGTTGTGGTTTCTTATTTGATGTAGCAAATATTCACCAGCAACTTCTGCTCATCCTATTCCTATGGTGGGAGTTGTGTCTTTTTTTTTTTGTCTTCCTTGTATCAGAGCTCTTGTACATGTCTAGACTAGGTCTTGAGAAGTGTGTATTGTTGAAAACTGAAAAAGATCTTGTTTTGGTTCTATTTAATTTATTTGAATTATTTTGTATAAAAGATTATGATTAATTCCACATATTTGGATTGGTGGTAAGGGTACTCCTAACTAGTTAGAATAGAGTAGGTGCCCGCATGATCTCGTAATTTAGGTCATTACTGGTGATTAAATTGATTAATCTAGATATTAGTCTTGCATGTAGGAATAGGCTTGTGCAGATGAATGAAATAAAGGAGTTTAGACAAGATGTGTATGAAAACAAAAGGATCTTTAAAAAGAAATTGAAGGTCTGCCAAGATAGCCTGATCAAGACGAAAGAATTTAAGGAAGGGTACAAGGTTCTACTTTACAATAGTAGACTACATCAATTCACTTTGAAAAATTCAAATTAAGCTTGACGAGACCATACATGGTTAAGCATGTCGGTAATTATGGATGATTTGAAATTCCAAACAGTAAAGGTACTGAAAGTTTTAAGGTTAACGGGTATCAATTAAATCACAAAGTTGTTGGAGAATTTGAAAATTAATCCTAACATCTTCATTCCATAATCTTGAAGACTCTACTTGGGTCGTGTCGTGATGTTAAATTAGGTGCTTCTCGAGAAGCCACCCAATGTGTAAATTTTTAAATTGAAAAGAGAAAATATTATTAAGGAATTTTCCCACTGTACTGCCACACTACTTAAGGCTTAGAGCGTGTATTCCAGCAAGCTGAGTAATAAGGCCACTGCCTCAGCGCGCACCCATACAGTCTAAATGCTGAGTGCACAGCTCAGTGTATGACATATCTACTCAACGCCTAAGTGTGCTAGCACACAACTATGAAGCAGAGCGAACAATGGAAAATTTCATATATAAAAAAAGTTTATTTTTTTAATTAATTAAATCTCATTCATTTTTTGTCTTTTCTTAGTGCTCTCTCTTTGTCGCTCTCTTCTTTTCTATTTTCTTCTTCTATTATACTTCTCTCTCTCTCTCTCTCTCTTTATCTTCCTATAGAACATTAACTTTTCCCCCTTCCCCCAAATCCTTGATTGGTGCTTAAGTTTGCTTACTTAGTCTTCCTCTCTAAGCTACAAGGTATGCCTCTTTTTCCTCCTCTTTCATGGATTTTTGTATTATGGCTATGTTGAAAAGAAAATTGTATTGTTATGAATCTATATTTTTTGTTCTTGTTGAAAGTACAAAGGTAAAAAATCTTGTATGAATGAGTTGTTGAAGATTTGAAATTCTTGCTTGTTCAATTGTGGGTCATAAGCTTGGTAATTTGGGTGAAAAAGTGAATATGCCCATTGATGCACCAAAGGTGTTTGATAATATTTCATTGAAAAATAATTTCTGCTCACAAGAATTTGAAGATATGGTCCTCTCTTGTTGAATGGTCATTTACCTATGAACATCACTACTAAAATAAACAGAAAAATCGACCACATATGATTCGTTTTTTTCATTTTCCGACCAAAAAACCGACCACAAACTGTGATTGTAAAGTAGTGGCAGGTTTTCTAAAACCTACCTCATGTGGTCAATTTTTTGAAAAAAATATTATTTATTAATGAGGAAATAGACAAATACCCCCCAACCTATAATCCAAATCCCAACTACACACCTATACTTCAAGGGGGTCCTATGACCCCCCAAACCTTTTATCTTCATTATTATCTAACACTTAAATGCTGACCTGTCATAGAAGGTGAAAACACCTCCTTTAGGCGCTTAAGAACTTATATCCTGCACCCCACTTTCTAATAAATGTACATGTGGCAGTCCAAACCCCACTTTCTAATAACTTTTGTTTTTAAATTAAATATTCCTAATCTCTCAACCATTTTCTCCCAAATAATTTTTCTTCTTCTTGCCTTTTCCCCCTATTTTTAAAGATTGAAGCTTGGATTTAGTTGTCAAAACTTTTAACAATTTTCACTTCAAAACTTGAAGATTTTGGATTCGTAAGCTTCTTCAATTTCAAATTTAGGGCTCAAAGTTGGGTCCTGTGGGGCTATCTAACAATCTCCAAGCTTTACATTTGCAGCGATGTTAACACCGCCATTGCTACCCATTTTCCCCAATTTCATTTTTTACCTCAAAGAATGGTACCATTGATTCCCATTTTCTCCAATTTGATAAGAATGAAATTGGGTCTTCTAGGTCAAAATCTTTGGCCTCAAAGAATGGTACCTCCGTTTGTGGAAATCTGAATGTATGCTAACATTGACACCCATCCCCCCATCAAACATTTCATATATGAGGATTTCCTCTCTGTAGATAGGAATCAAACTTTGTAACTAATTTTTTCAAGAAGCTCATCTAAATGCCTCTAATGTTTGGATAATAGCATGCGAAAATATAAAATAAAATCAGCAAGAAAACAAAAATCTTGAAAGTTTTCATGCATCAACACGTGAGGTAAAGAAGAAACTGTTCTTCCCAAAAGGAATTTATGTGAAATGAAAAAACAGTAAATTATTTCTTCTTCGAGGGAAAGGGTGAAGAAGTGAGGTAAAGAAGTGGGGTCCACTTGGTTAAATTTAAGGAGAAAAATGAAAATAGAAAAATAGTGGGCCAAGCGTGTGTAGTTAAACAGGTGTATATATCTGGTTTAGCTGGACATGTCAGCATTTAAGGGTTAAATAATATAGGAAGTAGAAGGTTCAGGGGGGTCATAGGACTTCCCTGAAGTAAAAGTGTGTAGTTGGGATTTGATTTATAGGTTTGGGGGGGAGGCATTTGACTATTTTCTCTTTATTAATAGATATTATTTATAATAAATAAATTTTTATAATAAATATTTTTAATAAACTTTTATATATTAAAAAAAAAATAACTATTTTTTGACCACAAGGTGTGGTTGGTCTTGTTTTAATTTTTATTATTTCTTATATACGAAACCGACCACAAGTGGTTGGTTTTGTTTATTTATTTAATTTTTTAAAATAAAACCGACCACATGTGGTCGGTTTTGTTTAATTATATAATTTTATTCTAATAAAACCGACCATATTTGGTCAGTTTTTGCTTAATATTTTTTAATAAAACCGACCACTTGTGGTCGATTTTTGTTTAATTATTTAATTATTTTGTCACAACTCGATTTTTTGGATCATGATGGAACCTACTATAATCATCTTGTAGGTAAGTCAACCCTTAGTCCGGAATAGCTAGTAGCGAACTAATAAGGAAAGAGGAGGCAGTATTACATGAAAAAGAGGAAGAATACAAGAAGGAAGTAAATATGTCCCCAAAACATGGTGAATTCAGTACAAGAGCTTCTAATACAACAGGAGTACAAAGCAATATACAGAGTGAATATATACAAAGTCGTCTCTGAAATACAAAAGTGAAGATCAGTCTAACAATAAAAGGGAGAGCAGGAAGAACTCCAAACGTCAGGAGCTCACCCTGAATCTTAGATCCATGGAAGCTCCGCACGATGCACACGTCAGCGGTGAGAACACGTACTATGATCTGCAGGATGCAGAAGTGTAGTATTAGTACCAACACGAGGTACTCAGTAGGCATCGACCGACTGAGCTCCAAAGACAATGTAAGTATAGATAAAATGCAAAGCAAGAATAACATTAGAGGCGACAATCTAAAAAATGAGACATACTAATGCTTAAAGGAGAAGTAAGGATAAGGCAGCATACCTTGCAAATAATCCGGGATGAAGCTATGCCAGTAAGTAGTTAGTCAACGTATGATAATATAGTGAAGAAAGAGATATACAATCTACGATAAAGGTATGAAGGAAGAGATATACAATAGGTACGTAATAGTAATATGAACAAAGGGTATATATATATATATATATATATATATATATATTTATAATAATAATAATAATAATAATACGAAGGAAACCGAACATATATCATAAGAATAGCTAAACCAGAAAGTGTTAACCGAAGGGGACTGGCCTAACATCTTGAGGATCATAACCAATTGGGGGAGCTAAATCTAACATAAATAGGGTCTTTAATTGGAATACACATATTCATAAAATGACTTAATAACAATAAAGCTTACCATAATAAGAGGGAAAGGGTCAGATATGTAACGATAACCTCGAGTATCAGTCCATAACCTGCTTTCCAAGAATAAGTATGATAACATCCAAGTAATAATATCATTGGCTATCCCAGACAAACAATAACCTAATCGAGCCCTAATAAGATCGGGAGGTACAATCAATCACTCAACAAACAACAAACATAACCTATACCTATGCAGCCCCCCATAAGACTGATAGATACGGGTGCCAAACATTTATACATGTGATAGGCGATGCATGAAAATACAATTAAACTATGAAATGAACCAGATGGAGAAAGATAAAATAGGTACCATGTCCAACACAAGTGTATACACCTCCTTCAGCTCAACAGCTCGTAGAGGCAGGATCCACGACGATCATCCTCGGTAGACGATGTGGCTCACAGATTGAGGTGCCTATAGGGGACTCGGGATATTCGAATACACTGCCTGGTTTCGAACCAGGACTTCCATAAACCAAATCCACAACTATAGCAATAAAAAGAACTAGAATCAAACCAAAACCATAGGGTAATAACAAAAGGCCTGATAATCCATAATGGTACGATAACAATAGCCGGGTTCGAATCAAAACCATAGGGTAATAGCAAGTGTCCTGATGATCCATACGACAACTGCTAGAAATCCCAGCAATAACTATAACCGAGCACCAGGGATCCCAAATTGTAACTATGAACAGATGTCGGACTCGAACTGGAACTCGTAACCATGGAATAACTAGTGCTAATACAGGGGTCCTAAGCCTATCACGAAATCATTTATTCATAAAATTCAATCTCGAGTGGTCAAAGATCAGCTACTACCATCCCCAAAGTTAATGAAGCTAAAAAGGCATGCTATCAAGTCTAAGTCAACCCGAACCCAAGGTAAAGGCCTAAGAAAGTGGCCATAAGTCCATCTAAGCCCAAAGGAAAGTCATTCTAAGCATTCTACCTAAGATGGGTAGTGAAACCCACTACCAGACCCTAGTAATTCAACCTAAGGCAACACCTACCCGAACCTAGGCTAAGATTTCTCAACCCCATCCCAAGGTACTAAATGAGCTAAGACTAGTCCTAAGGGCAGACTATATACTATCCTAAGGGAGAAAGGTCTTGAAATCCGGCATAAAGGGGCCTTAACTGACTAAAATAAGCATGAGAATATGGATAATGAATGCATGCCATCATCAGTATCCAAATAAAGAAAATGTAAGCACCGAAAATGTCTACAAGCTAAGCCATAACTCCTTTAAGGCATAAAGAAATAACTTGCTGTCCATGGTCTCATAACCAAGGCCTCGGGTACAACAATGTAATATACAGAATAGTAAGAGTATACACGTATAAGTAGAAAGTAAGAGGTGGGACCAACAGGAGACATCATTCTACTAGGTAAATCTAACTGAGGAATATCATCGAAAAGGGGTAAGTACTGCCCTAAATCCTATACTAAGGATTTTCAAAGTCTTCCTAAGGTTGAGTACGTAAGTAATCAGGCTTAACAGTGAGCTAATGCTATGGTGGATATTCTAAGTTAAGGCTAAATTCATAACTCCACACTAAGTCCCCTAGATAGGAGAAATACTAATACAACTAACCCTAACCCTATCCTATAACCCCCATCTAGGATGTAATCAATACAATGCATAATCTTGTAGAGAAGAGTAGATCGAAGCCTACCTCGATGCCGAATTGCAGTATCAAATTGTCTACAAACTACTCGTCTTTGCTCAACGATCTCAGAATGTTGTTGCGCTATCAAAATCATAAACTACGCATTAATATGAGTAAAATAATACCCGTATTGCTATTTAAAACTTTGGGTCCAAAATTGGGTAAAATATGGGCTCATGGGGCCCGCTAATTGAATTCATCACGAGGTCCTTCGAAGGACAAGGAATGCGTGCCCAAAAGTTGAGCACAAATAAAGTCTCAATTGGAGAACACAACAGCCACAAGAGCTAAGGAAAACAAAAGAGAGAATCAAGAAATAAATGAAGAATTAGGGCAGAAAGTTACAGAATAATGACGGGAAAATGATCACTAACGCTTCCCTTACTCTATCCCAACTCTAATTAATAATTTCCCACAAGTTCTTGAGCTTAAAAGTTCAATAATGGCAGAAAAGGGGTAGAAAAATGATGAATTTTTTGGGGAAGACAATAATATATAGGGCCAGGGGTTACTCATCGCGAACGCGAGGCCCCCTGGCCGCCATAGTAAAGCACAGGGAAATTTTTCATCACAAATGCGAAGAACTAACCGCTATCACGATGAAAAACTGGAGAAGGCCATCTTGAATGAGATGAAGCCTTCGCAAACACAAACAATAAACTAGACCAAGTCTGACCGACACTTCATCGCAAATGCAAGAGGAAGCTCGTGATCACAAAGGTGAAAGACTTGACCCTTTTCGAATGTCGTCAACTCCTCACGAACGCGAATGGGAAGGGTGTCACGACCGAACCTCTTAGGTTATGCTGGCACCTACTTCAACCCACCAGTAGGTAAGCCAAGCCATAGACCAGAACGACAAGTAACGGGATAACAGGCAGAAGATGGAAAGAAGCAAGAAGGAAAACTCACAACAACAATAATATAAGCAGAAGTGAATAAATATTTACGTACATAATATACCATGCAAGAGAAGGAAGAGGACAAAATATATAAAACAATCCCTCCCAAGACCTGGTAAGGTCGATATAAGAGCCACTAAAGCCAAAGAAGAGTACTAGATAGTATCCAAAATATATATACATAGTAGTCTCGGAGTGCAAAAGACTATAAATGGAAATGATGGAGGAGGATCAGCCTCGGACTCTGGAAAGTTAACCCCATCTCTGGATCAACAGCAACTGGGCCTGAGAATAGTGTCTATGTCGGTGGCTCATACTTGGATCTAGTCAGGGAAAAGATGCAGAAGTGTAATATGAGTACCAAAGAAACAGGTACTCAGTAGACATTATCGGCCGACTGAGCTCAAATATAGTAAAAATATATATATAATGCGAGAGTGTAAGAAAAAATAGTAGCAATAGGGGCGGAAATATAAATATTTACTGGACTATGAAGGTGCGATTAAGAAAGTAAATAAGGATAATAAAGGAAATAAATAACCCAGCGATGAAAGAAAAGCACTAACTACAACCTAAATAAGCCCCTATAAGCCCAGAAGGCACACGGAAGAAGACAAATAACTCGATCAAACCCCATAAGCCGGTGAATGCATACCTGAAGTAACTTAAAATAAAAGCATAAGTAACTCGTAGCTGAACCGATCTAAAGTAATCGCCTTATCCCAAATCCATGATAAACACTATCCAGATGTGTACCGGGCTTGAACCGGCACCAATGGGTAATAATGAGAGGCCAGACGCCGGGCTCGAACAAGAAATAGTGGGTAAGAATGAGAGGCCACATAAATCATGAACAACAGAACTCAGAACCACGGTCAATACTCCCAGAACAACCATAATCAACACCAGGACACCCACATGGTATCATAACCAAATGCCAAACTCGAATTGAAACTCATACTAACCATATCGTAACCAGAAAAACCAGTGATCCCATAAGTAACCAATCTCAGGTGTGAAACTGATAACAAATTTGTACCAAAACCTATGCCAGAGTCGTGCCAGAACTCATAATAATAGGAACAGTAAAACATATACTGGCTCAAACCAGAACTGGAATGCCTTTATATAGAAACAAATATTACTAGCTAACAGGAAGAAGTCTAGGGGTTCCAAACCTATATCCAGACCATAAGCTCATAAATGCCAAACTCGAGGGTGTAAGTCCACTAAGGCAAGGAGGGTCCCCTACACTAGGTCAATAGGTGCGGTACAGGATTAGTTACTACTCTACTTGGGGGAAAGGGATAAAACAGGCTAGAAACCAAATCTAAGTAAAACCCAACCCAAGGTAATAGCCTAAGATGGCTGTTAAGAGTCAAACTAGGTGTAAAGGAACTTAACACCAAGTATTCTAGCTAACAAGGGTAGTGGGGCCAACTACGGGGTCGCGATAATAAAACCTAAGCCAAAACCTAGCCTAGTCTAGTATAAGGCTTTTTATTCCCATGTCAAGGTACTAATAGCTCTAACCTAGCCCTAAAGGATGATACTTCGCTATACTAGGGGATAACAGGCTTGGAATCTATGAAAATGGGGCCCTAACTAGTTAATAAAGGTATAAAATACTAAAACGATGGCCGAGCTAAGACTACCTTCCCAAAACTAGCATAATAGTACACTAATACCATAAATAAGCTCAATCTAAAGATAGGGTAATCCTAGACTACCTGGACGTAGCCACATGCTCGTTGAATCCTTTAAATAAGAGTTTTCCCCTTCCGAGAGGTCCCCGAGATCTGCCAAGCTATCAAAACATTGATCCAGGCATCAAGACGAGTAAAATGATACTCATATTACGTATAAATGCTTCGGGTCAGAAATTAGACTGAAAATCCTATATAGGGCCTACTTGCAGAATCACAAAATTGGAAGCTTTACAGCGTCCCACACAGCTCAAGGGCCAAAAGCCACCAAAATGCAGCATAATCTGAGCTCAAATCAGTCTTAAAATTGTCCTAAAACAAACGGAGAAATCAAAAATCTAAATATCAAATTAAGAGGAGATTGACCGAATTACTTACTAGATATAGACGCTATACGCTCAACACCATAATCCCGTGCTAAAGAACAGCCTCACACGCTTAATACCTTACTGAATTAGAGTTTTGAGTGTCTAACAATGGAGGATACACTTATATATGAGTGTGGAAGAAGAAGGAGAAATATATATATATATATATATATATATATAACCTCAACGATTGCCGTTGTAGCAGCTAAATGACCGCTAAAGCAGTCACCGCTAAACTGTCCTAGGTCCACTAAAGCGACTCTGCCCCAGTTGACCAGGACCGCTTAAGTGCTCAAAGGCTATTTTAGCGACTACCGCTTAAGCGCCCAAAAAGCCGCTCAGGCCTAGACTAGCCACCTCCACCAAAGCAGACTCTGCTAAAGCAGTCCCCTGGCCGCTTAAGCGGCTGCACTAGATACTTGGCACCTACCAAGTTAGCTAGTCCCAACAGCCTCCGACCAGGTAATCGAGATTATTTTGGAATCCCGTGCGCGCAAATGAATTGCGCTACCCTACCAAATTTGACATTTCAAACTCAATGGTGCCATCAAAATTTCCATCAAGGGCCATTTTGCTAAAAAGTGAGCCCACACGCTAAAGAGCCATTTTTGTCAAAATCCATCCTATACCCTAAAATGAGTCCAAAAGCTTTGAGACCCGGACCAAGGGTCCCCTTAGCCTAAAATTGATATCCCGGAGCTGTTGAGACTGTCAGAAATAACATCCAACCTGAGATTTATGCCTGAGACCCATTTTTTAACTTTAGAAGCTCCTAAACAAGGAGTGGCTCTAAACACCAAATGAACTACTCGGTAACCAAATTGTCAGTTCCAGCAAGTCATAAATGACTTGGGGCAGTTATGGAAAAACTTTAAATACAGAAAATGCAAGAACACAAATGAAATGAATCGGAGGGCATTGCAACGTCCACTACAAAAAGGGACTTTTATCCACAAAAGTAAAGGATAAAAGAGTACCTGAAGGCTCAAACAGGTAAGGATACTGGGTTTGTATATCATGCACGATCTCCCAGGTAGCCTCCTTAACTGGACGATGATACTACTGAACCTTAACTACATGAATGTCTTTGGAGCGCAACTGACTGATATCTCTAGCCAAAATAGACATAGGCTCCTCCACATATGCTAATCTCTCATCCAACTGAACTGAGTCCCACCGAAGCACGTGAGGCTCATATGGCATATATTGTCACAGTAAAGATTCATCAAATACCAGGTGGATAGCTAAAAAGGCAGGAGGCAAAGCTAACTCATATACTACCTCCCCAACTGTCCGTAGGATCTCAAATGGTCCATCCCAAACCTCACCATGCCCTTCATGGGCGATACTCACAAAAAGACCTGATAACCAACTCTGAGCCTCAAAGAACGACATCTATGGTCAGTATAACTCTTCTGCCTGCTCTGAGCTGCCCGAAACTTATCATAAATCACCCAAACCAGGTCCAATGACCACGAAGTAAATCTATACCATGGGGCCTAACCTCCGAATTCTCAACCCAACCAATTGGAGACCGATATAGCCTACTATACAATGCCTCGAATGTGTCCATCTAATACTCGAATAGAAGCTATTATTATACACAAACTTTTCCAAAGCTAAGAACTGATCCCACTGACCTCCAAAATCAAACACACAAGCACAAAGCATATCCTCCAAAACCTGAATAGTCTGCACCGACTGCCCGTAATTCTGGGGATGAAAGGCGGTGGTAAGGTCAACTTGGGTCCCCTGTTCTTACTGAAATGTCCTCCAGAAGATAGAAGTGAACTGAGAGCCTCAATTTGAGATAATAGACACAGGTACCCCATGAAGGTGAACCACCTCTCGAATTTAGTGACGGGCCAATCTTTCGGCACTGTAAGAGATCTGAATAGGGATAAATGAGCAGATTTGGTTAGTCGATCCATGATGAACCAAATGCTATCAAAACCATGAGATGTTCAAGGAAAACCACCTATGAAATATATAGTAACTCGCTCCCATTTCCACTCAAGAATGGATAACCTTTGAAGCTATCCACCTGGTCTCTGATGCTCGTCCTTTACCTATTGACAACAAAGGCACCAAGCCACAAACTCTACTATATCTCTACGCATACCAATACACTAGTAATGCTACCTCAAATCCCTATATATCTTAGTTATACTGGGGTGAATAGAATACCTGGAGCTATGAGCCACATGAAGAATCAACTGAATCAAATTTTTGACCCTCGAAAAACAAATGTGATTGCCATATATCTGAATGCCCCCAGAATCTAAGGTATCCCTCCTAGACTAAACTCTCAACACCTACCTTCGAATGCTACTAAGCCTGCTATCCTCCAACTGACGAATCTGAATCTGCTGCAATAAAGTAGATCTAGCCTCAACACTTGTAATGATCCTCTTAGGATTAGAAATATCAAGACAAATCATAAAGTTAGCTAAGGACTTGATATCCAAATCCAATGGCCTTTGCCAAATAAAAATGAAGGCCAAGCTACCAATATTTACTGTCCTCCTACTCAAGGCGTCTTCTACCATATTTGCTTTGCCCGGATAGTATAAAATAGAGATATCACGGTCCTTCAAAAACTCAATCCATTTATACTGCCTTGAATTAAGCTCTTTATAGGTCATAATATGTTGAAGACGATGATGGTCGGTGAAGTCTCAAGACTAACACCATACAGGTATTGCCTTTAAATCTTAAGCTCGAAAACTACCGCAACCAACTCTAAATCATGGGTGGGGTAGTTGCGCTCATGCACTTTTAGCTGCCTCGATGCATAGATAATACCACAACCCTGTTGCATTAGAACACACCTAAAACAGATAGAAAAAGCATCACAATAGATGGTGAACCCCTCGCCCTTAACAGGAAGAGTCAAAATAGAAGCTGACATGAGCAAGTCCTTGAGCTTTAGAAAGCTTTCCTCACAACAAAACCTCCTTCCAAGTTAATCTAGTCATAGGGCTGTAATAGTAGAAAAAATCTCAATTAATAGCCTGTAGTAGCCTGCCAACCTAACGAAACCATGAACCATAGTAGGAAACGTAGGCCTAGCCCAACCACGAATAGCCTCAATCTTTGCTGGGTTCACCATAATACCATCCTTGGACACCACGTTCCCCCCAAAAGCTACAGACTAAATCCAGAACTCACACTTCATGAATTTGACATAAAGCATATGGTCTCTCAAAGTGTGGATCACAATCCTCAAATGTTGCTCGTGTTCCTCCCTGCTTCTAGAATATATCAGAATGTTATCAATGAAAACTATCACAAATGAGTCCAAATACAACCTGAAAATATGGATCATCAAATCCATAAACACTACTGGGGCATTAGTCAACC
Organism: Capsicum rhomboideum; assembly: GCA_031232105.1. Lineage (NCBI taxonomy): Eukaryota > Viridiplantae > Streptophyta > Magnoliopsida > Solanales > Solanaceae > Capsicum > Capsicum rhomboideum. The sequence goes on along the minus strand of CP124708.1, from coordinate 46,256,518 downwards.
CAAAAGACATCACCAGGAACTTATAATGATAGTAATGAGTCCTGAAAGCTATCTTAGGGATATCCTTGACCCTAATCCTCAACTGATGGTAACCATACCTCAGATCAATCTTAGAAAACATTGCCACACCCTAAAGCTTATCAAACAAATCATCAAAATTAGGCATCAGATACTTATTCTTCACTTTTACCTTATTCAACTGCCTGTAGTCGATACACATACTCATAGAGCCATTCTTCTTCTTCACAAATAGAATTGGATACACTCAGTCTGATAAAACCCTTACCCAGAAGATCCTAAAGTTGAATATTTAACTTCTTTAGGTAGGCAAGAGCCATATGATAAGGAGCCATAGAAATAGGTTGGGTGCCCAGCTTGAGGTCAATAGAAAACTCTATGTCACACTCAGGAGGAAGGCCAAGTAGGTCGGTAGGAAAAAATCAAGAATATTACAGACAATTTGAACGGAGTCAAGTGAAGGATTCTCGACATTAACATCCCAAACATAAGCAAAGAAATGGCCTACAACCCCTCGATATCAGTCTACTAGCCCGAATGCAAGAAATAATCCCCATCAGCAGGTGGCTTCCTAAACCCTGCCATGCACCCGAGGGTATACAAGGCATGGCTAAGGTAACAGTCTAGGCGAAGTAATCCAAGACCGCATAGTAAGGGAATAACCAGTCTATGCCCGAAATCATGTCAAAGTCTAACATATCCAGCACAATGAGATCAACCTAAGTATCATACTCTCAAACTATCACCAGGCATATCTGTGTACCTGATCCACAACTAAGGAATCACCTAGGGGGGTATCTATATAAAGACTCTGAAGACAAAGCCAACTGCGGTGCATAATAAGTGAAAACATATGAAAATGTGGATCGAAGATCAAACAAAGAATAAGCTGGTTAATGACATACGAAAATCATACCTGTAATCACAGTATTTGAAGCCTCAGCCTCTGGCCTACCCAGTACAGCATACAAATGGCCTTGTCCAATTTCGGACTGGGTGCCTGCCCAACAACCTGTTCTACCTATCTAAGGACCACCTCGATAACCCTAAAAACCACCCCTACGACACTGAGTTCAACCCTAACTAGCGATGACACTGATCTGATTGGTTGAGCGCTCTGAACTATAGGCTCTATCATCCCATGCCAGGGATACCCGAGCAAAGTGACCAATAACCCCACAATCATAGCATGCCCCTGACACTCAACTCTCTCTAGAAGGTTTGGTTGATCCAGAATGACCACCTTTGCCTGATGGCCCTGACTGAACACCCCTTTGCGACTAACTACTAATTTGACCACTATATTTGGGTTGACCCCCATATGATATCTAACGCTGCCTGAACAGGCCTACTAGACTAACCCTGATGTTGATAAGGCTACTGATGGGTGTACCTACCTTAAAACCCTCGGCCTCTGAAATGTGAGCAGCAGTGGCTCCCACTATAACTACCCTGATAACGGGATTTTTATCTCTTCCCCATTAGGTCTCGCAATCCATCTCCTCTATAGAATAGACATGCTCAATAATATCAGAAAAATACTTCCCCGAAGTCACCAAACTTTAAGTAACCTTGCGCAGTGGTAGTCTCAAACCCCTTACAAAATATTGAATCCGCGCATACATAGTTGGCAGAACATAGTGGCGTGTTTGGCTAGGCCGTGAAATCTCACCTTATACTCCGCCACATATATAGAACCTTGTATCAAAGTAGAAAACTCATCTATCAGGTGCTCGTGCATGTTGAGCGGTATATACTTCCCAAGAAAGCCTCGGAGAACTGAGTCTAAGTCACTGGTGGAGATCCAGCTGGCCTAGAATAAAGATAACGTCTCCACCACCTCCTCGCTACTGTGTTTAGCTGATAAGTAACATAATCCACCCCACGCGACTCAGCCAGCCCAAAATTTTATACCCTTTTCTCACAACTGGTCAGGAACTCATAAGTATTCTTTTATGGGATCCCGGTAAACCTGGGTGGAGTCAATCTCAGAAATCAGCCCAACATCTTCTTCTCTTCTGCAGACATAACTAGCTAGGCTACTACCGGTTGTGGAACTACCGGTGTTGGTGGAACCTCTGCTTTGGGATCCACAGCTGTAGGCTGTGCCCCAAAATCAATACCACCCTGTGCTACTGGCTGAGCTCCATCGAACAGTGGACCGCCAACTAAACCCAATAACTGAACCAATGCATCATGGATAACTGAAGAAGATATAAACTTAGGTGGGGCCTGGACTGCCCCTGGCCCACTTACTGCTGTGGCGACGGAATCTTAGGAGTTATCTTAGGCTTGAGAACTATAATAGGATTTGACAATGGCTCCCTAGCCTAATCTAGAGTAGGGGCTACAACTCTATACTTCCCTCGACCTTTAGGTTGACTTCTGCCCCTAGTTAGAGCACTAGCATCCAAATCGAGGTGTTGATCCTCGACTGCCGCACCCTGCATCCTAGCCATCTGCGAAAGAGTGAAACAAATAAGGATTTAGAAACTAATATAGACACAATGCACAGAGAAGAATCAAAAGGATGAGACTTCCCTAAAAATGTCCTATAGCCTCCCGACGATAGGATGCAGACGTTTTCGTACCAATCTATGGGACTCCACTAAACATTAGATTGTGACCATCAATACCACTAAAACCTAGGCTCTGATACCAAGTTTTCACGACCCAATTTCTCAGGTCATGATGGCACCTACTTTAACCCACCAGTACGTATGCCAAGTCATAGCCCAAAACAATAAGTAAGAGTTAACGGGTGGAAGATGGAATGAAGCAGTCACGCCTCGAATTCCAATGGGGCGAACTGACACCCGAAGCCGTTAAGGCCCGAGATAACCAATCTTTATTCATTCATATGCATCTCACTCAATGAACAATACTTATAGATATAAGAGGTCAAAGTCGGAAGTTATGGAGAGATATTCATATAGGTATGAGACTTTGCCATTAGGGCCATTACATCAAAAGCATACATTTCTCATAGTCCTTCATTTGTCCCAAAACGTCTACAAAGCCTCTAACAGATACATTTACATAACCAAACTAAAGTCGGGACAAGTCCCCGCTTTATACAACATTTACATAGTACCAAAACAAATGTACATAATGACTCGAAAAGCCCCGAACCGAACTGGAGCTCACCAACAGTCTGCAGATGACCTGTACTCTATTGTGGAGGTCTACCAGCACCTGTGCCTACATCAAGTAAGGTAGGTCCCCCAAGGGACGTCAGTACGAAGAATGTACTGAGTATGTAAGGCTATAAGAAACTACATGATACATAAGTACTTCAATGAAATCAAATACAGGTGAATAATCAATATGGATAAACCACTGTTCTGTATATGTAGAACCATGTACATTCCATTCATTACTTTCATTGCTTTTGTATTCATCAACATTATTATTCACCCAGCTAATCAGTGGGTCCCATTATAACATAACATAACCTTGGGATCGTTCCAACCGGGCTTAAGCCCCTTAGATTCCGATCCATAAATCTATAACACAACATTGGGATCGTTCCATCCAGGTTTATGCCCCTTAGATTGTGATCCATAAATCTATAACATAACATTAGGATCGTTCCATCCAGGCTTTGGCGTCTTAGATTGCGATCCATAAATCTATAACATAACATTGGGATCTTTCCAACCAAGCTTATGCCCCTTAGATTGCAATCCATAAATCCATCATACAGTAAACAACTATGTTTTATTTCATTCCTTTACTTTTGTAAGATTGATACATTGGTGGTTATAACATTATTTGTCACACCCCGAATCCCAACGAGGCGTGATTGGCACTCGAAGCCGATAAGGCCTGAGAGAACCAAGCTTTGCTTTTATTCATTCATATACATGTCTTAAGAAACACTACTATCCCATAGGAACAAGAAATGCTAAAATCAGAAATCATAGAACATGTGACGTATATACATATGAGAAACTCGGCCGTTGAGGCCATCAAGTCAAAATTTCATATACCATCTTATATTTGTATACCCACATACGTCTACAAAATCCTCTAACAGATGCATTGACCAAAACTAACTGAAAGTCGGGACAAGTCCCCACTTTATACACTATGTATAATATCAAAACATTTGAACAACTGTGACTCAGAGAATCCCCAAACTAACTGGAGCTCACCAATGATCTGCAATTATTGTCATCCTATGGTGGAGGTCTACTAGTGCCTGCACCTGCAACATGTAAGGTAAGTTCCCCAAAAGGGGTCAGTACGAAGAATGTATTGAATATGTAAGGCTCAAATGAAACTATACAACACATGAATAGTTTAATGAACTCAATGGAACTCAAATGCATATGCATAATCCGATGAATAAGTAACCATTTTGCACTTTGGAACCCAAGTGTATTACTTTCATTGATTTCATAGCTTTCATGCTTCTTTACTTCAATGTCATTACATATGTCACAATGTACCCGGGCCCCTACTGATTAGTGGGTCTTTAGATGACTTATCGTCATGTTGGGATCGGGTCGAGCTAGGCTTGTACCCCTAGACCTGCCACCCAGGGATTGGGTCGAGCTAGGCTTATGCCCCTAGACCTGCCACCCATAAATCATACATCGGGATCGAGTCAAGCTAGGCTTATGCCCCTAGACTTGCCACCCATAAATCAACACATCTGGATCGAGTCGAGCTAGGCTTATGCCCCTAGACTTGCCACCCATAAATCAACACATCGGGATCGAGTCGAGCTAGGCTTATGCCCCTAGACTTGCCACCCATACTTGATCATTGACCACATTTGCATTACTTTGTTCTTTACTTTGAGATTGGTATTTTGATAGTCATAACATCACTTGAAACTTTGGATCATTAGCCAATGAGTGAGAGATATATGAGATTGGTACATTCACTTGTGAGAGATTGACATATTCATGTGACATAGCATGTTTGGAAACTTTGAACCATAATCAAAATAGAAGACATGTGAATAAGCATTATTGGAAACATGACACCATTGGAACCATTGGACAATCATTCATAACAATATACATGAGCATAACCACTATTGGAACATTGGACCATAACCTTGTTTGAGCTTTTGGAACATTAACCATGATAATGAGACATAAGACTCACAAATGATCCCTGAGTAGGAAAGATATGACAATGACTATTGATAAACGGATATAGGATACCTTAGCACATTTTGGGATAGGACTAGTGAAATAGCAATGTGGATACTATTTGCCGCAAAAAGATACGGACAAAGTAACCTTACATACCTTGTACTCTCAATACGGATATCCAATCCTAGATGTGCATACAATAGTACCGCTCCTTCTTTATATGTCACTCTACAACACAAATACATAACGGGATTCACATTAACCAACAACTACTTTACAATTGCATATAACATCAATGGGGTACATGTTTGCCTTAAACATGTCATTTCCCCTTGACAAAATAATTGATAAAATTATTATTCCAAAAATTCCATAATATTCCCAACATTGACCAATATATGATAATTGACACATTTCACCACAACACTTCTCCTTTCCACTTTCTTATCCATACCACATCACAAATGATCCATCAACTTCCCTTAATACGACTCATAACACATACCGGCCAAAATCCCACAATTTCCACTTATAGACAATAACAAGTTTAATACCAAAATAACACCATACATGTTCATATTTTATCCATACCATGATCTTTCATCAAAGGCACAAGCCATAATTCAAGTTCAAATCTCATGGATGGCACATCTTGTACAAAAACCCAAAGTACTATGTTCAACTCTTTCAAGCATAACCAACAAGATTCACATACTCTACCATGCATATAATATATTAATCCATGATAATAATCACTTACCTAGGCTTGTAAGATTTTGATCTTTCTCCAAAGTTTGGCTTTGAACTCTTAGGGTTTGGAGAAAATACTTTGGATATTTGTCTAAAAGGCATGAGCCTTTTTAAGCAATAAGAATCATAAATCTTTCCCTTTATATAGGCTCTCAAGTCCATTCTTATCCACTTTGATTCAATAATTGATATGTATGACTTAGTCAAATGGAAGAATGGGTCTTGTGACCCATTGGGCCATGTTTTCTTTTCATTTTTGGGTCCTTTTTGGGACCAATTTACTTTACCCAATAAAATCAATAATTTCTCGTGGTTTCATCATCTCATACGTGTTAAGGCAATATTCCTACTCATCTCATTCATATCCGTAGCCTCAATTCCAAAAACAAGCGATTCTAGCCACGTATGGCCTATTTTGCCCAAAAGGGTAAAATCGTCATTTTGACCCCAATTTCGTTCTCGAGTTAATTTATCATACCAATATAATATGTCATTTATTTCATGTATATTATCGTGGTTGTAGAAGAATCGTGGCAAAAATCGGTTCAATACGTCCCCGGGAACCCTTGGGACTTAAACAAAATTTTCAACTTTTGAAAGGTGCGCAGGGGCGGCGTGGAACGCTGCCTGGCGCGACCCTTTACTGCCTATGGACTGAAAATTTCAGCCCATAGCGGCGTGGCACGCTACCCAATGTGCCCTTCCCTTAAATTTTTCAAAAATTTCATTTTTCAACTTTTCTTCGCGGGTTTGGTTAGATACTTCAAATCCTATTCTTTAACTTACTTCTTAACCTTAATATCCCTTGTTTAAAGGTTCTCTTAGACTCGTTTTGGACCCCACAAATGCTCCATGAAAATCACAAAACACCTCCTACGAAGGGCTAATCACATGTACGAGGCCAAATTTTAATTTTCTTGTCAATAGCATTACAAAATACATTCGTGTGGCTCTCAACACTCAAGTATACATTGTTCATCGTCATCACATTGGGTTAGGAAGGTACGGGGTGTTACATTCTTCCCCCCTTAGGGACATTCGTCCTCGAATGTTAGTAACACTGTCTCATTGGAACACTTAAGTCAAAGTGAATTCTCTATATCATAATATACATACTTCACACTTGTAAAGACTTATAACTCCAAATTTGTATCTTAAAATTTTCCTTCCATGTATCACAAGTACAAGTAATTATATTTCATTAATGCTTCGATTTCCCTTGTGATTTCTTCGATGTACTAAGTTCTCCAATAGTGCCCCTACGGAAGCTACTTTTGCATCTCTTGATTCTTTCACTTCTCGATGTACCTTTTTACGTGTGAGATCCTCTGTAATTTGTGCCTTTCCACTGGCAACAATACTGTATACCCTCCGATACACTTTCAGAGCATCGAATATAAAATACTAAATGGACTGTGAAGAATTCCTGGACTAGTGCTATTAGATACGCAAGTTGCCCAAATCTTTGGACAACTCCTCTTTCTTTCCGAATCTCATTATCTTTTTCCATTAGTGACACTATCAACTTCTAATATCGGCATATGATTTATACCGACTTTGGGCTATTTGTAGCTACTGTCATATAACCTTCACTTTCTCTATAGCATAATGAACAAAATTTGACCTGGGCAACGCAAAATTTCATCAGCCGTAACCCATCCAATGGATGATCTATATGTCCTTTTATATTAACCTTCATAAGGTACCTTTTGAAATATTTATTGTAAGCAATTTCATTAGACGATCGATATTCGTCCCCACTACCTTTAAAGTCCAACGTACAAACTCGTGACATATCTTCACATGTTCTTATAATACATTCTGTTCGTCCATCCATTTAAGGATGACCAGCCATACTTACATTTATCTGTGTACTCATGCTTTAATGGAAAGACTTACCCACACTGTGCAATAGAGTGAGCCCCCCTGTGTGATATAATAGTGAGTGGAGTCTCATGAAATCATACTATCTCGGTAACATACAATTTTTGCGTACCGTTCATCTGTATCGGTGGTCCTAACTTGTAGGAAATATGTTGACCCGGTAAACCAATTCATGATTACTTATATGGAATCAACCTTCGCAATGTACGAGACAACCCTTTAATTAATCCCATGTTATTCATGTTCCACTTCCCAACTGGGAGGGTAATATATTGCATAAAACATACAGACTCCTGATGCCATACTGGTCGTCAGTGACCGCTTGGACATTGAACTACAAGTTCTACAATGTGCTTCTCATATATTCTTACCAACACATCTCTGCTACACCATGGTGTATTTTGGTTGTTTTCGAACAAACAAACTACCGTGAACGATGTTCTTCTGTCATATTTTTGTGTCTTAACTCATCTATACCCGGTACACATAATCTACATTGGTGCTAAAGTACTTCCCCCTTGTGATAGCTCAAGTACCTTTGCCGAAATTTTTTTAACAATTGGTCCACATAAGCTTTTCTGACCTCATTTGGGAGGTACAGTCACAGAATGCCATTTTACATTCCTCCCAACTATCTAAAAATACATCAGTAGATCAGTCATATGCATAACATCTAGAACGCTTTTTAACTTAGTTCATAATGTCCTATGGGTCTTCATTCAAATCCGACCCGGTGAACGTGGGAGGGTATGATTTCTAAAAATCCTGTGTTTGACGACTAGCTACCCTAGCCCCACCACCATTACTCGTCATCAGGCCATCTCGCCCGTGACATTGTGCAACAACTATCTGAGTCAACATATGCACTACATTTCTTAAATCCTGTTCAGTGACATTTAGAGATGGTTCTGTAGGTACTCCTCTATCTTTTGGCTACGAGAGACCCGTATAACAATTTCCATATCAGTTCTACCTTGACTCACTTGGTCAAGTGGTGATTTACTCATTTCTACTTCGGCAGGCATATCAACCTGCTCACCTTTGTCTTTATCTTGTCTGAGACTCAGCAATTGACTTATACAAAAGAAAACCAATGTCAATACGTACATATGTGTCCACCTAAAACTTTGGCTCTACTGCACGATCTAGAAGTTAAGAAAAGAAACAACTCCTAAATGTCCCGTAGCCTCCTGCTTATCAATGTGGCGCGCAACACATCCATAAGCAAGACTCTACTCAGACATGGCTTTGTAGACACCCTTAGAACGACCCGCTCTGATGCCACTTTTGTCACACCTCGAATCCCAACGAGGTATGATTGTCACCCGAAGACGATAAGGCCCGAGAGAACCAAGCTTTGCTTTTCTTCCTTCATATACATGTCTTAGGAAACACTACTATCCCATAGGAACAGGAAATGCTAAAATCAGAAATCATAGAACATGTGACGTATATACATATGAGAAACTCGGCAGTTGAGGCCATCAAGTCAAAATGTCATATACCATCTTACATTTGTATACCCACATACGTCTACAAAAGCCTCTAACAGATGCATTGACCAAAACTAACTGAAAGTCGGGACAAGTCCCCACTTTATACACTATGTATAATATCAAAACATTTGAACAACTGTGACTCGGAGAAGCCCCGAACTAACTGGAGCTCACCAATGATCTGCAATTATTGTCATCCTATGGTGGAGGTCTACTAGTGCCTGCACCTGCAACATGTAAGGTAAGTTCCCCAAAAGGGGTCAGTACGAAGAATGTACTGAATATGTAAGGCACAAATGAAACTATACAACACATGAATAGTTTAATGAACTCAATGGAACTCAAATGCATATGCATAATCCGATGAATAAGTAACCATTTTGCACTTTGGAACCCAAGTGTATTACTTTCATTGATTTCATTGCTTTCATGCTTCTTTACTTCAATGTCATTACATATGTCACAATGTACCCGGGCCCCTACTGATCAGTGCGTCTTTACAAAACTTATCGTCATGTTGGTATCGGGTCGAGCTAGGCTTGTGCCCCTAGACCTGCCACCCAGGGATCGGGTCGAGCTAGGCTTATGCCCCTAAACCTGCCACCCATAAATCATACATCGGGATCGAGTCGAGCTAGGCTTATTCCCCTAGACTTGCCACCCATAAATCAACACATCTGGATCGAGTCGAGCTAGGCTTATGCCCCTAGACTTGCCACCCATAAATCAACACATCGGGATCGAGTCGAGCTAGGCTTATGCCCCTAGACTTGCCACCCATACTTGATCATTGACCACATTTGCATTACTTTGTTCTTTACTTTGAGATTGGTATTTTGATAGTCATAACATCACTTGAAACTTTGGATCATTAGCCAATGAGTGAGAGATATATGAGATTGGTACATTCACTTGTGAGAGATTGACATATTCATGAGACATAGCATATTTGGAAACTTGGAACCACAATCAAAATAGAAGACATGTGAATAAACATTATTGGAAACATGACACCATTGGAACCATTGGACAATCATTCATAACAAGATACATGAGCATAACCACTATTGGAACATTGGACCATAACCTTGTTTGAGCTTTTGGAACATTAACCATGATAATGAGACATAAGACTCACAAATGATCCCTGAGTAGGAAAGATATGACAATGACTATTGATAAACGGATATAGGATACCTTAGCACATTTTGGCATAGGACTAGTGAAATAGCAATGTGGATATTATTTGCCGCAAAAAGATACGGACAGAGTAACCTTACATACCTTGTACTCTCAATACGGATATCCAATCCTAGATGTGCATACAATAGTCCCGCTCCTTATTTATGTGTCACTCTACAACACAAATACATAACGGGATTCACATTAACCAACAACTACTTTACAATTGCATATATCATCAATGGGGTACATGTTTGCCTTGAACATATCATTTCCCCTTGACAAAACCATTGATAAAATTATTATTCCAAAAATTCCATAATATTCCCAACATTGACCAATATATGATAATTGACACATTTCACCACAACACTTCTCCTTTCCACTTTCTTATCCATACCACATCACAAATGATCCATCAACTTCCCTTAATATGACTCATAACACATATCGGCCAAAATCCCACAATTTCCACTTATAGACAATAACAAGTTTAATACCAAAAATACACCATACATGTTCATATTTTATCCATACCATGATCTTTCATCAAAGGCACAAGCCATAATTCAAGTTCAAATCTCATGGATGGCACATCTTGTACAAAAACCCAAAGTACTATGTTCAACTCTTTCAAGCATAACCAAAAAGATTCACATACTCTCCCATGCATATAATATATTAATCCATGAAAATAATCACTTACCTAGGCTTGGAAGATGTTGATCTTGCTCCAAAGTTTGGCTTTGAACTCTTAGGGTTTGAAGAAAATACTTTGGATATTTATCTAAAAGGCATGAGCCTTTTTAAGCAATAAAAATCAGAAATCTTGCCCTTTATATAGTATCTCAAGTCCATTCTTATCCACTTTGATTCAATAATTGATGTGTATGACTTAGTCAAATGGAAGAATGGGTCTTGTGACCCATTGGGCCATGTTTTCTTTTCATTTTTGGGTCCTTTTTGGGCCCAATTTACTTAACCCAATAAAATCATTAATTTCTCATGGTTTCATCATCTCATACGTGTTACGACAATATTACTACTCATGTCACTCATATCCGTAGCCTCAATTTCAAAAACAAGCGATTATAGCCACGTATGGCCTATTTTGCCCAAAAGGGTAAAATCGTCATTTTGACCCCAATTTCGTTCTCGAGTTAATTTATCATACCAATATAATATGTCATTTATTTCATGTATATTATCGTGGTTGTAGAAGAATCGTGGCAAAAATCGGTTCAATACGTCCCCGGGAACCCTTGGGACTTAAACAAAATTTTCAACTTTTGAAAGGTGCGCAGGGGCGGCGTGGCATGCTGCCTGGCACACCCCTTTACTGCCTATGGACTGAAAATTTCAGCCCAGAGTGGCGTGTCACGCTACCTAATGCGCCCTTCCCTTAAATTTTTCGAAAATTTCATTTTTCAACTTTTCTTCGCGGGTTTGGTTAGATACTTCAAATCCTATTCTTTAACTTACTTCTTAACCTTAATATCCCTTGTTTAAAGGTTCTCTTAGCCTCGTTTTGGACCCCACAAATGCTCCATGAAAATCACAAAACACCTCCTACGAAGGGCTAATCACATGTACGAGGCCAAATTTCAATTTTCTTGTCAATAACATTACAAAATACATTCGTGTGGCTCTCGACACTCAAGTATACATTTTTCATCGTCATCACATTGGGTTAGGAAGGTACGGGGTGTTACATTATTGGAGATTTGGAACATTAGTCAATGAATAAGAGATATGTGAATCACAATTGTCCAATGAATAAGGAACATGTGAATAACAATATATGTCAAACCTGAATGAGATACTTTGGAACATTTCGAAATGGAACAAGTACGGTAACGATGAGAGCAATAGGTGTTTTCAAAGAATACGGGAAAGAGAAACCTTACATACCTTATCTTCTTAATATGAATACACACTCCTATATGTGAATACAATAGTGCAGTTCCTTCCTTACGTATTACTCTACAACACAAGTACATAACGGAGCTCACGTTAACAACTAACTATATTACAAGTACATAAAACGACAATGAACTACATGACTGCCATATAACGTTATTTCACTCTTCACAATACCATTTACTGCATTACCATACCAATAACACCACAACATGCCACACATCCACTAAGACATCATAAACCAATAGCATTTCATACCAAGTTTATACTTTACACTTCCTCTTCAATACAATGTCACATTTACCTCACTAAGTCATGTAAACACCTTTCACAACAACACATAATTTATACCTTTCAAAATACCGCTGGGCTACTCCTTTAAAGTCATTAAAAGAGTACCATAAGTTGATAATTGCATCCAAGAAAGGTATAGGGGTTTTGGGAATCAAAGAGTGACAAAAACATACAAAATGGGGTCCTGAAGGGACCTGTGGGGTCACCTGCGCCCGCAGGTGGATGACATGCAGCCATAGGTACCCATATGGACCTTTTCAAGGCCACCTGCATTGTCATCTGTGCCCGCAGGTGCCCCGCCCGCCAGGGCGAGTGCCCGTTTCAGCCTTCATGGGTCATTTTTGGGTCTTTTTTTGTAATGAATGGTCCATGGTCATAATTAGGCTTCCCATTTAATATTTTAGGTTAACTTGGATTCCAAAAAACAACCATGGTTTCAACATGGATATGAACATCACCAAAACTACATCCTCCTTTCATTACTCCACCAATTCCATGCACAATTTTCACTACAACAATTCCAAATGTTATACACAAAGAGAAATCAAGATAGGGACATAAACACATCATACATGTTGATATTTCATCCACACCATTCACTTCCATCAAAACCTCAAGTCTCCTTTCAAGTTCAAGTCACATAGATGACAAATCTTTTAGCAAGGAAGCAAAAGTACACTACTCAACACTTTTAGACATAACCATCATGATCTACACAATCTCTCATGAATATAATATATTAAACCATAATAGTAAACACTTACCCAATCTTGCAAAGTGATTATCTTGTCCAAAAGAGATGGTTGCCTTAGGGTTTGGTTGAAGAGAAAATATCTAGTGAAAAATCTAGAAATGGCATGTGTGATGTTATGAATAAAATCTGATTTTTTTGTGCTTTATATAGTCCCATGTTGTCATCCTTAGCCACACTTAGTAAATAATTGAGGTGTTTACTTGGTGAAAGAAAGAATGGATCATTTTCCTCCTTTTTGGGCCATGTCTTTTGGTGTAATTTTGGACCTCAATTGAGCCTAATAGCACAAGATTAAGTTAGCCAACAAAATTAATACATAATCCACCAACCATCTCATGTTTAAATAACTCCATAAATGTCAATACAATCAATTAGGTTCGAAAATGTATGGGGTGTTACATCCTTCACCCCTTAGGAACATTCGTCCTCGAATGTTAGTAACATTATCCTATTTAAACAAAGTTAAGTCTAAGTTTATCCTTCATGTTATCATATACACATAATTCTTGTAAAGACTTACTTGTTATTTGTAACACCCTGTATGTTCCCAACCCTACTTGACGACACTAAATAATAAGTACTTAGGTATCGAGAGCTATAAGTATGCATTTGGTAATGCTATTGGTGAGCTAATTGAATTTGGCTCTTATTATGTGATTAAACTTGCATAGAAGGTGTTTTTCCATTTTCATGGAACATTTTTGGGGTTCAAAACGAGGATAAGAGGACCTCTAAACAAAGTATATTAAGGTTAAGAAGTAAGTCAAAGAATAGGATTTGAAGTATCTAACCGAACCCGCGAAGAGAAGTCGAAAAATGGAATTTTTAAAAAAACTAAGTATGGGGCGCGTTTGGGACCGTGCCATGCCGCTCTAGACTAAAACTTTTAGTCCAGATGCAGCAAGTTAGCGCGCCCAAGGGCATGCCACCTTGGGTTTTCCACTTTTTCGAAAGTTGGAAATTTCTAAGTCCCAAGGGTATACGGGGACGTACCGAGCCGATTTTTGCCACGTTTCTTCCTCAACCATGAGTATATACATGAAATGAAGGACATATTATATTGGTATGATAAAATTACTTGAGAACGAATTTGGGGTCAAAATGATAGTTTTGCCCTTAAGGTCAAAATAAGCCAAACGTGGCTAGAATCACTTGGTTTTTGGATTGAGGATACGGATATGAATAGCATCAGTGGGAATATGATTGTAATACGTATAAGACGAGAAATTATTGATTTTATTGGGTTAAGTGATTTGGGCTCAATAAAAGCCCAAAATGGAACAAAAGACATAGGTCACATGACCCAATCTTCTATTGACTTAGTCAAAAATGACAGTAAATGCCAAGACATGGCTAAGGATGACCCAAGTACTATAAATAGGACCAAAAATCATATTTTATTCACTTGGACCTCTCATGTTGTTCTAGATATTTTCTCCATCATTTCTCTCAAACCCTAAAGAACTCAAAGTTCATTTTGGAGCAAGATCATCCTATTCCAAGCCTTGGAAAGCATTTATTCTCATGGATTAACATATTCTATGCATGGGAGATTATGTATATTATGCTAGTTATGTTGGCAAGGTGGTGAATAGTGTATTTTTGCTTTTGGTGGAAGACGTGCTATCTTGGTGATTTGAACTTGAATTATGGCTTGTGCCTTTGATGAAAGACCATGGTATGGATAAAATATGAACGTGTATGGTGTTGTTTTGTTATTAAACTTGTTATTTTTCTATAAGTGCAAATTGTGGGATCTTGGTCGATTTGTGCTATGAAGTGTATTAAGGTGAATTGATGGATTATTTGTGATGTGGTGTGGATAAGAAAGTGTAAAGGGGAAGTGTTGTGGTGGAATGTATTGATTATCATGTATTGGTCAATGTTGGGAATATTGGAGGATTTTTGGAATAATGATTCTATCAATGGTTTTGTCAAGGGGAAATGACATGTTTCAAGGCAAACATGTACCCCATTAATGTTATACGCAATTGTAAAGTAGTTGTTGGTTAATGTGAATTCCGTTATGTATTTGTGTTGTAGAGTGACACGTAAAGAAGGAGTGGGACTATTGTATGCACATCTAAGGTTGTTTATTCGTATTGAGGGTACAAGGTATGTAAGGTTACTCTGTTCGTATCTTTCTGCGGCAACTAGTATCCACATTGCTATTTCACTAGTCCTATCCCGAAATGTGCTAAGGTATCCTATATCCATTTATCAATAGTCATTGTCATATATTTCCTACTAATGGATCATTTGTGAGTCTCATGTCTCATAATCATGGTTAATGTTCCAAAAGCTCAAACAAGGTTATGTTCCAATGTTCCAATAGTGATTATACTTGTGTATCTTGTTCATAAATTATTGTCCAATAGTTTCCATGGTGTTTTGATTCTAATAATGTTATGTTGCCAAATTATTCACATGTTTCTCACTCATTGGTTAATGATCCAAAGCTTCCAACAATGTTATGTTCCAAAGTTCAAAGTGATGTTATGACTATCCTAGTATCAATCTCAAAGTAATGAATAAAGTAATGCAAATATGGTCAATGATCAAGTATGGGCGGCAAGTCTAGGGGCATAAGCCTTGCTCGACTCGATCTCGATGTATTGATTTATGGGTGGCAAGTCTAGGGGCATAAGCCTAGCTCGACTCGATCCCGATGCATTGATTTATGGGTGGCAGGTCTAGGGGCATAAGCCTAGCTCGACTCGATCCCAATGCATTGATTTATGGGTGGAAAGTCTAGGGGCATAAGCCTAGCTCGACTCAATCCCAACAAGGCGATAAGTCATGGAAAGACCCACTGATTAGTAGGGGCTCGGGTACATTGTGACACATGTATTGACAAGTAAGCATTGAAGTAAAGAAAGCAAAGAAATTAATGAAAGAAATACACATGGTTTCCAAAATGCAAAATGGTGACTTATTCACATTGATTATTCATATGTTTTGAGTTCATTGAAATATTCATGTATTGTACAGTTTCATCTGAGCCTTGCATACTCAGTACTTATTTCATACTGACCCCTCTCGGGGAATTTACCTTACTTGTTGCAGGCGCAGGTACTAGTAGGCCGCCACATTAGGTTGCCAGCTGTTTGCGGTTCATTGGTGAGCTCCAGTTAGTTCGGGGCTTCTCCGAGTCGTAGTGGTTCATATACTTTGATATTGTACATTTTGTATAAAGCGGGGACTTGTCCTGACTTTCAGTTGGTTTTGGTCAATGCATCTGTTAGAGGCTTTTGTAGACGTATGTGGGTGTATGTGTATAAGATGATAGATGAAATCTTGACTTGATGGCCTCAACGGCCAAGTTTCTCATATGTATATACGTCACATGTTGTATGCTTTCCGATTTTAGCCTTTCATGTTTCTATGTGATAGTTGTGTTTCCTATGACATGCATACGAATGGATAGAAGCAAAGCTTGGTTCTCTCGGGCCTTATCGGCTATGGGTACCAATCATGCCTTGATGGGATTCGGGGCGTGACAAAAGTTGTATCAGAGCAGGTCATTCTAAGGGTGTCTACAAAGTCGTGTCTGAGTAGAGTCTTACTTATCGATGTGTTGTGCACCACATTTATATTTATGAGGCTACGGGACATATAGGATGTTGTTTCTTTTCTTCATTCTAGATCGTTCAATAGAGAAAATATTGTAAGTTGAATCGTGTCTGACCATAGTAATTGTTTCTCTTTGATATAGTAACAATGCCGAACACTAAAAGAGAAAGGGTAAAGGGAAGCAGGTTGATGTGCCTGCTGGAGAAGGAATGAGCTGATTACCACCTGACCAAGCTAGTCAAGGTGGAGCGAATGCTGAAATATCATCGCGGTCTTCATCTACCTTCCCAGTTCCGGAAGAGCCATTTGGTAGAGAAGTACCCGCAAAACCACTGATGAATGCCACAGATCATGACCTTAGAAATGTTGTACATATGTTGACACAGTTAGTGGCGGCACAAAGCCAGGGACGATCTGGTGCAATGACACATGATGATGATGCGACTAGAATGACAAGTCGCAGGACACAGGATTTCTTAAAACTTGACCCTCCGATATTCACTGGGTCAGATCCAAAAGCAGATCCACAGGACTTTGTGGATCAAATTCAGAGGGCCTTGGAAGTTATGCATGTGACAGGGGTCAAAATAGTTGAACTTGCTGCGTATAGGCTGAAAGGAGAGGCGATATTATGGTACGAGGATTGGAAGAAATACCGTGATATTGGTGCAAACCCACCTACATGGGAAGAGTTTAAAGTGGCTTTCCTCGATCACTATCTTCCTTATGAGATCCGGGAAGCACATGCGGATCAGTTCCTAAATCTACGACAGGGAAATCTGAGCATCAGGGAATACAATTTGCAATTTAATTCCTTGGCTAGGTATGCACCAAATGTTGTGGCAACGATGGCAGACAGGGTCCACAGATATGTGGATAGACTAGAGCCATATTTGGTACGAGATTGCACCATTGCTGTCTTAAACCGAGATATGGATATATCTAGAATACAGGACTTCGTACAAAACATGGAAGACCAAAGGCAAAGAAAGAGGATATAGAAATCTGAGGAAGGGCCAGCAAAAAGGGCGAGACCTATGGGGCAGTCTATGGTGTCCCCAGGAGAATCGGGATCTCAAATGTTACCGCCTAGACCCTCATTCTCTTATTCCACAGCGGGTGCTCACTCTCAGTTTTGAGGGTCTAGGAGTGGTCTATCTGGGTAGAGTAGCGGAGTTCATGGGTCCCAGGCAGCAGGTTTCCCTCGTCAGAAGTGTCAACACTGCGGGCGTATTCATTCAGGCACATATCGGTCAGGTACGAATGTCTGCTTTTGGTGTGGTCTGCCGGGGCATATAGCGAGAGATTGTCCACAGCGGAGCATGGGTGTTACAGCATAACCGGCTGGGTCAGTTGTTGCGTCCTCAGTATCGGTTCCTTCACTGGGCCGAGGGGTGCAGCCTATGGGTCGTGGTAGAGATATGAGAGGAGCAGCTTGTTCCAGTGGGGCCAAAATCGTACCTATGCTCTAGTGGACCGGCAGAATGAAGAGGCAACTCCTGATGATGGTACCGATAGTTAGGGATATTACCATATGTTACATTATGTATCTATAACTATTCTATCGTATGTTACTCCATCAGTTACTATGAACCTAATGGGACACCGGAGTTATTAGTTAAGTCAATGGCATATTTCTAGCCGTCAGAAAATTTAGTATATATCGAAATAGTATAGTAGATATTTGCACTCATAGATGATTGAGTACTCTTAAAAGTGTTACTTATGAATGGTCTAATGGAATTCAGAAAGAAGGGAAAAGTGAACCTATTCAACATGCCATGTGAAATTGTTGAAAGTGTATAAGAGTTTCCTTACATATTGGTCTCATTGGAAATATACAAAGTTTGGAGGACCTCACTAGGGAAGACAGGTGTGAAGGTTAATAAATAAAGACTACAAAAGTATCCATGAGCCTTAAGTGTTTATGTACATGTACGCTAATATAAGATGCAATTGTTGTAATTGAAGAGATATTGTTAACATTCGAGGATGAATGTTCCTAAGGGGGGAAGAATGTAACACCCCGTACGTTCCCAACCCCTCTTGATGACACTAAATAATATGTACTTAGGTATCGAGAGCTATAAGTATGCATTTGGTAATGCTATTGGTGAGCTAATTGAATTTGGCTCTTATATGTGATTAAACTTGCATAGAAGGTGTTTTGCCATTTTTGTGGCACATTTGTGGGGTTCAAAACGAGGCTAAGAGGACCTCTAAATAAAGTATATTAAGGTTAAGAAGTAAGTCAAAGAATAGGATTTGAAGTATCTAACTGAACCCGCGAAGAGAAGTCGAAAAACGAAATTTTTTAAAAAACTAAGTATGGGGCTCATTTGGGACCATTCCACGCCTATCTGGACTAAAATTTTTAGTCCAGAGGCAGCAAGTTGGCGCGCCCAAGGGCGTGCCACCTTGGGTTTTCCACTTTTTCGAAAGTTGAAAATTTCTAAGTCCCAGGGGTATACGAGGACGTACCGAGCCGATTTTTGCCATGTTTATTCCTCAACCATGAGTATATACATGAAATGAAGGACATATTATATTGGTATGATAAAATTACTCGAGAACGAATTTGGGGTCAAAATGACAGTTTTGCCCTTAAGGTCAAAATAAGCCAAACGTGGCTAGAATCACTTGGTTTTTGGATTGAGGCTACGGATATGAATAGAATGAGTGGTAATATTATTTTAATATGTATAAGATGAGAAATTATTGATTTTATTGGGTTAAGTGATTTGGGCTCAATAAAAGCCCAAAATGGAACAAAAGACATGGGTCAAATGACCCAATCTTCTATTGACTTAGTCAAAAATGACATTAAATGCCAAGACATGGATAAGGATGACCCAAGGACTATAAATAGGACCAAAAATCATATTTTATTCACTTGGACCTCTCATGTTGTTCTAGATATTTTCTCCATCATTTCTCTAAAACCCTAAAGAACTCAAAGTTCATTTTGGAGCAAGATCATCCTATTCCAAGACTTGGTAAGTATTTATTCTCATGGATTAAAATATTATATGCATGGGAGATTATGTATATTATGCTAGTTATGTTGGCAAGGTGGTGAATAGTGTATTTTTGCTTTTGGTGGAAGACGTGCTATCTTGGTAATTTGAACTTGAATTATGGCTTGTGCCTTTGATGAAAGATCATGGTATGGATAAAATATGAACGTGTATGGTGTTGTATTTTTATTAAACTTGTTATTTTTATATAAGTGCAAATTGTGGAATTTTGGCCGATTTTTGCTATGAAGTGTATTAAGGTGAATTGATGGATTGTTTGTGATGTGGTGTGGTTAAGAAAGTGTAAAGGGGAAGTGTTGTGGTGGAATGTATTGATTATCATGTATTGGTCAATGTTGGGAATATTGGAGGATTTTTGGAATAATGATTCTATCAATGGTTTTGTCAAGGGGAAATGACATGTCTCAAGGCAAACATGTACCCCATTAATGTTATACACAATTGTAAAGTAGTTGTTGGTTAATGTGAATTCCGTTATGTATTTGTGTTGTAGAGTGACATGTAAAGAAGGAGTGGTACTATTGAATGCACATCTAGGATTGTTTATTCGTATTGAGGGTACAAGGTATGTAAGGTTACTCTGTCCGTATCTTTCTGCGGCAAATAGTATCCACATTGCTATTTCACTAGTCCTATCCCGAAATGTGCTAAGGTATCCTATATCCGTTTATCAATAGTCATTGTCATATATTTCCTACTCATGGATCATTTGTGAGTCTCATGTCTCATAATCATGGTTAATGTTCCAAAAGCTCAAACAAGGTTATGTTCCAATGTTCCAATAGTGATTATACTTATGTCTCTTGTTCATAGATTATTGTCCAATAGTTTCCATGGTGTTATGATTCTAATAATGTTATGTTTCCAAGTTATTCACATGTTTCTCACTCATTGGTTAATGATCCAAAGCTTCCAACAATGTTATGTTGCAAAGTTCAAAGTGATGTTATGACTATCCTAGTATCAATCTCAAAGTAATGAATAAAGTAATGCAAATGTGGTCAATGATCAA
The DNA here is from genome assembly GCA_031232105.1 of Capsicum rhomboideum. NCBI lineage: Eukaryota > Viridiplantae > Streptophyta > Magnoliopsida > Solanales > Solanaceae > Capsicum > Capsicum rhomboideum. The sequence continues at coordinate 46,235,486 of CP124708.1, read as the reverse complement.
GTATGGGTGGCAAGTCTAGGGGCATAAGCCTAGCTCGACTTGATCCCGATGTATTGATTTATGGGTGGCAAGTCTAGGGGCATAATCCTAGCTTGACTTGATCCCAATGTATTGATTTATGGGTGGCAAGTCTAGGGGCATAATCCTCGCTCGACTCGATCCCGATGCATTGATTTATGGGTGGCAAGTCTAGGGGCATAAGCCTAGCTCGACTCGATCCCAACATGACGATAAGTCATGGAAAGACCCGCTGATCAGTAGGGGCCCGGGTACATTGTGACACATGTATTGACAAGTAAGCATTGAAGTAAAGAAAGCAAAGAAATTAATGAAAGAAATACACATGGTTTCCAAAATGCAAAATGGTGACTTATTCACATTGATTATTCATATGTTTTGAGTTCATCGAAATATTCACAATGTTATGTTCCAAAGTTCAAAGTGATGTTATGACTATCCTAGTATCAATCTCAAAGTAATGAATAAAGTAATGCAAATGTGGTCAATGATCAAGTATGGGTGGCAAGTCTAGGGGCATAAGCCTAGCTCGACTTGATCCCGATGTATTGATTTATGGGTGGCAAGTCTAGGGGCATAATCCTAGCTCAACTTGATCCCGATGTATTGATTTATGGGTGGCAAGTCTAGGGGCATAATCCTCGCTCGACTCGATCCCGATGCATTGATTTATGGGTGGCAAGTCTAGGGGCATAAGCCTAGCTCGACTCGATCCCAACATGACGATAAGTCATGGAAAGACCCGCTGATCAGTAGGGTCCCGGGTACATTGTGACACATGTATTGACAAGTAAGCATTGAAGTAAAGAAAGTAAAGAAATTAATGAAAGAAATACACATGGTTTACAAAATGCAAAATGGTGACTTATTCACATTGATTATTCATATGTTTTGAGTTCATCGAAATATTCATGTATTGTACAGTTTCATCTGAGCCTTGTATACTCAGTACTTATTTCGTACTGACCCCTCTCGGGGAATTTACCTTACTTGCTGCAGGCGCAGGTACTAGTAGGCCGCCACAGTAGGTTGCCAACTATTTGCGGTTCATTGGTGAGCTCTAGTTAGTTCGGGGTTTCTCCGAGTCGCAGTGGTTCATATGCTTTGATATTGTACATTGTGTATAAAGCGGGGACTTGTCCCGACTTTCAGTTGGTTTTGGTCAATGCATCTGTTAGAGGCTTTTGTAGACGTATGTGGGTTTATGTGTATAAGATGATAGATGAAATCTTAACTTGATGGCCTCAACGGCCAAGTTTCTCAAATGTATATACGTCACATGTTCTTTGCTTTCCGATTTTAGCCTTTCATGTTTCTATGTGATAGTAGTGTTTCCTATGACATGCATACGAATTAATAGAAGCAAAGCTTGGTTCTCTCGGGCCTTATTGGCTACGGATACCAATCATTCCTCGATGGGATTCGGGGTGTGACATTATTGCTCCAACTCCGCACCTTGAACTTTTTCTTCCATTTCAAAGAAATACGGGTACTATGACTTTATCATTTCTTCGGTTTCCCATATGACTTTTTCTACTTGTTTATTTCTCCAAAGTACTTTCACGGAAGCTACTTGTTTATTCCTTGACGTCTTCACTTTTCGATCTAGAATGTCCATAAGTATCGCTTTCATAGGTGAGATCTTTCGTAACTTGTACCTCTTCAATGGGAGCAATACGAGATGGATCTCCTATGTACTTTCGAAACATCGAAACATGAAACACTGGATGAACTGTGGAGAGTGCTTGGGTAATTCAAATTCATACGCGACTTGCTCAAATCTTTGAACAATCTTATATGGCACGCTATATAGGGCCAACTTTCCTTTCTTTCCAAATCTCATTACCCCTTTCATTGGTGACACTTTCAAGAATACCCAGTCACCTATGGAAAATTCTCATTCCCTTCTTCTAATATTGGCATATGACTTATGTCGACCTTGGGCCGTTTGTAGCCTCTATTGTATAACCTTAACGTTCTCCACATCTTGATGAACAAGATATGGCCCAAGTAAGGCAGTTTCACCCACTTCAAACCATCCAATTGGTGACATACACTTTCTTTAAAGTCCAACGTACAAGCTCGTAGAATATCTTCAAGTGTTTGGATAGTACGTTCTTCTTTTCCATCTATCTGAGGATGAAAAGTTGTAATTAAATTCACTTGGGCTCCTCTGCCTTATATAATAGAGATTGGAATCCCATGTAGTCGCACTATCTCTTTAACATACAACCATGCATTATCTTCCGCTGTATAGGTAGTCTTGACTGGTAGGAAATGCGCTGACAACTAGTACCCATATGGAATCAAATTTCCGCAGTGTACGAGGCAAACCTGTGATGAAATCCATGTTAATAATGTCCCACTTCCAGACTGGAAGATTCATACATTGTATATAACCTCCAGGTTTCTGATGCTCTACTTTTACTTGTTGACAATTCGGACAATGAGTTATAAATTCTGCAATGTTCTTTTCATATAACATTACCAAGACATCTCTTCCAAATCATGGTACATTTTGGTTGCTCCCGGATGAATAGAATATCTTGAATGATTTGTCTCCGTCATAATCCGTCTTCTTAGCTCATCCACATCAGGTACACACAATCTATTTTGGCACTGACGCACTCCCCCTGGCGTAAGGTCAAATACCTTTGTCGAACCTTGTTGTACATTCTTTTTCAGCTACAATAAAATAGGATTCACATATTTCTTTTCCTTTACTTCAGCTACTAGTGAAGATTCTGCTGCACTTTGCACAATAACCCCTTCGTCTAAAGATTCAAGAAGACGAACCCCCAAACTGGCTAGTTGATGTAAATCCTTGGCTATACCTTGCTTTTTTGGTCCACTGGCTATTAGTACTTCCTATTGCTTTATGACTAAATGCATTGGCTTCCACATTTGCTTTTCCCAGATGGTATAAGATATCACTATCATAGTGTTTTAGTAGTTCCAGCCACCTTCGCTGTCTCTAGTTTAGGTCCTTCTGCTTAAAGATATACTTTAAACTTTCATGATCAGTATATGTATCAACGTGAACCCCATACAAATTGTGGTGCCATATCCTTAAAGCAAATATCACAGTTTCTAGCTCAAGATCATGTATGGGATAAATTCTCTCATATGGTCGCAACTATCCTGAGGCATACGTTATTACATTATCGTGTTGCATCAATACACATCCTAAACCAACTCCTGAAGCATCACAATATACTGCATATCCTTCTGTACCTTCTGGAAGTACCAATACAGGTGTAGAAGTCAATTTATCTTTCAGCTCTTGGAAACTCTTCTCACATGCATCATTCTATTGAAACTTGGTTGCCTTATGTGTTAGCTTTGTTAAAGAAGCTGCAATGGAAGAAAACCCTTCAACAACTCTTCTATAATAACCTGCCAATCCAAGAAAACTATGAATCTTTGTAGGTGTCGTAGGCCTTGGTCAATTCTGCACCGCTTCTATCTCCTGGGTATTAACCTATATTCCTTCATCCTATACAATGTGACCTAAGAACGCTACGGATTCTAACCAAACTCACATTTAGAGAACTTTGCATATATCTTATGGTCACGAAGAATCTGTAACACCTGTCGTCAGTGATTAACATGGTCCTCTTGTGATCTTGAATAAACCAGAATATCATCTATAAACACGGTCACGAACATATCTAAAAATGGCTTGAACAACCTGTTCGTCAAATTCATAAAAACTGCTGGTGTATTTGTTAGCCCAAATGACGTAACTAGAAAGTCATAATGACCATACCATGTTCGAAAAGTTGTCTTGGGTATATCTTTCTCCTTAATCCGTACTTAATAAGAACCCGATCTTAAGTCGAGCTTTTAGAACTTTTGGCACCTTGTAATTGCTCAAATAAATCATCAATTCTGTGGAGGGAATATTTATCCTTGATTGTCACCTTATTCAGTTGCCGATAATCAATACACATTCTCAGTGTACCATCCCTCTTTCGCACAAATAACACTGGTACACCCCACGGGGACATACTAGGACTTATGAATCCCTTGCCCAGCAAGTCTTTTCTAATTGCTCCTTTGATTCCTGTAACTCCGCTGGGGTCATTCTATATGGAGGAATAGAGATAGGCTGAGTGCCTGGCATCACATCAATACCAAACTCTACTTCCTGTTCTGGTGGTAAACCTGAAAGATCTTCAGAAAATACGTCAAGGAATTCGTTTACTAATGGAACCGATTAAAGAGTTGGGGTTCCACATTAGTATCTTTCACTCTTACTAAGTGACATGTGTACCCCTTGGATATCATTTTCCTTGCCTTAAGATAGGAAATAAATTTACCTCCCAGTGCTCCAACATTACTCCTCCATTCAAGGAACGTATTTTGTAGGAAATGGAAATGTACCTTCTTAGCTCGGTAATCCACCGTGGCACAACAAGAAGCCAACCAATCCATACCCATTATAACATCAAAATCTACCATTTCCATCTCAATAAGATCAGCCGACGTAACATGATCACAAACAGTTACTATACAATTATGATATACTCTCTTCACTATAATAAATTCACCAATAGGTGTAGATACTTCAAGTGACTTAACTAATAATTCCGGTGTTCTTTTGAATTTTTTTTTTTGAGAAATCAATGGAGTAACATATGATAATGTAGAACCTGGATCAATCAATGCATATATATTATATGAAAAGACGTATAATGTGCCTGTCACTACATCAGGAGAAGCCTCCAAATTCTGTCGATCCGTGAAGGCATAGGTGCGAGTTTTCCACTAGAAATGGCTGCTCCTTTAGCACCTCTACCACACCCCATAGGTTGTACACCCTATGAAAATGATGCAACAGCTGATCCCGTAGGTCGCCTCATACTACCTGTGCCCTTTCGTGGACACTCTCTCCTCCTGTGCCCCGGCATCCCATACCAATAGCAAACATTTATCCCAAACTAGCATTCACCTAAATGTGGCTTTCCAGAGTTCTAACATGGATGACGAAAACATCTCGCAGTCTGTGAACCACGAACTCCGCTACTCTGCCCAACTTGATTGCCTCTAAACCCTCGAAATTGTGATGGAGTACCTGCTGTAGGGGGAGAAAATGATGGCCTAGGCGATCTACTAAAACCCCGAGGCCTAAATTCTCCTTGGGACCCCATGGACTACCTCATAGGTCTATCCCTCTTTGACGACCATCTTTCAAATTCCTGCACCCTTCTCCTTTGTCTCTGATCCTCCATTTTATGTGCAAAGGTTTGTATTCTGGCTATATCCATATCCCTGTTCAAAGCAGTAATAGTACAGTCCCTCACCAAATATGGCTCCAATCTATCCACATACCGATAGACTATGTCCTCTATCATGGCTACTACATTAGGGGTATATCGAGCCAACGAGTTAAATCGAAGACTGTACTCTCTGACACTCTTATTCTCTTGACGAAGATTTAAAATTGATCCGCACGAGCCTCTTGGATCTCATATGGGAGATAATGATCAAGGAATGCCATTTTGAATTCCTCCCAACTAGCTGGAAGTGCACCTATACCCCTAGATCGTTTCCAATCTTTATACCATAATATAGCCTCACCTTTTAGTCTATATGCTGCAAGCTCCACTATTTTTATGCCAGTCACATGCATAACATCTAGAGCCCTTTTGATTTGGTCCACGAAGTCCTGTGGGTCTTCATTAAGATCTGACCCGGTGAAAGTGGGAGGGTCTAATTTCAGAAAATCTTGTGTCCGCCGACTAGCTACCCTATCCGCACCATCACTACTTATCGTTGGACCTACTTGTCCTTGATTCAGTGCAGCAACTATACGAGCAACTATGCAACTCCACATTTGCACCGTATTTTATAAATCCTGTTCAGTAGTATTCACACGTGGTTCTGCGGGTACTTCTTTCCTTCTTGGCTCTTTTGGAGATAGAAGAGTAGAAGAAACCCGCGATGTAAACTCAATTTCAGTACCACCTTGACTAGCTTGGTCAGGTGGTGATTAACTAGTTCTTTCACGCCTCGAATCCCAACGAGGCTTGATTGGCACCCGAAGCCGATAAGGCCCGTGAGAACCAATCTTTGCTCATGAACATTCGCATGCATAACCTCATATGAATCTTTATTACACCTTATGCAACCATGCGGAAGTCATAGACATAGAAACATATGTCGCAGCTATATATGTAAAACTTGGCCGTTTGAGCCATCAAGTCAAAATGACATGTACCTTCACATTATACACCCACATCCGTCTACAAAAGCCTCTAACAAATGCATTGACCAAAATGAACTAAAAGTCAGGACAAGTCCCCGCTTTATATGTCCAAAATCAAAACATATGAACCACTGCGACTCGGAGAAGCCCCGAACTAACTGGAGCTCACCAATGAACTGTAAACAGCTGGCAACCTACTGTGGAGGCCTACTAGTACTTGCGCCTGCAGCAAGTAAGGTAAATTCCCCGAGAGGGGTCAGTACGAAATAAGTACTGAGTATGCAAGGCTCAGATTAAAACTATACAATACAAGAATATTTCCATGAACTCAAAACATATGAATAATCAATGTGAATAAGTCACCATTTTGCATTTTGGAAACCATTTGTATTGCTTTCATTAATTTCTTTGCTTTCTTTACTTCAATGCTTACTTGAAAATACACGTGTCACAATGTACCCGGGCCCCTACTGATCGGTCTTTCCATGACTTATCGTCATGTTGGGATTGAGTCGAGCTAGGATTATGCCACTAGACTTGCCACCCATAAATCAGTGTATCGGGATCGGGTCGAGCTAGGCTTATGCCCCTAGACCTGCCACCCATAAATCAATGCATCGGGATCGAGTAGAGCTAGAATTATGCCCCTAGACTTGCCAGCCATAAATCAATACATCGGGATCGAGTCGAGCTAGGCTTATGCCCCTAGACTTGCCACCCATACTTGATCTTTGACCACATTTGCATTACTTTATTCATTACTTTAAGATTGATACTAGGATAGTCATAACATCACTTTGAACTTTGGAACATAACATTTTTGGTAACTTTTAATAATTAACCAATGAGTGAAATACATGTGAATAACTTGGCAACATAACATTATTAGAATCATAACACCATGGGAACTATTGGACAATAATCAATGAACAAGAGACATAAGTATAGTCACTATCGAAACATTGGAACATAACCTTATTTGGACTTTTGGAACATTAACCATGAATATGAGACATGGGATTCACAAATGATCAATGAGTAGGAAAAAATATGAAAATTGATAACCGGATATGGAATATCTTAGCACATTTCAGGATAAGACTAGTGACATGTCAATATGGATACTATTTGCCGCAGAAAGAGACGGACAAAGTAACCTTACATACCTTGTATTCTCAATACGAATATACAACCTTAGATGCGTATACAATAGTCCCGCTCCTTCTTTATGTGTCACTCTACAACATAAATATATAACGGAATTCACATTAACCATCAACTACTCTTCAAATGCCTTTAACATCAATGAATCACATAGTTGCCCTTAAACATGCCATTTTCCCTTGATAAAACCATTGATAACATTACTATTCCCAAAATTCCATAATATTCCCAACATTGACCAATAAATGATAATTGATACATTTCACCACAACACTTCTCCTTTACACTTTCTTACCCATGCCACATAACAAATAATCCATCAAATTACCTTAATACAACTCATAACACATATCGGCCAAAATCCCACAATTTCCACTTATAGACAAGAACAAGTTTAATACCAAAAATAACCGACTTGGTCGTTAGGGCCATTGCATCAAAAGCATACATTCCTTACAGTCCTTTATTTGTCCCACAACGTCTACAAATCCTCTAACAGATAAATTTACATAACCAACCTAAAGTCGAGATAAGTCCCCGTTTTATACAACATTTACATAGTACCAAAACAAATGTACATAATGACTCGGAAAGCCCCAAACCGAACTGGAGCTCACCAATAGTCTGCAGATGACTTGTACTCTACTATGGAGGTCTACTAGCACCTATGCCTGCATCAAGTAAGGTAGGTCCCCCAAGGGACGCCAGTACGAAGAATGTACTGAGTATGTAAGGCTATAAGAAACTCTATGATACATAAGTACTTCAATGGAATCAAATACAAGTGAATAATCAATATGGATAAACCACCGTTCTATATATGTGGAACCATGTACATTACATTCATTACTTTCTTTGCTTTTGCATTCATCAACATTATCATTCACCCAGCTGATCAATGGGTCCCATCATAACATAACATACACTTGGGATCGTCCCAGCCGGGCTTATGCCCCTTAGATTGCGATCCATAAATCTATAACACAACATAGGGATCATTCCAGCCAGGGTTATGCCCCTTAGATTGCGATCCTTAAATCTATAACATAATATTAGGATCGTTCCATCCAGGCTTAGGCCACTTAGATTGCAATCCATAAATCTATAATATAACATTGTGATCATTCCAGCCAGGCTTATGCCCCTTAGATTGCAATCCATAAATCCATCATAAAGTAAACAACTATGTTTTACTTCATTCCTTTACTTTTGTAAGATTGATACATTAGTGGTTATAACATTATTGGAGATTTGGAACAATAGTCAATGAATAAAAGACATGTGAATCACAATTGGCCAATGAATAAGAAACATGTGAATAACAATATATGTCAAACCTGAATGAGATACTTTGGAACATTTCAAAATGGAACAAGTACGGTAACGATGAGAGCAATAGGTGCTGCCAAAGAACAAGGGAAAGAGAAACCTTACATACCTTATCTTCTTAATATTAATACACACTCCCATATGTGAATACAATAGTGCAGCTCCTTCCTTACGTATTACTCTACAACACAAATACATAACGGAGCTCACGTTAACAACTAACTATATTACAAGTATATAAAATGACAATGAACTACATGACTGCCATATAACGTCATTTCACCCTTCACAATACCATTTACTGCATTACCATACCAACAATACCACAACATGCCACACATCCACTAAGACATCATAAACTAATAGTATAACACCCCGTACCTTCCCGACCCTACTTGACAACCTTGAACCATGTTTACTCTAGGTTCGAGAGCAATAAGTATGTATTTTGCATTGTTATTGATGGAAAATTTGATATTGTGCTAGTAAATGTGATTAGACCTTTGAAGTAGGTGTTGTTTGTTACTTTGTGGAGCATATGTGGAGTGAAAAGCGAGGTTTGAAGGACTTCCAACCAAAGGATATTAAAGCTAAGAGGCAAGCAAAAGATTTGGACTTGAAAAATCCAACCAAATTCAAAAAGAAAAGTCGAAAATGAAGTTTTAAGGTGGGGAACTGCAGGTGGCATACCAGGACGCTTCTGGCCAAATTTTTTTTGACCCAGGCAGCAAAGGGGCACGCCAGGCGGTGTGCCAGACTGGTTTTTGCAAAAAAATTTCTTCGACCATTAGTCTATAAATAGGACTCTTTGGTTATTGTATCATTATTCCATCATAGTAGGACTACTCTTGAGAAAGTTTAGCATCCGAGTTGGGATTAATTCTTCGTCATAAGCAATTTATCAAATTATGTTCAATTAAACCATGAGTGGCCAAAATTATTGATTTTTGAGATTAAAACTACGAGCATGAAACGCGTGAGTTGAATATTGTCGTAACATTTATGGAATTATTTAAACATAAGATATATGAAATATTATTCATTGAATTTGGTGGGATAAGTTAATATGTGTTAATGGGCTCAAAGGAAGGCCCAAAATGAATTAAAAGACATGGCCCAATGGGTCAACTGACCCATTCTTGCTTTGACTAATCAATTATTGAGCCAAATGGCTAAGGATGAATTCAAGGGCCTATAAAAGGCACCAAAAATCAGATTTTATTCATTGTAACACACATGTATTTCTAGACTTTCCAAGAAACCAAAAAGAGATTTTTTCTCTTCACTTTCAAACCCTAAGTCATCTCTTTGGGCAAGATCATCATTTGGCAAGCCTTGGTAAGTGTTTATTCTTATGATTTAATATATCATATGCATGAGATATTATTTATATCATGTTGTTTATGGAAGTGTTGGACATGGCACTTTTGGTTTTTGTTAAAAGATGTGCCATCCTTGTCATTTAAACTTGAAAGGAGACTTGAGGTTTGAATGAAAGTGAATGGTATGGATGAGATACCAACATTTATGGTGTAATTATGTTCTTTAACGTGTTATTTTTCTATAAGTGTAAATTATAGGATTGTGGCCGATATGTTGTTATGAGGTGTATTGAGGTGACTTGTTGGATTAATTGTGTTACGGTGTTAATGAGAAAGTGTACAGGAGAAACTTGGTATCAAATACTATTGGTATAATGTTGTATGTGGTGGTCAATGTATGGCATGATGGGGTATTGTTGGTATGGACATTTTAAGGCAAACATGTAACTCATTGTCGTCTTATACACTTGTAAGGAATTTGATTGTTAACGTGAACTCCTATATGTACTTATGTTATAGAGTGAAACGTAAGGAAGGAGATGGACTATTGTATTCACGTATAGTATTGTGTATTCTTATTGAGAAGACAAGGTATGTAAGGTTACTCTTTCCGTATCCTTCTGCAACACATAGTGTTCACATTGACATTGTACTTTTTCTATTCCGAAATGTTCTAAGGTATCCCATATCCGGTTATCAATTATTGTTAATCCCATGTTCCTTACTCACATGATCAATTATGATTCACATGTCTCATATTCATTGACTAATGTTCCAAAGTTCCAATAATGTTTATTCACATGTCTCTTATTCATTGATTATTGTTCCAAAGCTTCCAATAAGGTTATGACTACAAATATATCAATCTCTCACAAACAAAAGTATCAATCTCTCATAAGTAAATGTATTAATCTCTCATGAGTGAGCATATCAATCTCTCACAAGTAAAGGTACCAATCTCGCAAAAGTTAAAGAATGAAGTAATGTATAGTTAGTTGTATCCATGGGGTGAAATAAACACCTTCATGATGATATCCATGGGTTGAAGGAAACACTTTCATGATGACAATCCCAATATTATGGGTGTATCCATGGGGTGAAATGAGCACCTACATGACGGTATTATTTTCCCACTGATCAGCTTGGGGCCCGGGCATTATATGAATGGAAGGATGAGTAATGAACGAAGGAGTGAGTGACGAATGAAGGAAAGAACGTAAAGGCAAAAAATGTAATAAATATAATGAACATGGTTCCTCATATTCAGAAATACGATTTATCCACATTGACTATTTCTCTAATATTGATTCTATTGACATTCTTATGTATGATGTAGTTTCTTATAGCCTTACATACTCAGTACATTCTTCGTACTGACCCCTATTGGGGGACTTACTTTACTTGATGCAGGCATAGGTACTAGTAGACCTCCATTGTAGGCTACCAGTCATCCGAGGATCATCGGTGAGCTCCAGTTGGTTCGGGGCTTTCCGAGTCTCATGTGTACATTAATTTTGGTTTTGGCATTGTAAATATTGTATAAATCTGTCACGCCCCAAATCCCAACGAGGCGTGATTGGCACTAGTGACTGATAAGGCCCGAGAGAATCAAGCTTTGTCTCAATTCAATCGTATGCATGCCACAAGAAACCCATAATCACATAATCGCTCTAGATACTAACATTGGAATTCATGGAACATGATATATATATATACGTATGCGAAACTTGGCCGTTGAGGCCATCCAGTCAAAATGACATGTACCCTCTAACATTCATGCACCCACGTACGTCTACAAAAGCCTCTAATAGATGCATTGACCAAAACGAACTAAAAATCGGGACAAGTCCCCGCTTTATACATTATGTACAATACCAAAACATAAGAACAACTGTAACTCGGAGAAGCCCCGAACTAACTGGAGCTCACCAATGATCTGCAACAGTTGGCGACCTACTGTGGAGGCCTACTAACCTACTCCTGCAGCAAGTAAGGTAAATTCCCCAAGAGGGGTCAGTACGAAGAATGTACTGAGTATGTAAGGCTCAAATGAAACTGTATATAACATAAAGACTTCATTGGAGTTAAACACAAGTGAGTAGTCAATGTAAATAAACCAATGCATTTGGAAAAAGTATATTGCATTCATTGCGTACATTACTTTCTCTTGCCTTTACTTTACTTTTACATCACTCATATACTGTCCGGGCCCTCATCATGCAGGTGTTCTTTTCACCCGATGAATACAAAAAATCATCATCATGCAGATATTCTTTTCACCTCATGGATAAGATCATATCATCATATAGGTATTCTTGCACCCTATGGATAAAAGATCATATCATCATGTGGGTGTTCTTGCACCCCATGGATAAATGAACATCCTCATGTGGGTGGTTTCACCCCATTGATAACATCTCATGAACACACTCAATATGCATTACTTTATTCTTACTTCATTTCTTTACTTTTGAGATTGATATCTTTACTCGTGAGAGATTGATACTTTTGATAGTCATAACTTTACTTAAAGTTCTTGGATCAATAATCAAGGAGTGAGAGACATAGGAATAACTTGGCAATATAACATTCTTGGAAACATAACACTATTGGAACCATTGAACCATAATCAATGAACAAGAGACATGAGTACAACCACTATCGGAACTTTGGAACACAACCTTATTTGAGCTTTTGGAACATTAACCATGAATATGAGACATGAGATTCACCAATGATCAATGAGTAGGAAATATATGACAATGACCATGGATAATGGGATATGGGATACCTTAGCACATTTCGGGATGGGACACGCGTAATGTCAATGTGAATACTATTTGCCGCAGAAAGATACGGACAGAGTAACCTTACATACCTTGTATTCTCAAAAGGATTCTACAATCTTAAGTGCATACAATAGTCCCACTTCGTCCTTATGTTTCACTCTACAACATAAGTACATACAGAACCAACATTAACCACCAATTACCTTACAATGGCATATAATAACAATGAGTCACATGTTTGGCTTTAAAAATGTCATGTCATTCGCTACAATACCATTTCCGGCATGGTCATATCAATAATACCAAAACATGCCCAACATTGACCAAAATATCATTTATGAATTTATTATCCACAATAATCCCACAATATTCCATACATTGACCAATACATGATAAACAAGATCATGTCACACCAAGTTCATACTTTACATTTCTCCGTCACCACTACATCACAATTATGCCATCAAATTACTTCAATACACCTCACAACAACAAATCGGCCAAAATCCCATAATTTATACTTATGTAAAAATAACAAGTTTAGGAACATAATCACACCATACATGTTGGTATTTCACCCATACCATGCATTTTCACCAAAACCACAAGTCACCTTTCAAGTTCAATTCACAAAAAAAGGCACATCTTGAGAAAAAGCAAAAGCTCACTATACAACACCTTGCCAACATAACCACCATGATATACATAACCTATCATATACATAATATATTAAATCACAAGAATAAACACTTACCAATACTTGTAGGATGATTATCTTGTCCAAGAAGGGAACTTAGGGTTTGAGAGTTTGAGAGAAATATGTTGGAAATATCTCCAAAAAGGCATGTGTGTTTTAAGAAATAAAAATCTGATTTGTGGTGGATTTATATAGGCCCTCATGCTCATCTCTATCCATCCAATTAGTCAAAAAGGTTGTGTTTACTTGTCAAACACAAGAATGGGTCATTTGACCCTTTTGGGCCTCTTATTTTTGGCTCATTTTGGGCTTTAAATTAGGCCCAATAACATATCTCAACTTAGCCCATCAAATTTCATATATAATTCACCACATATCTCATGTTGAAATAATTCCATAATGTTATGACAATATTCCCTTACAAGATTCTCATTCGTCGTCTCAATTGCAAAAATAGACATTCTAGTCGTCCATGGCTTCCTTGATCATTTTTGATAACTATTTGTGTTTCTTGGTTTGATCATGTGGAAGTATGTAGGAGTTTATTGAGGTATTTGAAGCTTTAACAATGCTTAAATAACTCCAAGGAACCAAAAGAAACCATAAAAGAATCGACGTAGCATTGCGTTGCGAAACGGGCGCGGAAGGGCAAAATCCTTGTGCCTTGCGCCACTAGCTGCAAAGCAAGATTGTGGCGCAGGAAATGACACTCCTCTGAATCATAGGCTTGCGCCACACCCCCTAAAACAGGGAGTGGCGCAAGTCTTGGTACTTTGCTGAATTTTTCGGCCACTTTTTCCAACACTTGCATATCATCTAATACCCTATCAAAACACTACAAAATACTTACTTAGTGATCTTAATAATCAATTAAACATGACTCCAAGTCACCAAATGAGGTTGGAATGGGTACGGGGTATTACACAAATACCTACGAACTTACAAAACACCTCCTACGAAGGTCTAATCACATGTACGTGGCCAAATTTCAATTTTCTCGTCATAAGCATTACCAAATGCATACTTATATCTCTCGACACCCAAGCAAACATTATTCAACATCATCAAGTAGGGTTGGGAAGGTACGGGGTGTTACATTCTTCCCCCCTTAGAAACATTCGTCCTCGAATGTTAGTAACATTGTCTCAATGTTACAACTTAAGTCGAGGTGAATCCTTCACATTATCGTATACACATATAACACTTGTAAAGGCTTACTTATTATGAATCCAATTTTGTATCTTGAAATTTTCTTTCATGTACAACAATTACAAGTACTTTAGATTCCATTATTTCTTTGGATTCCCTCATAATTTCTTCTACACGCTAATTTCTCCAATGTTGCCTTTACGGAAGCTACTCCTTTATTTATTATTGCTTTCGCAAATTGATCGTACCTCTTCACATATGAGGTCTTTTGTAATTTGTATATCTCCACTGGGAGCAATACGAGATAACCTCCTATACACTATCAAAGCATCGCGCATACTCTTTCACATTGTCATGCCGCATGTATACACATTCCACACCAACTTTTAAAACATCGCAATACACTACATACTCTTTTGTGCCTTTGGGAGGTACTAGTATAGGTGTAGGAGCCAATTTATCTTTCATTTCTTGCAAATTTTTCTCACATATATCATTTCTTTGAAACTTGATTGCCTTGTATAAGTTTTGTTAAGGGTGTAGGGATAGAAGAAAATCCTTCACCAATTCTCCTATAATCGTCAACCAACCTAAGAAAATGATGGATCTCTGTAAGCATCGTAGGCCTTAGCCAATTGTTCACCATTTCTATCTTTCACGTAGCGACTTTCATTTCTTCATCCTATACTATGTGACTCAAGAACTACATTAGAACCTAGTATAACACTTGCTGCAATATGATTCGCATAGTCCTCTTGTGATTTTGCATACCATCCCCAAACATGGTCACACACACATTTAAAAGTGTCTTGAACACCCTATTCAGTAAACCCATAAACATAACTGGAGCATTTGTCAGCTCAAATGTCATAACTACGAATTCATACCGACCATACTTTGTTCGAAAGGCTATCTTGAGTATATTTGGTTTCTCTACCCCTTACTTGATGCTTACCCACTCTTAGGGTAATCGTTAGGAAGACTGATCAAGATTCTTACCTGTCACCCTATGCCTTTGCCACTATTATATACACAGTCTTTTTATTTTTGTGCAGTGAACGCTGATGCACCCGAGGGAATGTACTAGTTCTTAAGACTCCTGTGTTCATCACGTCTTGTAATTTTGCCCTTAAGCTCCTTATCTCTACCTGAGCCATGCCCTATGAAGGAAGACAACTTGGCTAAGTGCTTGACATCATATCATTATCTACTCATTCCTATATCGAGGAAGTCATATACTGCCAAAATCGATTGAAGAGTTGGTGGTTCCACATTAGTATCCTTCGCTGTCACCAAGTGACATATGTACCCTCTTGGGTATTATTTTCCTTGCGTTATAAGGTAAGGACAATAAAATTTATGACCCTTGTTATTCAAGAACACTCTTTTGGGGGAAATGTAAAATGTAATTTCGTAGCTCGGCACTCGATTATAGCACAATCTCTTTGTAACATCAAAATCCACCAATAAGATCAACCAGCGTATCAGGACCACAAATAACTCATTCAGCTCTACTAAATTCACCGTTTGGTGTAGATATCTCCAATGTGTTAACTAACATTTCTGGTGTCCTTTCAGATAGAAATTTGCAACAATTAAGGGAGGAACATATGATAATATGGTACCTAGGTCAATCAATGCATTTACCTTATGGAAAAAAAATACTAATAATGTACTTGTATCTGCATCGGGAGGAGACTCCAAATTTCGTCGATTCGCTGAGGCATAGGTATGGTCCTGGGTTCTGCTGGAACTAGATGCTCCTCTCAAACCTCTATCGCACCCCGTAGGCTGTACACCTCTACCTAGAGGAGGCATCGATAATGGCAATGCGACATTTGGCCTCATAAGTCGTGTCGTACCATTCGTGCTCTTCTGTGGACACCTTTTCCTCACATGTCCCGGCATACCACACCAATAGTAAACATTTGTTCCGAACTAGCATTCACCTGCATTAAACTTCCCGCACCACTCGTACAGCCGACGAACAGGCATTAATTGACTCCTCTTTTCTTGTCCTTGATACCCCACTATTCGTGAATCCTGACTCTTACTTCTTTGCCCAAATTGGTTGCCTCTAAACCCTTGGAATAGAGGGGGAACATTTGTTGTAAGCAGGGAAAATAATGGCCTTGATAGTTCGTGCAACATCCGAGGCTCAAATCCTTCTTGGGAGGCTATGAACTGCCTCTCGAGTCTAGCCCTTTTTGACGGCCCTTCGTCAAAGTCTTGTGTCCTTCTCTTTTGCCTTTGTTCCACCATTTGCTGCTCCAATACTCGTCTTTGAGTTTGTGCAACAACTACACGGGTCAGTATGTGCACTGCACTCATTAAATCTTGCACAATAGCATTATTGGACAATTCAGCTGCAATTGAAAGAGTAGGAGAAGCCCGTGGTACCAACTCATTTCCAGCCCCACATTGATCAACTTGCTCAGGTGGTGCTCTACTGGTTCCTTCTCCGGCAATCCTGTCTATCTCCTTTCCATTTCCCCAACCTTCTCTTGCCATTGGCATTTCTAATCAAACACACAAGAAAATAATTCCCATGGTCAGTTATGATTCCGCGTACAACTTTTTTATAAAGGAAAACCCCTATCATTGAGCACATATGATTCCACTTACAACCTTGGCTCTATTGCACGATCTAGAAGTGAAGGAAAGAAACAACTCCTAAATGTCTCGTAGCCTCCTACTTATAAATGTGGCGCGTAACACATCCATAAGTAAGACTCTACTCAGACACAGCTTTGTAGACACCCATAGAACGACCTTGCTCTGATACCACTTTTGTCACTCCCCGAATCCCAACAAGGCGTGATTGGCACTCGTGACCGATAAGGCTCGAGAGAACCAAGCTTTGCCTCTATTCAATCGTATGTATGCCACAAGAAACCCATAATCACATAATGGCTTTAGATACCAACAATTGAATTCATGGAACATGATATATATGTATACGTATGCGAAACTTGGCCGTTGAGGCCATCCAGTCAAAATGACATGTACCCTCTTACATTCATGCATCCACGTACGTCTACAAAAGCCTCTAACAGATGCATTGACCAAAACGAACTAAAAGTCGAGACAAGTCCCCGCTTTATACATTATGTACAATACCAAAACATAAGAACAACTGTGACTCGGAGAAGCCCCGAACTAACTGGAGCTCACCAATGATCTGCAACAGCTGGCGACCTACTGTGGAGGCCTACTAGTACCTACGCCTGCAGCAAGTAAGGTAAATTCCCCAAGAGGGGTTAGTACGAAGAATGTACTGAGTATGTAAGGCTCAAATGAAACTGTATATAACATAAAGACTTCATTGGATTTAAACACAAGTGAGTAGTCAATGTAAATAAACCAATGCATTTGGAAAAATATATTGCATACATTGCGTCCATTGCGTACATTACTTTCTCTTGCCTTTACTTTACTTTTAAATCACTCATATACTGTCCGGTCCCTCATCATGCAGGTGTTCTTTTCACCCGATGGCTACAAAAAATCATCATCATGCAGATATTTTTTTCACCTCATGGATAAGATCATATCATCAGGCAGGTATTCTTGCACCCTAAGGATAAAAGATCATATCATCATGTGGGTGTTCTTGCACCCCATGGATAAATGAACATCCTCATGTGGGTGGTTGAACCCCATGGATAACATCTCATGAACACACTCAATATGCATTACTTTATTCTTACTTCATTTCTTTACTTTTGAGATTGATATCTTTACTCGTGAGAGATTGATACTAGCACTTGTGAGAGATTGATACTTTTGATAGTCATAACTTTACTTGAAGCTTTTGGATCAATAATCAAGGAGTGAGAGACATATGAATAACTTGGCAATATAACATTCTTGGAAACATAACACTATTGGAACCATTGAACCATAATCAATGAACAAGAGACATGAGTACAACCACTATCGGAACATTGGAACACAACCTTATTTGAGCTTTTGGAACATTAACCATGAATATGAGATATGAGATTCACCAATGATCAATGAGTATGAAATATATGACAATGACCATGGACAACGGGATATGGGATACCTTAGCACACTTCGAGATGGGACAAGCGTAATGTCAATGTGAATACTATTTGCCGCAGAAAGATACGGACAGAGTCACCTTACATACCTTGTATTCTCAAAAAGATTCTACAATCTTAAGTACGTACAATAGTCCTGCTCCATCCTTATGTTTCACTCTACAACACAAGTACATACGGAACCAACATTAACCACCAATTACCTTACAATGGCATATAATAACAATGAGTCACATGTTTGGCTTTAAAAATGTCATGTCTTTCGCTACAATACCTTTTCCGGCATGGTCATATCAATAATACCACAACATGCCCAACATTGACCAAAATATCATTTATGAATTTATTATCCCCAATAATCCCACAATATTCCATACATTGACCAATACATGATAACCAAGATCATGTCACACCAAGTTCATACTTTACATTTCTCCATCACCACAACATCATAATTATGCCATCAAATTACTTCAATACACCTCACAACAACAAATCGAAAAAAATCCCATAATTTATACTTATGTGAAAATAACAAGTTTAGGAACATAATCACACCATACATGTTGGTATTTCACCCATACCATGCATTTTCACCAAAACCACAAGTCACCTTTCAAGTTCAATTCACAAAAAAAGGCACATCTTGAGAAAAAGCAAAAGCTCACTATACAACACCTTGCCAACATAACCACCATGATATACATAACCTATCATATACATAATATATTAAATCACAAGAATAAACACTTACCAATACTTGTAGGATGATTATCTTGTCCAAGAAGGGAACTTAGGGTTTGAGAGTTTGAGAGAAATATGTTGGAAATATCTCCAAAAAGGCATGTGTGTTTTAAGAAATAAAAATCTGATTTGTGGTGGATTTATATAGGCCCTCATGCTCAGATCTATCCATCCAATTAGTCAAAAAGGTTGTGTTTACTTGTCAAACACAAGAATGGGTCATTTGACCCTTTTGGGCCTCTTATTTTTGGCTCATTTATGGGCTTTAAATTAGGCCCAATAACATATATCAACTTATCCCACCAAATTTCATATATAATTCACCACATATATCATGTTGAAATAATTCCATAATGTTACGACAATATTTCCTTACAAGATTCTCATTCGTCGTCTCAATCGCAAAAATAGACATTCTAATCGTCCATGGCTTCCTTGATCATTTTTGATAACTATTTGTGTTTCTTGGTTTGATCGTGTGGAAGTGTGTAGGAGTGTATTGAGGTATTTGAATCTTTAACAATGCTTAAATAACTCCAAGGAACCAAAAGAAACCATAAAAGAATCGACGTAGCATTGCGTTGCGAAACGGGCATGGAAGGGCAAAATCCTTGTGCCTTGCGCTACTAGTTGCAAAGAAATCTTGTGGTGCAGGAAATGACACTCCTATGAGTCAGATTCTTGCGCCACACCCCCTAAAACAGGGAGTGGCGCAAGTCTTGGTACTTTGCTGAATTGTTTGGCCACTTTTTCCAACACTTGCATATCATCCAATGCCCTATCAAAACACTACAAAATACTTACTTAGTGATCTTAATAATCAATTAAACATGACTCCAAGTCACCAAATGAGGTTGGAATGGGTACGGGGTATTACATAAATTCCCCATGAACTCACAAAACACCTCTTACGAAGGTCTAATCACATGTACGTGGCCAAATTTCAATTTTCTCGTCATAAGCATTACCAAATGCATACTTATATCTCTCGACACCCAAGCAAACATTATTCAACATCATCAAGTAGGGTTGGGAAGGTATGGGGTGTTACATGCAGGGACTTTTCCTGACTGTAGGTTGGTTATTTACTGGTATCTATAGAGGCTTTGTAGACGGGTGTGGGAAGACGAATGTAAGAGATGAATGTCCATTTTGACTTAATGGCCCTAACAGCCAAGTTTCATATATTGTACATGTCATGAATTCCGCCATTGGTATTTGTTTATTATATGGGATAGAATGATATTCATATAGAGACATGCATATGAAGGTACATGAGTAAATATTGGTTCTCTCGGGCCTCAACGGCTTCGGGTACTAGTCCGTTCTGAATGGTATTTGGGGCGTGACAAAAGTGGTATTAGAGCAGGTCATCCTAAGGGTGTCTACAAAGCCATGTATAAGTAGAGTCTTGCTTATGGATGTGATGTACACCATATTTATAAGTGGGAGTCCACAGGACATTTAGGAGATATGTCTTTTCTTTAATTCTAGATCATGTAATAGAGCCAATGTTGTAAGTGATATCGTATCTGACCATTGAAATTGGTTTTCTTTGTTATAGTAAAATGCCGATCACAAGAAAAGGTAGAGGCAAAGGTAAATAGGTAGATATGCCTGCCGGAACAACAATAAGTAAATCACCACCTGACCAAGCTAGTCAAGGTGGGGCTGACACTGAATTGCATCACTGTCTTCTCCTACTTTTCCATTTCCTGAAGAGCTGTGAGGTAAAGAAGTACCGACAGAACCTCCTGTAAATGCTACTGATCAGGATATAAGAAATGAGGTGCATTTGTTGACTCAGATAGTTATTGCACAAAATCAAGGACAAGTTGGCCCAGTCTTTGCACAAAAGAGGGGTAATCAAATGCAAAGGGGATTGGCACAAATAGTTGAAAGAGGGCCGTCTAAGAGGGCTAGATTTAGGGGACAGTCCATGGCGTCCCGAGGAGGATTTGGGCCTCAAATTTTTAATAGACCGCCTAGGCCATTATTTTCTCATTCTACAGTAAATGCTCTACCTCGATCCCAAGGGGTTAGAGGCAACTAGTTGGGGCAAAGAAGTGAGATTCAGGATTCACGAACTGTGGGGTATCAAGAACAAGGAAGTATGAGTCCATCAAAATATCCCCATCAGCCGTGTCAGCGCTGCAGAAGTTATCATTTGGGTGAATGTCGGTTGGGGACAAGTCTTTGCTTTTGGTGTGGTACAGCGGGGCACAAAATGAGAGAGTGTCCACAGAAGGGCATGAGTAGTACGGCACGACCTA
The DNA here is from genome assembly GCA_031232105.1 of Capsicum rhomboideum. NCBI lineage: Eukaryota > Viridiplantae > Streptophyta > Magnoliopsida > Solanales > Solanaceae > Capsicum > Capsicum rhomboideum. The sequence continues at coordinate 46,213,723 of CP124708.1, read as the reverse complement.
CGGGATTAGCCGTGGAATCCTCCTCATTAGGTTTATAGTCTACGGGACATGGCAGAGGTTCTAGATGAGCAACTAGCTCTAGCGGTGCCCCGAATTGCACCAATGCTCCAATAGACCGGCAAAATTCAGAGGCTTCTCCTGATGTACTGACAGGTACATTATCTGTCTTTCCACATAATGTATATGCATTGATTGATTCAGGCTCTATCCTATCATATATTACTCTATTGACTGTTGGGAAGTTTGAAAGAACACCAGAATTACTAGTTATGCCATTTGAAGTCTATACACTAGTTTGTGAATTTATTATAGATAAAAGAGTATATCGTGATGGTATAGTAAATGTTTGTGATCGTGTTACGTAGGCTGATTTTATCGGGATGGAAATGATAGATTTTAATGTTATAATGGGTATGATTTGGTTGGCTTCTTGTTAGGCCACGATAGATTGCCGAGCAAAGAAATTACCTTTTCATTTTCCACAAAGAATGTTCTTGAATGGGAGGGTAATGTGGGAGCACCGAGAGGTAAATTTATTTCCTATATTGAGGTAAGGTAAATGATGTCCAAGGTGATACATTAGTGGTTACAAACGGTCCAAAGTCGGTACAAGGCATGTTCTGATGTTAGGAGGAGAGGGATTGAATTTGCCATAGGTGATTGGGTATTCTTGAGGGCGTCATCGATGGAAGAGGTACTAAGATTTGGAAAGAAAGGAAAGTTGAGTCCACGTTATATAGTCCCATAAGAAAGTATCAGAAGATTTGGGTAAGTTGCATATGAATTGAAATTACCCCAAGAACTCTCCTCAGTCCATCCAGTGTTTCATATTTCGATGCTTCGAAAATGCATAGGAGATCCATCTTGTATTGCTTTCGTTGACGATGTTCAAGTTATGAAGGATCTCACTTACAAAGGAATACTTATTGCTATTCTGGATAGACAATTGAAGAGGTTAAGAAAGAAAGACGTACCTTTCGTAAAAGTTCTTTGGAGAAATCACCAAGTCGAAGAGATCATATTGGAAGCTGAAGAAATGATGAAATCAACGTACCCATATTTGCTTCATACGGAAGAAAAAGTTCAGAGTGCGGAAGTGGAGCAGTAACAAGTAAGTATGTATAAGCATTATGTGTATATGTATATATATGCTAACTTAGAGATGTATTTAGTGTACATTAGATGATGTTATTAACATTCGAGGACGAATGTTTCTAAGGGGTAAGAATATAACACCCCGTACCTTCCCGACCCTACTTGACAACCTTGAACCATGTTTACTCTAGGTTTGAGACCAATAAGTATGTATTTTGCATTGTTATTGATGGAACATTTGATATTGTGCTAGTAAATGTGATTAGACCTTTGAAGTAGGTGGTGTTTGTGACTTTGAGGAGCATATGTGAAGTGAAAAGCGAGGTTTGAAGGACTTCCAAGCAAAGGATATTAAAGCTAAGAGTCAAGTAAAAGATTTGGACTTGAAAGATCCAACCAAATCCGCAAAGAAAAGTCGAAAATAAATTTTTAAGGCGGTACGCTGCAGGTGGCGTGCCAGGCCGCTTCTGGCCAAAATTTTCTGACCCAGGCAGCAAAGGGGCATGCCATGCTGGTTTTTGCAAAAAATATTCTTCGGCCATTAGTCTATAAATAGGACTCTTGGGTTATGGTATCATTATTCCATCATAGTAGGACTACTCTTGGGCAAGTTTAGCATCCGAGTTGGGATTAATTCTTCATCACAAGCAATTTATCAAATTATGTTCAATTAAGCCATGAGTGGCCAAAATTGTTGATTTTTGAGATTAAAACTACGAGCATGAAACGCGTGAGTTGAATATTGTCGTAACATTTATGGAATTATTTAAACATAAGATATATGACATATTATTCATTGAATTTGGTGGGATAAGTTAATATGTGTTAATGGGCTTAAAGGAAGGCCCAAAATGAATTAAAAGACATGGCCCAATGGGTCAAATGACCCATTCTTGCTTTGACTAATCAATTATTGAGCCAAATGGATAAGGATGAATTCAAGGGCCTATAAAAGGCACCAAAAATCAGATTTTATTCATTGTAACACACATGTATTTCTAGACTTTCCAAGAAACCAAAAAGAGATATTTTCTCTTCACTTTCAAACCCTAAGTCATCTCTTTGGGCAAGATCATCATTTGGAAAGCCTTGGTAAGTGTTTATTCTTATGATTTAATATATCATATGCATGAGAGATTATTTATATCATGTTGTTTATGCTTGGAAGTGTTGGACATGGCACTTTTGGTTTTTGTTAAAAGATGTGCCATCCTTGTCATTTAAACTTGAAAGGAGACTTGAGGTTTGAATGAAAGTGAATGGTATGGATGAGATACCAACATGTATGGTGTAATTATGTTCTTTAACGGGTTATTTTTCTATAAGTGTAAATTGTGGGATTGTGGCCAATATGTTGTTATGAGGTGTATTGAGGTGACTTGATGGATTAATTGTGTTACGGTGTTAATGAGAAAGTGTAAAGGAGAAACTTGGTATCAAATACTATTGGTATGATGTTGTATGTGGTGGTCAATGTATGGCATGATGGGGTATTGTTTGTATCACAATGCCATAAATGGTATTGTAAAGGGGGAAATGACATTTTAAGGCAAACATGTAACTCATTGTCGTCTTATACACTTGTAAGGATGTTGATTGTTAGCGTGAACTCCATTATGTACTTGTGTTATAGAGTGAAACGTAAGGAAGGAGCTGGACTATTGTATTCACGTATAGGATTGTGTATTCTTATTGAGAAGACAAGGTATGTAAGGTTACTCTTTCCGTATCCTTCTGCAGCATATAGTGTTCACATTGATATTGTACTTTTTCTATTCAGAAATGTTCTAAGGTATCCCATATTCGGTTATCAAGTATTGTTAGTCCCATGTTCCTTACTCACATGATCAATTATGATTTACATGTCTCATATTCATTGACTAATGTTCCAAAGTTCCAATAATGTTTATTCACATGTCTGTTATTCATTGATTATTGTTCCAAAGCTTCCAATAAGGTTATGACTACAAATATATCAATCTCTCACAAACAAAAGTATCAATCTCTCATAAGTGAATGTATTAATCTCTCATGAGTGAGCATATTAATCTCTCACAAGTAAAGGTACCAATCTCGATAAAGTTAAATAATGAAGTAATGTATAGTTAGTTGTATCCATGGGGTGAAATAAACACCTTCATGATGATATCCATGGGGTGAAGGAAAAACCTTCATGATGACCATCCCAATATTATGGGTGTATCCATAGGGTGAAATGAACACCTGCATGACAGTATTATTTTCCCACTGATCAGCTTGGGGCCAGGGCATTATATGAATGGAAGGATGAGTAATGAAAGAAGGAGTGAGTGACGAATGAAGGAAAGAACGTAAAGGCAAAGAACATAATAAATATAATGAACATGGTTCCTCATATTCAGAAAGACGGTTTATCCACATTGACTATTTCTCTAATATTGATTCTATTGACATTCTTATGCATGATGTAGTTTCTTATAGCCTTACATACTCAGTACATTCTTCGTACTGACCCCTCTTGGGGGACTTACCTTACTTGCTGCAGGCACAACTACTAGTAGACCTCCATTGTAGGCTACCAGTCATCTGCGGATCATTGGTGAGCTCCAGTTGGTTCGCGGCTTTCCGAGTCTCATGTGTACATTGATTTTGGTTTTGGCATTATAAATATTGTATAAAGCTGGGACTTATACCGACTGTAGGTTGGTTATGTACAAGTATCTATAGAGGCTTTGTAGACGGGTGTGGGAAGAAGAATGTAAGATATGAATGTCCATTTTGACTTGATGGCCCTAACTACCAAGTTTCATAAATTGTACATGTCATGACTTCCGCCATTGGTATTTGTTTATTATATGGGATAGAATGATATTCATATAGAGACATGCATATGAAGGTACATGAGTAAAGATTAGTTCTCTCGGGCCTCAACGGCTTCGGGTGCCAGTTCGTTCTGAATGGGATTTGGGGCGTGACAAATAGCATTTACCTCATTACGTCACGAAAAAACCTTTCACAACAACCCATTAACGAGAATCCATAATCGATACCATTCAAAATACCTCCGGGCTACTCCTTTAAAGTCATTCAAAGGGTACCATAAGTTGATAATTACATCCAAGAAGGGTATAGGGGTTTCGGGGATCAAAAAGAGACAAAAACATGTAAAACGGGGTCCTGGAGGGACCTGTGGGATCACCTGCGCCGCAGGTACACATCTGGCCCTGTCCAGGGCCACCTGCGCTGGCATCTGCGCACGCAGGTGCCCCGCCTGCTAGGGCGGGTGCCCATTTCAGCCTCCAAGGGTCTTTTTCGCAATGAATGGCCCATGGTCATAATTTAGCTTCCCATTTCATATTTTAGGTTAACTTGGATGCCAATGAACAACCATGGTTTCAACATGCACATGAACATCACTAAAACTACATCCTCTTTTCATTACACCACCAATTCCATGCTTAATTTTCAGAACAACAATTCCAAATGTTATACACAAAGAGAAATCAAGCTAGGGAAATAACCACATCATACATGTTGATATTTCATCCACACCATTAACTTCCATCAAAACGTCAAGTCTCCTTTCAAGTTCAAGTCACATAGATGACAAATCTTTTAGCAAGGAAGCAAAAGTACACTACTCAACACTTTTAGACATAACCACCATGATCTACACAATCTCTCATACATATCATATATTAAATCATAAGAGTAAACAGTTACCCAAGCTTGCAAAGTGATGATCTTGTCCAAAAGAGATGGTTGCCTTAGGGTTTGGTGGAAGAGAAAATATCCTGTGAAAATTCTAGAAATGGCATGTGTGATGTTCTGAATAAAATCTGATTTTTTTTGTGCTTTATATAGTACCTTGTAGTCATCCTTAGCCACACTTAGTCAATAAGTGAGGGGTTTACTTGGTCAAAGAAAGAATGGATCATTTTCCTCCTTTTTGGGCCATGTCTTTTTGTGTAATTTTGTGCCTCAATTGAGCCCAATTACACAAGATTAAGTTAGCCCAACAAAATTAATACATAATCCACGAACCATCTCATATTTAAATAATTCCATAAATGTTAAGACAATCAATTAGGTGTTCGGAAATGTACGGGGTGTTACAAAAGCAAGAAGGAAAACCCATGATGGCAATAATATAAGCGGAGGCGAAGAAATATATACATACATAATATATATTGTGCAAGAGAAGGAAGAGGACAAAATATACAAAAAAATCCCTCTCAACACCTGGTAAGGTCGATACAATAGCCACTAAGACCAAAGAAGAGTGCTAGAAAGTATCTAAATTATGCATACACAGTAGTCTCAGAGAGCAAAAGACTATAACTAGAAAAGATGGAGGAGGATCAGCCGTTAACTCTTGAAAGCTCACCCCATCTCTGGATCAGTAGCAACTGGGCTGGAGAATAGCATCAACGCTGGTGGCTCGTACTTAGATTTACATTAGGGAAAAGATACAGAAGTTCAATATGAGTACTACAGCAACAGGTACTCAGTAGACATCATCGATTGACTGAGCTCAAATATAGTGAAAGCATATATATAATGCGAGAGTGTAAGCTAATACAGAAGTAATAGGGGCGTAAATATAAATATCTACTGAAAAACACAAGTACGATTAAGGAAGTAAATAAGGATAGTATAGTAAATAAATAGCTCAGCGCTGAAAGAAAAACACTAACTATAACCTAACTGGGCCCCCATAAGCCCAGAAGGCTCATGGAAGAAAACAATTAACCCAGCCGAGCCTCCATAAGTAGGTGGTGCATACCAGAAGTAACTTAAAATAAAAGCATAAGTAACACGTATTTGAACCGATCTAAAGTAATCATCTGATCCCAAATTCATGATAAAAACAATCCAGATGTGCACTAGGCTTGAATCGGCACCAATGGGTAATAATGAGAGCCTACACATTTGGTTCAAACCTAAAATAGTGGGTAATAACGAGAGGCCACATGAATCACGAACAACAGAACTCAAAACCACTATCAATACTCCCGGAACAACGATAAGAAACACCAGGACTCCCCTATCGTATCATAACCAGATGTCGACTAGAATCGAAACTCATAGTAACTATGTCGTAACTTGAAAATCCAGTGATCCCATAAGTAACCAATCTCATGTGTGAAATTGATTCCAAAACTGTACTGTAACTGATGCCAGAACATATAATAATAGGAAAAATAAAGGATATGCAAGACTCAAATCGAAACTGGAATGCCTTTATATAGAAACAAATATTACTAGCTAACAGGAAGAGGTTTAGGGTTTCCAAGCCTATCTCCAGACCATAAGGTCATAAATACCAAACTCGAGTGTGTAAGTCTACTATGGAAAGGCGGGTCCCCTACACTAAGTCAAGAGGTGCGGTACAGGATCAGTTACTACTCTACCAGGGGAAAGGGCTAAAATAGGTCAAAAACTAAATCTAAGTCAAACCCAACCCAAGGTAAAAGCTTAAGATGGCAGTTAAGAGTCTAACTAGGCCTAAAGGAACTTAACGCCAAGTATTCTAGCTAACAAGGCATAGTGGGCCCCACTACAAGGTCTCGATAATCAAACCTAGGCCGAAACTTAGCCTAGTATAGTCTAAGGATTCCCATTCCTATGTTAAGGTACTAATAGCACTAACCTAGCCCTAAAGGATGATAATTTGCTATACTAGGAAATAATAGGCTCAAAATCTACCAAAACGGGCTCCTAACCGGCTAAATAGGGCATAAAATACTAAAACGATGGTCCGGCTAACATTATCGATCCAAAACTAGCATAATAGTACACTAATACCATAAATAAGCTCAATCTAAAGATAGGGTAAGCCTAGCCTACCTAGACATCGCCGAACGCTCGTCAAATCATCTAAACTGAAGCTTTCAGCTTCTGTGAACTGCCACACTATCAAAATAATGATCCAAGAGTCAAGATGAGTAAAAAAAATACCCATATTGTATATAAATACTATGGGTCAGAAATCGTATAGAAATCCCACGCGCGCCTACTTGCAGAATCTTGAAATTAAAATGGTCACATCTTCCCACACAACTCAAGGATCAAAAGCCACAAAAATGCAGCAGAATCTGAGCTCAAATCAGTCCTGAAAATAGTCCCAACACAAATAGAGAAATGAAGAATCTAAATGTCAAATTAAGTAAAGATTAACCAAATTACTTAAAAGATATAGATGTTATACGGTCAACACCACAATCCCGAGTTAAAGACAAGCATCACATGCTCAATACCTCACTGAATTCAAGTTTAGAGTGTCTAACAATAAATGATACACTTATATATAAGTGTTGAAGAAGACGGAGAAATGAATATAGATATAAGCTCAGTGATGGCCGTTTTCCGCTAAAGCGGTCACGGCTAAAGCGCCCTAGGGCCGCTAAAGTGACCCTGCCCCAGCCGTTTAGGTCAGCTTTAGTGGCTATTGCTTAAGCACCCAAGAGGCCACTAAAGTGATCCAGGCCGCTAAAGTGGACACCGCTAAAGTAGTCCCCTGGCCGCTTAAGCGGCTGCACTAGATACTTGGTACCAGCCAAGTTATCTAGTCCTAACGGACTCTGACCCGGTGCTCCGGATTGGTTTGAAATCCCATGCGTGAAAATGAATTGTGCTACCCTACCAAATTCAACATTCCTAACTCAACAATGCCATTGAAATTCCCATCCATGGTCATTTAGATAAAAAGTGGAGCCTACACCATAAAGAGCCATTTTTGCCAAAATCTACCCACACCCCAAACTGTATCCGAAAGCCTCAAGACCCAGACCAAAGGTCCCCTTAGTCTAAAATCAATGTTCCGGAGCTGTTGAGACTGTCAAATATGGAATCCGAGGCCATTTACCTGAGGTTTTGGACCGATACCCATTTCTTAACTTCAGAAGCTCCTAAACAGGGAAATGGCTCTAAAGACCAAACGAACTACTCGGTAACCAAACTGTCAGTCCCAGCAAAATGTACGAACACGAAGAAATGACCTGGAGGGTCATTACAAAGGGTGGCCAGCACCATGTGCCACTACACTAGCAAAACCCAAGTCCCAATAGACTCCGATCGGGTGCTCAGGATTCATTCGAAACCCCGTACATACAAACGAGTTATGCTACCATACCAAATTAGACATTCCAAACTCAAAACAATCATAAAAATTTCCATACGAGGTTGTTTTGATTAAATATGGGCCCGACACCCATAGTTCCATTTTTATCAAATCTACCCAATAGCCCAAAATGAGTTCGGAAGCCTCAAAACTTGAACCAAGGGTTCCCCAAGCCTAAAATCAATATTTCGGAGATAATGGCATTTGTTAGAATTCTCATCTAAGGCCATTTACTAGGAATTTTGGTCCGAGACCAATTCCTTAACAATAAAAGCTCCAGAGTAAGGAATTGATCCTAAAATCTGAACGAACTATTCGATACCCGAACCAACAATTCCAGCAAGTCACAAATGACAAAAATCACGAAAATGACCTGGAGGGTAATCATAATATCCACTACTAAAAGGACTTTCATCCTTGAAAGTTAATAGATAGAAAGAGCCCAAATGCTCGAAAAGATAAGGTATTGGGCCTGCATTCTTCAAGAAAGTCTCCCCAGATAACCTCTAAGAAGAAAAATGCTCTTAAGGGATTTCGCTCAAGGTATCCCTTTTTCACCAACTTTCTTACTTCACTTTCTAAAATGCCACAAACTCAATCTCAACAACCAATTGGCCTCCGACTGAATCGAACATGACTGAAGTATGTAAACCCAAACCACACATACTGACATCACACCAATACCAGTACAACCAAGCAAAAACTAAGCCAAGCTGAAGACCATCCAAGGCATGAATCATACACCCAACTCCAAATTCTAAACCTAACATTCTTTTGCCTTTCCAAACCTGCCATCTATTCTGATCCACAGAGAATATCATCTGAGTCATATCCATACAATCACCTCCCACTTATATCGAAAGAATGAAGCTGATCCATCCAAAATCCATACTGGCGAGCATAAGAATAAGTCCATAAGGTGCTACCTAGATACACAAATAGAGATAATCAAAGCCTGTGATCTCTTGCCAGAGCTATAACTGGTCTGAATGACCTTCGAAACCAATAATCATGAATCCCAAGCATAATCTTTTAAAGTGGAATGATCCACTCCAGAATGCCCTACTGACTGTAGGTTAAACCACGCTAAGCCCAACTTGAGCACGCTTCTTCTGCTGAGAAGACATTCAAAATTTTGACACATACTGAGAACCAAGGTCAAGAGCCGTAGAGATCAATACCATGTGCCAATGGACCATCTTTCAAGTATCTATTAAGCATATTATATTCGGAAAGATGAGAACCGAATCGATAGGTAAAGAATAGGCTTAGTCTGCCTATAAATAAATGATCAACTACAACAAATCTGGAAATGGGGCTGTAATCAAGTTATGCAATCCATAGTTATAACTTTCAAACCAAAGTTGAACTACTAGATCTCAACTATCCAAATTAATCCTGCAGATGCATAGTATTTATATTAAAAAACCTATCATAACTTTCAAGCCGTCATTCAAGAGGGTCAAAATCCCAAAACTGAAGTCCACAAGTCTTCACGGGTATCAACCACTCAAACAAATCTCGCTATCAGAATTCTAGCATTTACCCAATGATTATTGCAAGAGTTAAGATCAAAATTTTTCGAAAACATAATCACAACAGAGGAAAACCATCTACTGAAGAAACAAACAATCAACTCCACCTTTGTTGAAGGGAATAATGCATTAAGGCATAATCAAGAACTCACTAAGGTTGCAAACATTACTAGTGATAGCCAAAACTCGGGTAACTCAGAGAAGCACAACCTTAGCCTGAGTTTGGTCAATCGAATTCTCGATCTACTTCCATGAAAACCCATAAGAACATATCATCAAGCAGAAGCACTCCACGAAGTCATGTTAGGCTGAACAAATACTAAGATGAGAAGTTTCTGAATTTACCCATTGAAACTAATTTAAACTCAATTGAACCATGAACTACATTATGGAAAGAACAGAGTATCCAACTCACTATTAACATCAATATCAAGACCACTATCGAGCGATGAACTAGGAAACATATAAAAAAACCTTGGACTTATCAACAATGAAAGTGGGCTATAAAAAAGACCGTCAAAGCCAAAATCTCTACAAAACAATGGAAAGTAAAACCTTCCTTCACTTTCACAACCCGCTCAACAACCGACCTTGCTATCAGAAAATGAAAGCCAACCAATCAAGGTAGCCATCTAAGCTAATGAACAAGAATCACAAGAAAAGGGAGAATGCTGACTAGATACTGACAGTCTAGCTATCTATCAAATAGGTATCAGCTAGCATCAAAACAACGACAATAATAACAATAGCATAAGGTACAGGTGGTACAAAAATGAGAAACACAACCAGTACCACTCTAAGACCAAAACAAGGCCAAAATGCCAAAGGAACATGACTTAATCCTAAGTGCTACACCCTAAGGAAATCACAACACTGATCCACTACTCAAAACAATTATTTATGAGGGTAGTCAAAATGTATAAATCTACACAAAGGCATAGATGATCAATATAGTAATATCTAGGTATGTAACCACCGACCGGTGTGAAAACCCCAACATAATTCAAATAGAAGCTAAAAGACAGAAATTAAAGGTGTACCTATAACAATAAAATCTTAAGCCATAGCCCCTGGTTTACCCTAAGAAATATGACTCTGAACGCGTCTGACCTTAGGCTAAGCATCTGAATGACCAACAGAAAGACTGAGTGCACTGCCTCTAGCTGAACATTCCACATCCCTAAAAGATTGATCTAGCTGCGCTGAATGCCTAATTATCCCATACTAGGGACACTATTTGGACCAGTGACCAGTCTCTCGGCTATCATAACATACTCCTGAAGCTCTAACATGTAAAGAAACACGAGATGACCCCAACTGTATGACCAACTCAAGCCTGGGGCACTCCCTATACCAATGACCAATCTCGTCACAATCAAAATATGCCCTCAAAACTCTTTGGTGGTCTGAACCTGCTAAGCCAAAATGGCTGCCACGACCTGAAGATCTGGATTGAGAACCCCGTAATGCCTGACGTAAAATCTATCCACTGTGATCACCACTACCTGTGTGAAAGCCTCCTATAATATGAGGTGCAACCTATATGGACTTGATAGGCTGCAATTGCTGCTGACCTCTGCTTGGAGGATCCTTACCTTTGGACGAACTACCGCTAACACTATACTGCTGACATGGCCTCTTACCGCCACCACCATACATCTTAAGACATTCCCTCTCTGTAGTCCTTGTATGATCAATAACCTAAAGGAAAATAGACCCAGCTGCTATCAAATGCTCTAACGCTAAATGAAATGGTAAAGCCAATCCTTTGATAAATCCATGCACCATCTCATGCTCTATAGGAAACAACATAGGGGTATGTCTGGCCTACTCTAGAAACCCAATATCATACTCTAAAAATGATAGAGAACCCTGTTGAATACCAGTAAACCCAATTCTGTCCTGAGAAGTATCCACAAAGAGACACAAAATCCCAAAAAAGTATCTTGAAAAGATGAGGAGGTCATACGCTCCTCTAGAGCCTGGGCTGGCCCTAAACACTCTGTCTGACGTTGAAGATGCTCAATACTAAGCTCCAACTCCTTGGTCTGACTCTGAACTGAAACTCTGGCGACATGTGTAGAAGTCCTATCGGTATCTATCGACAACCTCATACTATCCATCTAAGAAGAAGTAGAGTCAAAGGAGGTACTCAGAAGTTTATCAAAGTCAAGACACACAATAAAGAATCAAGAATTGGAATTTCCTAAGAATGCCCTATAGCCTTTTAAAGATAGGATGTGGACGTCATCATACTAATTTGCGGGACACCACTAGGCTCTTTGCTCTTGTACCAACAACATCGGTGAACCTGAGTTTTGATACCAAACTATCACAACTAGATTTTTGAGTCATGATAGTACCTACCATAACCTACTAGTAGGTAAGAAACCCTTAGTTTGTAACTGCTAGTAGCAGACTAATAAGGAAAGAAGAGGCAGCATTATATAAAAAAGAGAAAGAATATAAAAAGGAAGGAAATAGGTCCCCAAAACCTGGTGAAGTCAGTACAAGAGGTTTTAATAGAACATGAGTACAAAGTAAGAGACAAATTGAATATATACAAAGGCATCTCTGAAATACAAAAGTTGAGATAAGTTTAACAATAAGAGGAAAAGGAAGAACAACTCCAAACGTCAGGAGCTCACCCCAAGTCTCTGATCCATGGCACCTCCACACGATGCACATGTTAGTGGTGAGAACTCATATTATGACCTGCATGGTGCAGAAGTGTAGTATGAGTACCAACATGAGGTACTCAGTAGGCATTGGCCGACTGAGCTCCAAAGACAATGTAAGTATAGATAATATGCAAAACAGGAATAACATTAAAGGTAACTATATAAGAAATGAGACATAATAATCCTTAAAAGAGAAGTAAGGATAAACTATCATACCCTGTGAATAATTCTGGACAAAGCTATGCTAGTAAGTAGTTAGTCAACGTACAATAATATACTGAAGAAGAGATATATGATCTATGATAGAGGTATGAAGGAAGAGATATACAAGTGGTACGTAAAAGTAATATGAAGATAGGGTATATATATATAATAATATTATGAAAGAAATCAGACATATATCATAAGAATAGCTAAACCGAAAAGTGTTAACCAAAGGATACTGGCCTAACATATCGAGGATCATAACCAACTGGGGGAGCTAACTCTAACATAAATAGGGTCTCTAATTGAAATACGCATATCTGTAAAATGATTTAATAACAATAAAGATTACCATAATAAGAGGGAAAGGGTCAGAAACGTATCGATAACCTCGAGTATCAGTCCATAACCAGCCTATAACATCCAAGTAATAACATAATCGGCTAGCCCAGACAAATAATAAGCTAACTGGGCCCCCATAATCCATGGAGGTACAATCAATCACTCAGTAAAGAACAAACATAACTTATACCTATGTAGCCCTTTATAAGATTAATAAATACAAGTTCCAAACATTTATACTGGTGATAGACGATGCATAAAAATAAAATAAAACCATGAAAAGAACAAAATAGAGCATGATAAACCAAGTACCATATTCAACACAAGTGTATACACAGGCAGGACCCACGGTGACCATCCTCTTTCGGTGTTGTGGCTCATAGAAAGAGGGGCCCATAGGGGACTTGAGATACCTATATATACTGCTTGGTCCCCAAAACTGGACTTTCATAAACCAAATCCACAACAATAGTAATAACAAGAACCGAAATAGAACCAAAACCATATGGCAATAATAAGAGGCCTGATGATCCATAATGGTATGATAACAATAGCCGAGTTTGAATCAAAACCATATGGTAATAACAAGAGGCTTGCTGATCCATATGACAACTGCTAGAATCCCTGCAATAACCATAATTGAACGCCAGGGCTCCCAAATCGTAACTATGAACAGATACCTAACTCGAATTGAAACTCGTAACCATGGCATAATTAGCGGTAATCCAAGGGTCCTAAGCCCATCACCAACCTATTTATTCATAAAATTCAGTCTCGAGCAGTCCAAGATCAACTACTACCCTCCTTTAAAGTAATGAAGCTAAAAACGTATGATATCAAGTCTAAGTCAACCCAAATCCAAGGTAAAAGCCTAAGAAAGTGGTCATAAGTCCTTCTAAGCGCAAAGGAAACCCATTGAAAGCATTCTACCTAAGAAGGGTAATGAAACCCACTACCAGACCCTAGTAACCCAACCTTAAAAAACACCTACCCGAACCTAGGCTAACGTTTGTCAACCCCATCCATGGTATTAAAGGAGCTAAGTCTAGTCCTAAGAGTAGACTATATTCTAGCCTAAGGGAGAATGGACTTGAAATTTGGCATAAAGGGCCTTAACAAGCTAAAATAATCATGAGAAAATGGATAATGAATGTATGCCATCACCAGTATCTAGACAACGCAAATGTATGCGCCATAAATGTCTATAAGCTAAGCAATAACTCCTTTAAGGTATAAAGAAGTAACTTGGTATCAATGGTCTCATAACCAAGGCCTCGTACCCAATAATGTAATACATAGAATAGTAAGAGTATACACGTATATGTAGAAAGTCAGAGGTGGGACCAACAGGAGACATCATTCTACCAGGTGAATCTAATCGAGGAATATCAACGAAAAGGGGCAAGTAATGCCATGACTCCTACACTAAGGATTTCCAAAGTCATCCTATGGTCGAGTACATAATTAATCAGGCGTAATAGTGTGCCAACGCTATGGTGGGTTTTCTAAGCTAAGGCTAAATTAACAATTCAACCCTAAGTCCCCTACACAAGCCAAGCACTAATACAAAAAATCCTAACCCTATCCTACAACCCCCATCTAGCATGTAATCAATACAATGCAGAATTTTTTAGAGAAGAGTGAGACTAAAGCCTACCTCGATGCCGAACTGCTATTCTGAACCATCCACAAACCGCTCATATTTGCTCCATGATCATAGAATGTTATTGCACTATCAAAAGCATAAACTATGTACTAATACGAATAAAACAATACCCATATTTCTATATAAAACTCCAGGCCTAAAATTAGGTCAAAAATGGGCCCATAGGGCCTGCTAATGGAATTCTAAAATTGAATTCTTCACGAGGTCCCTCAAATAAAAAAGAATTCGTGCCCAAAATTTGAGCACAAATGAAGTCTCTATTGGGGCTCAAAACAGCCCCAAGAGCTAAGGAAAACAAAAGAGAGAATCAAGAATTAAAGGAAGAATTAGGGCGGAAACTTACGAAATATCTATGAGAAAATGATCACTAATGCATCCCCGACTCAATCCCATCTCCAATTAATAATTATCCATAAGTTCTTGAGCTTATAATTCCAATAATGGCGGAAAAAGGGTAGAAAAATGATGAATTTTTGGTGAAGACAACAATATATAGGGCCAGGGGTTACTCATCGCGAACGCGAGGCCCCCTTGCCTCGATCGCAGAGGACAGGGAAATCGTTCATCGTAAATATGTGGAACTAACTACTATCACAATGAACAACAAGAGAAGGCCATCGTGAACGCAATGAAGTATTTGTGAATGCTAAGAAGTGACTGGACTGAGTCTGACTGACCCTTCATCGCGAATGTGAGAAGGATCGAAATCGCGAAGGTCGAAGACTTGGCCCTTCTTGAACGTGGTCAACTCATCACGAATGCAAAAGGGAAGGGTGGCTTGCACCAGGTGCTGCTGCACCAGTAAAAATCCAAGTCCCAACGAACTCAAACCGGGTGCTCGGGATTCGTTCTGAACCCCACGCTTGAAAATAAGCTATGCCACTATACCAAATTTGATATTCTAGACTCAATGAAACCATAAAAATTTCCTTTAGAGGTTGTTTCGATTAAATATGGGTCCCATACCCATAGTTTCAATTTTCATCAAATTTACTCAATTGCCTAAAATGAATTTGGAAACCTCGAGACCCAAACCAAGGGTCCACCTAGCCTACAATCAATTTTCTGGAGCTAATGACACTGTTGGAATTCACATCTTAGGCTGTTTACTAGGAGTTTTGGTCCGAGATCAATTCCTTAACAGCGAAACCTCCAAAATAGGAAATTGAGCCTAAAATCCGAACAAACTATCTTATACCCAAACCAAAAGTTACAACAAGTCACAAATGACCTAGAGCCACTATGGGAAGGTTCAAAATGCCAGAAATGCATAGAAATCAATAAAATGACCTAGATGGTCATTACACATTTTTTAATAAAATCGACCATAAGTGGTCTGTTTTGTTTAATTATTTAATTATTTTTTAAAGAACTGACCACTTTATTAATTTCAGGAAAAATATTCCTAGAATTACCAACCATAAGTGGTCGATTTTTCTGGTAATTTTGCAACTAACCATAAGTGGTCAATTTTGCTGGTAATTTTTTGAAACCCAACCACAAGTAGTCAGTTCTCCTGGTATTTTTGCCAAAAAAAAATTGTTGCATATATGTCGCATTTCTAAAATAAACCTTCTATACAAATCATACAAAACCAGTTCAGCACCAAAATTTTCAAACCTAAACATTCAAACATACTAAAATCAAAAGTAACCTACAAACCACCAAAATATATAATAAAGTAAAGTACAAACAACAAAACATATAAAAAAGTAAACTTTAAACCACAAAACATATTAAAAAGTAAACTACAAACCACAAAAACATATAAAAGTATCAATGATGAGAATGAGGATGACGACGTGGTGGTGAAATCTCGTCATCCTTCTCCCCCAACTCATCATCATCCTCATCCTCTTCATCTATAGTGTAATCCTCAAGAGGGCCTAGGCCTCTCGCAGTCTAAAGTGCATCACTGAGACACGGAGGAAGAATTAGTGTAGACTGAAGGAAACTATTAGTCTGCTCCAGCATCATTTTCATCTGTGTAGCATTTTCCTCTTCTTTATTCCTCGCTGATGCGCCATGGTTACATGGCACTTTCGATGCTTAAAACAAGGAAAATATGCAATAACTTGGGTGTATTTTGCTGGTATAATGTGGTTTTTGTCCTACTTTACAGGAAAATAGGTTTTAAAGGCAAAATGATCAAAAAGGAAGAATCAAGCCCGAGAATGAAATGTCGAAAGAAGAAAGAACAAGAACCTGCACCAGATATGGACCCAGGACACAAGTCACGTGGCGTGACTGCCACTCACGTGACCTGAGTTGCTGGCGTGAGTCCACTTTAGAGATCCAAGAGAAAGTCCTGATTTCTATGACACAAGTCACGTGGCGTTGGCATCGAGTAGCACTCTTATTATAACACCTATGTCTGCCCAGGCCTCTGTGCGACCATCATTTGAGGTAGATTTGTTCTCTGATGAGGAGCCTCCGATGGATAGATGCAAGAGACCCCGCAGTCCAGAGGATCAGGGCGATAGTGATACTGAGTATGAGAGTGATCTACGGAGGGCAGTTAAAGACTCCCAGGTGGAGTACTATGCGAGCTAGATTGAGGCTAAGCAGAGGGCGTGTGGTGCATCTTTTAGTCAGGCTGCCCCTCTATCAGATGCACCGGCTACTGAGCAGATTGATGATCCCGCTATAGGTGGGCCCACTTCAGGCGCTTAGGGCGCCACAGGTATGTCTTCACTCCCTTGAACTTTTATTGATAGCGGTGCATTGAGGGAAGTACACCATTGTTAGTTGGCGGTGGGGGTGTACCACCACTTGGGTGTTTTTGTTGCCGTGTTTCTTTTCCCCCGAGTGTGCTATCATAGAAGAACCGACATATTTTAGGATGTTATGTTTATGTGTTTCTATCTAAATTAGGAGAAAAGTAAGAGAACTATAGTGTCGTCCAGTTAGGAAAATTTTTATGCTTTTTGACAATTGAGGATACCCCTCCTAAAAATTTTTATTTTAAGAGTATGTGTGTGTATCATTTTTATGTACGACAGCTGTTGGAACTTGTTATGGCACTAGGATAATAGGCAAATAATTGTAGCTAGCATTGCATGAACCGGATAGGTAGTAGTTGATAATACAACCCTGTGTTATGTGTGTGTAAGGTCACTACTTAGTTAACTATGTGTGTGCGATCTAGAACTTGCCCGGTTAGTCTTGCCTAAGATTTGAGGATAGGGGATTAGGAAAGGATCATAGGCTGTTTTTGAAGAAGTCCAATTTTATCCTAAATGCCAAACCAAACGAATATGTATCCCTTGATCCCGACTTTGAGCCTTAGTTGACCTATTTCTTTCATTAGCCTAGTCACCTTCCCATTTTAAATACAATGAACTTGTCTTGGCCCTGATCCCTCCTTGGACATTGTGTACCTCGACGCAGGCTAATCGCTTAAGTTGAGGGTGGCTATTATAGGGGTGCATAGATTGAGATGGGTATGAAGAAGAGGTGAATAAAAGAAAAAGAGAAAACAGTTTTGGGTGTAAAAAAAAAAAATGGAAAGAAGAAAAATTACAAAGAAAAAAAAAAGAGTTGTGCTGTGAAGTTTGAGAAAAATGACACCCAAAATCTGAAAATAAAAGAACGGAGAATCAGAAAGAATAAAAATGAGAAAGGTTGAAAGTTGGAGCCAAGAATAGTGTAGTGTCAAGGAGTGAGTCACCATACCCATATGTACCATACCCGTCCCTAAGCCTACATTATAAGCTTAGTAAAGTCCTATAGGGATCCTAGTCCAACTGTCTGAACATTAAGGCGTAGACAATAAGGGCAAGCCTATGGTATTTCATGCACATTGTTTTAACTTCTTTGTGAGAGTTAGTGCTTTAACCTCATCCCTACTTTGATATTCATTAGTATACTATGAGTGGATGAGACTTTTTTGATCGTGAGAGTATATGGGCTGCATTATTAGGTGCTAGTTGTTCAAAAAATGTCGTTTGTATATATGCTTAGCTGTTTGTACATAATCTGGTGCCATCACTTGATCACTTTTGTGTCATGGTACTCTGCTGCTTGTATATAGACTTTGGTTTTGATTTGCAAATAGGAGGGGTCAGAAAGGTTTTGTGCCAAAGGAAATAAGTTGACTGCTAGAGGTCCCTTAGGTTTCTCTTAATCAAGCATCGTATATGTGTATTTTTATTTTGTTCGCCTGAGGACATGCATACGTTCTAAGTTGAGGGTGTTGATGCGCCATGGTTGCATGGAACTTTCGATGCTTAAAACAAGGAAAATATGCAATAACTTGGGTGTATTTTGTTGGTATGATGTGGTTTCTGTTCTACTTTGCAGGAAAACAGGTTTTAAAGGCAAAATGATCAAAAAGGAAGAATCAAGCCAGATAACAAAGTGTCGGAAGAAGAAAGAACAGGAACCTGAACCAGAGATGGACCCATGACACAAATCACGTGGCGTGACTGCCACTCACATGACGTGAGTGGCTGGCGTGAGTCCACTTCAGAGATTCAAGAGAAAGTCATGATTTCCACGACACAAGTCACGTGGTGTGACTTCAGTCATGTGACGTGGAAGCATGGCGTGACTCAACTTCTAAAGATGTCTAATTGAGCCTGATTCCCACGACATCAACCTACATGGCGTGACTTGGTTCCACGACACCAAGTCACGATACCGTGAAAGTATCCGACTCTGTTCTCCTATTTTGTTTTGGATAGGATTAGCTTTGTATCTATGAATACCCCTGTATAGTCCTATGTGCGAGAGTGAGTCATTACATTGTTTTGAGAGCTATTTAATACTATTTCTGAGTTCATAAATATTTTCTTGGCTTTGTAGTTACAAACCCTAATTTGAGTTTTATTGATAATTGAGATTTCAGCTTTTTTTCATTGCTGTGAGATCATAATTATGTTTTCATCTCTGAATTCTTCTTGTGTTCTTATAATTATGAGTAGCTAAACCCATTAACTAGGATTGTGTGAACCATGAGGAATTAACAAAATTGGTTAATTGTAAAGCAATTTTGTACCACTGTGTATGCATGTATTGTTGTTTCCTTCATTGTGATTTCTCTTCTAACGGTTGCAAATGTTAGAAACTCGCCTATATTCTAGACTTGCTCGAGAGAGAGGTAGAGATTGGGAAAAGGAGATAACAACAGAGATTTGAAGCTATCAACCTTCATCTAATAACCTGAGCCTTAGCGGGAATGGTTATCTGAGATCTAGGACAAGGGTTAGTAGTGCGACACTCGGAGACCGAGAGGAGAAAAGTGAAATTCGTCTAACCAAGGTCGAGAGATGTTTAGACGAACATATCTTGTCAGATTTTGCATGCCACATAGAGGGACGATTTTGTTAGCACAAGTAATTAGTGGAGTTAAGGAATCATTGGGGATCACAGTCCTAGTGAATCTCTCTTATTGATTACAATCTCGATACAACCAGCAATTGTTATTGACACAATTTATTCACAAACACCCCCCCCCCCCCAGTTTTACTTACTTTCCAATTACTCCATCTAGTATTCTAAACAACTTCGACCTATTCCCTGTGGGATCGACCCCAACCTAGTTGGATTCTATATTTGATACAGCGACCGCATTATACTTTTCTGAAGGTATATTTTGGGCAACATCACTCGCCCTCTCAGCCTGTGCAGCAAGTTCTCACATTATTTTTATGTGCATAGCATTTTCCTCATTTCCCTTCCTCCCCCTCTGAACCTGTGTAGTAAGTTCTCTAGTGAGCTGACAAATCATACTCTGCTATGAAATGACAGTTTCTCTATCAACATCATCTACGGTAGAGGAGGATCCACAATGCCAAGACCTAATATTCTTCTTATAAACTTTTCCTGGGAAGCCGTAGACTACACCTCTAACTGGGGAATCCACACACTGTTTTCATAAATCATCCACTACTTTTTTGGGTATTCTATTCTTCTGACATTCAGGAGATTGAGTACAACATAACTCATTAATCTTTAGCATATATTTGTCCTATATTTAAAGTAAAGTAAAATATTAATCATAAAAAAATACTAAACTATTCAAACTTAAATAATATTAACTTTAGTAAAAAAAAAATCATATGTACGAATGTAGTTCTTACATGAGCAGCTTTTGCACGTGGCTCAACCCGCCTATCTTCATCCATTGAGTTCTTTTTCTTCTTTTTGTGGGTCTCCTTGAATAACTCCTCATGAGTTATCTCCTTACCTAACTCTTTTCCTACATAAGATAAAATTATTAATCTACAAAAACATTTAAAATAAAAATAAATAGTTAAATTGATAAAAGTTACGTACCATTTTACCCCGCACATCAATCTGAATGATAGCTCCTACAGTGTGTAGAGAGCCATCCATCTTATACGCTCTGGCGTTCCTTCCTTTGTTCATCAACTTTTGATATTCTTTGCTATTCCAATAGCGAAGAAGATCTTTCCACACTTCGTCCGCCATAAACTTTGGCATTTTCTTTTTTCTTCTTGTATATTCCAACAGACCATTAATTTTAAGCCTAACTCTTCTAAAAAATTCTTCCTTATTTTAAAATAGTACCTTTGATCTTACCAAAAATATTTCTACAACAAAAATAATAGTTTAGTATTCAATCTTTAATTGTAACAATGTGTTAAGTAATTGATAAGATAAATCTTTACCTAAAATTCTGTGAACATTTCCTCTCTATAATTTTATGGTACCTTTTCCCAACCTGTCTATAACCTTTGCAGTGGAGATAGATGCATTTGTAGATGATTTTGGCTATTCTATTATCCGGCCTAAACCTGCAATACAAGATCAAACATTATAGAGCATAAGATAGTAAATAAAAAATAAATAGAGTTGTTATATATTAAAATCATACCCTGATCCATATGGGATAATGTACGTCCTCCGACTGGTATCTCTTTGTCTTGGCTGTGGAGAAGGTGCTCCTGAGCACCCTATCATAGGTGTATTAAGAGTAATGTATGGTGTGTCTCTAAGACAAAGATTGGTTAGCCTAATCGATCCAGTAAAACAATTCTGAGTACCTGGCTGACTACTAGCAGATGGTAGGACATATGATGGTATATGACTATAAGCACCATCAACTGTCTTGTAGTACTATGAAGGTGGTGGCATGATGATGAGGGAGGGCTGAGAGTTGATAGAGCCGTGGAGAAGACCCACAGGAATATTTATAGAACGCAACAGAGGTCAACCACTCATCTAACTAAAACGAATCCCAACGAAGCACGTGAGACTCATCAGGAGTATAGAGTCGAAGCATGGATACATGAAAGACTGGATGAACAGCTGAAAAGTTTGGATGTAAGGCCAACTCATAAGCAACCTCCCAAATAGTTTGAAGAATCTCAAAATGTCCAATGTACCTCGGACTAATATTACCTCTCTTTTCGAATCTCATCACACCCTTTATGGGTGACACACAAAGGAAAACCTGATCCCCAATCCCAAACTTCAGAACATGAACTCAGTGATCGACATAACTTTTTTGCCTTTTTTTTGGGATGCCCGAAGCCTATCCTGAATCACCTGAAATCTATCCAAAGAATTGCACAGCAAGCTAGTACCACGAGTTCTATCCTCGAAAGTCTCAAACCAACCAATTAGAGATCAAAAACACCTACCATATAATGCCTCAAAAGGTGCCATCTCAATACATCGAATGGTAGCTATTCTTATAAGCAAACTCTGCCAAGCCTTGATGTTTCTCCCACAGACCTCCGAAGTCCATAACACATGCATGAAGCATATCCTCGAAAACCTGAATAGTCCACTCTGACTGACCATCGGTCTAGGGGTGAAAAGTTGTGTTAAGGTCAACCTGAGTATCCAACTCCACTTGAAATATCCTCCAGAAGCTAGAAGTGAACACTGAGCCTCTAACTGAAATAAAATAGACACGGATACTCAGTGAAGAAAAATTGTTTCCCGAACATAGACACGAGCCAACCTCTTAACACTGAAGAAAACCTGAATAGGTATAAAGTGGGCCGATATGGTAAATCGATCCACAGTGACCCCAATACTGTTAGAATCACAAAAAGTATGAGGTAACCCACTCATGAAATCCATAGTGATCCGCTCCCACTTCTAATTAAGAATAAGTAATCTCTAAAGCAAACCACTCAGTCTTTAATTCTCAGTTGTCACCTGTTGACAACACAAGCAACAAGCTATGAAGTTCGCCACATCCTTCGTTATACCACCCCATCTATAATGCTGCTTTAAATCATAATACATCTTGGTCAACCCTAGATGGATGCAATATCTAGAATATTGTGCCTCTTCCAAAATCAATCTCACCCATCCACCAACTCTCAACATACAAACTCAACCACTAATCCTCAAAACACCATCTGAATCAAAAGATGACGCCTTAGCCTCGAGACTCAACACCCTATCTCGAATCACCCTTAAACGATCATCATCAAACTGGTGAGCTCAAATTTGCTCCATCAAAGATTATATAGCATCAACAAAGGCTAAAACACGTCCGAGTGTCGAAATATCAAGCCTAACCATCCAGTTAGCTAAGGACATAACCTCTAAGGCTAAAGGTCGGTCCTGAGTCAATAGATGATCTAAACTCCCCATACTAGTCATGTTCCATCTCAAGGTATCCGCAACTACATTAGCCTTACCTGGATGATAAAGAATAGTGAGATCATAATCCTTAAGCAACTCAAGCCAATGTCACTGTCTCATATTAAGATCTTGTTGGGTAAAGATGTACTGACGGCTACGATAATCCGAGAAAATCTCACAATGGACCTCATACAAGTAATGCCTCCATAAATTCAACACAAACACAACTATGGCCAATTCTAAATCATGGGTAGGATTAGTCTTCTCATGATGCTTCAACTGACGAGAAGCATAAGCAATCACCTTAACCTCCTGCATCAACACTGCAGTTAAACCCCCACCAAAAGAATCACAAAACATGGTAAAATCCACTCCCTCCTTGGGCAAAGTCAAGCTATGAGTTGAAGTCAATAATTCCTTGAGATTTTGAAAGCTCGCCTCACAAGCATTCGACCACTAAAAGGAAATCTTCTTCTGAGTGAATTCGGTCAAAGGAGACCCAATAAATGAGAAACTCTTTACAAAATACTGATAATAACCTACCAAACCAATAAAACTTTAAATGTTGATAGGAGAAGTAGGTCTAGCCCAATCATGAATCGCTGCCATCTTGGTCGGATCAACCATAATACCATCTTTAGTCACCACGTGACCCAAGAAAGAGATAGAATCCATCCAAAACTCACAGTCTTAGCATACAACTTCTCATCACACAATCTGTGGAGTACAGTCCTCAAGGGTCTCACATGATCGACCTCATTCTTGGAATAAACCAAGATATCATCTGTAAATACAATCACAAAGGAATCAAGATATGGTTGAAATACCTGGTTCATCAACTCTATGAATGCTGTTGGGGAATTGGTCAACCTTAAAAATATGACCAAAACCTCATAATGATCATATCGAGTCTGAAAAGCAATAGTCGAGACATTTGAAGCTCTAATCTTCAACTAGTGATACTCGGATCTCAAGTCAATCTTAGAAAATATCAAAACACCCTGAAGTTGATCAAGCAAATCATCAATGCGAGGAAGAGGATACTTGTTCTTAACTGTAACCTTGTTCAATTATCGGTAATCAATACACATAAGCATAGAACAATCCTTGTTCATCACAAACAAGACAGGCACACCCCAAGGTGACAAACTTGGTCTAATAAACCCCTTACTCAACAAATCTTGCAATTGCTCTTTTAATTCATTCAACTCAACTTGGGCCATCCTATAAGGGGAAATAGATATAGGTTTGGTGCCTGGCTCTACATCAATAGAAAATCGATATCTTAATCCAGAGGCATACCAGGCAAATTTGTAGGAAACAACTCCATGAGCTCGTGAACAAACCAAACAAAATCCATAGAAGGAGGTGAGGCAACACTAGTATCATGAACATGAGCTACATAAGACAAACACCCCCTTTCTACCATAAGATGAGCACGTAGAAAAGATATAACTCCCTTCGGACCCGAATTAAGTATACTATTCAAAGCTATTCTCGGTACACTCGGTGAAGCCAAGGTCACAGTCTTGGCATAACAATCAAAAATAGCATTATAGGGAGCTAACTAACCCATACCCAAAATTACATCGAAGTTTACCATATCTAGGAGAATCAAGTCTACCCAAGTCTCACGCCCCGCAAAGGTAACCATACAAGATTGGTACACCCGATCCACCACTAAAAAATTTCATATGGGGGTAGAAATATGAAGAGGCATGGTAAGGGGTTCACATGCAACATCAAAACCAGAAGCAAAATATGTAGACACATAGGAGAATGTAGACTTAGGGTCAAATAACACGGAAGAAAATCTGTATAAAATTGGGACAACACCTGTAATGACTGCATCAGAGGCCTCTACCTCAAGTCTCCTAGGTATAGCATAATAGTGACCACATCCTCTCCCAGACTTTACAACCCCACATCCACTACAACGAGCTCCCCTACCTCTACCTCGAGCATCTCTACTACCACCCCTACCACTCTGGGAATAACTTCTCACTGTAAAAATTGGAGTAGGGAAAAACTGAAGTTGAAATCCTTAATAAGTACGTCCAAACACATGTAAAGGGCAATCCTTAGCCACATGGCAAAAATCATCACATACAAAACATCCTTTATGTCCTGGCTCAATCTCAGGAGGTAAGAATGAACTAGAACGACTACCCTGGCTCAAAGAACCAAACTTGGAACCTCCACTCGCATGACCTAATACCTAGCTACCAGAAACTGTAGAACCTAAAGGTCTACAACCAGATCCCTACAACGCGGCCTGGACTGGCCTACCATGATACCTATGGGAATCCCTACTAGAGAAGTCTCTACCTCGAGAGGCATATCCACTAAACTCGCTTTGACGATGCACCTTCTTGGTGCCTCCCTAAGTAGACTGAATAATAAACTCAGTCATCTTAGCGTGCTTGATAATACTCTGCAAAGAAGCCCCTGAAACTAACATCCGGGATATAGCTAACTAATATGAACCATCTAACCCCTTCATAAACTTCTGAATCCTCACAGACTCCGTGGAGATACTAGAAGCTAAATATCCTAATAGAGCATGGAAATATGCCTCATACTCGGTAATAGACATGGAGCCCTACTCCATATGGTTGAACTTATCCCTCATCTAATCTCTCAAGCTATATGGTACTAACCTCTCCAACAAGGCCTCATAAAACTGAGTCCAAGTCATAGTAGGCAAACCCAAAGGCCTACAATTGGAAAGCGACCTCCACTAATCCTTGGCCATATCCGTCAACTGATAGGGAATATAAGAAATTCCATGAGACTCAAGGGATCATAGATTATGTAACTTCTCCTGGCAATCAGTCAGAAAATCATAGGCGTCCTCGCTAATAGCACCACTGATCTTGGGTGGACCTAAGCAAATAAACCTCTCGAACCTATTCTGATCATTAGAAGACATTATGGTACCTATAATAACTCGATAAATAGTAAGTATAGTAGGCAGAGAGTCCGTACGTGGGGGTGACACAGATGATGGTTGCACCCATGAAATAGGAATACTATAAGTAGGTGTCGAAATAGATGGAGGAATACCACTCAAAGTCTGAGAAACACCTGGTACACTTATAGGAACAATATCCAAGTGACTTTAAAGGCGAACCAATAAATCCTAAATCACTAGAGTGTCAACTCAACTCTGTTGGACCTGAGTTAGCCCCGCACCCCTATCTGATAATCATTTTAAGCATACGCGACCTCAGGCTTAGGAGAGGCCTCCTTAGCACATCCTCTAAATGGAATATCTCCCCGTGCCCGTCCTTTACCTCTGGGTTGTCCATGACCCCTACCTTATCCTCACACCAAAGCTCTTGTATCGGATGTTGGCTCAGCATCCGTAGCATCTCTGGACCTAGTCCTCACCATCTGCGTAAAAGAGAATACAGTACAAGTTTAGAACATTAGGTATGAACTTCCAGCATGATAAGGAATAAAGTTAGAGAAGTTTTTCCTACAGATATATTATAGCCATTTAAAGATAGATATAGACATCTACGTACCAATCCGTGAGACTCTACTAGAAATCCTGCTCTTACACTTATGAGAATGGTGAACCTGACGCTCTTATACTAATTTGTCACGACCCAAAAACTAGGGCATAATGGCATTTATTGCGACCCAACCTTGATAAGTAAGCTAATCACTAAAAAAGGAAAGAAATTCTCAACAAGAACAATAATAATAAGGCGCGAGACTTCTAGAATGAAGTCAGGCCAACACAAAACATATATAAAGCAGAAGTCTGAATGAAATAACAAAAATCCCCAAAATATGGTGTCATAAGTGTAGAGCATCTAATACATCACCCGAATGCAAAGAAAGTACAATATCTGTCTCTGAAAATAAGTAAAGACATAATAAACGTAAGAGGAGGTCCAGAAGAAAACTCTGGTCCCTAGAGCAACCCAGTACCTCGATCACAGTCTCTGAAAAGCATGATTAGCCACCTCCAGTGGTAGTCAAAATAGGATCTGCATCAAAAGGCATAGTAGGAGCTAGTACGATCCACTTGTACTCAGTAGATATCATAGGCCGACTGAGCAATAACACTATGAGCATCACTTGCAAGTGGAAAAGTTCCCAAACTGTAGCTCACACCATCTTCACTAAAAATTATAATAAAAATACTGAAATAAAGTAGAACAGATATATACAAAAAGTATATAGAAACTAAATACACGTCAAGGCAAGTAAAGAAACCATGAAAAATGCATATGCAATACAATGCAATGATGATGGGATGAATAGTGTAAGTCATCATATGACTTTCTGCATACACCTACTGAGTTTGCAGCTCCAAGGATAGGACCCATGGGGGGTTCACAAACCATATGATATATCTTAAATCTCAACCCACCTCTCTGGCACATGTTCACGGAGAAGGTTTTTATAAAAATGTCTCATTTTCTTTCAAAAATAGTGTTTCTCAATGGTATCTATATCTCATATATGTATATGTATGGAATGAGGATGTAATACTCACAATCAAATCAGTATGAAGATATCTAATCCATTCAATACGTATATAAGTGAGCCCAGAAATCCACTCAATATGTCCATAATTCATGATATCAACTCTAACTAGGCAACATTGGAATAAATATGCATGTAAGACATCATTAATATCATATCAACCCTTAACTCGAGTATTTCTATCATGATAAAGGCAACCAATCCTCAATAAGGCATATAATAATAATTCAAGCCCCCGCACAGGCATCATATCTAGAATAAAGGCATTTAAATGCACAAATAAAGCCAATGATATCAAATAAAGCCCCCACTTGGGCAACACACAATATATAATATCACCAATCAACAACAACAAGAATATAAGCCCCCACACGGGCACACAACAGTAAAAATAATCTCGAAGTACCATTCCCATATTTGTTCTCCCCGACCCATAACATGCTTTACTTATTTATTC
Organism: Capsicum rhomboideum; assembly: GCA_031232105.1. Lineage (NCBI taxonomy): Eukaryota > Viridiplantae > Streptophyta > Magnoliopsida > Solanales > Solanaceae > Capsicum > Capsicum rhomboideum. The sequence goes on along the minus strand of CP124708.1, from coordinate 46,185,567 downwards.
ACTACCCAACTCAATCTAAAGGAAGTTAAGCCATATCCTATCTCAAAATGACAAATTCTGAGCCTAAAGTCCTTCAACACAGTGCTTTTGTCTTTAGAACGGTCTTGGAATCAACTAAAACATATAAATATAGCATCTACGCTTTTCAGAAAAGCCAACAATACCCATTTGACCCTATTTAAGATGGGTCCAAAATAGACTCAAAAAATAGAAAGGGTAAAACTGGAATTTTATTTTTGAAACTCATTCCTCAAAGTTAAAGGAGTCTACAGTTGAAAACCCACGTGAAAACTAGTTAAAATAAGGTCCAAATTGAAAAAAAAAACATTTTTAAGCATTACCAAAAACATCCTTAAAATTCCACATAACAAATGATGGAAAATAATGGGAATAAGAGTTTAGAGGTTAACCACACCAAAAACGATGAATAAACCCTCAAAAATTGCATTTCCAAAAGCTTGGAGGTTAAAAAATGGAGAAAAATGAAGAACATGTCCAAATACTACTTGAACACTCTGTTCATCATGTCTATGAAATTTGCAAAAGAATTCATCAGTCTAAAAGACATAAGAACAAATTCATAGTTACATATCAAGTTCTGAAAGCTATCTTTTGAATGTTACGTTCTCTGACTCTAAGCTGATGATAGCCAGATCTGAGGTCTATCTTTGAGAAATGACTGGCACTCTGAAGTTGGTCGAATGAATCATCAATCCTGGTAAAGGGATAATTGTTCTTGATTTTGACTTTGTTTAACTGATGGTAGTCTATGCACATTATGAGGGAACCATCTTTCTTACACATAAAAAGAACTATAGCACTCTATGGATAGATGTTGGGTCTGATAAAATCTTTATCTAAGAGGTCTTTCAACTGTTCCTTCAATTTCTTAAGCTTGGCTGGATCCATTCTGTAAAGAGGAATTGAGTTAGACTAGGTATCTCAAGGAGAGCTTTTCAAAAGTCAATTTCCTACTCGGGAAGAACTCGGGGCAAATCTTCTAGAAACACTTCTGGAAGCTTATTAACCACTGGAACTGACTGAAGATTTTGGGTTTCGTACTTTGAATCCTTATTCCAAACTAGATGATATATAGATGCTTTAGAGATTATTTTTCTAGCCGTAGGGTAAGAGACAAACCGACCTATAGGTGTTGAGGTACTATCCTTCCACTATAAGACTGATTGATTCAAAAACTAAAATTGGACTACTCTATTTCTATAATCTACTAAGGCATAATAGGAACGTAGCCAGTCCGTTCTAAGAATGACGTCAATGTCATTCAATATCTAACTTTACTAAACAGACTGAGGTGATTATTTGAGAAACAGTGTCTTGGCAATTTTTATATACCCGATTAGCTATGATTAAATCACCAACAGGAGTAGAGATCGAGAAGGGTTCAGAAAGGATTTTGGGACTAACACCGAAGTCTACTGCAATATAGAGAGTTATGAAAGAAAGTGTGGCTCCAAGATCTAACAAGGCACATACATCAATGTAGAAGACTCATAATGTACTAGTGACTACATCAGGGGAACCCTCTTGATCCTATCGAGTCTGTAAAGCATAGAACCTGTTCTGACATTGCCTACCACCTACACTAGAGGAGGCACCCTACTGAGTTGGGCAACCTAATGGACCTGCGAAATTTGTAGACTGAGCGCTGTTACCCCCAAATAATTATTTGACAGAAAGACACTCTCTCAACTTGTTGCCAATCTGACCATATCCATTGTATCCCTCCTTACCAGAACACTACTTATTTGGATAGTTCTTACAACTCTTGGTAAATGGTGGGAAAGTACGACTACTTGAAACACTACCCTATGAATTAGTGCCTCACGCTCTATTTTATGATCATGGTGAGGCCTAGGGGATGGCACATTGGCTGAAGATGGTGCTGGATCTTAACACCTCTATTGATACTAAGATCGATTACCACCACCCGACCTCTGCTGAGAGTTGTCCAAATTTCCTTTTCTTGCTCTCTTGGTCTCCCTCTCTCTCTCCTTGATATTTTTTGTAGGATTGTTGGGTGTTCATAACATGTAGTGGAAGACAAAATGCAGCCCAGACAGATCTATTTGAGTTTAAAATTTACTAACAAGACTAGGTTTCAAGACAAACCTGGTATCGACAGTCGTAGTTTTGAATTTCTTTAATAGTACAAAGACTATATGCGTATCCCCACCAAGACCGATCATTGCTATCAATTTCTTGATCAACAGAACTAACGAACAAATTGGACTACGAATATTGCATTGAAACGTTTTTCAAAAATCTTAACCCACAATAAACAGAACAAGAAGTACTTTTCTTCTCAATTATATATTATCTCTTGAATTGGTATTGGTTTCACACACTTTTAATAAAGTATTTTTTCCATAAGAACTATTCTGGTAGTGAAAACCCTTTCCATGATGTAAACTTTTCTAATGGTGAAAGACCCTTTTATAATGAAAACTTTTCTCATAATGACAAACTTTTTCTCATAAACTTTTTCATAAAACTTGTACTATGAAATTTTTCCATCGTCCTTTATATATAGAATCACTAATAAACCTTTTAAGGTAATAATTTGTTGGGATAAAAGTCTAATTCCATAAAAAAACTTTAATGAATAATCTTCTCAATTAAAAAATCCCAATCCAATTTGGTATGTTGGTTGTCATGTACTGCATGCAATTGGTAAGTCCCTTATACTTTGAACTTGTAAGTAGCCAAACACATGAACTTTCCATGTTAAACTTAAACCACTTCAATTTCAATTTGGAATTAGCATGCATGTAAGGATGTGTAAGTCGTCCATCCAATTCATAATTGGATTTTAGCTTAAGACCCTTAAGTTGCACGCGTAAGGTGTCTGAGTCATGAAATTCACAATTTGGACTACCCTTTTGTAGTAATATTTATTTAAGTACCATCTATATATCATATATATATATCAATCAAGACATATAATTAATTTTTTATTCTAACTAGAAAACTCAAATTTATTCACAATATTAGTTATATTCCCAGTGCTAGCAAAGAGTATAGTAATATTCAGTTTGGACTAATATTTCATTTATTTGACTAATTAAATTCTCAAATTTAATAATCAAACAATAAAAAAAATTAATCCATTAACAAAGATAGGAACACTCGTTAGTGTGCGACCCCATAGGTTCAAAACTAAGACGGTAGTAAATTAATCATATAAATATACTAATCAAGGTTGGCGTCTAGCAACACTCCTTAATGACAGAATAGCATGAAGCATACAATTTACTCTCAAGAATCTGTAGAAGAATAATGTAGCATTTCCTTCTATCCTTATAGCTCCGGATCACCCAGGATATGATCTAACTGACAAATCCCAATAAGTGATCAACTATGTGTGCACGTCCGATTATAATCAACTATTGAGTGACCTAAGAAACTCTTTTATTCTTTCATTCAATTTCCCTAGCCAAGGTCTTGATTAGTCATTTATAATACATGACAACATAGATCTTAAACTCATTACCAAGAGTTGACAGATTCCATCTTGCATCAATCATTAATTCTACAAGCATTTAATCATACCCAATATCCTTTCAACCATTTCTGTATGGACATGGGTGTCCGGTATCAAGGTATAAAAAATAACTTGTCAATTACTCTGATGATCTCAGGTCAAAGGAAACACTTATATCACGTTCTTCAACATAATATCCTAGTAACAGTTTATGGTAATTATAACCATTAGGAATTATCGGTGAGTCTGTTCTATGATAATATGTCCATTTGCGTCATCTATGTATGTGATTTTGTTAATGAGATCAACTAATCTTTATCTTTAAAAGACTGCCACATACATATTGATCTAACCGGATCAACAATGTCCTAATTAATAATCCTACAATCAAGAACAATGTTAGATCAAGTTATAAGAAACATGACTTTCTCATTATCATGATCTCCATCATGATTCAAGTTTCAAAACTTAATCAAGTACCTTATCATATTAATCAAACATTTGATATAACTATAAAAAAGGAATATTAAATTTCATATATTTATATCAAATAATATTTATAAAATATATTCAAAATCATCACATGTGAGATTGGATATAGGGCATATCCACTATATCCCTAACATTTTCTTCCTTGATCTATTGAGCATGAGTCAAAAGTCTGGAGATGTCCATCTCTTTTACTAACATAGCTATCCTACACTCCTTGACCACTGTCTTAGAGACACCTGAAATGAACTTACTCATACAAGCCCTTGAATCGGCCACCATCGCAAGAGCATACCTAGAAATGGAGTAAACTTTAGACACTACTCCTCCACAATCAAGGTACCCTTCTTCATATAGATGAATTCAAAAACATTGGCTTCCATTACCTCAAGTGGGAATAACATGTCCAAAAATGCAGTCACAAACTCATCCCAATCCATTTAACCTGCATCCTAATTTACCAGTGACTACATCAAGGTAACCTTCCTGATCCTGTCGAGTCTGTAAGGCATAGAACCTATTCTGACATTGTCTGCCACCTACAAAAGAGGAGACACCCTGCTGAGTTGGGAAACATGTTGGAGCTGTTGAATTTGTAGACTGAGCCCTGTTACCACCGATTACTTGTCCGACAGAAGGACACTCTCAACTTATGGCCTATCTAACCACATCTATAACAGCCCTCCTTACTAAAACACTATTCACCTTGATAGTTCTTACCACTCTTGGAACATGCTGGGAAAGTTCGGCTACCTAAAATAGTACACTATGACATTGTGCCTCAATCTATATTTTTTCTATCATGGCGAGGCCTAGGGGATAGCCCACTACATAGAGATGGTGCTGGAGCTGAAGATCTCTTTTGATAATAAGATCGACTACCACTGTCACTACCCAAACTACCAAATCGTGAGGGCACCTACTCCAACCCACCTAGATAGGAGAACCTCTTACCATCACTTTAAGAAATCAAGAGAAAGTCTTTAATTAAGTAAAGAAACCAACTTTAATATAGAAAAATATTCAAACAGTATGGAATTATAACTTCCCTAGGATCTAGTCTAAACAAGTACAAGAACTGCAAAGAAAAAATAGAAACTGGACACAACTTCCACCCTGAGTGAGAGAAATAAGAGCAACTGAAGGATCAATACCGCAATAGTCAAGAGACCACACTTATTTCTACAAAAGACTATACCTCGATAAGGGTATAGCAAGATTAGCATCAGTACAAACCACATGTACTGGTAAGCCTCATTTGTTGACTCAAATTGGATTACTCAAATATAACATATATATTCAAAAGAAACATGCATACTTTTGGAATCATTACCCTACCCCAAATATTCTCTTTCACTCTTTTTGTTGACCTCCAGTTATGAATTCTAAGACACCACTCTTCCTTCTACAACTCTACCACCCCAAACCACTAAGTCTGGCCTTACCCGAGGGTCAACATAACTTCTAAAAGACAACTACAAAAGGGTAAAAGCCCAATGCCTCAGTCAAAAACCTAATAAGTCACTTAGCATACCTAGGGAAGACCCATTCGGACATGTAACCTGTCTACCATCCCCCCCCCTCCCAAATATTAGATCGGATTTAACCCATGACTTACACTCCGACCTTCTCCCTATCGTGCTGACATGAACTCCTTGCTCAACCCTAACTTCCTTCTCCTTTCCACCACCCAAGGCAATATAATGAGTCAAACCATAACAAGAAATAATGCTTACATTGTAAGTAGACCACACTAAACCAAAATATTGTATCACAAGTGAAACCATATTCAAAACTAACATACACTTAGTACATCAATCAACAAATAAGCAGCTTAGGATATTCAATCAACAAGTCAAGTCAAACCTTGACCAATCAATAATCCTGACCAAAACAATCTCCAAGTCAAGATACCATGACTCTTATAACAAGAATCAAAAAATATATGACAAGTAACCAGGCCATACAAGGATTTCAATTTATATCAAGCATATAGTCATATTCGTTGGTCCACTCATGGAACCATCAAACTCACCTGACAATCGTACATAGACTCTATAGGTTATGCATCTACCCTCTAGTCATAACCTGCATGGGACATGTTTTGTCTATGTACTAAAACCCCATACACAAGTGTCTGTCAATCTTGTTTCACCACTAACCTGTGAGAACGTCCTAAATAACAAAAAAATAAACATTTAGAAATAAGATAGGTCAAAATAATAAAACAATATAAAATCCATTGCATTAACCACACCAAACAACATGCACTAACAGGTCACACTACAAAGTAGTTAACATACACATATAGCACAAATTGGACTAAACTACAATACCATCACCTACACTACCATTCACGGCCTTAATCATGACGCATACCTAAATACTCCATTCTGAATGACCATAAATATTACCTCCCTAGACCTTATAGAAGTCCACCTGCACCCTACGCCTTCGATCTTGCAGAAGTTCACCCGCACCCTACATAGTAGTAGTACCACTTTCTTTAGGGTTTTAGTTATAACTGATAATTCATACTTTTCACCACCTTAAATATGAGTCTATATTAGTGAACCACCCATTTTATAGCATAAGCATAACATAACATGATAAGGTATATGAGCAACCCATATTTGTGTGAAACCTGAACCTTAACCGTTTTTAACCATTCAAACTCCATGCCTAAAGGCCTAGACATGCAATCTCCCATCCATCTATATTACATTTATGCTCTCTAACCCGGGTCTATACTACTCAATTAACCTTAGCTTACCTGAATGTCAACCAGCAGTAGGAAGAATGAACAAATGCGAAGTCCAACCTTACAAATATCATAGACACATTAGTCATTAAAAATCCATGGGTATGCACCCATCTACACCCCTCTCTCCACTTCTTCATGGTTTTAAGACATGGTAGGCAACCTTAAGGGTTTTTGGAGCCTCCGACGTCATTTATTTAAACTCAACTGAAGAAAAAAACTAAAACCAACTTAAGTGGGTATTTTGGTCTGTGTCATGTCACTATAGAGACACCACTATAGATAAATAAATCCCGCTAAAGCGGGATGATGTCCGCCTGACCCAACTTTTTTTAATCCCAAAATTTTAACCCTCATGGGCTCATGTAAGTTTACTAATAAAATCCAAATAATATCTATACCCCGCACTGATATTGAGGTAGTTTCGGGTAACGGAGGATTTGGTTTTTACAATCGATAACAATTTGCCCATCTTTCAACCCCGAATGATCAAAATGAAGGAACAATCTGAGTCTAGATTTTTTAATTTCACACCCTTTCTGTGAGATCGCAAAATTACTAAATTACTAGTATTGAAACCCTATCACCGGTCTAATTGGAATAGGTCCTTCTTGCTCATATAGGTATGCTATCGAAACACGGAACCCATTCTCCAAATGCCTATAATACCCAAAAACTCATCAAACTGTGAATATCAAACAAGGCATTTAAAAATTTTAAAACTCCAAATATTTGTGAAACCCAAGGCGGGACGTGGTTATAGCGACATTTATCATGCTATAGTGGTGTTGCTATAGTGGTGCATGTTGCTATAGAAGACTGAAGCAGTTTAAGGAGAGTAGAAAGGGGTTCATTGCCTATTTCTCTCTATTTACTCGAAAAACACCCTCTCTCGATCACTTTGCTCTCATTGCCAAAAAAAGGTAACAGTCGATTCCTTACCCTCTATTTCTTCATTACTCATTGAATTACATACATTAGGCTAGAATGATGTTGAATAGAATGGGTTTTGTATTGGAATTCCAAATTTAGATTTTTGGACTTGGTGGATTCGAAAATTTTAAAGTATGGGTACCTCTGTTACGTGCATAATGCTTCTATTGAGTTCTGAGCATAAGAAACTCAAAGTTTGTGTGTTAATAGAGCCCAAAATGGAAGAAAATGTGAAGGGTTATTTTTGGGTTTGAATTGATGATTTAGGCATGATTTAGGAGTTATCATACCCAAATTTTTCTGTAAAATAGTTCTAGGGCAATTTTGGAACACTAATCTCAGTTCAAAACTGAAAAATGGTAGTTTTAAGTCAAGGGCACCATTTTTGTATCCCCTGGATGCTAGGGATGATACATGTTGTTATAGCGGCCTCATTACTATAGAGGCACTGATATAGTAGAGAAATTCCCTCTATAGTGACATCGCTATAGCAACATGCACGCCGCTATAGCGCAACGTTGCAGGCAATAGCCTCCCAGCTAAAAGTTGAAAATTTTTAAAACTTTTTAGTTCGATCCTTTCTTGACGCTTGAGGATTTATAACGAGTTCCCACATCAAATTTTGTAGGTTAAGCATCTACAATGGTCAGAAACTAAGATAATGCCCCTGCCTACAAAAGATTTCCTGATGAAGCTAGTCGAGAATGATATCGTAAATATTGGAAAATAAGGATTTGCTATGAGCGGGGCTTCAACATGAGGAGGGTAGAGGACAAGACATTGGAATTTTACAATTGTCTACAGGAGTTTTGTTGGGGCCCACTAGTGGTAGCTTCTCTTAATAGAGTCTCGAGCTTGGTAAGGGAGTTATATGCTATACTCTCTACCATGATTTGGGATACCCCTAACCCTAACATATGTATCCGAGAAGTGGATGTACCGATTGACGCCTGAATAGTCAATGAGGTTCTCGGGGTGCCCCATGTATCCGATGCCGACTACATGTCCAAGCCTTGGAAGATAGACATGATATGGCTACGGGAAACTCTAGTTCCAGAGGAGTTTAGGTAGCATAACTATTAGCCTTCCACCGAGGGTGTTACCATTTCTTACTTTACAGTTGATGCTAGAAGGATATTGAACCTGGTGACCCAGAGGATTTGTCCGTCGAACAACACTACCGACGTGACCTACACTTGGGCTTTGGTGGCAGCCTATGCTATTCGGGGTATTTGACTGAATGTAGGGGCCCAGATAGTGATGGAGTGGTAGGACTTCTATCAAGGCACCAACAAAGGTCCTTTGCTTCCCGAGTTGGCATCAGAGATATGTAGGTAGACTAGAGTACCCGAGGAGCCAAATAAGATGGTAGAGGAGATGGACATTCCTTTTCACCCTCTCTAGGTGAGAGCGCATTTGGTATAAAAGAGGAAGAAGTGTAAGGCAGGTACGACAGAGAGTAGAAGAGAAGAGGAGGAGGCAGTTGATGCGGATGAGGATGATGATGATACTCCTCCTTCCCAGTCCCATCCCCCGATCCCTAGCAGCCAGCTAGATATATATTTGGCAATAGTTAAGAGATCCATGGAGCAGGGGCCCTCCAGTTCTATAGCCCCTTCCATTGCCCAGGACCTTGTAGCGCTCCGCCGAGAGCTCGACGAGGAGAGGAAGAAGATGTGCTCCCAGGATCGTTTGCTTTCCTAAATGTGGAAAACCATGAAGGTTATGTCCGAGTGTGTGAAACCCAACAGGAGCTTTCCCAGTTGGAGCCGGAGGACTTGAGGGTGTTTCCCTTCCTGAGTGATGCCGAAGGAGACGACCCGGCCCCAGCAGCCCGTGATTGACAGGGCACCCATCTTGGTTCATTTTCCTTCCCTTTATTTGTTGATTGATTTGTGTTGCCCTCGTTTGGGGTATGTACTAGATATTTCACTTTCCATTGATTTATGTTTTGCATAAGGATACTATTTTTTCCCTTTTTGCATTAATAATATAACATGCTTTCATGGAATTTATTCAATTTTTATACTCATGCAATACTCCGTACATAAAATATCAAAATTAGCAAGCCAAATACGAGAATCAAAAATAGGAGAAAACAGGGTACTACCACAGCCTCGCCTGTGTCTCTATAGTGGCACCGCTATAGAAGAGAAAATCCCGCTATAGAAGCATGGTCGGTATAACGATCCTCACATCGCTATGGCGTCATAAATAGTAGCCTTCTAGATTTTGCCATTTTCAACACGTTTTCTTTTCGACCCCCTTTAACATAAGTATTGCAATTATAGACACATTTATACCTTGTTAGTTTCTCAGAAAAAAGTTCAATCACTTTATAACGGACCACTAACACCACTTTATACACATAAAGTTTCAAGAAAACACAATTACATGAGAAATTCCTCTTTAAACTACCCCCGCTATTGCGGACTCAAGCCTTATTTTCCGTGCATGCAATTTAGCCTTGTCAACAACAACCACCCAAATTCTATGTGTTTGACTAGGCTTAGCACAGATTCCTAGTTTTTCAGCACAACAAATAGTATGTCAGACTCCATATAATTGCACCTTTTCACAATTATTAAAATAGGTATGATTTTGTATGAGTACCGAACTCCTGTAGCCTTAAGTGTCGGTTTAAACCTTTATATTACCATCAACAAACAATACAATCACAGTCAAAGTTTTACTTAACAACACACAACATATGGCAACTCAAAACATTTGCATAGCATAATTTCAAGCAAATCAAGCCACTACAATCACAAAATATGGAAATCATGGAAGGTCACAGTCAAAGTTTTACTTAACACTGTACAACATATAGCAACTCACAACATTTGCATAGCATAAGCCCAAACAAATCAAGCCACTACAATCACAACATATGAAAATTAGGGAAGGTCAAAATCAGTTATCCTTGGATCCTGTCTCATTAAGAACTTTTAGTTGCACCCATAATGACCTTGAGTATGTCAAATAGTATGCCTTACATATCCCTTATGGACAGATACCAATTGGAACCTTCCTGATTCCAATTTGAGTTGCTTGTATCCTTCTAAGTGGAGTCAAATGACATCTACTTTCCAGGTTGAGATATCGATTATAATAAATAGACACCAATTGAACACAACTTATACATCAACCACACAACCGCACGAGGGAAAGGAAATAAGTGGAATCATTTCCTAAAATATCACATAGCCCCCAAAAAATTAGATGTGGATGTCAACATACCAATCTGCAGGACTCTATTCGACACTTGATCTTGTACTGGAAGACCGGTAACCTAGGATCTTATGCCAAATTATCATAGCCCAAGCAACTAGATCATGAGGGCACCCTCTAACACACCTAGATAGGAGAACCCCTTACCATCCCTTTAAGAAATCAATAGAAAGTCTTTAATTAAGTAAAGAAACCAACTTTATTACAGAAAAATCTTTCAAACAGTATGGAATTATAACTTCCCTAGGATCTAGTCTAAACAGGTACAAGAACTGCTAAAGAAAAATAGAAACTGGACACAGCTTCCACCCTAAGTGAGAGAAATGGGAGCTGCTGAAGGATCACGACTGCAATAGTCAAGAAACCATACTGATTGCTACAAAAGACTATACCCCGATAAGGGTAAAGAAAGAGTAGCATCAGTACAAACCATACGTACTGGTAAGCCTCATCGGCTGACCCGAATTGGATTACACAAATATAACATAAATATTCAAAATAAATATGCATAATTTTGGACGCATTACCCAACCCCAAATGTTATCTTTCACACTCTTACTGGCCTCTGATTATGAATTCTGAGACACCACTCGACTAAGAACCCCTAGTATAAGGTTTACGATATTACTTAGTGATTTGGGCGATATCCCTCAATTAGATCCTCCTAGTAGCTTGATGGTGATATTTACCTTAGTCATGCTGGGTTATAAAGTTGTTATATTGCTAAATTGTATATTGTTAAGCCAGAGGTCATGGTTACGAGACCAGTTAGACACTAGGATAGTACACTATTCTTTGAAAGGATATGGTTTAGTTCATAGATTCTTATGTTTGTATTGTTTGGGTATTGGTGATGGCATGCATACATTTAGATGCAATGCCATTTATTTAGTGGTATGGTTCCAACTAAACCTTTGTTTGCTCTATTGTTTTCCAAAAAGGTGTTTATGCTTCCTTTTCACTTTTAAAATTGATTTATAAATGGAACATGTACCACCCTTAATACTGGTTTATGATCTTTTAAACTAAGCATCCGACTTTGAAAGCTTAGACTGAGGTAGATTCAGGACCATTCTTGATCTATGCAACTGCCACTATTTACTTACTTTGATTGAGGGAGATTTTGACCCTTTCTATACTATATTACCATTTTAGTCCCCGATTTAATCTCGAGCACTGGACTTTATGGATTTCTACTTATTTTAGTATCTGTTCGATTCTGAGTAACTATTACTGATATTTACCTCTTGTACTGGATAGAGTGGATTGGTTATGGACTATGGAAGTCCTAGTTCGGGACCAAGCAGTGTATACGGATATCTCGAGTCCCCTATTAGCCCCTTCGTCTGATGAGCCAAGAATGGTCGATGTAGGTTCTGCCTTAACTAGATACTGAGCTGGAGGAGGTGTATACACTTGTATTAGATATGGTACTTGGTTTATCTTGCATCATCTGGTTCTTTTCATGACTATAATTCATTCATATGCATCTCCTATCACCGGTATAATTGTTTGGCGCTTGTATCTATTAGTCTTATATGTGGTCGTATTGATACATGTTATGGTTGCTATTTAATGAGTGTTTGCTTGTGCCTTTTGGGCTTATGGGGGCCCGGTTAGGTTATTATTTTGTTCGAGCTATCCGATTACATTATTATTCAATTATTTTTTATAGTTCGTGGCCGGTTAGTTATGGATTGGTACTCGAGGTTTTAGTACGCTTCTGAGTTCCTTTACTCCTTATTATGGTAAGATTTATTATTTTTAGATTATCTTATACTTATTCACATTTTGGTTAGAGACCCTAATTATGCTAGAGTTAGCTCCCTCATTGTTTATGATCCTTATGACGTTAGACTAGCTCCCTCGGGGTGGTACCTTTATGTTGGGTGGTTTGTATAGCGCGGTTGTATATCCATTCCTTTCTAGCTGCTCTTGTATATCATTTCCTTCCTTCCTACTACTATTGTATATTCTATATCTCTTTCTTTACCCTACTATCGTATATTGACTGGTCACTTATTGTATCGCGCTAGCGTCCCTTATTACTTGTAGTATCTTATAGTTAGCCTTACCTCTTCACTGGCCTTATCATGTTCATTTATTAAATAGTTGCATGTAGTTTATATTCCTGCTTTACATGTTATTTATACTTGCATCATCATTGGAGCTCAGTCGACCGATACCTATTAAGTACCTATTTTTTGGTACTCATACTACACTTCTGCACCCTGCAGATCATAGTACAAGTTCTCACTGCTAAAGTGTGCATCGTGCGACTGCCATAGATTAGATATTTGGGGTGATCTCTTTATCAGAGTTATTCTTATTCTTCCTCAGTTATTGAACTAATCTATATTTTGCATTTTGAAGACAGTTCTTTATATATGTATTAAGCTTACCTTGAACTCTTGTTTTGTTAGAAGCTCTTGTACTGGCTTCACTAGGTTTTGGGGTTACTTCTTTATATTAGTCTATTTATTGGATTCATTTTCTACTACTTTCTTATTTTCTCTTGATATTCCGTTACTTGCTATTCCAAATTATGGGTTGACTTATCTATTGGTGGGTTATGGTAGGTTCCATTATGACTTGAGAAATTGGGTCGTGAAAAAATACTTTTCTTGTCATTATCTTTTATCTCTTGATTTGGTATTGATTTCACACAATTTCAATAAAGTATTTTTCTCATAAGAACTATTCTCGTAGTGAAAACCTTTTTCATGATGAAAACTTGTCTCATGGTGAAAAGCCATTTTATAATGAAAACATTTCTCATAAACTTTTTGATTAAACTTGTACTATGAAATTTTTTTCATCACCCTTTATATATAGAATCACCAATAAACCTTTTAAGGTAATAATTTACTTGGCGTAAATTTTTAATTCCATAATTAAACTTCTATGAAAAATATTCCAAATTAACAAATCCCAATCCAATTGGGTATGTTGGTTGTCGTGTACTGCATGAAATTGGTCCCTTGGACTTTGAACTTGTAAGTACCCAAATACATGGACTTTCCATCTTAAAATTAAACTACTTCAATTTCAATTTGGAATTAGTATGCATGTAGGGATGTTTAAGTCCTCCATCCAATTCAAAATTTGATTCTAGCTTAATGTCTTTAAGCTGCACACGTAAGGTGTCTGAGTCCAATTGGAATTCACAGTTTTTACTTCCCTTTTGTAGTAATATTTATTTAAGTACCAAATATATATCATATATATATTTCAAACAAGAGATATAATTTAATTTTTATTCTAACTAGAAAACTCCAATTTATTCACAATATTAGTTATATTCCCGATGCTAGCAAAGAATATAGTAATATTCCGTTTGGACTAATATTTTATTTATTTGAAAAATTAAATTCTCCAAATTAATAATCATACAATAAAAAAAATTAATCCATCAACAAAGATAGGAACACTCATTAGTGTGAGACCCCATAGGTTCAAAACTAAGCCGGTAGTAAATTGATAATATCAATATACTTGTCAAGGTTTCCGTCTAGCAACACTCCTTACCGACTGGATAGAATGAAGTATACAATTTACTCTCAAGAATTTTTATAAGAATCATATATTATTTCCTTCTATCCTTATATCTCCGGATCACCCTAGGATGTTATTTAACTGTCAAATCCCGATAGGTGATCAACTATGTGTGCATGTCAAATTATAATCGACTATTGAATGACCTAAAAAACTCTTTTTTGCTTCCATTCAATTGCCTTGGCTTAGGCCTTGATTAGTCGTTTATAATACACGACAACATAGAGCTTAAACTCATTACCAAGAGTTGACCGATTCCATCTTGCTTAGTTCTTCAAGTATTTAATCATATCCAATATAATTTTAACCATTTTCGTATGGACATGGGTGTCTGGTATCAAAGTACAATAAATAACTTGTTTATTACTATGATGATCTGAAGTCAAAGGAAGCTCTTACATCACATTCTTCAAGATAATATCCTAGTGACAGTTTATGGTAATTGTAAACATTAGGAATTATCGGTGTGTATGCTCAATAATCATATCTCCATATGTATCATCTATGCATGTGATTTAGTAATTTAGATCAACTAATATTTATCTTATAAAGACTACCACATACATATTGATCTAACCGAATCACTAATGTCCTACTTAGTAATCCAATGATTAAGAACAATTTTAGATTAAGTTATAAGAAATATGACTCTCTCATTATCATGATCTCCATCTTGATGTCAAGTTTCAAAACTTAATCAAGGACCTTTTAATATTAATTAAAAAATTTGATATAACTATGAAAAGAATATTAGATGCCATATATTTATATCAAATAATATTTATAAAATATGTTTGAAATCATCACATGTGAGATTGGATCTAGGTTATATCCACTATATTTCTTACATTTTCTTCCTTGATCTGTTGAGCATAAGTCATAAGTCTAGCGATGTCCATCTTCATTACTAGCACAACAATTCTACACTCCTTGACCATTGTCTCGGAGACACCTAAAACAAACTTGCTCATATATGCCCTTGAATCAGCCACCATCACTGGAGCATACTTAGAAAGTGGAGTAAACTTCATAGATTACTCCTCCACAATCATGTTACCCTGCTTCATATTGATGAATTCCTAAACATTGTCTTCCCTTAACTCAAGTGGGAATAACATTTCTAGAAATGCAGTCACAAACTCATCCTAATCCACTGGACCTGTATTTATACCACTATCTTCCTTCCACTATTTACACCAAGTCTGAGCCACTCCCTTCAACTAATAGGTGGCTAAGTCTGCACTCATAACTGGAGTGATACCCATAATCTAAGTGACCTTCTGAATCTCATCAATAAACTCCTACAAATCCTCCTTCACCTTAGAACCATGGAACTCTAGAGGATTCATTCAAGTGAAGTCCCAGACTCTCATTGCTACTGTATTTCCATTCAAATTGACTGGTACAACAACCTGCTGATAGACCTGAGTGGTCATTACTCGAGCATAAGCCAGAAAGCCAGCCCTGAATTCAGCATGCATAACTTGCTCATTCAAGGGATTGGCTGGGGATAGTTGTGCTAGTTGGTTTCTGTTTTCATTTCTCCTTCTCTTTGCTCTTCTGGGAGGCATTTTCTATAATATGTAGAGCACGAATTAGAAGGAGATTAAATAGAGTTCACATTCTATCGCGAGATATGAACTTTGAAGAAGTGAAACTTTTGTAAAACATTTCATAGCCTCTCACTCATAAGTGTGGCGCGCTTCAAACCCGTGAAAAAGTCTCTACTTAACACGACTTTCAGATACCCTAGGACACTTTAAACCTAATTCTCTGATACTAAGTTTGTTACGACCCGAGACTACACCCTAGTCTCAACATAATGCTTAGAGCCACAAGTGACCCCACGCTAACCCATGGTCTTGCATGACTCTTAAAATACTGAAAAACAAATGAAAAGTTCTAAATACAGAAGTTAAAAAGAGAAATAATAAATTTCTATAATTATGTTAACCAATCAATAGTTAAAACCCAACACAAGCTGAAATAACTAATATGTTTGTCTAAAAGCCTCTACTAAAAGATAAGTTACTGGGCTAAGCCCCCAGCTAAATCTAATTTCTTAAAATAAAAATAGTACAAAAATAAAGAATACTGAAAACTCATCCTTGAAAGATGTGGACTAACCACATACTACTGCTGAGATGGGTACGAGATCGTGCTAACTGCGAGCTAGATTCTGAGCATCTGAACCTATATTATAATACAATATAGCGCAAAAGAAGTATGCAGTCAGTACTTTGAATGTCCTGATAATATGAGATATGCAACTATAAATACTAAGCATGCTGGAGAATACTGAATACTAAAATGCATAACTGAATTGAAGTGCAATGACCCTACTAAAATGCTTGAAAATTGGTAATGAATGACAAGCCTGAAAAGTAATAATTTAAAATAAGGTAAACTTAACTGAAGGTCAAATACAATGCTAGGTCTAAATCCAAAAATGATTAAGAACTTGTTAACCAACATAAACCACATGATCTAAACATGGAGTCTGATGTATACACCCCATCAAAAGGGCCCAATATACCTTGCCAGGGTATAGAGGTATGGCTCGCGTGATTACTAAACTGATGCCCAACTGGTAGAGCTAAATAATCCAATAGTGGCATATAGTTCTGGGACTTGGGTGCACTAAAACCTAGTCCAACTCGGTGCTAAGTACTACTCTCATAATATTTGTATGGTTAGCTCTTTAAAACAAATTTACTGAAAACTGCATCAGAAGATACTTTACCTAAAAGTACTCTGAAAGTCTTAATAACTAAAAATATATGAAAACAAAGGCTAATTACTTTACTCATGATAGAGTCAACAATTTAATGGTATCGTGTGTTCATAACATGCCAATATAAAAAACTAAAAATCAATACATAATGAAATACTATAAAACTCATGAGAGAACTGAGATCATAAAAGGAATCATGAACTGAATAAAACCCTAATTCTAATCTGTACTGAAACTGAGAAGCTTGAGTTATTAGGGACCTATTAGCTGAAAGTATACCCAATTATGAAACCCCACATACCTGGAAGTGAATTCTTACTAACAAGTTTGAAAAGGAATCCTAGCTTGTTTTTAGAGAAAAAAAATCACCTATTGATTTCTTTTTTTGATTGTTTAGATTAGATTGAGTGTAAGGAAATATCTCATTCCCTTTAACCCCTTCTAAAATACATATAAAATGATGTATTTTAGGTTTAGAAAATTAGGAAAGTACAAAAATACCGTTATTAAAACATAACTATTTCTGCTATACAAGTTGCCATAGGTAATCAGGACAAGTCGTCATGTTGTACAATGACTCCTCGTCATTCTCATTCTGACTGGGACTCTTTGCTAATGTATAGGGATGACTGGTCAAGATGACTTATTGTCATTGATGATGGGCCATTAGGTCTGTTTGTTGCCATGTGACTTAAAAGACAACCTTCAAGATTTTCTCAAGACGGATCAAAGCAATGGCTTGTTAGGATGTATACAACTTGTTACCAAGATTTGTGTCCATTAGGATGATTTTCTTTCATCCCTCTAGACTTGGAACGATTGGTCACGATGACTTATCATGACTGGCGATGGCTCACTCCTTAGAGTCCTTGCCACTGGGAAAAATTTCACTTTTTAGGACTTTTTACCAAGTCTTTAGAAAAGCTCACCCAGGAGTTATTGGCACTGATAATGACTCATTTCCTTAGTCGTACTATGGGAAAATTACTAGTTTCTAATTGGTTTTCTTTGCTAAGTTCTGAATGGAATCCTAGGAACTTATGGGTGTTACCCGATTTATGTTGATGATATATTATGGTTCATTATATGGACTGATTATGTTAGTGGTTGTTATTGTTCAATATAGCAAAGTGTGAATATAAAGTATGCCCTGGATTATGTATACATATTATTCTCCTGTGTGTTTTATTATATATGTGATATATATTGTAGTTTCCCTTCTTATGAAGTTGTTGATGTATTATTAATTGTCTTGGTTGTTGCAATCTTGATGGTTAGTAGTAGTAGAATAAGGAGTGAGGGTTGTCATGAAAGAGGATTAATGAGAGAAAGGGAGAGGTGTAGAGTTGTTGTAACAAGGCGAGTGAGTAAGAGATGTGGGTTAGGTTGATTTATTGAATTGTGTTAGTTAGTCATGCTCTAAAGTTAAATTAACAATGCTATAATAAAGGAAAGACGGTGATGTTAGAAGTTGAAGTAAGTTAACTATTGTCAGTTATTAAAGTTGTATGTTTGTCATGATCTATTTTTGTTTGTTATATGTTGTTATATGTTTCTAACCTTGGTCAGCCAATGATACCTACCGATGCATGTGGTTGTATTGATACTACACTTACTATATCTCCTTTTTGGGAAATAGTCATAGTGTAGGTCAGTTGGAGTTTCTATAGGTGCAGGAGTGATCATTCTTTAGCAGCTCTTGTCATTCTACTCTTACATTGATGATATGTCTTGAATCATCCTTTATTTATTTAGTGCTATTGTACCTATTTAGACTAGGTTCTAGGGAGTTGTGAAATTAAATTCAAAAATGTACTTTCTAATAAGTTTTGTTTTAAAAGAAAGAGTTATTATTTACTAGTGCTAAAAGTTTTAACAATGTTTTCTGCAATGATTAAAGGTTGGGTGGTAAGGTTTCTCCTATCTAGGTTAGAGTTGTATAGGTGCCCGCATGATTCTTGACTTGGATTGCGATAAGTTTTTATCAGAGCCCAAGTTACTGATCTTCCAGTATAAGAGAAATTGTCAAGTAGAATCCCATGGATTGGTGTGGTAACGTCCACATCAAATCTATAGTAAGCTATAAGGAATCTAGGAAATCAAGCTCACTCTCTTCTCTCCCATCGTGCTATCTCAGTGTTATTTTCCTGAGTTAATTCCAATTGGTATCTGGCAGATTCCAATTGGTATCTCGACGCTCACAGTTGGGATTAGTTGGTCCTAATTGCTATCTCAATAATATTTGAATGGTTGGGATAATGTTATTCTAACCTGTAGAGGTTAAAAAGAGGCGTAGGACTTGTATTCTAATGTTGTGAATTATGTTGTGAATGACTAATATGTGCATTTTTTAGGTGGTTATGTTGTTTGATTAAGTGAGAGATTAGAGTTTTCAGCATAGTTGGTAAGTGTAACTCTTTAGTTAGTTGATTGGTTTGTTTACTAAAAAGATACTTGTGTTTTAAATGTTTTATGGTAGTATGATAGAATGCTACATGTATTTCTTATGTGGAGAGTTATTATTTTGACCATACTATTAGCTAGTTGTTTGATGGTCAAACTTCTTAAGTGCAAATGATTATTATGAGTAATATGAGATGAGTAGTTGTAATGGAATAATTGGATGATCTTTACCAAAGAGTCCAAAGGAAATATTTGCTTTAGGGTTTGGAACTAGAGAAATGTTTGAGAAATATCTTTAAAAGGCATTTAAAAGGCATGAGAGTTTTGGATGAATAAAATCTGATTTTGGGGCCTTTATATAGAACCCAATTCATACTTAGCTATTCCTTGGCATTAAATGTGGTCAAAGTGGAAGAATGGGTCATTTTGCCCTTTGGGCCATGTCTTTTATTCCATTTTGAGCCTAACTTTGGGCTCAATCAACACATATACATTTAAACCATCAACTTTCATGTATAATTCACCATATATATCATGTTTAAATAATTCCATAATGCCACGACAATATTCTCTTACGAGATTCTCATTCGTCGTCTCAATCGCAAAAATAGGAATTCTAGTCGCCCATGGCTTTATTGAACATTTTGGATAACTATTTATGTTTCATGATTTGATCATGTAGGAGTATGTAGGAGTGTATTGAAGTGTTTGAAGCTTTAACAATGCTCAAATAACTCCAAAGAACTAAAAGAAACCATCTAGGAATCGCCGTAGAATTGCGTTACAAAACGAGTCCGGAAGGGCACAATATTTGTGCCTTACGCCACTGCTGCAAAGCAAGGCAGTGGCGCAAGAAATACACCCTCTCTGAATCAGTGTCTTGCGCCACACCCCCTGAAACAGGGTAGTGGCGCAAGTTTTCATACCTTGCTGAATTTTTCGGCCATTTCGTCAATACTTGCATATCGTCCAATACCTTATCAAAACACTACAAAATACTTACTTAGTGATCTTAATCATCAAGTAAACATGAATCCAAGTCACCAAATGAGGTTAGAATGTGTATGGGGTATTACCCAAATGCTCCACAAAATCACAAAACACCTCCTACGAAGGTCTAATCGCACATATTAGGTCCTATATCAAATGTTTCACCAATGACACTATAAAACACATACTCATGGCATATCAACACCTAGGTAGATATGACCCCAAGGTATCAAGTGAGGTTAGAAAAGTACTGGGTGTTACCATCTTGTGTTATGAGGACTGGAAAAGATCAAGGGGTATTGATGCACTCCCAGCTGATTCGGAAGAATTTAAAATGGCATTCCTTGATCATTACCTCCCATATGAGACTCAGGAGGCACGTGCAGACCAATTTCTACATTTGCGTCAAGGAAATATGAGTGTGAGAGAATACAGTTTGCAGTTTAATTCCTTGGCTAGATATGCTCCAAATGTAGTATCCACCATGAAAGATAGAGTCCATCGATATGTGGACAGAGTGGAGCCTTATTTGGTACGAGACTGCAGTATTGCTGCCTTAAATCGAGATATGGACATAGCTAGAATACAGGCCTTTTCACAGAAAATGGAGGATCAAATGCAAAGAAGGAGGACACAGAAAACTGAGAAAGGGCCATCAAAACGGGCGAGACCTATGGAGAAGTCTATGGTGTCCCCAAGAGAATCGGGATCTCAAATTTTACCGCCTAGATCCACATCCTCTTATTTCACAACAGGTGCTCATTCTCAATCCCGAGGGTCAAGAGGTGTTAGATTAGAACAGAGTAGTGGGATTCATGGATCACAGGCAATGAGACTTCCTTGTCAGTTGTACCCACATTGTGGGGGATTTCATGCAGGATAATTCCGGTTTGATACGAATGTTTGATTTGTATGTATTAGGCCAGGGCACATGATGAGAGAATGCCTACAGAGGCCTACGGGTAGTATGAAACGTCCTACCGGATCAGCCGATATGGCATCGGCAGCTGGTGTATAGTCTGCTGGTCATGGTAGAGGTGCCAGAGGAGCAGCCAGTTCCAGTGGAACTCAAAATCGTACCTATGCTCTAGTGGACCGGCAGAATGCGGAGGCATCTCCTGACGAAGATGCAGGTATATTATCCATATTTTCGAATGATACATATATCAGTTAACTCAATTGACATACCTCCACTTGTTGGTGCCTTTATTAGAGTCAAAGACACATATCGTAATGGTATAGTAGTAGAATGATTAAGTACTCTTAAAGTGTTACTAATGAAAGAGGTAATGGGATATGAAAAGAAAGGGGAAATTATCCTATACAACATGCCATGTGAAGTTTCCGGAAGTTCATAGGGGTTCCATTTCATATTACTCCCATTGAAAATATACAAATTAAGAAGGATTTCACTAGGAAGAGATACCTATTGTTATTTTAGACAGACAAGTGAGAAAGACGTAAATTCTGTAAAAGTTTTTGTGAGAGACTAATAAGCCAAAGAAATCGCATGAGAAGTTGAGAAAACACAAAAATGAAATCGACGACCCTTATTTGTTTCAAAAGGAAGAAAAAGTTCAAAGTATGGAAGTATACCAATAACAAGTAAGTATCCATGAGCCTTAAGTGTTTATGTGTATGTATGCTAGTATAGATATGCATTTGTCGTACTCGAAGGGATACTATTAACATTCGAGGATGAATGTTCCTAAGGGGGGAAGAATGTAATACCCCGTACCTTCCTAACCCTACTTTACAACATTGAATAATGTGTACCTAGGTGTCGAGAGCTATAAGTATGTATTTTGTAATGTTAATGATGAGAAAATTGAAATTAGGCCTCGTACTTGTGGTTAGCCTTTCATAGGAGGTGTTTTGTGATTGTCGTGAAGCATTTGTGGGGTTAAAAATGAGGCTAAGAGGACCTCCAAACAAAGTATATTAAGGGTAATAAGTAAGTTAAAGAAGAGGACTTGAAGTATCTAACCAAACCCGCGAAGAAAAGTGAAAAAATGAAATTTTCAAAAACAATAAGGTTGGGGCGCGCCAGAGGGTGTGCCACGCCGCTATGGGAAAATTTTTTATCCCATATTCATCAAGATATCATGCCCAAGGGCGTTCCAGGATGGTTTTGCCACTTTTTCAAAAGTTAGAAATTTCTTAAGTGCCAAGGGTGCCCGGGGACGTACCAAGCCGATTTTTGGCACGTTTATTATACAACCATGATAATATACATTAAATGAGTGAATTATTATATTGGTATGATAAAATTACTCGTGAACGAATTTGGTGTCAAAATGACGATTTTACCCTTATGGTCAAAATAAGCCATACGTGGCTAAAATCGCTTGTTTTTGGGATTGAGGCTATGAATATAAATACCGTGAGTGGGAATATTTTCATAACATGTATGAAATGAATTAAACATGATAAATTATTGGTTTTAATGGGTTAAGTGAATTGGGCTCAAAAAGGGCCCAAAAATGAGAAAAAGACATGGGCCAAAAATGGGTCAAATGACCCATTCTTGCCTTGACCTTCTAGAGCAAACATTAAATTCCAAGGATGGAATTAAAGGTCTATAAAAGGGGCCAAAAAAATCTGATTGTTATTATCAAAAACACACATGCTTTTCTATCTCTTTTTCTAGACTTTTCAAGAACACCCCTTTGGGCTCTTCAAACCCTAAGCCATATTTGGAGCAAGATCATCATCTTCCAAGCCTATGTAAGTGATTATTATTATGGATTAATATATTATATGCATGGTAGATTATGTATATCATGTTGTTTATCCTTGGAAGTGTTGAATATGGCACTTTGTGTTTATGCTAAAAGATGTGTTATCCATGGAATTGTAATTTTAAATATGACTTGTGGGTTTGATGAAAGAGAATGGTATGGATAGAATAACAACATGTATTGTGTGATTATGGTCCTAAACTTGTTATTTTTCTATAAATGTAAATTATGGGATTTTGGCCGATTTGTTGTTGTGAGGTGTATTGAAGTAATTTGATGGAATAATTGTGATGTGGTGGTGATGGAGAAGTGTAAAATATGAACTTGGTGTGATATGCTATTGATTATCATATGTTGGTCAATGTATGGAATATTGTGGTATTATTGGTACAATAATTTCATAAATGGTATTGTCAAGGGGGAAATGACATGTTAAAGCCAAACATGTGACTTATGGTTATTGTATGCCATTGTAAGATAGTTGGTGGTTAATGTTGGTTCCGTTATGTACTTGTGTTGTAGAGTGAAACATAAGGAAGGAGCGGGACTATTGTATGCACATCTAATATTGTATATTCGTATTGAGAATACAAGGTATGTAAGGTTCCTTTTTCCATATCCTTCTGCAACATGTTGTTCACATTGACATTGGACTTTTTTCAATTTCGAGAGGCTTGAAGTATATCAATTCAGGGTGACGTATATTGTTATTCATATGTGTCCTATTCTTATATGACTTATGATTCACTTATCTCTTGTTCATTGATTGAAGTTCCAAAGATGTCATAACGTTGAAATTTCAAGGAGAACTATTTCAAGAGAGTAATAACATAAGAGAATCTATTTACTCTCGGATGGCATTTTCCAATCATGTATTGTTCCAAAGTCCTATAGTATGATGATTATCCTTGTACCAATCCTTCATAAGTAAAAGTACCAATCTCATAAGAGTAATAAGAGAGGTGATGTGCAAGTTAGTATAATTATTCCTCATAAGTGAAGATGTCAATCTCATGAAGTAAAGGAGTGAAGTGAGATGTGTATATAAGTGTGTGCTTTAATTTCATGATCTTTAACGTGTCATTCTCATAACCAAGTAAAGAGAAGAAGCAATGTAAACAAGTAGTGAGCATGGTTACTATGTTTCAGTTAGTATGGATCACATTCTAGAGGGTATAAGTTCAATATGGAATAATCCCCATATTATGTTATGTCATTTAGTATAACCCACCAAAGCTGGAGGCTCGATATTATATACTATCATGATACTTAACGTATTAATCTCTCATAAGTTGATATATCAATCTCTCCCATGTATGTTCTCCCACCATAGAGTGGATGTATGTTCTCCCACCATAGAGTGGATTTATGTTCTCTCCCACCATAGAGTGGATGTATGTTCTCCCACCATAAGAGTGGATGTATGTTAACCCACCATGAGAGTGAATGTATGTTAACCCACAAAGAGAGTGGATATACGTTAACCCACCATAGAGTGGATGTATGCTAACCCACCATGAGAGTGGATGTAGGTTAAACCACCAATAGAGTGGATGTACGTTAATAGAGTGGATGTACGTTATATTATTAACCCCCAATAGAGTATATGTATGTTATATTGTTACCCCACCACTAGAGTGGATGAATGTTATTCTTTTACAACCTACTAACCAAGTAGATGAACAAAATTGGTAAGAAACATAGAAGAAAGAAAGAATCTCTTGGGTATAGAATAATCTATTGGAGGCAAGTCTCTTGAGTAAAGGTAATTTCCCTTGAAGGAGAATAATTATAAAAGATATTATATAAAATGATGGTTTATACACATTGTCTATTCTCTCATAAATTATTTTCTTGACATTCTCATGTATGATACTATTTCTTATGAGCCTTACATACTCAGTACATTCTTCGTACTGACCCCCTCGGGGTACTTACCTTACATGTTGCAGGTGCAGGCATTAGTAGACCTCCTTAGTAGACTGTGGATCATTTGCAGAGTTTTGGTGAGCTCCACTTGGTTCGGAGCTTTGTGGGTCATAGTTCTATATTCGTTTTGATGTTGTAAATGTAGTATAAAGCGGGGACTTGTCCCGACTTTAAGTTGGTCTTGTTGATGCATCTGTTAGAGGCTTTTGTAGACATAGGTAGGTATATGGATGTAAGATGTACGTTCATTTTGACGTGATGGCCCCAACGGCCAAGTTTTGTATATATATTTATAGCATATGTTTCCATGATTCATGTATTCCTCATAGTTACATGAGGTATAATAATATTCATACGAGGATGCGTATACAAAGGTTCATGAGAAAAGATTGGTTCTCTCAGGCCATATCGGCTTCAGGTGCCAGTCCGGAATGGGATTTTGGGTCATGACAGATAAGTTGACTTCTGCACCTGTATTGGTACTTCCAGAAGGTACAAAAGGGTATGCGGTATATTGTGATGCTTCATGAGTTGGCTTAGGATGTGTATTGATACAGCACGGTAATGTAATAGCTTATGCCTTAAGATAGTTGCGGCTACATGAGATAAATTATCCGACACATGATCTTGAGCTAGTAGCTGTGATATTTGCTTTAAAGATATGGCACCACTACTTGTATAGGGTTCACGTTGACATAAATACTGATCATAAGAGTTTGCAGTATATTTTCAAGAAGAAGGACCTAAATTTGAGGTAGCGGAGGTGGCTGGAACTACTAAAAGATTATGATATCGATATCTTATACCATCTGAGAAAAGCAAATGTGGTAGCCGATGCATTAAGCCGCAAAGCAATAGGAAGCACAGATGGCCAGCTCACGAAAAAGCAAGGTATAGTCAAGGATCTCTATCAACTAGCCAACTTGGGGGTTCGTCTTCTTGAAACACCAAATGAAGAAATTATGGTGCAAAATGCGGCAGAATCTTCATTAGAAGTTGAAGTGAAGGAAAAATAGTATACGGAACCTATTTTATTGCGGCTGAAGGAGAATGTACAACAAGGTTTGACAAATCATTTGATCTTACGCAAGAGGGAATGCTTCAGTGCCAAAGCAGATTGTGTGTACCTGATGTAGATGAGCTAAGGAGATGGATTATGACAGAGGCATATCATTCATGGTATTCTATTCATTTGGGAGACACCAAAATGTATCATGATTTGAAAGAAATGTATTGGTGGGGTAACATGAAGAAGAACATTGTAGAATTTGTACCTCATTGTCCGAATTGTCAACAAATAAAAGTAGAGCATCAGAAGCTAGGAAGTTATATGCAATGCATAGATTTTCCAATCTTGAAATGGAACATGATCAACATGGATTTCATCACAGGTTTTCCACGTACACTTCAAAAATTTGATTCCATATGGGTAATGGTTGATAGGCTTATCAAGTCAGTACACTTTCTACCCGTCAAGACCACCTACACAGCTGAAGATTATGCGAGGTTGTATATTAAAGAGATAGTTCAATTACACGGAATTCCAATCTCCATGATATCAAACAGGGGAGATCAATTTATTGCATGCTTTTGGAAGTCTTTTCAGAAGGGTTTGGAAACCCAAGTGAATTTAAGTACGACTTTTCATCCTCAAATAGATGGGCAAGCAGAACGTACTATACAAACACTGCAAGATATGCTACGAGCTTGCACATTGGACTTTAAAGGTATTTGGGATGATCATTTATCTCTTATTGAATTTGCCTACAATAATAGCTATCATTCAAGTATCAAAATGGCGCCTATGAAGCTTTATATAGAAGAAAGTGTAGATCACTAATTTGATGATTTGAAGCGGGTGAAACTGCCTTATTTGGGCCAGATCTTGTTCATCAAGCTATGGAGAAGATTAAAGTGATGCAACAGCGGCTACAAACGGTCGGCACAAGTCATATGCAGATGTTAGAAGAAGGGGGCTAGAATTTGCCATAGGTGATCGGGTATTCTTGAAAGTGTCACTAATTAAAGGGGTAATAAGATTTGGAAAGATAGGAAAGCTAAGTTCGCGTTATATAGGGCCACATAAGATTATCCAAAGATTTGGTCAAGTTCCGTATGAATTAGAACTACCCCAAGAACTCTCCATAGTTCATCCAGTATTTCATGTTTCAATGCTTCAAAAGTGCATAGGAGATCCATCTCATATTTGTCCCACTGAAGATGTACAAGTTACAAAAGATCTCACCTATGAAGAAGTACCTATTGTTATTCTGGATCGACAAGTTAAGAGGTAAAGAAATAAAGAAGTAGCTTATGTAAAAGTGCTTTGGAAAAATCAGCAAGTAGAAGAAATCACATGGGAAGCCAACGAAATGAAGAAGTCTAAGTACCCACATTTATTTCAAACTGAAGAGAAAGTTCAAGATGTGGAATCGGAGAAATAATAAGTAAGTATATATAAGTATTATGTGTATGTGATGACATGAAGAATGAACTTAGACTTGAACTTATTTATATTGGATAATGTTACTAACATTCAAAGACGAAAGTTCCTAAGAGGGGAAGGATGTAACACCCCGTATATTTTTGAACTTATTTGACTACCTTAACATTTATGAAATTATTTAAACTTGAGATAGTTGGTGTATTACCCACTAAATTTATTGGGCTGAATTAATATTATGTTTATGGACTTAATTGAGGCCCAAAATTAAGTAAAAAGACATGGGCCCAAAAGGAGATGATCCATTTAAAAATGGACCAAGTGTACATATCATTATACTTGGACTTTTTGACCAAATAATTGGCTATGAATGGACCATAGAGAGGCTCTTTTGAGGGCCTATTCAAGGCTGAAATTCAGCTCATTTTCAACATATTTCACTTGCAAAAAATCAGATTTCAATCAAACATTTCTCCTCTCTCAAACCCTAGCCACCCTAATTTTCTCTAAGGATTTTTGAACAAATGTTCAACTTGCAAGCCTTGGTAAGTGTTTACCATTATAGATTAATATATTATATGCATAAGAGGTTGTATAAATCATGTTGGTTATGTTTAAAAAGTGTTGATCAGTCCACTTTTGCTTAATCGCTAAAGGATTTGCCTTCTATGTGGTTTAAACTTGAAAGGGGACTAAAGGTATTGAAGAAATTGAATTATATGGATGAAATTTCAGTATTTTTAAGTGTGGTTATGTACCTAATTCATTACTCCTTGTGTATGACTTGTTGAAATGTTTATACGTAATTGTGCATGGAACGTTTGGCGTAGTGAAAGGAGAACACTTTCTTGTTATGTTAAAGTGAATTCTGAAACTGTGTGGACTATTTTGGTATATTTTTGTGTAAGGTATTTATGTGACTTGATTGAATAAAAATCTGGAGTTGCATTGAGGTAAAAATGTGAAGTATGCACTTGGTGGGAAATCTTGTCGGTTTGTGATGTCTATGTTGATGTGTGTACTATTTTTGTATTGTTGGTGTTGTGAGGTAGTAAATTTTATTGTAGGAGGGTGGAATGAAGTTATATGGTAGTAGGAAGGAAGGTTGAATGATATACTATGTTTTTGGGATGTTGGATAGTTTTTACTTCCCGTCAAGTAGCTAATTATCGCCTTGTGAAATTGTAAGGTAATTGGCTTTTAATGTGAGCTCCATTATGTATTCATATTGTAGAGGAAAGCTTTAAGGAAGAGCTTAATTGTTGTAGTCACATGTTGGAAAGATAAGGTATGTAAGGTTACTCTTTTTCGTATCCTTTGGTCGTACCTATTGTTCACATCATTACCAAACTTGTTTGCACTCTGAAACGTTTTAAAGTATCTCATTTCAGGTTTGTTAGCAATTGTTATTCATGTGTCTCTTATTTGTTGACTATTGTTCCAAAGCTCAAATAATGTTACGACCACCGATGTAACAATCTCACAAAAAATTAAAAAAATAAAGTAATGCATATTTGGTTGAGTACGGGTGGTAGCTCTAGGGGAGAAAGCCTAGCTTGAGCCGATACCCATTGATTATTGGATGCAGGGGGTAGCTCTGGGGGTGAAAACCTAGCTCGACCCAAACCTGATTTATTAATTTGTGGGTGGTAGCTCTGGGGGCATAAGCCTAGCTCGAGCTGATCCCTATGTTATTTACCACTGATCAGTTGGTCCCGGGCATTGCATGATGTATATTGATATGAAGATAACAGGAAAGAAATAAATGTAATGTACATGGTTCCACATATACAGTACGGTGGTATATCACTATTATCTATTCACTTGTATTTGATTCCATTTGAGTTCCTATATTTCATACAGTTACTTATAGCCTTACATATTCAAGACATTCTTTTGTACTGACGTCCCTTAGAGGATTTTCCTTACTTATTGCAGGCACAGGACCTAGTAGACCTTCACAGTAGGGTACGGGTCATCTGCAGGCTATTGGTGAGCTCCAGGTTGATTCGGGGCTTTCTGAGTCATTTGTATATATTTTTGGTACTGTGTAGTAGTTCTATAAGGCGGGAACTTGTCCCAACCTTAGTCATGGTTATGTATCTTTTAGAGGATTTGTAGACCTTGTAAATTCAAATGTAGAAGTGTTTTTTATTTTAGACGTTGTGGCCCCAACGACCAAGTCTCGTATCTATTTTGAACATCTTTACATGACTTCCGTCATCGATACATTATATCTGCATGTGGCAGAATGTTTGTTCACTTAATAAAATGCATATGAATGTACATGTTCATAGGTTGGTTCTCTCGGGCCTTTATGGCTACGGGTGCATGTCCGCCCCAATGGGATTTGAGGCATGATAACCATGGAATTTTTGATTGCTTTGCCATGTACTTTTTGGGGTATTGATTCTATTTAGGTCACCATTGATCGATTGACTAAGTCTGCTCACTTTCTACTAGTTTAGATGTCCTACTGTTTTGAGAGGTTGGCCCAGATCTATGTTCAAGAGATAGTTTATTTTCACGATGCATCTATGTCTATAATTTTTTATAAAGGTACCCAGTTTACCTTTAACTTCTGGGGGGCTTTTAAGGAAGAGTTGGGTAGTACCATTGAGCCTAGCACATCTTTTCATTCTCAGACCAATGGACAATATGGGTAGACTATACAAGTTCTAGAGGACTTATTATTGGACTGTGTCATTAATTTCAAAGCTCAACGGGGAAAGTTTCTAGCCTAAGTAGAGTTTGCGTATAATAATAGGTACCATTCGAGTATCCAGATGGCTCCATTTAAAACATTGTATTGTAGGTAGTGTAGATCTCTGGTTGGGTGGTTTGATGACTTTGATGCTAAGCCATGTGGTACTGATCTACTGCATGATTTATTAGATAGGGTCTCAGTGATTCAGGACAAGCTACAAGTAGCTCAGAATAGGTAGAAGAGTTATGCTGATCATTGGCTTTGAGCCTTGGAGTTTAGGGTTGGTGGAAAGGTGTTTTTGTGAGTTTTACCCATGAAGGGTATGATGATATTTGGGAGGAAGGGCAAGCTCAGCCCAAGGTTTATCTGTCCATTTGATATTCTGGAATGGATAGGTGATGTGGTGTATAAGTTAGCTTTGCCTCCAGTATTTTCTAGTATTCTATTTTTCATGTATCGATGTTACGACAATATCTTCAAGATGAGTATCACGTGCTCCTATTGGACTTAGTTTAGCTAGATGACCTTCTAAATTTTGAGAAAGAGCTAATTAATGTTTTAGTTAAAGATGTTAGACGACTTAGGTCTAAAGAGATTCTAGTTGATAAGGTTCAACGGAGGCACTATCCATATAAAGAGGAAACTTAGGAGACCGAGTAGGACATACAGACCCAATATCCTCACTTATTCGAGCCTTTAGGTACTTCTTGTCCCTCAACTTTTTAGGACAAAAGACCTTTTAGTAGTGGATGATGTAATAACCCTCTAGGTCATTTGCTCTATTTTTGTGCATGTTCTATATTTTTTGTTTTCTTGTAGTTGCTATAGGTCTTTTATATCTTGCTTGGATAGGTGGTTTGGTTCACGGGCAATTCATTTAAGTTTTAAGACATTTTCCCTATTTTAGAGCTTCTAAAGTTAACAAATTTTACTCTGATTAAAACTTCTAGTAAATAGCCTCAGTTGAGAATTTTCACATTTTGGTTAGCCTGAAACGTGAATTTCATGTTGGGGGGACCTTTGATTTGGATCCCGAGGCTTTCAAACTCATTTTGATCTACTGGTTGGATTTTAGTTAAAAATGGAAAAAATTAGGCTTGGGCTACATCTCATCAAAACAACCTCATTCAGGAATTTGGTCAATTCCATTGAGTCTGAAATGCCATTTCTAATAGGGTAGCATATATGGTTTCTGTTAATGGGGTCCCAAAAAAATCCCGAGGACCCATTCGGTGAAAATTCTAACATGGAATAATTTCTGGTTCACAACACCGGGTATCGGACATAGTTGTTCTTTACATTTGCATCCTAGTAGTTGCATTTTCAACCTAGTCGTCGTGTTCACAAAGTTCAAACTTTATTGACCTTTGCAATTGTGACTGACCCGTTGTGTTTGAGATGAAGGGTGACCTGGACCTCAGTTGGATTCTTGATTGTATTCGTGAAAGGGCCATCACATTCATGGTGGTCTAGCCTAGTGGATCCTTACATTCATGATAAGGGTCATATGTTCGCGATGAAGGGACCCCTGGCAGTATATAAGTGTTCTCTCCTACATTTTAAATCATTCTTGCATGAGATTTTCTCCATTTTTTAGATAAGAGGAGCTGGAATTGAGGAAATCTTGATCATCTATCAGTGGGTAAGTAAATTCTACCCCTCGAGCATACTTTTCATTAGTTTTATATCAAATTTTGTCGTTATTTTTTGTAAAATTCAAGTTTATAGTTCTTGAGCTTTGAAACATGGTGGGCTATTTTGAGTCCCAATTTTGGACCCATTCTTGCTAAATTTTTAAGCATACTTTCCTTGTCATATGAGAAAGATAATTATGAGTTCAGTTTTTTGATTCCATTTTCGGGCCCCACTGATTGATTTTGAATCAATTTTTAGCCCGAAGTGTAAAATTACAATATGAAAATCAATTTTCTCATCTTAATGAGTAGATTATTATTTTGATAGTGTTGTAGTAGTTGAAGGTTACTCAGAAGGTAAAATCTCAATTATGATTGAATATGTGTGCGTCGTTCAACCTTTAGATAGGTTACTTAGTGACCATTAAGTAAGATTCTACTTTTATTCCTTAGTTTAGGTTGTTACTTCTCACTAAAAACTTATTTTAACATGCCTGGTAGTGTTAGGACTATTATTGGAAGCCTTAGCCTAGGTTGGGGTAGATTGCTTTCTTTAGGTCCTGTTCTTCTGATATTATTATGGTGATACTGATCCTTAAGATAGTTTGCCCTTAGGTAGTGTGTTTGTAGGGGCCATCAAGTTGGGGATATGATTAGACGAGGTCCCTTTTTGTTATATTCCCCCTTTATACTGTGATTTCCCTAATTTATTATAGTACTGGCTATTCTGACAATGTATTGGTTGATTGTCTAGTTTCTTGCTTTTATTTACGTATATTGTTCCTGCATATTCATGGTATATTGTTATTTTGGGTTGAAATCATTGCTTTCAATTTTAAAAAGGAACTTGGTAAGGTTTTACTTGGACTTGATTTTAAAAAGGGACGAAATTATCCATTTTAGTCCCGGTTTGAGTGCGGGCACCTATTCTACCATTGATTACTTCTGATTCGAGGCCAAAAGGTATTTATTATTTATTATTACTTGAAATTTCTGGTTCGTGTACGAGCAAGATATACAGATATCGCGAGTTCCTCATAGGTTCTTCCTTTACGAGCCACAGATGCTGGAGGAGAAGTATATGGTGGCATGGATCATAGCATTCATGTCATATTGCATTGCATATTATTCATTTGCACTTGCTTATTTATATGCATTGCTTGTATGTTGTTTGTTTAGATATTCCATGTTTATTCTTTTCCTAGCATTATTTGAATTAGCATTAGACTGTATTTACACACACACACACACACATATA
Source organism: Capsicum rhomboideum (assembly GCA_031232105.1). Lineage (NCBI taxonomy): Eukaryota > Viridiplantae > Streptophyta > Magnoliopsida > Solanales > Solanaceae > Capsicum > Capsicum rhomboideum. The sequence continues at coordinate 46,152,257 of CP124708.1, read as the reverse complement.
TCATCTAAGCTCAGTCGGCCTATGATGCCTACTGAGTACCGCATGTTTTGATTCTCATACTACACTTCTGGATCTTTTTCCCTGATGTAGATCCTAGTATGAGTCACAAACACTAACCTCCTTCTCATGCAGAGCTATTTTGAGTAGAGACTTGGGGTTAGATCTTGACACTTCGAGTTTTATTATCTCCCTATTGTTTTGGACTTGTCGTTATTTTGTACCCTTGGAGATATTTTTATATATTTGTGTATATCTAGTACTCCTCTTGTATTTAGTAACTCTTGTACTTACTCATTCCAAGTCTTGGGGTTTGGTTTTGTATATTTTGTCCTTTCATTCTATATATATGTGTATGAGCCCCGACTTTCTATGTTGGTTACATATTTGCCCTATTTACTTTACAGTTTCATCCTTACTCTAATTAGTCCATTACTTGACATTCTGGGCTATGGGGTTTGGCTTACCTACTGGTGGGTTATAGTAGGTGCCATCATGACCTAAATTTTTAAGTCATGACAGATGTGGTGTTCATAAATATGATAATAACATTAATAATGAGTCCTCGTACCTAGAAACTAGATTCAATGATCCTTGACATAATAATTATTGTTGAGTAATTGAGAGGAACTTATAGGTTTTTATATGGAGTTAGACATAATTTAGCCTCTTGTATGTGCTGAATTGATAAGCCTATTGGTTGGTCTTCAGACATAAGCTGTGGTTGAGTATTTGTTTGGCTGGAAAATGCTTGTATGAATAAGTTGTACAATTGTTTCAAGCCATCAGAACATACTGAGATATGTTGAAAAAGGTGGAGACTATATATAGTTACACTATTGTGGACGTCGTCTATCCTATCTTTGATAGTAAGTAGGTGAGCTCGATACAATGTGTTCCCAAGAAAGGTGGTGTCATGGTAGTCCCAAATGAGAATAATGATCTCATACCCGTCCATCCGGTCATGGGTTGGAGGGTGTGTATTGACTATCAAAAGTTGAATTCATGAATGGAGAAGGACCATTTCCCCATGCCCTTCATGGACTAAATGCTTGATAGGATTGTGGGAAGGGGTTGGTATTGCTTCCTCGATGGATACTCGGGCCACAATCAAATATCAATAGCCCCAAAATATCAAGACAAAACTACATTCACATATCCTTATGGAACTTTTGCCTTCAAGCGCATGCCTTTTGGGCTATGCAATGTACCCACCACTTTTCAACGGTGTATGCTTTCTATATTTTTGGACATAGTGGAGGATTCGATCAAGGTATTCATGGATGATTTCTTTGTTGTTGGTGATATGTTTGAGGATTTCCTTGAACACTTGGAGAAGGTGCTTGAAAGGTATGTGGCAAATCATCTTGTGTTGAATTAGGAGAAATGACACTTTATGGTGAAGAAAGGGATTGTTCTTGGACATAAAATCTCGGGCCAAGGAATCCAAGTAGATCAAGCTAAAGTAGAGGGCATTGCTAATCAACCTCTTCTAATATATATCAAAGGGGTAAGAAGTTTCCTTGGCCATGCGGGTTTTTATAGGAGGTTCATTAAAGATTTCTCAAAAATTGCCCATCCTATGTGCAAACACCTCAAGAAAAAAGTAAAGTTTGATTTAGATGGAGAGTGTTTGAGGGCATTTAATTGCCTTAAGGAAAAACTTGTCTAGGCTCCCATTATTGTGGCCCCTAATTGGTTACAACCATTTGAGCTCATGTGTGATGCGAGTGAATTTGCACTAGGTGTGGTGCTTGGTCAAAGAAAGGAGAGATTTTTTCATCCCATATACTATGCTAGTAAGTCATTGAACAATGTACAAAAAAACTATACAGTTACGGAACAAGAAATACTAGCGGCTGTTTATGGGTTTGAAAAGTTTTGGGCTTACTTGTTAGGCACGAAAGTTATTATGCACACCGATCACGCCGCCCTACGGTTTCTAATGGCCAAGAAAGAAGCAAAACCTTGATTGATAAGGTGGATTCTGCTACTTCAAGAATTTAATTTTGAAGTGAAGGATCGAAAGGGTTGTGAAAACCAAGTAGTGGACCACTTATCACATCTCTAGGTGAATGAAGAAAAGTGTGGTGAGATTAAAATTGATGATACATTTCCCGATGATCTTGTCAAAATCTTAAAGGGAAGTACACCACCATGATATATTGATTTTGCAAATTATATAGTGAGTGGGTTGCTTCCCACTGATTTGAGCTACTATCAAAGGATTTCTCTATGATGTGAAAAGATACTATTGGGACGAACCATATCTCTTTAGGGAGTGTGCAAATAGAGTTATATGTCATTGTGTTATAGAAAAAAAATGAAATTTATTCTTAAGGGTTGTCACACATCTCCATTCGGTGGCCATCATGGTGGTGTGAGAACGGTCGTGAAACTGCTTCAAAGTGGGTTTTATTGGCCTACCATTCATCAAGATGCTTACGACTTGGTGAAAACTAGTACACAATGCCAAATGCAAGGTAGTATTTCAAAGAGGCATGAGATTCCCTTGAAGCCTAACCTCGAAGTGGAGTTGTTTGATGTGTGGAGCATTGATTTTATGGGTCCTTTTGTGAGCTCGTATGGTAACAAGTACATATTGGTGGATGTTGATTACGTTTCAAAATGGGTGGAGTACATTGATTTGACAAACAACGAGAGCAAACGTGTCATGTTCTTCTTAAATAAATACATCTTTACAAGGTTAGGGACTCCCCGAGCCATCCTTACTGATGGTGGCTCTCATTTTTGTAACTGGGTATTTGGTGCCTTGCTTGATAAGTACGGGGTGAAGCATAAGGTGGCTACCTCATACTATCCTCAAATGAGTGTCCAAGTATAGGTGTCCAATAGAGAGACCAAGTCAATCTTGGAGAAAACCATGAATGCGGGACGTACGAATTGGGCACGACAATTAGATGATGCTCTTTGGGCCTATAGAATAGTGTTCAAAACTCCTATTGGCATGTCACCGTATCAATTGATGTTTGGAAAAGCTTGTCACCTTCCCGTTGAGTTAGAGAACAAGTCATTATGGGCCTTGCATAAGTTGAATATGAATTGACAGGATGCCTCCAAGTCTAGAGTACAAGAATTTTGTCTTAAGGAGTACTAGAGCTCGGTGATTTACAAAGAAAGAAGGAAGAAGCGGCACGATGATAAGATCTTGAAAAGAGAGTTCCATTTGGGAGATGAAGTGCTACTCTTCAATTTGAGGTTAAAGCTCTTTGTGGGTAAGGTCAAATCTAAGTGGGCGGGCCCTTTTGTCGTGGTGAATGTCTACCCGAGTGGGGCTATCAAATTGGAAGATCATAAGAAGAGAAGGTTCACGGTGAACGATCAAAGGTTAAAATATATTTATGTAGGTGGACCTGGAGCAGCCATGGTCTAGTTGGTCCATTTCAAGGATGCTTAGTGATATGGAATAACGTCGTGGCACGATGATAACCAAGACACTTCTTGGGAGGCAACCCAAGGTTACTTATTGTCGTTTTATATTTATTTGAGTACTAATTTTAGGTTGTTTTGGTGAATGCTGGTGAAAAATTCTAAGTATGAGGGCAATTACGTACTGTTTTGACCATATTCGGGCACCCGCTAGCGCACATGCCCACATGCCCATGCATGTCACGGCGCATGTGGCTACCAATACATATCATGGCGCATGTGGCTAGCAGAGGGGAGTAGCATACTGTTTCAAGATGCTTTAGCCACGTACGGGCACTTTCCAGGCACTTGCATGTGCAGGCTATCCATACAGGTGGCAATAATACTTGTCACAAAGCCCAAGTAAACTACCTAAATCCCAATGCCTACCTGCGTGCGCAGCTCACCACATGCGTGCGCAGGGTGGGGCGCAGGTGAGGCTTGGCGCAAACATACTCCTTATAATTAATTTCTTGGGATGACCCAACCAAGTTAGTCCATTACCCTTTTTAAATTTTACCCTTACTTATACCCATATAATTTAAACATCCATATCACACACAAAAACACAAAAACCCAATTTTCCTTCTCGCTTTTCTCAAATTTCTCTTTCTTCACACATAAAAAATTCTTCAAAATTTCTTTCAAGAGCACAGTCACACATCATCAACTACAACTCCAAGTACCTTAATCTTGCAATTCTCTTGTCATTATCAAGCATCTTCAGTTGGTTTGGTAAGCTCACTTTTTACAATTTTTACTCAATTTCTCTTGGATTAAAATGGTCAACAATATCCTATGCTAGTTTCTTGTGATGGTTTGGTTTATTTGAGTTGATTTTGGTGTAAGATTGATGTTTTTGTGGAATATTTGGAATGGGTGTCATTTTTTATATGCAAATTTGGGAATTCTTGAATACCCAACTTTATGCACCCCATGTGTTTGATAAAATTTCCACATGAACTTTTCTTTGTATTTTCTCTTTGTGGGTGATCTAAGAGAGCTAGTTGAGGTGTCTTGTGCATATTTTGAGTAATATTTCATCAAGAAATGAGTTTTTCTAATTTTTTAGAGTTGAGAAGAATAACTTGGAATGCCCTTAAAGCGTTATCCTCATTATTTACTAAGTTCATTTTGTAATGTACACCAAGTGTTTGTTGAAATGCTCATGAGAAGTTTTTGGCGTGATTGTTACTAGTATTTGATGAATTTGATTTTAGGGCATCATTTGGCTGTTTCTTGAGTTATAATGTGAGTTGACTAGTATTCTAAAGAGTGTAAAACGGTAGTTCAAGATTGGTGAAGTGTATTGCTACAATTAGTCTTCCATGACCTTTGTTGCTTTGGTTGTTTTGTATGGAACTCGTGGGTGAAATATAAGTAACCCCATTGACAAAAATACATGCTTTTCCCTATGATAGATTGGGTGACGCCATTCTTAAGGGCAAATCGTCATTTTTGTTCATCTGAGGGTCATAAGTTGATTGTGTGCTTAAATGCTAAGTATGTAGCTTGTGATGGTTGTTCATACTTTCATTTCTTTATTTCTCCCATGTGTTTTAATATAATATTTTTTCTTCTATTCACCTTATTTTGCATAGCTTTATTTTCTTTTATGATATATAAAAAATTCCAAAAACACGTTTTACCTTTTGTTTTGCTTTGTTTGGTTCGTTTTGCTACTTTTTTTAGGGATGACTTCACGGAAATCAATGCAAAGGTCTACAAAGAAGGATAGCACCAAGGATAAGGGTAAGGACATTGCCACTACATCTAAAGAAAAAAACACCAGTTCATCAAGAAACCACTCTAGTCCCCAAAATTCAAAGCACCGTCGATATTTCCAAAGGATTGTTCAAGGAGATTGATAAAATTCTATTTGGATTGGAGGGGATGCGTGACTTATATGACGAATGGGTTGACACTCAAGGTTTCAATCCCAAAAAGGTGGTAAGCATAAGAGGTATTCATGATCATTTCCCGTATATAATAACGCAAATCAAAAAGTATGTGTGGGACGTCTTCACCGATATTAATCCCCTATCTCATCCTCTCTTCTACTATCATGAGCTTGTTAGGGAGTTCTATGCTTCCTATGTCATCCTACATAACCAACACAAGTACAAACCACCGGTGGCAGACCAACCTTGTTTTCCTAGTGTGCTTGTTAGAGGGGTTAAGGTGTCTTGCTTTGCTTCAGAGATAAATATGATCTACTTTGCTTGTGAGTACCCACCCATAATTGAAAGTAAGAAGCGGGTGCTAGGTGGGCATGTTTATTTTACTTGGCTATCCTGGAACATTGCAAAGGGCTTTTCTCTTTGGGCCAATGGCGTCGGAAAAATTAAAAGAAGGGATTTTTCTATTCAAGCCAAGAATTGGCTTGGATTTGTGGGTAATCAATTGCTCCCTTCTACTAATGATCAAGACGTTACCATTGAAATAGCTATCATTATTGGGTGAATCATGGATGATTTGGTTATTAATCTGGGAGAAATTATTGCTGAGACGATCAAGCTAAGATTCAAACAACTGGGAACTTTGTTGCCTTTTCCCGCTCTTATTTCCTTGTTATGCTTTTCTCACAAGGTTCATCTATTCTCCAAGATCTACAAGAAAATAAAATGTACTGGGGTTATTAATATTTGCACTAGCCAAGATGATGACAATCTGGTGGGTATGAAATGAAAGATTTCTTAGGTTTCCGGTTCTTTCTTGGGTGAGCTACCTATTATCAAGGGTACTAGTACTCCTCCCGTGACTTCACATGTATCAGATGCTCCCCAGACATCTAGTGGTACTACTCAAGTGATTGATCCTTCTCAGGCACCACCTCCTTCGAGCACTACTCAATCTACTCAGCCTCTACAGTTTTCTACTATTACATTTGCTATGGTCGCTTCTATAACTTTGGCAAACAATAGTACCCTTGCTCGATTAGTTATTGATATTCCCTAATTCATTTAGAGAGCTATTGATAGGAGCCTTGAGCCTCTTAGTGCATAGATAATATATTATGAGCGGAGATTAACCGTAGTTGAGTCTAGAGGGGATAGTGAGGTGGTTGCCACTTTGAGGAATGATCTGGATAGCTTGCGTTCAGAGTTTTAGTAGGTACAACCCTCTTTTACCCTTGATGATGATCATATTACCATCCCATAGGTTGCTACTGGCCAATTTTACCATTTGCTGATTTGTTTGGGTATTCCACTATTGGAGATGAAACGGGGATTAATTTTAGTGAGGGGCATACCGAGGTGCCCAACAGGTAGAGCTGTCCAAGAAGTTATCCATTGATGAGCAGTATACGAGGATGGTTGGTTCTAGTTCCAGCTCCTAGCCTCTGCGAAAGTGCATGTTCCTTCAGTTGCAGTTACAGGAGCCCAATCTGAGGAGGCTCATAGTATTTTAGTTACTGAGCAGTTACAGACCTCACATGACATGGATCCGAGCAACTAGTACACCTCAGGGAGTCTTTATCCTCCTCTCTTCTCATTCTATATTATTGCATTATGGATAATGCAATGTTCTTTAGTTGGGGGGGTGGGAAATTTATTTGATGGTCTATAATATTACTTTGTTGCTACAGTTTCATGATATTATTCACATATTTCCTTTTTCGAGCCTACTTTAGGATGTGATTCAAATATTTCCCTTACGGGGCCCTTGTTTTGATGGTTATGCTTTTAGCCTTTGTTAGGCCCTTGTTTTGATGGTTTTACTTTTAGCCCTTGTCGGGCCCATATTATGCGCTTGTTATTATTCGATACCCATATGCCATTTTTCTCATATTGATTGTTGTTTGGGTGATGTCTATGTTAAAAATGCATATCATTCTATTCGCCTTGTGTATATACGTGTCAAATAAACTCCAAGGGTTTTCTTCGAAACTCAATTCTTTCCCTAAGTTTGGGGGAAAAAATATGTGCAAGATTGTTTAAGAGAGGTGTATTCTTGGTTATCTCATTAAGTGCTTCATAATATAAGAGTTGTGCTTGTAAACGTAAGCAAAGAGCCTAACCCTTAGAAAATGATTCAAAGAGTGAAAAAAAAAGTTTACCAAAAAAGGGGGGCATGAATGGCTAAGAAGTAGAAAATCTCTTGAAAGAACCGAAGAATCAAATGAAAAGGGAAGTTTATAAGTGTGTTTAGCAAAAGGAGGTTAGAGATTAAACGAAACAAAAGAAAAGAAACAAGGTTGAATAAGGTGGAAAGATTGAAAGAAGAGGGCCTAAGAAGTGACAAAGCGATTGTGTTAAGGGAGATCTTCTAGTCACTTGATCCATAAATTCCTTCCCTCACCCTAACCTTCATCAATGCCCATAAGTCCTTGATGACTTCAAACCTTGTAGGTCTCCATTAGTGGTGAATAACATAAAGGGCAAGCCTATGGTTATACTTATTGTACTTGAATTTCTTTGTGAGAGTGAGAAAAAATTCTTTCTATCTTTATGCTTCTTTTGAATTACATTGTTTTATGTGAGTGGATCAAACTCTTGCATGTGAGTGGAATCTATACCTTGAAGTGGAGAGTGATGTCTTGCTTTCAATTAGGGAAAATGAGCAACACAAGCCGCAATTTGAAATTGAGGCAATCTTTGAAGGTCTTGTGTCACACCTTAAGAAACATCTTGATTTTAAACTCTTACTTGTTGATATCTTACACATTTGCTTGATGAAAATTGTCTATTGAAAGGAGAAGTGTGATTTACATATTTGGCGTGACTTGTTGAAGTAACCAATTAAACTTTGTGTTCTTAGTTGTCTAGCATAGTCTCTTATGGATGTTTTGGAGTTAAGAATACCCTTTTTCACTATGAACATTCTTTATTGCTAGAGTATAAGAAATAGTATAAGTTTTGGGGGTTGATAAGTTAGCAATTTGCCAACTCCTTAGCACTTTTAAGCTTGAATTATCCTTTATTATCCATTGATTTGAGGTGATTCTCATGTTATATTGCTCGTTTGTATAGGTAATGGGTGAATACAAGGTCGACCTATCCATACGAGTCAATCGAAATGCGAAAAGTGAAGAAAAAGAGCTTAAATTAACACTTGAGAAGATTTAGGCTCACCTGCGCACGCATGTCAAGAGCTGCACACGCAGGTGGCATAGTTAGCATTGAGACAGTGTCATCTGCACTGGACACATGTGCATCCAGGTCCTCCACCTGCGCTGGTACTTGCGCCAGTAGGTGACCAGTGTGGTGGCAATTTTGTAATTTTGTGGAACGTGAATTTGGGGCTTTAAAAGGGGCTTTTCAGCTCTGGAACTCGATCTTTGTACTTTTTGAAGCTTGAGAAACATAGAGTAAAACCCTAAGAGTGAAATTAGTGACTTCTTTAGCCTTTTATTGATTTTGGATCTCAGTTCTTGTGATGATTTTTGATTCAATGGAAGAATGGAATGAGAATTTGGGTAATTTTCCTTTCTCTCTCTATGAGTAGCTAATTTCTTTACTTGGGGTCATGCTTGATTAAGGTGTGATAGTTGTATGGGTGCTGTTTATTTGTCTTTCTAATTAGTTAATTGTTGTGGGTTTTGCTCCTATTCCATGTTCTTCATATAAAATTAGAGGTTGCAAACTCTAGTTAACTCTAGAACCCTTATCATCCTTGACAAAGGGGTTGATTGACAAATTAACACTAAAGAGGTTGAAACTAGAGGTCTTTGATTTCTCATATAGTTATGCTTGTGTGGTGTTCGAAAGAACCCACTTGTGAGATTTTGGTGCTTGATTGATAAATTAACACTAAATACCCTTAATCTAGCCTACCCATGACTAATAGCTAAATCTAGACAAATGTTCAATCACCCATACATGCATTCACCCTTAAATTAGCATAACCCCAAGTCCTATTTCATACTTGATTTCAACTTTATTTCTTTAATCTTCAAATTTAAGTTTCACATGCGATTAACTTGATAATTACAATGCGTTCAAATTATGCCCCCAATTTACTTTCTCATTTTATTTATTATAGCATTATGAGCCAACTTTTAGTTGCCTATAACACTTGAGATTGAAGGTCGTGTTCTCATTTCTTTTGTATTCGACCTCGACTCTTGTTAGGTAAAATATATTGATAATGATCGCTTATACTCTTGAAGTATAATTTGAGCATTATCACTTAGCCCTTCGTATATAGATCCATTTGAGGTTCTCAAAGAGGTGGGTTTTGTAGCGTATAGGTTGGCATTGCCACCAAGCTTGTCGGGGGTCCATCTAGTGTTCCAGGTGTCCATGCTTAAGAGGTATCATGGGGATGGGGATTACATTCTAAAATGGGATTCAGTTTTGCTAGATAAGGATCTTTCTTATGAGGAGAAGCCGGTTACTATTCTCGATCAGGAAGTCCGAAAGTTGAGGACAAAGGAAATTTGATCGATAAAGGTACAAAGGAAGCATAATCCAGATAAGGAAACTACTTGGGAAACTGAGAAGGACAAGCGGGACAAGTACCCTCACTTGTTTGAGGATATAGGTATACTTTCCTCTTGTGATATGGCTTATTTTCCTTATTTGATCATTCGGGGAAAAAGATGGGTAAATTGGTGTCTGTTGTAATGACCTTTTCCATTGTTATGGGTGAGTCTAACATACAAAAATTTGGGTTAAGATTTTCTTCAAATAGGGAGTTAGAAATTTCAAGCTAGGCTAGTCTTGGATAAATTTTGAGTGAGGTATGGTCTAGGGAGATTCGGGAATGAATTTGAGTCAATGTAATAAAGTTTAGCATATTTTTATGGTAGAAAAGATGATAAGGAATCCGTAGGATTTTTCATAAGTGAATTCGGGTATGTAGAACTCCCGATATCGAACTTGATGTAAAGGGGTTAGTTTGGAATATCATGGTTTAAGGGTGCATTGCGATAAAGGAAAAACAGGGAGCAATCTTGAGTTTCTGCCTTGCCACACTCGCTATAGTGGCTGGCATGCCGCCATGATGACGCCGCTATAGCAGAATAATTCCCGCTATTTTGGGATTCAACATTGGTCAATCTGTTTGCTAGAGCATTTCAGGCTTAGATTGAGGTAGGTGATGGTTTAACGTAGTTGAAACCCAATCTGTTTTATGTGTGCATGATGATTGTTCCTTTGTATTGCTTGTTACAAAGCATGTTCAAGTAAAGTGAATGACTATTTGATATCCTAAGTGTTAATCGCGTGCAATGAACTTATATGAAAAACTTGTTGGTTATTACAAGGTTATCTCTATTATCATTGTGGTTGTGATTGCTGTGATATATGTCATTATTGTGGGATGTACCGGTAGTTGGACATCATTACGGGATTGGTTGGTATAAGGTTGATAGAAATTTGATGTTTGGGATTTGGAACATGGACAAGAGCTCGACCCCTGCAGGCCATGGCTAGTGGGCGACCATAAGTCCCTTAGCATGTGCGTACAAGGTATTGGGGAGTGTTATGGTTCCTTGAGTGAACCGGGGATTATGTGTTTACTTGTTATATTGGTTCCTTGAGTGAACCGGGCTTAAGTGTTTACTTGTTATATTAGTTCCTTGAAGGAGCCGAGTTTATGTGCTTAATTGCTAAAGGTGGTTTCTTATGTAAATCGGGTTGCGTGATATTTTCTATTGTTGTTGTTCTTATGGATCCTTGAGTGGTTCGAGTTACATTCTAAATCGTGGCATAACCCTATGTTGTTTATTTACTTGTGTAAGTAAGACATGGTTGATTTAATTACTTGAGTCATGGTTATTGACTTGGAGTCTTGCTGGTAGTCATGGTCATGACTTGACTTGTTATCCATGTTGACTTGTATTGACTGAACTCCATAATGTTGTTGAATAAGGTTAGGTGTTATGAACTTGAGGTAAGTATACATGGTAGGTTTTCATGGTTGTCTTGCCTTACTAAGTTATGGTTATGTATTCGTATTTCTCATTTTGGGTTGGCCGATGATGCTACCAGTGCACCATTGTTTCTTGTGTGCTGATACTACACGTGCTCTTATTTTTGTTGAGTGTAGAGCATATTCCGGTGACTATTTCAAGACCTCAGTTGTGATTCAGATAGTGTTTGAATTCAAGGTTGAGCTACATCTTTCGAGATGCCATGAGTTCTTCATTTAGATTCTTGTCCATTGTTTCAGACTTAGACATTTTAAGTTGTTTTTGGGTTGAACCCGTTTATTGACATTGTAGTAATTTTTGTGCAATGACTTTCAGATTCTATGGGATTGTTAGATTTCGTATTTCCACATTATTATTTTGTTTAGTAATCGAATATTTGGTTTTCTTAGTGAAAAGGGATTAGTTGCCTAATTTTTGTGCTAAATGTTGGATTGAATATTTTAGTTTGATGGTTCTCCCATCGGGGGATAGTGTGGGTGCCACTCACAACAGGCTTGGGTCGTGACAATAATAAAGTGTGAATCTATACTTAGAGGCAGTAAAAGCGGGTCAGAGTGGAAATAACAAGTTATGCTAAGCAAATGCGGGAATCATAGGAAAATAACTCAAGAGTAGAAATATATACCTAGCTATAACCTAACTGGACCCCTATAAGCCCAGAAGATACACATAATAAAATAAAACCCAACCGAGCCCCCATAAGCATGGTGGGTGAAAACAAGGAGTAATATCAGTATAAAACCAATTACAATAGTAAGAAATGAGAAAACTAGCAAAGATGTGCAATAAGCGTACCGTATATTCTTCCTCCAGTCATAACCATAAATCTTACCAGTCTCAAACAAGATTTCCAACCATAATCAATAACAATATATGTCGTACCTGAACCGTGTGTAAATGGATAGATAAGTAGTAAAACCAGGCGCTGGACTCAAACCAGAACTAAATAGGTAATAAGCAGTGATACTAGGTGTCAGACTCGAAACAAAACTAATAAATAATATTCAATAAAACAAGATGATGGACTCGAACTGGAACTATATATGCAATATGAGGAAACAATCTAGAGCTCATACTCAAACCAAGCTTAACTAGTCCTTTTCCTATTTTAGAAGACCAAAGTCCTTAAAGATTTATGAAATTCCATTTATTAAGTTAAAAGCAGTGGTTTAAGGCCAAAAATACTAAAATGCCGGGAATATCAAGTAAACAACTACAATATAGCGAGCAAACCATTCTAGTTCTGATAACTAGCCCACCTAAGTATTTTATAGCTATTTACAACAGGAAAGGACACTATCCTATGGTACTTTATCTTAAAAAGGAACGGTCATGCTAACTACAAACCCCGAAATCCAACTAAGGCAAGCAATTACCCGAACCTAGACTAAGGCATCTACATCTAAACCCAAGGCCCTAAGTATGATAAATCAAGACTTAAAGGAGAGGAAACTACAGGACCTAAGAAAATCAAGAACGAAACCTACCCTAAAGCCCCCTAATCGGCTAAAATAATCAGGAATTGCCTAAAGGAATATCTGAACCATAATAACCCACCAATAATTAAAAAATTATCATACAAATACAATAAAGGAGCAAACTCCAAAGGAAGGTAAGCCTAGCCTATTTGGAGGCCATACGATGCGCTTTTGATCAACTACTCTAGGGCTTTTCCTTTTTGAGAAGCCTCCAACCACTGCCATACTAGAATTTCGAGTTCAAATAAACTTGATGTTGACGATTTGTCCCTATTCTTTTTGGTACTATCATAATAAGTAAATTTGATCTTCCCCTCAATAACTTAACGTGAGGGTATATGTAAATAATTATGCTTGCAAAATATAGGAGACTTTTCCTTTTAATGAAAAAGAGTCATGGAGATATGTGCTGAAGTTCCTATAACTATATACCTGTACGTACAACAATTAACTTTGAAATGAATGACTCACATATCTTAATAATTAATTAATAAAGCAAGGTGTCAACTTTGGAAATAATTAGGAAAGGTGCTGCCATGTATAACTGCCACATGGGAATTTATGTGTCAACATTAAATTGTCATTTATTCCTTTAACTCTTGGGTAGGATCCCTATCACATATATACTCGGGCATTGTATAGGTTTGTGGTAATATAAATATAACTTTCTAAATATATCATAACTAACAGAAAACTAATTTGAACAACGCCTACCTCATATAATAAGAATATTTTAAACATATCTAGACCTACTATCTCCGTTAAAATATTAATAAATTACAAGAACTCTTTATAAAATAAGTATATATATATAAATTTATCATAATTAAATAATTTTCCATAAACATTTAAGACAACTAAAGATGGAATTCTCATTCGAGGTCGTTTACTAGGAGTTTAGGCTAAATACCAATTCCTCAACTCCAAAAGCTACAAAATAGTAAACTAGCATAAAAACCAAACAAAATATTTGGAAATCGAACTATTAGTTTCAGCAAGTCACAAATGATTTGGGGCAGCTATACAAAAACTCTAAACGCAGAAAAAGCATGAAAAAGTTAAAAATGACCTAGAGGGTCATTACAACATCCAATACTAAAAGGACTTTCATCCGCGAAAGTCAAGAGTCAAGAAGTACCTGAGAGCTCGAATAGGTGAGGATACTTGTTCTGCATGTCCTTCTCGGTCTCCCTGGTAGACTCCTTGACTGGACGGTGTCCCCACTAAACCTTAACCATCTAAATCTCCTTAGAACGCAATAGTCTGACATCACTGGCTAGAATGGCAACTGGCTCCTTTACGAAAGTCAACCTATTATTCAACTGAATTGCATCCCACTAGAGCATGTTATACTTATATGGGATGTAATACCAAAGCATCGACTCATGGAAAAATAGGTAAATAGATGAAAAAGTTGGAGGAAAGGCTAACTCATAAGCTACCTCCCCAATTCTCCAAATAATCTCAAACGGCCCTATATACCTAGGGATGAGCTTTCCCCTCTTCCCGAATCTCATCATGCCCTTTATGGGTGATACTCAAAGAATAACCAAATCACCAACTCCAAACCTTAAAGCTTGAAGCCTACGGTTAGCATAACTTTTGTACCTACTCTGAGTTGCCCATAATCTATCCTGAATAACCCAAACTCTGTCTAATGACTCTCGAAACAAATTGGTACCTCGTGGCCTAGCATCTAAAGTATCAAACCAACAAATAAGAGATTGACACCACGTACCATACAGTGCCTTGAATGGGGTTATCTGAATGCTCGAATGGTATCTATTATTGTAGGCAAACTCTGCTAAGGCTAGAAACTGCTCCCACTGACCTCCAAAGTCCATGACACAAGCTCGGAGCATGTCCTTCAAAACCTGAATAGTCTGTTTTGACTGACCTTCAGTCTAGGGGTGAAACATTATTCTAAGGTCGATCAGGGTACCAAACTCCTTCTGAAAAGCTCTCCAAAAGATAGAGGTGAAGTGGGAACCTTTTTCAGAAATAATAGACACAGGTACTCCGTGAAGAGGAACCAACTCTCAAAAATAGATCTGAGCCAACCTCTCGGCACTGTAGAAAGACTAAACAGGTAAAAAATGGGGTGACTTGGTCAACTGATCTATGATGACCCAAATGCTATCAGAACCATAAGAAGTGCGGGGTAAACCACTTACGAAATTCATAGTAATTCGTTCCCACTTCTACTCAATAATGGGTAGCCCTTGAAGTAGACCACCATGCCTCAAATTCTCATACTTCACCTACTGACGACATAAACACCAAGCCATGAAGTCTGTTATATCTCTTCTTATGCCTCTCCACCAGTAATGTTGCCTCAAGTCTCTCTACATCTTAGTTGTCCCCTAGGGAATAAGTATCTGGAGTAATCGCCCTCCTGAAGTATCAACTGAATCAAACCTCCTACAATCGAAACACAAATACAACTTTCAAACCTAAATATACCCTCATAAGGCATCCTTTCTGGACTCACCCCTCTACACCTGATCTTAAATACCACACAGTCGACTATCCTCAAATTGTCGATCTCTAATATGCTCCAACAAAGTTGACATGTCCTCAACACTAGCAAGAATCCTCCTAGGGTCTGAAATATCAAGCTGAATTAACCTGTTGGCTAAGGAAAGGATGTCCGAGGCTAACGGTAGCTCCAAAACTAAAAAGAACGCCAAACTCTCCATACTCACCTCCTTTCAGCTCAAGGCATCCACTACCACATTCGCCTTGCTCAAATGGTACAGAATAGAGAGGTCGTAGTACATCAACAACTCAATCCACCTACGTTGTCTCAAATTAAGATCTTTCTTAGTCAGAATGTACTAAAGACTATAATGTTTGATGAATATCTTGCAGTGAACACCATAAAGGTAATGCCTCTAAATCTTAAGCGCAAAAACTAACACCTCCAACTCCAAGTCATGAGTAGGGTAGTTATGCTTGTGAACCTTCAGTTATCTCAAAATATATGCTATAACTCAGCCACACTGCATCAAAAAACCTAAATCAACATACAAAGCATCACCATATACAGTAAAACCCTCGCCCTTAATTAAAAGAGTCAGATTAAGAGTTGAAGTCAGTAAGCCTTCAGACTATTTTAATGGGACCCCCTACCTAGTCAATATGGTCATAGGTGTTATGATAGAGGAGAATCCCTTAATGAACGAGCCTGCCAATCCAATAAAGTTGTGAACATTGGTCGGAGATGTCGGCCTAGCCCAATCACGAACTACCTCAATCTTCACTTGGTCTACCATAATACCATCCTTGGACACCACGTTCCCCAAGAATGCTACAGACTCAAGCTAGAACTTGCACTTTTGACAATTTGGTATAAAGTCACTAATCTCTCAAAGTGTGGAGTACAATCCTCAAATACTGCTCGTGCTCCTCCCTACTCTCGAGTAAATGTCATTAGTAAACACAATCATGAAGGAGTCCAAATAGGGCCTAAAAGCTTGGTTCATCAAGTCTATGAACACTGCTGGGGCATTGGTTAACCCAAAAGTCATCACCAAGAACTCATAATGGCCGAGTGTTGAAGGCTGTCTTAGGGATGTTCACCACCCTAATCCTCAATTGATGGTAGCCAGATCTCAAATCAACCTTAGAAAACATGGCTGCACCCTGAAGCTGGTCATACAGATCATCGATATACAACATAGGATACTTATTCTTCATTATCACCTTATTCAACTGCATGTAATCGATAACATATGCATAGAACCATATTTCTTCTTCAAAAATAGAATGAGAGCACTACAAGGTGAGAAACTTCGTCAAATAAATTCCTTACCCAAAATATCCTGAAGCTAAACATTTAGCTCCTTTATCTTGGCAGGAGCCATACGATAAGGTGCAATAGAAATGGGTAGGGATCCTGGCTCAAGATCAATCGCAAAGTTTATATTTTGCTCAGGAGGAAGGCCAGGTAGATTTGTAGAAAAGACATCCGTGAACTCATAGACTACATGGATAGAATCAATTGAAGAACTCTCCATACTAAAATCTTAGACATATGTAAGATAAGCCAAACACCTTCCTAATAGTAGTCACCGAGCACAAATATATGAAATGATTGTCGTTGATGCATAACTATAAGCACTCTTCCACACAACCAGGGGAATGCCAGGCATAGCTAAGGTAACGGTCTTGGTAAAGCAATCCAAGATCACATAATAGGAGGATAACCAGTCCATGCACAGAATCACATCAAAGTCTACCATATCATGTATAATAAGGCCGACCCAAATGTCTTACTCCTGAATAGTCACAATGCAATATCTATACACACGATCCACTACTAAAGAATCACCCATGGGAGTAGCTACATGCATAGGCACAGATAATGGCTTCTAAGACAACCCCAACCGAGATGCATAATAATCAGAAACATAAGAACAAGTGGAGCCTGGATTAAATAATAAAGAATTCGATTGATGGTACACCGAAATCATACCTATACTAATAGTATTTGAAGCCTCAGCCTCTGACCTACCAGAAAAAGCATATAAATGACCTCGCCCACCTCTAAATTGGGTTCCCACCTGACCACCTACTCTGCCCGTCTGAGTACCTCTACGAGAACCTGAGGGACCACCCCTACGACCCTGTGCACCATCTCTAACCGGAGGCACTAGTAGCCTAATAAGCTTAACACCCTATGCAAAAGGCTCGATTATCTTACGTTGGGGACACTTTCTGGAAAACTAACCCATAACCCCGTAATCAAAGCTTGCCCTTGGCACCTTAACTTAACGAGAAGGTTTTGATGACCCAAAATGGTCACCTCGACCTAAAATCCCTAACTAAAAAACTGCGGTGACTGAACACTGTCCTAACCACTGAAATCACTATAATCAGGCTGACTCCTATCTAAAATCTGTAGTGCTACATGAATAGGCCTACTAGACTGATCATGCTGCTGATACGACTGCTGCTGCTGATACCTGTCCTAAAAACCTCTACCCTAAATTGTGAACCACTATGGCTCCTACTATAACTATTCTGATGACAGGGTCTCTTATCGCTGCACCTAGAAGCCTCTTGATGCATATCCTCTATAGTGTGAGCATGATCAGCAATATCTATAAATGATCTTCCTGAAGATACTAGACTCTAGGTAGCCATATGGAGTGGAAGTCTCAATCCTCTGATGAAGCATCACATTCTCTTATACTTGGTAGGTAGAATCTTAGTGGTATGGTTGACTAGCTTATGAAATCTATACTCGTACTTAGCCACTATCATAAAACCCCGTTGTAACCCCATGAACTCATCTGTCATATGCGCGTGCATGCTGCAAGCTATATACTTATCTAAAAAGGCCTCAGAGAACTAAACCCATGTAATAGAAAGAGATTCGACTGGTCTGGAATCAAGGTATCCCCCCTCCCCCACCGCCTCACTGCATTATCAAGTTGAAATGTGGTGTAATCCACACCATGTGAATTGACTAAACCCAAATTACATAGTCTCTCCTATAGATGGTAAGGAACTCAAATACATCCTCCTCTAGGGTTTTAGAAAATATCGGTGGAGCCAATCTATAAAACCAACCCGTCATCTTCTTCTCCTTAGAATTCATGGCTGGCCAGGCTACTACTGACTGTGGGGCTACTGGTGTTGGTGGGATCTCTATTCTGGTAGCCTCAACTGTACGTTGTGCTCCTATACCAAGTCCACCTAAGTTGCCTTGTTTGAGGATATCTGGTCCCTATTCATTGGCCGAACTCTAACTATACTCAATAACTAAACTAGGGCATCACATAGAATGAATGTAGATATAAATTCAGGTGGAGAGCCCACTGGCTGTTGTGGTGGCAGATCCTCTGGCACTATCTCAGCTGCAAACTCTAGCTCCGGATCAATAATTGGCTCTAGTGAAGGCTCCCTGGCTTGGCCTTAAGCTGGTGCTACAGAACTAGCCCAACTTTGACCACGAGGTCTACCTCTACCTCTTCCCTTAATTAGAGCCCTAACTATAGGGTCGGGAGCCTCGCCCTAAGCCGTCATGGCCCTTGTCCTAGTCATCTACCAAAGAGTGAATCAAATGAGAATCTAGAAACCAATACAGACACAACACACGATAATGAACCAAAGAAAGTGAGGTTTTTTCCTAAAAATGTCCTATAACTTCCTGAAGATAGGATACAGAGGTCATTGTACTGATTCGTGAGACTCAACTAAACACTTGCTCTTGTACCAATGATATCGATGAACCTAGGCTCTGATACCAAACTATCACAATCCAAAAACTAAGCTTATGATGGCACCTACTTTAACCCACTAGTAGGTAAGCCAAAGCTATAGCCCAAAATGGTGAGTAATGGGCTAACAAGCAGAAGAGAGAGAAATAAGAGTAAAACAGTAATTTAAAGCGATTACAAGGGAAAATATACAAGCATGGCATATAAAAAGAGGGAATAGGACAAAATACACAAAATAAATCTCCCAAGACCTGGTAAGACCAGTACAAGAGCCATTATACACAAAAAGTATTAGACAAATGCAAAAATATACAAAGTAGTCTCTGAAGATACAAAATAAGACTAACACTAGAACAGAAGGAGATGGATCAACTCTGGATGCTGAAAAATCACCCTAATCTCCAATCAGCAGCTTTGCTCAAAATTTATGTCAACAACGATGAATCATACTATGATCTACATTAGGGATAAAGATGCAGAAGTATAGTATGAGTACCAAAACATGCGATACTCAGTATATATCATAGGTCTGCTGAGCTCAATTAAAGTAAAAGCATAATAAAGTATAAATCTACACTAAGAGATAGTAAAAGAGGGTCAGAGTAGAAATAACAGGCTATGCTAAGCAAATGCAAAAATCATATGAAAATAACTCAGGAGTGGAAATAAATGCCTAGCTATAATCTAACTAGACTCCCATAAGCCCAGAAGGTACACACAATACAATAAAATCCAACCAAGCCCCCATGAGTATGGTGGGTGCAAACAAGGAGCAATATCAATGTAAAACCAAGTACAATATTAAGAAATATGAAAACTAGCCAAGATGTACGATAAGCGTACCATATACTCTTTCTCCAACCATAACCACAAATCATACCAGTCTCAAACCAGATTTTCAACAAAAATTAATAACAATATATGCTGGACTCAAACTGGGACTAAATAGATAGATAAGTAGTAAAATAAGGAGCTGAACTCGAAGCAAAACTAAATAGGTAATAAGCAGTGAAACCAGATGTTGGACTCGAATCAAAACTAATAAATAATATTCAGTAAAATCAGATACCGAACTCAAACCAGAATTTAATATGCAATACGACGAAATAATTCAGAGCTCATACTCAAACCAAGTCTAACTAGTCCTTTTCCCATTTAAGTAGACCAAAATCCTTAAAGATTTACAAAATCCCATTTATTAAGTTAAAAATGATAGTTTAAGGCCAAAAATGCTAAAACGTTGGGAATACCAAGTCAAAAACCACAATATAGCAAGCAAACCGATTTAGTTGCAATAACTTGTCCACCTAAGTATTTTATAGCTATTTGCAACAGAAAAGGACACTATCCTATGGTACTTTATCTTAAAAAGGAATGATCATACCAACTACAAACCCCACAAATCCAATCTAAGGAAAGCAACTACCTGAACCTAGACTAAGGCATCTACATTTGAACCCAAGGCCTTAAGTATGCTAAGTCAATCTCTAAAGGAGAATCAACTACCAGACCTAAGGAAATTAAGGCAGAAACCTACCCTAAAGCCTCCTAATCAGCTAAAATAATCAGAAATTGCCTAAAGGAATATTCGAACCATAATAACCCACCAATAATTAATAAATTATCATGCAAATACAATAAATGAGAAAACTCCAAAAGAAGGTACGCCTAGCCTATCTGGAGGCCAGACTGTGCTCTATCGATCAATTACTCTGGGACTTTACCTTTCCGAGAAGCCTCTGACCATTGTCACACTAAAATTTCGTGTTCCAATAAACTTGATGTAGACGATTTGTCCCTCTTCTTTTTGGTACTATCGTAGTAAATAAATTTGATCTTTCCCTCAATATCTTAACGTGAGGGTATATGTAAATAACTATGCTTGCAAACTATAGGAGTCTTTTCTTTGTAATGAAAAAGATTCATGGAGATATATGCTGAAGTTCCTATAACTATATACCTATACATACAACTATTAACTTTGAAATCAATGACTCACATATCTTAATAATTAATTAATAAAGCAAGGTGTCACTTTGGAAAGAAATGAAAGTGCTGCTGCCGTGTATAACTTCCACATGGGAATTTATGTGTCAACATTAAATTGTCACTTATCCCTTTAACTCTTGGGTAGGATACTTGTCATATATATACTCAGGCATTGCATAGGTTTGTGGTAATATAACTATAACTTTTTGAATATATTATAATTAACAAAATACTATTTTGAACAAAGTCTACCTCACATAATAAGAATATTTTTAATATAACTACACCTACTATCCCCGTTAAAATATCAATAAATTACAAAAATTCTTTATAAAATAAGTATATATACTCAAATATATCATAATCAAATAATTTTTCATAAACATTTAAGACAATTAAAGATGAAATTCTCATCCGAGGTCCTTTACTAGGAGTTCAGACTAAATACCAATTCCTCAACTTCAAAAGATCTAAAATAGGAAAATTGATATAAAAATTAAACGAACTGC
The DNA here is from genome assembly GCA_031232105.1 of Capsicum rhomboideum. Lineage (NCBI taxonomy): Eukaryota > Viridiplantae > Streptophyta > Magnoliopsida > Solanales > Solanaceae > Capsicum > Capsicum rhomboideum. Next base: position 46,130,749 of record CP124708.1, on the reverse strand, counting down.
CCAAAAACTGAACTATCAATCCCAGCAAATTACAAATAATTTGGAACAGTTATAGGAAAGCTCTAAACAAAAAAAAAGCATAAAAACGTAAAAAAATAACCTGGATAATCATTACAACGAATCATTCTATAATAAAAACATATAAATTAGTTACACCAGCAAAAATGTATATTTATATCAAAAAAGTATTATCTTACCTGCTAGTGTCTGTATTTGTCACTTGGTATTATACATGAAACAAAAAAAAACTATCTTAATGTAATTGCTTGAATTAAGTGAGATAGGTGATATATTTCCGAAGTTAGAACAAATATTTTACATATTTAATAATATTTAAGACATACACAAAAATAAAAAATAAAAGAAGTGTCAAGCATTACCTCGACATATTAACACATCGTTTCTTCTAGCTTTTTTTATCCAAAGTTGTAGAACCTACACAAATAAAAATAAGAGTAAACATTAAATTAAAACCTTGCAAAAGTTATATAAAATATATGAGTTGAGGGGATCAAATAAGGAAGGAAAATATATGAGAAAAGTGGAGTACCTTAAAAGTTAATTTAGAATATTTTTATCTTGCAATTCAAATTTAAAATTTTAATCTCAATGTAAATATTTTCTCTACTTATAAAGGAAAATATATGAAAAGGAAACTCTTGATTTAATTAGACGTGGCGAATTGATATACTAAAATTATTTTCATGTGTTTCATATTTTTTGAAAACATTAAGTCGTAATTTTCTTAATTTTAGGGAAAAATATTATATGATTAATTTTTAAAAGGTAATTATCTATCAATTCAATCCAAATTCAATTTTTATTTTATTTGAATTCAAAATTTTACATCTTTCCATTAAAATTAAAATTTTCTCATCTCAATTCAAATATTTTTTTCCAAATATATCTCTTGATTGCTAATTGATTATCCTATCATCTTGATTTATGCAATTCAAATTAAATTATAAATATTTTTGTCATGTAATATAGATTTTTATATGGTTATAGAAAATTATGTTGATGCATATTAAATTGAAATTTCAACAAAACAAACTCTTTTCTTTTTTTTTTTTATACCCAAAACTTACCATTTCAAAAATCATTTCTGTAATGACCCTCCAGGTCATTTTCTATTTTTTTTTATACTTATTTATTATGTTTAGAGCTTTCTTATATCTACCTTAAGTCATCTATAACTTGTTGGGGCTCACAGTTCAGTTCTCGGATAGTTTGTTTGATTTTTATGCCAGCTTTCCTATTTTAGAGCTTTTAAAGTTGAGGAAATGGCCTCTTGCCAAAACTTCAGGTAGGCAGCCTCGAATGATAATTCTGACGGTTCCATTATCTCCAAAATATCAAATTTAGTCTAGGGGGACCTTTGGTTCTGGTCCCAAGGCTTCCAGGATCGTTTTGAGCTATTAGTTGAATTTTGGAAAAAATAAAACATTGGATATGGGCCCCACTTTTTGTCAAAACGACAACTGTTGGAAATTTTGATGATTTTGTTGAGTCCAGAATATTGAATTTGGTAGAGTAGCATAGTTCTTTTGTGTGGACGGGGTTCCAAATGAATCCCGAGCACCCGATCGGAGTCTAGTTGGTCTTAAAAAAATTCTGGTGTCAAGGTTGCTAGTGCAGCCGCTTAAGCGGTTAGCTAATTGCTTAAGACATAGCCACTTTAGAGGATGGGCACCGCTTAAGCAGTATCTGGTCACCTCAACCGCTGTCAGTTATATATATTTTCCACTCCAAGCCTAAGTCCATTTCTAAGTGTTTAAGCCTCCATTAGAGAACCTTGAGAGATTATTAATCAGTGTGGGTAATCTATTGGTATCCTAAGGTCATCGAATTCTTGTACCTTGATCATTTTCTTGTCTTAAATTTGTAAGTTTCTGGTCTAATTTCGATTTAATTCTCAAATTGGTTCTTAATTTTTTGGCTATTATTGGGGTTGTTGTGAAGCTTGGGTTATGCTCAATTTATAAGCAAATGATACTTGAGCTAAGAGGGACCTAGTGATGGGCTCAATTTTTCGTCGGCAGACCGCACTATTCAATTTTTAGTTTGATTTCTGATCCAGAGCATAAATTTGAAATATCGGTATTGTTGTTCTTATATTGATGTCTATATTATTATTTTAATAGAATGAAAGCGGTCACAGGATTCTCGGAGGGGAAAAGCTGCGATATAGAGGATTTTGAGTGCTTTCAGCAGCGCCAGGTAGGCTAGGCTTATCTTTCTTTAGACTTTTCTCTTTTATGGTATTGGTGTAATATTGTGATGATTATTGGCGGGTTTCTATGCCCCAGATATTCGTTAGATAATTCCTGATTATTTTAGTCAAATTAAGGGGCCTTAGGATGAATTTCGGCCTCATTTCCCTTAGGACTATTAGTTGCTTCTCCTTTAAGGGCTTGACGTAGCATACTTAGGACCTTGGTATCTGATTTAGAAGACTTAGACTATGTTCAAGTAGATCCTTGCCTTAGGTTGGGTTCATGGGACATGTAGTTGGCTTTATCGCCCTTGTTTAGGGTAGGTTGCTCTAGGATAACACCCTCCTTTGTCATAAATTATTATAGGATTGTTTAGGGAGACTGATTATCGGGATTGGGTTGGCTTAATCATTATATTTTGACAGTTAGCTTTGGTATCCTTGGCATGTTAGCATTTTGGCCTTAAATCGCGATTTTCGACATAATAAATAGAACCTTGCACTCCTTTAATAAATTTGGCCTTTTAAAATGGGAAAAAGGACTAGATAGACTTGGGATGAATCAAAACTCTAGATTATTACTACCTGTTGCTTATTTATTTCCAGTACAAGTCCCGCACCTGGTTTAATATTTATTACCTATTAGATTCGATTCGAGTTTGGCATCTGGATGTACTGGTAATTACTTATTAGTCCTGGTTTGAGTCCGAAAGTTATCATTATTATTGATCTCTGATGGAAAATTTGGTTTGGGACCGGTATGATTTTATGGCTTTGGCTGGAGAAAGAGTATACAATACGCTTATCACACATTTGTGATAATTTTCACATTTATCACTATGTACTTAGTTCATATTGTTATTACTCCTTGTGTGCACCCACCGAGCTTATGAGGGCTCGGTTTTGTTTTGTTTTATCGTGTGTACCTTCGGGCTTGTAAGGGTCCAGTTAAGTTATAACTAGGTATTTATTTACGTACTTTAGTTATTTATATTCCATCCTCATATTTGCTTATCATTAGCCTGTTATTTCCATCCCGACTCCCTTTTTATTGCCTCTTAGTATAGATTCACACCTTATTTATGCTTTTACTTTAATTGAGCTCAGTCAGCCTATGATGCCTACTAAGTACCCTATATTTTGGTACTCATACTACACTTTAGCATCTTTTTCCCTGATGCAGATCCTAGTTTGAGTCATCACTATTGACGCCGACTCAAGCAGAGCTGCTGACCTCAGATCTGGGTGTGTTTTCAGCATTTGGAGCTGATCCATCTCTTTCTATTTCAGTACTAGTCTTATTTTGTATATTCAGAGACTACTTGTATATTTTTTCATGTGTCTAGTACTCCTTGTGTATAGTGGGTCTTATAATAACCTTACTAGGTATTGGGGGATTCATTTTATATATTTTGTCCCTTCCCCCTCTCTTTTTGTATGCTATACTTATATATCTTCACTTGTGCTTGCTTTAAATTACTGTTTTAACCCTATTTTAAATGATTTTTCTAGCTAGACCATTACTCACCGTTCTGGGCTATAGTTTCAGCTTACCTACTGATGAGTTAAAGTAGGTGCCATCATGACCTAAATTTTTAGGTCGTAACAGTTTGGTATCAGAGCCTATGTTCATCAGTATCATTGGTAGAAGATTAAGTCTCTAGTAGAGTCCTGCGAATTGGTATGAAGAAGTCCATATCCTATCTTCAGGAGGCTACATGACATTCTTAGGAAAACTTTACTTTTTTTATTTCTTTATCGTGCATTGTATCTATATTTGTTTCTAGATTCTCATTTGTTTCACTCTTTTGCAGATGGCTAGGATGAGGGCCACTATAGTCTAAGGCGAGCCCCCAAAGTATGCAGCTAGGGCACCCGTTAGGAGTAGAGGCAAAGGTTGATCCCAAGGTCGAGGTCAGGTTAGAGCTGCAATACCAGCTCGAGGCCAGGACAGATAGCCTTCACCCGAACCGATTATTAATCCTGAGCCAAAGATTGCACCTGATAATCCGTCACCACAACAACCAGTGGTCCATAGAGTAGCCTAGGCTTTACTCAAATTCATATCTTCATCTGTTCTTCATGATGCTTTGGTTCAGTTGTTGAGTATGGTTGGTGGTCAGCTAATGGGGGAGGGCCAGACATCTGCGCACGGGGAAGCTCAAGGTTGGCTTGTTATAGAAATATAGTCTACAGTTATGGCTCCCAGAGTAGAGGTTCCACCAGCACCAATAGTTCCACAGCCAACAGCAGCCCAGCCAGCCATGACTTTTGAGGAGAAGAAGATACTAGGTCAATTTCTTAGATTGTCTCGAGCTGAGGTTTACTAGAGACCCAGGGGAGTATGCATTTGATTCCCTTACCAGTTGTAAGGAGAGACTACATAATCTTGGATTGGTGGAGTTGCATGGTGTGGATTATTCCATATTTCAGTTTGATACCGCGGTGAGGTAGGGGTAGAGGGGATACCTTGATTCTAGACATGCTGGATCTCCTCCTATGACATGGCTTTAGTTCTTCAAGGCCTTTTAGGAGAAGTATATGCCTCACAGCATGTGCGAGCATTTGAGAGATGAGTTTACAAGGTTACATTAGGGTTCAATGATAGCGGTTGAGTACGAGGTTAGATTTCTCAAGCTAGCCAGTCATGCCACTATGATTCTACCTACTAAGTACGAGAGAGTGCGATGCTTTGTTAGAGGATTAAGACTTCTGCTCCATATGGCTACCCAGAGTTTGGTATCTACAAAGAGATCATTTGTAGATATTTCTAATTATGCTAATAATATGGAGGAGTTACATTGTGAGGCCCGTGAGGGCAGTGATAAGAGACCACATCTTTAGGGTAGTTACATTAGGAGCCACAATGGTTCATAGTTCAGGGGTAGAGGTTTCCAGGCAAGTAACCGTAGCAGCAATAATATCAGTAGCAGAGTCAGTCTAGTAGGCTCGTTCATGCAGCATTACAGACTTTAGATGGGGGTCAACCTGGGTATAGTGATTTTAGTGGTCAGGGCAGTGGTCAGCCACCACATGGTATTTAGTCAGGGACTTCAGGCTAAGGTAGCTATTCTGGGTCAGCTGGACTTTCTCGTCAAGTTATAGTGCTTGAGGTATGCTTTACTTATGGTATTGTAGGTATTTTTTCCAAAGAGTATCCCCTGTGTGGGATGATTGAGCCTTATGTATAGAGTATTCCACCTATCAGGTTAGTGCTTCCCCTAGCTAATTATAGTGTACAGGGTTGCAGGGGTAGTACCCAAGGTTATCGTGGAGGTACTTAGGCAAGCAGAGTAGGTAGTCGGGTAGGCACCCAGTCCGAAGGTGGGAGGGGTTATTTATATCCTTTTCCTGGTAGGCTGGAGACTGAGGATTCAGATGATGTTATTACAGTTATGATTTTGGTGTGCCATCAACTGACTTCTACATTATTTGATACAGGCTCCTCTTATTCATATGTTTCTGCTTATTATGCATCTCGGTTGGGGTTGTCTTGTGAGTTATTATATATGCCTATGCATGTAGCTACTCCCATGGGTTATTCTTTAGTAGTGGATTGTGTGTATAGATCTTGTATTGTGACATTTTGGCCAATCTTATTGTTCTTGATATGGTTGATTTTGATATGATTCTAGGCATGGACTGGTTATCCCCCTATCATGTGGTCTTCGATTGCTTTGCCAAGACCATTACCTTAGCCATGCCTGATAGATCCTCAATTGTGTAGCAGGGTGCTTTGAGTTGCACGCTAATGGGGATTATTTCTTATATTTAGGCTAGGAGACTGGTAATAAGAGGCTGTATAGGTTATATTGCATATGTTCGAGATGTTAGTATTAAGAGTCCTTCGCTTGACTCTGTCCCTGTAGTTTGTGAGTTCTCGAATGTTTTTCCTACCGACCTACCTAGACTTTCTCCTGAGCATGATATAGACTTTGCTATTAATCTTAAGCCGTGTACCCGACCCATTTCTATTACACCTTACTATATAGATCCTTCCAAGCTGAAGGATCTAAATGTTCAGCTTCAGGATCTTCTGGGTAAGGGATTTATTAGGCCGAGTATCTCACCTTGGGGTGCTCTCGTTCTATTTGTGAAGAAGCAAAATGACTCTATGCGTATGTTATCGATTATAGGCAATTGAATAAGGTGATAGTGAAGAATAAGTATCCTATGCAGTGTATCAATGATGTGTTTGACCAGCTATAGAGTGAAACCATGTTTTCTAAGATTGACTTTAGATCTGGCTATCATGAGTTGAGGATTCAGGCAGAGGACATCCCTAAGATAGCCTTCAAGGTCGACCAATGCCCCAACAACATTCATGGATTTGATGAACCATGTGTTCAGGCCCTATTTGGACTCCATCATGATTGTATTTATTGATGACACCCTTGTTTACTCGAGGAGTAGGGAGGAGCATAAACAACATTTAAGGTTGTGCTCCACACTTTGAAAGATCAATAGTTTTATGCCAAATTCTCAAAGTATAAGTTTTTGCTTGAGTCTGTAGCATTTTTGGGGCACGTGGTGTCCAAGGATGGTATTATGGTAGATCTAACAGAGATTGAGGTAGTTCGTGATTGGGCCAGACCACATCTCTAACTGAGGTTCATAGCTTTATTAGGTTGGCAGGCTATTATAGACGGTTCGTAGAGGGATTTGCCTCTATTGTAGCACCTATAATGAGATTGACTAGGCAGCAGGTCCTATTTCTATGGTCCAACGAGTGTAAGGTGAGCTTTCTGAAGCTCAAGACCTAACTCACTTCAGCTCCTATTCTGACTCTTCCAGTTGAGGGCGAGGAATTTACTGTATATTATGATACTTTTGGTGTTGTTTGGGATGTGTTTTGATGCAGCGGGGCTGAGTTATAGCATATGCTTTGAGACAGCTGAAGGTGCATGAGCACAACTACCCCACTTGTGACTTAGAATTGGTGGTGTAGTTTTCGCGCTTAAGATTTGGAGGCATTACTTGTATGGTGTTCGGTGCGAGATATTCACCGACCACCATAGTCTTCAATACATTCTGAATTAGAAGGATCTTATTCTAAGACAACAAAGGTGGCTTGAGTTGCTGAAGGACTATGGTATCTCTATTTTGTACCTTCCGGGCAAGGCAAATGTGGTAGCGGACGCCTTGAGCCAGAAGGCGGTGAGTGTGGAGAGCTTGGTCTTCCTTTCAGTTTCGGAGTGACAGTTGGCCTCAGTGATGTGAGGCTAAAATTACATATATTTAGTCATTATTTGTCTCACATTTAGTATTTTTACTGATTTTTTTATCATTGATTTGGATTATGCCTAATATTATATTCTAATGTGTAGTATAAAAATGGTGTGAAGATGAAATGAGTTGGAACCAAACAAATAAAAGATGGAAAATTATAGAAGAAAATCAAACAAGCAGCTTAATGGAATAAATTGAATGTAATATACATTTTCATACAAGATACAAATTGAATTGAAAAAGGAAATGGAAGGCATACCACCTGCACGTGGCATGTGAACAAGTTTTAACCAGCAATTACGTTGTTGTTTCAGCATGATGTGACGGAGGAAGCCAAGTCAGAATTTGATATTTTTCCAGTCTATTTTGGACTGTGTTATTTTATTTGGAGTTTTTTTCTACATCTATAAATATTTCATAAAATCAATTTTTACACAATTTTTGACCTAGATAGAGTTAGAAGCCGCCGTGGAGGCCGGAGAATTTTGTTTTCATCTGTTCTTCTTATTTATTATTACTTTATTTCTTTGGATGATTGGCTGTAATTGCTCCATGTCTACGTGGAGTTACCCTTCTCCTTCTAGGATTATGGTAGCTAACTACATGATTGTTTAGTAATTTTTTGATTCGATTTATTTGATTATCATCATAGTTGTTCTTATATTCTTATGCTTACTATTTTAATGCTAAGCTACCATTAAAATAAATTTATATTCTTATTGTGAACTTGGAAGAAGAACCAATGAGATAGAACGAAGAATATAGGGAGTAAGATCTTTACTTTATTAAAATAAAGAATTGATTTGTGGCTAAGATAGGAATATACCTAGATCACCTTAGTTGGTTACAAAATGGAAAGATATGTAAATCCATTCGGATTGGGTTATCCCATCCTTGCTCAATGATGTAGTTGTGAGGTCAATCAGAATAGACGATTAGAGTTTTGGAAGACCATAATTATAAAATCAACAACATAAATCAACAAATCAACAACTAGATAATCAAATAAGTTGATGAAATTGATACTCGACATGATTTTTAGCGAAACCATAATCCTAAATCGATTCAATCATTGATTGCGTAAAATTTGCTCTTTATCTTGGTTAATTGTCTATTAGTTATTTTCTTTTTATTTTTAGTTTAGTTAATTCATAAATATATCTTTGCAATTCACCACTTGAATAAATAGTCAACATTAGGCTAATTTGATGAATAGTTAATCGACAAGTCCCTGTGGGTTCGACATCCGGCTCACAAGAGCCACTTTATTACTTGTACGACCGCGTATACTTGCGTGTGCATTTGGACGTAAAAAGTTTTTGGCACCGTTGCCAGGGACTTAGAAATTAAATGTTTATCTAGATTAGACTTATTTATTTATTTATTTGAGTTTTTGTATATATTTTATTTTTTTAATATTTTTTTTAATTTGTTTTCTGTGATATTTCACTACTCTTCTTGAGATGACATCTGAAAAAGTGTGGAGTGATAGTTATTCATCTTTTATTGATTCTTGTCTTATTTGTAGAGGACCCTACCTATGGGAACATTGTTCAAATCTTTTGATCTTACGAAATGGGTTATGTGACCCTTCTCAATCATATGATTGGAACTTTTGTAAATGGTGTGGTGGTCAATGAAAAGATTGGTCTAAGTGTTATATCCCTTCCCCGACCCCTGATTATGATGATTTTAATAATACTTGTGCTTTTGATAGTATGGATCCCTAAATAAAATTATTAGAGGAATATGAGGATTGCATTAAGATAATTGTAAATGGGATAATACACTTCATTAAAGAAAGAGTTGAGCTTATACAAGAGGTTGGTAGGTTTGGCTTGGATATTCACAACTTAAAAGTTCAGTTGAGTGCAAAGGCTAATGCATTTAACGCACAATAAATTAGTAATGAGTTATGTGAGGATGAAAAGATACTTGATCATAATTTTGTTGATGTTGTCACTATTGAGAAGAGTACATATTAGGATGTAAATGGTAATACATTTTATGAGTTAGGGCGTATTGGACCTCATTCCTATCATTTTTCCACAATGTGCTTAGATAATTAGATATTAATCAAGCCATCTGAGCCTATGGAAGAGTATAAGAAGGAGGAACAATAGTAGAATTTATATCCTCAAAGTGGAGGAAAAAGTGGTGAACTTGATGACATCGTGCCGCGACATTAAATTAGGTGCTTGTTGGGAGGCAACCCAATTTATTTTGGGCAACTTCTTATTTTTTTTATTTTATTTTTATTTATTTTAGTGTTACTTTTTGTGTTGTTTTTATTTTTGCAGACTTGGGGAAAGTCTGAGTACCCAAAATTGGAAGCTAAGGAGCACGTTTGAGCTTAAGTGTGGGGTGCATATGACCCTTGATGGAAATTGAAGAAACATGCTGCTAGCTAGACCCTAGAGGGCTTCCGGGAGTATCTCTATCCCTTGTTTTTACTTTGTTTGTTGCTTTTGGAACACAACATGATATTAAGTGTAGGGTGGGATGTCTTCCAATATTGTTTAGGGTGAAGTATGCTATAGGATGTGTGTATTTTTTTGGTTTTTAGTTTCTCGCTTAAAATGATAAAAAAATTGAAAGAGTTTAAAAGACAATTTTTTTTTTTATTCTTTAGATTAGATTAGTTTTGTTGGTTTTTAGCTTTTTAGTCTTTATTAGAGAATATGTCACCCACCCTTTGGTTTTTATTTTCAATTCTTTTCGAGGGGGGTCCCTTTGAACTGAGTATTTTTTATTTTTTAGGAGTAAATTTTATTTTTTATTTTTTTGGAGAGAAATAAAAGACCACATTTTTGACATTGTGATACTAGCAATTTAAGTCTGAGCTTGAGTAGTACTTTCCTGTGAGTGCTTGAGTGTAAATAAAATAGTAGACTTTCTGACACCTAGGCTCATGGTGGCTTTGCATATAGTTTTTTCTTATTTTATAGTTTGCTATGATCTTGTCTGTCTTAGAAGTGGAATTGATCTATCTTGATTGATACTTGTGCCATGTGTGGTGAGGTTTTATTGCATATTCCATGTTTTGCATCTTAGTCTAAAACTTGCCCTGCATCTTATTAAAGTGAAATAAAAGTGTTGTGCTGTTTAGAAGATGATATAGGCTTTGTTTGATTTATTTTGTGAAACTTAAACCTTTTCAGATATTATATCACTAGTTAGCACCTTTGAGCCTGTAGAGGCCTTTCATTGGTAGCCGTACTTTGCCTTGATCCATTTGTTAAATCCCTAGTTTTTTCACCCTGCTTACTTGAGCACTGTATCATAGACTGTGATAAAATTGATAAATCTAAAACAGAAGGGATGGTTGAGTAAAATGGTGACCAATGATAGCTACAAAGTGATAAAAAGGCCCTCTTAAAAAGTAGGCGACATGAAAAGAAAAAATAATTTGCTTGAAAAAAAAGATGATTGAAACGTTCTTGATAAGATAAGAATACTAGTGAAATAATTGATGAAGAGGGGGCTGAAAAGAAAATAAAAAGAAGAAAATAATGGGTGATGAAGTCTAAAAAGTGCAAGTGCTTAGGAAAATGTAAGTCACTGTTATATAGTTTTTCTACCTGTCCCCTTGCCAATATAGCAACCCATTTAAGTCTTATCAGATTCTATTCAAGCATGCTTAGTTGGTGGAGATGTACATAATAGAAAAACATATTGTTCTTTGTGCATACATGTGAATTTTTTGTGAGTGTGAGAGTTGTTCTTTGATGCTAAGTCCTTAAATTATATTCAATATTTGGAATTGAGTGTGTGGACTATTTCTTCTTGTGAGAGCACTTATTTCATGATAGATAGGTGATGTTATTAGGTTTTTTTGACAAGCATAGGTGAGAAAACTTAAATTTGATGAGTTAGAGTCATTCTTTGAGGTTAGGAGGTTAGAGGTTTGTTGTTTATTTGTATATCTAGCATAATTATCAGGAACTGTACTTGATGTTTTAAAATTTTTGTATAGCCTAATTATTTGTATCAACCAAAGTGGTGGTGTTCCTCTCTTGATTTATTGAGATGAGCTTTAGTATTTTTATTGAATTTTTTTGAGTATTAATTTTATGGATTATGCCTGATATTATATTTTAATTTGTAGGATTAAAATGGTGTGAAGGTGAAAAGAGTTGGAACCAAAATAAATTAAAGACGGAAAAATATAGAAGAAAATCAAGCAGACAACTTAATGGAATGAATTGAATATAATATATATTTTCTATACAAGATACAAATTGAATTGAAAAAGGAAATTGAATGCACACCACCTGCACGTGGTACGTGAACAAGTTTTAAGCAGAAATTACATAGCTGTTGCAGGCATGACACGATGGAGGAAGCAAAGTTCGAATTTGATATTTTCGCAGTCTATTTTGAACTGTGTTATTTTATTTGGGCCTTTTTTTTACACCTATAAATATTCCATAAAATCAGTTTTTACACAACTTTTGACCTAGGAAGAGCTAGAAGCTGTCGTGGAGGCCGAAGAATTTTGGTTTCATCTTTTCTTCTCCTTTATTATTTAATTTTATGTTATTTCTTTGGATGATTGGTTGTAATTGCTCCATGTCTATGTGGAGTTGAATTTCTCGTTCTAGGATTATGGTAGCTAACTATATGATTGTTTAGTAACTTTTTGATTCGATTTATTTGATTATCATCATAGTTGTTCTTATATTGTTGTGCTTACTATTTTAATGATTAGCTACCATTAAGATAATTTATATTCTTATTGTGAACTCAGAAGAAGAACCAATAAGATAGAACGAAGAATATAGGGAGTAAGATCTTTACTTTATTAAAATAAAGAATTGATTTGTCGCTAGGATAGGAATATACCTAGATCATCTTACTTGCTTACAAAATGGAAAGATATATAAATGCATTCGTATTGGGTTATCACATCCCCTCTCAACGACGTAGTTGTGAGGTCAATTGGAATAGGTGATTAGAGGTTCGGAAGACCATAATCATATAATCAACCCCATAAATCAACAACTAGATAATCAAATAAGTTGATGAAATTGATACTCGACATGATTGTTAGAGAATCCATAATCCTAGATTGATTCATTCATTGATTGCATAAAATCTACTCTTTATCTTGGTTAATTGTCCATTAGTTATTTTTAAAATTTTTAGTTTAGTTAATTCATTAATTTATCTTTGTAATCCACCGCTTGAATAAATAATCAACATTAGTTTAATTTGATGAATAGTTAATCGACAAGTCCCTGTGGGTTTGACATCCGGCTCGCAAGAGTCTCATTATTACTTGTACAACCGCATACACTTGCGTGTGCATTTGGGCACAATAAATTTTTGGCTCCGTTGCCGTAGACTTACAAATTAATTGTTCATTTAAGTTAGACTCTTTTTTTATTATTTATTTAAGTTTTTGTATATATATATATATATATATTTTAATAGGTTCTTTTAAATTTGTTTTCTGTGATATTTTACTACTCTTCTTGAGATGACATCTGAAAAAGTGTGGAATGATAGTTATTCATCTTTTATTGATCCTTGTCTTATTTGTAGAGGACCCCACCTATGGGAACATTGTTCAATATTTCGATCTTACGAAATAGGTTATGTGACCCTTCTCAATCATATGATTGAAACTTTAGTAAATAGTGTGGTGGTCAATAAAAAGATTGATCTAAGTGTTATACCCTCCCCCAACCCTTGATTATGATGATTCTAATAATACTTGTGCTTTTGATAGTATGGATTCTTGAAGGAATTATTAGAGGAATATGAGGGTTGCATTAAGACAATTGTAAATGGGATGATACACTTCATTAAATAAAGAGTTGAGCTTATACAAGAGGTTGACAAGTTTGGGTTGGATAATCACAACTTAAAAGTTTAGTTGAGTGCAAAGGTTACTGCGTTTAACGCATAACAAATTAGTAATGAGTTGTGTTAGGAAGAACAAATACTTGACCATATTTTTATTGAAGTTGTCACTATTGAGAATAGTACATATGAGGATGTAAATAGTAATATAATTTATGAGTTAGGACATATTTGACCTAATTCCTATCATTTTTTCACATTGTGCTTAGATAGTGAGATATTAATCAAGCTATCTGAGCCAATGGAAGAGTATAAGGAGGAGTGACACTAGTACAATTTATATTTTCAAAGTGGAGGAAACAGTGGTGAACTTGATGGCGTCATACTGCGACATTAAATTAGGCGCTTGTTTGGAGGCAACCCAATTTATTTAGTGTAGCTTCTTATGTTTTTTTTTTGTTTTTTTTTTAGTGTTACTTGTTGTGTTGTTTTTATTTTTGCAGCTTTAGGGGAAGTCTGAGTACCCAAAATTGGAAGCTAAGGAACACATTTGAGCTTAAGTGTGGGGTGTGTACGACCCTTGATGGAAATTGAAGAAACATGCTGCTAGCTAGGCCCTAGAGGGCCTCAAGGAGTATCTATATCCCTTGTTTTTACTTTGTTTATTGCTTTAGGGACAAAACATGATTTTAAGTGTGGGGTGGAATATCTCCCAATATTGTTTAGGGTGACGTATACTATAGGATGTATTTATTTTTTATTTTTTTAGTTTCTCACTTAAAATGTTAAAAAGAATTCAAAAAGTTTAAAAACACACAAAAAAATTATTTTATTCTTTAGATTAGATTAGTTTTTGTGGGTTTTTAGCTTTTTAGTCTTTATTAGAGCATATTTTTCCCGCCCTTTGATTTTTATTTTCGGTTCTTTTTCGAGAGGGGTCTCTTAGAGACGAGTATATTTTTTTTTTAGGAGTAATTTTTTTTTTTTGGAGATAAAGAAAAGACATTTTTGACATATGTGAATTTAGGTCTGAGCTTGAGTAGTACTTTCCTGTGAGTGCTTGAGTGTAAATAAAATAGCAGACTTTCTGACACCTAGGCTCATGGTGGCTCTGTATATAGATTTTTCTTATTTAATAGTTTGCTATGATCCTGTTTTTCTTAGAAGTGAAATTGATTCATCTTGATTGATACTTGTGCCATGTGTGGTGAGGTTTTCTTGCATATTCCATGTTTTGCATCTTAGTCTAGAACTTGCCCTGCATCTTATTAAAGCAAAATAAAAGTGTTGCTCTATTTAGAAGATGATATAGGCTTTCTTTGATTTGTTTTGTGAAATTTTAACCTTTTTAGATATTTTATCACAAGTTAGCCCTTTTGAGCCTATAGTGGTCTTTTGTTGGTAGCCGTACTTTGCCTTGATCCATTTGTTAAATCCCTAATTTTTGCACCCTGCTTCATTGAGCACTGTAGCATAGCCCGTGATAAAATTGATAAATCTAAAAAAGAAGGGATGGTTGAGTGAAATGGTAACCAATGATAGATGCAAAGTGATAGAAAAGCCCTCTTAGAAAGAATGTGACATGAATAAAAACAATTGCTTGCAAAAAAAGATGACTGAAACGTTCTTGATAAGATGAGAATAATAGTGAATAATTGATGAAGAAGGGGCTAAAAAGAAAATAAAAAGAAGAAAATAATGGGTTATGAAGTCTAAAAAGTGCAAAGTGCTTAGGGAATGTAAGTCACTGCTATATAGTTTTCCTACCCGTCCCATTTCCAACATTGCAACTTATTAAAGTCTTATTTGATTCTATTCAAGCATGCTTAGTTAGTGGAGATGTATATAATGGGGAAACCTATGATTTTTTGTGCATACATGTGAATTTTTTGTGAGTGTGAGAGTTGATCTTTGATGCTAAGTTCTTAAATTATATTCAATAGTTGGAATTGCATGTGTGGACTATTTCTTTTTTTGAGGGCACTTGTGTCATTATAGATATGTGATGTAATTAGCTTTCTTTGATAAGAACAGGTGAGTAAACTTAAATTTGATGTGTTAGAGTCCTTCCTTGAGGTTAGGAGGTTAGAGGCTTGTTGTTTATTTGTATATTTTACATAATGATCAGGTAGTGTACTTGATGTTTTGAAAATTTTGTATGTTCTAATTGTTTGTATCAACCAAAGTGGTAAAGTTCCTAGCTTGCTTTATTGAGATGAGCTTTAATTCTTGCTCGAGGGTGAGCAAAAGTCTAAGTGTGGAGTCGTGATGTGAGGCTAAAATTATATATATTTAGTCATTATTTGCCTCACATTTTGAATTTTTATTGACTTATTCTGACTATTGATTTTATTGTTTATGCCTAATCTTATATTTTAATGTGTAGGATTAAAATGGTGTGACGATAACAAGAGTTGGAACTAAAACGAATTAAAGACGAAAAATTATAGGAGAAAATCAAGCAGGCAGCTTAATGAAATAAATTGAATATAATATAGATTTTCTATACACAATACAAATTGAATTGAAAAAGAAAATTGAAGGCATACCACCAACTCGTGGCACGTGAACAAGTTTTAAGCAGCAATTACGTAGCTGCTGCAGGAATGACGTGACGGAGGAATCCAAGTTCGAATTTGATATCTTTCTAGTCTATTTTGGACTGTGTTATTTTATTTTGGGCTTTTTTCTACACCTATAAATATTTCATAAAATCAGTTTTTACGCAACTTTTGACCTAGGAAGAGCTAGAAGCTGCCGTGGAGGCCGAAGAATTTTGGTTTCATTTTTTGTTCTCCTTTATTATTTATTTTTATGTTATTTTTTTGGATGATTGGTTGTAATTCCTCCATGTCTATGTGGAGTTAAACTTCTCGTTCTAGGATTATGGTAGCTAACTACAAAATTGTTTAATAACTTTTTGATTCAATTTTTTTGATTATCATCATAGTTGTTCTTATATTCTTATGCTTACTATTTTAATGATTAGTTACCATTAAGATAAATTTGTATTCTTATTGTAAACTCGGAAGAAGAACCAATGAGATAGAACGAAGAATATAGGGAGTAAGATCTTTACGTTATTAAAATAAAGAATTGATTTATTGCTAGAATAGGAATATACCTAGATAGCATTACTTGGTTACAAAATGGAAAGATATATAAATGCTTTCGGATTGGGTTATCACATTCCCTCTCAACGACGTAGTTGTGAGGTCAATTGGAAGAGACGATAAGAGGTTAAAAAGAGCATAATCATATAATCAACCCCGTAAATCAACAACTAGATAATCAAATAAGTTGATGAAATTGATACTTGACATGATTTTTAGCGAATCCATAATGCTAGATCGATTCATTCATTTATTGCATAAAATCTACTCTTTATCTTTGTTAATTGTCCATGAATTATTTTATTTTTCTTTTTAGTTTAGTTAATTCATAAATATATCTTTGCAATCCACCGTATGAATAAATAATAAACATTTTTCTAATTCGATAAATAGTTAATCAACAAGTCCCTATGGGTTCGACATCTGACTCGCAAGAGTCACTTTATTACTTTTACGAGCGCGTACACTTGCTTGTGCATTTGGACGCAACACTCGGACATCCATTCCTTAGCTAACAGTTTAATTCATCTTGATATTTTTGATGCCATGAGGATTCCTGCTAATAGTGAGGCCAGGTCTACTTTATTGGAGCAGATTCAAAATCGACAGTTTGAGGATAGTCGATTGTATGGTATTCGATATTAGGTACTGAGGGGCGAGTCCAGGAGGGATACCTTAGACTCTAAGGTTATTTTAAGATTTGATGGTCGCATTTGTGTTTTGAGGGTAGGAGGCTTGATTCAGTTGATACTTTAGGAGGCCCATAACTCTAGATACTCTATTCACCCCGGGACTCCTAAGATGTATAGAAACTTGAGGCAGTATTACTAGTGGAGAAGTATGTGGAGGGATATAGCAGACTTTGTGGCTCGGTATTTGTGTTGTCAACAAGTGAAGTCCAAGCATTTGAGGCCTGGTGGTCTGCTTTAGAGGTTATCCATTCTCAATTAGAAGTGGGAATGGATTACTATGGATTTTGTGGGTGGTTTACCTCATACTTCTTATGGTTTTGATAGCATTTTGGTCATCGTGTATCGATTGACCAAGTCAGCTCATTTCCTACCTATTTAGTGTTTTTTCAGTGCCGAGAGGTTGGCTCAGATCTATGTTCAAGAGGTGGTTCATCTTCACGGGGTGTCCGTGTCTATTATTTTCGAAAGAGGCTTCCAGTTCACCTCTAGATTTTGGAGAGCTTTTCAGGAGGAGTTGGGTACCCAGGTTGACCTTAGCACATCTTTTCATCCCCAGACTGATGGTCAGTCAGAGTAGACTATTCAAGTTTTAGAGGATATGCTCTAAGCTTGTGTCATAGACTTTGGAGGTCAGTGGGAGCAGTTTCTAGCCTTAGCGGAGTTTGCCTACATAATAACTACCATTTGAGGCATTATATGGTAGGCGGTGTTGATCTCTGGTCGGTTGGTTTGAGACTTCATAGGTTAGGTCACGAGGTACTGATTTGGTTTGAGAGTTGTTGGACAAAGTTTGGGTTATTCAGGATAGGATTTGGGTAGTTCTGAGCAGGCATGAGAGTTATACTGACCGTAGGCTTCGTACTTTGAAGTTTGGAGTTGGTGATCGGGTTCTCCTTCGAATGTCGTCCATGAAGGGAGTGATGATGTTTGAGAAAAGGGGAATGCTCAACCTAGGTATATCAGGCCATTTGAGATTCTTTGGAGAGTTGGGGACATAGCTTATGAGTCAGCCTTGTCTCCAGCCTTCTCACTATTCACCCTATTTTCATGTGTCAATTCTTTAGCTCTATATTCTATATGAGTCGAACGTGTTCCAGTGGGACTCTATTCAGTTAGATGATAGTTGACCTTCACAGAGAAGCCTATTTCCATTCTATCCAGAGATGTTAGACGGTTGCATTCTAGAGAGACTCTTTGTAGTTAAGGTTCATTAGAGACACTGTCTAGTCAAGAAGGATACCTAGGAGACTGATCATGACATGCGGACTCAGTATCCTTACTTGTTTAGGCCTTAAGGTACTTCTTAACTCTTTACTTTCGCGGACAAAAGTCCTTTTAGTAGTAGATTTTGTAATGACCCTCCAGGTCATTATCCATTTTTTGTCCTTTTTCTACTTTTAGATCTTTCCAATAGCTTCCCTAAGTCATTTATGACTTATTGGGGCTGACAGTTCAGTTCCCGAGCAGCTCATTTGGTTTTTATGTCAGTTTCCCTATTTTGGAGCTTCTAAAGTTGAGAAAATGGTCTCGGCCCAAAACTTCAGGTAAACAGCCTCGGATAACATTTTGATGGTTCTGTTAGTTGTGGAATGTCGATTTTAGTTTAAGGGGACCTTTGGTTTGATTCCCAAGGTTTTTGAGCTCATATTGGGCTATTGGTAAAAATGGATCATTGAGTGTAGGGCCCACTTTATGTTGAAATAACCTCTGTTGGAAATTTTGATGGTTTTGTTAAGTTTGGAATGCCGATTTGGTAGGGTAGCATAGTTTGTTTTCATGTACGGGCTTCCAAACGAATCCCAAGCACACGGTCAGAGTCCATTTAGACTTAGAAAAATTTCTGGTGCCAAGGTTGCTGGTGCAGCTGCTTAAGCGGTAGCTGGTCACCTTGTCGAGTGCTTCTTTAGTGGACGTCGGTCGCTTAAGCATTGAACGCTTAAGCGGCCATCGTAGTATGCTATAAATATTCTCCACTTCGACTCCAAGTCCATTTCAAAGTGTTTAAACCTCCATTAGAGCACATTGAGAGCTTATTAATCAGTGTGGACCATCAATTAGAAGCCTAGGGTTGTTGAATTCTCGTACCTTGATCATTTTCTCATCTTAAATTTGTAAGTTCCTGGTGTAATTTTGATTTAATTCTCTATTTGGTACTTGATTTTTGGTTATTATTGGGACTTGTTTGGGACTGTTATGAAGATCAGGTTACACTCATTTTTGGATCAAATTATCCTTGAGCTAAGAGGGACCTAGTGATGGACTATTCGATTTTAGCTTGATTTCTGACCTGGAGGTAAATTCGTAATGTGGGTATTGTTGTTCTCGTCTTGATGCCTATATTATTATTTTTTTAGTGTTACAGTGGTCAGAGGATTCTCGGAAGGGAAAAGCTTTGATATAGAGAATTTTAAGTGCTTTCGACGGTGTCCAGGTAGGCTAGGCTTACCTTTCTTTAGACTTTTATGTTTTATGGTATTGGTATTATATTGTGCTAATTATTGGTGGGTTGCAATGCCTCGGATAGTCATTAGATAATTCCTAATTCTTTTAGCCGAATTAGGTGTCCCTAGGATGAATTTCAGCCTCTTTTCCCTTAGGAATAGTAGTTGTTTCTCCTTAAGGGCTTGACTTAGCATAATTAAGACCTTGGGATCAAATTTAGATGCCTTAGCCTAAGTTCGGGTAGATGCTTGCCTTAGATTGGGTACTCGAGACTTGTAGTTGGCTTTATCGCCATTTTTAGGGTAGGTTGCTTTAGGATAACGCCCTCATTTGCCATAAATGATTATAGGATATTTTTTTGGAGACTGGTTATTTAGATTGAGTTGGCTTAATAGTTCAATTTTTCCCATTAGCTTTGGTATCCTTGGCATGCTAACATTTTGACCTTAAATCATGGTTTTCAACTTAATAAATGGAACCTTGCACTCCTTTAATAAATTTGGCCTTCAAGTTTTCTTATAGATATAGATTTGTTACGCAAATCTACTATTGCACTTAGTTCAACTATATTTGAAGCTGCACTCCTACCTCTGCTCCATATTGTAAGTCTTTGTCTAGTTTATCCTCCTTTCATGTAGTTCATTTTTTTCCTTCTTTAGTAACTTCTTTGGATCTCTTGATGATTTGTAATTGATCAGTTTTTCCTGATTTTACTTCATGTATCTTTCTTCCTCCTTTAGTCACTTCTTTCATTTTTCTCCGACTTTAGTTCATATTGTATTCAATATTTTCCTTTGGAGTTGTAATGGACCAACTTCATTTTCTGTAATTTTATCAGCTTAGGAAAGTAACTTCTTTGGATTTTACCATCGTGCTAAAACAAAAGGGGCGTCCTGCTACACTAAAACTCCCGCTATCCATGAAATTCGATGAAAAAATTGAGGAAATTGCTTTTCTTGGACTTTGCAGGTATATCTTTTCTATTTGATCTACTGAACATTTAACACAGTTGATAAGCTCAGTTACTGTCCAAATTTCTTCTTTGTCGTCAGAATTAGCTTTTCATACTGCCTAATATGACATGTTATGCTCATTATTCTAGCTGCTATTTGTTTGTATTGTGTTATTGCTACTCCTAATTGCCCTACATATAAAGTTATCTGCTTGTCTTAATAAAATAATACCTTATTTTCTATATGTTTTTTGAAATTGCTCCTTTTCTCTCCAAAGTGTATGCATGTACTTTATCCATCCATAAATCCTTGTCTTTTTCATGACATTAAAAAAGCTATACACATTCAACCTGCAAGCTTAGACAATGTGAAGAGCATAAAGTTGTATATCCTGAGAAAAAACCAGAGCTATTGGTAACAAATAGACAAGTAGTTGAAAAGAAATGTTGTTTCTGAAGCTACAACTTCTCCTATGCAAGCTCCATATTGTAATGACCCTCTTGGTTATTTTCTAATTCTCCATATTATTTCAGTGTTTAGAGGTTTCTCATAGCTGCCACAAGTCATTTATGACTTGCTGGAACTGACAGTTCAGTTACCGGGCGGTTTGTTTGGTTTTTAGAGCCATTTCCCTGTTTTAAAATAGTCGCTTTTCAAATTTGGATAATGGGACTAAAAATTACTTAGATGGACTCGTATGCCAATTCTGACAGTTCCATCAGCTTTGAAACGTCGATTTTAGGCTAGGGGGACTTTTGGTTTGGTTTCGAGGCTTCCGAACTCATTTTGGGCTATTGGGTGGAAAATTGGTCAAAACGACCATTTGGGTGTGGGACCTACATTTCATCGAAATGACCCCGTATGTAAATTTTGATTACTCAATTGAGTCCAAAATGTCGAATTTGATAATATAGCATAGTTCATTTGTGTTCACGAGGTTTCGAATGAATCCCGAGGGCTCATTGGAAACTTGGTAAAATATTATTAAGTGCTGATGCTACTTCAGCTAGTACAACCGCTTAAGCGGGCCTTTGGCCTCTTAAGCGGAAGCTGCTTTAGCAGCTTAGGCACCGCTTTAGCGGCTGGGGCCTTGGACGTGCCTGTCTGCTTAAGCGGAGGCTTGTCCGCTTTAGCGGGGTGCGCTTAAGCGGTACCCGTCCGCTTTAGCCAAAGTCCACCCCGGGTCATGAAGCGCTTAAGCACTGGTACGGGCGCTTTTAGCGGTGATTGCTTAAGCGGTCAAGTGGCCGCTTAAGCAGCACCTGCAGGGCATTTAATCCCCCTTTCACCCATTTTTCTCTCATTTTTCTCTAAGTGTTAGAGCATTATTAAAGCTCTAGAGAGATAGTAGGGGAGAAGAGGCAATTCTTGGGTATTCAAGGGAGCTTGGAGAGTTCATTAACATTGTTTTCCTCATCTAAATCCTTGTAAGTTCCATTTAATCTCTTGCTAAATTCTCCATTTAGACCCAAAATACTAGCTAGCTTTGTGGGTTAATTTTGGGTGTTGTAATGCTCAGAATTCACCCATTATTGAGGGTAAATGATCCTTGAGCCTTGAGGGACGTTTTGATGATTTCAAATTTGTGATTTCATAAGCGGGCCCCATATGGGATTTTTGGCTCGATTTTGGACCCGATACAATTATATGTAATATGGGTATTGTTGTTCTCGTATTGATGAGTAGAGTGTTATTTTGATAGCATGGCATCATACGGAGGCTTGTTTGAAGGGAAAGGCCCGACTTTAGCGAATTCTATCGAGCTTTCTTCGACGTTCAGGTATGCTAGTCTTATCCTACTTATAGATTGAGCTTAATTATGGTATTAATATGATATTAGTCTAGTTATGGATCAGAATTCATGGTTGGTTGCTTAGTTATTAAAAGTTGGACTTAATTGGCCGATTTGTGGGCTGTTTCGGAGGTAGAATCGACCCAATTACCTATTTTTTAATTAAATTGATGCTTCTGGGTTATAATATCGCACTAAGCTCCTTGTAGACTTAGGAGGCCTTCTTTCGCAACTTTCCCCTAAATCTTAAGCCTTAAACTACATAGCATATACCTAGTTCAGGGCTAGGTTAATGATCCTGAGCTTATTTAAAGATCGGTTTGAGTCTGGCACATTCTATTGATTTATGGCATGTAAAGACTGATTCGAATCCGGCAAATTCTATTGATTTATGGTATTTAAAGACCGGTTTGAGTCTGGCATATTCTATTGATTTATGTCATTTCAAGACCGATTAGAGTCCGACACATTCTATTTATTTATGGCATTTAAAGACCGACTCGATTCTGGCATATTCTATTGATTTATGGCCTTTAAAAATTGGTTCGAGTCCGGTACATTTTATTTATTTATGGCATATAAAGACCGGTTCGAGTCCGGCGCATTCTATTATTTTATGGCATTTAAAGACCGGTTCGAGTCCGGCACATTCTGTTGATTTATGGCCTTTAAAGACCGATTAGAGTCTGACATATTCTATCTAATTAAGTCACTGATGGTGAGTTATGAGGAGGGAAATTCGGTTCAAGTTCGGTGTTTATGGGTTATTTCATAGTATTATGCTACTGGTTTGAGATCAGAGAGTTGTGGTACGAAAGGGTTCATAAGCATGGTAGTAGTATATTTCCTTGATTGCATCCATCGGGCTTATGGGGGTTCGTTTCGATTGGTCCTCTCTAGTTTGCACCTTCTGGGCTTATGGGGGCCGAGTTAGGTTATTAATAGTTTACCTAAAGTGTGGTATCATGTATTTCGTTATTTATTTCTATATATCGGAGCATGATGTAACACCCCGTATGTCTCCGAACTTAGTTAATTACCGTAACATTTATGGAACCCTTTAAACATGAGAGGATTGGTTATTTATGTATTAATTTGTTGGACTTCAATGAGTCTTGTGCCATTGGGCCTAATTGAGGCCCAAAATTCATAAGAAGACATGGCCCAAAATGGAATTTGACCCATTCTTCCATTGACCAAGTAAACACATCAAATGTTTGGCTAAGGGTGATTAATAAGGGACTATATAAGTCAAGAAAAATCAAATTTTATTCATACAAGCACACATGCCTTTTTCTAGAATTTTCTCCAACATTCTCTCTCTCACACAAACCCTAAGCAACTAGTCTCTTTGGACAAGATCATCATCTTGCAAGTTTTGGTAAGTATTTATTCTCATCGTTTATTATATGATATATTTAATATGGTGTATAAATCATGTTGGTTGTGTTGGCAAAGTGTTGGACAGTGTGCTATGTGTAAAACTGTCTATTTTTGCAATCGGAGAAGGGTTTTGCCTTATAAACTTGAAAATGGACTTGTAGTCTTGAAGGAAGTGAACTTCATGGATTCAATATTGACATGTGATATGTGATTATAGTCTTAACTTGTTTTATCCTTGTGTATAATGTTTTGAATTGTTATTGTAAAATTGGTTATGGATTTGGTGACGTATTGAAAGGGAAGTGTAGTTTTGGTGTTGTTTATGTGCATTATGGAACCATGAATGTTCGTTGGCATCCAAGTGACCAAAATATGTGAATAAAAGCTTACTTATGGCCTTGGACCATTTATTACCCAAAAGGACCCATTTTGGCCAATTTGGGCATCCGCCCCCGAAGACGAAGGCACCTGCGGGCGCAGATGCCCCTGGACACTGCCAAGGGCCATCTGCGGTCGTATGTCACCCACCTGCGGGCACAGGTGGCTTTGCATGTCACACCATAAAGTCGTTTGGTGTGGTTTGGTCTCTCTTTGATCCCCGAAGGCCCCTATACCCTTTTTGAATATAATTATCAACTTATGGTACCTTTTTAATGACTTTAAGGGGTCGTATAAAGGCATGTTGGACTATATTAACTATGTATTTTTGTTCATAATTTGCTATGAGGCAATTTGATAGTGTATTCAGACAAAATGATAATGAAGAAGCGTAAAGGGTAAACATGATGTGAAATGTTGTTGGTCTATGATGTCTTGGACAATGTGTGGAATGTTATGGTGTTGATTGGTATGATAATGCAGTGGATTGTATTGTCAAGGGTGAGATGACGTTATATGGAATTCATATATCTCATTGTCTTCTTGTATACTTGTACGGTAACTAGTTATTAACGTAAGCTCCGTTATATAATTGTATTGTAGAGTGAAACGTAAGGAAGGAGTTGGACTATTGTGTTCATATAGGCTTGTGTATTCTTACTTGGAAGTGAAGGTATGTAAGGTTATTCTATCCGTATCCTTCTGCATCACATAGTAGTCATATTGACATTTTAATTGTTCCACTCTGAAATGTTCTAAGGTATCCTATTCCCGATTACCAATGGTTGTTATCACATGTTTACTACTCATTGATCAATTGTGATTCACATGTCTCGTGTTTATTGACTAATGTTCCAAAGATCCCATGATTCCAATAATGTTATGTTTCCAATATTGTTATGACTATCATTGTATTAATCTCAAAAGCAATGAATGAAGTAATGCACATGTGGTTAATGATTGAGTATGGGTGGTAGCTTTGGGGGCGAAAGCCTAGCTCAAGATGATCCCGAGATTATTGGATCAGGGGGTAGTCCTAGAGGCATAAGCCTATCTCGGACCAAACCTGACAGGGGGTAGCTCTAGAGGAAAGAACCTAGCTAGAGCCGAACCTGATATGTTGGTTTATGGGTGGCATCTCTAGAGGTGATAACCTAGCTCGAGCCGAGCCCGATATATTGATTTATGGGTGGTAACTCTAGAGGTATAAGCCTAGCTCGAGCCAATCCCAACATAACATTATGTTATGTTAAGACCCACTGATCAGTCAGGGCCCGGGTACATTGTGACACAAGTGATGATGAATAAGCATGGAAGTAAAGAAGCAAAGAAAGTAGTGAAAGCAATATACATGGTTCCCAACATACAGAATGTTGACTTATCCATATTGGTAATTCATTTGTATTTGAGTTCATTGACGTATTTATGTATCATGCAGTTTCTTATGAGCCTTACATACTTAGTACATTCTTCGTACTGACGTCCCATGGGGGAATTACCTTACTTGCTGCAGGCACAGGTGCCAGTAGACCTCCACAGTAGGTTGACAGTTATTTGCGGATCTTTGGTGAGCTCCAGTTGGTTTAGGGATTTCCGAGTCACAGTTGTACATGTGTTTTGGTATTGTACATGTTGTATAAAGCGGGGACTTGTCCCGACTTTTAGTTGGTCTTGTAAATGCATCTATTAGAGGCTCTTGTAGACATATGTGGGTACATGAACGTAAGAGATGTATGTCCTTTTTGACTTGATGGCCCTAACGGCCAAGTTTCACGTATATATATAGATCACATGCTCCATGATTTCCGTTATTAGCATTTTATGTCCTTGAGCAAAGATTGATTCTCCCAGGCCTTGTCGGCTTCGGGTGCCAGTCCACCCCGTTGGGATACGGGGCGTGACACATGATCTCAGGGTTTCCCCTTTTACCTTGACTTTAGCTTACTTTCTCTCATTTTATTATGCTTTTATTATGATTTAGCTCAATCGGCCGATGATGTCTACTGATTACCCATTTCTTTGGTACTCATACTGCACTTCTACATCTTTTCTGGTGCAGATCTGAGTACTAGCCGCCGCCGTTGATATCCCAGCCAGCTATCTATAGGTCTCAAAGATAGGGTGAGCTTTCAGTGCCGGAGCTGATCCCCTCTCCTTCCCCTATTTTCAGATGGTGTTTCATTTCGAGACTACATGTGTATTGATATTATTATTACTCTTATTCTGTTGCTAGTGGCTCTTATACTGGCCTTACCAGGTCGTGGGATTCCTTTTGTTCTTCTCCCTCATTTATTTAGCCCTATATTTTCATACTTATATTTATAGGCACGATTTATATTATTTTTTGGTATCCTTCTGCCATTGCACCCATTTCTTGTTATTTCGGGCTAAGTCTTGGCTTACCTACTGACGGGACATAGTAGGTGTCATCATGACTCAGATATTGGGTCGTGAAAAATTGGTGTCAGAGCGTCTACGTTCACTATTATTATTGGTACAAGAGCAAGTGCCTAGTTGAGTCCAGGGAGTAGCCCAGGTTCCACTGGGGTTTATTTCTTTATTGTTGCACATAGATGCCTTGGTCTAGTTGGTAGGATTAGTTGGTGGTGCACCGTCTGATGGTACACAGTCTGCAGATCAGAGTGGTATGAATGTAGGGGCACAACTTGTAGCTACGGTACCCAGAGTTCATGTTCCCCCAGCACCAGTAGTTGCACAACAGGTGGTCGCCCAACCTGCTATGTCTGTTGAGGAGCAGAAGATGTTTGTTAGATTTTTTAGATTGACTGCTCCGAGATTTACAAGGGCTCTGGGGGAGGATGTATTTAAGTTCTTGGCTACTTACGAAGTTAGTCTCTATAATTTAGGCCCAATTGAGGTTCGTGGGGTCGATTACACTACTTTTCAGTTGGACTTGGCTGCTAGACATTGGTGGAGAGGTTTTCTTGATTCCAGACAAACTGGATCTCATCCTTTGACATAGACTCAGTTCTCGGAGGTCTTCTTTGAGAAGTATATGCCCCGCAGTCTTCGTGAGCACTCGAGAAATCAGTTCATAGGGTTACAGCAGGGTTCTATTACAGTTCTTAAGTATGAGGAATGATTCCATGAGTTGGCCAGACATGCTACTATGATCTTTTGGTAGTATGAGCATACTCGGTGTTTTGTTAGGGGATTAAGGCTTCCTATTTGCATGGCCACTCAGAGTTTGGTTGCTGCGGGCAGATTTTTTATGGATGTTTCTGATCATGCTCAGTCTAAGTGGAGATGCATCGCAATGCTTAAGGGTGCAGCGATAAGAGGCCATGTCATCAGGGTAGTTTCAGTGGGAGTCGTGGTGTTTTGCTATTTAGAGGCATAGGTTCTTAGGGTGGGTACCCTCCACGTTAGTCATATCAGTACCAGGGTTAGTCTAGTAGGCTTGTTCAGGCATCACTTCAGGTTTCTGCTGGAGATCAGTCCAGCTTTAGTGATTCTTACAGCCAGGGTAGTGGATAATCTCCCAGTGAAGCACCTTCTGGATCTTCTAGTCTTGGTGGCTATTCTGGGTCAGTTGAATCTTATGGACAGAGTGGTATTTTAGGGCCTTGTTATACTTATGGAGTATTTGGCCATTTCTCCAGAGAGTGTCCCCAGCGCGGGATGATTCAGCCAGTAGAGTAGAGTGTTCACCTATTAGATCAGTGCCTCCTCCAATTAGGGGTGGTGCTCAAGGTCATAGGGGTGGTCCCTATAGTTCTCGAGGAGGTTCTCAGGTAGGTAGGATGGGTGGTAGGTTAGATGCCCAGCCAGATGGCCAGCGAGGTCATTTATATGATGTACCTTGTAGATCGAAGGTAGAGTCTTTGAATGCTGTGATTACAGGTATGATTTTAGTGTGCTATCGGCCAACTATTTCTTTGTTTGATCTGGGATCCACGTATTCTTATGTTTTTGCTTATTATGCACCATGGTTAGAGTTGTTTTAGGAGCCTTTATCTGTGCCATTATGTGTATCTACTCGTGTAGGTGATTTTTTAGTAGTGGATCAAATTTATAAATCATGTATGGTGACCGTTCGAGATTTTGATGCTCAGTCCGATCTTATTATATTAGATATGGTGGACTTTGATATGATTCTGGGCATGGACTGGTTATCCCCTATTCATGCGGCCTTGGATTGCTTTGCCAAGATCGTTACCTTAGTCATGCCTGGCATACCCCTGATTGTGTGGTAGGGTTCTTTTAGCCGTGCACTGACAGAGATTATTTCTTATTTTCGGGCTAGGAGATTGGTGTCGAGGGGTTGCGAGTCTTACCTCGCTTATGTTCGTAATGTTAGTACTGAGAGTCCCTCACTTAATTCTATTCCTATAGTCCATGAGTTCACCAATTTTTTCCCTACCAACTTCCCTGGCCTTCCTCCTAAGCGTGATATTGAGTTTGCTATTAATCTTGAGCTAGGAACCCGACCTATTTCTATAGCACCTTACCGAATGGCTCCAGTAGAGCTTAAGGAGCTAAATTCTCAGCTTCAAAATCATTTGGGAAAGGGTTTTATTCAGCCTAGTGTATCGCCTTGGGTGCTCCTATCTTGTTCCTAAAGAAAAAGGATGGCTCTATGCGTATGTGTATTGACTATAGGCAACTGAATAAGATTACAGTGAAGAATAAGTATCCTATGCCTCACATTGATGATTTATTTTACCAACTTCGGGGTGCACTAGTGTTCTCTAAGATTGACTTGAGATTAGGTTACCATCAGTTGAGGATTCGGGCTGAGGACATCCCTAAGACAGCCTTCAGGACTCGATATGGCCATTATGAGTACCTACAGATGTCTTTTGGGTTGACTAATGCCCCAACAGAGTTTCTGGATTTGATGAATCGAGTTTTCAGGCCCTATTTGGACTCCTTTGTGATTGTCTTCATTGATGACATTCTTGTATATTCGAGGAGCAGGGAGGAGCACGAGCAACATTTGTAAGATTGTGCTCCAAACTTTATTAGATCATAGGCTTTATGAAAAATTCTCAAAGTGTGAGTTCTGGCTCGATTCTGTTACATTCCTAGGACACGTGGTGTGTAAGGATAGGATTATGGTGGATCCAAAAAAGATTGAGGCTATTCGTGATTGGGCTAGACCTATATCTCCGACTGAGTTTCGTAGCTTTATTGGTTTGATAGGTTACTACAGGCAATTTGTTGAGGGTTTTACTTTTATTGCATCGCCTATGACCAAACTAACTAGGAAGGAAGTTCTGTTTTAGTGGTTTGAGGATTGTGAGTTGAGCTTTTCTGAAGCTTAAGAGCTTACTCACTTTAGCTTCGACATTGACCCTTCTTATTGAGGGTGAGGGGTTTACAATTTATTTTGATGTTTCTGGTGTTGGTTTGGGTTGTGTTCTAATACAGCAGGTCCGAGTTATTGCTTATGCATCGAGGCTGCTTAAGATTTACAAGCGCAACTACCCCACTCATGATTTGAAGTTAGTGGCAATGGTTTTTGCGCTTAAGATTTGGAGGCACTATTTGTATGGTGTTCATTGTGAGATCTACACTGACCATCGTAGTCTTTAACACCTTATGACTCAGAGATAGCTTAATTCTAGAAGGCGTAGGTGGATTGAGTCACTGAAGGACTATGATATCTGTATCCTATACCATCCGGGTAAGGCGAACGTGGTAGCGAACGCCTTGAGCTGGAAGGTAGTGAGCATGGGTAGTTTTGCTTCTATTTCAGCTTCAGAGAGGCCGCTGGCTTTGGAAATTCATTTCTTAGCTAACTTATTGGTTCGGCTAGATATATCAGACTCCAGGAGGATCCTTGTGAGTGTCGAGGCTAGGTCTACCTTATTTGAGTAGATTCAGAGTTGCCAGTTTGGGGATAGTAGAATTTGTGACATCCATGATCGGGTGGTGAAGGGTGAGTCCAATTGGGCTACCCTAGATTCAGAGGGTATTCTGAGATTTAATGGTTGCATCTGTGTTTTGAGGGCTAGAGACTTGATTCAGTTGATACTGCGAGAGGCTCATAGCTCCAGATATTCTATTTACCCTAGGATAACAAAAATGTTTAGAGATTTGAGGCAGCATTACTGGTGGAGTGGAATGAAGAGAGATTTTTCAGACTTTGTAACTTGTTGCCTTTGTTGTTAGCAGGTAAAGGCTGAGCATCAGTGACTAGGTGGATTGCTTCAGAGGCTACCCATTCCTGAGTGGAAGTGGGAGCGGATTACTATGGACTTCATGATCGGTTTACCTCATTCTTCACGTGGTTTTGAAAGTGTTTGGTTCATCATGGATCTGTTGACCAAGTCAGCTTATTTTATCCCAATTCAGATCTCCTTCTATGCCGAGAAGTTAGCCTGTATCTACATTCGAGAGATAGTTTGCCTTCATGGAGTACCCGTATCCATTATTTCTGATAGAGGCTCAGTGTTTAGTTCTAGCTTTTGGAGGACTTGTCAGGAGGAGTTAGGTACTCAAGTTGATCTTAGCACCGGATTCCATCCTCAGATTGATGGTTAGTCAGAGCAAACTATTTAGGTTCTTGAGGATATGCTCAACACGTGTGTGATGGACTTTGGATGTCAGTGGGGGCAGCACTTAGATTTGGCAGTGTTCACTTATAATAATAGCTACCATTCAAGCATCGAGATGACACTATTTGAGGCATTATATGGTAGGCATTGTCGGTCTCCAACTGGCTGGTTTAAGACTTCAGACATCAGCCCTCGTGGCACTGACTTGTTTCGTGAGTCCTTAGATAGGGTGCGGTGATTCAGGATAGGTTTAGAGTAGCTCAGAGTAGGCAGAAGAGTTACACTAATCGTAGACTTCGTGCCTTAAAGTTTGGAGTTGGTGACTGGGTTTTCCTCCATGTATCGCCCATGAAGGGCGTAATGAGGTTTGGAAGGAAGGGTAAGCTCAGCCCCAGGTATATTGGTCCATTCAAGGTACTTCGAACAGTTGGAGAGGTAGCTTATGAGTTGGCTTTGCCCTCATACTTCTTAGCTGATCATCCAGTTTTCCATGTCTCTATGCTATGACGTTACATCCCGAATGAGTCTTACGTGCTTTGGTGGGACTTGGTTCAGTTGGACGGAAGGTTGACGTTCGTAGATGAGCCAGTCCTCATTTTAGCCAGGGATGTTAGGCGATTGCGCTCTAGAGATATTCCAGTGGTTAAGGTCCAGTGGAGGCACCATCCAGTTGGGGAGGCTACTTAGGAGATCGAGAGTGAGATGCGAACCCAGTATCCCCACCTGTTCAAGCTTTCAGATACTTCTTAATCTTTTATTTTTGAGGATGAAAGTCTTTTTAGTAGTGGATGTTGTAATGACCCTCCTAGTCATTTTCTTCTTCTCTACATAAATTTTGTATTTAGAGCTTTCTCATAGCTGGCCTAAGTCATTTATGACTTGTTGGAACTGACAGTTCGATTAACAGACAGTTCGTTTGGTTTTTTGAGCCATTTTCCTTTATCAAAGTAGTTGCTTTTCAAATTTGGCTACTCGGCCTAAACATTATGTCGATGACCTTGTATGCCAATTCTGACAGTTCCATCAGCACTGGAACGTCGACTTTAGTCTAGAGGGACTTTTGGTTCTGGTCTCGAGGCTTCCAGACTCGTTATACTGGAGTGATAACTGTTATTATAGGAAAACTTAATCAAAGGCAAGTGATCATCCCAACTACCCTTGAAATCGATCATACAAGCTCTCAGTATATCCTCTAAGGTTTGAATAGTCTGCTCTGCCTGGACATTTGTCTACAGGTGAAAAGTTGTGCTAAGATGAACTTGGGTACTAAGACCCTTCTGAAAAGACTTCCAGAACTGCGAAGTAAAATTAGTACTCCTATCCAAAATGATAGTCAAAGGGACTCCATGCAACTTAAACAACTCTCTAAGATAAAGTATAGCATAGTCCTCGGCTGAATCTATAATATTAACTGGTAGGAAATGTGCTGACTTAGTCATCCCATCCATAATAATCCAAATAGAATCATGCCGTCGGGGAGTATGAGGAAACCTTGTAATGAAGTCCATATTTAACACTCCCACTTCCAAGTAGGAATACTAATAATTTAAGTCATACCACGTGGTCTGTGGTGCTCAACCTTAACCTTCTGGAAATTTGGAAACTTAGTCACAAATTCAAATTCTGTGATATTCTTTTTCATGCCATTCCACCAATATACCTTTCATAGATTACGGTACATCTTAGTGGCTCCTGGGAATATAATACTGAGAACTATGAGATTCTGTCAACATCTGCTATCTCAAGTCATCAACATCTGGAACACATAATCTGCCCTGAAAACAAAGAACACCATCTTCCCTTGGGAGAAAACCTCAACTTTCTGACTTTGGATTGCTTCCTTCAACTTAAGCAAAATAGGATTGCTATTTTGCTTTGCCTTCACCTCTGATACTAAAAAAGATTCTGAACCATGATACCAACTTCAGCTAAATTAACCAACCTAACTCCCAATCTAGCAAGCCTGTGAACATCGCGAACCAATTCTTTCTTCTCATCCTCAACATGAGCAACACTACCCATAAAAAGCCTGCTAAGAGCATCAGCTACCACATTGGCCTTACCCAAATGGTACAAGACACTCATATCATAGTATTTCATCAACTATAGCCATCTCCTCTTACAAAGATTTAGATCTTTCTAACTGAGAACATACTGAAGGCTCTTATTATCTGTGAACACATCCACATGAACTCCACAAAAATAATTCCTCAAATCTTTAAGGCAAACACAGTAGTTGCCAACTCAAGATCTTGAGTCGAGTAATTCTTCTCATGAGATTTTAGATGTCTAAATGCATACACTATAACCTTACCATGCTATATCAAACATACTATAAAAGAAAACTCCTAAGGCATCGCAGTAAACTACAAACCCATTTGAATCCTATGGCAGAGTTAAAACTAAAGCAGAGGTGAGTCAAATCTGCAACTCTTGAAAACTCTTCTCGGAAGCATCTATCGATAGAAATTTGACTATCTTCTGAGTCAATCTAGACATGGGAGAAGTAATAGATGAAAATCCTTCATGAAACCATCTATAATAGCCAGCTAAACCCAAGAAGCTCCTCATGTCTGATGGAGAGATGGGTCTAGGGTAGTTCCTAATTGCTTCAGTCTTCTGAGGATCAATCTAAATGCCCTCACTAAAAATGAGGTGACCAACAAATGCCAATGCTTTCAACCAGAATTCACATTTGCTGAACTTAGCAAATACCTGGAAATATTTGAGAGTCTCTAATATAATTCTCAATTGGTCTTTATATTTATCCTCACTCCAAGAGCATTCGTTAGTCCAAAAGACATAACAACAAATTTGAAGTGACCATACCGAGTTTTGAAGGTTTTCTTTGGAATGCCATGCTCTCTGACTCTAAGCTGATAATAGTTGGATCTGAGGTCTATCTTTGAAAAATAACAAGCACTATAAATTTGGTCGAACAAGTGATAAATTCTAGGAATGGGATACTTATTTTTGATTTTGACTTTATTCAACTAATGGTAGTTGATGTACATTATGAGGGAACCGTCTTTCTTATGCACGAAAAGGACTGGAGAACCTTCTAAAGAGATCTTGGGTCTGATGAAACCTTTATTGAAGAGGTCCTTTAAGTATTCCTTCAGCTACTTAAGGTCGGATGGAGCCATTCTATAAGGAGGAATTAAAATAGGCTGGGTATCTAGAAGGAGATCTATTCCAAAGTCAATTTCCCACTCGGGAGTAACTTCAGGCAGATCTTCTGGAAATACTTCTGGGAATTAATTAACCACTAGAACTAACTGAAAAGTTAGGGTCTCAAACTTTGAATCCTTAACCCGAACAAGATGATAGACATACCTTAAGATTATTTTTCTAGCCTTAAGGTATGACACAAACCGACCTATAGGCGTTGAAGTGCTACCATTCTATTCTAAGACTGGTTTATTTAGCAACTGAAACTAGTTAACTCTATTTGTATAGTTGAATGAGGAATAACATGAATGTAGAAAATTCATTCCAAGAAAAGCGTTGAAATAAGTCATATCTAACTCTACTAGATCAACTGAGGTGATTTTCTGGGAAACTATGATTGGGAAATATTTGTATACCCATTTAGCTATGAATGAGTCGCCAACACGAGTAGAGACTGAGAAAGGTTTTGAAAGGAGATGATAGACATACCTTAATATTATTTTTCTAGCCTTAAGGTATGAGACAAACCGACCTATAGGCGTTGAAGTGCTACCATTCTATTCAAAGACTGGTTTATTCAGAAACTGAAACTAGTTAACTCTATTTGTATAGTTGACTGAGGAATAACATGAATGTAGCAAATCCATGCCAAGAAAAGCGTTGAAATATGTCATATCTAACTCTACTAGATCAACTAAGGTGATTTTCTGGGAAACTATGACTAGGAAATATTTGTATACCCATTTAGGTATGAATGAGTCGCCAACACGAGTAGACACTGAGAAAGGTTTTGAAAGGATTTCGGGACTAACACCGAAGTCTACTATAAAATTGGGAGTTACAAAGGAAAGTATGGCTTTGAGATCTAACAAGGCATATACATCAATATGCAAGACTCATAATGTACCAGTGACTACAGTAATGGAACCCTCCTATTACTGTCGAGTCTGTAAAGCATAAACTCTATTCTGATGTTGTCCGCCACATGCACTAGAAGAAGCATCCTACTGATTTGGGCGACCTACTGGAGCTACTGGCGAACATCTCTGCCCCTCTGTGAGGCCACTGGGCACTCTCTCAAACTGTGACCTGGCTTTCCACATCCAAAACAACCACCACTGCCGGCCATATACTCCCCTTTGTGGTTCTTACCATACTTTTTACAAATTGGAAAAGTACTTCCACTAGTAATGCTGCTCTAGGAATTAAAGCTTGGTACCTAATCCCAATGCTCCTATCAGAACTTGGGTGCTAGGGCACTAGTAGAGGATGGCTCTGGAGTTGAAGATCTTTAAAGAAACTAAGAATGATTACCACCACCCGACCTTTATTGATAGTAGTCAAAATTTCCTGTTCTCACTATCTTAGTCTCCCTTTCTTTCTCTTTTATCTTTTCTTCCTTAATCTATTGAGCATGAGTCATCATCTTGAATATGTCCATTTCGTTGACCAGCATACCGGTGATACATTCATTGACTACTAACTCAAATACACCCCAAACAAACTTTCTTATACAGACCCTTGAATTGGCCACTATCATTGGGGCATACTTAGAGAGCTGAGTAAACTTAAGAGAATACTCCTTCACGGTTATGTTGCTTTGTTTCATATTGATGAACTCCTCAACCTTAGCTTCTCTCAACTCAAGGGGAAATAATCTATCTAGAAAAGCAGTAACGAACTCATCCCAATCCATTAGGCCTGCATCTAAACCTCTATCTTTTTTCCACTATTTGCACCAAGTCTGAGCTACTCCCTTCAACTGATAGGTGGAAAAATCTATACTTTCCACTGGAGTGATTCCCATAATCTATGTGATCTTTTAAATCTCATCAAGAAAATCTATGGATCCTTCTCCACCTTATAATCATAGAACTACAGAGGATTCATTCGAGTGAACGCTTGGACTCTCGCTACTTCCATATTCCTATTTGGGCTAACTGGTGAAAAAACCTACTGATTGACCTTAGTAGTCATTTCCTGAGCAAGAACCTAAAAGGCACCCCTGAATTTGGCATGTACAACTTGTTCATTAAAGGGCTCGGCTGGAGCTGGTGGTGCTAGCTAATTTCCATTGCCGTTTTTCCTTCCATTTGCTCTTCTTGGAGGTATTTTTTGTAAAGAATGAATTAGAGGAAGGTTAATAAGATTTTACATTCTATTGCACGATATGTACATGAAAGAATTAAGACTGTCCTAAAATGTTTCATAGCCTCTCACTCATAAGTGTGGTGCACTTCACACCCATGAACATGACTCTACTTAATGTGGCTTTCAGTAACCCTAGGACACTTTAAACCTAATATTTTGATACCAAGTTTGTCACGACCCAAGACTACACCACAGTTACAACACAGTGGTTAGCATCACGAGTAACACCAAGCTAACCCATGGTTTGGCATATACTATGATTGTTGTAGGACTGAATAACTGAGTGGGGAAGCTAACTAAATAGTAATAATGAATAATCTAATGGATATAAGTTTGAAAATATCATAAAGCTGAAACCATATCTAACTGACTGTCCAAAAGCCTCTAATACTGATGAGTATTGGGACAAGCTCCAAGCTAACTCTAACTATCTGAACACTAAAATAATTGAAAAGAAGGAAATGATAATAAATCTCATCCTTATAATATGAGGAATTACCACACACTATGGCTGAGATGAGTATAGGATCAAGCTAATCGTAAGCTTGATGTTGAGAATTTGTACCTATATTACAAAATAATACAACACAAAAGAGTATACAATTGGTACTTAGAATATATTGAGCATGTGAGATAAGCATTATAATATATATAACTGAACATGCTGAATATATGAGACTAAACTGAACATGAAACTGATAAATATAAGTTGATGCAATGGCCCAATTAAATAAGCATAAACCTAATAAATACAATAACTGAATAGACAGAATCTGGGGTCATGTAATGACTGAGTCTGAACTATAGGAGCTCATATTAATCGATATACCTCATCTAAGCTAAATGGGGTCCAACTTGTAACCCCAGCTAGAAAAGTGCTTTGTACCTTACCAAAGGTACGAGCATTGACTGACTTGAACCCACTAAACTGATGTCCAAAAAAGACTAATATGTCATCCTAATATGGCGTGTGACCCGTTAGAACCTACAGTGGCAACGTAGTCTTGGGATTTTGGGACTTCTACTAAAGGTCTCATCCTAACTGACGGTGAGCCTTCATCCCTATATCCACTAAGTGCTAAGTACTACTCCCAACTAAATTTCAAACTGATACACTAAATAGCTCAATAATGGTAATATTCTGAGAACGAATGATAAATGCTTTGTCTGAAAGCATTCTAAAATTTGTGGAACTGAAGGACTGAATATTGAACTTACTATTCATGGTATGCTAAGCCATCGGGTGTTCATAGCCCGCCAACTCTGAAGAGTATAGTTATTCATGACATTTTCTATATTCTTGATAGAGTAAGAATTCATAAAGTACAAGTCCCAAATTACTGAATATCAATATATTGAGGAGTCATAATATGACAAGTCTATAAAGGTACTGAATTTCATGGGAAAAACATGTATTTATAGACTATTAATCAGGGGGAACTGAAATACAATGAGAATCATGCATTTAATGAAAAACCCCAATTTTTAAAAAATGGATTAACCATGAATCTAAGTTTACTTAGGGACTCAATGGGTGAAAGGATACCCATTTATGAAATCCCACGTACTTGGAAGTGAAATCCTTGCTATAACTTGGACTTTGGAGCTTGAAAGTGAAGAACCTTAGTTTCTTGGTGGAGGAGAAAGTTTAATTGCATGTTTCTGATTTTACTCTGAGTGTTTATGTCAGTTTGAGGGAAATGAGGGATTAGGAGTATGTTAGAACTAAGTATTCCCCTTTGGGATAGACAAAACGACATAGTATAGGGGGTTAAATAGTAGGAAAAGATCGGATTGCCCTTTAAAATTCATAACTGAAAAGTTGGTGTGGACAACAGATAGAACAACCAATGGCCTATCCTATGAACTAATATGTCATTGTTTCTATTCATTGTTACTGATGGTTTATGAGGGTTCGCTAGACGTAATTAGATGACCAAAGGGATGGCTCGTTGGTTATTCCAATGGGTCGTTGGTTCCTCTCGTGGACACTGAGGTGTTATGGCCACTTTTAAAACTTTTTCACTGCTCTTTAGACAAGCATATAGGATGTTTTTTCCTAAGAAACAACGGTCATCATATGAGTCTTCATATTTTATAGCTTGACAGTGCTTCACTAAAATGGCCATAACTTCTTGCTCCAGAATTAGATTGATGAATGGTCGGAGACGTTGGAAAGAATACTCAAAGACTTTCAATTTGGTGGGTATTTAGCTACAAACTTCATATTTTAGGAATTATACTCATTTAAAGTTGACCCTCATAAAATCTTATATGAAATCTCAATCTGTAAAGAAGCTTTCAACTTAAGTTTGAGCTAAAAATTCCTTATAACCTTAATTCATATCCAAAGCTCTTTTCATACTAGGAAATAATCGGGTTTAGTTCTATACACATTTTAAGAATGGTTCAGATCTTAGTTCAGAAATTCGGGGTGTTACAAGTCAATTATGGAAAAAGCACATCATCTTATGACATGAAACCTCTCTAGTATTGTGTTTTTCAGGATCTTTAAGAAAAGAAGAAGATTGGTAGTGGTATATTGCATGATGACTTATATTTGATATAGGGAACTCAAGATTCTGGTCAATCCTTTTTTGGAAAAAAATGGATGTCAACCAAGAAATTATATTATGGCATAGGCGGTTAGGGCACATACCCTTTTCGCCTTAAAAAGATATATCTTGGTCTATTTTCTAGATCTGAGTTTGAATCTTTGTCTTCTGATGCTTATGAATATGACAAGCACACTAAAAACTTTTATCCTTTGAGTGATAACAAAAATACAATTGTTTTTTAATCAATTTATTATAATGTATGGAGTCTTACTCAAGCACTTTCTATGTGCGATAGTCGATGGGTTCTTACTTTTATTGCTTATTGCACTAGAATGGCATGATTTGTCTTGCTGGAAAGCTAAAAGAAGAAGGAGAAAGTTTAGGTCTTAGAATGTTATCACTTTAGCTTTGATGTGGATCATCTAGGGAGAGAGAAATTGAAGGGCTTTTGAAGGGGTAGAAATGCCTTTTGGGCAGTTGAGAAGTAGCCTTTGATCCCTTATATATTTTTGTTGCACCCACATAGTGTCGAGTTGTATAGATGATTGGGTGTCTTTTTTAGTGAACTATATCATGTTGTAGGTTCTTTAATTTTTGTATACTTCTTGTATACGGCCGATTTTTGCCCTGTAATTAAAGAAAATGTTTACCTAATCAATAAAAAATTCAAAAGAGAAGTTTCCCTTGTTTCCAGTCATTTCATAAAATATTTTGTGCTCAGTTTGATGAAAAGATAAAAAAAATTGACTTGATAATGTCACAGAATTCATGGATAAAAATTTTGGATCTTACTTGGAGTCTTTTGGATAATCCATCAAACTAATTGTCCTTATACTAGTACTTAATATATGGTTGCTGAAAGAAAAACTAGGCATTTGTTAGAAGTAGCAAGATCCTTTTTCTTTACCGCAAATCTTCCAAAGTCTTCCTAGGGGATGCCATTCTAGTAGTTGCCTACCTCATCAATAAAATTCCACTTAAAACCCTTAATTTTTAGACCCCCTTAGAAGTTTTAAAGGGTAAGAGTGACTTTATAATTCCTCGAGAGGTATTATGGTGTGTTCACTAGAAACTCTTGGGAAACTCAATCTTAGAGATCTTAAATATGCCTTTATTGGGTATTCTCCAACATAAAAAGGGTACAATGCTATCACCCTCCTTCTAGGAGATTTTTGTTAACATGGATGTTACCTTTTGAGAATCTGAGCCCTATTTAAGCATTACACCATCATCTCTTCGAGGGAGAATTATAAGGAAGAAGAGGTGTTTTTTCCTAGTTTAGTTGTAGAAAGTGAAATTGGAGAAAGAATTTAGGGAGAAGCTATTAGGCATTTGGATAGGCCTGATTTGATAACTTACTCAAGGAGAAATCAAGTAGAAAAATCCATCATGCAATTTGTATGCCAAAGTCAAAGCTTCTTCTTATGGTGAGTTATCTACATTTCCTAATGAGTTAGATTCACCTATTGCTCATACAAGAAGGAGTCAGATCTTGCACCAAAAACCTTTTATCTAACTTACTTTCCTATAATTCTTTGTCTTCCTCCTATAGAGCCTTTGTATTGTCCATTTATTCTATGTTTATTCCCAAGAATTGGAGGAAAACTTTTGCAGATTCTAAATGGAAGCAAGCTATGACTAAAGAAATGGATTTACTAAAGAATGAGACGTAGGAATTTGTCACATTACCACCGGACAAGAAGTTGATTGGTTGCATATGGTTCTTTAATGTAAAATACTGATAGTTCTATTGAAGGATCCAAAGCAAGATTGGTGGCTAAGGGATTAAATTAGACTTATAGGTGGTTATCAACAGATATTTGCCCCTGTTGCAAAAATAAACACCATTAAAATTCTTCTCTCTTGTGGAACTAATCCTAATTGGTATTTACAATAATTTGATGTGAAGAATGCATTTATTTAGGGAGGCTTAAAAGAAGAGGTGTACTAGGAGATTCCTCCTAGATTTGGTAATGAACGAAACTAGGGAAATGCATACAGATTAAAGAAAGCCTTGTATAGATCGAAGCAATCTCGTAGAGCTTGGTTTGATAGATTCTTCAAATAAATGATCTTCTTTGACAACCAACAAAGAAATATTGATCACACTCACTTCATTAGACATCCAAAAGGTAAACTTACTCTTCTCATAATTTATGTTGATGAAATGATAGTGACAGAAGATGACAAAGATAAGATAACCCAATTAAAGAAGTTGTTATCTTAGGATTTTTTTTAAGAATGGTAATAGTTAATCTATATCTCCATAGGTATACTACATAAAAATATGTAGTTCCCTGATGAGTTGACAATTTGCGACTCATTTGGCCTAATATCGGTGAGAAATCAAGTCCTCAATGCCAATTTGAGTTAATTTTAACGTTAATTTGGTTGTTTTTTAGGGTTGAAGCCAAGAAGTGGTTTATAGAGCATAAGAAAGCAAAAGGATGGAGAATTGGAGCTACAGAGAAAAGATGGCATCGCCCAAGGAGTTTGGCAAATCGCCAAATATCACTGTGGATTACCAAACATCACAGCGGATGGCCATAGTTGAGGTTCCTCGCTAAAGTTAATGGTTCTTTCAAGTTCTAAAGGAATCAATTCGGCGATGTGGAGAAATAGTTTGGCATATTTCCACATAGTTCGGTAATGGTAGAAGTCCATCACCAAAGTCAATTGTTACTAACCACAAAATCTCAAGTACAAGCCAATTCAGGGATAAAGTCTCACTTTGACACATCACCAATGAGTTTGGCGATGCAATTTATCTATCACCAAAATGAGCTCGATGGCAGTTTTGTAATTTCTTGCCCCTATTTTTGCTTCAGTTATAAAAGGTTTTTTGGCAGCTTTCAACTCTATCTTATGCTAAAATTGAGATCTAGAAACTTTAATTGAAACCCTAAGATTGGGATTAGTCTATTTCTTTGTTTTCTACATTGGATTTGAATTTTTACTTGTGAATATTTGGATCAGATGGAGGACTTTAATGAGCATATGGGTATAATTTTTCTTTCTCTTATTATGCTTGGATAATTTCTCCAACTTGGGGTTGTGTTATGATTGAGTAATAATTATTGCTTGGGTAGTGTTTATTTGCTTTCCTAATTGACTAATTGTTATGGGTTTGGCCATTACTCCATGTTACCAACCTAAAATTGGAGATTACAAACTATAATTGAGCTTGAATACTTTATCCTCCTTGATAGAGGGGATAAGGGTGAGGAGTAATGGTTAATAATGACTTGATTCTTATCATTTAATGATAGATCTTAGATATAAAGCTATCAAATTGAGGTAGTTGATTGGTTATAAAGAAACACATGTGAGGTGTTCGAAAGAACCCACATGTGAAATTTAGTGTTTTATTGAAGGGTTAATATTAAGACTAAACATCTAGCCAACCCATGACTTTAGTTGAATTAAAGCAAATGTTCA
Organism: Capsicum rhomboideum; assembly: GCA_031232105.1. Classification (NCBI taxonomy): domain Eukaryota; kingdom Viridiplantae; phylum Streptophyta; class Magnoliopsida; order Solanales; family Solanaceae; genus Capsicum; species Capsicum rhomboideum. The sequence goes on along the minus strand of CP124708.1, from coordinate 46,088,902 downwards.
CTTGCCCTTGTTTGCATTTACACTCATAATAGCATAAACCCAAGTTATCTTGTTATTTGGTTACAACTCTCTAGTAATTGTTCTTGCAAATATAACTCACAATTGATAATTTGAATCTAAAAGCATTCGAAACAAACTCCATGCTTTTATTGCATTTTAAACATTATGAGCAAGCATTTAGTGAATTATTACATTCTAAGGTGAACCTTTCTCATTGATTCTCTGTGGGATCGACCCCGACCCAAGAGTTTACCATTGAAATTGAGCGTTATCAAAAATGGTACCGTTGTCAGGAAATGAAAGTTAGCATTTAATTTGTGAATCACTTTTGTTAGCCGTATTTTGAATTTACTTTATTTGTTGTTTTTGTTTTGTTTAGGTGAAAATGTGAGCCAACATGATAATATGAGTCAAAACGGTAGTCATACCACAACTTATGATAGACAATTCGAGGATGATGACCAATTGGGAGATGTCGGAAGGGCTAGTGCCATTTGCCTACCACCTATGGTAGGCAATGAGGCGTTATATGTCACTAGCATCATGCTTCACTTGCTTTAAATGAAAGGTATGTTTGGTGGTCAACAACATGAAGAGGAAAACATGCACTTAAAAAATTTCATTGATGTTTGCACCCTTTTTGACATTGCAAACATCTCCTAAGAATCTATCTGGTTGTGATTGTTCCTGTTCTCTTTGATGGGAGAGGCAATGACTTGGTTAAGGGAGTTGCCCGAAGGATCCATTACTTCATGGGTTGAGTTGACTGAGGCATTCCTTGATATATTCTTTCCTCCATCTCATATTCTTCAACTTCGAGATGAAATTACAAACTTTCGCTAAGTGAGTGGTGAACCCTTACATGAGGCATGCCTAAGATTTAAGAAGAAGTTACTTCATCGCCCCAACCATGAACTACCGAATAAGATGTTGCTCCTAATTTTCTATCAATCTTTAGATTCTTTGAACAAGACCATGGCGGACAATTTGGCTGGTTGGTCTTTGACAAACCAAATATTTGGAGTTTCTACGGGCTTGCTCGATCAAATGATGAAGTAAAATTGATCTTGGAACACACAAGATATTGAGGTGTCCATGGGGCTCCTTCTGTGTCTTATGTGATCCCAGAACAAAGGAAAAAGGACAAAGAGAGAGATGAAAACATGGCCAAGATTATGACAAAAATGGATCTCTTAACAAAACACTTCATGGGTTCAACCCCAAAATGGTTAATGGTGTAGCTTCAAGAGGAAAAAGAGCTTATAAGAATGATGATGTTTCTTCACTTAATGAAGATATCCATTTCTTATCGAATAAAATAGGGGTTTTCCTACCTACCTATCAAAGGAAAGGCGGGGATCAAGGTTAGAAGTATAGAGATAGAGGTTGGAGGGACAAGGATTGAGATTGGAGAGATTGTGACCATAATCATGATTGGAGGGATAAGGAATGAGAGAGAGAGAGAGATATCATGATTGGAGATATAAGGAGTGTGATCATGATATATATATATGTCCAACCTCATGATATACAAAAAGGTAAAGAGTCCACCTCTGTAGATTCGAAAAGTTACAATAAGGAAGATGTACTTGCTAGAATTCTAATGGGAGTTGAAGGGAGTGACAAGATGCTCAAAGAAATAAAGAGTGACTTATCTCAATAAAACCAAATGGTCACTTCCCATGTGGTTTCAATTAAGCAACTTGATACTCAATTGAGTCAAATCTTGGCTCACCTCAACCCTAGATAAAAGGGAGGGCTTCCTAGTGACACCGCGACCCAAGAATGATGCTTATTGTATGGTCATTGTCACTAGGAGTGGAAAGAAACTTGGTGGTGAGGTGGTGGATCTTGATGATGACCCCGATGATAAGGTGGTTGAAGAGCAAGCATGTGTAAAGAGAAAAAGGGTTGACAAAACGAATGAAGAAGTTCCTTTTCCCAAAGAGTCAAATAATGAAAAACTGGTAGAAGTTGAAAATGCAGTTGAGAATGAAGATAAACAATAAGTGGTCAATGAAAATGTTCCAAAAATGTAAAAAACACCAGTTTCTTCAAAGCCAACAATCAATATACCTCCTCGATTCTAACAAAGATTCAAGAAGAAGGAGGGCGATACTAAATTCTAAAAGTTTCTCTCTAAGTTTAGCAATTTCTTCGTAAATATCCCATTGGTAGAGGCCTTGCTCGAAATGCCTAGTTACACTACGTTTATGAAGGACTAGGTAACCAAAAAGTGAGTCATGGATTTTGAAACAATTGAAGTATTGCACAATCATAGTTCGATAATGTCTAGTAACATGGTGGTGAAGAAAGAAGATCCAGGGGCATTTACCATTCCTTGTACTGTTGGTGTTTATTAATTCGGTAAAGCCTTGTGCGATCTTAGAGCTAGTATAAATTTGATGCCATTGGTGGTTTTCAAAAAGATAGGCTTGGGAACTCCCAAAGCCAAAACTATGAGGCTATTGATAACAGATCGATCTATAAAGAGACTGCTGAGAGTCCTTCGTGATATGCTTGTTCGAGTTAATCGATTCATATTCCCCATCGATTTTGTTATTTTTTATTGTGAGATCGACTATGAGGTCCCCATCATTCTGGGTAGGCCCTTCTTGGCTACCAAGAGAGCTCTTATTGATATGGATTATAGTGAGTTGAAATTTTGGGTCAACGGTATGAAGTCACCTTTAATATATGCAAGTCTATGAAGCAATTTAGAGATTTGCAAGTGATATTGGTGATTGATATGATTGATGATGAGGTGGCCAATGAAACAGAAGTGGATTTTATATATGAGCTACTAGAAGTGGTCTTATGGAACTACGGGAGTGAATATGTTGAAGAATATGATGAGGTTGTAGCTTTTTTAACTTTACTTATTTCAAACAACAAGAACCACATAAACTTTACCTTGATCTAAATAATCAAAAGAATCATCCCGCTAAGACATCAATAGAGGAACCTCAAAAACTTGAGCTCAAGCCACTCCCTCCTCATCTTCACTATGTATTTTTGGGGCAAGATAATACCTTTCCAGTTATTATAGCGGTGAACTTGTTGTTGTGGCAATTCGAGGCTTTGAAATCAGTATTAAAGAAATTTTTAAGGGCTATTGGTTTCATCGACATTATCGAGATCCCTCCAGGTATTTACACTCATAAAATCAAGTTGGAGCTCAAATATGTGCTAAGTGTGGAACATTAAAAGAGGTTGAATCCTCCAATGCAAGAGGTGGTTAAGAAAGACATCATTAAATGGCTTGATACAGGTGTAGTATATCCAATCTCAGATAGCACTTGGGTGAGACCGGTGCAATGTGTGCCCAAGATAGGAGGAATTATGATGGTTTCCATTGAAAATAATGTTCTTATCCCCATTAGGCTTGTTACGAGTTGGCGAGTATGTATGGATTTCCAGAAACTCAACTCATAGACAGAATATAATCATTTCCCTATGCCTTTCATTGATCAAATGCTAGATCATTTGGCAGGGTGGGGTCAGTATTATTTTCTTGATGGGTATTCCAGGTACAACCAAATCTCCATAACCCCCAAAGACCAAAAGCAGACCATACTACAAGAAAAAGGACCATTAGGGAAGGGAAAACTGGTCCCTAAAAGTTAATAGAGACGAGAAAAAGCTGGTCGCCACCTGTCCCTATAGCCTCCGCCGCTAAAGATCAATTGCGACGAGATTAAATTTCTTTTCCTTAAAGAACATTGGCGGCTGGAAAATATCTGGCCCTTAAAACAATTTTAGAAACAATAAATCTTGTCCCTAAGCTTAGTTATATTGGACCCAACAACATTTTAGCAACCAATTTTTATTGGTCCTAAAAAGTATTTTATGGTTAAAAATCTGGTCCTTAAAGAGTTTTCCTAATTTAATTTTTGAAATTATACAACTATCAATATAAATAACCACATGATCATAAAAACAATTAGCAATAAAGTCAAGCTTTCATATACAAATATGCATTTAAAAATAAAAATGTATTAACTTTCAACTTGTAACTTTATAACCAGGTTGTATGTGTAAAGGTATTGTTTATGCAATCTCTAGCAAAATATGACATTTTTCTAACTCCCCTAAAGAAATGATAACCAATTTCTCTATTTGTATGGAAGTCTTCAAAACTGAGAATTTTGTGTAGGAAGTCTTCAAAACTCCATTCTTGACTTGTTACTCGAACTCTTCAAACCCTATTAAAAAGTAAAATCACTTTAGAGAATTATAAAGGTCGGATAAAGTATCCAACAAATGATAAAATGGAAAGCAACACTTGGATATTTAATACTTCCTTCTCTTTCTTCTTTTGTTTAGACACCGTATACTTATATTGCAACAATAACATACCCAGTAAAAACAGTATTCTTCTATTAATATAAAAAATAGTTTAAAATGAGGACCAGGAGTGAATGTGGACTATCCACTCCACTATATCAAATACTTCTTCTCTTTCAATGCATGCCATTTTCATATATAATCCATTGTTTTTTTTTCAAATACAGATTAATATAAATAACCTATTCGTATTAAGAAATTATTATCTAAGTAACAATACAATCAACAAGTTATCAGATACATCTTAGAGCTTGACAATAAGTTCCTACTCAACACAAAATATAAGCATTCACTGAATTGACAAGTTACTAAAGCACAAATTCAAGGCATGTAATAGTGGCTAAACTCACCCAAACAATTCAAGGAAATACTTCTTCAGTTACCGCGTCAAGAACCTGAATTACAGGAAATAGTAATGTTTTGGTTAACCTTATAATCAATAGTAATCAATAGTTTTGAGAGCAAGATATAGAGGAAATTACATAAACAAGACCATAAGACAAGGACATCAAACAATCTGCTGAAACCTTCAATCATTCTCCATGTTTGTCTCTGTTACAGTAATACTAGATTACCAAAAAGTAGACACCATATTTGCTTTTGAATTAATATGACCACACACCCATGAAGAATACTTATTTTAGACTTTTATTATTAATATCATCAAAATGAAAAATACAATTAGTAAGTCAAATGTTACCTTCTAATCTTATGAAATCTGGATATAACAAAAGTACATGCAAATTACATCACACTATCATGTCAAATTCGACTATAAATTGCATAAAACTGTATGTCCCCACTAGAAGTTTGAGTTCAGAATTTATTTGTTGCTGCTTGATTCAAGTTGCATGATTACATACATCTGATTTTGTAAATCCTTCTCTAAACTAAATTTAACCAAAAATTCTCATGCCTTAACCAAACTAATTGTTTAGGGGACCAAAAGAGCACACAATAAATGCTCTAAATAATGAATCAAAAGTAACTTATGAAACTCAACCATTAGTGACTATATATAATACTACTAGCTATGTAATACTACTCACTCATTTCGTTGATATATCATAAAAAAAGACATTCAACTTTTGCTAAAACATGAGCACACTACCTAATATTATGCTTAATAATTGAGAAGGAACAGAATAGAAGTTCAATGATATAGATTATGGACCAACACATATGCTATATAAATGTTGATGTGTCATAACCTTTTTTTTATCCCACCATCCACATGGGATAGTAATCCCACCATTTAAATTTTCAGTTGTGAAAATTAAAAACAGGAGATGTAAAAAATCTTATATGTTTCAATTGTTTGGATGTATTGCTTAACTAGATTACTAGATTGAGAAAGCAATCTCTTAGTTGACATATTCTCTTTCCCAACCAAATATTTAAGCCCTCCTCTTCATCCCTTTCCTATAACACTTGGCACGATGAATGCATAGCCGGTACTAGTCTTCATAGCTGATACCACCTTATTTTCAGTCTTTGGTGGTTTCATATTGAACCTGCATAGATCCAAAAGTAAAAAATAATATGAGAAAATCAATGACAATGTACAAATAAAAGAAACATGTCATAAAAATCTATAACAATTAATATACTAATTCATACCAAGATTTTTTTTAACCAAACATGGAATCTGCATCTTTCTTTAGAGCCAAAAAATGAACACAAGTTCATTCACTTTGGCCAAAATTACAGGTCTAAAATAGAAAAGAAAGTTACTATACAATACAAACATCATCTTGTAATTCTCGGGATCAAGGTCACAAATTGAGGGATCATTTTCCATCTCAGATCAAAATCATAATTAGTGTATTTTATCCTACCCATTCCCTCTAAGTCGATTCACATTCTTTTCCTTTGTTGGTACAACCTAGGGTATAGATGTAGCGTATTTCGACTTGGAGAAATAGATCAAAATTTGCATAAGAACGTTAAGCACAACCGTGAGAGAAGCTTCAATTGCAACACCCTTCCACAACGACAACAAGGCAATTTATTGTAAAACTTTTATGGTTCCTAAGATAAGAATGCATGTCTAGCTTCAATGTTCTTTCATCATTGGCCAAGATTCTTTCAAGAAAAAGATACTCAGAGAAACACATGGACCAACTGATCGAGTTTTGATGATTTCTTCACTACAGCAATGAGCTAACGAGGCAACTAGATCGCTGATCTAAGATCCTTTATTTATATGTATGTTTTTTCTCTCACCTTTTTCTTTGTTCCCCTGTCTTCACTTTATTAGCACCACGCCACGTATCATCCACTTCTTCATGAGGAAGAAAGGCCTTGTTATCATCTATCCGACCAACAAGTCAATCTATGTCACTTCAGTGATTTTCGATGGCAACAACATGTTCTTTACCTATTAGATTAAATGCTTCTGGATCTTCTTACTCTTTAATATTTACACCTGCCCACCAATCAACTATCCACACGAGTTCTATCCATGAGAGCTCTACAAGGATTCTACTAATCCTCGTGTATGTACTCTTCAAAATTGGTTGTTACAAGGACAAAGCAAGCAGCCTGAATAAGATTGATAACAAGACCTGAAATGAAGAAGAGAACGCCCAACATAATGATAACAACTACAGTTGTGATCTGCATAGACTAAGTCGTAATCATTTTCTTAAACTTCTTTCCATATTTATTTTCAAAATTCTCTCCAGATTAACACTTACGAAGTCATAATCATCTTTTAAAATTTCTTTTATTTTATCATACACATCAAATCAATTACATTGAAACAAAATCATTCTTCTAAATGTATACATGATTACTTCTGGCCTAACCCAAGAAAGAAGTAAGTACTTACACAAAAAAATGCAAGCTATATACTTTACGACACAAGGTCATCCAAATAGTCTCTTGCGACTAAAAGGACTGCATGTTGGTAGTTTGTGTGAGATCATGAATTTATATGCCTGCATTTAAATGAAATATTAAGACAACCAGTTTCAAAGTAAAGAAGCAAAAGTTATAGTCCATAAATACCTATGAAAATATATCCTTGAGTGAAAGTATTAGGCCACTCAAAAATTTCAGCAAGTGAAAATATTTTATTTCTGAATATCTATGGCAATTGGGGAATACTCAAAAACAAGTACTATAAAGGTTACAGGGCAAGCTACATGAAGCCGAAAATTGCTCCATTGCAATGGAAAAAACTATACTATATATGAAGCGATCACAGCTCGAATCGAACCCACAATAGGTACAAGTATACAATGTAGGCCAAAAATACTATCTAAATGGATATTTTTTTTGTGAAATTTTATTGTAAGTCTCCAAGTTGTGAAAACGTTTCAGATGTAAAAGAAAAACTCAATAGAAGTAATAGGACTAGCCCATATTTTGCTTGCAAAATCTAAACCATGAAGACATAAAAAAAAATGGCATTCATGAAGTAATTAGACTTTTAAAAACTGATATGCACTCTTTATGTAATATGATTCTTCGAAAACACAATACACCATAAACTAGGGCAGACCTACAACCTGTGCTTTGAGAAAATCAAATTATCAATTAGGAATCCTAATCCAATATCCTTTCCACTTATTATACAAATACAGAAAAAAAAATAGATTGTGAAACCTTTTACCAATTTAATGTTACAGAAGAAGAAGATTAATTAGAATAAAGCGAAGCAATAAAACCAATCTACCTTTGAGTCGCAAACGAGCGAGATGAAAAACTAGGACAGATCTACACTTGTGTTTTGAGAAAACACAACTTTACGATGATGGGTGTGATGTGTAGAGACTAGGGCAGAACGCAAAAACCTTTGGTCTGAGAAAACAAAGAGTTCTTTTTTTATTTTTAGTATTTTTTACTTTAGGATATTAGTTTTGGCGCTTGATTTTTTGTGAAAACAAAAGTTTTAATCTCCTGCTTAAGGCCTTTCATTAATTTAGGACCAGTTACTAATTTCATTAGGGACCACATTTAGTATCTTCGCAATAAAATCTAGAATTAAGGATTGGAAAATAATCTCGTCCCAATACATGTACTTTTAGAGAAAGGATTATGAACTCGTCCCTAAATGTTGGTCTTAGATAAGACCTTTTCTTGTAGTGGCACTTTCACATGTCCATATGGCACATTGCTTTCAAATGCATGCCTTTGGGGTTATGTAATTCTCCCACCTTCCAAAGGTGCATGTTGTCAATATTTTTGGATTTGGTGGAAGACACAATGGAGGTCTTCATAGATGACTTTTCGATAGTGTGTGATACATTTGAAGCTTGCCTTGAGCATTTGGGAAAATTTCTCAAAAGGTGTGTTGAAACAAGCCTTATTCTAAATTGGGAGAAATGCCATTTCATGGTAAAGAAAGGAATTGTACTTGGATATAAGATATCGGGGCAAGGTATTCAAGCTGACTAAGCCAAAGTCAAAGTAATTACCAAGTTACCTTCTCTAATCTCCATTAAGGGTGTGTAAAGCTTTTTAGGGCATGCAGTATTCTATCGATGATTCATCAAGGATTTTTCAAATATAGCCCATTCAATGTGTAAGCTTCTTGAAAAGGAAGCCAAGTTTAACTTTGATGGACATTGTGTGAAGGAACTAAATTGCCTCAAAGAGAAGCTTATAACAACCCGATTATTGTGGTCACAAATTGGTCACTTGCCTTTGAGGTCATATATGATGCAAGTAGATTGACATTGGGTGCAGTTCTTGACCAAAGGAAGGACAAGATCTTTCACCCAGTATATTATGCAAGTAAGTCCTTCAATGATATGTAAAGAAACTACACGGTTATGGAATAAGAATTTTTATCAGTGGTCTATGCATTTGAAAATTTTCATGCCTACTTTTTTGGTACCAAAGTAATTTTTCACACCAACCATTCTTCTGGTCGATATTTGATGGCAAAGAAAGAGGATAAAACATGGTCGATCCGGTGGATATTATTTCTTCAAGAATTCAACTTCAATGTCAAAGAGAGAAAAAGGTGCAAAAACCAAGTGGCGGATCACCTATCCCTCCTTGAATCTAATAAAAAATTGACATTAATGAGGCTTTATTCGATGAGCTTGTCATGGCTCTTTCGAAGGGTGTGGAACCTGCATACAGACTATGCAAACTATGCGGTGTGTGGTTTACTCCCCAAAGATATGAATCATTATCAAAGATAGCATTTTCTTTACGACATGAAGAAATATTATTGGGTTGAACCCTATTTGTTTAGGGAATGTGCAGATAAAGTGATCCATATGTGTGTTATGGAATCAATAATGCAGCCCATTATTAAGGCTTGCCACTCTTCTCAATTTGGTAGTCACCATGGTGGTGTAAGGACGACCGCTAAAGTTCTTCAAAGTGGTTTATATTGGCCTACACTTCATCAGGATTCTAATGAGTTGGTTCGATCTTGTATGTAATGTCAAATTGTTTGATACGTGGGGCATTAATTTCATGGGGAACTTTGTAAGCTCATATGGGAATAAGCATATTTTAGTAGCCATTGACTACGTATCAGAGTGGGTTAAGGCAATTGCTCTGCCAAATAATGAAAGAAACTGTCACATTTTTCTTGGGGAAACATATTTTTAAAAAGTTCAGGACTCCCCGAGCTATCATTAGTGACAGTGTCTCTTACTTTTGCAATAGAGTGGTTGGTGCTTTGCTCAAAAAGTATGGGGTCAAGCACAAGGTTTCTACCCTATACCACTCTCAAACGAGTGGCCAAGTTGAAGTATTGAATAGGAAAATTAAAGCAATCTTGGACAAAATAGTCAATGTGGGTCGAACTAATTAGGCGAGGCAATTGGATGACTCTCTTTGGGCATGCCGTAAGACTTTCAAAACACCAATTGGAATTTCTCCCTATCAACTAGTGTTTGGGAAGGATTTTCACCTACTGGTTTAGCTAGAACACCATGCTCTTTGGGCTTCGAAGAAAAACATGGATTGGGAGGAAGTTTCTAAGTCTAGAGAGAAGTAATTACAAGAGTTGGAGGAATTTTTCCTTCGAGCTTATGAAAGATCCGCTCTCTACAAAGAGAGAATGAATAGGTGGCATGATGCCAATATATTGAAGAAGAGTTTTAAGTTGGGATGAAGTGTTGATTTTTAATTCAAGGTTGAAACTCTTTGCGGGCAAACTCAAGTCTAAATGGTTGGGCCCTTTCAAAGTAGTACAAGCTTATCCTAGTGGTGCAATTGAGTTGGAGGACTATGAGAAAAGAAGGTTCACAGTGAATGTCCATAATTTAAAGAATTTCTACGTTGGTGGCCCCGGAGTTGCTAAAGTTGAGGCACTCCACTTCAAAGATGCTTGATCTATGAGAAGAGACGCTGTGCCACGATGATAACTACGGTTCTTCTTGAAAGGCAACCCAGTTTTACTTTTTGTTGTTTTGAATGACGTTTGTTGCATAGTGCAGGTATACGATATGGTTGGAATATTGTTGCGACCCAGATATACACGCAAGTGCACGTGATCGTTCAAGTAATACAATGGATCCTTTAAAAGAGACGGATATCGAACCCAAGGGACTTTCGTCAATAGAAGTCAATTTTAGACGTCAAACAATAATTAAAAACTAGTGTTGCGAAAAGGAAGAGGGATTTGTTACTAAAAATTAAATGATTGCAGACTATAAACTACTATCTTCTCTACCGTAACTTCAGTTTTCGTAAATATGATTTAAAAGTCAATAAAAAGTAAATTCCCAGGGTCAAGGCACTCCGAACATCCTCTCTAGAGTATGAATATTACTGGTTTAAGCAATTGGAGTCATTTATCTTGGTTATTGATCACGAGGTTAATAATATGATTATATTCGTCTCCAAACTATAACCTTCTATTAGAAATTGGAAACTTAACTACATCATCGAGCGGGGATAGGTTTAACCAATTCTAACGCCTCTAAGCTATCGTCTCGTATTAGAACAAGTGCGGCGAATTAGGTACCTGTCGGTCCTAACCGCATATCAATCTCTTGGAATCCCTTCCTCGAGTAAAGATCACGCTTCTTATATTCCACATTCTATCTCTTAGTTTCTCTCTCGATCTCACCTCAAGACAATAAATTTATTTCAATGGTGATCAAACATTAAAATAGTAAAATCAAGAATATACGAATAACCAATGATGGATAAAATTCAGCAAAAACCAATAAAATTTAACTCAAGAGATTCATGTTCGTAGCCTTAACCCCAAGAATGAGGGATTTTAGCCACTCATAACTTGACATAACATCATAAATTGATAAAAAAACATAAAAAGAAATAAAAAATAAAAAGAAGAAGAATGAAACCTAATTTCAATGCCAAAAAATGCCTAAAGTAGTCTAATGATGATTGAATAATGATACAATAACCCAAAATCCCTATTTATAGACAAAAACTCGGGACAAAAATTTGCCAAAAAGAGGCCCGGCACGCCCTTGGGCGCGCCTGGGACTTAAGCTAATTTTTGCCTCTGAAAAGGTGTGCCTGAGCGGCCCGGTACACCCTTGGTCGCACCCCTCTACTGTCCACTTGGGTAAAAAAAATTTCAAAAACGGCCTGGTACGCTGCCTGGCGCCCCCGGTACGCTGCCTGGCGCGCCCGGCACGCTACCTGGCGCGCCCGGCACGCTGCCTGGCGCGCCTGGCACTTAGATTCTGATTTTCTTCCTTTCTTCAACTTTTCTTTGCAGATTTGGTTGGATTCTTCAAGTTCAAATCCTTGGCTTGCCTCTTATCTTCAATATCCTTCACTCATAGCTCCTCCAAGCCTTGCTTTCCACGCCAAAAACGCTCCAAATAGTCAAAAATTTCACCGACAAGGGTCTAATCACATTCATTAGCATAATATCAAGTATTCCATCAAAAAAATACAAAGTATATACTTATTGCTCTCGAAACTATGGTAAAAATGGTTCAAAGTTGGCAATAAGGCATATAAATACGCCTTAGATCACCACCCAACACTTAAACCTTTGTTCGTCCTCGAGCAATAACCATACTCAACTCATGGCGACTTTAGACAACCGACTCACAATAGGTATTCCTGTATAGCTACACAACAACATTCATTGCATTATGCACTTACACGCTAACCTCACTAACAAGTGAATAGCAAATTGAAACGACCTATCCTCACAAAACAACTTTACTAGTTGCGAATTCCTACATGACACGTTACCAATAGATCACCACACTTTGCTAAACATGTTCCCTCACCGCAAGAGAATCACCCAATATTTCACACAAATCTTTCAAAGTAACTATTGAATGGGTGCATAATAAAAAGTTCTCTCACTCTTGAAAAGAATTCACATGCAACACAAGATGAACCATAAGCTTGCCCTTAGTGTAGTACTCCACCAATAGTCGAATGTTAATTCTCAAGATCAAGTAGGACTTTACAGGTTGTAATGTAGGCTAAGGGACGGGTAGGAACTATTTGATCAAGAGTAGTGAATATCTTCCCTAAGCGCTTTAATACACTACAAATTACATTAAGATCACTTTCAACCAACCTATTTTACGCCACTTTTGTCTTCCCCATTATCTTTTGTTTTGTCCCATCTTTTTAAGCTAGCTTAAGCATATTAGGCAAGGAGTATTTGCTATCAACACATGATTCACTTTTTTTGATCAATTTTTCTTGTTTTTTCATGACATTACTCCCTACCAACAACACATAAACTTCACACACCCAAAAGATATTTACTTGGAGCTTCACTTTCATTTTTTCCTTCTTCAATTTTTATCTCACTCCTTAACATCTTAATTTCTCAACTAAAGCGCTTAGGATTTTTGGTTCAAATTGCGATTAATTGAAAGAAAAGGATTAAGCGACATGTACGGCTACCAAATAATAGGCTAAAGGCTCAACAGGGCTAACTAAGATCATGCAAAAAAGGTAGATAAAGGAGGTATAAAACATGGCTATCAAAGAAATGCCTATATCATCTCCTAAGCTCAACACCCTTTATTTCGCTTTGCAAACACACCGGGCAAGTTCTAGACATCACTATGCACATGGAATATCACAAAAACCTCACTCACACATGGCACATGTCTAATCAAGCAGGCTCACCATAAAGTTTATACGAAGTCATGCACGAATTCAATATTAAGAAACTAATCAAGTTGACTAAGTGAGCATTAGATGTCTCAACACTTGCTATTATATAACTTAGCATGTTCCCCAATTATACCAGATGTGTGTGCGTAATTACATAGCAAGCAAGAACACCCAACAACAACATGACTAATTTGCTCTTAAGACGGTCGTCATCCATCCATCATAGAGCAAATCTCCTAATACCATGACTAAAAGAGACTGAATCTAAAAAAATCTTTTTGTGCTTTTCTACGGTTCAAAGGGACTATCCTTAGTAAAAGAACCGAAAACAAAGGCTAAGGAACCCAAAATAAAATAACTAAAAACACACATATAAACATACAAAAGGACCCCCATAATACCCCAACCCACACTTAAAAGATGAGCACTGTCCCCAATACTGCAAAATTGAAACAAGGAAAGAGTAGGGTGTAAGGAACTCCCTAGTCAGTCGAGGAAGTCGTCATCCTCTGACCCACAAACTGCTAGCGGTGTATCATCCTTTTCCACCTCGTCATCATCAAAATCGGGCTGGCGGTCATTCTCATCTGTGGGGACATCATCATCCACAAGCTCAACAAAATCTGGCCCAATCTGCAACAACGTCATGGCATGCTTATTAAGAGGATAATCCCTCTCAACCTAGCTCAGCTCGTCCGCCGTAGAGGTCCTACCCCCAGTCCTATGCCGTAGCATCTCCAAACCATACATACGAGCTAAGATTCCATCATCACGAGCATGCCGCTCTGCTAGTGTGAGAGTGGGGCCCAGTGCATCAGGTGCTTTGGTTTGGGTGACATCAACAGTTGTTCAAAGGAGGATGATAATTAAATGCCTCCTCAGACACTTTGAATGCTCTCATTAATTTATTCAATACACCACCAAAAGCATATCGAAGGTTGTAGCCATGCTCGGCGCATAGCCGACAGCACCACAGAACCCACATCAATTTCCACATCGGTCATTAGAGCATAAACCAAACTGACACGGTCCCTAGTGACCTCCGTCATGTGGCTACTCAGAATCAAGCAACAACACACAATTTTCAATGAAATCCGTGCCTCTTTATTGAAATGAGCATAGGGTAGACTCATGTGGTACCCTTTTTTGTGGTGGCGAAGCTATCTTGCTGTCGAACGTTGGTCACAAAGTGTATGGTGAATTTCTGCATAGGGAGGCCTAACATTCAGCTTGTGGAGGTCGTAGGGACTAGCTCGAGTGTGTGCTCCCAATTACCCATTTAGGCCCAGGGAATCCAGAATAACATCCGACCCTCGTACAACCACCGAGCTGGTTGGTGCATCTGAGTTCCAATTAGCATATAATTCCCTCACCAAATGAAGGTTGCAATCCATTGGTTTTTCAAAAATTAACCCCATACCCAATTGCACAATTTGATCCAATATTTTCGGGTGAGTACGAGCTACACTGGCCCTATCAATACACTCATCTGCAAAGTATTTGGCTTTGGGGTGACTTTTATACCAATTCTTGCTGGCACTAGATACAACATTTAGCCCATACTTTCTTTTCTGGCCTTTAGGGACTAGGGGAGCCGCTGGGACCTTATTTCCTGATCGTCGTCGCTTGTGTGAACTTGAAGCTGCCACGTTAGATTCCGACATGGTACCTGTGACAAAGTTCAAACAAGTACGTCAATTACCCATGTAAAGATAGCCAACCAACTCAATGTGTGATAAGGGCCACCCCATACTTAGTTGCTTAGCACTAAGTCAAAATATATGGGTGTAAGGGTACTTAGACTTCCCCTCATCACTTCATTCCCAATTACAAAGTCCAACCCATATCCAAATTCAACATTCCCAACACAAGCTCCACATCCCCAAAATTATCAATAGAATGGCTTACTTTTTTTACTAAAGAATTCAAATAAGATCCAAGCATTTTCAACAATATATGGGTTATATCAAGTGATTACAACAAGCAATTTTCTCAATCACTACCATCTAAGATAAACCCACTTACAAGTTATTCAACTAAAAACAAGATTAATAAAAACACTTTCACTTGCACTTCAAGTTCTCATTCATGACACCCCATAAATTCCAACTATAACATAATAATCAAGGCAAAATACAAAGAACCTACATGGCATCAAAAATTCAAAATTCAAGAATTCCCCAAATTGTCAACATTCTCATAGCAATTTAGAGAGAGAAAGCTTAAAGAAAACATACCTTGGTAGCTTTAATGTAGTCTTTCAATCATAATCCAAAGATGAGAAGGTGAGAATAGTGATTGTGTGGGAAGAGAATGGAAAATTAAGAGAGAAAATTTGATGGTTTGGTGAGAAAAATCAGTTTGTTTTTGGGTTTTGGGGTAAACTTGTGATGAATTAAGAGAAATTTAGGGATTTTAAAAGATAGGTGGTGGGGTGGGTCGAGTCTAATAGGAGCCCCATTTAAAAAAAATTAGTCTAAATATTTAAGGGGGTAGCGGCTCGGCACGCTAGGTGCCGTGTTACCCTACTGCCTGAGCCCAAAAAATTTCAGGCAGGAGCGGCCTGGTACGCTGCTTGCCATGCCTGCTCACTGCCTGAGGCCAAAGAGTTTCGGGCAGGAGCGGCCTGGCACGCTGCCTGCCGCGTCTCTTTCTTAACATCATACCTGGGCGGTTTGTCATATTTTTTCACATAATTTGGGGATTTTACAAGTCTCATGACGTAAAACTTCACTCCAAAGCATTTCCTATCCTCCCGGCACCTTCAAAAGATCATCAATCCACCAATTTACCTTTTTCTCGTGGATTTCCATGGAAAAAATACTCCTTGTACCTCTGCATAAACAATAAATCCTAGACTAAGTTAGAGATAAAAAAAATAAAAGAAATGGGTTGCCTCCCATCAAGCGCCTTGTTTAATGTCGCGGCTCGACCAACCTCAGCTCAATCATTATCAAGGTGAACCACTTCCTCCTTATGCTTCTCTTCTTCACCAAAATAGTGCTTCAATCTTTGGCTATTTACAAGAAATTTAGTACCATCACCTTTATTCATGATTTCCACCGCACCATGAGGAGTTGTACGACTTACCTCAAAAGGACCACTCCACTTAGATCTTAGCTTGCCCGAAAACAACCTAAGTCTAGAATTAAACAGTAGTACCAATTGACTTGGCTCAAAAGTGCGATGAAGAATGTGCTTGTCGTGCCAACGGTTCATTTTCTCCTTGTAAATCTTCTAATTTTCATACACATGGAAATGAAACTCTTTCAACTCATGTAGTTGCAACAACCTTCTTTTGCCAGCCAACTCCGGGTCTAGGTTCAACTTCTTCACCTCCCAAAATGCTCGTTTCTTAAGCTCAACCGGGAGATGACATGCTTTCCCAAAGACAAGATGATATGGAGAAGTCCCTATAGGTGTTTTATATGCAGTTCGATAAGCCCAAAGAGCATCATCTAGCTTGAGCAACCAATATTTTCTTTGAGTATTCAGAGTCTTTTGCAAGATTTGTTTTATCTCGCGATTAGACACTTCAACTTGGCCACTTATTTGGGGATGATACACTGTTGACACCTTGTGTATAACACAATATTTATCCAGCACACTCTTCACCCAATAGTTTATAAAGTGTGACCCTCCATCACTAATAATAGCTCTTGGAGTTCCAAAACTTGTGAAGATATGTTTTCGAAGGAACTTCACCACAGCCTTGGAATCATTCGTAGGAAAAGCAGCAAGCTCTACCCACTTAGACACATAATCCACTGCTACAAGTATGTATTGATTCCCATTCGACTTCGAAAAAGGGACCATAAAATCTATCCCCCATACATCAAAGATTTCAACTTCTAGGATATTAGTTAAAGGCATCTCATGTCTCTTTGAAATCGTCCCCATACGTTGGCATTAGTCACGACTTTTCACAAATGCATGCGCATCTTTAAATAGAGAAGGCCAGAAGAAACCTGATTGTAGAATTTTACGGGCTGTGCGTTCAATACCATGATGACCGCCATAAGGTGATGTGTGGCAACTCTCCAACACATGTTTCACCTCTGCATTAGGAATACATCGTCTCACCACTTGATCAGGCCCTTGCTTGAATAAATAAGGCTCGTCCCAAATATAAGAACGTGCCTCATATGATAGCTTATTCTTTTGTTGAGGACTCGAATCATGAGGAAATAGCCCACTTACCAATAGATTTACAATATCTGTATACCATGGCAACTCATCAACCCCCCAAACTAACAATTGCTCATCTAGAAATTCCTCACAAATACGCCCATCATCAGCTACATGTGTCGAGCTCTCAAGTCTAGAAAGGTGGTCGGCAATCTGATTTTCTGACCCCTTCCTATCTTTAATCTCCAAATCAAACTCTTGTAACAATAAAATCCATCTAATCAACTGCAGCTTAGCATCTTTTTTATTGAACAAATAACGTATTGCAGCATGATCTATGTATACAATAATGCTAGTGCCCACCAAATACTATCTAAATTTATCAAAGGCGTACACCGAAGCTAACATCTCTTTTTCAGTCACTGTGTAATTCACTTGGGCTGCATCAAGAGTCTTATTCACATAATAAATAGAGTGAAATACCTTGTTCTTCGGCTGCCCAAGAACTGCACCCACTGCAACATCACTCGCGTCACACATGCGCTCAAATGGTAAAGCCCAATCCGGAGCAATAAGGATAGGTGCCTCTACCAACTTCTTCTTTAAGATCTCAAATGCCTTCACACATGACTCACAAAAGAAAAATTTAACATCTTTCTCTAAGAGCGTGCACATGGGGCGTGCAATCTTGGAAAAATCTTTAATGAACCGTCTGTAAAACCCAACATATACCAAGAAACTATACACCCCTTTCACCGACACAGGTGGAGGTAATTTCTCGATAACTTCAATCATTGCTCTATCCATTTTGAGCCCTTGCTTTGACACTTTATGTCCAAAAACTATACCTTCCGTCACAAGAAAATGACATTTTTCCCAATTGAGAACAAGATTAGTTTCTTCACACCGAGCAAGGAATCTATCAAGGTTTTACAAACATACCTCGAAAGAGTTACCGAAGACCAAGAAATCATCCATAGAAACCTCTACGAACTCCTCCACCATGTCATAGAAAATTGCCATCATGCAACGCTAAAAAGTAGCCGGTGCGTTGCACAATCCAAAGGGCATATGCTTGAAAGCATAAGTGTCGTAAGGGCATGTGAATGTAGTCTTCTCTCGATCTTGAGAATCTATAGCAATTTGATTATACCCGGAATACCCATCAAGTAAATAATAATATTCCTGCCCGGCTAAACGATCCAACATCTGATCAATAAAAGGGATTGGATAATGATCTTTCCTCGTGGTATCATTTAGTTTTCGATAATCCATGCAAATACACCACCAAGTCACAGTTCTTGTAGGAATCAACTCATTATTATCATTCGTGATCATCGTCATACCACCCTTTTTTGGGACACACTGTACTAGACTAACCCATGTACTATCAGAGATAGGGTAGACAATGCTCGAATCTAACGACTTAATTACCTCTTTCCTTACCACTTCTTTCATTACTGGATTCAAGCATCGTTGGTGTTACACACTCGGTTTATGTCCTTCCTCCATGTAAATTTTATGCATACACAAACCCGAATTAATACCATGGATGTCAGACATTTGCCAACCGATAACCTTCTTTCTTCATTTGAGTATCACCAATGTTGCATCAACTTGTTCCCTTGATAAATTTGCTGTAAGTAGAATAGGAAGGGTCTCATTGTCACCTAATAACGCATATTGAAGATGGGATGGAAGTTCTTTCAATTCAAGCTTCGGAGCCTCCTCAATTGATGGCTTGGGTGAAGATCCGAGAGGACGATTCAAAGGTTCCCATCCACCCTCTTTGGCATAGATGCCCATAAGGTCGAGAAACTGCACCAATTCAATAGCTTCCGCATCACCAAAAATATCTTGCCCCATTAAAACTCTTTCCACGAGATCTGTAGATAAAGTATGGATGCTTTCAGCCGCCAAATCTATAGCCGTGATAGCTGACAAGTTCTCATAAATTTCTTGTAGCTTCAAAGCCCTGTATACATCAAAGACCTCCACCTTATCATTAGCTCGCATAGTCAATTTCCCTGCTGCTACATCAATGATGGCACCTCCTGTGGACAGAAATGGACACCCAAAAATAAATGGGACTTCTGGGTCAGGCTCAAAATTCAGCACCATAAAATCAACCGGAAAGATCAACGAACTCACTTGAACCAGAACATCCTCAACAATACCATCAGGTCTAGTCATAAATCGGTCTACAAGCTGCAAAATAATAGTAGTAGGTTTAGGACGACCCAAACCCAACTCCTTGAAAATCAAAGTAGGCATCAGATTAATACTAGCCCCCAAATTGCACAAACCACGAGCACAGACACGATCTCCCAGAGTAATTTTTACAGTGAAGCTTCCAGGATCCTTCAGCTTGGTGGATAAACGGTTTTTAATGCGAGCGATACACTCCTCAGTCAGTGTAACTATGGCATACTCAATCAATCTACTCTTGTTTGCCACAATATCCTTCACAAACTTAGCATACTTTGGAATACCCTGCAAGATATCCACCAGAGGCAAATTAATGTGCACTTGTTTAAGTAGTTCAATGAACTTACCAAAGCATTCGTCTTTCTTCTTCTTCTTGAACTTCTAGGGAAAAGGAGGAGACAACTTTACACTATGGATCACTTTATCATCTTTGGAGCTTTTGTCAGACTAAACTTGTTCGCCTTCAACCACAACTTCTTTTGGCTCTAATTCTTCTGCTGGCAGAATTGTATCCTCTGAATACTTACCACTACGAGTAACAATAGCACTCACCTGCCTCGGGTTAGGATCAGTATCACTTGGGAGACCTCCTTGAGGCCTTGTATTCTGTGCATTTGCTAACTGGCTAATTTGTTTCTCCAAATTTTGAGTAGCCAACTGCTTGTTCCCCACATCTGCTGCCAGCATAGCTTGCTCTGCCATAATATACTTCAAAATATCTTCCACGCTCATATTTCCAGGCTTAGAACCCAATTGATTACCTTGACCCTATTGTTGGTTGTATTGTGGTGCATATCCTTGAGGTCTATATTGATTCTGATTACCTCCCCAAGATAAGTTTGGGTGATTTTTCCACCCAGCATTGTAAGTATTGCCATAATTTTGTTCTCCAACTCCTTACCCATAAAATTCACGAAATTCAGATTTGCACTGCACAACTCGCTGGTATGGTCCCCGTTTCTGCATACTTCACACCACACAGAAAACTGTTGTTGTACTGCATTAACGGGAGCTTGTTGCTACCCTAAATTCAAACTACTAAAGTGATTGTTCATCATGTTTTGCATGGCTGAAATTTGGCCAGATAATGCAGTGACTGCATCCACATCTAGTTTTCCAGCAAATTTCTTTGTAGAATTTCTAGAGTTATCACCATGCCAATCTGGATTTCCCTGCGAAATATGATTCAACAAAGCATATAATTCATCGTAAGTTTTCTCCAAAGCTTGTCCACCTGTAGCTGAATCAAGTAGAATTTTAGTGTTGGGGTCGAGAGCCTCAATAAAAGTATGCACCAACACTTCATTTGCTTGGTGGTGATGAGGACAATCCCTCAACATGGATTTGAATCTATTCCAAGTTTGGTACAGATTTTCATCATCTCTTTGTCTGAAACTCAATATCTCACTCCTCGGCTTTGCTATTTTTTCAGACGGAAAGAAACTTATCAAGAATTTTTGAGCAAGATCATCCCAAGTAGTGATAGAATTCACCGGCTCTGCATCTAACCACCTTCTTACTTCCCCCAATAGAGAAAAGGGGAACAAAGTTAGTCTCACATAATCCGAAGATACACCCGCAGGAATATATGTGTCACTGATCTCCAGAAAATGTAACACCCCGTACCTTCCCAACCCTACTTGAAGACGTTGAACAATGTTTACTTCAGTGCCGAGAGCCACAAGTATGTATTTTGTAATGTTATTGATGAGATAGTTGATATTGGCCCTCGTACATGTGATTAGACTTTTGTAGGAAGTGTTTTGTGACTTCGTGGAACATATGTGGGGTTAAAAATGAGGCTTGGAGGACCTCCAAACAAAGGATATTAAAGGTAAGAAGTAAGTTAAAGAATAGAACTTGAAGTATCTAACCAAACCCGCAAAGAAAAGTCGAAAAATAAAATTTTCACAAAAATTAAGGCCCAGGCGAGCCAGAGGGAACGCCAGGCCGCTAATTGCCCAAATTTTTTGGGCACAGGTAGCAAGCTGGCGCATCCAAGGGCGTGCCAGGCTGCTTGTGCGCACCTTTCAAAAGTTGGAAATTTTTGAAGTCCCAAGGGTGCTCGGGGTCGTACCGAGCTGATTTTTGCCACATTTCCTTTACAACCACAATCCTATACATGGAATAATTGAAGTAATTTTCATTCCATTTGATAATATTATTTATGGATGCATTTAGCATCCAAATGAAGGTTTTACCCTTTCAGTCAAAATAAGCCATACGTGGCTAGAATCACTTGTTTTTGGAATTGAGGCTACAGATATAAATAGAGTGAGTGGGAATATTGTTGTAATGCGTATGAAATGATTTAAACATGAGGAATTATTTATTTTAGTGGGTTAAGTGATTTGGGCTCAATAAAAGCCCAAAATGAGGAAGAAAACGTGGGCCAAGAATGGGTCAAATGACCTATTCTTCCATTGACCAAGCCAGACATAGCATTAAATGCCAAGAGTGGATAAGGATGACTTCAAGGGCTATATAAATACCCAAAAATCATATTTTATTCATTCGGAACTCTCGTGCCTTTTAGATATTTTCTCAAACATATCTCTCAAACCCTAAGAACCCTAAGCCATCTTTTGAAGCAAGATCATCATTTCTGAAGCTTGGGTAAGTGATTATTCTTATGGAGTAATATATTATATGCTTGGGAGAGTATGTAAATCATGATGGGTATGTCAAAAAGTGTTCATAATGCATTCTTGTTTTTTGGCTAAAAGATGTGTTATCCATGGAACTTACACTTGAAATATGACTTGTGGTTTTGATAAAAGAGCATGGTATGGATGAAATATGAACATGTATGGTGTGAATATGTTATTAAACTTGTTCTTTTTATATAAGTGTAAATTATGGGATTTTGGCCGATATGTGGTATGAGGTGTATTAAGGTGACTTGATGGCTTATTTGTGATATGGTATGAATGAGAAAGTGTAAAGGAGAAGCTTCGTGGTGAAATTTTATTGGTATATGATGTTGTGGTAAATTTATGGAATATTGTGGGATTATTGGTATGATAATTGCATCAATGGTATTGTCAATGGGGAAATGACATTTTGTTGGGCAAACATGGAACTCATTATTGTTATATGCATTTGTAAAGTAGTTTGTGGTTAATGTAAATTTCATTATGTACTTGTGTTATAGAGTGAAACATAAGGAAGGAGCGGGACTATTGTATGAACGTCTAATATTGTATATTCATTTTGAGAACACAAGGTATGGAAGGTTACTCTGTCCGTATCTTTTTGGAGCAAATAGTGTTCACATTGACATTAGACTTGTCCTATCTCGAGATGTGCTAAGGTATCCTATATCCGGTTATTAATGGTCATTATCACATGTTTCATACTCATTGATCAATTGTGTATCACATGTCTCATATTCATTGATAATGTTCTAAAAGCCCAATAAGGTCGTGTTCTAAAGTTCCAATAGTGGTTATACTAATGTATTTTGCTCATGATTATTGTCCAATGGTTCCAATAGTGTTATGTTTCCAATAAGGCTATGTTTCCAATAATGTTTATTCACATGTCTCTCACTCATTGATTATTGATCCAAAGCTTCAAATAAAGTTATGACTATCATTGTATCAACCTCAAAGTAATGAATAAAGTAATGAATATATGTGGTCAATGATGGAGTATGGGTGGTAGCTTTGGGGGCGAAATGCCTAGCTCAAACCAATCCCGAGATTGTTGGATCAGGGGGCAGTCCTAGGGGCATAAGCCTAGCTTGGACCGATCCTGACAGGGGGTAGCTCTGGAGGTAATAACCTAGCTCGAGCAGAACCTGATATGTTGGTATGGGTGGCAACTCTAGAGGTAATAACCTAGCTCGAGCCGATCCCGATATATATTGATTCATGGGTGGTAGATCTAGAGGCATAATCCTAGCTCGAGCCGATCCCAACATAACGTTATATTATGTTAAAACCCACTGTTCAGTCGGGGCCTAGGTATCACAGGTCACAGGCAAAGGTGAATAATCATAGAAGCAAAGAAGCAAAGAAAGTAATGAAAGCAATATACATGGTTCCCAAAACATAGAATAGTGACTTATCTATATTGGTCATTCATTTGTATTTGAGTTCATTGACATATCTACATATAATACAGTTTTATTTGAGCCTTACATACTCAGTACATTCTTTGTACTGACATCCCTTGTGGGACTTACCTTACATGCTACAGGCGCAGGTGCTAGTAGGCCTCCACAGTAGGTTGCCAGTTGTTTGCGGATCATTGGTGAGCTCCAGTTAGTACGAGGCTTCTCCGAGTCACAGTTGGGCATATGTTTTGCTGTTGTACATGTTGTATAAAGCGGGGACTTGTCCCGACTTTCAGTTAGTTTTGGTAAATGCATCTGTTAGAGGCTTTTGTAGGCGTATGTGGGTGTATGAATAGAAGAGGTATATGTTGCTTTTGACTTGATGGACTCGACGACCACATTTCACATATGTATATCTATCACATGTTCCACGATTTACATTTTTATCCTTTTATGCTCGTACATGATAGTGGTATTTCTTATGTCATTCATATGAATGGATATAAGCAAAGCTTGGTTCTCTCGGGCCTTATCGGCTACGAGTGGCAATCCGTCCCGAGGGGATTCGGGGAGTGACAAAAGTGGTATCAAAGCAGGTCATTCTACGGGTGTCTACAAAGTCGTGTCTGAGTAGATTCTTACTTATCGATGTGTTGTGTACCACATTTATAAGTAGGAGGCTATGGGACATTTATGATGTCGTTTCTTTCCTTCATTTCTAGATTATGTAATAGAGCCAATGTTGTAAGTTGAATTGTGTCTAACCATGGTAATTGATTTTTCTTTGGTATAGTAACAATGGAGATCACAAGAAGAGGTAGAGGTAAAGGTAAGCAGGTAGATATGTCTGCTGAAGAGGGAATGAATAGATTACCACCTGACCAAGCCAGTCAAGGTGGAGCAAATGCTGAAATTTCATCGCGGTCTTCTTCTACTTTTCCAGCTCCGGAAGAGCCAATCGGTAGAGAAGTACCCGCAGAACCACCAATGAATGCCATGGATCAGGATCTTAGAAATGCAGTACATATGTTGACACAGTTAGTGGCGGCACAAAGTCAAGGACGAGCTGGTCCAATGACAAATGAGGATGATGCGGCTAGAGTGGCGAGTCGCAGAACACAGGATTTCCTGAAACTGGACCCTCCTATATTCACTGGGTCAGATTCGAAAGCAGATCCACAGGACTTCGTGGATCAGATTCAGAGAGCTTTAGAAGTTATGCATGTGACGGGGGTTGAAACAGTTGAACTTGTTGCATATAAATTGAAAGGAGAGGCGCTATTGTGGTATGAGGATTGGAAGAAATCTCGTGATATTAGTGCAAACTCACCTAATTGGGAAGAATTCAAAGCGGCTTTCCTAGATCATTACCTTCCCTATAAGATTCGTTAGGCTCGTGCTGATCAGTTTCTAAATCTCCGTCAGGGAAATCTGAGTGTCAGAGAATATAGTTTGCAATTTAATTCCTTGGCCCGATATGCTCCAAATGTGGTAGCTACGATGATAGACAGAGTCCATCGATACATGGACAGATTAGAACCATTTTTGGTAAGGGATTGTACTATTGCTACCTTTAATAACGATATAGACTTAGCAAGAATGCAAGCCTTCGCCTAGAAAATGGAAGATCAAATACAGAGAAGAAGGGTACATGAATTTGACAAAGGATAGTCCAAAAGGGCTAGACCTATGGGACCATCTGCGATGTCCCAAGAGGATCTAGTCCTCGGATGTTTCCCAGACCGCCTAGACCATCATTCTCTTATTCCACAACAGGTGCTCACTCTCAATTCTAGGGGTCTAGAGGTGGTCCATCTGGGCAGAGTAGTGGAGTTCACGGATCACAAGCAGTAGGTTTTCCTCATCAGCAGTGTCAGCACTGCGGGCGTATTCATGTAAATACATCCAGAGTGGGGACAAATGCTTTCTTCTGGTGCGGTATGATGGGACACATGATGAGAGAGTGTCCCCAGAAAATCATGGGTAGTATAGCACGACCGGCAGGATCGACTGTTGCATCATTAGCATTGGTTCCTTCACTAGGCTGAAGTGTGCAGTCTGTTGGCCATGGTAGGGGTGCCAGAGGAGAAGCCAGTACTAGTGGGGTCCAGAATCGCACTTATGCTTTAGTGGACCGACAGAATTCAGAGGTTTCTCCTGATGTCGTCACGGGTACATTATCCATATTTTGATATAATGTATATGCACTGATTTACCCAGGTTCTACATTGTCCTATGTTACTCCATTGGTTGCTGCTAAATTTACAAAGGCACCAAAATTATTACTTAAATCAATTGAAGTGTCTACACCGGTTGGTAAATATATTATTGCAAAAAGAGTATATCGTGACTGTGTGGTAACTGTGTGTTGTCATGATACATTGGCCGATCTCATTGAACTAGACATGGTGGATTTTTATATGATAATGGGGATGGATTGGTAGGCCTCTTGTTATGCCACGGTAGATTGCCGGGCCAAGAAGGTGCATTTTTCTTTTCCGCAAGAAAATATTCTTGAATGGCAGAGTAATGTGGGGGCACCAAGAGGAAGATTTATTTCCTATTTGAAAGCAAGGAAAATGATTTCCAAGGGGTACGTATGTCATTTAGTACGAGTGAAAGATAATGATGTGGAACCACTAACTCCGCAGTTGGTTCCAGTGGTCAATGAATTTCTTGATGTGTTTTCAGAGGATCTTCTAGGCTTACCCCCAGAAAGGGAAATAGAGTTTGGCATTGATGCGATTCCAGGCACTCAGCCTATCTCTATTCCTCCATATAGAATGGCTCCAGCGAAATTGCATGAATTGAAAGAGCAGTTGAAAGATTTGCTGGACAAGGGCTTCATCAGGCCTAGTATGTCCCCGTGGGGTGCACTGGTGTTATTTGTAGGGAAGAAAGATGGCACGTTGAGAATGTACATTGACTATCGGCAATTGAATAAGGTAACGATCAAGAACAAATATCCCCTCCCTCGAATTGATGATTTGTTTGATCAGTTACAGGGTGCCAAGTGTTTTTTAAAGATCGACTTGAGGTCGGGTTACCATCAAGTCAGAGTTAGGAAAGAAGATGTACCCAAGACAGCTTTCCGAATACGGTATGGCCATTATGAATTTTTAGTTATGTCATTTGGACTAACAAATGCACCGGCTGTGTTCATGGATTTGATGAATAGGGTGTTTAAGCCATTTCTAGACATGTTCGTGACGGTATTTATAGATGACATCCTGGTTTATTCAAGATCACCAGAGGACCATGCTAATCACTTACGACAAGTATTACAGATTCTCCGTGAGAGTAACTTGTATGCAAAGTTCTCCAAATGTGAGTTTTGGTTTAAATCGATCGCATTCTTGGGTCATATTTAGTCAGATGAAGGGATACAAGTTGATACACAGAAGATTAAAGCGGTGAAAAATTGGCCAAGACCTACGACACCTATAGAGATTCGTAGTTTTCTTGGACTGGCAGGTTATTACCAAAGATTCCTGGAAGGTTTTTCCTCCATTGCTGCACCGTTAACAAAGCTTACACATAATGCAGTTAAATTTCAGTGGAATGATGTGTGTGAGAAAATCTTCCAAAAGTTGAAAGATAAATTAACCTCCACACCAGTTTTAGTACTTCCCGAAGGCACCGAAGGTTATGCAGTGTATTGTGATGCTTTCGGGGTTAGCCTCGGATGTGTATTGATGCAGCACGGTAATGTCATAGCATATGCCTCACGACAGTTGCGGCCACATAAGAAAAATTATCCCACACATGATCTTGAATTAGCAGCGGTGGTTTTGGCTTTAAAGATATGGCGTCATTATTTGTATGGGGTTCATGTTGATATCTATACCGATCACAAAAGTTTGCAATATATCTTTAAGCAGAAGGAACTCAATTTGAGGCAACAACGGTGGTTAGAGCTCTTAAAAGACAATGATATTGATATTCTCTATCATCCAGGCAAAACAAATGTGGTAGCTGATGCATTGAGCCGTAAGACAGTAGAAAGAACTAGTGTCCAGTTGACTAAAAAGCAAGAGATAATCAAATATTTACATCAATTAGCCAACATGGGAGTTCGCCTTATCGAATCTCAAAATAAAGGGGTTATTGTGCAAAATGCAGCGGAGTCCTCCTTAATAGCTGAAGTAAAAGAGAAGCAGTTTGCGGATTCAATGTTATTGCAGTTGAAAGAGAATGTACTACAGGGTCTGACTGTGGCCTTTGATCTTACACAAGAAGGGGTACTTCAATTTCAAGGAAGATTATGTGTGCCGGATGTAGATGAACTGAGGATACGAATTATGACAGAGGCGCATCATTTGCGCTATTTTATTCATCCGAGTGCTACTAAAATGTACCATGATTTAAAAGAAGTGTATTGGTGGGGAAATATGAAGAAGAACATTGCAGAATTTGTCGTTCAATGCCCGAATTGTCAACAAGTGAAAGTAGAGCATCAGAAACCGGGAGGTTACATGCAATGTATCAATCTTCCAGTCTGGAAATGGGATATGATTAACATGGATTTTAATACAGGTTTACCTCGTACTCTGTGAAAATTTGATTCTATATGGATTATAGTGGACAGGCTTACCATGTCAGCGCATTTCCTACCAGTCAAGACCACCTATACAACTGAGGATTATGCAAGATTATATGTTAAAGAAATAGTGCGGTTACATGGGATTCCGACCTCCATTATATTAGACAGGGGAGCTCAGTTTACTGCGCATTTTTGGAGATCTTTTCAGCAGAGTTCGGGTACACAGGTAAATCTGAGTACGGCTTTCCATCCTCAGACTGATGGACAAGTAAAACATACTATTCAAATACTTGAAGATATGCTCCGAGCTTGCACGTTATATTTTCAAGGCAGTTGGGATGACCATTTGCCTCTTATTGAATTTGCTTACAACAATAGCTATCATTCAAGTATTAAAATGGCACCTTATGAAGCTTTGTATGGAAGGAAATGTAGATTACAAATTGGATTGTTTGAAGTAGGTGAAACTACTTTACTTGGGCCGGATATTGTTCATCAGGCTATGGAGAAAGTTAAAGTGATCCAACAATGGTTACAAACGGCCCAAAGTTGCCACAAGTCATATACTGATGTTAGAAGAAGAGGGCTTGAATTCGCCATGGGTGATTGGGTATTTTTAAAGGTGTCACCGATGAAAGGGGTAATGCGGTTCTGAAAGAAAGGAAAATTGAGCCCACGTTATATAGGCCCATATGAAATTATTAGAAGATTTGGGCAAGTTGTGTATGAGTTGGCACTACCTCAAGAACTCTCCTTAGTCCACCCAGTGTTTCATGTTTCGATGCTTCGAAAGTGCATAGGGGATCCATCTCGTATTGTTCCCGTTGAAGATGTCCAAGTTACAGAGGATCTTACTTATGAAGAGGTACCCATTGCTATTTTAGATTGACAAGTAAAAAGGTTGAGGAATAAAGACATAGCTTCCGTAAAAGTCCTTTGGAGAAATCAACAAGTAGAAGAGATCATGTGGGAAGCTGAAGAAATGACGAAATCCAAGTAACCCCATCTATTTCAAATGGACGAAAAAGTTCAAAGCGCGGAAGTGGAGCAATAACAAGTAAGTACCTATGAGCATTAAGTGTCTATGAATATGTATGCTAACATAGAGATGCATTTATTATAATTGAAATGATTTTGTTAACATTCGAGGATGAATGTTTCTAAGGGGGGAAGAATGTAACACCCCTTACCTTCCCAACCCTACTTGACGACGTTGAACAATGTTTACTTCGGTGCCGAGAGCCACAAGTATGTATTTTGTAATGTTATTGATGAGATAGTTGATATTGGCCCTCGTACATGTGATTAGACTTTCGTAGGAAGTGTTTTGTGACTTCGTGGAACATCTGTGGGGTTAAATACAAGTCTTGGAGGACCTCCAAACAAAGGATATTAAAGGTAAGAAGTAAGTTAAAGAATAGAACTTGAAGTATCTAACCAAACTCGCAAAGAAAAGTAGAAAAATGAAATTTTCAAAAAAATTAAGGACCAGGCACGCCAGAGGGCGTGCCAGGCCGCTAATTGGCCAAATGTTTTGGGCACAGGCAGCAAGCTGGCGCGCCCAAGGGCGTGCCATGCTGCTTGTGCGCACCTTTCAAAAGTTGGAAATTTTTGAAGTCCCAAGGGTGCCTGGGACGTACCGAGCCGATTTTTTCGACATTTCTTTTACAACCACGAGAATATACATGGAATAATTGAAGTAATTGGAATTTCATTTGATAAGATTATTCGTGGATGAATTTCACATCCAAATGATGGTTTTACCCTTTCGGTCAAAATAAGTCATACGTGGCTAGAATCACTTATTTTTGGAATTGAGGCTATGGATATAAATTGCGTGAGTGGAAATATTGTTGTGACACATATGAAATGATTTAAACATGAGGAATTATTGATTTTAGTGGTTTAAGTGATTTGGTCTCAATAAAAGTCCAAAATGAGGAAGAAAACATGGGCCAAGAATGGGTCAAATGACCTATTCTTCCGTTGACCAAGCCAAACATAGCATTAAATGCCAAGAGTGGCTAAGGATGAATCCAAGGGCTATATAAAGACCCAAAAATCAGATTTTATTCATTCGGAACTCTCATGCCTTTTAGATATTTTCTCAAACATATCTCTCAAACCCTAAGAACCCTAAGCCATCTTTTGGAGCAAGATCATTATTTCTCAAGCTTGGGTAAGTGATTATTCTTATGGATTAATATATTATATGCTTGGGAGAGTATGTAAATCATGATGGGTATGTCAAAAAGTGTACATAATGCATTCTTGCTTTTTGGCTAAAAGATGTGTTATCCATGGAACTTACACTTGAAATATGACTTGTGGTTTTGATAAAAGAGCATGGTTTGGATAAAATATGAACATGTATGGTGTGAATATGTTATTAAACTTGTTCTTTTTATATAGGTGTATTAAGGTGACTTGATGGCTTATTTGTGATATGGTATGAATGAGAAAGTGTAAAGGACAATCTTTGTGGTGAAATGTTATTGGTATATGATGTTGTGGTCAATGTATGGAATATTGTGGGATTATTGGTATTATAATTGCATCAATGGTATTGTCAAGGGGGAAATGACATTTTGTTAGGCAAACATGGAACTCATTATCATTATATGTAAGGTAGTTGGTGGTTAATGTAAATTTCATTATGTACTTGTGTTGTAGAGTGAAACATAAGGAAGGAGCGGTACTATTGTATGCACGTCTAAGATTGTATATTCATATTGAGAACACAAGGTATGTAAGGTTACTCTGTCCGTATCTTTCTGCAGCAAATAGTGTTCACATTGACATTACACTTGTCCTATCCCGAGATGTGCTAAGGTATCCTATATCCGGTTATCAATGGTCATTATCACATGTTTCCTACTCATTGATCAATTGTGAATGACATGTCTCATATTCATTGATAATGTTCCAAAAGCCCAATAAGGTCGTGTTCTAAAGTTCCAATAGTGTTTATACTCATGTATCTTGCTGATTGATTATTGTCCAATGGTTCCAATAAGGCTATGTTTCCAATAATGTTTATTCACATGTCTCTCACTCATTGATTATTGATCCAAAGCTTCAAATAAAGTTATGACTATCATTGTATCAATCTCAAAGTAATGAATAAAGTAATGGATATATGTGGTCAATGATGGAGTATGGGTGGTAGCTTTGGGGGCGAAATTCCTAGCTCAAGCCGATCCCGAGATTGTTGGATCAGGGGGCAGTCCTAGGGGCATAAGCCTAGCTTGGACCGATCCTAACAGGGGGTAGCTCTGGAGATAATAACTAGCTTGAGTCGAATCTGATATGTTGGTATGGGTGGAAGCTCTAGAGGTAATAACCTAGCTCGAGCCGATCCCGATATATATTGATTCATGGGTTGTAGCTCTATAGGCATAAGCCTAGATCGAGTCGATCCCAACATAACTTTATGTTATGTTAAAACCCACTGTTTAGTCGGGGCCCGGGTATCACAAGTCACAGGCAAAGGTGAATAATCATAGAAGCAAAGAAGCAAAGAAAGTAATGAAAGCAATATACATGGTTCCCAAAACACAGAATAGTGACTTATCTAGATTGGTAATTCATTTATATTTGAGTTCATTGACATATTTACATATCATACAGTTTCATTTGAGCCTTACATACTCAGTACGTACTTCGTACTGACGTCCCTTGTGGGACTTACCTTACTTGTTGCAGGCGCAGGTGCTAGTAGGCCTCCACAGTAGGTTGCATGTTGTTTGCCGATCATTGGTGAGCTCGAGTTATTTCGGGGCTTCTCTGAGTCACAGTTAGGCATATGTTTTGTTGTTGTACATGTTGTATAAAGTGGGGATTTGTCCCGACTTTCAGATAGTTTTGGTAAATACATCTGCTAGAGGCTTTTGTAGGCGTATGTGGGTGTATGAATAGAAGAGGTATATGTTGTTTTTGACTTGATGGCCTCGACGACCAAGTTTCACATATGTATATCTATCACATGTTCCACGATTTCCATTTTTATCCTTTTATGATCGTACATGATAGTGGTATTTCTTATGTCATGCATATGAATGGATATAAGCAAAGCTTGGTTCTCTCGGGCCTTGTCGGCTATGAGCGCCAATCCATCCCGAGGGGATTCGGGGCGTGAAAAAAAAATTCGGATATGCCTCTACGGGTCCTCATGAGCAAGACCTGTAAACTGTCCACTTGAGTGCAAGAGTTGCACCATATACTGGTTAAACTCAAATCTGCCTCCAACTGCCAGTTTTTGAATACTGGAGGTTACATTAGTAGCGAGTGGGATTGCAACGTCGCGAACTGTCCTAGATGCCATCAGTACCAGCTCACGTCTATCCACAACTGGGTCTTCAATTCTTATGGGATCACCCCGTATGCCTTCGTCCGCCAGTTCAGACTGTGGGATTGGGTAATCAATAGCCCGTCTCCTCAATCTATGAAAGTATCTTTCAGGTTCAGACTATGGGGTTACTAATTCTTTGTTCCTTGCCAGCGTTCAGATAAAGTGCACCTACAAAATAGGATAGCTAAGATCAAGTTGTCAACACTTAGCTGAAAATTAGAGTAAAAACGTCAATAATTGAAATCTATCTATTTGAAAGTCCCCGGCAACGGCGCCAAAAACTTCCTGCGACCCAGCTATACACGCAAGTTCACGTGATCACTCAAGTAATATAATGGCTCCTTTAAAAGAGCCAGATATCGAACCCAAGGGACTTTCATCAATAGAAGTCAATTTTAGACATCAAACAGTAATTAAAAACTAGTGTTGCGAAAAGGAAGAGGGATTTGTTACTAAAAATTAAATGATTGTGGACTATAAACTACTATCTTTGCTACCGTAACTATCACGACCCGAAATCCCATTCGGGCCGGACTGGCACCCGAAGCCGATATGGCCCGAGAGAACCAATCTTTGCTCATGAACCTTCGTATGCATATCCTCGTATAAATCTTAATATACCTCATGCAACTATGCGGAAGACATGAACATGGAAACATATGTTATATATACATATATTTAGGAAACTTGGCCGTTGGGGCCATCAAGTCAAATCGGACATCGATCTCTTACATCCACATACCCACATATGTCTACAAAAGCCTCTACCAGATGCATCTACAAGACCAACTTAAATTCGGGACAAGTCCCCGCTTTATACAACATGTACAATATAAAAACAAATATATAACTAGGACCCAGAAAGCTCCGAACCAAGTGGAGCTCACCAAAACTCTGCAAATGATCCCCAGTCTACAGAGGAGGTCTACTAATGCCTGCACCTGCAACATGCAAGGCAAGTCCCCCGAGGGGGGTCAATACGAAGAATGTATTGAGTATGTAAGGCTTATAAGAAATTTATCATACATAGTAACAACAACAACGGAGTCAATATAAGAGAAATAGTAAATGTGGATAAAATCTCTTTTGTTTTGTAGAACCATCAATATTTCTTCTATTATTGCCATTTACCATCCTTTATATACCCCCATATTCAAGAGAGAGTTACTTTTACTCAAGAGACTTGCCTTCAAAAGATTCTTTATATGCGTGAGATTTCTTTTAATAACTACATCCACTCCTTGGTGGGTTAATAGCTACATCTACTCTTTGGTGGGTTAATAACTACATCCACTCTTTGGGGGTTAATTACTACATCCACTCTTTTGTGAGTTAATGACTACATCCACTCTTTGGTGGGTTAACTACATCCACTCTTCGGTGGATTAATAACTACATCCACTCCTTGGTGGGTTAAATACATCCACTCTTCGGTGGGTTAACTACATCCAATCTTCGGTGGGTTAATGCATATGCACGTCTTTCTTCATTTCTTATTTGGGAGAGATTGATTCATTAACTTATGAGAGATTGATACATTGAGTATCATGATAGTATTGGAAACACATATATACGACTTACTTCATTTCTTTACTTGCAAGAGGTTGATATAATGATAGTCATAACATTATGAAACTTGGAGCATAACATTCTAGAAACTTTAGAGTTATAATATTGTTGGAACTTTGGAATCTTGTTCACCCTACATCTATGATTTTCCTGCACTTTTGCACTCAACAAACATACATAACTTAATCTCTTTCTTTTGAGGGATTGGTATATTTACTTGCACACTACTCCCTTCATTACCCATAAGAGATTGGTACAAAGATAATCATAATAATATTTGACTTTGGAACATGACATGATTGGAAAATGCGTTTCAAGAATAAATAGATTCTTTTACATTATTACTCTCTTTGAGATAGTTCTTTTAGAAATTACCACGTTATGACATCTTTGGAACTTTGATCGATGCATAAGAGATAAGTGAATCATCATTCGTCTAAGAGTAGGATACATATGAATAACAATAGACGTCAACCTGAA
The DNA here is from genome assembly GCA_031232105.1 of Capsicum rhomboideum. Classification (NCBI taxonomy): domain Eukaryota; kingdom Viridiplantae; phylum Streptophyta; class Magnoliopsida; order Solanales; family Solanaceae; genus Capsicum; species Capsicum rhomboideum. Next base: position 46,054,171 of record CP124708.1, on the reverse strand, counting down.
TTGATATACTTCAAGCCTCTCGGAATTGAAACAAGCCCAATGTTAATGTGAACAATATGTTGCAGAAGAATACGGAAAAAGGAACCTTACATACCTTGTATTCTCAAAACAATTCTACAATCTTAAGTGTGCATACAATTGTCCCGCTCCGTCCTTATGTTTCACTCTACAACATAAGTACATAACGGAACAAACATTAACCACCAACTACCTTACAAATGCATATGACGTCAATGAATTACATGTTTGCATGTAAAATTGTCATTTCCCCCTTGACAATACCATTGATGAAATTATCATACCAACAATACCACAACATCCCCAACATTGACCAAAATATCATAAACCATGACCATGTCACACCAAGTTCATACTTTCCACTCTCCATCATCACAACATCACAATTATGCCATCAATTTACTTCAATACACCTCACAACAATAAATCAGCCAAAATACCATAATTTACACTTATAGCAAAATAACAAGTTTACTACCATAATCACACCATACATGTTGATATTTCATCCATACCATGCACTTTCATCAAGACAACAAGTCATCTTTCAAGTTTAAATTCCATAGATGACACATCTTTTACAAAAACACAAAGTGTCATATTCAACACTTCCAAGCATAACCAACATGATTTACATACTCTCCCATGCATATAATATATTAATCCATAAGAATAATCACTTACCCAAGCTTGAAAAATGATGATCTTTCTCCAAAAGTTGTCTTTGAACTCTTAGGGTTTGAGAGAAAATAAGTTGAGAAATATCTAGAAAACATGAGAGTTTCCAAGTGAATAAAATCAGATTTTTACCCCTTTTTATAGGCCTTTAATTCCATCCTTAGCCACTCTTGTGGCATTTAATGTTGTGTCTAGAAGGTCAAGGCAAGAATGGGTCATTTGACCCATTTTTGGCCCATGTCTTTTTCTCATTTTGGGCCCTTTCCGGATGCGGAGGCATCTCCTGATGGAGATACAGGTATATTATCCATATTTGCAAATAATACATGTACCCTATCGTATATCACTTCATTGATTACTATAAAAGCTAATGAGACACCGGGGTCATTAGTTAAGTCGATTGAACTATCTCCACCTGTTGGTAAATTTATTAGAGTTAAAGACATATATCGAAATGGCATAGTAGATGTTTGTGATCATAGGTGATTAAGTACTCCTAAAAGCATCACCAATAAAAAGGGTAAGGATTATTTGGAAACAAAAGATGTGAAATTTGTCGGAGGTGCATAAGAGTTTCATTTCATATTGTTCCCATTGAAATACCTATTGTTATTCTAGACCGACAAGTGAAAAGGCTAATAAGTAAAGACGTAAATTTTGTAAGAGTTCTTTGGAGAAATAAACAAGTCGAAGAGATCGCATGAGAAGTTGAGAAAACAAAAATGATAAAATCGATGTACCCATATTGTTTCAAATGGAAGAAAAAGTTCAAAGTGTGAAAGTAGACCTATAACAAGTAAATATCCATGAGCCTTAAGTGTTTATGCATACATATGCTAATATAGAGATGTATTTGTTGTAATTGGAATGACATCGTTAACATTCGAGGACGAATGTTTCTAAGGGGGGGAGAATGTAACACCCCGTATACTCCCAACCCTATGTGACGACGTTGAACAATGTTTACCTAGGTTTCGAGATGCCATGAGTAAGAAATTTATAATGTTAGTGATGAGAAAAATTGAAGTTTGGCCTCGTACATGTGATTAGCCCTTCGTAGGAAGTATTTTGTGACCTTCGTGGAGCATTTTTGGGGTTCAAAAATGAGTATAAGAGGACCTCCAAACAAGGTATATTAAAGGTAAGAAGTAAGGTAAAGAATAGGACTTGAAGTATCTAACCAAATCCGCGAAGAAAAGTCGAAGAAACAAAAATTTAAAAAAAATTAGAGTGGGGCGCGCCATAGGGAATGCCAGGCCACTTTGGGCCAAAATTTTAAGCCCAGAGGCAGCAAGCTGGCGAGCCCAAGGGCGTGCCAGGCTGGTTTTGGCCACTTTTTAAAAGTTGGAAATTGTCTAAGTCCCAAGGGTACCCGGGGACGTACCGAGACAATTTTTGCCACATTTATTATACAACCACGAGCATATACATGAAATGAGTGAAGTATTATATTGGTATAGTAAAATTACTCGTCAACAAATTTGGCATCAAAATGGCGATTTTACCCTTTTGGTCAAAATAGGCCATACGTGGCTAGAATTGCTTGTTTTTGGGATTCAGGCCAAGAATATAAATCCCGTGAGTGGGAATATTATCATAACGCATATGAAATGAGTTAAATACAAGAAATTGTTGATTTTATTTGGTTAAGCGAATTGGTCTCAAAAAGGGTCCAAAATGAGAAAAAGACATGGGCCAAAAATGGGTCAAATGACCAACAACAACAACATACCCAGTGTATTCCCACATAGCGGGGTCTGGGAAGGGTAAAGTGTACGCAATCCATGCCACTACTTCCGCAAAAATAAAGAGGCTGTTTTCGATAGACCCCCGGCTCAGGACAGGAAATCAGTATATCAAGACGTAGTAAAACATGCAACAAAAAAATGACATAACACACACATAATGAAAACAGAAACAAGCCACCCATAGAGTAGTACTATACTAGATCTAACCGAAAGCACCCCAACCCCCTTGGAAAAAGAACTCCAAGGTGCGTGCCAAGCCCTACGACTACTAGCCTGGCTACAGCCAAGCACCCTCTCCACTAGCCAGGCCCCACACCAAAGAACTAGCCCTCTACCCTAATTCGCGTCCTCCACACCTGCCTATCTAAGTTCATGTCCTCTGTAAGCTGTAACTGCTCCATGTCATGTCTAATCACCTCCCTCCAGTACTTCTTGGGCTTACCTCGACTCCTCCTAAAACCAGCCATAGCCAACCTCTTACACCTCCGAACTGGGGCATCAGTGTTCCTCCTCATCACATGCCCAAACTATCTCAACCTCCCTTCCCACATCTTGTATTCCACCGAAACCACTCCCACCTTCTCTCGAATAGTCCCATTTCTAACCCTATCTCCCTCGTAAAACCATACATCCACTGCAACATCCTTATTTCCGCCACCTTCAACTTTTGTATGTGGGCTTTCTTGACTTGCCAACACTACGCTCCATACAACATGGCCGGACAGATTACTACTCTATAAAACTTGCCTTTAAGCTTAGGAGGCACCTTCTATCACATAGAACTCCAGAGACGAGCCTCCATTTCATCCACCTTGCCCTAATCCGGTGTGTAACATCCTCGTCAATCTTTCCATTCCCCTGAATCAAAGATCCCAGATACTTAAAACTATCCCCCTTACGGATAGCTTGGGAATCCAGCTTCACTACCACTTTGTCCTCCTGCGTTGACTCACTGAATCACTGAACTTGCACTCCAAGTATTTCGTCTTGGTCCTGCTCAACCTGAACCCCCTAGACTCCATGGTTTCTCTCCAAACCTCTAATTTATCATTAACACATCCCCTAGTCTCATCAATCAGAACTACATCATCCACAAATAACATACACCAAGGCACCTCCCCTTGAATTGGCCGTGTCAAAACATCCATTACCAAGGAGAATAAAAACAGACTAAGAGTTGATCCTTGATGCAACCCTGTCTGAACCAAAAAATGCTCTGAATCTTCTCCCACCGTCCTCACACAGGTTTTTGCTCCACCGTACATGTCTTTAATAGATCTGATGTAATCCACGGGGATACCTCTAGCATCGAAGCACCTCCAAAGAACCTCCCTAGGGAATTTATCGTATGCCTTCCCTATATCTATGAAGACCATATGTAAGTCCCTCTTCCTCTCCCTATATTGCTCTACTAATCTCTTCACGAGGTGAATCGCCTCTGTCGTCGAGTGACCTGGCATAAATCCAAACTGTTTCTTAGAAATAGATGCTATCTTACTCAACCTCAGCTCAACCACCCTCTCCCATATCTTCATAGTGTGACACAACAACTTAATACCCCTATAGTTGTTGCAACTCTGGATGTCGCCCTTGTTCTTGTGTAGTGGGATCATCGTACTCCATCCCCAAGCCTCAGGCATCTTCGTTGTCCTGAAAATTCCGCTAAATAGCTAGGTCAGCCACCCTATGCCTTACCCGCCCGTGCTCTTCCAAAAATCCACCGGGATCTCGTCAGGCCCAGTCGCCCTACCCCTACGCATCCTCCGAATAGCCTCATTGACCTCCTCAACCTTTATACGTCTATAATACCTGTAATCGAGACAAACCTCTAATTTATCCAAGTCCCCTAACACAATGTTGTTGTCCCCCTCGTCATTCAGTAGCCTGTGGAAATAGGACTGCCACCTCCTTTTAATAAGGGCGTCCTCCGCCAACACTCTGCCATCTTCCCCCTTGATGCACTTCACTTGGTCAAGGTCATGGGCCTTCCGCTTCCTAGCCTTGGCAAGCCTAAACAACTTCTTTTCGCCGCCTTTCTCCTCTAATCTTGCATATAAGCTTTCGAACAAAAGGCCTATAAAAAGGGGCAAAAATCTGATTTTATTCACTTGGAAACTCTCATGATTTCTAGATATTTCTCAACTTATTTTCTCTCAAACACTAAGAGTTCAAAGCCAACTCTTGGAGAAAGATCATCATTTTTCATGTTGGGTAAGTGATTATTCTTATGGTTTAATATATTATATGCATGGGAGAGTATGTAAATCATGTTGGTTATGCTTGGAAGTGTTGAATATGGCACTTTGTGTTTTTGTAAAAGATGCGTCATCTATGGAATTTAAACTTGAAAGATGACTTGTTGTATTGATGAAAGTGCATGGTATGGATGAAATATCAACATGTATGGTGTGATTATGGTCCTAAACTTGTTATTTTTCTATAAGTGTAAATTTTGGGATTTTGGCTGATTTATTATTGTGAGGTGTATTGAAGTAAATTGATGGCATAATTGTGATGTTGTGATGATGGAGAGTGGAAAGTATGAACTTGGTGTGACATGTCATGGTTTATGATATTTTGGTCAATGTTGGGAATGTTGTGGTATTGTTGGTATGATAATTTCATCAATGGTATTGCCAAGGGGGAAATGACAATTTTACATGCAAACATGTAATTCATTGACGTCATATGCATTTGTAAGGTAGTTGGTGGTTAATGTTGGTTCTGTTATGTACTTGTGTTGTAGAGTGAAACATAAGGACGGAGCGGGACTATTGTATGCACACTTAAGATTGTAGAATTGTATTGAGAATACAAGGTATGTAAGGTTCCTTTTTCCGTATTCTTCTGCAACATATTGTTCACATTAACATTGGGCTTGTTTCAATTTCGAAAGGCTTGAAGTATATCAATTCAGGTTGACATATATTGTTATTCATATGTATCCTACTCTTAGATGAATGATGATTCACTTATCTCTTATGCATCGATCGAAGTTCCAAAGATGTCATAACGTGGTAATTTCTAAAAGAACTATCTCAAAGAGAGTAATAATGTAAAAGAATCTATTTATTCTTGAAACGCATTTTCCAATCATGTCATGTTCCAAAGTCAAATATTATTATGATTATCTTTGTATCAATCTCTTATGGGTAATGAAGGGAGTAGTGTGCAAGCAAATATACCAATCCCTCAAAAGAGAGAGATTAAGTTACGTATGTTTGTTGAGTGTAAAAGTGCAGGAAAATCATAGATGTGGGGTGAACACGATTCCGAAGTTCCAACAATATTATAACTCTAAAGTTTTTAGAATGTTATGCTCCAAGTTTCATAATGTTATGACTATCATTATATCAACCTCTTGCAAGTAAAGAAATGAAGTAAGGCGTATATGTGTGTTTCCAATTCTATCATGATCCTCAATGTATCAATCTCTCATAAGTTAAAGAATCAATCTCTCCCAAATAAGAAATGAAGAAAGACGTGCATATGCATTAACCCACCGAAGAGTGGATGTAGTTGACCCACCGAAGAGTGGATATAGTTAACCCACTGAAGAGTGGATGTAGTTAACCCACCAAGGAGTGGATGTAGTCATTAACCCACCGAAGAGTGGATGTAGTTAACCCACCAAAGAGTGCATGCAGTTAACCGACCAAAGAGTTGATGTAGTCATTAACCCACCAAAGAGCGGATGTAGTAATTAACCCACAATAGAGTGGATGTAGTTATTAACCCACCAAAGAGTGGATGTAGTTATTAACCCACCAAGGAGTGGATGTAGTTATTAAAAGGAATCTATCGCATATAAAGAATATTTTAAAGGCAAGTCTCTTGAGTAAAAGTAACTCTCTCTTGAATAAGGGGGTATATAAAGGATGGTAAATGGCAATAATAGAAGAAATATTCATGGTTCTACACACACAAAAAAAAGAGTTTATCCAAATTTACTATTTCTCTTATATTGACTCAGTTGTTGTTGTTACTATGTATGATAAATTTCTTATGAGCCTTACATACTCAGTACACTCTTCGTACTGACCCCCTCGGGGGACTTACCTTACATGTTGCAGGTGCAGGCATTAGTAGACCTCCTCTGTAGACTGGGGATCATTTGCAGAGTTTTGGTGAGCTCCACTTGGTTCGGAGCTATCTGGGTCATAGTTGTATATTTGTTTTGATATTGTACATGTTGTATAAAGAGGGGACTTGTCCCGACTTTAAGTTGGTCTTGTATATGCATCTGGTAGAGGCTTTTGTAGACATATGTGGGTATGTGGATGTAAGAGATGAATGTCCGATTTGACTTGATGGACCCAACGGCCAAGTTTCCTAAATATATATATATAACATATGTTTCCATGTTCATATCTTTCGTATAGTCGCATGAGGTATATTAAGATTCGTACGAGGATATGCATACGAAGGTTCATGAGCAAAGATTGGTTCTCTAGGGCCATATCGGCTTCGGGTACCAGTCCGGCCCGAATGGGATTTTGGGTCGTTACATTAACTTTAGTTTTCTTAAATATGATTTAATAGTCAATAAAAAGTAAATTCCCAGGGTCAAGGCACTCCGAACATCCTCTCTAGAGTATGAATATTACTGGTTTAAGCAATTTGAGTCGTTTATCTTGGTTATTGATCACGAGGTTAATAATATGATTATATTCGTCTCCAAACTATAACCTTCTATTAGAAATTGGAAACCTAACTACATCGTCGAGCGGGGATAGGTTTAACCAATTCTAACGCCTCTAAGTTATCGTCTCATATTTGAACAAGCACGGCGAATTAGGTACCTCTCGGTCCTAACCGCATATCAATATCTTTGAATCCCTTCCTCGAGTAAAGATCATTCTTCTTATATTCCACATTCTATCTCTTAGTTTCTCTCTCAATCTCACCTCAAGACAATAAATTTATTTCAATGGTGATCAAACATTAAAATAGTAAAATCAAGAATATAAGAATAACCAATGATGGATAAACTTCAGCAAAAACCAATAAAATTTAACTCAAGAGATTCATGTTCGTAGCCTCAACCCCAAGAATAAGAGATTTTAGCCACTCATAACTTGACTTAACATCATAAATTGATTAAAAAAAACATAAAGAGAAATAAAAAATGAAAATAAGAAGAATGAAACCTAATTTCAATGCCAAAAAACGCCCAAAGTAGTCTAATAATGATGGAATAATGATACAATTACCCAAAAGCCCTATTTATAGACAAAAACGCAGGGCAAAATTGCCAAAAAATGGCCTGGCACGCCTTTGGGCGCGCCTGGGACTTAGCCAAATTTTTGCCTATGAAAAGGTGCAGCTAAGAGGACCGGTACGCCCTTGGGCGAGCCCCTCTTCTGTCCACTTGGCTAAAAATTTTGTCCAAAGCGGCCCGGCAAGCTGCCTGGCGCGCCTGGAATTTAGATTCTAATTTTCTTCCTTTCTTTGACTTTTCTTTGTAGATTTGGTTGGATTCTTCAAGTTCAAATCCTTGGCTTGCCTCTTATCTTCAATATCCTTCGCTCATAGCTCCTCCAATCCTTGCTTTCCATGCCAAAAATGCTCCAAATAGTTGCAAATTTCACCTACAAGGGTCTAATCACATTCATTAGCATAATATCAAGTATTCCATCAAATCAATACAAAGTATATACTTATTGCTCTAGAAACTAAGGTAAAAATGGTTCAAAGTTGGCAATAAGGCATATAAATATGCCTTAAATCAAATATGGAACACAAGTCATAAAATAGGTCGGAGTAAAGAAATGTTATAGACCATGCACTGAGCTCCAGAGAAGTGACTTTGGTGGTTCGTTAAACTCTTTGGAGAATCGCTGAAGTCCTTTTCCTAATTCGGTCTCCTAAGTCATGAGAACTGGTGATGCTCCTTAATGTTTGGTGAATCGCCGAACACTTTGGCGATGCCCTTACCTATCACTGAAGTCATTCAACCAATCGAGCCTCCAAGATGTGGAAACTATTAATTTTTGTGATGATAACTTAGTTTGGACCATCGTCGAACACTTAGGCGATGCACCTACCTATCACCAAACTCGAGGGTATTTAAAGAGACAATGGTTTGATTTCTTGACTTTGTCAATTCCACTTCTAAGTTTCACAACCTTAACCCTATATCCCTTTTATATATCACTTGCACTATATGACTAATAAATATACACACTCATACTCTCATCTCACCATACTCAAATCACTGGCACCACTGTGCACACACCACTATCATGGTTGTCGTGTATTTATCAAAACACTATCATCGTTGCTCTATCACTTTGCTTTAATAGATTTTGATATCTCCTCTATAAGTTAGAAATTTATGGTTTAATTTTGAAAGCATATTGATTGTTCATACCTGTCGTTACTTGTTATCTATGGTTCTTGAGTTTTTGTTTTTATCTCTGGATCTGAAATTACAATTTCTTGTTCAATTTTGCTCTCTATTGGTTAATGGGTAATTAAGGTTACTCGATTTGGGCGAAAATGGGTTTTGATTTTCTTTTTTATGTTAAATTAGGATTTAATTCTTGTATGTGATTTGGATTGGAGTTCGTTAAAAAGATGTTGATTTTGAATTAGTTGTATACCTTGAACTTCAAAATTCAACTAATTTTTCCCAAAGATATATTGGGTGACGTTATTCTAAAGTAAAAAATCATAAAATTTGTTGCTTTATTGTTGAAATCTGAGGAAGTCTGAGTACCCATGGTCAAAATTAGGTGAAACCATTAGAATGGCTTGGAAGTGTTTAAATGATGAAGTTGGGAAAGATAACACTTTGGCAATGGGGTTGAGAACTTTGGAGATAAGTCGAACTGTCTAGCGGATTGCCGAAGTGCTCCCCATATCGCCTAAAGTGATAGTTGAGGTTGGCCAATTAAGGTGAAAGTTTGGCGATGCTCAGGGAGTATTGTCAAACTATTCTTTATATCGCCAAACTCCAATTTTACTTCACCAAACTTAGTCTTACCATATATTAAGTTTGGTGATAGAGGTTGAAGTTCGCCAAACTCTTTGACGATTTATGGAAGTAGTTTGGCGATGCACCTCTGGAATATATTTTGTGTTTGCTAAGCTTAGTCTAGCAAATTGATTATTTAGTTTGCAGATATGGTTATACCTAAGCACGTCGCCAAGAATCACACCCTTACTCCTTCTCCTACGACCAAGATTTTCAAAGGGGTTTCGATTCCAGGATGATCACAACCCTAACAAAATGTGCAAATGATGAAGAGGGTGGAAGCTATAAAGCAAGAAGAAAGTCTCCAATTACTGAGGAGTCAAGCTCTGAACATAGCTCCAAATCTAAGAGGTACAATTTTTGACTTTGAAAGAGGGAAACACTACCCCAATCCATGAACGATTGCCTACTACAAGAGTTTCTCAAAAGAAAAATAAGAGGGTTGAACAAAACTCCAATGTTGCCTCAGACCCTTATCCCATGGTAGTTCCTCAGTTTCTCAATCGTCTTAAAGTGCCTAAAAATATACAGTTATTAAAGAAAAAAGGTTGAGCACCAAAGGGTTGGAAGGCAAACACCCTAGAGTCTTGGGTGACCTCAGATACTATGAGTGTGAGATCTTCAATGAACCTCCAAAGCCATATATGGAAACTTGGGTCTGCGAATTCTATGAGGCTTACAGAAAATTATTGCCTCCCAAGAGAAAGAAGTCTAAACTTCAAGAAACCAGAGATATTGTGATAGTTTGGGGGGTGAAGGTTAAATACAACCATACATTGATAAAGTTGATTTATTATGGCAAGGTCAATATATCTCACTACTTTTCTATTCATTCTATAAAGGACGTTAATGACTTGTGGGGTTGGTTAGCCCCTTTAATTAGTGATGGCACACTTTCATGGATTACATCGAAAACTCTAATTCAGAAGGGTAGCATCCATTTGGAAGCTTGGTATTGGTTGAGCTTTATTTTTAGCAACCTCATGTCATCACAGAACGGAATGGTCATCCAGCATCTGAAGAAAGTGTCATTGGTCACGATTATAATGATGGAAATACTGAACCTTGCACAGATTATTACTTTGGAGATTGCTATGCAGGCTCAATAATCAAACACTTCCCTATAATTTCATGCCTTATCACTGAGCTATGTCACTGAGCTAAAGTCCCTTTTGACAAGAAGAAATATGTTGAGTACAACCCTACCTCCACTGTTGATATTACAAGACTTAAGACTGTGCAAGCTGAAAAGAAGAAGAAAATCTGGGTGAAATCTTCCCTGACAATTGACATTGAGACACTTTATAATGGTGCCAATCAACCCAGTCCTACTGATACAACTCCTGCCCCCTTCAAATTTCTCCACGGGGTCTTTCTCCCAGAACCCCTGGTCCTCAACTATCCACTACTTCGATCACTTCAAGGATCCCATTGACTCAGACTTTCATTATTTAGATGGGCTATTTAGCTTATTCAACTGATGTGAGGTCAGCAAAATTGGAGGACCAGATGCCTTAGATGATTGATGATGTTATTGAGGTAACTTTAGTTCCCATTACTGAGGAGATCCAAGCTATTCAGGTGATACTCTGAGCTTATCGTACAAAGATGGATGAGATGAGTTCGTCAAAGTAGACTTCCATAGAGGATAGGAGGTTAGACTTGATGAAGACTCAGCTTGCTTCACTACAAACTCATGTAGACCAACTCCATTTTCGTGATTTGAAATATCTATGGGTTGCACCATCATATACCCCAGTTCTGACACTGGTTCGGGATAATGTTCCAGTGGCTGAGGAGGAGGAGAATGAGGATGACAATAATCGTGCATCCAATTATGAGAAGGATGATGAGACAAATTTTACCCAATGTAGGCTAATATATAGACCACTGAGGAGACCATGGTGGAGGCAACTTTAGTAAAGTCGACTCAAGAGACTTCATAGATTGGTACTAGCCAGTCTAAACCCATTGAGGAGATAGTTGATCAGACCTCCCACCCAGCTGCTGACATAGAGACAACCATCATCACTTTAGATCCATCCCTACAGGTTGATGCTAGTGTTGACCCAGGCACTAATGCCCATATTGAGGCCGCTTCTGTGAGCCAATTATGGCCACAGGCTTAGTACTATACAGGGGGACCATTCCACTCACTCTTCTATTATATTCTTAGTCCTATTGTATTAAGGGCAATGCTTATATTCGAGTTATTGGGGGATATTTATTTTTGGATATGTTATATTTGATTATGTTTCTGATACTCTATTTTTGGCGTGTGTTTTGATTTTGTACTATGATTTGGATGATATTTTTGGAATTGGTTTGTCATAATTCTAGATGATTTTTATTTTTATAGGTTCATGTGTTTTGGGTTGATTTGAGTGTGTCATGATTTGAATTTCATTTCCTTATTTTTCTTTTGGTATTGAAGTTCATAGTATAGTTGATAAATAAAACCCTTTTTGGCATTGATACTTAAGAAAAAAGTGTGCTAGCAATAGAACACATTGACTCGAATAGTACTCTTGGGGACATTTTTCACATGCACTACCCTTAAAAATGATAAATTGTTTTGTGAATTGCTCCATCTTTTAAAATTTTATTTGGTTAAGATAAAATAGTTAGGCACTCATTTTTTTGAATACTCGCATCTTGTTTTGGCTACTTGAGAACCTTTTTTGTCATGTGCTATGAATGTGGTACATCAATTGAGGAAGTAAAAGTGTTGCTTCGGGTGTGTAATTGAGTGTCATGTGTGGTGAGGTTTTGATTTGATCTTTTTTAATGAGTGCATTTAGAACTTGCTTGATGGATTAATTGCTAAGCAGAAAGTGTTGTGATGTTGGAGAAATGACCTTAGGCCATTAAATGAGAGTGAACCTTTGAATTAACTAAATAGACATTTGTATTGCGAGTTGACTGACTAATTTTTGCCCCAATTTGTGCCTTGGAACCTATTTTTTGACAACCTCATTACAAGCCATAACCTATCTTCTACAATCCCCTCTTTTGAACCAAACCCATCTTGAAGCATTTAGGTGAGGTCATAAACCAACTTAGGCCAAAAGCTTAAGTTGGAGGTGGAAGAGCTATTGGGAGAGATTTGTTACTGGAAGTTCATAGATTTGGGGGATCATTCGCTTCCTCCTCTATTCATCCTAGTATCCCTTGTAAATACTAAAAAAGAGGAAAATAATGAAAAGAAGTGAAAAAGAGTTGCAATTGTGAACTTAGCTTGTAAATAGTTGAAGAGTTTAGCTTTTAAAAGGATAGGAGGAGGAAGTTGGAATGTGAATATTATAGAATTGGTCCATAGTGTGTCACAAGAAGTAATCTTTGGGAAAAAAAGTTAAGTAAGGTCTCATGTGATGCTTCGAGAGGGTAGAGTCACTATAACCCTAATTTATCCTACCTTACCCATTGCCTACGCTACAAGCCAAAGTAAGACCTTGGTGATCTCCAATGTAGCATGCTTAATTGTGGTGAGGTGGAGCATTTGGACAAGCCTATGGTATGGTACTTGTATTCATGATTGTCTTTGAGAGCGATAGTAAATCGTACTAATCCCTTGTTTAAATTTTGATCGTATCTTGAGGGAACAAATCTTTTTTTTAGAAGGCACTTAATTGCACTTCTTGAGCACATTTGTTAACCTTAATTGAAGTCTATGAGTATGTTCTTGCTTTGGTAGTAATTAGTCAATATTTGAGGCTTGTTATTCATGAATTGAGTGTTTGATATGTGATACTTATGCTAATGTATTAAAAATCATGGGGGCAAAGTTGTCTTCACAAAGAAGCATGTGTTTAAGCTCCTAAGTAGTACCATTTGTAGTCAATGTTCATTTTTTCGTGTGTGCATTGATTTACTTGAGGATGAGACAAGGTTTAAGTTGGGGGCATTGATGACTCAACAATTTGTGACTCATTTGGCCTAAAATAGGTGAGAAATCAAGTCCTCAATGCCAATTTGAGTTAATTTTAATGTTAATTTGGTTTTTTTTCATGGTTGAAGTCAAGAAGTGGTTGATAGAGCATAAGGAAGCAAAAAGATGGAGAATTAGAGCTAAAAAGTAAATATGGTATCGCCCAAGAAGTTTGACAGATCTCCAAACATCATGGAAGATTTCTAAAGTTAAGGTTCTTCACCGAAGTTAACAGTTTGTTCAAGTTACAAAGGAATCAGTTCGGCAATGAGGAGAAATAGTTTGGTGTACCACCGTGTAGTTCGGAGATGGTAGAAGTCCATCACCAAAGTCAATAGTTGCCAACCATAGAAGCTCAAGTTCAAGCCTGTTCAGTGATAAAGTCACACTTTGGCGCATACGAGTTCAGTTATGCAATCTGTCTATCTCCAAAGTGAGCTCGGCAGCGGTTTTGTAATTTCTTGGCCCCATTTTTGCTTCAGCTATATAATACTTTTTACAGCTTTCAACCCTATCTTTTGCTAAATTTGAGATCTAGAAACTTGAAATTGAAACACCAAGGTTGGGATTAGTCTATTTCTTGGTTTTATACATAGGATTTGGATTTTTAATTATGAATATTTGGATCTGATGGAGGATTTCAATGCTCATATGGGTATAATTTCTCTTTCTATTACTGTGCTTGGCTAATTTCCCCAACTTGGGGTTGCGTTATGATTATGTTGTGCTTTTACATGGGTAGTGTTTATTTTCTTTCCCAATTGATTAATTGTTATGGATTTGGCCACTACTACATGTTACCAACCTAAAATTGGATGTTTCTAACTCTAATTGAGCTTAGATCCTTTATCATCCTTGATAGAGGGGATAAGGGTGACGAGTGATGGTTAACAGTGACTTGATTATTTTAATTTAATGATATATCTTAGACATAAGGTTATAAAATTTAGGTAAGTGATTGGTTATGAAGAAACACATGTGAGGTGTTCGAAAGAACCCACATGTGAAATTTAGTATTTTATTGAAAGATTAACATTAAGACTCAAAATCTAGCCTACCCATGATGTTAGTTGAATTAGAGCAAATGTTCACTTACCCATGTATGAATTCACACTCATGATAGCATAACCCCAAGTTACCTTTTCATTTGATTATAACTCTCTAGTAATCGTTCTTGTAAATTAAACTCCCAATTGATAATTTGAATCTAAAAGCATTCGAAACAAACTGTAACACCCCCAAAACACAAGTCAAGATTAGAGCCACGATTCATGTACATGTAGAATCAAACATCATGTTTTGGCTGTATGGGAAGTGATTTATACATGTATTAAGGCCACAAGTAACTCCTAGCTCATAGCCAAGTTGAAACATTCCTTATCAATTGATTTCTTATGAAGAATCTTTCTATAGTAAACTTCAAATGAGTATAACTCCTAGAATATGAATTATTTTTTATATCAAGACCCACCAAATTAAAAGTATTTGAGTTTTCTTTTCAACGCATCTAATTTTGTCTTAATTCAATTTTGGAGCTAAGAGTTATGGCCATTTTAGTGAAGCAGTATCCAGTGGTGAGATAGTACTAACAGAAATGACAATCGTGAATTCAATGGTATCGTCTACATGAAACATCCCCCAAAACTTGAGAGTTGTCAAGCATACCTCCCAACCACAAAAAAGTACCATGACATTGTCTAGAAACCATGATCTTGGCTCCTGAAGTTGATTCAGCTTGGACTTCAAACATACGAACCAAGGTACGATCGTGGGTGGATCACACTATTCATACCAAGGCTCGTCTAATGAAGTCTAGAGTATCTCAAATAATACACCCAACCACGAGCATGACCCACGATCATAGGTGGGTCCTACAATCATGGGATGGCCTGTATGTCATGTCCTGTAGCTTTTTCAATTACGTTTTATAAGGGGCATTTCAGTCTTTTTATACCCCTATACTATGTCATTTAAGTTACACCAAGGATTATTATTAAGTTAAATATTACCCTAAGTCCTTCATTACCTAAATTTATTCAATACTTAGCCTCAAACAGAGAAAAAAAGTGATTCTTCCTCTTTCAAGGCAAACTAGGGTTCATCTCTTTCAGGCTCTAAGTTCAAAAATTTCACTAAGGTTTCCATCTCCAGGTATGTGGGATTTCATCAATTGGTTTTGTTTCACCCATTGAATCACAAAGTTAACTCAATTCCTTAAGTTTAATTCACCCTCCAAGCTTAAGGTTTCCATGAAAAGTATGAATTTTGTTACCTTTGAGTTCTTGCTTTGACTAAACAATGAATATATGTTTTCAAATAAATTTGAGCATCTTTACACATTCATGACTATGAACTTTCATTATATTGATAAATTCTTGGTTTTGGTTTAATTATGAAATCCCTCATTACGTTCAGTTTATAGAATTGTCATTAGTAGTTGCATTCTTCTGATATGGCGGGTCATGAACACCTGATGACTAGGTTTTCATGCATACGTAATGAATACTCATTCTCCATGGTTACATGATGTAGAATGCTTTTCAATTAAGTGTGTACTATTTAAATCTCTGATATTAGTGTTATGAGTTTGTTAGTTATCTGTTCTAAATGAACCATCCAGTTATCAATTATATTCAGTTAGGAGTTGTATTTAGCACCGAGTAGACACATGGATGAAATCTAACTCGTCAGATAGGCTAATAACTTTAGTAGAAGTTCCTAAGTCCTAAAACTACAACGCCACCATAGGTTCTAAAGGGTCACCAGTCATACCAGGCTTGCCACCTTAGTCCTTTAGGACATCAGTTTAGTGGATCCACGTCAATCAGTGTTTGTACTGTTGGCAAGGTACTGAAAACCCTTCCAGCTGGGGTTATAGGTTGGACCCCAATTTGCTCATATTAGGGTATGTTGATTAATGGTAGCTCCAACAATCCATGATTCAGATTCAGATATATATATGATCATATATTTAGTTTGTTCAACCTGTTATATCACTACATGTTTATTACTTGGTAATTATATCTGTTTGCATGTCTCAGCTTCATGTTCAGTTTACCATGTTACCTCCAGCATATTCAGTTTTTATTAGATCATGCATATCTCACATGCTCAGTACATTCAAAGTAGTGACCGCATACTTTCTTTTCACTATATCATCTTATAATATAGGTTTCGACGTTCAGCATCCCACTAGAGGCTAGTACTATTCATCACCATATCAGCAGCAATGTTTGGTGAGTCCTCATCATTCGGGGACCAGTTATCAGCATGTCATTTCAGTATTATTTAAGTTTCAAATAGTTAGAGTTAGTTGGTGGCTTGTCCCAATAACTCATCTTATTTAGAGGCTTTCAAACAGTTAGATAAAACATTTTTTTCATTTTTATGGGTTTTATTCAGATATTGTCACTTGGGCTTAATGCCAAACTTATTATTCAGATTGTTAGTTTTTGCATTAGTGATTTCCAACTTATTTTAGTATTCATAGTGTCAATGCAAACCATGGGTTGGCTTGGGGTCACTTGTGACTCTAAGCACCGTGTTAAAACTAGGGGGTAGTCTCAGGTCGTGACAAACTTTGTATCAAAGCATCAGGTTTAAACTGTCCTAGGGTGTCTGAAAGCCGCCTTAAGTGGAGTCTTATTCATGGGTGTGAAACGCGCCACACTTATGAGTGAGAGGCTATGAAATATTTTAGGAAAAGTTTCATTTCTTTCATGTTCATATCGTACGATAGATTGTGAACTCTATTAAAACCTTATTCTAACTCGTACCCTATGCATTTATAGAAAATTTGTCCCAGAAGAGCCAACAAAAGGAGAAATGGAAATGGTAACAGGAAAGGGAACCAACAAGCATAATCAGATCCGGCAGACCCTTTGAACTAGCAAGTTTCACATGCTGAGTTCAGGGCTGCTTTCATGGTGCTAGCTCAAGATATGACCACTCAGGCTAATTAGAAGGTTGTTTCCCCGTTCAATCCAACTGGAACTATAGCAGCTGCTAGAGTTTGGGACTTTACTCGAATAAATCCTCCTGAGTTCCATAGTTCTAAGGCTGAGGAAGATCCACAAGAGTTTCTTGATGATATCCAGAAAGTTACAAAAATTATGGGTGTCACTCCAATTAAGAGTGCTGACTTGGCTGCTTATCAAATAAAGGGAGTACCTCACACTTGGTGCAAGGAGTGGAAGAAGGATAGAGGTGCAGTTACAAGACTGGTAGAATGGGATGAGTTTGTTGCTGCTCTTCTGGACAGGTTCTTCCTACTTGAGTTTAGGAAGACCAAGCTTCAGGAGTTCATAAATTTGAGGCAGAGCAACATGAGTGTGAAGGAGTATTCTCTTAAGTTTACTCAACTTTCAAATTATGCTCTGACAAAGGTTGTTGATTCCAGGGCCTGTATGAACAAGTTCATTATAGGTGTTTCCGAGGATGTGGTTAAAGAGTGTATAACTTTTATGTTGGTTAAGGAGATGGACATTTCCAGGTTGATGGTTCATACTCAACAGATTGAAGAAGATAAAATCAAGGAGAAGGAAATAGAGAGTAAGAGGTCTAGAACAAGTAGCTTTAATTTCTCTCAGCAGAGGTTAGATGGTGGTAATCGTTCTTAGTTCTGCAAAAAATCTTCAGCTTCATCCCTATCTTTTGCTAGTGCTACAGTACCCAAGTTCAGGCAACATAATCGGGATAGAGTATCAGGCTCTAAGTCCCAGGGTAGTATAAATAGTAGTTGTACAAACTCAGTTTGCAAAAAGTATGGTAAGAACCACAAGAGTGAGTGTATGGATGGTGGTAATGTTTGTTATGGGTACGGTAAGCCAGGTCATATATTGAGGGAGTGTCCAGTGGCTTCACAGAGGGGAATGGATGCTCACCAGTAGAATCAGACTAACTCTTCCTCAGTTCTACTAGGTCGTCTAAATCAGCAGGGTACCTCTTCTAGTGCAGCTGGCGGATAGTGTTAGAACATGTTCTATGCCATTCAGGCTCAACAGGATTATGAGGGATCTCCTAATGTAGTCACTGGTATGTTACATGTATTTCATATTAATGTTTATGCATTGTTAGATGTCGGATCAATACATTCTTTTGTGACTCCCTATATAGTAGTAGACTTTGGTGTCAGTCCCAAAATCATCTCAGAACCTTTCTGAGTCCCTACTCTAGTCGGTGATTCAGTCGTAGCTAGACTAGTATATAGAAATTTCCCAATCATAGTTTCTCAGAAAGTCACCTCAGTTGATTATAGAAATAGAGTAGTCCAGTTTCAGTTTCCAAACGAGCCAGTCATAGATTGTAAGGGTAGTACCTCAGTGAATATAGATCGATTTGTCTCTTACCTTAAGGCTAGAAAAATACTTTCCAAATGGTGCGGTTATCATCTTGTTTCGGTTAAGGATTCAAAGTCTGAGACACCAACTCTTGAGTTAGTTCCAGTGGTTAATGAGTTCCCAGAAGTGTTTCCCAAAGAAATGCCCAGAGTTCCTCCCGAATGGGAAACTGACTTCGAAATAGATCTTCTTCCAGAAACAAACCTATTTCAATTCCACCCTACAGAATATCTTCGGGAAAGCTTAAAGAACTAAAGGAGCAGTTGAAAGACCTCCTTGACAAGGGTTTCATCATACCCAGCATCTCTCCATGAGGTGCTCTTATTTTATTCATGAGCAAGAAAGATGGTTCCCTCAGAATGTGCACCAACTACCATCAGTTGAATAAAGTCACAGTCAAGAATAAGTATCCAATTCCCAGGATTGATGACTAGTTTGATCAGCTTCAGGGTGCCAATTGATTCTCTAAAATAGACCTCAGATTCGTCTATCATCAGCTCAGAGTCAGAGAATGTGACATTCCAAAGACAACCTTCAAGACTCGGTATGGTCACTTTAAATTTGTTGTTATGCCTTTTGGACTAACGAATGCTTCTACAACTTTTATGGACTTGATGAACAGGGTGTTCAAGCAGTACTTGGATATGTTCTTAATAGTCTTTATTGATGACATCCTTGTGTCATGACCCGAAATCCCATTCCGATCGGACTGGCACCCAAAGCCGATATGGCTCGAGAGAACTAATCTTTGCTCAAGAACCTTCGTATGAATATCCTCATATGAATATTATTATACCTCATGCAACTATACGGAAGACATGAATATGGAAACATATGCCATATATATATATAATAAAAACTTGGCCGTTGGGGCCATTACGTCGAACTGAACGTACATATCTAACATTCATATACCCACATATGTCTACAAAAGCCTCTAACAGATGCATCAACAAGACCAACTTAAAGTCGGGACAAGTCCCCGCTTTATACTACATTTACAACATCAAAACGAATATACAACTATGACCCAGAAAGCTCCAAACCAAGTGGAGCTCACCAAAACTCTGCAAATGATCCACAGTCTACTGAGGAGGTCTACTAATGCCTGTACCTGCAACATGTAAGGTAAGTCCCCCGAGGGGATCAGTACGAAGAATGTACTGAGTTTGTAAGGCTCATAAGAAATAGCATCATACATGAGAATGTCAATAGAATAAAATATGAGAGAATAGTCAATGTGGATAAACCATCATTTTATATAATATCTTTTATAATTACACTCCTTCAAGGGAAATTACCTTTAGTCAAGAGACTTGCCTCGAATAGATTCTTCTATACGCAAGAGATTTTTTCTTGCTTCTATGTTCATTACCACTATTGTTCATCTACTTGGTTAGTAGGTTCTAAAAGACTAACCTTCATCCACATACATCCACTCTAGGGATGGGGTAACAATATAACATACATCTACTCTATTGGCAGGTTAACATGCATCCACTCTATTGGTGGGTCAACATACATCCACTCTCATGGTGGGGCAACATACATCCACTCTCATGGTGGGTTAACATACATCCACTCTCGTGGTGGGGTAACATACATCCACTCTCATGGTGGGTTAACATATATCCACTCTCATGGTGGGTTAACATACATCCACTCTCGTGGTGGGGTAACACACATCCACTCTCATGGTGGGTTAACATACATCCACTCTCATGGTGGGTTAACATACATCTACTCTCGTGGTGGGGTAACATACATCCACTCTAATGGTGGGTTAACATACATCCACTCTCGAGGTGGGGTAACATACATGGGAGAGATTGATATATCAACTTATGAGAGATTAATACATTAAGGATCATGATAGTATATAATACTGGGCCTCCACCTTTGGTGGTTTATATTAAATGACATAACATAATATTGGGATTATTCCATATTGAACTTATACCCTCTAGAATGTGATCCCTACTCAATGAAACGTATAGTAACCATGCGCATTACTTCTTTACAATCTTATACCCTTTACTTGGTTATGAGGATGATACGTTAAAGATCATGACATTAAAGCACACACTTATATACACATCTCACTTCACTCCTTTACTTCATGATATTGACATCTTCACTTATGAGGAATAATTATACTAACTTGCACATCACCTCTCTTATGAGATTGGTACTTTTATTTATGAAAGATTGGTACACGGATAATCATCATACTATAGGACTTTGGAACATGACATAATTGGAAAATTCTTTTCAAGAATAAATAGATTCCTTTACTTCTTACATTCTTTGAGATAGTTCTTTTAGAACTTACAACATTATGACATCTTTGGAACTTCAATCAATGAACAAGAGATCAATGAACCATAAGTCATCTAAGAATAGAACACATATGAATAACAATAAACGTCACCCTGAATTGATATACTTCAAGCCTCTCGGAATTGAAACAATTCCAATGTCAATGTAAACAACATGTTGCAGAACGATATGGAAAAAGGAACCTTACATACCTTATATTCTCAATATGAATCTACAATCTTATACGTGCATACAATAGTCCCTCTCCTTACTTATGTTTCACTTTACAACACAAGTACATAACGGAACCAACATTAACCACCAACTACCTTACAATGGCATATAATGACAATAAGTTACATGTTTGGCTTTAACATGTCATTTCCCCCTTGACAATACCATTGATGAAATCATCATACCAATAATCCCAAAATATTCCCAACATTGACCAAAATATCCTAAACCATTTTCATGTCACACCAAGTTCATACTTTCCACTCTTCATCACCACAACATTACAATTATTCCATCAAATTACTTCAATACACCTCACAACAACAAATCAGCCAAAATCCCACAATTTACACTTATATGAAAATAACAAGTATAATAACATAATCACACCATACATGTTCGTATTTCATTTATACCATGCCCTTCCATCCAAATCACGTCATATTTCAAGCCTAAATCCAATGGATAACAAATCTTTTACAAAACCACAAAGTACCATGTTCAACACTTCCAAGTATAACCAACATGATTTACATACTCTCCCATGAATATAATATATTAATCCATAAGAATAATCACTTACCCAAGCTTGAAAAATGATGATCTTTCTCCAAAAGTTGGCTTGAACTCTTAGGGTTTGAGAGAAAATAAGTTGAGAAATATCTAGAAAGCATGAGAGTTTCCAAGTGAATAAAATCATATTTTTACCCCTTTTTATAGGCCTTTAATTCCATCCTTAGCCACTCTTTTGACATTTAATGTTGTGTCTAGAAGGTCAAGGCAAGAATGGGTCATTTGACCCATTTTTGGCCCATGTCTTTTTCTCATTTTGGGCCCTTTTTGAGCCCAATTCGCTTAACCCAATAAAATAAAAAAATTCTCATATTTAAATCATTTCATACATGTTATGATGATATTCCCACTCACGGGATTTATATTCGTGGCCTCAATCCCAAAAATAAGCAATTCTAGCCACGTATGGCCTATTTTGACCAAAAGGGTAAAATCGTCATTTTGATGCCAAATTCGTTGATGAGTAATTTTACCATACCAATATAATAATTCACTCATTTCATGTATATGCTCATGTTTGTATAATAAACGTGGCAAAAATTGGCTTGGTACGTCCCCGGGCACCCTTGGGACTTAGACAATTTCCAACTTTTTAAAAAAGTGGCCAAAACCAGCCTGGCACGACCTTTGGAGCGCCACCTTGATGCCTATGGGCTAAAAATTTTGGCCCAGAGCGGCCTGGAACGCCCTCTGGCGCGCCCCACTCTAATATTTTTCAAATTTTCATTTCTTCGACTTTTCTTCGCGGATTTGGTTAGATACTTCAAGTCCTATTCTTTACCTTACTTCTTACCTTTAATATACCTTGTTTGGAGGTCCTATTAGCCTCATTTTTAACCCCACAAATGTTCATCGAAAATCACAAAATACTTCCTACGAAGGGCTAATCACATGTACGAGGCCAAATTTCAATTTTTCTCATCACTAACATTACAAATTACTTACTCATGGCATCTTGACACCTAAGTAAACATTGTTCAACGTCGTCACATAGGGTTAGGACTATACGGGGTATTACATTCTCCCCCTTTAGAAACATTCGTCCTCAAATGTTAACGATGTCGCTTCAATTATAACAAATGCATCTCTATATTAGCATATGTACGCATAAACACTTAAGGCTCATGGATATTTACTTGTTATAGGTATACTTCCACACTTTGAACTTTTTCCTCTATTTGAAACAATATGGGTACGTCGATTTCATCATTTTTATTTTCTCAACTTCTCATGCGATCTCTTCGACTTGTTGATTTCTCCAAAGAACTCTTACAAAATTTACGTCTTTACTTATTAGCCTTTTCACTTGTCAGTCCAGAATAACAATAGGTATTTCAATGGGAACAATATGAAATGAAACTCTTATGCACCTCTGGCAAATTGAACATCCTTTCTTTCCAAATCCCCTTACCCTTTTTATTGGTGACGCTTTTAGGAGTACTTAATCACATATGATCACAAACATCTACTATGCCATTTTGATATATGTCTTTAACTCTAATAAATTTACCAACAGGTGGAGATAGTTCAATCGACTTAACTAATGACCCCGGTGTCTCATTAGCTTTTATAGTAATCAATGAAATGATATACGATAGGGTATATGTATTATTTGGAAATATGGATAATATACCTGTATCTCCATCAGGAGATGCCTCCGCATCCGGACGGTCCACTCAAGAATAGGTGCGATTTTGAGTTCCACTGGAACTGGCTGCTCCTTTGTTACCTCTACCGTGACTAAAAAACTGTACACCAGCTATCGATGCCATATCGGCTGATCCAGTAGGTCGTGTCATACTACCCGTAGGCCTCTGTGGGCATTCTCTCATCATGTGTCCTGGCCTACTACATACAAAGCAAACATTCGTATCAAACCGGCATTCGCCTGTATGAAATATCCCACAGTGCGGGCACAACTGACGAGAAAATCTCATTGCCTGTGATCCATGAATCCCACTACTCTGTTTAGATCGACCACCTCTAGACCCTCGGGATTGAGAATGAGCACCTGCTGTGAAATAAGAGGATGAGGATCTAGGTGGTAACATTCGAGATCCAGATTCTCCTGGGGACACCATAGACTGCTCCATAGGTCTCGTCCATTTTCGTGGCCCTTCCTTAGCTTTCTGTGTCCTCTTTCTTTGCCTTTGATCCTCCATTTTCTGCGCAAAGGCATGTATTCTAGCTATGTCCATATCTCGATTTAAGGCAGCAATAGTGCAGTCTCGTACCAAATAAGGCTCCAATCTGTCCACATATCAATGGACTCTATCTTCCATGGTGGCTACTACATTTGGAGCATATCTAGCCAAGGAATTAAACTGCAAACTGTATTCTCTCACACTCATATTTCCTTGACGCAAATGAAAAAATTGGTCTGCACGTGCCTCCCAAATCTCATATGGGAGGTAATGATCAAGGAATGCCCTTTTAAATTCTTCCCAATCAGCTGGGAGTGCATCAATACCCCTTGATCTTTTCCAGTCCTCATACCACAAGATAGCCTCGCCCTTCAGTCTATAAGCTGCTAGCTCAACCGTTTCTACACCTGTTACGTGCATCACCTCTAGTGCTCTTTGAACTTGGTCCATGAAATCCTGTGGATCTGCTTTCGGATCGGACCCTGTAAATATGGGAGGGTCTAATTTTAGAAAGTTCTGTGTACGTCGACTAGCTGCTCTAGCCGCGTCATCTTCATTTACCATTGGACCAGTTCGTCCCTGGGTTTGTGCAGCCATTAACTGTGTCAACATATGTACTGCATTTCTCAAATCTTGATCTGTGGCATTCATTGGTGGTTCTGCGGGTACTTCTCTACCTCTTGGCTCTCCCGGAGCTGGAAAGGTAGAAGAAGACTGCGATGCAATTTCAGCGTCAGCTCCACCTTGACTAACTTGGTCAGGTGGTAATCTACTCATTCCTTCTTCAGCAGGCACATACACCTACTTCCCTTTACCTCTACCTCTTCTTGTGATTGGCATTTTACTATACCAAAGAAAAACAATTACCTTGGTCAGATACAATTCAACTTACAACACTGGCTCTATTGCACGATCTAGAAGTGAAGAAAAGAAACAACATCCTAAATGTCCCGTAGCCTCCTAATTATAAATGTGGTGCACAACACATTGATAAGTAAGACTCTACTCAGACACGACTTTGTAGACACCCTTAGAACGACCTGCTCTGATACCACTTTTGTCACCACCCGAAATCCCATTCGGGCCGGACTGGCACCCGAAACCGATATGGCCCGAGAGAACCAATCGTTGCTCATGAACCTTCATATGCATATCCTCGTATGAATCTTATTATACCACATGCAACTATGCGGAAGACATGAATATGGAAACATATGCCATATATATATATATATATATAAACAAAACTTGGTCGTTGGTGCCATTACGTCAAACTAAATGTACATATCTTACATTAATATACCCACATATGTCTAGAAAAGCCTCTAACAGATGCATCAACAAGACCAACTTAAAGTCGGGACAAGTCCCCGCTTTATACTACATTTACAATATCAAAACGAATATACAACTATGACCCAGAAAACTCCGAACCAAGTGGAGCTCACCAAAACTCTGCAAATGATCCACAGTCTACTGAGGAGGTCTACTAATGCCTGTACCTGCAACATGTAAGGTAAGTCCCCCGAGGGGGTCAGTACGAAGAATGTACTGAGTATGTAAGGCTAATAAGAAATAGCATCATACATGAGAATGTCAATAGAATAAAATATGAGAGACTAGTCAATGTGGATAAAACATCATTTTATATAATATCTTTTATAAGTACTCTCGTTCAAGGGAAATTACCTTCACTCAAGAGACTTTCCTCCAATAGATTCTTCTATACGCAAGAGATTCTTTCTTGCTTCTATGTTCATTACCACTATTGTTCATCTACTTGGTTAGTAGGTTGTAAAAGACTAAACTTCATCCACATACATCCACTCTAGGGATGGGGTAACAATATAACATACATCTACTCTATTGGCGGGTTAACATGCATCCACTCTATTGGTGGGTTAACATATATCCACTCTCATGGTGGGGTAACATACATCCACTCTCATGGTGGGGCAACATACATCCACTCTCATGGTGGGGTAACATACATCCACTCTCATGGTGGGGCAACATACATCCACTCTCATGGTGGGTTAACATATATCCACTCTTGTGGTGGGGTAACATACATCCACTCTCATGGAGGGTTAACATACATCCACTCTCGTTGTGGGGTAACATACATCCACTCTCATGGTGGGTTAACATACATCCACTCTCATGGTGGGTTAACATACATCCACTCTCGTGGTGAGGTAACATACATTAATTCTCATGGTAGGTTAACATGCATCCACTCTCGTGGTGGGGTAACATACATGGGAGAGATTGATATATCAACTTATGAGATATTAATACATTAAGGATCATGATAGTATATAATACCGGGCCTCCACCTTTGGTGGTTTATATTAAATGACATAACATAATATTGGGATTATTCCATATTGAACTTATAACCTCTAGAATATGATCCATACTCAATGAAATGTATAGTAACCATGCGCATTACTTCTTTACAATCTTATACCCTTTACTTGGTTATGAGAATGACACGTTAAAGATCATGACATTAAAGCCCACACTTATATACACATCTCACTTCACTCCTTTACTTCATGATATTGACATCTTCACTTATAAAGAATAATTATACTAACTTGCACATCACCTCTCTTATTACTCTTATGAGATTGGTACTTTTATTTATGAAAGATTGGTAAAAGGATAATCATCATACTATAGTACTTTGGAACATGACATGATTGGAAAATGTTTTTCAAGAATAAATAGATTCTCTTACATCTTACTCTCTTTGATATAGTTCCTTTAGAACTTACAACATTATGACATCTTTGGAACTTCAATCAATGAACAAGAGATCAATGAACCATAAGTCATCTAAGAATATAACACATATGAATAATAATATACGTCACCCTGAATTGATATACTTCAAGCATCTCGGAATTGAAACAAGTCCAATGTCAATGTGAACAACATGTTGCAGAACGATATGGAAAAAGGAACCTTACATACCTTGTATTCTCAATATGAATCTACAATCTTAGACGTGCATACAATAGTCCCGCTCCTTCCTTATGTTTCACTCTATAATACAAGTACATAACAGAACCAACATTAACCACCAACTACCTTACAATGGCATATAATGACAATAAGTTACATGTTTGACTTTAAAATGTCATTTCCCCCTTGATAATACCATTGATGAAATCATCATACCAATAATCCCAAAATATTCCCAACATTGACCAAAATATCCTAAACCATTAGCATGTCACACCAAGTTCATACTTTCCACTCTTCATCACCACAACATTACAATTATTCCATCAAATTACTTCAATACACCTCACAACAACAAATCGGCCAAAATCCCATAATTTACACTTATATGAAAATAACAAGTATAATAACATAATCACACCATACATGTTCGTATTTCATCCATACCATGCCCTTTCATCCTAATCACATCATATTTCAAGCTTAAATCCCATGGATAACAAATCTTTTACAAAACCACAAAGTACCATGTTCAACACTTCCAAGTATAAACAACATGATTTACATACTCTCCCATGCATATAATATATTAATCCATAAAAATAATCACTTACCCAAGCTTGAAAAATGATGATCTTGCTCCAAAAGTTGGCTTGAACTCTTAGGGTTTGAGAGAAAATAAGTTGAGAAATATGTAGAAAGCATGAGAGTTTCCAAGTGAATAAAATCATATTTTTGCCCCTTTTTATAGGCCTTTAATTCCATCCTTATCCACTCTTGTGGAATTTAATGTTGTGTCTAGAAGGTCAAGGCAAGAATGGGTCATTTGACCCATTTTTGGCCCATGTCTTTTTCTCATTTTGGGCCCTTTTTGAGCCCAATTCACTTAACCCAATAAAATCAACAATTTCTCATATTTAACTCATTTCATACATGTTACGATGATATTCCCACTCACGGGATTTATATTCGTGGCGTCAATCCCAAAAACAAGCAATTCTAGCCACGTATGGCCTATTTTAACCAAAAGGGTAAAATCGTCATTTTGATGCCAAATTCATTGACGAGTAATTTTATCAGACCAATATAATACTTCACTCATTTCATGTATATGCTCGTGGTTGTAGAATAAGCGTGGCAAAAATTGGCTTGGTACGTCTCCGGGCACCCTTGGGACTTAGACAATTTCCAACTTTTAAAAAAGTGGCCAAAACCAGCCTGGCACGCCCTCTGGCATGCCCCACTCCAATTTTATTCAAATTTTCTTTTCTTCGCGGATTTGGTTAGATACTTCAAGTCCTATTCTTTACCTTACTTCTTACCTTTAATATACCTTGTTTCGAGGTTCTCTTAGCCTCATTTTGAACCCCACAGATGCTCCATGAAAATCACAAAATACTTCCTACGAAGGGCTAATCACATGTACGAGGCCAAATTTCAATTTTTCTCATCACTAACATTACAAATTACTTACTCATGGCATCTCGACACCTAAGTAACCATTGTTCAACTTCGTCACATAGGGTTGG
This sequence comes from Capsicum rhomboideum, assembly GCA_031232105.1. NCBI lineage: Eukaryota > Viridiplantae > Streptophyta > Magnoliopsida > Solanales > Solanaceae > Capsicum > Capsicum rhomboideum. The sequence goes on along the minus strand of CP124708.1, from coordinate 46,025,709 downwards.
GAGTATATGGGATGTTACACCTTGTTTATTCTCGAAGTGAGGATGATCATGCAGACCATTTGAGGATTGTCTTGCATACTCTCAAAGATCACCTGTTATTCACTAAGTTCAGCAAGTGTGAATTCTGGTTGAAATCGGTAGCATTCCTCGATCATATCATTTCTAGTGAAGGTATTCATGTTGATCCTCAAAAGACCGAAGCAGTTAGTGTCGCATCCCTATTCTCATAAAGCGCAACTTTGGGATTCAAAAATAAATTAATAATTAGTTTTAAAAATTTGAGAGTCGCCACCTAATTTTAGGAAACCTATTATTTTAATTAAAGATAAAATTAGTCTGCATAACTAATTAGATTCAAGGTAAGTGTTCAGGTTATTTCAAAAGAAAGGTTTTAGGCACCCTTTGGAATCCACAAAGGTGGGTCCTGGATGAATTCATTTTTTCAATTGAGGAGGAAATAAAAAATCATTTGCACAAGTATAACAAATATAAAATATACACAAAGAACGAAGAAAAACATGAATAACAAAAATGACATAATATTTATCTATCATTAACCAAAATGAATAAATAGAGTAAATAATAATAAAAGTAAAACCCATCTTTTATGCATGGGAGACCTTGAAAATCGGTGAAAATTTCTTCATCGGCCAAGTAAACCAATAATTGATATTAAATAATTATAACTTTTAAAAATAATTGACTTGAAACATAATTGAACTTGACAAATAAGCGAAATTGAGAACTATTCGAACTTGATAAATAATTGAACTCAAAACTAATTGAACTTGAAAAATAATTGAACTAGAAAAATAATTAAACTTAAAAATAACGTCTGTCTTTTATAATGGAGAGGCCTCAAAAATCCGACGGTGAGATTTTATCATTGGCCAATAAAATCAACACTTGATAAGAAATAATTCAACTAAAAATAAAATCCAACTTTTATAATAGGGAGGCCTCGAAAATCCGACGGAGATTTTATCATTAGCCAATCAAATTAATATTTGCTCAAATTAGTCAATTGCCAAGAAAATATAAGTAAATCAACACAAAATCATCTACAACGCTAACAACCAAATACTAATAGCAACCATAATATGATAATGGGGAAAGAAGCAACATTGAATAATCAAAAACAAAACCAAGACAGTAACAGTTACAAAACAACCTATATAACAAATATAAATAATAAAGTTAAGCCTCCACCAAGCATAACAATAATAATAAAATGATAACAATAATGAAATTAAAGGCATCAGTGAACTACAAAAATAAAAAGGGGTTGTAGATTGAGCCAAACAGTGGTGTTTTGCTGGAGAAATGAAATACATAATCTTAAAATTTATTAAAGAAAACACACAATGATTAAAACCAAATAGGCAAAGCAAAATAGTGAGAAATACAGTAACCAAGAAATAATAATTAAAGTAATGTCACATGTTGTGAAACAATGTAATAATCCATAACAAAATTAACATCAAAGGCATAAAAATAATGATTGGTCATTCTAAACTCAAGAAAAACAATAGCCAAATGGTCTAGAATTAATTCATCAATTCATTAGAAACAACCATTAATCTGATCAACACAAAACCCAAGCAGCAATATGAAAAACAGAGCAAAGACAATAGAGGTTGGAGAAAGATAATTGAACATAGCATCATTGGAAAAGCGATGAAATTCACCAAAAATTGCAGACAAATAACCTATTTGAATATTATCGTACTCAAATTAGAAAACAATAAAGAGACATGGCATAAAGATTTTCACCTGAGAATCTAACCAATTTCACCGGAGAAAGGAGAAACATAAATAGTGGTTGGGAATTTGTCGTGGTCTCACCGGATTCTGACTCATTATGGCCAAATCTGTAAGAACTCACCAGAAATCATAGTGTTTCACAACCATTGTAGGTCTATTTTATTTGCTTCGGTTGTGGAGCTTGAAGCTACTGGTTTTCTGATTTGGTGGTTATTTGTCGAAGAAGAAGAAGAAGGGTGGCGGTGACTGGTGGAGAAGTGAGTTTTTCGGAGTTCAAAGCCCCGAGCTCATTGGTGACGAGCTCGTTGTTGTTGGATCTCACCGGATATGAAGGGAGAGTGAGGTTTTGTGGTTGTTAATTTCATTCTGGCGGATTGACATTATCGGAACAATGAAAATAGAGGGGAGATAGGTATGTGGTGTTGTGGTGTTTGGGCTTATCAGAATAGCGAAAATAGAGGGGAGATAGGTATGTGGTTTTGTAGTGTTTGGGGTTGTTGGCGGCTGGTTTTTAGGTTTGCTGGAGCTATAGTGTGGTAGGAGCTCGTTGGGTTGAGCTCCAGTGGTCTGAGTTTTTGACAGAAAAAAATAAAAAAAGAAATGGAGGAGGGTGGTTGAGTTGTGGTGTTCCAGTGGTGGTGGGTCACCCAAAAAAAGAAAATTATTTTAGGATTTTTTTACCCAAATTTAGAAATTTCTACCACCATTAATTGTGACGGAATTGGATTAGTTTTATAGGAAACACAATACCACTTAATCCAAAACCGTGTGCTCAATACCATGGTTTTAGCTATCCAAAACTATGAATATTTGATATTATCCAATTAACTTATCTATGTAAAAATTATCTTCTTCACTTTTTGTGAATTAACAAACTATGATAAAAAATAAATTAACAAATATGTTTGATGCCATATAAGAATATGGTTTGAGTTTAAAATAAAAATAATGATTTAATAAAACTCCAATAATATTTGTTTATAAAAATAACTATGTAAAAAATTAGTGACAGTCAATAATTAATTTAAAATAGTAATAAATTGATAAATATCTTAACATTTTCAAGAAGAAAGATAATTATTGATATCTTGTGTTAAAATTGAACAAAACATGTAAAAAATTGACTTTTATGTTCTTTAACAAATAAGAAGCATAGAAGTGTTTATTTTAAAAATGTCGGGCCAAAATTGGGTGTCAACAACTACCCGTTCTTCGTTTGGGGATGATGAAAGAATCTTTAAATGAAAAAGTTGACGCGTAGCCAATTTTGGCTAGACGAAGAAAAAAAGAATGACTTGTGCAAAGAACAATGTCAAACATTACTAAAACTTAGACAATACACTCCGTCGTTTGAAGGGATTGATTGTATTTTGACTAAAAGGGAATGGATTGTTCGAGGATACAATATTCACGTACTATTGTCCTGATATCCAAAATTAGTTTAGTGTTGAGCCTGGGAGATACTGGGGATGCAAGGTTGCATACCTCTTTGCACGAGGTAGCGGGTCAACTTGTCTCACTGAAAGGCAGATGACCCAACTTGAATTTGATATGCCATTTGAATGTGTGATGACCTAGCTTGTCTCATTGAAAGGCGGACGACCCATTTTGAACTTGGTATGCCATTTGAATGGGTAGCGACCCAACTTGTCTCATTGAAAGGCAGACGATCCATCTTCAACATGATATGCCATTTGAACGGGTGACAACCTAATTTGTCTCATTGAACAATAGACGACCATCTTGAACTTGATATTCCATTTGAATGGCTGACAACCCAACTTGTCTCATTTAAAGGCAGACGACCCATTTTAAACTTGATATGCCATTTGAATGAGTGGTAACCCAACTTGTCTCATTGAAAGGTGGATGACCCATTTTGAACTTGATATTCCATTTAAATGGGTGACAACCCAACTTATCTCATTGAACAATGGATGACCATCTTGAACATGATATGCCATTTGAACGGGTGACAACCCAGCTTGTCTCATTGAAAGGCGGATGACTTATTTTGAACTTAATATGCCATTTGAACGGGTGACTACCCGATTTGTCTCATTGAACAACGGATGACCATCTTGAACATGATATGTCATTTGAACGGATGGCAACCCAACTTGTCTCATTAAAAGGCATACGACCCATTTTGAACTTGATATACCATTTGAACGGGTGGCAACCCAACTTGTCTCATTTAATGGCGGATGACCATCTTGAACTTGATATGCCATTTGAATAGGTGGCAACCCAACTTGTCTCATTGAAAGGTGGACGACCCACTTTAAACTTGATATGCCATTTGAATGGGTGGAAACCCAATTTTTCTCATTGAAAGGCGGAAGGCCCATTTTGAACTTAATATGTCATTAGAACGGGTGACAACCTAACTTGTTTCGTTGAAAGGTGGACGACCCATTTTGAACATGATGTCCCATTTGAACTGGTGAAAATTTAACTTATCTCGTTAAAAGGTAGACGACCCATTTTGAACATGATGTATCATTTTAACAAGTGATGAGCCATCTTGAACATTCTATGCCACTTTTAATGAGGTGGAGAGCCAACTTGAACTTGATATGCCACTTTGAATATAATGACCCTCCAGGTTATTTTCTCTATTTTCACACTATTTTTGCATTTAGAGCTTTTCCATAGCTACCCCAAGTTATTTATGACTTGCTGGAGCTGACAATTCGGTTACAAGGCAGTTAATTTGGTTTTTAGAGCCAATTCCTTATTTTGAAGTTTTCGTTGTTAAATATTGGGTATCGGGCCTAAACTTTAGGTAAACGTTCTCATATACCAATTTTGATAGTTTCATCAACTCTGGAACATCAATTTTAGTCTAGGAGGACCCTTGGTTTTGGTCTCGACACTTTCGGACAAGTTTTGGGCTATTAGGTGGATTTTGATTAAAATGACCCTTAGGTATGGGACCTACATTTTGTCGAAATGACCTTGGATGGAAATTTTGATGGCATCGTTGAGTTTGGAATGTAAAATTTGGTAGGGTAGCATAGTTCTTTTGCATTCACAATATTCCAAATGAATCCCGAGGGTTCAATTATAAATTTGGCAAAATGTCAAGTTTGCCAGCTTTAGTTGGTGCAACCATGTTCTGGCCTTCGCAATTGCGAAGTTTGGCCGCGTTCGCGATGGTCAAGAAAACTTGGCCTTCACATTCACTCATTTTCGAGTTGGCCTTCACGTTTGCCAGTTGGCCTTCGCGTTCGCGAATGGTGAGTTGGCCGATCAGTCCAACTTCCTTCTTCGCATTCATGGTATACCGATCGTGTTTGTGAAGGGTTGAACGGATCTTAGGTTACGATCACGATGGGGTCCTCGCATTTTCGAAGAAAGGACCCCTGGCAGTATTTATTGATGGGGAACCCAATTTTCTCTTATTTATTTCAAGTCCTAAGTTCATAGAACCCTAGGGAGGTATAAGTTCATAGAACCCTAGAGAGGTTAGAGAAAATAGAAGATTGTTCATTAGATGTCGGGAGTGAGTTGGAAACCTCGTTGTAGTCATTTCCCCGTCGTTTATTCTGTAAGTTTCCTTTAATTTCATAGTTAATTCTCCGATTTAAACTCAAATCCCTAGATTTTTTGCAGGCTGATTTGGGAGTGTATTTGTGCATGGATATCACCCATTTTGAGGGTAAATGATCCTTGAGTCTAGAGGGACGTTTTGACAGTTTCAAAATTGTGATTCCACAAGCGGACCCCACTTGAAATTTTTAGCTCGCTTTTAGACCCAAAGCATTTATATGCAATATGGGTATTTTTATTGTCATATTAATATGTAGATCATTATTTTGATAGCGTGGCATTGTGTGGAGTCTTCTCAGAAGGGAAAAGCTCCGATTTAGTAGACTTTCTAGGGCATTCATCAGCGTTCAGTTTTGCTAAGCTTACTTTCCTTATAGATTGAGCTTTATTATGGTATTAGTTTAGTAATATGCTAGATTTGTGTTTGAATTTATAATTTGGTCGCATGTTTAGTGAAATTTTGAATATTTAGCCGGTTATAGAGCCACTTTTAGGTAGAATTGACTCATTTACCCTCTTCTTTAGCTTAATTGTTGCCTTAGCTCATGTTTTGACTTATTTAATACCTTGTATTGGAACTATGAAGCCTTAGTCTAGTTTGGGGTAGAAATTGCCTTAGTAGGGTCTTTCGGGGTTAGAAGTGAGCCCCGCCGACCCTCTTTTAGGCTAAATATCCTAATTATCTCCTTGTAGACCTAGGAGGCCTTCTTTTGTCATCTTGCATACATTCTTGAGACCTAGGATGATTTAGACATCTTTTTAATTCAAGACTAGACTTGTTACCTTGTATTTACTAAAAAAATATGTTTGAGTTTTATAATTACTATTCACTTATGCTACTAAATTCCCGATTTGAGTCCGGCATATATGATACCAGAGTCTGGTTCGAGTCCAACATTTATTATTTATTTATGAGTCTTGTTTGAGTCCAACATTTATTATTTATTTATGTTGTTAAGGGCCTGTTTCGAGTCCGGCATTTATGGTACGAAGGGATTCACATATATGATTGTCGGTTGTCGGTTACTTTATACTAATTATTGTTGATGATTCTTCTCTTATTTGTATCTGTCGGGCTTATGGGGGCTCGTATGGGTTAAATCTCTCTTGTTTGTGCCTTCTGGGTTTATTGGGGCTTAGTTAGGCAGTAGTTAGCTTGTGTTCTTTTGACTTTATTTACCTCGTTATTTATTATCTATCATCCAAAGCATTATATCAGGTTGTCCTCTTTATCCCTGACTTTATCTTGCATTCACGTATCTTATTATGCTCTTTTTATGATTTAGTTCAGTCGGTCGATGATATCTATTGAGTACCCATTGTCTTGGTACTCATACTACACTTCTATATCTTTTTCTGATGCACATTAGAGTACTAGTTGCCGCCATTGACGCTCTATTCAGGCTTACTTTTGGGTGCATTCGAAGATAGGGTGAGCTTTTAGAGTCGGAGCTAATTCTGTCTCCTTTTGTTATTTTAGACAGTCTTTACTTTTGAGACTACCTGTATATTGGATACTAGTAATACTTTCATTCTTTTGGATTTAGTGGCTTTTATACCGACCTACTAGGTCGTGGGATATCCTTTTGCTATCTTTCTCTCCCTCTTATATATATAAATATATATAAACTGTTGTACTTATATTTTATTACCTATACTACTATTGTATGCTTAATTTTGGTATTTAATTATACCTTACACCAACTAGACCATTACTTGTCATTTCGTGCTACGGTTTGGATTACCTACTGGTGGGATAAAGAAGGTGCCATCATGACTTGGGAAATTGGATCGTGACAAATTGGTATCAGAGCCTAGGTTCACTGGAATTATTGGTACAAGAGAAAATGTCTAGTAGAGTCCTGCGGATCAGAACAATGACGTCTGTATCTTATCTTTGGGAGGCTATAGGGCCTTCTTATGAGAATCTCACTTTCTTCATTCATTTCATGCATCAGGTCTGTGTTGGTTTCTAAAATTCTCATTGTTTCACTCTTTCGCAAATGGCTAGGACGCGAGCTAAGATGATCGGCAGCGAGGATCCCGAGTCTGTGGCTAGGGCACCCGCTAGAGGCAGTGCCTGACCCAGAGGTCGCGTCCAGGCTAGAGCTGCAGCCCCAACTAGGGATCAGGGTAGGGAGCCTTCACCAGATCTTGTTATTGCTCTTGATCCAGATATTCCGCTACCCCAGCCATTAGTGGGCCAGGGGTAGCCCAGGCCCCATCGAGGTTTATTTCTTCTTCAGCACTCAGAGGTGCCTTGCTTTAGTTATTGGGATTGGTAGAAAGTGTATCATTTGATGGTGCTCAGTCAGCATACCAGAGTGGTATTGATTTAGGGGCGTAGCCTGTAGTTATGGCCCCCAAAGTCGAGATTCCTCCAGCACTGGTAGATCCATAGTCGACAGTTGCTCAGCTCGTTATGTTTGTTGAAGAGAAGAAGATGTTAGGCCAATTTTTGATACCTAGGTTTGAAGGGCCCCTAGGGGAGGATGCTTACGAGTTTCTAACTAGTTATGAGGAAAAGCTCTGTGATTTAGGGCTGGTTGAGTCCCGCGAAGTGTTCTATACGACTTATCAATTTGACAGGACAGCATGACAGTGGTGGAGGGGTTATCTTGATTCCAGGCCAGCTGGATATCGACCTATGACTTGGGCTCATTTTTCTGAGGTTTTCTTGGGGAAGTACATGCCTCTTACTATGCGTGAGCATCTGAGGGATGAGTTTTCTATTTTGCGACAGGGTTCTCTGACGGTGGCGGAGTATGAGGTAAGATTTCATGAGTTAGCCAGACATGCCACCATGATTCTACCTACAGATTATGAGAGGATTCAGTGCTTCATCAGAGGGTTGAGTTTACCACTCTGTAGGGCTACTCAGAGTTTAATGACTTCAGGGAAATCTTTTTCTAATATTTCCACTCATGTATACTCTATAGCGGTGATAGATTGCAACGCCTAATGGGGTAGGAATAAGAGGTAGCGTCAGCAGAGTAGTTTCAGTGGGAGCCAGAACGGCTCGCAGTTCAGGGGCAGAGGTTTTTAGGGTAGGTACCCTCAGAATCAGTCTTATCAGCACTGGGGTTTGTCTAGTAAACCCATTTAGGCAGCACTTTATATTACTGACAAAGGTCAGTCCAGCTACAGTGATTACTATGGTCTGAGCAGTGGCCAGTATTCAAAAGGTACACATTCTGGGTCTTCTGGCCGAGGTGGCTACTCTGGGTCAGCCGAATCTTCTGGATAGAGTGGAGTGGCTGGGGCATGTTATGATTATGGGGTCATCATCCATTACTCTAGAAAGTGTCCCCAGCATGGGACAGTTATGACTTCAGCGCAGAGTGTTTAGTCAATTAGAGCAGTACCACCCCCAGCTAGAGGTAGTATGTAGGGTCTTAGGGGTGGTCCTCAAGGTTCTCGAGGACGTCCTTAGACAGTAGGACAGGTGGTCGGTAAAGCACCTAGTCAGGTGGTGGGAGAGGTCATTTGTATGCTGTACCTTGTAGGTTGTAGATTGAGTCTTTGGATGCTATTATTATATGTATAATTTCAGTGTGCAATCAGCCAGCTATTGGTTTATTTGATCTGGGATCCACTTATTCATATGTTTCTACTTATTGTACACTGAGTTCAGAGCTGTCTTGGGAGGCTTTATCTATACCATTGCGTGTATCTACTCTTATGGGTGATTCTTTAGTAGTGGATCAGGTTTCTAGATCATGTTTGGTGACTGTTCGAGAGTTTGATACTTGGGCCGACCTTATTGTGCTAGATATGGTGGATTTTTACGTGATTCTAGGCATGGACTTGTTATCTTTCTATCATGCGGTCTTGGATTACTTTGCTAAGACTGTTACCTTAGCCATGTCTGGCATATCCTTTATTATGTGGCAGGGTTCTTTTAGCCGCACACCGATGAGAATTATTTCTTATGTTCAGGCTAGGAGATTTGTGGTGCGGGGTTGCGAGTCTTATCTTACTTATATTCGTGATATTAGTGCCGAGAGTCCTTCGCTTGATTTTGTTCCTATTGTCTCTGAGTTTTCCAATGTTTTCTCTACCGACTTACCTGGCCTTCCTCCTGAGTGTGACATCGAGTTTGCTATTGATCTTGAGTCGGGCACCCGACCTATTTCCATGGCACCTTATTGTATGGCTCCTGCTGAGATTAAAGAGCTGAATTCTCAGCTTTAGCATCTTCTTGGTAAGGGTTTAATTAGGCCGACTGTTCGTGAAGAAAAATATAGTTCCATGGTATGTGTATCGACTACAGGCAGCAAAATAGGGTGACAGTGAAGAATAAGTATCCTATGCCTCGCATTGATGATCTATTTGACCAGCTTCAGGGTGTGGCAGTGTTTTCTAAGATTGACTTGAGATCAGGGTACCATCAGTTGAGGATTCGGGCTGAGGACATCCCTAAGACATATTTTGGGACTCGCTACGACAACTATTAGTTCTTGGTGATGTCTTTTAGGTTGGCTAATGCCCTAGCAACATTCATAGATTTGATGAACCATGTTTTCAGGACCTATTTGGACTCCTTTATGATTGTTTTCATTAATGATATTCTTGTATACTCGAGAAGTAGAGAGGAGCACAAGCTGCATTTGAGGATTGTGCTCCAGACTTTGAGTGATCATAGACTTTTTGCCAAATTCTTAAACTGAGAGTTCTAGTTAGAGTCTATGATATTCCTAGGACACATGGTTTCTAAGTATGGGATTATGGTGGATCCAACAAAGATTGAGGCCATGCATGATTGGGCTAGACCTATATCTCTGATCGAGGTTCACAGCTTTATTGTTTGGCAGGCTACTACAGGCAGTTTGTTGAAAGATTTGCTACTATTATGGAACTTATGACTAGGTTGACGAGGAAGGATGTTCCTTTTTAGTGGTCCATAGAGTGTGAGTCGAGCTTTTGAAAGCTCAAGGAATTGCTCACCTCCGCTCCTATTTTGACTCTTTCTATTGAGAGTGGGGGGTTTACAGTTTATTGTGATACTTCTAGTGTTGGTTTGGGTTGCATTTTGATGCAGAAGGATCGAGTTATTACTTATGCATCGAGGCAGTTGAAGGTACACGAGCTCAACTAGCCCACCCATAATTTAGAGCTGGCGACGTTAGTTTTTGCGCTTCAGATTTTGAGGCATTACTTGTATGGTGTTCGCTGTGAGATCTATACTGATCATCGTAGTCTTTAGTATATTATGACTCAAAGGGAGCTTAATTCTAGATAGCATAGGTGGATTGAGTTGCTGAAGGACTATGACATCTCTATTCTATACCATTCAGTCAAGGAGAATGTGGTAGCAGACGCCTTGAACTGAAAGGCGGTGAGTATGGGTAGCTTGGACTTCATTTCAGTTTTGGATCGGAAATCGGCTTGGGACATTTAGTCCTTGACCAACTTGATGGTTCAACTTGATATTTCAACTCAAGGAGGGTCCTTGCTAGTGTTGAGGCCAAGTCTACCTTGTTTGAGCAGATTCGGAGTCACCAATTTGAGGATAATAGACTTTGTAGCATTCGTGATCAAGTTCTGAGAGGTGAGTCCAGTCGAGCCACTTTGGATTCCAAGGGTATTATGATTTGTTGGTCATATTTATGTTTCGAAGGTTGGGGACTTGATTAAACCGATATTGTGGGAGGCTCATAGCTAGGATATTCCATTCACCTTGGGACAGCTAAGATGTATAGAGATTTGAGGCAACATAATTGGTGGACTGGTATGAAAAGGGATGTAACAAACTTTATAGCTCGATGTTTGTACTATCAACAGGTAAAGGCCGAGCATCAGAGATCAGGTGGATTTCTTTAGAAACTACCCATTCCTAAGTGGAAGTGGGAGCGGATTACTATGGACTTTGTGAGTGGTTTGGCTTGTACCTCTTGTGGTTCCAATAATATTTGGGCCATTGTAGATTGGTTGACCAAATTGGCTCATTTCATTCCTATTCAGGTTTTCTTCAGTGCTGAGAGGTTAGCCAGTATCTATATTCGTGAGATAGTTCGCCTTCATGGAGTTCCCGTGTCCATTATTTCAGATAGAGGCTCTGTGTTCACTTCTAGCTTTTGGAGGATATTTCAGGAAGAGTTAGGTGCCCAGGTTAATCTTAGCACCGCATTCCACTTCCAAACCGACGGTCAATCGGATCAGACTATTCAGGTTTTGAAGGATATTCTCCATGCGTGAGGTATGGACTTTGAAGTTGTATGGGTGCAACATTTAGGCTTAGTATAGTTTGCTTATAATAATAGCTAACATTCGAGTATTGAGATGGCACCATTCGAGGCATTATATGGTAGGCGTTGTCGATCTCCAATTGGCTGGTTTGAGACTTTTGATGGTACCAACTGGCTTCATGAGTCTTTGGATAGGGTACGGGTATTGAGGATAGGCTATGGGCAGCCCAGAGTGGGAAGAAAAGTGTCACGACCCGAAATCCCATTTGGGCCGGACTGGCACCCGAAGCCGATAAGGCCCGAGAGAACCAATCTTTGATCATGCCCAATCGTATGCATACCGTAAGAATCATCACCAACTCGTAAGGACATAAGAGGCTAAGTGCGTAAATCATGGAGCATTATATACATATAAGAGACTCGGCCGTTAGGGCCATCAGACCAAAATGAGCATACATATCTTACATTCTGTTCCCACATAAGTCTACAAAGCCTCTACAGATACATAGCTATGACAAACCTAGAGTCAGGACAACACCCCGCTCTATACTCATATACCATACCAAAATACATGTACATAGCAACTCAGAAAGCCCCGAACCAACTGGAGCTCACCAAAAGTCTGCAAAAGATCTACAACCTACTGTAGAGGTCTACTAGTACCTGCGCCTGCAGCAAGTAAGGTAAATCCCCCCAAGAGGGGTCAGTACGGAGAATGTACTGAGTATGTAAGGCCATATGAAACTGTCACAAATACGTCAATAGAATCAAAATGTAATAGAATAGTCAATATGAATAACCCATCGATCTGCATATGTGGAACCATGTAGCTTACATAAATTAAGTTCTTCTCTTTATTATTTATTCCTCATTGCTCATATCATATCGAACCCGGGCCCCAACTGATCAGTGGGTCTTAACATAACATAACATTATGTTGGGATCGGCTCAAGCTAGGAATTTTCCTCTAGAGCTACCACCCATGAATCAATATATTGAGTTCGGCTCGAGCTAGGTTATAGTTATTACCTCTAGAGCTGCCACCCATAAACCAACATATCAGGTTCGGCTCGAGCTAGGTTGTTACCTCTAGAGCTACCACCTGTCAGGATAGGTTCGAGCTAGGCTTATGACCCTAGGACTGCCCTCTGATCCAACAATCTCGGGATCGGCTTGAGCTAGGCATTTTTCCCCCAAAGCTGCCACCCATACTCAATCATTAACCACCAACAAATATGATTTACTTTATTTCTTACTTTTGACAGATGTACTTGCGAGAGATTGATTCATCCTCTTATGATAGATTGGTATAATCAGTTATGAGAGATTAACGTATATATACACATAGCCATAACATTATTGGAAGTTTAAGAACACAACATTATTGGGACTTTCAGAACATGTCCATCATTATGCAACTCATGAACAACCATGACTAATGAATTACGAGTATGTGACTTAACAATAGATAACATTATTGAAACCATTAGACACAAGTCAATGAAGAAAAGGTATGTGTATAACCACTATTGACACTTTGGAACATAACCTTTTTTGGGATTTTGGAACATTGACCAACGAATATGAGACATACAATTCACAATAGATCAATGAGTAGGAAATATGTGATAATGTGATAATAACCATTGCTAACCAGATATAGGATACCTTAGCACATTTCGGGATGGTACAAATGTAATGTCAATGTGAATACTATTTGCCGTAGAAAGATACGGACAGAGTAACCTTACATACCTTGTATTCTCAATACGAATATACAATCTTAGATGTGCATACAATAGTCCCTCTCCTTCTTTATGTGTCACTCTACAATACAAATACATAACGGAATTCACATTAACCACCAACTACCTTACTAATGCATATAACGTCAATGAGTTACATGTTTGCCTTTAAACATGCCATTTCCCCTTGACAAAACCATTGATGAAATTATTATTCTAAAAAGCCCACAATATTCCCAACATTGACCAATACATGATATTCAATAAATTTCACCACAACACTTCTCCTTTACACGTTCTTATCCACACCACATCACAATTAATCCATCAAATTACCTTAATACACCTCATAGCACATATCGGCCAAAATCCCACAATTTACACTCATAAAAAAATAACAAGTTTAATAGCAAAATCACACCATACATGTTTATATTTTATCCATACCATGCTCTTTCATCAAAGTCACAAGTCATAATTCAAGCTTGAAGCTCATGGATATCACATCTTTTACCAAAAACACAAAGCACCATATTCAACACTTCCAAGCATGACCAAAATTATTTACATACTCTCCCATGCATATAATATATTAATCCATAAGAATAATCACTTACCCAACTTGGAAATTGATGATCTTGCTCCAAGAAGTGCCTTAGGGTTTGAAGTTGAGAGAAAAAGATTGTAGATAATTCTAGATTTGGCATGAGAGTGTTTTGTGATAAAAAAATCTGATTTTGTACCCTTTATATAGGACTTGGGTTCATCCTTATACACTCTTGGCATTTAATGCAATGTGTGGCTTAGTCAATGGAAGAATGGGTCATCTTGGCCCATGTTTTCTTTCTCATTTTGGGCCCTTTTTGAGCCCAATTCACTTAACCCAATAAAATCAATAATTTATCATGTTTAATTCATTCCATAGGCGTTACAAAAATATTCCCACTCATGAAATTCATACTCGTAGCCTCAATTCCAAAAACAAGCGATTCTAGCCACGTATGGCTTATTTTGACCACAAGGGTAAAATCGTCATTTTGATGCCAAATTTGTTCACGAGTAATTTTAGCATACCAATATAATATTTAATTCATTTCATGTATATACTCATGGTTGTAGAAGAAACGTGGCAAAAATCGGCTCGGTACGTCCCCGGGCACACTTGGAACTTAAGAAAATTTCCAACTTTTGAAAAATAGAAAAACCAGCCTGGCACGCCCTTGGGCGTGCCAGCTTTCTGCCTGTGGGCTAAAAATTTTATCCCATAGCGGCGTGGCACGCTCCACACTTATTTTTTCAAAAAAATTCCATTTTTTGACTTTTCTTCGCGGGTTTTGTTAGATACTTCAAGTCCTATTCTTTAACTTACTTTTTAACCTTAATATCCTTTGTTTAGAGGTCCTCTTAGCCTCGTTTTGAACCACAAAAATGCTCCACGAAAATCACAAAACACCTCCTACGAAGCTTTAATCACATATACGAGGGCCAAATTCAATTATCTCATCAATAGCATTACAAAATACATACGTATGGCTCTCGACACCTAAGTAAACATTGTTCAACGTCGTCAAGTAGGGTTCAGAAGGTACGGGGTGTTACATTCTTCCCCCCCTAGGAACATTCGTCCTCAAATGTTAATAATATCGTCCCATGTATATCCCATGCACCTCTATCTCAACCTACATATGCATGTACACACAATACTTATGAATACTTCCTTAACTCCATACCTTAAACTTTCTCCCCTTTTGAAGTAGTCACGGGTACTTTGATATCATCAGTACTTTGGCTCCCTATATGATTTAGTTTCTCCACTGTACTTTTACCAAAGCTATATTTCATAAGTGACATCCCGCATAGCTTGTACATTTAATAAAATAATGGATCTCAGCATATGACTTATTTTAGCTTGTAGCCACTATCGTACCATCTTAACTTTCTCGATAGCGTGGTGACAAAATCTAGCCCCAAATAAGGCAGTTCCACTCGGTTCAAATCACCCAATAGTTGATTTAAACTTTCTTTTATATAAACCTTCGTAAGGTACCATCTTGATACTTGAACAATAGTTATTATTATAGGCACATTCTATAAGGAGTAGATGATCATCCCAACACCCTTTTAAGTCTCTCACCTAGGCTCGTAGTATACTTCCAAGTGTTTGGATAGTATGCTCTGTTTTTCCGTTCGTTCGAGGGTGAAAAGCTATACTCAAATTCACTTATGTACCCAACCTTCTCTGAAAAGAATCGTCAAAGAAAATGTGTAGCAAATCGAGCCCTCTTTCCTAATGTACTAGAGTTCGAAACTCCGAATAGTTGTACTTTCTTCCTAATATACAACCCCGCATATTCTTCAGCCATGTAGGTGGTCTTGAAAGGCAACATGTGCGATGTGTAGGTAAACCTGTCAGCTATCTCTCATGTGGAATCAAATTCCTAAAATATATGAGACAACCCTTCTGTGTATGAGGCAAACTTGCGATAAAATCCATGTTAACCATGTCTTATTTTAAACTGGAAAATGTATACATGGTTTATACCCTCCAGGTTTCTGGTGCTCTGCTATTACCTATTGATAATTTGGTCAGGGAGCTACAAATTCTATAATGTTCTTCTTCTTACTATTGCCTCACCAATGCCTTCTTACCAAACCATGGTACCTTTTGGTTTCCCCCGAATAAAATAGAATACCGTGAATGTTGTGCTTCAATTATAATTCATTTCCTTAGTTAATCTATATTTAGTATACCTTATTCACCTTGATATTGAAATATTCCCTCTTGCGTAAGGTCAAATTTCATCGAACCTTGTGGTACGTTCTTTTGCCGAACTAAAATAGGATTTGCATGTTGCTTTTCCTTCACCTCTACGAATGAAGACTTTATCGTATTTTGCGCTATAACCCTTTGATCTGGAGTTTCAAGTAAATGCACTACCAACCCATTTAATCAATATGCAGATCCTCAACCATACCTTGTGTCCCCATGAACCGACCATTAGTACTTCCTAGTGCTTTGCGGCTTAATGCATCAGCCACCGCATTTGCTCTACCCGAATGTGATCTTAGTATCTTATCTTAATCTTACTAATTTGAGTCATCTTCCCTACCTCAGATTTAAGTCCCTCTACTTTAAGATATATGCAAACTCTTATGATCGATATTTATATATCAATATAAACCCTAAGTAGTGGTGTCGTATCTTTCAAATAACTACCACAACTTGTTATCTCAAAATCATGCGTGAGATAATTCCTCTCATGTGGCCTCAACTGTCGTGAGGCATACACTGCTATCTTATCATGCTGCATTAACCCCATATCTGAGGTCAACCCAGGGAGCATCACAATACAATTGCATAACTTTTTGTGCCTTCGAGAAATACTAAAACTGGTGTAGAAATTAATATATCTTTCATCTTTTGGATACTGAAACTTAATTGTCTTGTGTGTAAACTCTCTCCCCTTTTTTTTTCACCATTTCTATCTTTTGTTTACCGACCTATATTCCTTCATCCTATACAATGTAACCCAAGAACGCTATGTATATAACCAAAATTCACATTTAGAAACCTTATATAACACTTACTGCACATGATTAGCGTGGTCCTCTTGTGGTCTCGAATAAACCAGAATATTATCCCTGAACACGATCACAAATACATCCAAGAATAGTTTGAACACCCTATTCATCCAATCCATAACAACAGTTGGTACCTTTGTTAGTCCCAATGCCACAACTAAGAATCATAAGAGTCATACCGTGTTCGGAAGGCTGCCTTGGGTACATCTTTGTTTCTAACTCTGACTTGGTGATAACCCGATCTCAAGTCAATCTTTGTCAATATGTGACACCTTGTGATTGGTTGACTAGATCATCAATTCTAGGGAAGGAATATTTGTTCTTGATCGTTACCTTATGCAGTTGCCAATAGTCAATACACATTCTCAAGTACCATTTCATTTCTTTTTTTTTTTCACACTCACACAGATGCATCCCAAAGGCATACTAGATCTTATGTACCCCTTGTCTACCAAACCTTTTACGTGTTCTCTTTTTTTTCTCTTTCTTTTTTATTCCCATAGCTCTGCTAGAGACATTTTATATGGAGGAAGAGAGACAGGCGGAATGCCTGGAATCACATCAATGCTATACTCTACTTCCCGTTCTGTGAGTAAGCCTAGAAATGCATCAGGAAATGTATCAAGAAATTCATTGACCACTGGAACCTATTGAGGACTTGATTGTTTCACATCAATATCTTACTCTCAGACTAATTGACATTCATACCCCTTGGCTATCCATTTCATCGCTTTAAGATAGAAAATAAAATTTTCCTTTTGGTGCCCCCATATTACCCTTCTACTCTGGAACATGTTCTTATGGACAATGAAGATATACCTTCTTAGCCCGGCAACTCACCGTGGCATAACAAGAAACTAACCAATCCATCCCCATTATAATATCACCATCTACTATTTCCAATTCAATAAGATCAACCAATATATCGTGACTACACGCGGTTACCACACAATCATGATGCACTCTTCTAGCTACAATAAATTCACCTATCCCCCAAATAGGTTAACTAAAAATTCTAGTGTCCTTTCACAAAATTTTTCTCTTCAACCATCAATAGAGTAACATATGATAGGGTAAAACCCAAATCAATCAATGTAAATACGTTACGTGAAAAGACATATAATATACCTGTCACATCATCAAGAGAAGCCTCATATTTCTGTCGATCCGCCACGGTGTGGGTACGACCCTGAATGCTACCAGAACTAGCTGCTCTTCTAGCACCTATTCCACGACCATCAGATTGTACATTTGACGATGATAATGCAACAGCAACTACCATAGGTCGTGTCACACCACCCATACCTTTTTGTGGGCACTCTCTCCCAATGTGCCCTGGCACGCCACACCAAAAGAAAACATTTGTTCCCAATTGACATTCACCTGCATGAAACCTCCCGTAGCGCTGGCACATCCGACGATAAAACCTCGGGTGGTTCATACTTTCTTGTGCTTGATACCCCACTGTCCGTAAACCCTGAATGTCACCTCCTTGCCTAAACTGGTTGCTTCTAAACCCTTGGAATAGAGGGGGAGTATTTGCTGCGGAATGGGGAAATAATGGCCTAGGTGGTTTGTATAAAACCCGAGGCCCAAATCCTTCTACGGATGTCATAACCTGTCCCATGGTTTAGCTCTTTTTGACGATCCTACTTCCAATTCCTGCATCTTTCTCATTTGTCTTTGTCCCTCCTTTTACTGCACAAGAGCTTGTGCACCAACCACACGGGTCAATATTTGTACCGCACTCATCAAATCCTGGTCAATAGTATTAACGGGCAGTTCTGAAGATACTTCTCTTCTTCTCAGCTCTCCCAGGGATGGGAAAGAAGATGAAGCCCGTGATGCAAATTTAGTATCAGCTCTACCTTGACTAGATTGGTTAGGTGGTGGTCTACTCGATCCTTCTCCAGCAAGCGTAATAACCTGCTTACCGTTGCCTTTACCTCTCCTTGTCATTGGCAGTTTCTATATCAAAGAAAACCAATCACCATGGTCAGATATAATCTAACTTATAACACTGGCTCTACTCCACGATCTAGGAATGAAGAAAAGGAACAACATCCTAAATGTCCCGTAGCCTCCTACTTATAAATGTGGTGCACAACACATCGATAAGTAAGACTCTACTCAGACACGGCTTTGTAGACACCCTTAGACCGACCTGCTCTGATACCACTTTTATCATGACCCGAAATCCCATTGGGGCCGGACTGGCACCCGAAGCCGATAAGGCCTGAGAGAACCAATCTTTGATCATGCCCCAATCGTATGCATACCGTAAGAATCATCACCAACTCGTAAGGACATAAGAGTCTAAGTGCGGAAATCATGGAGCATTATATACATATAAGAGACTCGGCCGTTAGGGCCATCAAACCAAAATGAGCATACATATCTTACATTCTGTTCCCACATAAGTCTACAAAGCCTCTACAGATACATAGCTATGACAAACCTAGAGTCGGGACAACACCCCGCTCTATACTCATATACCATACCAAAATACATGTACATAGCAACTCAAAAAGCCCCGAACCAACTGGAGCTCACCAAAAGTCTACAAAAGATCTACAACCTACTGTAGAGGTCTAATAGTGGCTGCGCCTACAGCAAGTAAGGTAAATCCCCCCAAGAGGGGTCAGTACGGCGAATGTACTGAGTATGTAAGGCCATATGAAACTGTCACAAATACTTTAATAGAATCAAAATGTAATAGGATAGTCAATATGAATAACCCATCGATCTGCATATGTGGAACCATGTAGCTTACATAAATTAAGTTCTTCTCTTTATTATTTATTCCTCATCGCTCATATCATATTGTACCCAGGCCCCAACTGATCAGTGGGTCTTAACATAACATAACGTTATGTTGGGATCGGTTCAAGCTAGGACTTTGCCTCTAGAACTACCACCCATGAATCAATATATCGGGCTCGGCTAGAGCTAGGTTATAGTTATTACCTCTAGAGCTGCCACCCATAAACAAACATATCAGGTTCGGCTCGATCTAGGTTGTTACCTCTAGAGGTACCACCTTTCAGGATCGGTTCGAGCTAGGCTTATGCCCCTAGGACTGCCCCCTGATCCAACAATCTCGGGATCGACTTGAGCTAGGCATTTTGCCCCCAAATCTACCACCCATACTCAATCATTAACCACCAACAAATATGAATTACTTTATTTCTTACTTTTGAGAGATGTACTTGCGAGAGATTGATTCATCCTCTTATAAGAGATTGGTATAATCAGTTATGAGAGATTAACATATATATACACATAGCCACAACATTATTGGAAGCTTAAGAACACAACATTATTGGGACTTTCAGAACATGTCCATCATTATGCAACTCATGAACAACCATGACTAATGAATGAGGAGTATGTGACTTAACAATAGATAACATTATTGAAACCATTAGACACAAGTCAATGAACAATAGGTATGTGTATAACCACTATTGGCACTTTGGAACATAACCTTTTTTGGGCTTTTGGAACATTGACCAACGAATATGAGACATACAATTCACAATTGATCAATGAGTAGGAAATATGTGATAATGTGATAATAACCATTGCTAACCGGATATAGGATACCTTAGCACATTTCGGTATGGTACAAATGTAATGTCAATGTGAATACTATTTGTCGTAGAAAGATACGGACAGAGTAACCTTACATACCTTGTATTCTCAATACGAATATACAATCTTAGATGTGCATACAATAGTCCCTCTCCTTCTTTATGTGTCACTCTACAATACAAATACATAACGGAATTCACATTAACCACCAACTACCTTACTAATGCATATAACGTCAATGAGTTACATGTTTGTCTTTAAACATGCCATTTCCCCTTGACAAAACCATTGATGAAATTATTATTCTAAAAATCCCACAATATTCCCAACATTGACCAATACATGATATTCAATAAATTTCACCACAACACTTCTCCTTTACACGTTCTTATCCACACCACATCACAATTAATCCATCAAATTACCTTAATACACCTCATAGCACATATCGGCCAAAATCCCACAATTTACACTTATAGAAAAATAACAAGTTTAATAACAAAATCACACCATACATGTTCATATTTTATCCATACCATGCTCTTTCACCAAAGTCACAAGTCATAATTCAAGCTTGAAGCTCATGGATATCACATCTTTTACCAAAAACACAAAGCACAATATTCAACACTTCCAAGCATGACCAACATGATTTACATACTCTCCCATGCATATAATATATTAATCCATAAGAATAATCACTTACCCAAGCTTGGAAATAGATGATCTTGCTCCAAGAAGTTCCTTAGGGTTTGAAGTTGAGAGAAAAAGATTGTAGATAATTCTAGATTTGGCATGAGAGTGTTTTGTGATAAAAAAATCTGATTTTGGACCCTTTATATAGGCCTTGGGTTCATCCTTATCCACTCTTGGCATTTAATGCAATGTGAGGCTTAGTCAATGGAAGAATGGGTCATCTTGGCCCATGTTTTCTTTCTCATTTTGGGCCCTTTTTGAGCCCAATTAACTTAACCCAATAAAATCAATAATTTCTCATGTTTAATTCATTCCATACACGTTACAAAAATATTCCCACTCCTGAAATTCATACTCGTAGCCTCAATTCCAAAAACAAGCGATTCTAGCCACGTATGGCTTATTTTGACCACAAGGGTAAAATCGTCATTTTGATGCCAAATTCGTTCACGAGTAATTTTAGCATACCAATATAATATTTCATTCATTTCATGTATATACGTGTGGTTGTAGAAGAAACATGGCAAAAATCGGCTCGGTACGTCCCCGGGCACACTTGGAACTTAAGAAAATTTCCAAATTTTTAAAAATAGAAAAACCAGCCTGGCACGCCCTTGGGCTAACCAGCGTGGCACGCCCCACACTTATTTTTTCAAAAAAATTCCATTTTTTGACTTTTCTTCGCGGGTTTTGTTAGATACTTCAAGTCCTATTCTTTAACTTACTTTTTAACCTTAATATCCTTTGTTTAGAGGTCCTCTTAGCCTCGTTTTGAACCACAAAAATGCTCCACAAAAAACTCAAAACACCTCCTACGAAGGTTTAATCACATATACGAGGGCCAAATTCAATTATCTCATCAATAGCATTACAAAATACATACGTATGGCTCTCGACACCTAAGTAAACATTGTTAAACGTCTTCAAGTAGGGTTCGGAAGGTACGGGGTGCTACATTCTTCCCCCCTTAGGAACATTCGTCCTCGAATGTTAATAATATCGTCCCATGTACATCCCATGCACCTCTATCTCAACCTACATATGCATATACACACAATACTTATGAATACTTCCTTGTTATTGTTCTAACTCCATACCTTGAACTTTCTCCCCCGTTTGAAGTAGTCACGGGTACTTTGATATCATCAGTACTTTGGCTCCCTACGTGATTCAGTTTCTCCACTGTACTTTTACCAAAGCTATATTTCATAAGTGACATCCCGCATAGCTTGTACATTTAATAAAATAATGGATCTCAGCATATGACTTGTTTTAGCTTGTAGCTACTATCGTACCATCTTAACTTTCTCGATAGCGTGGTGACAAAATCTAGCCCCAAATAAGGCAGTTCCACTCGGTTCAAATCACCCAGTAGTTGATTTAAACTTTCTTTTATATAAACCTTCATAAGGTACCATATTGATACTTGAACAATAGTTATTATTATAGGCACATTCTATAAGGAGTAGATGATCATCCCAACACCCTTTTAAGTCTCTCACCCAGGCTTGTAGTATACTTCCAAGTGTTTGGATAGTATGCTCTGTTTTTCCGTTCGTTCGAGGGTGAAAATCTATACTCAAATTCACTTATGTACCCAACCTTCTTTGAAAAGAATCGTCAAAGAAAATGTGTAGCAAATTGAGCCCTCTTTCCTAATGTACTAAAGTTCGAAACTCCGAATAGTTGTACTTTCTTCCTAATATACAACCCCGCATATTCTTTAGGCATGTAGGTGGTCTTGAAAGGCAACATGTGTGATGTGTAGGTAAACCTGTCAGCTATCTCTCATGTGGAATCAAATTCCTAAAATATATGAGACAACCATTCTGTGTATGAGGCAAACTTGCGATAAAATCCATGTTAACCATGTCTTATTTTAAACTGGAAAATGTATACATGGTTTATACCCTCCAGGTTTCTGGTGCTCTGCTATTACCTATTGATATTTTGGTCACGGAGCTACAAATTCTATAATGTGCTTCTTCTTACTATTGCCTCACCAATGCCTTCTTACCAAACCATGGTACCTTTCGATTTCCCCCGAATAAAATAGAATACCGTGAATGTTGTGCTTCGGTTATAATTTATTTCCTTAGTTTATCTATATTTAGTATACCCTATTAACCTTGATATTGAAATATTCCCTCTTGCGTAAGGTCAAATTTCATCGAACCTTGTGGTACGTTCTTTTGCCGAACTAAAATAGGATTCGCATATTGCTTTTCCTTCACCTCTACGAATGAAGACTTTATCGTATTTTGCGCTATAACCCTTTGATCTGGAGTTTCAAGTAAATGCACTACCAACCCATTTAATCAATATGCAGATCCTCAACCATACCTTGTGTCCCCATGAACCGACCATTAGTACTTCCTAGTGCTTTGCGGCTTAACGCATCAGCCACCGCATTTGCTCTTCCCGAATGTGATCTCAGTATCTTATCTTAATCTTACTTATTTGAGTCATCTTCCCTACCTCAGATTTAAGTCCCTCTACTTTAAGATATATGCAAACTCTTATGATCGATATTTATATATCAATATAAACCCTAAGTAGTGGTGTCGTATCTTTCAAATAACTAGCACAACCTGTTATCTCAAAATCATGCGTGAGATAATTCCTCTCATGTGGCCTCAACTGTCGTGAGGCATACACTGCTATCTTATCATGCTGCATTAACCCCATATCCTAGGTCAACCCTGGGAGCATCACAATACAATTGCATAACTTTTTGTGCCTTCGAGAAATACTAAAACTGGTGTAGAAATTAATTTATCTTTCATCTTTTGGATACTGAAAAGTAATTGTCTTGTGTGTAAACTCTCTCCCCTTTTTTTTTCACCATTCTATATTTTGTTTACCGACCTATATTCCTTCATACTATACAATGTAACCCAAGAACGCTATGTATATAACCAAAATTCACATTTAGAAACCTTCTCTAACACTTACTGCACATGATTAGCGTGGTCCTCTTGTGGTCTCGAATAAACCAGAATATTATCCCTGAACACAGTCACAAATACATCCAAGAATAGTTTGAACACCCTATTCATCCAATCCATAACAACATTTGGTACCTTTGTTAGTCCCAATGCCACAACTAAGAATCATAAGAGTCATACCGTGTTCGGAAGGCTGCCTTGGGTACATCTTTGTTTCTAACTCTGACTTGGTGATACATATCGGCCAAAATCCCACAATTTACACTTATAGAAAAATAACAAGTTTAATAACAAAATCACACCATACATGTTCATATTTTATCCATACCATGCTCTTTCATCAAAGTCACAAGTCATAATTCAAGCTTGAAGCTCATGGATATCACATCTTTTACCAAAAACACAAAGCACCATATTCAACACTTTCAAGCATGACCAACATGATTTAAATACTCTCCCATGCATATAATATATTAATCCATAAGAATAATCACTTACCCAAGCTTGGAAATTGATGATCTTGCTCCAAGAAGTGCCTTAGGGTTTGAAGTTGAGAGAAAAAGATTGTAGATAATTCTAGATTTGGCATGAGAGTGTTTTATGATAAAAAAAACTGATTTTGGCCCCTTTATATATGCCTTGGGTTCATCCTTATCCACTATTGGCATTTAATGCAATGTGAGGCTTAGTCAATGGAAGAATGGGTCATTTGACCCATTTTTGGCCCATGTTTTCTTTCTCATTTTGGGCCCTTTTTGAGCCCAATTCACTTAACCCAATAAAATCAATAATTTCTCATGTTTAATTCATTCCATACGCATTACAAAAATATTTCCACTCATGAAATTCATACTCGTAGCCTCAATTCCAAAAACAAGCAATTCTAGCCACGTATGGTTTATTTTGACCACAAGGGTAAAATCATCATTTTGATGCCAAATTTGTTCACGAGTAATTTTATCATACAAATATAATATTTCATTCATTTCATATATATACTCGTGGTTGTAGAAGAAACGTGGCAAAAATCGGCTCGGTACGTCCCCGGGCACCCTTGGGACTTAAGAAAATTTCCAACTTTTGAAAAATGGAAAAACCATCCTGGCACGCCCTTGGGAATGCTAGCTTGATTCCTGTGGGCTAAAATTTTATCCTATAGCGGTTTGGTACGCCCTCTAGCGCGTCCCACACTTAGTTTTTCAAAAAAAATCCATTTTTCGACTTTTCTTCGTGGGTTTGGTTAGATACTTCAAGTCCTATTCTTTAACTTACTTCTTAACCTTAATATACTTTGTTTATAGGTCCTCTTAGCCTCATTTTTAAACCCACAAATGCTCCACAAAAATCACAAAACACCTCCTACGAAGGTTTAATCACATATACGAGGGCCAAATTCAATTATCGCATCAATAGCATTACAAAATACATATGTATGGCTCTCGACACCTAAGTAAACATTTTTAAACGTCGTCAAGTAGGGTTCGGAAGGTACGGGGTGTTACAAAATGTTATGCTGACCGTAAGTATACGCTACAGGCATACCAAAATGGGAAGAAAAGTTATGCTGACCGTAGGCTTCAGGCATTAAAGTTTGGGATTGGTGATTGGTTTTTCCTTCAAGTATCACCCATTTAGGGTGTGATGAGGTTTAGGAAGAGGGGCAAGTTCAATCCCTGGTATATTGGGCCATTTGAGATACTTCGGACGGTTGGTGTGGTGTCTTATGAGTTGGCCTTGACCCTAGAATTTTTAGCTGTCCACCTAGTATTCCATGTATCCATGTTGCGGCGCTATATTTTGAATGAGTCTCACGTGCTTCAATAGGACTTAGTTTAGTTGGATAAGAAATTGACCTTCAGAGATGAGCCAATCCTCATACTAGCCAGAGATGTCAGATGGTTACGCTCTAGAGAGATTCCAGTTGTTAAGGTTCAGTGGAGAAACTATACAGTTAAGTAGGCTACCTGGGAGATCGAGAGTAAGATGCAGGCCCTGTATCCCCACCTGTTTGACTCTTCAGGTACATCTTGATCTATTACTTTCACAAATAAAAGACCTTTTAGTAATGAATACTGTAGTGACCCTCCAGGTTATTTTTCATATTTTCGCACTATTTTGACATTTAGAGCTTTCCCATAACTACCCCAAGTTATTTATGACTTGATGGAGCTGACAGTTTGGTTACCGGGCAGTTCGTTTAGTTTTTAAAGCCAATTCTCTATTTTAAAATTTTCGCTGTTAAGGATTGGATATCGGGCCTAAACTTCAGGTAAACGTCCTTGTATATCGATTCATAAAGTTCCATCAGCTTTCGAACATCAATTTTAGTCTAGTGGGACCCTTAGTTTTGGTTTTGAGGCTTCTGGACTCATTTCGGGCTATTGGGTGGATTTTGGTTAAAATGACCCTTAGGTGTGGGACCCATATTTCGTCGAAATGACCTAGGATGGAAATTTTGATGTTGTCGTTGAGTCTGAAATGTCAAATTTGGTAGGGTAGCATAGTTTTTTTGCTTTCATAGGATTTTGAACAAATCCTGAGGGTTCGATCACAAACTTGGTAAAATGCAAAGTTTGCTGGTGCAGCCATGTTTTGGCCTTCACGATCTCGAGGCTTGGCTACTTTCACGATGGTCAAGGAAATATGGCTTACGCATTTGTGAGCTGGCCTTCGTGTTTTCAAAGGGTGAGCTGGCCGACCAATCCAAGCTTTCTTCTTTGCGTTTGTAGTAGACCAGCCGCATTCGCAAAGGGTTGATCATTTTTTAGATCGCGTTCATGGTAGGGTCCCCGCGTTCCCAAAGAAGGGACCCCTAGCCATATTTATTGTTGTAGAATCTGATTTTCTCTCATTTATTTCAAGTCCTAAGTTCATAGAACCCTAGGGATCTTAGAGAAAAGAGGAGATTGATCATTGGGTGTCGGGAGTGAGTTGGCGACCTTGTTCTAGTCATTTCCCTGTCGTTTATTTCGTAAGTTTCCTTTAATTTCTTAGTTAATTCTCCGATTTAAACTCAAATCCCTAGATTCTTTGCGGGCTGATTTGGGAGTGTATTTGTTCTTGGATTTCAACCATTTTGAGGGTAAATGGTCCTTGAGCCTAGAGGAACGTTTTAACGATTTCAAAGTTGTGATTCTGCAAGCGAGCCCCATATGGGATTTTTTTAGCTCGATTTTGGACCCGAAAGATTTGTATGTAATATGGGTATTGTTATTCTCATATTAATGTGTAGATCATTATTTCGATAGTGTGGCATTGTGTGAAGGCTTCTCGAAAGGGAAAAGCTCTGACTTAGTAGACTTTCTCGGGCATTCGTTGGAGTCCAGGTAGGCTAGGCTTACTTTCATTATAGATTGAGCTTTATTATGGCATTAGTATAGTAATATGCTAGATTTAGGTTTGAATTTACAGCTTGGTCGCATGTTTAGTGAAATTTAGAATATTTAGCCAGTTAGAGTGCCACTTTTAGGTAGAATCGACCCATTTACCTTCTTCTTGATCTTAATTATTGCCTTAGTACTTGTTTAGACTTATTTAATACCTTGTATTGGAACCTTGAAGCCTTAGTCTAGTTTGGGGTAGAAATTGCCTGAGTAGGGTCTTTGGGGTTAGTAGCGGGCTCCATCGGCCCTCTTTTAGGCCAAATATCCTAATTAACTCCTTGTAGACCTAGGAGGCCTTCTTTTGTCATCTTGCATACATTCTTGAGACCTAGGATTTTTTAGACATCTGTCCAATTCTTGACAAGACTTGCTACCTTGTATTTACTTTAAAGACTGGTTCGAGTCCGATAATTACTATTCAATTATGCTACTAAATTCCTGATTTGAGTTCGGCATATGATACAAGAGTTCGGTTCAAGTCTGGCATTTATTGTTCACTTATAATGTTAAGGGTTTGGTTTGAGTTTGGTGTTTGGTACGACGGGATTCATAGATATGGTTTCGGTTGTTGGTTACTTTATACTTATTATTGTTGATGATTCTTGTCTTATTTGTATCCGTCGGGCATATGGGGGATCGTATGGGTTAATCCTCTCTTGTTTGTGCCTTCTGGGTTTATGGGGGCCCAGTTAGGCTGTAGTTAGCTTGTATTCTTTTGATTTTATTTACCTCGTTATTTATTATCGGTCAGCCGAAACATTATTTTAGATTTTCCCTTTATCCCTAACTTTAGCTTACATTCACATCTTATTATGCTCTTATTATTATTTAACTCAGTCGGCCAATGGTGTATACTGAGTACCCGTTGTCTTGGTACTCATACTACACTTCTACATCTTTTTTTGACGCTCTATCCAGACATACTTTTGGGTGCATTCAGAGATAGGGTGAGCTTTCTGAGCCAAAGCTAATTCTCTCTCCTTTTATTATTTTAGACAGTCTTTACTTTCACGACTACTTGTATATTGGATAATATTAGTACTCTTATTCTTTTGGATTTAGTGGTCTTGTACTGATATTACTAGGTCATGAGATATTCTTTTGCTCTCTTTCTCTCCCTCTTATATATATATATATACTGCTCTACTTTTATTTTACTGCCTACAATACTATTGTATGCTTAATTTCAGTATTTAACTATACTTTCCACCAACTAGCCCATTACTTGTCATTCCAGGCTATGGTTTGGCTTACCTACTGGTGGGATAAAGTAGGTACCATCAGGATTTGAGAAATTGGGTCGTGACATTGAATGAGGTGGCGACCCAACTTGAACTTGATATGCCATTTGAATGGGTGACAACCCAACTTGTCACGGGCGGACGACCCATTTTGAACTTAACATGCCACTTTGAATGGGGCGACTGCCCAACATGTCTCGTTGAAAGGTGGACTACATAACATGCCACTTTGAATAGGGTTACTTCCCAACGTATATCATAATCACTTGCACTAAACTTATGAGTAGCAAATGAAATATAAGGGAAACTAAGAACTGTGCATACCCTATGGCAACATGTCACTTTGAAAGGGGTGACTTCCCAATGTGTCTTATAATTACCTACACTAAACTTATTAGTAGAAAATGTAATATGTCACAATATAGAAGGTGAAGATCAAACATGACATGTCACAAATAGGAGTGACGATCTAAGAAAACATGTCACAAATATAGGAGTGACGATCCAACATAAGATGTTACAAATAGAAGGTGACGATCAAAGAAAACATGTCACAAATATATGAGTGACGATCCAACATAACATGTCACAAATAGGAGGTGATGATCTAATAAAACATGTCACGAATATAGGAGTGATGATCCAATATAACATGTCACAAATAGGAGGTGACGATCCAATAAAACATGTCACAAATAGGAGGTGACAATCAAACAAAACTTAATGTGTCACAAAATGAAGTGACAATCCAACATAACTTAACACGTCATAAAGAAGGAGTAACGATCCAATAAAACATAACATGTCACAAAGAAGGAGGTGACAATCAAATATAACACAACGTGTCATTTTGGTAAAAGGATGACATGAATTAAAGAAATGAACCCTGTCAATGAAAAGACCAACGAGTCGCTTTGACAGATACTCAAAGATGGGTGCTTACCTCAATTTCATTTTTTAATAGAAAAGAGAATCACATCTAGACTGTAATTGGTACCAATAATTAGCATAACATAGAAATTTCTCTTTTGTCCCTCCCTTAACAAAGATTAACTTCGAGATAATTCCTATAGCTTCAAGTGCTACCTCAAACATACCTAAGTATCAATAAGATTTGTTCATCTTGCTTCAAACAAAGATTTTGAAATAGCCCTATCCTCATGTTTTAAGTTTCCTTACCATTAAAAAAGTCCTCGTCTGTACACTTGATGTATTTTGACTTGAGGACATTTAAAAAGTGCTCTCACACTCGGAAGAATGTTCAAATGATGCAACTGTGATACCATAGTCTTTGCCCTCATGTAAGTCTCCACTAATGTGAGAACATTTGAAATAGGATCATGTAGGGCTTGCTATCGGCTTGTAAGGTAGGCTTAAGGAGGGGTAGGAAATTAATTTGGGATAAAAGTAATTTAATCCCTCCCTGAGCATCAAACTGAACTTGTGCTTTAGACGATTGCTATGCCTTGGCATTTGATCTTCTTTGTTGTCCCTTTCTTTGTTTTGAATTCTTTTGAACTCTTCTCTTGCTGGAGAAATTTCTCATATCAATCTGATGTTTTCTTTTTGTTTTAAAGTTTCTCCTTTTTTGTTTGAAGTGTTCTCCCTTTTAATTTGGGATTTATCCTTGCCTTGTCCTTGTGGAGAGTTTTTAACTCTCTTTCTTTTCCTTTTAGTCATTTTTTATCCTTGACTTTCAGGGACTTTGCATCTTTTTCCTTTGGCATCTTCAAACATGAATCTTCTTCTGTAATTTACACATCTTCATTGCGTTCAAAGAGGTAGGGCCAAGAGAAGGATAGCGCATGTAATCACTAAAAAAGGTATTGGTTAAGATGTGGTTGATCAAAGAAAAGGCTTTACTCTCAAAGGGGTACATACTATGAATTAATGTCATTTGGTAGGCATTGAAAGGTGCAAACAGGTCAAAGAAGGCCTACAATCCTTTTCCAAACCAAACGTTACTCAGAATTTTGCCTCAACAAATATTGGGGCCAAGTTCTAGATCAACAGTGCGATGCATTTTGAATTTAATCTAAAACTCACCACACAATACACATGAAACAACGAGGTTGGTTTTATTCTTACCTTGAATGCATGCAAGAGAACTTTTTCGTGTGTCACAAAAGTGTGAATGAGAGGTACCAAAAGAACCTAAGGTTCATCATGAAGTCGACCATCTCAATCATATTAATTATTTACATGCTTCTAATTGTGTTGGCACCAACCAAGTCAAAGTCATGATTTTAATAAAGATATATTTTTCTTTTTTTTTTTAAAATAAGAAATACAGAACCCGAGAAGGGCTTCTTGCGTATCTCAATCCGAAGGATGAGAATCAGGTGTGTGTAGTTCGTGAAGATATGACATAAAATAATGCACAAAACTATTAAATGCAAAGATATATACAAGCTCGGAGCGATACCTTGTATTGTCTGATATCAACTGATATCTTTAGCTAAACAATATCTCCCAATACTCTACAAGGATGACATATTGTGGCCTTCTTGGTTGTTTACGAGGACTTTTGTTGTTGTGTTTTCAACTAGGATGCTAGGGTTTTCCAACTATCTATTAGAATAGCATATTACTGTGACCATCTGTCGGTGAGGATGATTTTTCTGCAAAGAGATGAGAACAGAGTGAAAGCAGGGAAGTCATTAGAATAAAATGAAAGAGTGTTATTGTATAGTCAAAGACTATCCTGATTTATTTTTCGAATTAGATATTAGTGCCTCATGGAGTCCGAGGCCAAATGCAGTCTGCTTCTTAAAGTGCAAGTTTGGTGGAATTTTTGAGGACCTTCCTCAAAAATTTTGCCCCATTTTAGAACACAAGAACTTTCATGAACTTCTTGAAGCTTCTTTGAGTGAAATTTTTAAGACCTTATCAAAAATTCTACCTTGATTTCGACTTTAACAAACCCCTCTGTTAAATATTTAACAAAATGTATTCTTTGGTAGAATTTTTGAGACCTTTTCAAAAATATTTCCCCAGTTTTCATTGTAAACAAAGGTGAAAAGCTTATGGAGAATACGACCGAGCCTTTGTGGTGCCTATGTATCTCGTTGAGCCAAGAATCAGGTCAAACATAGTTCAAAAAACTTCAGAAATAAACTAGACAAATAATGTTTAAACATAAATTGGCATCACACCTTTCAACTTAAACACATAATGGATGATTGTCCATTTAGGCCATGGGCCTTTTGGACGCAAGGTGGTCTCACTAATTGACCTGATACCCCTTGGATATTGGGTCACTCTAGGCCAATGCCTAAACATGGGATTTGGCATCGCTCTAACCTAGTTGACTAGAGTGGTTTGTTCAAATTGACTGAGAACCAGAAATGGACTTATCAGAGTAGCACACAAAGTGATTGTTGACCGACTCGAATAAGCTGCTTCACTTGGTAGTTCAAAGAAATTTAAGGTATTATACGAAAGGGTGGGTGCAGATACCAGCAGAACAGTCCTTTTTTCTAATGTCTAATGCTTTTCCACGGAGGCGGAATATGCCATGAAAATGCAACAGTCGATATATTATGAAAATTTAATAAATAGTGAATAAATGACTAAGTAATGTAAAAATATACCAGATACAAATAATATTCAAAATATACAAGGCAACACTAAAATTGTAAAAAGTAAAAACTCGTCAATTGAAAAAATAAACTCATAATAGTTAGAACCTTTATATCCCCAGTAGAATCGCCATTCTGTCGTATTCTTATTTTCATAAGGCGCAACTTCAGGATTCAAAAACAAATTAATAATTATTTTCAAAAATTTGAGAGTCGCTACCTAATTTTAGGAAAATTAGGAAACCAATTATTTTAATTAAATAAAAAATTAGTCTGCGTAACCAATTAGATTCTAGGTAAGGGTTCAGGTTATTCCAAAGGGAAGGTGTTAGACACCCTTCAAAATCCACAAAGGTGGATCCCGACTGAACTCATTTTATCAATTAAGGAGGAAATAAAAAATAATTTGCACAAGTATAACAAATATAAAATATACACAAAAATGAAGTAAAACATGACTAACAAAAATGACATAATATTTATCTATCGTTAAACAAAATGTGTAAATACAATAAATAATAAGCAAAAGTAAAAATTATCTTATGTGCATGGGAGGCCTTGGAAATCGATGAGAATTTTTTCATTGGCCAAGTAAACTAATAGTTGATATTAAATAATAATAACTTATAAAAATAATTGAACTTGAAACATAATTGAACTTTACAAATAATCGAACTTGACAACTAATTGAACTTGATAAAATAATTGAACTAGAAAAATAATTGAACTTAAAAATAACGTTCGTCTTTTATAATAGGGAGGCCTCAAAAATTAGACGGAGAGATTTTATCATTGGCCAATCAAATCAACACTTGATAAGAAATAATTTAACTAAAAATAAAATTCGTCTTTTATAATAGGGAGGCCTCAAAAATTCTACGGAAAGATTTTATCATTGGCCAATCAAACTAATACTTTCTCAAATTAGTCAATATACCAAGAAAATAAAGGTAAATCAACACAAAATCATCTACAACACTAACAACCAAATACTAATAGCAACCATAATATGATAATGGGGAAAGAAGCAACATTGAACAACCACAAAAAAATGAAGGTAATAACAGTTACAAAACAACCTATATAACAAATATAAATAATAAAATTAAGCCTCCGCCAAGCATCACAATAATAAAAAAATTATAACAATAATGACATTAAAGGCATCAGTGAACAACAAAAATAACAAGGGGTTATAGATAGAGCCAAACAGTGGTGTTTTGCCAGAGAAATGAAACACACCATCTTAAAATTTATTAAAGAAAATACACAATGATTAAAACCAAATAGACAAGGAAAAATAGTGAGAAATGCAGTATCCAACAAATAATAATTAAAGTAATGTCACATGTTGTCAAACAATGTAATAATCAATAACAAAATTAACATCAAAGGCATAAAAACAATGATTGGCCATTCTAAACTCAAGACCAAAAATGGACAAATGGTCAAGAATCAATTCATAAATTCATTGGAAACAACCATTAATCTAATCAACACAAAACCAAAGCAGCAATACGAAAAATAGAGCAAAGACAATAGAGGTCAGAGAAAGATAATTGAACATAACATCACCGGAAAAGCGATGAAATTCACCAAAAATTGCAGACAAACATCTTATTCAAACATTATCGGACTCAAATTAGAATAAAATAAAGAGACATGGCATAAAGATTGTCATCGGAGAAGCTAACAATTTTACTGGAGAAAGGAGAAACAGAGATAGTGGTGGGGAATTCGTCGTGGTCTCGCCGAATTCTGACTCGTTATGGCCAGATCTGGAAGAGCTCACCAGAAATCATGGTGTTCCACAACTGTTGTGGGTCTATTTTGTTTGCTCCAGTGGTGAAGTTTGGAGCTGATGGTTTTCTAATTTGGTGGTTGTTTGTCGGAGAAGATGAAAAAGGGTGACGATGACTGGTGGAGAAGGGTGTTTTTCGGAGTTCAAAACTTTGAGCTCACTATCGACGAGCTCGTTGTTGTTGGATCTCGCCGGAGATGAAGGGAGAGTGAGGTTTTGTAGTTGTTGACTTTGTTCCGGTGGATTGGCATCGCCGGAACAGTGAAAATAGAGGGGATACGGGGTACGCGATGTTGTGGTGTTTGGGGTTATTGGCGGCTAGTTTTGAGTTTCGTCGGAGGTATGGTGTGGTGAGAGCTCGTTGGTTTGAGGTCCAGTGGTCGGAGTTTTTGACCAAAAAAATGGAAAAAAGAAGGGAGGAGGGTGGTTGAGCTGTGGTGTTCCGGTGGTGGTGGGTCACCAAAAAAAGAGAAAATTGTTTTAAGATTTTTTTACCCAAATTTAAAATTTTTCACAACCATTAATTGTGAAGGGATTGAATTAGTTTTATAGGCAATACAATACCACTTAATCCAACATCGTGTTCTCAATACCATGGTTTTAAAAAATCATGGGCTATCCAAAACTATGAGTTATCCAAAACTATAAGTATTTGTTCTTATCCAAAACTATGGATATTTAACTTATTTGTGTAAAAATATCTTCTTCACTTTTTTTGAATTAACGGACTATGATAAAAAATAAATTAATTAATGTATTTGATGCCAGATAAGAATATTGTTTGAGGTTAAAACAAAAATAATGATTTGATCAACCTCAAATAATATTTGTTTATAAAAATCACTTTATAGTTAATAATTAATTTGAAATAGTAATAAATTGATAAATATCCTAACATTTTCAAGAAAAAGGATAATTATCAATAACTTGTGTTAAAATT
This sequence comes from Capsicum rhomboideum, assembly GCA_031232105.1. Lineage (NCBI taxonomy): Eukaryota > Viridiplantae > Streptophyta > Magnoliopsida > Solanales > Solanaceae > Capsicum > Capsicum rhomboideum. Next base: position 45,990,691 of record CP124708.1, on the reverse strand, counting down.
GAATAAAACATGTAAAACATTAAATTTTATGCGCTTTAACAAATAAGAAGCATAAAAGTATTTATTTTGAAAATGTCGGGCCAAAATTGGGTGTCAATAGTTATAAATTGGCCTAGACTCATCTGTCCATCAGATATCTAGAGTTTCTTGGGTTTAGTTGGTTACTATAGGCAATTTGTTAAGGAATTTTCCTCTATTGCCTCTCCTATGTCCAGATTAACTCGAAAGAAAGTCAAGTTTCAGGAGTTGAAGACTCAACTCACCTTCGCTCCAATTTTGACTCTGCTAGAGGGTTTAGATGGGTTTGTGGTTTATTTTGACACATCCAGAGTTAGACTTGATTATGTGTTGATGCAGCATGACAAGGTTATAGCATATGCCTCGCGAGAAGAATTACCCTACTCATGATCTTGAGTTGGCAGCAGTGGTTTTTACCTTAAATATTTTGTGGCATTATCTTTATGGGATTCATGTAGATGTATTCACCGACCACAAGAGCCTTAACTATGTGTTCTATCAAAAAGATCTAAATCTTCGTCAGAGGAGATGGCTAGAGTTATTGAAGGATTATGATATGAGTGTCTTGTACCATCCACGTAAAGACAATGTTATGGCTGAAACTCTTAGTACGTTGTTGATGGGAAGTGTTTTTCATATAGTGGATGAGAAGAAAGAGTTTGTTCACAAGGTTCACCAGCTTGCTAAATTGGGTGTTCGATTGGTTGAGAAGGTTGAGGTTTTCTCCCAAGGGGGAGAGGGTATTCTTCGTTGCCAGGGCAAACTGTGTGTCCCAAATGTGGATGACTTGAAACAGCAGATGCTACTAGAAGCTCACAGTTCTCGATACTCTATTCATCCAGGAGCCACTAATATGTATCGTCATCTACAGGAAGTCTTGGTAGAATGGCATGAAGAATGATATCGCGAAATTTGTGGCTAAGAGTCCAAATGGCCAGCAGGTTAAGGTTGAACGCCAAAGACTTGGTGGTATGCTTTAAGATATAATACTTGGAAGTGGGAAGTGGTGAATATGGACTTCATTACAGGGCTTCCTCATACTCGTCGACAACATGATTCTATTTGGATTATCGTGGACCAAATGACTAAGTTAATCCATTTCTTTTTAATTAATTCTTTAGATTCAGCCGAGCATTATGCTAGACTCTATCTTAGGGAGTTGGTAAAATTGTATGGATTCCCTTTGACCATTATTTCAGATAGAGGTACTCAGTTTACCTCCCGACTTTGGAAGACTTTTCAGAAGGGTCTAGGTACTCAGGTTCATCTTAGTATGGCTTTTCGTCCATAAATAGATGGTCAGGCAAAACAGACCATTCAAACTTTAGAGGACATATTGAGAGTGTGTGCGATTGATTTCAAGGGTAGTTGGGATGATCATTTGCCCTTGATTGAGTTTGATTATAATAACATCTATTACTCCAGTATTCAAATAGACCCATTCGAAGCGCTTTATGGTAGGAGGTGTAGGTCTCCTATTGGTTGGTTTGAATTTGGTGAAGCTACCTTGATAGGGCAAGATTTAGTTCACAAGGATATGGAGAAAGTTTAGTTGATTAGAGAAAGGCTGAAAATAACTCAGAGCCGTCAGAAGTCCTATGCAGATATAAGGAGAAGGGAACTTAAGTTTCCTATTGGTGATTTTGTCTACTTGAAAATTTCACCCATGAAAAGGGTGAAAAGATTTGGTAAGAAGGGAAAGCTCAATCCCTGCTATGTTGGTCCTTATAAGATTATGGGTCGTTGTGGCAATGTAGCCTATGAGTTTGATTTGCCTACAGACTTAGCATCAGTGCATCCAATTTTCCATGTGTCCTTGATTAAGAAATGCATTGGTGATTCTGCATCAGTTGTACCCTTAAAGAGTGTGGGTGTGAAAGATAGTATCTCTTACGAAAAGGTCCCAGTTGAGATCCTTGACCATCAAGTTGGTAAGTTGAGAAATAAGGAGGTCGCTTTGATAAAGGTTCTTTGGAGGAATCAGTTAGTTGAGGGAGCTACATGGGAAGCAGAAGCGGATATGATGACCAAGTACCCCCATCTTTTCTCTTCGAACTCAGTTCCAGCTTAAGGTAATAGTTTCCCTTTTTAATCCTTTTCATCTCATGCCACTCAGTTATTCCCATGCCATAGCATGCATTTATGAGTCCAGTTTAGTCCATGTTTTAGTTATAGACTTAGTTATCATGTCAGTATTCATCTTTTAGAAATTTAGTGTTGGGATTGCAGCTCTTTCACTAATATTTCAGGTTAGTTTTCGTTCAGGGACGAATGACCCCTAGGGAGAGATATTATAACACCCCAAAAACCCAAGCCAAGATTAGAACCATGCTTCAAGTATACGTAGAATGAAACATCATATTTTGGCAATATTGGAAGTGATTTAGACATGTATTAAGGCCATAAGTAACTCCTATCTCATAGCCAAGTTGAAACATTCCTTACTGATTGATTTCTTGTGAAGAATATTTATATAATCAAGTTCAAACGATAATAACTCCTAGATTCTGAAGTATTTTTGAGCTCAAGTCTCACCAAATGAAAAACCTTTGAGTCTTCTTTCCAATGCATACAGTTTTGCCTTAATCTAATTTCGGAGCTAGGAGTTATGGCCATTTTAGTGAAGCATTGTCCAGCAGTGAGACAGTACGAACAGAAACCACGACCGTACAATGGTCTCATCTACATGAAACAGCCCCAAAAACCTAAGAGTTATCAAGTATACCTCCCAACCACAAAAAGGTACAACAATTTTGGCTACAAACCACGATCTTGGCTCCTAAAGTTGATTTGGCTTGGACTTCCAACCTACAAACCAAGGTATGATAGTGGGTGGGTCCCACGAGTCATGCCAAGGCTTATCTGATGTAGTACATAGAGACTTAGATCATCCATCAAACTACGAGCACCACTCATGATTGTAGGTGGGTCCCACGATCGTGGGATGGTCCATACGTCATGTCTTATAGCTTTTTTAGTGACATTTTATAAGGGGCATTCCAGTATTTTTCCATTATTTAGATCCCTGTACTACCTCATTTAAGTAAATCCAAGGCTGATTATTAAGTTAAATATTACCTAAGTCCCTCATTACCCAAATTCATTCGATACTTAGCCTGAAACAAAGAAAAGAAACAAGTCTTTTTCCTCCAAGGCAAACTAGGGTTCATCTCTTTCAAGCTCCAAGTTCAAAGAATTCACCAAGGTTTCCATCTCCAGGTATGTGGGATTTTATCAATGGATTTCCTTTCACCCATTGAGTCCCAAAGTTAACTCAATTCCTCAAGTTTAATTCACCCTCCAAGCTTAGGGTTTCCATGAAAAGTATGAATTTTTTTTAGCTTTAAGTTCTTGCTTTGACTAAACCATGAATATATATTTTCCCATAAATTTGAGAATCTTTACACACTCATGACTATGAACACTCATTATATTGATAAATTTTTGATTTTGGATTTGAATCATGAAATCCCTCATTACGTTTAGTTTATAGAATTGCCATTAGTAGTTGCATTCTTCTGGTTATGAAAACCTGATGACCTAGGATTTCATGCATACATAATGAATACTCATTGCTCCATGGTTACAGGATGTAGAATGCTTTTTAGTTAAGTGTCTACTATTTCATTCTTAGATATCAGTGTTATGAGTTTGATAGTTATCTGTTCTAAATGAACCATCTAGTTATCAATTATATTCAGTTGGGAGCAGTAATTAGCACCAAGTTGAAGCAAGGATGAAGGCTCACCCATCAGTTAGGTTGAGACCTTTAGTAGAAATCCCTAAGTCCTAAAACTACGACACCACTGTAGGTTCTAAAAGGTCACCCACCAGACCAGGCTTGATATCTTAGTCCTTTCGGACATAAGTTTAGTGGATCCACGTCAGTCAGTGTTCATACCCTTAGCAACGTCTGAAACACCCTTCCATCTGGGGTTACAGGTTGGACCCTGGTTAGCTCAGATTGGGGTATGTCTCAGCTTCCTGTTCAGTTTACCATGTTACCTCCAACATAGTCAGCTTATATTAGATCATACATACCTCACATGCTCACTACATTCAAAGTACTGACTGTATAACTTTCTTTGCGCTATATTGTCTTATAATAGAGGTTCCGATGCTCAGCATCCCATTCGAGGGTAGTACGATACAACACTATTCAACAACAGTGTTTGGTGAGTCCTCATCATTCGAGGGCCAGTTATCAGCATTTCTTTTTAGTATTATTTTAGTTTGAGACAGTTTGATTTAGTTGGGGGCTTGTCCGAACAATTCATTTTATTTAAAGGCTTTCAGACAGTCAGATAGATTATGTTTTCATCTTTATGGGTTTTATTCAGATATTGTCACTTGGGCTTAGTACCAAACTTATTATTCAGATTGTTAGTTTCTGCATCAGTGATTTCCAGATTATTTCAGTATTCATATTATCATGCTAGTCCATGGGTTAGCTTAGGGTCACTTGTGACTCTAAGCACCGTGTTACGACTAGGGGGTAGTCTCGGGTCGTGACATAAATTCCTATTTTACTTTTATTGCATTTTAAACATTATGAGCAAGCATTTAGTAAATTATTACACTCTAAGGTGAACCTTTCTCATTCATTCCCTGTGGAATGACCTCGACTCAAGAGTTGGGTAAATATATTGCTAGCAATCGCATACATCTTATCGGTGTAATTGAGCCTTATCATCCCCTTTCAAATGTATTACAACTTATAGCTAGAACATCTATTTTTTATTCTTATGAATAGTCTAAAACATCAAAACTATCTTCTGTTTACACCAAGAATTAAAAAATTCTAAACAAATCATTTTAAACTCCTGCAAGTTGCTCTACTTCCATCTTTCTTCCTTCTTGACTGCATTGCCATACTTGTTCTAATACTTTAGCAGTCCTTTTATGTTCTATGACCTCACCCATTTTGAGATTAAGGATCTTGGAAAACTACAATACTTCTTGGGAATTGAGGTTGCTAGATTAAAAAAAAGGAATCTTAATTTCTCAAAGGAAGTATATTCTTAACCTCTTGAAACAAACTAGTATGATAGGTTCAAAACTAGTAGAATCACCCATCTAAAGCAACCACAAATTACAGAGTCAGTTAATAATGAGAGATATCAAAAGCTGGTTGGCGCACTCATTTTTTTCTCTCACACTAGACCAGTGATAGCCTATTTACTTAGCCTGGTAAGTCAGTTCATCCATGATTCTCGATATCTTCATACGCAAGTTGTCTTTCACATTTTTGTGGTATTTAATATCATCTCCTAAAAAAGGTACTTTTCTCCAAACATGGTCACCTTCAAAAAGAAGCCTTTACAAAAGTAGATTGGTTGGATCTCTAAATGATAGAAGATTAACATCTAGTTACTGTACAATTGTTAGAGAAACCTTGTTACTTGGAGAAGCAAAAAGTAAAGTGTAGTTGCTAGATCAAGTGCAAAGGAAAAATATAGAGTTATGGACAGCGTGTTTGTTAACTTTTATGGTCACAAAAGTTACTAGAGGAATGAAAATTGTCTGAAAAAGGAAAACTTTCCTTGTATTGTAACAATAAGGCTACAATCAATATAGCTCAAAATCTAGTCCAACATAATGTCACAACCGAAACCCACCGCGAGTGGTACCCACACTAACCCTCCGGTGGGAGAACCATCTATTCCAAACTACGATTACTATTTACTTAACCAACTTTAATGATAGAAAAAACCAATTCCATTGATAAAATAATATCTTTAACATGTTAATTAAATGCGGAAAACATCATCAATTCTAATAAGCTCCCAGAAACTGAGTATCATCGTGCCAGAATATCTAACTAAACTTATCCATGGGTACAACCCCGAAAACTAACAATAAAATAAAAACTGTCTTTGCCCAAAGACAAGTGGACAAGATCATAACAGGATAGATCTATGTCTGTCCGAAAGATGATTGCTCACCTTAGATCTGAAGTAGAACTCCGATATACAAATGAGGTCTCATGAAAGCCGTTGGAATATGCTCTATACTCAACAAAAAGAAGAGTATAGGGTAGTATCAGTACAAAACCACTATGTACTAGTAGGATCATAGGCTATCTCAACTTTATCATTGGAACATTTAACTAACAGTTTGCAAACAAGTAGAAAAAACATGTCATCTAGCAAATATGTATTCAAATAAGTCTTTCCACCACAATTCCACTTTAACAGAACAAGTCAAGTAAATAAATGAATCACCTTCAAGTAAATAGTATTCAATTCAAGTCAACTACAACAAAACTCATAAGACCATTCAAATCATCAATTCCTCTGAAAACACCTCGTTATTGTGCAATAACAAGTATTAACTCATTTTCAAGTACAATATCAAATAACCAAACCACACAAGGATCCAAATATAATGATCAAAAAAATATAACTTGGTTCACTCAGGGAACCGTCAACTCTCCAAATCATGGTGTACATACATGCTATGGGCCTTATAAATGTCCACTAGCCATGACTTGCATGGGATGAGCTCAATCCATGTACAAAGTATACTAGACAACTAGAGCCTGCCACCCTTATCCAAAACCAAGTGTTATACCCCCCTTATTCCAATGTCCCCACCCTAATCCTCCCTGAAATTCACCAATTCAATTATGATCAACCTTTACTAGTTCATCTCAGAACAAAAACAATACCATAAACAAGTACAATAAAAAAGTAAGCTAAATCAACCACCTTGCACATACTTTTTTACCAATCTCATTATAAATTATTAATTCCAAACTTGCATGCAACATTCATCAGCATGCATTGTGAAAATAGATAAACAATCAGTTAACATACACATATATAACCAAATTGAGCCTTAACTCCAATTCAACCATAATCTACCTCAATCCAAGCCTTGCAATGCTCTACACGATGTGAGCCTTGAACTTTCTCGTAGCTTTGACCTGATATTGGTCTAAAAATAACACATAGAACATAATTTAACCATTGCTCTATCAATTCTATGCATTACAACCTAAATTCATAACTCTAAGGTCAAGTTCATGAACAATTCCAATACTCTAGGGTTTTTCTACCCTTTATTCCACCTAAACTTTGCATACATTCTAATTAAGAGGTAAAATTCTAGTTTAGAATACTTAATTTAATACTTCTAAACCATTAACAAGTAATTCAAATCCCACCTCAAGCATATCATATTAATTCCTCTAACCTAGGGTTAAACCCATCATCCCCACCACAATAAACCTATGAAGATTCTAAGGATTTGGAGATTAAATATATTGGATTGGTAGAATGACTTACCTATATGGTGGAATTCAAGAAGAACTGAAGCAACATCGCTATAGCAAGATCCACCCGCTACAGTGGAGCTAACCAAAGTTGACTTTTGCTATAGCAGAAAATTTTCTCGCTATAGCAGGACCGTGGTAATGTCCTGCCTCCTGCTACAATGGGGTAGGCGAGGTAAAAACTTTGGCAGCTTCCTAATTTTGTCATTTTTACAACACACTCTCAAATTTTAACCTCACGAACTAACCCCTTTACGTCAAGTGTTATATCCAAAGTTCTTCTAACCTAAATTCCATTCTAAAAGTTTCTATGAACTCCCTAACCTCTTAGCTAATATGTTATGATCTTAAATTATTGAATCACCACCCTATCAATTACTCAATTTACCTAGACCATACCATAACAAAAATTTATCCAAGACTAGCCTAGCCTGAAATTTCCTATATTTCATCCCAGGAGAATCTTAACCCAAATTTTTGCATGGTATAAATTTTTGCATACTATGCTATACCATATCGATAGAAAGGGTTGTTACAATAGATACCAATTTACCTATTATTCATCATTGAATGATAATCAAAGGAAAAAAAGGGAAAAACTATCCCAAAAGATACTTGAATCCTCAAACAACTGAGGGTACTTCTCACGCATATCCAATTCAGTCTCCCAAGTGGCCTCTTTAATAGGATGGTGCTTCCACTGGAATTTCACGGACCTTGTCTCTTTGGTTATCAACTTGTGAACATCTTAATTAAGTATCGCCACTGGTTCCTCCTTATAGGAGAGGTTCTTATCTAACAACACTGAGCCTTAATGAATTATGTAGCTGCCATCCCCATGGTACTTCTTAAGCATAGAGACATGAAGTATCAGATGGACTCCCGACAAACTTAGAGGCAACAAAAGTCTGCAATCCACCAGACCCACATCATCAAGAATCCCAAATGGACCAATATAACTGGGGCTAAGTTTGCCCCTCTTGCCAAACCGAATCACTCTATTCATCGGAGAAACCTTGAGTAGTACATGCTTGCCCTTCTTAAAGAAGATATCTCTCATCTTGTGATCTACATACTCTTTCTTTCTACTTTGGGCTCCTAGCAACTTATCTTGGATAAACCTTACCTTCTCTTAAGACTTTTTTACCAAGTTAGTACCTCCTTTTTACCAAGTCAGTGCCCAAAGGCTTCACATCACTTACCTCAAACCAACTTATGGGTGATCTATATCTTTTCCCATATCGAACCTCAAATAGGGCCATGTCAATACTGGAGCGATAATTTTTTTTGTATGAAAACTCACACTATGGCAGTGATTGATCCTAATGACCCCCAATATTAGCCACACACACTAGAAGCATATCTTCTAGCACCTGAATAGTCTTCTTAGATTGATTGTCAGTCTGAGGATGAAATATAGTAATGAGATCTATCTTAGTGCCCAACTCCTGAAGCAACCTTTGCCAAAACACAGAGGTAAACTGCATACCTATATAAGATATAATAGAGAGTGGAACCCCATACAATATCAAAACCTCCTTAAGATAGATCTTGGCTAACTTCTCAGCATTATAATTCACCTTAATCAGAATGAAATATGGAGATTTTGTTAGCCTATCCAAAATGATCCAAGATAAATCATACTATCCCAAAGTCTTAGGAAGTCCCACCATGAAATCCATAGCAATTCTCCTCCATTTCCACTCGAGAATGGGCATTCTCTGAAGTAGGCCTATAGGCTTTTGATGTTTGTATATTACCTGCTGACAATGATGATACTTGGCCACATACATTCCTATATCTCTTTTCATTCGAGGCCACCAATAGAGTTGTCTCAAGTCATAATGCATCTTGGTTGCACAAGTAATAGTATAAAATATCTAGAGTCGCATAAGTAATAGTATAGAATATCTAGAGCCGCACAAGTAATAGTATAGAATATCTAGAGCCATTATCTTCCGCTTGCGGACTGGGAATCACTTCACCAACACGAGGCACACACACATGCCCCTCAACTCTCAACATGCCACTAGCATCAAGTGTGGCCTCTCAAGCCTTACCATATACCACTTTATTTCAAATCTTATTCAGTTTTACATCTTCAAACTGCTTAGCCTTTATCTGATCAAGGAATATTGACCTCGCCTCAACACTAGTCAATGCTGCACACCTTTCAGACATCCCAAACTACATAAACCACATTGCTAGAGTTTTAATCTCTCTATCTAAAGGACGTCTTGTTACTTTCAAACATGTCAGACTTTCCATACTTACAGCTTTCCTACTCAATACATCTGCTCTTCCACTGATAAGTTGGCATTATTGCCAACTTTTTATTCTTTTAAGCTTGAATTATCACCTTATTTTTAATGATTTGATGCGTATCTTATGTTGACATGCTCACTCATGCAGGTACTCAAGGAATTTGATGATGAACTAACATTACGAGTCAAGTGGAATGTAATGATGAATAAAAGGGGCCTAAATGATGCAACAAAGGGAGATGTTGAACAAAATGATGTTTATTTTATGTTTGCATCTGTAAACACCCATTTGCTCTTGTAAAATCAATCCACAAACAAGCTAAAAGAATCATTGAAGATTAAGAAAAGGGTGTTTGTGTTAGCTTTGCATCTATAAACACTTATTTTCTCCCACAAATGCAATCCACAAACAAGCTGACAGAATCACCGAAGATGAACAGAAGGGGTTTCGTGTTGACTTTTCATCCATAAACCATGGTTTGCCTTGGGTTTGCATCCGCAAACGTCTAATGCAGCATCATTTTCATAATTTATTTTAACTCCATTTCTTTAGATATAAATAGGGATTTGTGGACTTAGAACCCTATCTTTTTGTTGAATTTTGAGATCTAGAAAGTTTTATTCAAACTCTAAAGTCGGTTTAACTTTTATTTTGATTTTTATACATTGGATTTGAAGGATTTCTTGTGAATAGTTCAATATAATGGAAGATTTATCTGAGCATGATGATATAATTTCTTCTTTCTTAATTATGCATAGCTAAACCCTAATTCTTGGGGGTGGGTGGGGGTGTTGAATGATTGTTAATGATTGTGTGGGTATTGATTTATTGCTACTAAAGTAAGTTATAAGTTGTGATTTCAATTAAACCTCCTTTTTTTAATCTATGACTAGATGTTGCAAGCTCTCTTCAACCTTAGAGCCTTTGTTTTTGTTGAAAGAGAAAACAAAAGCGAGGTGATTTATTTTGATAAATACTTAAAGTATCTCATTTAATAGCTAGTGCTAGCAATAGATTTGCTAATTTGAAGTATTGGGTTATTTTGAAAAGCAAACGCATGGGGTTTGAGAAAAACCCATGTGATATTTGGTGATTGATCAAAAGATTTTCACTAATATAAAAAACGAGTAAAAATCAACTGCCCATGCATATCATTAACTCTCAAACAAGCATACCCCTAAGTCACTTTTATCATTAAATACTTCTCCTAAGTCTCAATTATTGCAATTAAACTTTCTTGATAACTATAACCAAAGGTCTTGACAATTATTTACATAAAATCCCCCATTTACTTTTATTACTTTTTAATTAATATGTGCAAGCATTAAGTGAGCTATTATACTCTAAGGCAGACTTTACAAATTCATTCCCTATGGTTCTATCCCAACCTCAAGTTGGGTTGAAAGTATTGCTAATAGCCGCGTACACTTTTAAATGGTGCAATTGAATGCTATCAAAAATGGTGTCATTGTCGGGAAATAATTTGGCATATTGAGTTAGTTTGGAATTTGAGCTTACTTGCTTTGATCAAACTTGTGTTTATGTTCTTGTGATTTTCTTTTATTTCTTGTGTTAGTTAGTTTTTTGTTTTGTTATACTTATTACTATGCCATTTGGGATGAAAATGATTTTAGTGGTTGCAATTCTTATGTTTATGACCCATGTCGGTATTGTGAAGGACCCTACTTTTGGCAAAATTGTAAAAACACTCCCAGGAGAAAGGTGTGTGCACCATCTCAATCCAACAGGGAGTATAATTGTTACTTGTGTGGTGGTAGAGTGATTGTCCCAATTATTGTGCCCCATCCCATAGTTATGCTAATGAAAGTACTAATTGTTCATATGAGTTTGATAGGAATCATGATGCAAAAAAGAAAGAGCAGCGTGCCGGGCATAAAGATATTGAAGCAATGCTTCAAAATCTCTTAGACCAAGTGATGAAAGTGGGTGAGTATATGCATCTCATACATCAATCGATGGTGGCATTTGAAAATAAATGTGGAAAAGAAGAATATCTTTTGAAGATTTAAATCTCTCAAGTGCCATGGATTTGTCGAATCCTCAAATAGAAGTTGTCGAAGAAGAGATTTCAAGCTATGTGGTTGAGCCAAAAATGTGTGATGACCATAATGAAAGTTGCCAAAGTGAATAAGTGGCTCAAATTGAAGAAGAAGAATAAAATTGTGATGAAGAAATCACGGATTATCAAAGGGAACAAGTTAAGGAGATGTTGAAAAGTACAATAGAGAAGAGTGAAAAATATAGAAAAGCCTTGGCCAAATGGTGGGACCTAATCCAACATGGTGATGATGAAGTAGTCCAAAATATTGATTTTTCCATGGGTAGTTTTTGCAAGCTTTGATTGATCCCCAACATGAAGAAGAACATGACAAAGATGAAATTGTGAGCCAAGAGTGGCTTTTGAACCAAGCTCAACAACTTGAAGTCAATGGGGAACAACATGAAATAATTTTCCTAATGAACGATGAGTTTCTCAAAATGCACATTGAGAAATGTCATGTGGTGATCCAAATTGAAATTGCTACCTAAAAATTGGAAATCAAATTGAATGCTAAAATAGAGGTATGTGATGTTCAATGTCAAATAGTCATGAATAATTGTGATGAAATATTTTTCAATAAAGAATTGGACAAGAGTGACGTTGAAGAATTCATGGTGATTTGCCAACCAACCGAGCCCAAGTTAATTCAAGATGGAAAAATTGAGTAAGTAATACTAGAGTTACAATAAAAAGTCAATCAAATACTTTGTGAAAACTCTAGTTCATTTGGTTGTGGGGATGTCAAGATAGATGAAAATTATGAAATGGAAAGGCTTAAACCTCATTAAAACCATTTTTAGACATTGATCTTGGATGAGGTTATGGAAATTGAAATTGCCAAGCCTATGGAAAATTTTGAAGATAGGGAACTAAGTCCCTACATTTTGGAGCTTATCATTCCAACAAGGCAAAATGACTTTCCTCACTTGAAGGCCAAAAAGAAAAAAATGTAATGTTCAAAAAGTGGCCTCTTGATTTTCTTACCGTTTCCCAACGAGCCTAAATGGAATTTTGATGTGGAGTTGGGTAAAAGATTCAAGTCTTCCAAATGGAGAGATAGAGTTGGTCTCATTGCTTACTTACCTTTTCCCCACAAGCCTCAATGAGATTTTGATGTAAAGTTGGATCAAAGATTCAAAACCTCAAAGTGGAGAGATAATGTCATGACCTAAGACTACACCCTAGATGTAACACGGTGCTTAAAGCCAAGCTAACCCATGGCCTGGCATAACATTAAGAATACTGAAGGTAACTGAAATACTGAATGCGGAAGCTAACAGATTTAATAATAAAATTTTGCAATGACTGAAATAATCACTTGTCTGTAAACAAACCACAAGCTAAAATAACTAACTGTCTGAAAGCCTCTACTAAAAGATGAGTTGTTGGGATAAGTCCCCAGCTAACTCTAACTATCTAAAACTGAAGTAATAACAAAATAAAGAATATTGAAGTATCATCCTGGAATGATGACAACTCACCAATAATCTACTGCTAAAGGGTACTGGATCATCTTAAGCATAAGTTTGATGCTGAGCGCTGGAACCTATTTAATAATATGATACAACACAAAAGAAAATATTCGATCATTACTTTGAATGTACTGAGCATGTGAGATATGCAACTGTAGATACTAAGCATTCTAGAAGATACTAATAATTGAACTGAAATGCAAGACTGAATGCATAAGCTAAATTGAAGTACAATGACCCTACTATAAATGCATATAAACTGATAAGGAATGACAAGTTTGAAAAGTCATAATTTAAAGTATGTAGACTGAACTGAGGGTTATGTACAAATACTAGGTCTTAATCTATAATTGTAGGAGAGTCAATTAACTGACATAAAACACATGAGCTAAACATAGAGTCTAATATATATACCCCATCAAAAGGGCCCAATATACCTTTCCAGGGTATAGAGGTCTGGCTGGCATGATCACTAAACTGATGTCCAATTGGGTGGACTAAATAAATCTATTGTGTCATATAGTTCTAGGACTTAAGTGCACTAAACCCTAGTCCAACTCGATGCTAAGTACTACTCCCATACTGTTTATATTGATATCTCAATAAACTAATATACTAAAAACTGAGTTAGAATATGCTTTATCTAAGGTATTATGAAAATCTGATTAACAGAAGCTATATTGTAAACTAAGACTAAGTTACTTTATTCATGCTAACAATCAATAATTACTGGTATAGTGTGTTTATAATACGCCAAGCTTTACGACTAAAAAGAAGTTCATGTGGAATACTGTAAAATAAAGCTAAATATCCATTTACAAAATAAATGGGTTGTGCAAGATACTAAATTAATGAAAAATATATAATTGTTCCATAGGAACATGAGAGAACTAAAATCTAGGGAAATCATAAACGGAATGAAAACCCTAACTTTAATCTGTATAGAAATTGGGAAACTATGAGTTATTTGGGATTCAGTGGGTAAATGGTGCCCATTAATGAAACCCCACATGCCTAGAAGGAGAGTTCTTGCTAAGAAGTTGGAGGATTTTGAAGTTGAAGTGGAACCCTAGCCTTTCCCTATTTTGAGAAGATAGAATGTTTCTTTTGTTTCTCTGAGTGTTTGGGTGAGAATGAGAATAAAGGATCAACTAATCCCTCTCAAAATACATTTAAAATGATGTAGTATAGGTATAGCAAATAAGGAAAGTATGAAAATACCTTGGGGAAACGTATTTTAAAATAATTGAATCATGACTGACGAATTGACTCATCATCTGAGTCATTGTAAGGGGACTATTTTTGGTCAGCCTAACGACGGGTGGTCACAATGACTCATCGTGAAACTTGATGACCCATCATCTAAGCTCATTGTCACTGGGCAATATTTTCAACTTTCAGGACTTTTATTGGATTCCTTCAGGATGGATAGAAGATGACTCATCGTGAGAGTCAATGACTCATAGTCATGAGTTGTTGTGACAGGGATGGATTTTTCATCCTTCTAGACTTTGGGAAATTTCACTCAAAATGAGTGCTAGGATAATTCGTTGTGATAGACAATGACTCATTATCAGCAGTCCTTGTCACTGGGAAAAATTTCAGTCTTATGAACTTTTTTGCTATCACTCAGGACGACTCACCTAATGAGGTATTGGCACTGACAACGACTCATTTCTTAAGTCATTTTGTGAAAAGTTTCATAGTTTCAATTGGTTTTCTATACTAACTTTTGGGGTGTTGCACATAAATGGTAAGGTTTCTTGCAACATGCCACAATGATAAATCAAGTGCTTGATGGGAGAAAAGTCATCATTTTCAAAAATTTTGAATTTAGGTTTGAAAGTTTAATTTTTAGAATAGCTTAGGATTTTATTTTTGACTAATCCACAAAATTTTAGAGTTTTTGGAGAGGATTTTCACAAGTTTGGATGCAAAAATTTGATTGGAATGAAGTTTGGGGTTGTACCACCTTGAAAATAGGACTTAGAACACTTTTTGGGAGTGTTTGGATTGCTAAAGTCTTTGGTGGATCGCCAAAGTTGTCATGGTCATTAGAAAAAATGACAAAAACTACCTAGTTCTAAAACCCATGCTACTCATCTCTATCGCGTAGAAAATCCTCACGATTATGAAGAGTTAAAATTTTGTAACCTTCTCTATCTCGTGACTTTAAGTCATGATCGTGAGGGTTTATGAAATTTTAACTCATTGAGATCACTTGTATGTCCTCGCGATCACGATAGTGTGGTCCAGGTAGGTGAATTTAAAAGAACACTTAGTCATGTCCTTTAATTTTTCATGTCCTTTAATTTTCCTAAGCCCCATACTCTCTCCATAAACCAGAAAAAAAGAGTAGCAGTCAAAATTCTACAGATCTCTCAAGTTCATAGCATTCTTCCTCTAATCGTCAGTCTCAAGGTATGATTCTCCTCATGCTTCATTTTGTTTCTTTCTTTTTTTCTAAAAAGTTGGTAACGTAGCCATGGTTCCATAGTTTAAGGTTGCTTTTTAATATAGTTCTTATGCATATTTGGGTTTGTTTAAATTGTGACTGATGGATTTATAGTGAACAATGTTTGTATTGAAATTTGGGGCAAAAAGTTCTTAAATTTCTCTGAAAATAGGCAAGAAAAAATTATGCCCATGACCTGTTTGATAAAATGCCTCTGTGAGTTCTGAATTTGGGCGAGAAGATGAGCTTCACGATCACTAGGTCAAAATCCCGCAATCGCGATAAATAAAACATTCTAATTTTTTTTTTACTCTTGGTGATCATTTGGAATAGTTTCGCGATAGTGATGTACAAAATGTTCTAAAAAATAACTCTTGGAAATCATGAGGAACAGTGTCACGATCGCGATAAACAAATGTTGGTAGACCTGAGGCTGTTAAAAAATAGTAGTTTTTTCCAGCTCTATTCGGCACCCGTTTCACCCATGTATTTGACCTAAATACGTTAAAATACATTACTTTACATGACTATACAAGCGTTTGACATGCTTACTTCATTTGTAGGTACTTTGAGCTTAAAAATGGCCTCGGCATCAAACAACAATGAGCAAGGAAATGTCAAACAAGAGGTTAAAGATGAGTACTATGATCAAGAGGTATTTGCATTGCGGAAATGATACCGATTGCATGATCACCTCATGTCAAAGAACTTAACCTGTGAAAGAGGCATTCTTTTTGATAGGCTTGAAGCTTTATGGGCTAATTTCTATGGGAGGTTGAGGGATAGTAGTTGGATGTGCTTTGTCTTAGAACCAATAAAGGAAAATTTTATAATGGTGCGGGAGTTATATGCCAATGCCACCGAAATCAACTTTTCTAATGACTTGGTTGTCATGGTCCGAGTCAAGAAAATCTGATTTGACCCTACTGTGATCAATGAGTACTACAACCTTTCAAAAATGTATAATGATATATACAAGGCAAGATCAATTGATGAGGGACCAAAGTGGTATGTTAAAAATTTGCATAGTGGACATATGTCTATGTGGATCGCCAACAATGTACGGGTTGAATCTTCTGAGTCCACCGTTAAAGCCAAATCTTGGATTTTCATCAATTGTGCTCGAATTATTCCTTCCAAAAATGAAACATATGCCTCAATTAAGAGAGCTCAGGTTATTTTTGCCATTATGGAGGGACTCGAGGTTAATGTGGGAGTGCTTATTGTGCAATCGAGTAAGGAGATGGTTCTAAAGAGGTCTAAGAGTTTTTTTTCCTTTCACGATCACGTGGTTATGAGACAAAGTTGAGGTTGAAAAGAAGGATGAGGATCTTCTGAAGGGTCCTAAAAATTTGATACATCCTTTGAAGAAAAAGAGAGTCTAGAATATGATAAAGAAGAAAAAGATTGATGTGGCATTACTAGTATTTGGTACTTTCACCAAGGCTAGTGAGCGCCTTAACCCAGCTAGACCTTCAGTATCTATTGATCCACTTTAGATTGGACCCCCGCACTCAGATATATCTCCATCTAGGTGCATGGTATGGATGCAGAGATTCACCAGCTTGTAGCTGGCCTTCCTACAAGCCTAGGAGAGAGCTCCTCCACTCGTCCATCAGGGATGACCTCCTAGGCACTCCCAATGCACCGACTTTGACCACCTTATCACGTGAACAATAGTATATTAAGGAAACATTGGCAAAGGTTGAAATAAGGCAGCAAAAACTAAAGGAGCACATGAGAAAGAAGAGAAAGTTCTTTACCAAGATGATGAGCACACATTGGAAGTTCTCTTGAATCGAGGATGATGATGATGATGAAGATAATGAGGACGAACTAGTCCTCAAGGTTCCTAGTAACTCCAGATCTGATTGACCTCCTACAGGGATGTAACACCCCGTACATTTCCGAACCTAGTTGATTACCGAAACATTCATGGAGTAATTTAAACATGGGAGTTTTGAGGAATTATACATCAAATGTGATGGGTCAAATTAATCTTGAGCCATTAGGCTCAATTAAGGCCCAAAAAGGCACAAAAGACATGACCCAAATGAAGGGGAAATGATCCATTCTTATTTTGACCAAATCAACACATTAATTATTGACCAAAAGATGGATAAATATGACCATTAAGGGTCTATAAAAGGCACCAAAAATCTTATTTTTATTCATTTCATTACACATGCCAAAGTCTAGAATTTTCCACAATTTTCTCTCCTCTTCTAAACCCTAAGGCAACTACACTTCTATGGACAAAATCACCCTTTTTCAAGCATTGGTAAGTGTTTATTTTTATGTTTTAATATATTATATTCTTTTAATATGGTGTATATCATGTTGGTTATGTTGGTGAAGCGTGAGAAGTTCACTATGTGTGAAACAATTTGTGTTTGCTTAATCGGTGACGGGTTTTGCCTTGCAAACTTGAAAATGGACTTGTGGTCTAGAATAAAGTGAGTTTGATGGATTTGATATTGACATGTGAGATCTGATTATATCCCTTACTTGTTTTATCCTTTTACATAATGTTTGGAATTGTTGTTACGAAATTGGGCATGGAATTGGTGATGTATTGAAAGAAAAATATAGTTTGGTGATGTTTATGTACGTTGTGAAACTATGGATGTTAGTTGGCATCTAATATGATCTAAAATATGTTATGAGAATCTTATTTATGATCATGGATCATTCATGGCAAAAAAAGGACCCTAAAATGACCCCCGGAGGCTTAAACGGGCATCCGCCCTCGAGACTGGAGCACCTGCGGAAGCAGGTACCAACGCAGGTGCCTATGGCTACTGCCAAAGGGAACCTGAAGACACAGGTCATCCACCTGCGGGTGCATGTGGCTTAGCAGGTCATCCCAAAACTCTAAATTTATTATTTTTGCATCCTTTTGACCCCCCGAAACCCCTATACCCTTCATGGATGCAATTATCGATTTGTGATACCTTTTAAATGACTTTAAATGAGTATCCAAGAGGTATTTTGGATGGTATCAATTATGTATTATTGTTCATGTGTTGTTACAGAAGGTATTGAGATGACTTGAAGGAGTAATTGTGACGTAGTGTTAATATGGGAGTATAAAGGGTAAAGTAGGTGTGAAATGTTATTGGTTTGTGATGCCTTGGTTGATGTGTGACATGTTATGGTATTTTTGGTTTGGTGATGCAATAATGGTAATTTAAGAGGGCGAAATTACGTTATATGGTAGTCATGTAATCCATTTTCGTTTTATGCACTTGTAACATGGTTAATGGTTGACTTGAGCTTCGTAATGTACTTGTGTTGTAGAGTAAAATGTAAGTAAGAAGCTGGATTGTTATATAGGACTATGTATTCATATTGAGAAGACAAGGTATGTAAGGTTACTCTTTCCATATCCTTCCCCAGCATATAGTATCACATTGTCATTGTACTTATTTGATTTCGAAATGCTCTAAGGTATTCCATTCCGGTTGTTGACTAATGTATCTAACATGTTCCTTATTCATTGGTCAATGGTGAGTCATATGACTCATGTCCATTAGTTGACTTATGTTCATTGGCTAATATGTCAAAAGTTCCATAATGTTCTAAGGTATCGCATCTCAGGTTGGTGAACAGTTGATATCAACATGTGTCTTATTCATTGTTCATTATCCTAAGGTTCCAAAAGTTTTAAGTTCTAAAGTCCTAATAATATTATGTTTAAAAGTTCCAACAATGTTATAACTAATGTATCCACTTCTCACAATCTCTCACAAGTTAAAGAATGAAGATATTATAACTACCAATGTCTGAATCCCATGAAAGTAAAAGAAATGAAGTAATGTATATATGTGTTCCCACTAATGATTCAATCACCAATGTATCATTCTCATAACAATGTAAGGGAAAGAAGATTTCAAAGAAGTAATGCACACATGGTTACTTTCTGTTTCATTGAGTATGGATCACAAATCTAAGGGCATAAGCTCGGATAGATCAATCTCAATATTATGTTATATTATGTATACTATATATTATATTGTATCCCACCAAGTGTGGATGACCGTTATAGACCACCAATATGTGGATGACTCTTATTATTTTATAGCCCACCAAGCGTGGATGACGGTTATTATATTATAGCCCACCAAGTGTGGATAACGGTTATAGCCCACTAATAGGTGGATGACTCTTATTATGTTATGGCCCACTAATAAGTGGATGACTGATAATAAAGATGAACGTAATCCAAGGTAAGTATGTCACATAATTGAAAATATGAAGGTATATATGAAAAATATTATATGAATGATAAGGATATGAATGATTGATTGGAAATTACAATAACATAAGCAATGTGCATGGTTCCATATATAAAACGATGGTTTATTCACATTGACTATTCTCTTATATTTAATATCATGGAAGTTCTTATGTATGATATAGTTTCTTATAGCCTTACATACTCGGTACATTTTTCATACTGAGCTCCCTTTAGAGGGCTTACCTTACTTGCTGCAGGCACAGGTGCTAGTACACCTACATTGTAGGTTGTAGATCATTTACAGATTGTTGGTAAGCTCAAGTTGATTCGGGAATTTCTGAGTCATTATGTACATTTGCTTTGGTATTGTATATGTGTATAGAGCGGGGTATTGTCCCGACTCTAGGTAAGTTATGGTTATGTATCTGTAGAGGCTTTGTAGACAGTTGTGGGAAGACTAATGTAAACGATGTATGTCCATGTTGATTCGATGGCCCTAAAAGCCAAGTTTCTTATATGTATATATCACATGTTTCCATAACTTCCGCTATTAACATTTTATACCTCTATGTGATGGTGTTGTTTAGTGAGTGACATGCATATGACTAGACATGAGCAAAGATTGGTTCTCTCAAGCCTCATCGGCTTCGGGTGCCAGTCCGCCCCAATGGGATTTGTGGCGTGACAAAAGAGGTATCAGAGCAGGTCATCCTAAGGGTGTCTAAAAAGCCGTGTCTGAGTAGAGTCTTGCTTATGGATGTGTTGCTAGCCATATTTATAAGTAGGGTTGTTTCATTTCTTCATTTCTAGATCGTGCAATAGAGCCAATGTTGTAAGTGAAATCATATCTGACCATTGACGTTGGTTTTCTTTTGTATAGTCAAATGCCGATTACAAGATAGAATAAGGGTAAAGGTAAGCAGGTAGATATGCCTGCCGGAGAAGGAACGAGTAAATCACCACCTGACCAAGCTAGTCAAGGTGGGACTGAAACTGAAACTACATCGAGAGCTTCCCCTACTTTTCCAGTTCCAGAAAAGCTGAGAGAGAGAGAGAGAAGAACCTGCCAACACACCTGTTAATGATACTGAGCAAAATCTAAGAAATGTCGTACAAATGTTAACTCATATAGCTACTGGTATAGTTGATGTATTGAATCAAAGGGCCCTATAGGTCATGCACGTAATTGGTGTTGAAACAGTTGAGCTGGCAGCCTACAGACTGAAAGGTAAAGCTATATTATAGTATGAAGACTGTAAAAGATCAAGGGGTATTGAAGTGCCTCCAGCTGGTAGAGAGGAATTTAAAACAACATTTCTTGATCATTAGCTCCCATATGAGATACGAGAGGCTCGCGCGGATCAGTTTTTAAATCTTTGTCAGGGGGACATGAGTGTTAGAGAATACTGTCTGCAGTTCAATTCTTTGGCTCGATATGCTCCAAATGTAGTAGCCATAATGGCCGACAGAGTCCATCGATATGTGAGCAGATTGGAGTCATATTTGGTAAGGGACTGTACTATTGTTGCGTTAAATAGAGACATGGATATAGCAAGAATACAAGCCTTTGCGCAGAAAATGGAGGATCAAAGTAAAAGGTGAAGGGCACACAAAGTTGAAAGAGGGGCTTCGATGAGGGCTAGACCTATGGGACAGTCTATGGTGTCCCAAGGAGAATCCAGGCCTCAGATGTTTCCTAGACCGCCTAGACCATCATTTTCCTACCCTACAACGGGTACTCCACCTCAATTTAGAGGTATTAGAGGCATTCAGGTTGGGCAGAGTAGTGGAATACGGGGTTCACAGACAGCGGGATCTTTTCGTCAGCTGTGCCAGCATTGCAGAAAGTTTCATTCAGGTGAATGCTGGTTTGAAACGAAAGTTTGTTTTTGGTGTGGCAAGTCAGGGCACATAATGAGAGAGTGCCCACTGAGGGCCACGGGTAGTACTACACGACCTACAGGATCAGTCGTTGCATTATCATCGTCAGGTGTACAACCTACTGGTCGTGGCAGAGATGCTAGAGGAGCAACCAATTCTGGTAGAACACAAGACCGTACCTATGCCTTCATGGACCAACAGAATTCGGAGGCTTCTCCTAATATAGACACAGGTACAACATTCATATTTTTACATAAGGTATATGCATTGATTAATTCGGGTTCTACCCTATTATATGTTACTCAATTGGCTGCTGGAAAAAATAAATATAATATATATGAAGGAAAACCAGAATTACTAGCTATGCCATTTGAAGTATTTACACCAAATGATGAATCTATTGTGTATATCGTAATTGTATAGTGAATGTGGTGATCATTATACATTGGTTGACCTTATTGAATAGGACATGGTAGAGTTTGACGTTATAATGGGTACGGATTGGTTGGCTTCTTGTTAGGCCACAGTAGAGTACCGAGCTAAGAAGTTACGTTTTCATTTTTCCACAAAGAATGTTCTCAAATAAACGGATAATGTTGGAACATCGAGAGGTAACTTTATTGCCTATCTGAAGGCAAAGGAAATGATACTTTAAGAGATACATGTGCCACTTAGTAAAAGTGAAAAGATACTAATGATTGAAAAAAAATGAATGAATGAATGATGAAATGAAAAATGAATGATAATAGTATACCCAAAACAGCATTACGAACGCAGTATGGTTATTATGAATTCTTAGTATGTCAATTTGGCTAGCAAATGCACCTGTAGTTTTTATAGATTTGATGAATCGAATGTTCAATCAATTCTTAGACAAGTTTGTGAAAAATTTTATGGATGCTATGGTGGTTTACTCAAAAACCATAAGGACCCATGCTAACTAGTTACAACAAATGTCATAGATTCTTCGTGACTGTATGATATAGACACAGTTTTCTAAGTGTGAGTTTTAGGTAAAATCCGTCGCATTCTTGGGTCACATGGTATCAGATGAGGGAATAAGGGACTATATACCAAAGATAGAAGCCGTCAAGAATTGGCTAAATACCTACAACGCCTATAGCAATTCATAGTTTTCTTGGGTTTGGCCGGCTAGTACAAAAAGTTTGTTAGAAAGTTTATCTTCCATTACAATACCCTTACCAAGTTAACACAAAACAACCACGTTTCAAGGGAATGATTCATGTGAGAAGAGTTTTCAAGAGTTGAAGGAATTATAGTATAAAATACAGCAAAGTCTTTGCTTGTGGCTATGGTGAGGAAAAAGCAAAATGCAAATCCTATTTTTTTTTTTCAGATAAAAAAAAAATGTACAACAGAGTTCGACAAAAGTATTTGAGCTTATGCAAAAGGGAGATATAGATTTTATGTACTAAATATAGACGTGCTAAGGAAATGAGTTATAACAGAAGCACATCATTCACAGTATTCTATTCATTCGTGAGCAACCAAAATGTACCATGGTCTAGAAGAAATGTATTGCTAAGGCAATATAAAGAAGAAAAACATTGCAGAATTTGTAACTCATTGTTCGAATTGTCAATAGATAATTGTAGAGCATTAGAAATCTGGAGGTTATATGTCGATATTAGGAGAAGAAAATTAGAATTTGACATGGACGATTGAGTATTCACGGAAGTGTAACCAATGAAAGGGATAATGAAATTTGGAAAGAAAGGAAAAGTTGGCCCTATATAACATGCCATATGAAATTGGCTGAAGAATTAGTCAAGTTTCATACGAGTTAGCACTGCCCCAAGAACTCTCCACATTTCTTTCAGTGTTCCATGTGTTAATGCTTCGAAAGTATCTAGGAGATCCACCTCGTATTAATTTCAGTGAAGATGTACAAGTTTTGGAGGATCTCACTTATGAAGAGGTACCTATTGCTATTCTAGATCAATAAGTGAAAGGATTAAGAAATAAAGAATGTAGTTTCCATAAAGGTACAGTGTAGGAATCGACAAGTAGAATAAAACACGTGGGGAGCCAAAGAAATTATAAAGTCGAAGTACCCGTAATGGTTTCAAATGGGAGAGAAAGTTCAAGGTGCGGAATTGGAGCAATAACAAGGAAGTATCTATAAGCATTATGTGTATATGTATATATATGTTAATATAGAGATGCATTGGATGTACATGATACGATGTTATTAACATTCGAGGACGAATGTTTCTAAGGGGGGAAGAATGTAACACCCCGTACATTTTTGAACCTAGTTGATTACCGAAACATTCATGGAATTATTTAAACATGGGAGTTTTGAGGAATTATACATCAAATGTGATGGTTCAAATTAATCTTGAGTCATTGGGCTCAATTAAGGCCCAAATAGACACAAAAGACATGGCCCAAATGAAGGGGAAATGATCCATTCTTCTTTTGACCAAATCAACACATTAATTATTGACCAAAAGATGGATAAATATGACCATTAAGGGTCTATAAAAGGCACCAAAAATCTTATTTTTATTCATTTCATTACACATGCCAAAGTCTAGAATTTTCCACAATTTTCTCTCCTCTTCTAAACCCTAAGGCAACTACACTTCTATGGACAAAATCACCCTTTTTCAAGCATTGGTAAGTGTTTATTTTTATGTTTTAATATATTATATTCTTTTAATATGGTGTATATCATGTTGGTTATGTTGGTGAAGCGTGAGAAGTTCACTATGTGTGAAACAATTTGTGTTTGCTTAATCGGTGACGGGTTTTGCCTTGCAAACTTGAAAATGGACTTGTGGTCTAGAATAAAGTGAGTTTGATGGATTTGATATTGACATGTGAGATCTGATTATATCCCTTACTTGTTTTATCCTTTTACATAATGTTTGGAATTGTTGTTACGAAATTGGGCATGGAATTGGTGATGTATTGAAAGAAAAATATAGTTTGGTGATGTTTATGTACGTTGTGAAACTATGGATGTTAGTTGGCATCTAATATGATCTAAAATATGTTATGAGAATCTTATTTATGATCATGGATCATTCATGGCAAAAAAAGGACCCTAAAATGACCCTCGGAGGCTTAAACGGGCATCCACCCTCGAGACTGGAGCACCTGCGGGCGCAGGTGACAACACCTACTTCCAAAGGGAACCTGAGGATGCAGTTCATCCACTTGCAGGTGCAGGTGTCTTAGCAGGTCAGCCCAGAACTCCGAATTTATTGTTTTTGCATCCCTTTGACCCATCGAAACCCCTATACCCTTCATGGATGCAATTATTAACTTTTGATACCTTTTAAATGACTTTAAAGGAGTATCCCAGATGTATTTTGGATTATATCAATTATGTATTATTGTTCATGTATTGTTACGAAAGGTATTGAGATGACTTGAAGGAGTAATTATGACGTAGTGTTAATATGGGAGTATAAAGGGTAAAGTTGTGTGAAATGTTATTGGTTTGTGATGCCTTGGTAGATGTGTGACATGTTATGGTATTGTTGGTTTGGTGATGCAATAATGGTAATTTAAGAAGGTGAAATGACGTTATATGGTAGTCATGTAATCCATTGTCGTTTTATGCACTTGTAACATGGTTAATGGTTGACTTGAGCTTCGTAATGTACTTGTGTTGTAGAGTAAAACGCAAGGAAGAAGCTGGATTGTTATATAGGACTGTGTATTCACATTGGGAAGACAAGGTATGTAAGGTTACTCTTTCCATATCTTTCTGCAGCACATAGTATCACATTGTCATTGTACTTGTTCGATTCTGAAATGCTCTAAGGTATTCCATTTCGGTTGTTGACTAGTGTTACTCACATGTTCCTTATTCATTGGTCAATGGTGATTCATATGACTCATGTCCATTGGTTTACTAATGTTCATTGGCTAATATGTCAAAAGCTCCATAATGTTCTAAGGTATCGCATCTCAGGTTGGTGAACAATTGATATCCACATGTGTCTTATTCATTGTTCATTATCCTAAGGTTCCAAAAGTGTTAGGTTCTAAAGTTCTAATAATATTATGTTTCAAAATTCCAACAATGTTATAACTAATGTATCAACTTCTCACAATCTCTCACAAGTAAAAGAATGAAGATGTTATAACTACCAATGTCTGAATCTCATGAAAGTAAAGGAAATGAAGTAATGTATATATGTGTTCCCACTAATGATTCAATCACCAATGTATCATTCTCATAACAATTTAAAGGAAATAAGATTGCAAAGAAGTAATGCACACATGGTTACTTTATGTTTCATTGAGTATGGATCACAAATCTAAGGGCATAAGCTCGGATGGATCAATCTCAATATTATGTTATATTATGTATACTATATATTATATTGTAGCCCACCAAGTGTGGATGACGGTTATATCCCAACAATAGGTGGATGACTCTTATTATTTTATAGCCCACCAAGCGTGGATAACGGTTATTGTATTATAGCCCACCAAGTGTGGATGACGGTTATAGCCCACCAATAGGTGGATGACTCTTATTATTTTATAGCCCACCAAGCGTGGATGATGGTTATTGTATTATAGCCCACCAAGTGTGGATGACGGTTATGGCCCACCAATAGGGGGATGACTCTTATTATCTTATGGCCCACTAATAAGTGGATGACTGATAATAAAGATGAACGTAAGCTAAGGTAAGTATGTCATGTAATTGAAAATATGAAGGTATATATGAAAAAAATATATGAATGATTGATCGGAAATGACAATAACATAAGCAATGTGCATGGTTCCATATATAAAATGAAGGTTTATTCACATTGACTATTCTCTTATATTTAATATCATGGAAGTTCTTATGTATGATATAGTTTCTTATAGCCTTACATACTCGGTACATTCTTCATACTGAACTCCCTTGTGGGGGCTTACCTTACTTGCTGCAGGAACAGGTGCTAGTATACCTCCATTGTAGGTTGCAGATCATTTGCGGATTGTTGGTAAGCTCCAGTTGATTCGGGGATTTTCGAGTTATTATGTACATTTGCTTTGGTATTGTATATGTGTATAGAGCGGGGTGTTGTCCCGACTCTAGGTTGGTTATGGTTATGTATCTATAGAGGCTTTGTAGACGGTTGTGGGAAGACAAATGTAAACGATGTATGTCCATGTTGATTTGATGGCCCTAACAGCCAAGTTTCTTAATATGTATATATCACATATTTCCATAACTTCCGCTATTGACATTTTATACCTCTATGTGATGGTGTTGTTTAGTGAGTGACATGCATATGACTAGACATGAGCAAAGATTGGTTCTCTCGAGCCTCATCAGCTTCGGGTGCAAGTCCTCCCCAATGGGATTTGAGGCGTGACAAGGGATACCTCTCAAACTCTCTTATGATTTGATGTTATACAGTGAGGACACTGTACTATTTTTTAGTTGGGGTGGCACCTTGTATTTGTGCTTGACTTTTGCCCTTGTCGGGCTTGATTATTTTCTTATGCTTTATTTTATTCCCTCGTTGTGGTTGACATTGTTTTACTGTGACCTTGTTTGTCTGAGATTGCTATTAACGTTATGGGTATTGTATGTCCTTGTCGGGCCTGTTTTGAGATTTATATAGGGTGGATTAGTTGATTTGTTTTTCTTTTTTAACTTCTTTTCTTGTTGTTTTTCTTTTTTGTAGTAGTTCTTGAGTGACTATTCCCGATGATGGACTGAGTGACCATTTTCTTAAGGGAAATAGTCGCTTTGTTGGGTGTTTGTCTCATTTTTGCAGGGGAAGTCTAAGTACCAGCAGCCAAAGTGAATTGGTGTTGTGATTGTTACCATGGTGAATTCTGAGTAACTATTGTATTATTTCCCTTTGGAGTTAGAATTCAAGATTGTGATAGAGATCGTGATAGAGATAGATATGTTCCTCCTCGTGATAGGGATTTGTGGAATCGGAACCCTATTTTTTTGCTGAGTTTTGATATCTAGAAAGTTTCATTCAAACCCTCAGTTGGGATTAGTTTTTATATTGGGTTTTCAACATTGGATTTGAAGGATCTTAAGGATAATTCAATCTAATGGCAGATTTATGCAAGCATGATGGTAGAGTATCTTCTTCCTTAATTATGCATAGCTAAACCCCAAATCTTATAGGTGTGTGATGAATGATTGTGTGGATGTTGATTTATTGCTTTTAAATTAAGTTATAAGTAGCGGATTTAATTAAATCACCATTTTTTAATTTATGATTAGAGGTTGCAAACTCTCTTAACCTTAGAACCTTTGTTTTTCTTGAAAGAGGAAACAAAGGTGAGGACATTTATTTTGACAAATACTTGAGGTATCTCATTTAATAGCTAGTGCTATTAATAGATTGGCTAATTTGAAGTATTGGGTTGTTTTGAAAAGCACACACAGGGTTTGAGAAAAACCCATATGATATTTGGTGATAGATCAAAAGATTTTCACTAATATCAAAAACCCAGCTTACCCATACCACTAACTCATTGGAGTAAAGATCAATTACCTATGCATATCATTAACTCTCAAACAAGCACACCCCTAAGTCACTTTTATCATTGAATACTTCTCCTAAATCTCAATTATTGCAATTAAACTCCCTTAATAGCTATAATCAAAGGTATTCAAAATTGTTTACATACCTCCCCCCCCCCCCATTTACTTTTATTTCTTTTTTAATTAATATGTGAAAGCATTAAGTGAGCTATTACACTCTATGGAAAACTTTACAAATTCATTCCCTGTGGTTCGACCCCAACCTCAAGTTAGGTTAAAAGTATTGCTAATGATCGTGTACACTTTTAAAGTGTGTAATTGAGCGTTATCAAAAATAGCACTGTTGCCAGGGAACAAAGGACATCACCAAAAAAATATAATGCCCATAACGAGTCCTAAAAGTTATCTTAGGAATATCCTCAAGCCAGATCTTCAACTAATGATACCCCGACCATAGACCTATCTTAAAAACATTGAAGAACCTTGTAACTGCTCAAACACATTGTCTATTCTGGGCAATGGGTACTTATTTCGGATGGTTATCATTTTCAGCTGTCGATAATCTATACGCATTCTCATACTACTATCCTTCTATATGACAAACAACATTGGAGCATACCATGACAAAAAACTAGGATGAAAAAATCCCTTATCAAGCAACTCCTGCAACTGAGTCTTAAGCTCTCTTAACTCAGCCAGAGACATCCTATAAGAAGGAATGTAGATGGGGTGAGTGCCTAGTTCTAGATTAATACAAAATTCAGTGTACTAATCTAGAAGCATACCAGGTAAATCAGTAGGGAACACTTCATGGAATTCACACACTACAGGAATTGACTCAATAGACGGGACCTCTGCACTAGTGTCCCATAGATGTTCTAAGAAGGTTGAACAACCCTTCCCTACTAACTTTTTAGCACGAATAAAAGAAATGCATTTCACTGAACCAGGCTTATAGACACCCTCCTACTCTAGTTTATCCATCCCTGGCATTGCTAAGCTCACAGTCTTAGTATTACAATTCAAAATAGCATGATACAAAGACAACTATGTCATACCCAAAATATTATCATAATCTAACATATCCAAAATCACCAAGTCCACCTCAAGTCTAAAAACCTAAAAACATCACCGATCAAGCACAATATACTTGAGTCACTACCATGGAGTCCCTAACTAGAGTAGATACATGAACAAGTCAATCAGGCATATCACTAACCATGTTTAACCCTAAAGCAAATTTAACAAATGCATATGAAAAAGTAGACCCCAGATCAAACAAGACCAAAGCCATCCGGTCTCAAACAAGAATGATACTTATAATAACTGTATTTGATGCCTCTGCCTTAGATTTGCTTGGGAAGGCACAATAATGGGACATGACATCAATTTGAGAAAATTTTCTAGCAGGATGTGCACCACCTCTACCAGCATTACCACCACTCTAATTAACACCATAGCCTGTCTTATAACCACTATGCCCACCCTGTGGAAACCTCTATCATTTCCTCCACTTCCTTTACTTCCCGTGCCTCTAGTGAGTTAGAGACAGAGTTTGAAAAGGTCAAATCTTTGATGATTCCATCATCTATGATTGAGTTACGAAAACTTCTGGATAGGTATCCTCCATCTGAACCGAATTCTTTCTAGTTAAAGAATCCCTTTCTAGTAGCTCTGGAACATTTGGGAGATTCTATACGGGGTTTTACTTATGGCGGCAACATGCTTGGTCCCACTTATGGGTTCAAATCAATATGTTCTAAGAAGAAAGATTGGAATATCAATCTCATTGAGATCATCGATCTCATACCAAATCCCATCAATCAAATCACTTTTTTGAGAAAATACGAGACATCTAAGTCATACAAGTAAAGAGATCTATTCATTTTAAAGAAAAAGAAAAAATAGGGATTGGATTGATGAGAAAATAGAATTCTGGGTCGCAAATAGTGATTCGATTGAGGATGAAGAAAGAGAATTCTTGGTTCAGTTCTCCACCTTAACGACAGAAAATAGGATTGATCAAATTCTATTGAGTCTGACTCATAGTGATCATTTATCAAAGAATGACTCTGGTTATCAAATGATTGAACAACCGCGAGCAATTTAATTACGATACTTAGTTGACGTTCATAAAAAGTATCTAATGAATTCTAAGTTCAATCCATCCTGTTTAGCAGAAATACGGATATTCCTTGCTCATTATTAGACAATCACTTATTCACAAACTTCGTGTGGGGAAAATCGTTTTCATGGAAAACCCTTTTTGCTCTGCTTAGCATTATCCACCCTCTAGGGGTATTTTAGTGATAGGTTCTATAGGAACTGGATGATCCTATTTAGTCAAATACCTAGCGACAAACTCCTATGTTCCTTTGATTATGGTATTTCTGGACTGGATAAGAAGCCTAAAAGTTTTCTTCTTGATGAGATTGATATTGATGATAGTGACCTTGATACGGAGCTGGAACTGCTAATTAGGATGGATGAGGATGAGCTAGGCTTTCAATAACATAGGGCACATTCGTGAAGTACAGCTTGACAACAATAAGGAATAAGTCTCCCCTATCACCAACCTGTACCTTCTTTCAATGCACCATTTAAGGCCAAAAAGCATGGCCTTTGCTTCTGCCCAGTTGCTGGTTCCAGTACCCAAGGAAATGAAGTAAGCCATAATAAGACCACCCATACTATCTCTGACAACACCACTACCTCCACAAATATCATCTCTACAGCTACCATCACTATTAAGCTTGACAAAAAGCAGTGGTGGCTTGATCCACCTAACCAAAGCCACAAATTTCTAAGTCATTGAAGCATCACACAGATGAAAGATACTCTGTAAGCTCTCACCTACTCTAACCTTTCCAAACTGAGAATGCAGCAGGTGAGATAAGGAGTATGTGTTCAATGCCTTGGATCTATAACAGATACCACTTCTTCTTCCCTATTTGGGCAGTTGGTCGGAAAGTACCTAGTTTAGTGACGCCTATTGCCTTCGTCATATTCAAATTTTATCAGCAGAAGGCCTTCAATCTTGTCTTGAACAAGGAACCAATCGTCATGCTTAAATACACGTTTTGTAGAACTTATGCATGCCCCTCCTCTCTTTAATTAGAATCAGGCTGAGCGATTTACTATAAAGATACAATGGGAAGGAAGGTACAAATATAGAAGAGAGAGTATCACATCCAAAGTGGAACACAAAGTCCATGCTCAACACAACCTAATTGGTGAGCGGATGACCTCCTTAGTTATTAGCAGCCAAACCCACTTTTTTAAGATTTTCCATTTTTTATACATAGTAAAAAAGAGGTCCTCAGGTCAACTCGCTTAAAAAAAGTCAATATTCAGTTGTTGTTCTATAATCCCTATTCACTCCTAGATGATACGAGAAATGAATCTCAGCAGGGGCTCATCAGCCCCATCTTTGAAAAGAGAAGAAAGATATGCAGCTTGCTTGTGGCTTTTAAAGGGATCTATCCTTCCTTCTCTACCTACTTCTCAATACCCTCTGCCCATTGGAAAAGAGCCTGAGGCAACTCTTTACTGATAAAAAAGAATAGATAGAAAGAATGGGTTGGCTTAATACATGATTTGAACCACTGGCATCTACTTTCAAACCATTCGCCTCTACTCTTTTATTGTGAAGTTCATTCCCAGATCCTACATCAAATGAGTCTGTTCTACTCTCTTAAGGATCGAAAAAAGACCTGGTTGCTTTCTTTCCTGGGAAATACCTGATCTACGATCACATTTCAATGAGTGAGCCTCAACCTAGACATTGAAATCTTAGCTCTTGAGCTTATTTACTGTTGAAAAGGGTACTATTTGTAGCTTGGACTTTTTTGATTTCCTATTTAGCGCTTTGAATTCTTTTGTTGTTCCTACCTAGCGTTGAGGCCATAGGGCTTCCTTGTAAATAAGTTTGAATTAGAATAAAGTAACGGTTCAGGAGAGCCTATGCGGAAGCCCTTTTTTTATTCTTCAACTTGCTTTCCTGCGTCTCTTACGAGGGCTTGCTTTCTAACATAACGAGCAGAGGGAGGGCGTGCTATGAGCTTCCGGTGGACCATGTTCTTATAAAATAGCATATTTTCTGATCTACGTCTCATCCAAGATGCTGGGTGGTATGGAACTACTGGTAATTAATCCATCTGCTAATGGTATAAGCGGCACATACCTTACCTTCATTAGAAGTGACATAAAAAAGACAGCTAAATCAAAAATAAAGATGTTGATGAAAACATATTTTATCCCCTATCGCACAAAACGGGAAACCTTTAGTTTGTTTGATAGGCCCGAAAATGCTTCTTATTGGTTCCCTGCCCCCTATCGATGTGAATGGATTTTTAGACTAAACCCAAGACCACGCTCTTCCCTTTTGAGTCTGCTCTTAGGTGCCTAGCCCAAAGAAGGAAAGACGAGGCATAGCAAAGGCTAAGACGATGGAAGCAAGACTGAGTCCTCGTGTGTAAGGCCCTTTTTTGAAAGAGGTCAAATAGTTCCTGTCCCATTCATACTACTGTTGGCTTATGTGCTATGCCTAGCGGCTGGTGAATCTTACCCATTATCGAAATTGGATATGATACTTTCTCGATTTTGAAGAAGGGTTTTAATGGCAACCAGACTCCCCTGGATTTTCTGGCTTCCCTTTTCCTTCAACCAGCCACTCTTTTAGTTCCAAAAATATATATAATCCAGAATCCTTTTAAGCGCCTTATCACGAAAGTGACCAAGCAAACAGATGATGATGGTTCTACCGATAAGCTAACAAGCAACCAAAATGAAGGAAGAGGAGACCCTTCTATTATAAGTTGAAAGCGAAGTCGATAGTCCTCGTATTGGTAATTATTATATGCTAAAAATCTATATAAGAGATAGAAAGAAAAATATGAGAAAATTCAATAAATAAATAAAAAGAAGAAGGCCCTCTCCATACAGTGGCTGAACACTCCTCTATAGCTACCTTTCTCCCAACATGATCACGAACGAAGATAGAGAATTGCGTAGATAGGAGGACGAAATGAACCAACCCACTTGTCCTGATCAGAAGAAGAAAGAAAGAGAATGGTGGCTCCTTTTCAACAAGTCAAGTGGCCCAAGGGCCATTTTTTTCCCAGGGGACACCATCAAAGAATAATTTTGGGGACAGGGTGAGAACCTTCCGTTGGTTACACCCTTTAAATGTCGGTTCTTCCATATTTAGCTATGGAGATAGATCCATATAGAGATCTATATCTTTCTATCGATAAATAGATCTATTGAGAAATGGATATTGATCTGGTTTCAAGATCTATGAACAAGAGAGATCCCTAAATATCCATTTGAGAAAATAGATGAATAGATAGGGTAAAGCTAGCTGAAGAAAGGTTGCGTTAGCGCCCCCTATTTCACTAAAGCAAGAATGGAGAAAGTTGACTTTGATAAAGAAGGGCTTCTATTTATATTAGTTTCTTAGTAAAAGATAAGGCAAGAAACAAAGGTGTAGCAGCTGCGCGAAAGCCGTTATGCCTTAGCGCACCCCTTTTCTTGCTTGTTAGCCCCCCCACCCCTATTATTTATATTATACTCATAAAGGAACTAAAGAAAATTTGACAACCTTACTAATATAAAGGGGATGCGCTCAAGCATGTGAAGAAAGATCGAAGAGCTTCTCTTAAATTATAGAAAGGTTTGTAGAAAAGGGATTCTACAAATATCCCATGTTGTATGGGCTTCAAAGAAAGCTTGTAGTTTAGGGGTGCGCAGGTTTTGAACCTTATATAAAGGGCTAGCGCACAATGGCTTTCTCTGATAGAGGCTCGCTTCTTCAAGTTCAAGTTTCGCTTGCTGCTTTTCATTTTGATAGGAGTAGGTGCTTGCAGCTTGCTCGTTGTCTACTAAATGATCTTTCACTGCCCTCCCAGCCCCTATCTTTAATCTTAAGTACAGTGAAGTCAAATCAATGAAGTGAACAGCCCAACCTCTTTGTTTGAAGCTTTGCCAGGAAGCTTTTACTTGTTGAAGCTTTGTTTCCCCTAATTCCGAAACACAACAATAGACTTGCCACTATAGTCTAGGAAAAAGCTTCTCTTTGATAAGCAGTTATAGGGGAGTTCAGAAAGGGTCTGATCGTAGATAGAGACTTCAACCTGTGCGGCGGTAGGGGCGGATGTAGCCAAGTGGATCAAGGCAGTGGATTATAAATCCACCACGAGCGGGTTCAATCTCCGTCGTTCTCCCATTATTAAATGGACCATTTTTTTCGGAGACACAAGACAAACCTAGAAAGCATTTTTTCTACAAGTCATCTCGAGGATTTCAAATGCATCCAAGCAACTGGTATTCGATTGAAAGATAGAAAGCATAGATTCACGTTGCCTACTTGCTGAAAGCAAAAATGGAATGGCCGATCATGAATTCTATGATGTTTTTAAGACCTTACTAATCAGCCAACCACTTTTTAGTTCATAATGAATGAACCCCCGTATAATGAAAAAATATCCCCTCCCTTTTACTAAACCATGGGGAGCCCCGATTAATTTACGAGACAAATTGAGTTTTCGTGACGATACCCTTCAACATCAGAAATTCTCTTCATCACGAGACTGATCGTATCTTTCGTAGACACCCGAGAGATCTTCACAAGGTAGGCTAAAATAAAAGACTAAGAGGCGCTGCAAGCGAGTAAAGAGTTATGCTTTCATTACTTTGTTGAGATTGAAATATTGGGAAAAGGTTAGGTATAATGCATGCAGGCTAAGTCAAGAAAAGGACTTCCTTACCTTTCATTCATAGTAGTCTTAATGTCTAGTTTGAAGCCTTAAGAAAGCGTTTTTTTTTTCGGCACTCCCTTTCTTCGTCTTAAGTAAAGTTCAGTTGACTTTTTTGATTCGGAACTTTTAGTCGAGCTGATGGCGAGATTGATTTTTTGTTTGAGGTTCAAGAGGAAGGAGAGGAACGACCGCCCAATGGTACTCTTAAGAAAATATGGTCACCGGTGGCTAATACCTTCTCGAGACTATCGAACCTGAAATCCACTTTCCATCGCTCCTTTTAGGTTGGCATAATATAGAAAGAGAGTGCCAAGAAAGAACACATACCTATCACTTTTGGAAGGTTTGGAACCCTTACTCAACATAGGGTCCAAAAACTCGACATACCCTTTTTTTAGAGCGTATAAGGGGAAAAGAGCTCTTGGATCGTTAGTCACTTTTTAGTATTTCCTGCCTGAGTTGTTGACCATCACCTGACCTCATAAGGGAGGCCCCATGCTGAGTGATTCTCCCCCCAAAAAGTCTACATGTGATGTTTCGAAAACAGAAACATGTGATTTAGTAAATTAGAACCCATTGTGGGGCAGGGAACAACTATCAACTAGTTTGAAAAGTTCTTCCATTTAGTAATGGAAGTCATCCGTTGTCACTTTCTAAGGGTATGGTAGAAAGGCTTGAGAAGGTGGATAATCCTTAAGTGAAGACCTAACGAGAGTCTGAATTCAAACACACCCAAAATCCACAAGAATCGACGAACATCTATGGAGCGTAGCAAAGAACCTTGGCTTTAGCTCTCATCACCTCACTCAATGCTACAGTGGAAACTCGAGTTGAGGCACTGCAAGCGAGTAAAGAAGCATTTCTTGTAACGAAAATAAAAGCTCCATAAATCTGTAATTGTTCTGGACCACGCCGCTAGATTAAGACTGCAACTGCTACCTTCCTATTTGAGTAAGGAATGAATATTGGACTCTACTGACATTCAATCAATGATCGGGCCTAGTGGTGCTTTCAGCTTTTCCTATTTCAGCTTGGATTGAAAATACTGAACAGGAAAGGAAAACAAACTATCCAGCCTTTCAAGCCCTACTATACTAAGTAAAGGGGGATGCATTGTTGGATGCTTTAACCCTACTTCTTCTTAACATCAATCCTCTTACATACTTCCTCAAGTAGTGGAAGACTCAATTCCCAAACAGTTATACGTTGTTGATTTCAGACTCCTCTGGTAGAGCTAACAACCATTCAATAAATTGTTTTATGTTACTAAGTTTCAAGACATTCACTGAATCCTTCAAGATGTTTTGGTGGCAGGTACTAGTACTTCGAAGCCTTAGAGAGCCGCTGGACTCCAGACAAGCCGTTACAAAGCGCCATCAGCCCAGGTCAGGTGACCCGAAAGGACCATACATAAACCACCCGCTAAGAAAAGGGTAAATAAGACAAGCGATCAAGATGGCAAGTCAGGGATACAGGATGGATTTTTCCAGGGTGTGTGAACTTCCAACTATATTCAGCCACATATGCGGGTGTGAAAGGATTTTATGGTCTCGGTCATTCTTCTATGAAATATCGATTTTATCAATCATTCCATTTCAGAATCAAGTCCCCCCCTGAATAAGTAAGGCCCCGTGATTCCCCAAACCAGCTCCTGGCCTTACCTGGTGGAACCTGTCTAGGGTATTCGGCATGGGCGGAGAGAGCATCTGAAGGGTTACTTCACCTTTTGTGATCACACACCGACCGAGTAATCACTAGCTACAATCAATGGAATTTTGATTGAAACTATTCATAAAAAAGCCACTTGAAGCCCCACCCGCCTTTTCTATATAGCTGCATAACCATAACAAGTTTTCTCTAATGCCATACCAAACCAAGGCCTTTCCTACAAGGAAAGAAAGAGCCCGCGGCTCCCCTTTTGGAATACCCCCATCACTTCCTCCGGAGTGAGTTCTTTTCTACGGGATTTAGAGATTTCTATCTTTGCTCATATTGTCTCCTATGGAGATGGATTGATATGGGGCTTTCTACTTCTTACTTATTCACTTCTACTTGAACCGTTCAATGAGCGTTGTAACGATCCAAAGTAAAATCTCCTAGCTCAGCACAGCCAACTTGTGGGGTGTCACATACCCTGCAGACAACAACCACAACAGTCACCAGTCTGGTCCCCTACCCCACAAAGTAGGTTGATGGCCAAACCACTCCCCAGGCGAATAGTGCCCTAGGGGCCGACGCGACACCGACCGACTGAGACTCTAGTGCAGTAGGAGCGGACTGAGTT
This sequence comes from Capsicum rhomboideum, assembly GCA_031232105.1. Taxonomy (NCBI): domain Eukaryota; kingdom Viridiplantae; phylum Streptophyta; class Magnoliopsida; order Solanales; family Solanaceae; genus Capsicum; species Capsicum rhomboideum. The sequence continues at coordinate 45,953,484 of CP124708.1, read as the reverse complement.
GGCACTCATCTATGAGAGGCACACTCATATGCCTTTCGAGGCTTCCCCCTTGTAAATATTCTCAGGTAAGAAAGCAAAACCTCACCTTTTTCTGTTGCTGAACATAAACCTGCTTTGGATCCATTAGAGCATGTAGATCTACTAGACTACAAAGAAATAAGTTGGTAGCAACAAAACTCTTTCTAAACAACTAAAGACAGTCACCCACAATAATCAGTCTACCTATACAACATTGTAGAGAGACGTTCGACTCCACGTGTCCACTTAACAGTTCTGAAGTAGCAAGATGAGTGAATGAAGGCTCTGTAAGCAGTTGTGAAGACTTTTTCCACGGCTCCGGCGAAAATGTTCCCTTTGTCACTATAGACTGAACTCACTCTAAACCTTTTCAATTATTAGTAGTGGCTCATAAAGTAGCCCTCTTTCTTTACAAAAAAAGAATACATGCCCCTTTCCTTATAGTCAAGTGGCTTTCTACTCCTCTCTCTTTGTTTTGATGAAAGACTCAACACTCGCATTCTACAGAGAACTTTTTTGACTATTTACCTTCGCCGGAAGCAAAGGGCGAAAACTCCTAAACTAGTAAATAAAGGGTACTTGTGTTGTGGTTTTGAGTTCCTTGGCTTGTGTTCTAATAGTAACCACAGGAAGAAAGCGGGGAGCATGGTCCCTAGTCTAGTTTTTTCCTAGCTTGATTCTCTAGGGCATGGACGTATTTGATTGGATGGAGACAGATATATAGAAAGTGTACAGTGAGGGTGCTTGTAAATCACTAGGTAGCCTAGCTCGACCCAAGCAATGCCCAAAAGTCCCATGCCTTTCTTGGTCGGACCAACCCAACCGGCGATTTCTGACAAGTCTTTCTTCATTGGAAGAGCAAGAAGTGGAACTAGAATAAAACTTTCTTTCTCTTTATAGATAACCAATTCATTTTCAAATATAGTTGGGACACTTTACCCAATAATTGGGTCAAAAAAATGGAAAGATTGGAACATGGGAATAGATTTGATACCAATACGGACTACCTATTTCAATTGTTGTGCTATCTGAAATTGTATACCGATACAAGGGTTCAAGTTTTGATCGATATTTGTGGATTTGATTATCCCTCTCAAAAATAAAGATTTGAATTTGTCTATAATTTACTGAGTATTCGGTAAAACTCACGCATTCGTGTACAAACCAGTGCAGACGAAGTAACATGAATATCTCCGGTAGTCAGTCTATTTCCATCAGTAAGCCGGTGGGATCGAGAATTTTGGGCTATGTTTGGTGTTTTTTCCATCAATCATCCGAATCTACAGCGTATATTAATATATTATGGTTTTGAGGGTCATCCATTACGAAAAGACCTTCCTATGAGTGGATATGTGGAAGTATGCTATGATGATCTAGAGAAACATGTGGTTTCTGAACCCATTGAGATGACCCAAGAATTTTGCAATTTCAACTTTGCTAGTACTTGGGAACAACGTAGCGATGGATAATTCAAAATTAGAATAGGTCCAGTCCATGTGACAAATCAATAGGAAATGCTATTTTCTTCATAAGAATAAGAATGAACTTCTATGAAAGAGTTTCACGAGAATTGTCTTGATCGTCGGATATCATTGAGAAAGAAATAGGAAGAAGTGTTATCGAACTATTTCCTGCAATTCTTCCCAGTATGAAATGAGTAAAGAATCAAGCTACAAGTATCGATCTATACGAAAGGCACTGTTTTTTTTTCTTTCTTTCGGTTTCATTGATAACAGAAAAGACTTACTCTAAAGAGGCGCTAGCGCTCGACTAATAAGATATCAAAGGGGCCTAAAAAAATGTAATAGGCTGCTACTCTAGGCTCATTTCGCTTCTTCAAGCTCCTCTCCTTATTTCAAAAATCAACAAACAGCGCTAACGAGCAAGAAAAGGGATGTGCTAAGAAGCAACAGCTTTTGCGCAGCTGCTACACCCTTGGTTCTTGCCTTATCTTACTTAGTAAAGCAAGGTTTCACGCTAGGCGCTCACTTTTTTTGTCTGGGTGGAAGCTGGCGGGCAGGTCTTGCTTAAGCGGATACAAAAAATTGGGATCTCTGTTGCATGCAAATCTTTCTATCGGGAAAGCCTCGCTTATACAAAAGGCTTCTTATTTAGAACCCCTTGTTTTTACTTAGTTGTAAGTAAGCTTTGGTAGGAGTGGCAGGATGATGATGATTATATAAATCAATAAAGACTAAAAAAGAATAAATGGCAAGATAAATTAGATATCTATGGAAAAAATAACGATGTAAAGGGCGACTGAAAAGGAGGCTCGACCTACAGGGAGAGTGGTGGGTAGGGATTCTCTATAATGACACTGTTGTAGACCAATTGAAAGGGATGTAGCACAGTTTGGTAGCGCCTTTGTTTTAAGTAAAAAATGTCACGGGTTCCAATCCTGTAATCCCTACCTATTCTTCTCCTCTAGGCATTAACGAGGGATCCATTGAGATCGATTCAAATTGGACATACAAATTTTCTTTTTATGAGACTATATGCAAGATGTATTGGGGGTACAAAAAGAATCCTTTTTCTTTACAGTCGTATCTACTGTGATAAGAAAGCGCTCTAAGTTCAGTTCGGTAGAACGTGGGTCTCCAAAACCCGATGTCGTAGGTTCAAATCCTACAGAGAGTGATTTTTTTCTTCTTAGATTGAATTAGAATGAAATAGATTCATTCAGTAACTTTCACAACAATCGGAATTTTAGCTCCTGTGCCTGTGAATTAAAGAAAGTAGGTGGCCCTTGGGCCACTTGACTGGTTGGAGAGGACTTGCAGGGCTTGATCTACGGTTGTGTCCCGTGGTTTGGTAGAATAGACACTTCCAAGGATAGTCTACACACAGAAATCCAATTTCGTTTTCTTAGGATTATGGTGGCACTATGGTTAAATTGACTTGCCCTCCCCTTCAACCTGCTCCAACTCCCTATATTCTCAAATATAAGAGTCCAATTTCAAAAATGCAGTAATTCTACCCATTGTGAGAGGCATCTTTCACTTTTTAATTGAAGGGTTCCAAACCTCGCTTCGTCGCTCAGTCCCTTGCTTCTTTCCTCTTTTTTTTCCTTTTTGGCTCTTTATACCAATGTGTTTTAATTCCAGGTGCATATTTCAATTACGTCTTCCATTATTCTTAGATCCAAAGGTAGCACCAGTCCATCAAAAGCAACATCCCTTCCTCTCGCACCCGGTCTAGTATCTCTTAGGTCGATATCCAGTAGCTCCAGTAGCAACAGAGGGAGAAGATCGATAGTAGAAGGTAACGAACTAGAGACTCAGAGAGACATCAGAAGCAAAACTCGATAAGGAGAAGGCAGAACCTAGGTGCTACACTAAACTAGTCATTACCTGGGGCCGCACGACTCAGGCAGACTCTCTACCCATTCGCGTGCCTATTTCACTTTAGGAGGTATCAGTGCAGAGTTTTGGGTTAAAACCTTTTGATTTCTACTAATTCTCTTTTTGTTGTACCATGTACATGAAGATAGCAGTGGAGTACTGTCAGCGGCCGCTGTTGTTAAGTAAACACTCAAGGATCGAGTGACCCAACTTGATGGCAAGATCGACCATTTGGACGGACAAGTGTAGACTATGGCAGAAAGCCAGGCGAATCCAGAATTGTTGGTCACCAGATGCTCGCTAATGAGTATCGCTCCCATTAAAATAGAGACGTCTTCATGGGGCCTCAACGATCCCGGTGGCGATGTCCAAAGCGTGATGGACCAAGTTAAATTGAGGAGCTTGGTGTGGAGATAGGTTTTCTGTTTGTGAACCGAATGTCTCACCTGGCGACTCCAGACTTGAGTCACGAAACCATAGCCATTCAATGGGATTCAAAATACCAAGGATCGAAGCCCTCAGGGACATGGAACAGTACTTTAAGTCTTTTCGTACCCCTTTTGACGACCAAGGAACAATGGCAACAATCAATCTCTCTAGGGATGCGAAGAATATTTGAAATGACTTTCGAACCATCACACAGATTCCGACCCAACTACTGTAAGAACAGAATGGAAGGGCAAAAAAGGATTCTATGCACAGACCTGAAAGCTCTATCAGTAGAAAGATTCTAGCTTCTTTTTATTTTATTTAGAGAGGAATGATTCCCTCGTCTGAGAACCGCCATTCACGTACTATTCCTCCCCACCACTAAAAAGAGCAATTGAAAATCTCAAGAACCTAAACAAAAATGCAGAAGTGAGCGTACCCTTAGGCTCTCCTCTCTCCCTCTTTTTTAGCCAACACCATCAACCCCAATTTTCACTAGGTGAAAGCCAAAAATATGATGAATAGAAGGAAAAGAGATCATAAAGATAGGTGCATGACTTTAATATAGTATAGGTTGGATGTTTTCGTGAGCAGTACGTAGCAGATCTCCCCTTATTTTGGGAAAGTTGGTGGCCGCATGTGAATTCTTTCAAGGCAAAGGGCAGCCTGATTTGACAATGTTGTTTACTCTGATAAGGTCGAGGTGGTTTTACTTTGCCAGCGGGTAGGTGTTCTAAATTCCTATGATCGAGTCTTTCTGGCCCCTGTGAACATCTTTTCTTAATGTATTAAATAGGGCCTCTCTAACTGATGAAAAGTGGTGGTAAATGAAAACCACCACTAATTCAAGTCAAGTCACTACATTTTACCATTTTTAAGTCACTAATTCACAATATTTCAAGTGGAATGGTACCTATAATCATTCATTGCGATCTCTTCAGTTTGACATAATAGCCCTATCAGCTAGTAGTAATAACCAAATATGACAACTCTCTTAGCTGTTGCTAATAACCAGGTATGACGACCCTCTCAGCCACCTCTAGATGCTTTTTGAATAGATATCCTATCAACGCCAGACTCTTATGCCACTTCACTATATTGAATATACATGCTAAAATATCCTCGACACTAGACTCATCTGCCTCGGTGCTATATTAGATATACATGCTCTAGGTTGATCATCAGTTTAATATGATGGCCCTATCAGCGATTGGACATCAGCCTCCTTTGGTTTTGATGTGACTTGGAGATATCCTTTGAACATCAGCCTTCTCGGGTTTTGACATAATACAGATATCATGTCCTTCTCGACAGTTTGTGCACCAGCCTCCTTTAGTTTTTATGCAACTTGTGGATATCTTTTAGATGTCAGCCTTCTGCTGTTTTGACGTAATGCAAATTTCATGAACTGCTTGGTAGTTTACACATCCTCCTCCTTAAGTTTTGATGAAACTTTTGGATATTCTTTTGACGTCAGCCTCTCCAACACCTTTATCTAGAAAAAGTAGGAAGAAAAGCGAGAAAGAAAGGTTGCCTACTACTAACAAGGGCAGATCAGAAAGAGAGGTGAGGTGACTAGCTTTGTAACTTTATTTAATCTAAAAGGTTGGCTCAGTGTGATATAATGAAGATACCATGACCCTCTCGACAGTTTACATATCAGCCTCCTCTGGTTTTGATGCGACTTGTGGATATCCTTTAAACGTCAGCCTCCTTTGGTTTTGATGTGACTTATGGATATCCTTTAAATGTCAGCCTTCTCCAATTTTAACATAATACAGATATCATGACCTTCTCAGCAGTTTGTGCATCAACTTCCTCTAGTTTTTATGCAACTTGTGGATATTATTTTGACATCAGCCTCCTTCTATTTTGATGTAATTCAGATATCATGGCCCTTTTAGCAATTTGCACATTAGCCTACTCTAGTTTTGATTTGACTTGTGGATATCCTTTAGACATTAGCCTCCTCCAGTTTTGGTGCAATGTAGATATCATGGCCTTCTCGGCCGTTGCACATCAGCCTTCTCTAGTTTTGATGAGACTTGTGGATATCCTTTAGATGTCAGCCTCCTCCAGTTTTAACGTAATATAGATATTATATCCCTTTCAGTGGTTTACGCATAAGCCTTCTTTAGTTTTAATGAAACTTATAGATAACCTTTAGACATAAGTCTCCTCTAATTTTGATGCCATGCAGATATCATTGCCCTTTCGGTGGTTGCACATCAGCCTCCTTCAGTTTTGATGTGATTTATAAATATCTTTGGATGTCAACCTCCTCTGATTTTGACGTAATATAGATATCATGGACCTCTCCACCAAAGTAAATATGCAATGGCCTTCTCGGTGAAAGTAAATATGCATTGGTCCCTCTCTACAAAAGTAAATATGCAATAGCACTCTCGGCGAAAGTAAATAAGCAATGACACTCTTGATGAAATGAATATGCAATGGCCCTCTCGCAAAAATAAATATGCAATGGCATGTGTGTACCTGCACTTGGACACACAGTTAGTAGACATATTGTCACTTTATCTAGCGACTTTAGTCAATATTAAAGATAGAACTTTTGAAAGATCAGTCAAGGAATGAATACCATCCCTTTAAAAGGATAGTTGTGGATTTACAACTATCTTTGAGCTTTCATGTTTATTCCCACTATGGGAGTGATGAATGTTCTCCATTTGATATCTGATTGTTTGGCAAAATAAATATAGTCCATCGGTAGGATAAATTAGGACCCATAGGTAGGATATATGTTGGTCCACCAGAGGAAGAAAGGTTGATCCATCAATAGGATATATATTGGTCCGTCAGATAGACAATGTTGATCCATCAATAGGATGTGTTGTTCCATAGAAGGGGACAATATTGATCCATTGATAAGAAGTGTTGATCCATTGGAGGGACAATATTGATCCATGGATAGGATGTGTTAGTACGGCAGAGGCATAATATTGATCTATTGGTAGTATGTGTTGGTCCGTCGGAGGGACAATGTTGATCCATCAATAGGGTGTGTTGCTCCATAGGAGGGACAATATTAATCCATTTATAGGATGTGTTGGTCTGTAGGAGGGAAAATATTAATCTATCGATAGAATGTGTTGGTCCGTTGTAGGGATAATGTTGATCCATCTATAGGATGTGTTGGTCTATCGGAAGGATAATATTGATTTCTGAATGGCCTTTTGATGATGCTTTAGTGGAATTTTTGAGCTCCTAAAAAATTCTGCCCTAGTTACATGCTTCAAGGCAAATTCCATATTATTTGTCACGACCCAATTTCTGAGTCATGTTGGCACCTACTTTAACGTGCCAGTAGGTTAGCTAAACCGTAGCCCGGAACGACAAGTAATGGGCTAATTATCAAAAGGTAAAATAAATACCAGAAATCAAGCATACAATAAGATTGTAGGCAAGAGAAAATAATACAATAGTAAAAGGTGTCAATAGAGAGAGAGAGGAGAGAGAGAACAATAGAATATCCCATGACCTAGTAAGGCCGGTACAAGACCCACTAAATACAAAAGAGAGTACTGAATATTATCAATATGTAGAAAGTCTCGATAATTGAAGACTGTCTAGAAGTAAAGGAAGGAGAGAGGATCAACTTCGGCTCTGAAAGCTCATCCTATCTCCGAATGATGAGAGCAAGCTGGATAGAACTTCAGTGGCGACCACTAGTACTTGGATCTACATCAGAAAAAAATGCAAAAGTGTAGTATGAGTACCAAAACAACGGGTACTCAGTAGACACATTGGTAGACTGGGCTAAATCATAATAAAAGCATAATAAGAAGTGAGAACATAACTAAAGTCAGGGATAAAGGGGCAAACCTGAGTAACGCTCCGGCTGACCGATAATAAATGACAAGATAAATAATATCAAAAGAAATACAAGCTAACTATCACCGAACTGGACACCCATAAACCCAGAAGGCATAAATAAGGAAAGATAAACCAAAACGATCCCTTATAAGTCCGATAGATACAATCAACAGAAGAACACATAGAAATAACAAATATAAAATAACTGACAATCGAAAACCATATATGAGAACCACGTATTACTGTGAACACCAAACTCAAATCGATTTATTAATCTCATAAGTGTACAATAATTTTTGGACTCGAACCGTACTCTAGTATCATGCATGCTGGACTTGAATCCGTAATTTAGTGCCATGAGAGAATAATAGATGTCGGACTCGAACCGGTCTTTAAGGTAAACACTAAGTAACCAACCTAGTCAAGAGTTAGAAAGATGCCCAAACCAACCTAAGGTTCGAGAATATATATATATATATATTATGAAAGAAGGCTTCCTAAGTCTATAAGGAGCTAATCAGGATATTTGACTTAAAAGAGGTCGGCGGGCCCCGCTACTAACCCCAAAAGTCCATGCTAAGGTAATTTCCACCCAATCTAGACTAAACCTTCCGAATTCCACTACAAGGTATTAATTATGTCTGAACAAATCCTAAGGCAACAATTTAACTTAGAAAGGACAAGAATAGGTCAATTCTACCTAAAAACGACTCTTTAATCGGCTAATTATCCCAAATTTCACTAAACATGTAACCAAGCAGTAAATTCCAATCCAAATCTAGAACATTACCCTACTAATCCCATAATAAAGCTCAATCTATGAGAAAAGTAAGCCTAGCCTACCTGGACGCCAACGAGGCCCAAGAAAGTCCACTAAATCAGAGATTTTCCCTTTCGAGAAGCCTCTGCATGATGCCACACTATCAAAATAATATTCTACAAATTAATACGATAATAACAATACCCATATTTCATATAAATGCACTGGGTCCAAAATCAAGCTAAAAGTTCTATGTGGGGCCCATTTGTGGAATCACAACTTTGAAATCGTCAAAACATCCCTCTAAGCTCAAGGATTATTTACCCTTGAGAATGGGTGCAATCCGAGGACAAATGAACCCTAAATCAAACCACAAAGTAAACTAGGGATTTAAAGTTAAACCGGGGAATAAATCAAGAAATTAAATGGAAACTTACGGGAATAACGATGAGGAAAGGACTAAAATAATGTCACCAACTCACCCCGAACACCCAAGGATCGCGATCGCGGGGACCCCATCTCTAACGCTGCCATTGTCTCGAGATCGCAATGGGTCATTTCCTTGGCCTTCGCGAACGCGGCCAAGGCCTTGCAAACGCGAAGACCATTTTTGTCCTGCACCAGCAGTTTTTTCCAAGTGCCAAAACTCCGATCGGACCCTCGGGATTCATTCAGATTCCCGTGAATGCAAACGAACTATGCTACTCTACCGAATTCATCATTCTAAACTCAATAGCGCCATCAAAATTTCCATCCGAGGTTGTTTCAATGAAATGTGTATCCCACACCCAATGGCATTTTAAACTAAAAACCACCCAATAGCCCAAAATGAGTCCAAAAGTCTCGGGACCCAAACCAAGGGTCACACTAGCCTAAAATCGATGTTTCAGATCTAACAAAACTGTCAGAATTGGGTTACGAGGCCATTTTCCTAAAGTTTAGGCCTTGTACCCAATTCTTATCAGCGAAGACTTCAAAATAGGGAATTGGCTCTAGAAACCAAACTGCAAGTCATAAATGACTTGGGGAAGCTATGAGAATTCTCTAAATTCCAAAATAGTGCAAAAATGCAAAAAATAGCTTGGAGGGTCATTACAGTATCCACTACTAAAAGGACTTTCATCCGTGAAAGTAAAGGATCACGATGTACCTGAGGACTCGAATAGGTGGGGATACTGGACCCACATCTCACTATCGATCTCCTAGGTAGCCTCCTCGACTGGATGGTGTCTATACTAAACCTTAACTATAGAAATCTCCCTAGAGCGCAACCGCCTGACATCCCTTGCTAATATGAGCACTGGCTCCTCCATAAAGGTTAACCTCTCATCCAACTGAACTAAGTCCCATCAAAGCATGTGAGACTCATCTGAGATATAACGTTGTAATATAAAAACATGGAAAACTGGATGAATGACTGTAAAGTCTGGGGGCAAGGCCAACTCATAGGCTACCTCCCCAATCATCCGTAGTATCTCAAAAGTCCCAATATACCTGGGGCTAAGCCTTCCCCTTTGCCCGAACCTCATCATGTCTTTCATGGGTGATACTCAAAGAAAAACCTGATCACCAACTCCAAACTTCAAGTCACGAAGTCTCCAATCAGCATAACTCTTCTACCTACTCTGAGCTGTCCTCAACCTATCCTGAATCACCTAGACCCTATTTAATGACTCACAAAGCAAGTCAGTACCACAAGGCCGAACCTCAGAGGTCTCAAACCAACCTATCGGTGATTGACAACGCGTACCGTATAAAGCTTCAAATGGTGCCATCTCAATACTCGAATGGTAGCTATTATTATAAGCAAACTCCGCTAAGGCTAAGTGATGCTCCCACTGACCTCCAAACTCCATAACACACGCACGAAGCATATTCTCTAAAACCTGAATAGTCTGCTCCGACTAACAGTCGGTCTAGGGATGGAATGTAGTGCTAAGATCAACCTGAGTAACCAACTCCTCCTAAAAAGTCCTCCAGAAGCTAGAAATGAATACTGAGCCACTATCTGAAATAATAGACACTGGTACTCCATGAAGGTGAACTATCTCATGCACATAGATACGGGCTAATCTCTCGAAACTAAAGGAAATCTAAATTGGGATGAAATAAGATGATTTGGTCAATCGATCTACTATAACCCAAATACTATTTAAACCACGAGAGGTACGAGGAAAAACACTAACAAAGTCTATAGTAATCTTCTCCCACTTCCACTCAGGAATGGTAACTTCTAAAGCAATCCACCCTGTCTCTGATGCTCGACCTTCAGGTGCTAACAACACAAACATCGAGCTATAAGTCTGCTATATCTTTCTTCATACTACTCCACCAGTAATGCTGCCTCAAATATCTATACATCTTAGTTGTCCCAGGGTGAATATAATATCTGGAGGTATGAGCCTCCCGCAATATCAACGGAATCAAATCTCCAACTCTTAGAACACAAATGGGGTCATCATATCTCAGAATACCCTCTGAATCCAAGGTAGCCCAACTGGACTCACCTCTCAGCAACTAATCAAAAATGCCACAAAGTTTACTATCCTCAAACTGGCGACTCCAAATCTACTCAAATAAGGTAGATCTAGACTCAACACTATCAAAGATCTTCCTGGAATCTGAAATATCAAGGTGAACCACCAAGTTGGCTAAGAACTAAATGTACAAAGCCAACGACCACTCTAAAGCAGAAAGAAAAACCAAGATACCCTACTCACCGCCTTCCGGCTCAAGGCGTCCGCTACCACGTTCGCCTTGCTCGGATGGTATAGAATAGAGATATCATAGTCCTTCAGCAACTCAATCTATCTGTACTGTCTCTAATTAAGCTCCCTCTAAGTCATAATGTACTGAAGACTATGATGGTCAGTGTAGATCTAACAACGAACACCATACAAGTAGTGCCTCTAAATCTTAAGCCAAAAACTACCACTGCCAAGTCCAAATAATGAGTGGGGTAGTTGCACTCATGCACTTTCAACTGCCTTAATATGTAAGCAATAACTCATACCTGCTTCATCAAAACAAAACCCAAACCAACACCAGAAGCCTCACAATATACAGTGAATCCCTCATCCTTAACATGAAGAGTCAATATAAGAGTTGAAGTGAGCAAATCCTTGAGCTTTTGAAATCTCAACACACACTTAATAGACCACTAAAAAGGAACCTCCTTCCTAGTCAACCTGATCATAGGTGCTGCAATAGAAGTAAAACCCTCAACAAACTGCCAATAGTAACCTGCCAAACACATAAACTACGAACCTCAGTCGGAGATGTAGGTCTGGCCCAATCACAAATAGCCTTAATCTTTACTAGATCCACCATAATCCCATTATTAGACACCACATGTCCTAGGAATGTCATAGACTGCAACCAGAACTCACACTTTGAGAATTTGGCAAAAAGCCTATGATCTCTCAAAGTTTGGAGCACAATCCTCAAATGTTGATCATGCTCCTCCCTACTCCTCGAGTACACAAGGATATCATTAATGAAAACAATCATAAATGATTCTAAGTGGGGACTGAACACATGGTTCATCAAATCCATGAACGTTGTTGTAGCATTGGTCGACCCAAAGGACATCACCAGGAACTCATAATGGTCGTAACGAGTCCTAAAGGTTGTATTTAGCCCGAATCCTCAATTGATGGTAGCCAGATCTCAAGTCAATCTTAGAGAATACTGCTTCACCCTGAAGCTGGTTGAATAAATCATCGATATGAGGCATAGGGTACTTATTCTTCAGTGTCACCTTATTCAATTATCGGTAGTCAATACTCATACGCTTGGAACTATCCTTTTTCTACATGAACAACACAAGACCACCCCAAGGTGACGCACTCAGTCTAATAAAACACTTACCCAGAAAATCCTGAAGCTAAGAATTCAGTTTCTTAAGCTTAGTAGGAGCCATATGGTAAGGTGCCATGGAAATAGGTAGGGTGTACAGCTCAAGATTAATAGCAAACTCAATATCACAATCAAGAGAAATGCAAGAGAGGTCAGTAGGGAAAACATCAAAAAATTCATAGCTAATAAAAACAAAATAAAGAGAGGGACACTATGCACTAACATCGCAAACATAATCAAGATAAGACTCAAAACCTCTCGACACCATTCTCCTAGCCCGAACATAAGAAATAATCCTATTTTGTATGTGGATAAAAGAACCCTGCCACACAACCAAGGGTATGTCAGGCATGGCTAAGGTAACGATCTTGGCAAAGAAATCCAAGATCGAATGATAAGGGGATAACTAGTCCATGCCCAGGATTACATCAAAGTCCACCATATTTAACATAATAAGATTAGCCCAAGTATCAAACTCTCAAACGGCCACAACATATGATCTATAAACCCGATCCACTACTAAAGAATCACCCACGAGATTAGATACACACAATGGAATAGATAAAGGCTCCCAATTAAATTCTAACTATGGTGCATAGTAAGTTAAAACATATGACTAAGTGGATCCCATATCAAATAAAGTAATAACTAGCTGACAGCACACTAAAATCATACATGTAATAACAGCATCCAAAGACTCTGCCTTCAGTTTCTCAGGTACAGCATATAAATGACCTCGCCCGCCACCTGGCTGGGCATCTGACCGACCACCCACTTTACCTACCTGAGAACCTTCTCGAGAACCCTAAGGAACACCCACAACTACAACCCTGAAAACCACCCCTAGCTAAAGGTGGCACTTATCTGATCAGCTGAACACTCTGTACTGTAGGCTGAATCGTCCCACACCAGGGACACTTTCTGGAGTAGTGACCAATAACCCTACAACTATAGCAATCTCTAGACACTCCACTTTGTACCAGAAGATCTGGCTGAATCAGAATAGCCACCTCAGCTAGAAGACCTAAAATGTGCACCTCTTAAAAGCTGGCCTGTAACACCCCATAATTTTCTAACTCCATTTGATAACTTGGGGTAATATCTACCTAGGTTTATAGATCCCATGGGTATGTGTTTTATAGTATCATTGGTGATACATTTGATATCGGACCTAATATGTACGGTTAGACCTTCGTAGGAGGTGTTTTGTGATTTCGTGGAGCATTTGTGTGATACCCCGTACACATTCCAACCTCATTTTGTGACTTGGATTCATGTTTACTTGATGATTAAGATCACTAATTAAGTATTTTGTAGTGTTTTGATAAGGTATTGGACGATATGCAAGTGTTGGAAAAATGGCCGAAAAATTCAGTAAAGCATGGAAACTTGCGCCACTCCCTATTTCAGGGGATGTGGTGCAAGCCCCTGATTCAGAGGGCAGTGATTTCTTGCTCCACTGCCTTGCTTTGCAGCAGTGGCGCAAGGCACAAAAAATGTGCCCTTCCGAGCTCGTTTCGCAACGCAATTCTACGTCGATTCTTATATGGTTTCTTTTGGTTCTTTGGAGTTCTTTGAGCTTTGTTAAAGCTTCAAATACTTCAATACACTCCTACATACTCATACATGATCAAATCATGAAACACAAGTATTTATCAAATTAATTCAAGTAAGCCATGGGTGGCTAGAATTTCTATTTTCGCGATTGAGGCTACAAACATGTATCTCGTAAGTAAATAGTGTCGAGGCATTATGGAATTAATTACACATGATATATATGATGGATTACACATTAAATTTGATGGGTTAAATGTATATGTGTCATTGGGCTCACTTAAGGCCCAAAATGAAGTCAAAAAGGCAAGGCCTAATGGGGCAAATGACCCATTCTTCCACTTTGACCAAGCAACCATTGCATTTAATGCAAGGAAATGGATAAGGATGACTTGAGCACTATATAAGGGTCCCAAAAATCAGATTTTTATTCTAAACACACACAACACATTTTGAGAATTTACAAGACATTTTCTTTTGGTTCTCTCAAACCCTAAGAACCTAAGCCCTTTTCCTTGGACAAAATCATCCTATTTAAAGCCTTGGTAAGTATTTATTCTCATGTATTAACATATTATATGCATGGGATATTATGTATATCATGTTGGTTATGCTTGGAAATGGTGGACATGGTACTTTGTGTTTTTATATAAGATTTGTGATCCATGAGATTCAAGCTTGAATTATGACTTGTGACTTTGATGGAAGAGCATGGCATGGATAAAATATGAACATGTATGGTGTGATTTTGTTATTAAACTTGTTATTTTTCTAAAAGTGTAAATTGTGGGATTTTGGCCGATATGTGCTATGAGGTGTATTAAGGTAATTTGATGGATTATTTGTGATGTGGTGTGGATAAGAAAGTGTAAAGGAGAAGAGTTATGGTGAAATGTATTGATTATCATGTATTGGTCAATGTATGGAATATTGGGGGATTTTTGGAATAATAATTTCATTAATGGTTTTGTCAAGGGGAAATGGCATGTTTAACGACAAACATGTAACTCATTGATGTTATATGCATTTGTAAAGTAGTTGATGGTTAATGTGAATCCCGTTATATATTTGTGGTGTAGAGTGACACATAAAGAAGGAGCGGGACTATTGTATGCACCTCTAGGATTGTATATTCGTATTTAGAATACAAGGTATGTAAGGTTACTCTGTCCATATCTTTCTGCGGCAAATAGTATTCACATTGACATTACGCTTGTCCCATCCCGAAATGTGCTAAGGTATTCTATATCCGGTTATCAATGGTCATTATCATATGTTTCCTACTCATTGATCAATTGTGAATCTCATGTCTCATATTCATGAATAATGTTCCATAAGCTCAACAATGTTATGTTCCAAAGTTCCAATAGTGGTTATACTCATGTATCTTGTTCATTGATTATTATCTAATGGTTCCAATGGTGTTATGTTTCCAATAAGGCTATGTTTCCAACAATGTTTTTTCACATGTCCCTCACTCATTGGTTAATGATCCAAAGCTTCAAGTAAAGTTGTGACTATCATGGTATCAATCTCAAAGTAATAAACAAAGTTATGCATATGTGGTTAATGAACAAGTATGGGTGGCATCTTTGGGGGAAAAATGCCTAGCTCAAGCCGATCCTGAGGTTGTTGTATCAGGGGTCAGTCCTAGGGGAATAAGCCTAGCTCAGACTGATCCTGACAGGGGGTAGCTCTAGGGGTAATAACCTAGCTCGAGCCAAAACTGAAATGTTGTATGGGTGGCATCTCTAGAGGTACTAACCTAGCTCGAGCCGATCCCAATATATACATTGATTCATAGGGTGGCAGCTCTAGGGGCATAAGCCTAGCTCGAGCCGATCCCAACATAACGCTATGTTATGATTAAAACCCATTGTTCAGTCGGGGCCCGGGTATCACAGGTCAAAGGCAAAGATGAATAATCATGGAAGCAAAGATACAAAGAAAGTAATGAAAGCAAAATACATGGTTTCCACAATACAGAATAGTGACTCATCTACATTGTGACTTATCTATATTGGTTATGCATTTGAACTTTAGTTCTAGACATATTTTCATATCTTACAAGTTTCATATGGCCTTACATACTCAGTACATTCTTCGTACTGACCCCTCTTGGGGAATTTACCTTACTTGCTGCAGGCGCAGGTACTAGTAGGCCTCCACAGTAGGTTGCCAGTGTTGCAGATCTTTGGTGAGCTCCAGTTAGTTCGGGGCTTCTCTGAGTCACAGTTGTACATATGTTTTGGTGTTGTACATGTTGTATAAAGCGGGGACTTGTCCCGAATTTTAGTTCATTTTGGTCAATGCATTTGTTAGAGGCTTTTGTAGACGGATATGGGTGTATAAATGTAAAAGAAATATGTCGTTCTTGACTTGGTGGCCTCAACGGCCAAGTTTCGTATATGTATATGTATATATCATGTTCCATGAATTCCATTATTGGTATCTATAGCTATTATGTGATTATGGGTTTCTTATGGCATGCATATGATTGAATAGAGACAAAGCTTGGTTCTCTCGGGCCTTGTTGACTACAAGTGCCAATTCGTCCCGATGGGATTTGGGGCGTGACATGGCCACTGGTCGGATGGTTATCACAGAAGCTGGATGACCTCCATCAGTAATCTGAAGTACTACCTCAACGGGTCTACTAAATTGACCCTTGTACCTATAGGACTAATGCGGAGGGTACCTATCCTGAGACCCTGTACCACTGAACTGAGAACCATTGTGATTCCTACTGAAACTGCTCTGCTGACATGGCCTCTTATCACTACCCCCTTGGGCCTCACGATTTATCTCTTCTATAGAAAAGACATGAGCAGAAATATTAAAAAAAGACTTCCTTTAAGTCACAAAACTCTGAGTAGCCCCACCGAGTGGTAGACTCAACCCTCTGATGAAGCACTGAATCCTCTCATGCACTATAGGCAGAATCATGGTGGTATGTTGTAACACCCTGAAAATATGAGCTAAGATTAAAGCCATGCTTCAAGTACATGTACAATAAAACATCATGTTTTGTTAGTATGAGAAGTGATTTAGACAAATATTAAGGCCACAAGAAACTCTTAGCTCATAGCCAAGTCGAAACCTTCCTTACAGATTGAGTTCATGTGAATTTTTTTTTATATTCAACTTTAATTAAGCATAACTCCTATATTCTGAAGTAATTTTGAGCTCAAAAACAACCAAATGATATGAATTTTAATTATATTTCTAACACATCCAATTTTTCCTTAATCTGGTATTGGAGTAAAAAGTTATGCCCAGTTTACCAAAAGTTCTCTATCTATCAGAGTGTGACAACTCGGGTGATGAACCATCACACTAGTGATGGCCCGTCAAGGAAATCCATCAAGATTGACAAGTAATAAAAACTTTTGG
Source organism: Capsicum rhomboideum (assembly GCA_031232105.1). Classification (NCBI taxonomy): domain Eukaryota; kingdom Viridiplantae; phylum Streptophyta; class Magnoliopsida; order Solanales; family Solanaceae; genus Capsicum; species Capsicum rhomboideum. The sequence continues at coordinate 45,936,297 of CP124708.1, read as the reverse complement.
TCATTTAGTTGTGGTTCAAGTGGCGGTCAATCAAAGGATTGACGGTCCTTCACCCGAACCGTCAGTAGTGACTGTTTTGTACTATTATAACATTTTCAAAGGGGTTGTTTGGTCTTTTCCCACTCTTTTAACACCAAAACTACGACATTTAAACTAGACTAAGGCTCTGAATAAACAGCCAAAAATGGCCCATGACCCCTTATTGCATAGAATTTAAGTCGACGCTTAGCCAAATACAGAGAGAGAGGCATTTTTTCTTCTCCAAGCAAGAATTACGGTTCTTCAACCTCCAGCTTCGAATCCAAAGATTTCACCAAGGGTTGTTCCATTAGGTATGTAGGATTACATCAATGGGTTACTTTCACCCATTGAGTCTTAAAGTTATCTCAAATTTCTTAAGTTTAATTCACCCTTCAAGCTTAGGTTTTCCATGAAAAGTGTGAATTCTTTTAGTTTTTAGTTTCTTTCTTTGTCTAAACAGTGAATATATGTTTTCCCTTAAATTTGAGCCTCCTTACATACTCATGGCTATGAACTCTTATTTTATTGATAATTTCTTAATTTTGGGCTTGAGTTATGCAACTCCATATTATGGTCAGTTTATAGAATTGCCATTTGTAGTTGCGTTCTTCTAAGATGGTGGGTTATGAATACCCGATGACCTAATATATCATGCATTTTTATTTGATTAATCATTCATTCAATTTTCATGATTTCGAATGCTTTCCGCTAAAACACTTATCTTTCAGTTTGAGAATATTATTATTGTTGAGCATTTTTGTATATCAGTTTGCTTTTTGTTTGGAGTAGTACTTAGCACCTAGATGACAAGAGTTCAGATAACCCAAGTCCTAAACTACGTGCCATCGTAGGTAAAAAGGGGTCCTCGCTAGTTGAGAGTGTCTCTCTTTCCCTTAATGGGCTCATGAGTGAATTCACACCAATCATGGTTCGTACCTTTTGCAAGGTATAGAACACCCTCCCAACTTGGGTTACAGATTGGATTACATGTTGCTAACATGCTCTATGTTGGTTACAGAAACCTCCCACAGTTTAGTTGTAGACCTTGCTTGACCTTGTATTCAGTTTATTCAGCATTTTATAGTGTCATATGTTTATTACTTGGTTATGATATCAGTTTATAGTTTTAGTCCAATGTTCAGGTTATCATGTCACATTCAACATATTCATCTTATTTAATGTAGTTTATATCTCACATGCTCAGTTTATTTAAAGTATTGACCGCATACTTTCCTTTGTGCTATATTGTCTTATAATATAGGTCCAGACGTTCAACATCCCGATCGCGGTTAGCTTGATCCAGCATCACTTCAGCAGCTATGTTTTGGTGAGTCCTCATTATTCGAGGACTAGTTATCAGTATTTTATTTATTTTGTCATCTTTTAGTTTCAGACAGTTAGGGTTAGTAGGGGGCTTGTCCCAATAAGTCATCGTATTTAGAGGCTTTCAGATAGAAAGTAGACATTTAGTTTATGTTATGTTTAATAATATTTGCTTTATTTTAAACAATGACATTTGGTTTTAATTGTTCATATATCATTCAGACTATAGCTTCCAAACAGTGTTATTCAGTTTATTTAGTATTCTTAGTGTTATGCTAGGCAATGGGTTAGCTTGGGGTCACTTGTGACTTTTAGCACCGTGTTATGACTAGGAGGTAGTCTTGGGTCATGAAAAACTTAGTTTCATACCATCAGGTATAAAGTGTCCTAGGGTGTTTGAAAGTCCATTAAGTAGACTCTTGTTCATGGGTGTGAAGCGCGCCCATACTTATGAGCGAGAGGCTATGAAATATTTTAGAAAAAGTTTCACTTCTTTCATGTTCATATCGTTCGATAGAGTGTGAACTCTTTTTATACCTTCTTCTAACTCGTGCTCTACACAATTATAGAAAAATGCCTCCTAGAAGAGCAAACAAAAGGAGAAATAGAAACAGAAACCAGCAAACACCACTAGCTCCGACAGACCCTTTGAATAAGCAAGTCTCTCATACTGAGTTTTGGGCTACTTTCATAGTGCTAGCTTAGGGTATGACCACTCAGACAAACAAACCAGTTGTAGCACCAGTCAACCTAACAGATAATACGATAGCAACTTAAGTCCAAGATTTTACTCGGATGAATCCTCTCGAGTTTTATGGTTCTAAAACTAAGAAGGATCCGTAGGAGTTTCTAGATGATATCTAGAAGGTTACTGAGATCATGGGTGTCACTTCGGTCGAAAGTGCTGACTTGGCTTCTTATCAATTTAAAGGAGTAGCTCACACTTGGTTTAACTAGTAGAACAAAGATAAAGATGAAGGTTCAGATTCAGTGGTTGCCTTTCTGGATAGGTTCTTCCCAATTGAGTTAAGGGAAGCCAAAGTTTAGGAGTTCATTAATCTGAAGCAGGGAAACATTAGTGTGAAAGAGTATTCTCTCATGTTTACTCAACTTTCTAAGTATGCTCCAGAAATGGTTCCTAATTCCAGAGCTCGTATGAGTATGTTTGTGTGACGTATTTCTGAAGATGTGTTCAATGAGTGTAGGACTACAATATTGGTCAAGGAGATAGATATCGCCAGGTTGATGGTTCATGCTCAGCAGATTGAGGAATTACGAAGAAGGAAAGGAAGAATATGAACAAGAGAGCTAGAATGGAAAACACTGATTATTCTCAGCAAAAGTTTGGTGGTGGTAATCACTATCAGTTTCAATAGAGATCTTCAGCCCTAGCACCATCATCTGCCAGTATTCTGTCCCCCAGGCCTAGGCAAGATCAGAAAGGTAGAGTTCCAGGCTCTAAGTTTCATTTTAGTGCTTCCAGTGGTCGTACTTTCCCAACTTGTAATAAATATGGGAAAACCATCCAGGAGAATGTTTGATAGGTAAGGATGGGTGTTTTGGTTGTAGAAAAGCTAGGCCATAAACTTTGAGATTGTCCATCAGCTAAGAGTGGTGATATCGGTAGGCTTACTCAGGGTACTTCATCAACAGCTCCGACAGGTCTCCCGACTCAGTAGAGTGCCTCATCTAGTACAATTTATGGACAACTTCAGAATAGGTTTTATGCCCTTCAGATTCGACAGGATCAAGATGTTTCCCTTGATGTAGTCACTGGTACATTATAGGTCTTTGATATTCATATCTACGCATTGTTAGATCCCATGGATACACTTTCCTTCATGACTTCCTATATAGCAGTAGACTTTGTAATCAGTCCCAAAACCCTTTCAGAACCATTCTTAGTCTCTACTCTAGTTGGTGATTCAATCGTAGCTAGATGGGTATATAGAAATTACCCTATCACAGTTTCTCAGAAAGTCACCTCAGTTGATCTTGTAGAGTTAGATATGATGGATTTCGATATCATTCTTGATATAGATTGGCCCCACTCTTGCTATGCCTCAACTGATTGTAGAAATAGAGTAGTCAAGTTTTAGTTTCCAAATGAACCAGTCATAGAGTGGAAGGGTAGTATCTCAGTGCCTATAGGTCGGTTTGTTTTTTACCTTAAGGCTAGAAAAAAGATTTCCAAAAGATATGTCTATCATCTTGTTTGGGTTAAGGATTCTAAGTCTGAGACCCCAACTTTTCAGACAGTTCTAGTAGTTAATGAGTTTCCTGAAGTGTTTCCTGAAGATTTGCCTGGAGTTTCTCTCGAGCGAGAAATTTACTTTAGAATGGATCTCCTTCTAGATACCCAACCTATCTCAATTTTGCCCTACAAAATTTCCCTAACTAAGCTTAAGGAACTAAAGGAACAGTTAACATATCTTTTAAACAAAGGTTTTATTAGGCCCAGCATCTCTCAGTGGGGTGCTCCAGTTCTCTTCATGCGAAAGAAAGATGGTTCTCTCAGAATGTGCATCGACTACTGTCAGCTGAACAAAGTCACAATCAAGAATAATTATCCCATTCCCAAGATTGATGACTTGTTCAACCAACTTCAGGGTGCTAATTATTTTTTTAAGATAGACCTCAGATCTGGCAATCATCAGCTCAGAGTCAGAGAATGTGACATTCCAAAGACAACCTTCAGAACTCGGTATGGTCACTTTAAATTTGTTGTTATGTCTTTTGGACTAACGAATGTTCCTGCAACTTTTATGGACTTGATGAACAGGGTGTTCAAGCAGTACTTGGACATGTTCGTTATAGTCTTCATTGATGGCATCCTCGTTTATTCTTGAAGTACGGATGAACATGCAGACCATTTGAGGATTGTCTTGCAGACTCTTAAAGATCACTAGTTATTCGCTAAGTTTAGCAAGTGTAAATTTTAGTTGAAATTAGTAGCATTCCTTGGTCATATCATTTTCGGTGAGGGCATTTAGGTTAATCCTTCAAAGACCGAAGTAGTTAGGAATTGGTGTAGACCCATATCTCCATTAGATATCAAGAGTTTCTTGGGTTTAACCGGTTACTATAGGTGGTTTGTTGAGGGATTTTCCTCTTTTACTTCCCCTATATCCAGATTGACTCAGAACAAAGTCAAGTTTCAGTGGTCCGACTCTTATGAGAAGAGTTTTCAAGAGTTAAAGACTTGACTCACCTCCGCTCTAGTTTTGAGTTGGCAGTAGTAGTTTTTTTCTTAAAGAGTTGGAGACATTATCTCTATGGGGTTCATGTGGATGTATTTAGAGATCACAAGAGCCTTTAGTATGGGTTTAGCCAGAAGGATCTAAATCTTCATCAGAAAAGGTGGCTAGAGCTATTGAAGGACTATGATATGAGTGTATTATACCATCCAGGTAAGGCCAATATTGTAGCTGACTCTCTTAGTAGGTTGTTCATGGGAAGAATTTCTCACATAGAGGGTGAGAAGAAAGAGTTAGTTCATGAGGTTCACCAACTTTCTAGACTGGGAGTTTGATTGGTTGATTTAGTCAAAGGTAATATCTTAGTTCAAAATGGTTCAGAATCTTTATTGATAGCTGAGGTGAAGAAAAAGAAAGATATTGATCCTATTTTGCTTAAGTTAAAAGAACTGGTCTAGAGTCAGAAGGTTGAGGCTTTCTCCCAAGGGGGAGATGGTATTCTTCATTGTCAGAGCAGACTTTGTGTTCTAGATGTAGATGACTTGAGATGGCAGATGCTAACAGAAGCTCACAGTTCTCAGTATTGTATTCATCCAGGAGCCAATAAGATGTATTGTGATATACAGAAAGTCTATTGGTGGAATGACATGAAGAAGGATATCACAGAATTTATGGCTAAGTGTCTGAATTACTAACAGGTAAAGGTTGAGCAACATAGACCTGGAGGTATGCTTCAGAATATTAGTATCCCTACTTGAAATTTAGAAGTGTTGAATATGGACTTCATTACAGGGTTGCATCGTACTCGCCGACAACATGATTCTATTTGTGTTATTATAGATTGAATGACTAAGTCTGCCTATTTCTTTCCAGTTAACACTTTAGATTCAGCTGACGATTATGCTAGACTCTATATTAGATAGGGTGAAATTACATGGAGTCCCTTTGACCATTATTTCAGATAGGGGTACTCAGTTTACCTCTCGATTCTGGAAGACTTTTTAGAAGGGTCTTGTTACTCAAGTTCATCTTAGTACGACTTTTCATCCATAGACAGATGGTTAGGCAGAGCAGACCATTCATACTTTAGAGGACATGATAAGAGCATACGTGATTGACTTCAAGGGTAGTTGGGATGACCATTTGCCTTTGATTGAGTTTGTCTATAATAATAGCTATCCCTCCAGTATCAAAAGGCCCCGTTTGAAGCACTTTATGGTAGGATGTGTATATCTCCTTTTTATTGGTTTGAGGTTGGTGAAGCTACTTTGATAGGGCCAGATTCAGTTCATAAGGCTATGGAGAAAGTTTAGTTGATTAGAGAAAGGCTGAAAATAGCCCAAAGTCGTCAGAAGTCCTATGCAAATATGAGGAAAAAGGAACTTTAGTTTTCTATTGGTGATTTTGTATACTTCAAAATTTCACCCATAAAAGGGATGAAAATATTTGGCAAGAAAGTATAACTCAGTCCTTTAGATAACGTGGGTGAGTTATCCTCTTAATTAATTCTTTCCATCTCATGCCAGTCAGTTATTCTCATGTAATAGCATGCATTCACGAGTCTAGTTCAGTTTGTGTTTTAGTTATAATCATAGCTATCATGTAAGTATTCAGCTCATAGAAATTTAGTGTTGGGATTTCTGCTTTTTCCCTAACCTTTCAGCTTAGTTTTCATTCGGGGACGAATGACCCCAAGGAGGAGATATTGTAACACCCCAAAAATCTGAGCTAAGATTAAAGCCATGCTTTAAGTATATGTGCAACCAAACATCATGTTTTGGTAGTATTATAAGTGCTTTAGAAAAATATTAAGGCCATAGGTAACTCCTAGCTCATAGCCAAGTCGAAACCTTCCTTACCGATTGAGTTCTTGAGAAGAATCTTTCTATAGTCTACTTTAAACGAGAATAAATTCTAGATTCTGAAGTATGTTTTATCTCAAGACCCACCATATGATAGATATTCGAATTATATTTCCAATACATCCAGTTTTACCTTAATACAATATCGAAGTAAAACGTTATGCCCAGTTTACCAAAAGGAGTCTATCTGTCAGAGCGTGACGGCTCGACTGATGAACCGTCACACCAGTGATGGATCGACTGAAGAACCATCACACCAGTGATGGCCCATCAAGTCAAGCCATTAGGATTGACCAGTAAGACCAACTTTTCTTCATTTAGTGACAGTTCAAGAGACGGTCAGTCAAGGGATTGGTGGTCCGTCACCTGAAGCGTTAGCATGGATTTTTTATCCACTATTATATCATTTTCAAAGGGGTTGTCTGGTCTTTTTAAACTCTTTTAACACCAAAAATACGTCATTTAAGCTATACTAAGGCTGAATAATAAGACAAAAACTCCCCAAGCCCCCTCATTACATAGAATTTAAGTCGACGCTTAGCCAAATACAGAGAGAGAGGCAATTTTTCTTCTCCAAGCAAGAATTAGGGTTCTTCAACTTCCAGCTTCAAATCCAAAGATTTCACCAAGGGTTGTGCCATTAGGTATGTAGGATTACATCAATGGGTTACTTTCACCCATTGAGTCTTAAAGTTATCTCAAATTTCTTAAGTTTAATTCACCCTTCAAGCTTAGGTTTTCCATGAAAAATGTGAATTCTTTTAGTTTTTAGTTTCTTGCTTTGTCTAAACAGTGAATATATGTTTTCCCTTAAATTTGAGCCTCCTTACATACTCATGGCTATGAACTCTTATTTTATTGATAATTTCTTAATTTTGGGCTTGAGTTATGCAACTCCATATTATGGTCAGTTTATAGAATTGCCATTTGTAGTTGCGTTCTTCTAAGATGGTGGGTTATGAATACCCGATGACCTAATATATCATGCATTTTTAGTTGATTAATCATTCATTCAATTTTCATGATTTCGAATGCTTTCAGCTAAAACACTTATCTTTCAGTTTGAGAATATTATTATTGTTGAGCATTTTTGTATATCAGTTTGCTTTTTGTTTGGAGTAGTACTTAGCACCTAGATGACAAGAGTTCAGATAACCCAAGTCTTAAACTACATGCCACCATAGGTAAAAAGGGGTCCTCGCTAGTTGAGAGTGTCTCTCTTGCCCTTAATAGGCTCATGAGTGAATTCACGCCAATCATGGTTCGTAGCTTTGGCAAGGTAAAGAACACCCTCCCAACTTGGGTTACAGTATGGATTCCATTTGCTCACATGATATATGTCGGTTACTGAAACCTCACACAATTTAGTTGTAGACCTCGCTTTACCTTGTATTCAATTTATTCAGCATCTTATAGTGTCATATGTTTATTACCTTGTTATGGTATCACTTTATAGATTTTAGTCCCATGTTCAGGTCATTATGTCACATTTAGCATGTCCATATTATTTAATATAGTGTATATCTCACATGCTCAGTACATTTAAAGTACTGGCCGCATACTTTCCATTGTGCTATATTGTCTTATAATATAGGTCCGGACATTCAGCATCACTTCAGCAGCTGTGTTTTGGTGAGTCCTCATCATTCAAGGACTAGTTATCAGTATTTCATTTAGATTCTCATCTTTCAGTTTCATACAGTTAGAGTTAGTTGGGGGCTTGTCCCAACAACTCAATGTATTTAGAGGCTTTCAGACAGACAGTAGACATTCAGTTTATGTTATGTTCAGTGATTTCTACTTTATTTTAAACAATGACATTTGGTTTTGATTATTCATATATCATTCAGACTTTAGCTTACGCATAATGTTATTTTGTTTATATAGTATTCTTAGTGTCATGCTAGGCCATGGGTTAGTTTGGGGTCACTTGTGACTTTAAGCACCGTATTACGACTAGGGGGTAGTCTTGGGTCGTGACCCATGTCTGGCAAACTTGTGAAATCTTGCCTCATACTCAGCCACCATCATAGAACCCTATCTCAAAGTAGGAAACTCGTCTGTTAGACGCTCACACATAGTAAGAGGAATGTACTTCCCCAAGAAAGCCTCGGAGAACTGGGACCAAGTAATAGGTGGAGATCCAGCTGGACTGGTATTAAGATAACCCATCCACCAGTGTCGCCTGCCCTGTCAAACTGATAAGTTGTATAGTCCACTCCGCGCGATTCAACAACCCCAAATTACTAAGCATCTCCTTGTAACTAGTCAGAAACTAGCAAGTATCCTCTCCTGGGGCCCCAACAAACCTATGTAGAGTCAATCTTAGAAATCATCCCAAAATCTTCTGCTCCTCGATAGATATAACGGCCTGAGAAACTATCGGCTATGGAGCTACCGGTGCTAGAGAAATCTCGACTCTAGTGGCCACTACGGTAGGCTACGCCGCTAAATCAATACCGCTCTGGTCTGCTGACTGAGCACCATCAGACGGTGCACCTCCTACCAATACCAACAATAGAAGCAAGAAATCCCTGCGCACTGAAGAAGAAATAAACCCAAATGGGGACTGGGCTTCCCCCTGTCCCACTAATGGCTGGGTGACGGAACCTCTGGATCGGGAGTAATAACAGGATCTGGTGAAGGCTCCCTGTCCTGACCCCTAACTAGGGCTTCATCTCTAGCCTGGACACAACCTCTGGGTCGACCATGGCCTCTAGCAGGTGCTCTGACTGCAGACTCGGGGTCCTCATTACCGATCGTAGTAGCTCACATCTCGACCATCTACGAAAGAGTGAAACAATGAGAACCATAGAAACCAACATAGACTCGATACATGAGAATGAATAAAGAAAGTTATATTTTCTTAAGAATGCACTATAGCCTCCCAAAGATAAGATACGAACGTTATCATTCCGATCCATGGGACTCTACTAGACACTTGCTCTTGTACCAACAATACCAGTGAACCTGGCTCTAATACCAATTTTTCACGACCTAATTTTTGAGTCATGATAGCACCTACTTTAACCCACCAGTAGGTATGCCAAACTGTAGCCCGAAATGATAAATAATGGGCTAATTGGCGAAAGGTAAAATAAATACCAAAAATCAAGCATACAATAAGATTGTAGGCAAAAAAAATAAGAGAGAGAGAACAAAATAATATTCCACAACCTAGTAAGGCTAGTACAAGAGCCACTAAATACAAAAGAGAGTACTAAATAGTATCAATATACAGAAAGTCTCTATAATTGAAGACTGGCCAAAAGTAAAGGAAGGAGAGGGGATCAACTCTGGCTCTAAAAGCTCACTCTATCTATGAATCCTGAGAGCAAGTTGGATAGAACGCCAGTAGCGACCGCTAGTACTCAGATCTACATCAGAAAAAGATGCAGAAGTATTGTATGAGTACCAAAACAATGGGTACTCAATATACATCATCGTCCAACTGAGCTAAATCATAATAAAAGCATAATAATATGGGAGAACATAACTAAAGTCAGGGATAAAGGAGCAGACCTGAGTAACGCTCTGGTTGATCGATAATAAATTATAAGATAAATAATATCGAAAGAAAGAGAAACTAACTACCGCCTAACTGGATACCCATAAGCCCAAAAGGCACAAACAAGGAAAGATCAATCCAAACGGGCCCTCATAAGCCCGATGGATAAAATCAAGAGAAGAATCAATGGAAATAACAAATATAAAATGACTGACAATCAAAAACCATAGATGAGAACCCTGTATTACCGTGAACTTCAGACATGAAATGATTTCTTAATCTCATAAGTGTACGATAATTGTCGGACTCAAATCAAACTCTAGTATCATGCATGCCAGACGTGAACCAATAATTTAGTGCCATGAGAGAATAATAGATGTCGGACTTGAATCGGTCTTTAAAGTAAACACCAAGTAACCAATCTAGTCAAGGGTTATAAAGATGCCCAAATCAACCTAAGGTTTGAGAATATATAAAGATTACGAAAAAGGCCTCCTAAGTCGACAAAGAACTAATTAAGATATTTGACCTAAAAGAGGCCGGCGAGGCCTGCTACTAACCTCTAAAGTCCATGCTAAGGCAATTTCCACCCAAATATAGACTAAAGATTCCAATTTACACTACTAGGCATTAATTATGTCTAAGCAAATCCTAAGTCAACAATTTAACTTAGGAAGGATAGGAATATGTCAATTCTACCTAAAAATATCTCTTTAATTGACTAATTATCCAAAATTTCACCAAACATGAAACCAAGCCGTAAATTCCAACCCAAATCTAGAAAATTACCATACTAATACCATAATAAAGCTCAATCTACGAGAAAAGTAAGCCTAGCCTACCTGAACGCTGATGAAGCCCAAGAAAGTTCACTAAATCAGAGCTTTTCCCTTTCGAAAAGCCTCTGCATGATGCCATGCTATCAAAATAATGTTCTACATATGGCCATTGTCTCACTATGGCGGTAGGTCATTTTATTGGCCTTCGCAAATGCGGCTAAGGCCTCGCTAATGCAAAGGCCATTTTTGGCCTGCACCAGTTGAATCTGCACCAGCAGTTTTGGCCAAGTGCCAAAACTCTGATCGGACCCTCAGGATTCGATTGGATTCACGTGAATGCAAACGGACTATGCTACCCTACCAATTTCGACATTACAGACTCAACTACACCATCAAAATTTCCATCCGAGGTCATTTCGATGTAATACGAGTCCCACACCTAATGGTCGTTTTAATTAAAATACACCCAATAGCCTAAAATGAGTCCAAAAGTCTCGAGATCCAAGCAAAGGGTCCCTTTTGCCTAAAATCGGTGTTCCAAATCTAAAGAAACCGTCATAATTAGTATACGAGGCTGTTTTCCTAAATTTTTTGAATGGTACCCAATTCTTATTAACAAAGACATCAAAACAGGGAATTGGATCTAAAAACCAAATGAACTGCCCGGTAACCAAACTATCAGTTCCAGCAAGTCATAAATGACTTGTGGCAGCTATGGGAAAGCTCTAAATGCCAAAATGGTGCGTAAATACAAAAAATGACCTGGAGGGTCATTACATCGTTAATTGAGAAAATTAACATCTTTTGCAAATTCAAGGCTTTCTCAAAACTTGGCCCCATGTTGAATATTTTGACATGATCTCCAATATTTTCTTGCTAGAGAAAATCATCTGCTTGCATATTTTTTAGATTTCCTCCAAAATTTAACACCAGTTCCTGTTACAAAGAGAAACAAAAATCTTATAGAGAACTTGACCGAGCCGTTACGGCACCTATCTATCTTGTTGAGCCAGGAATCAAGTCAAATATAGTTCCAATTCCTGGTGTAAAAACCTAAAATGAAACTATTAGTAGCAAATGCAGTATAAATATGCACCCAAAATAATGGTTACAAAATTTATCCTACAGGTCACATTTTAGGGTGAACAACCCAATGTTAATAAGAAATACAACTTTGGTTGATAGATATTAAAGGTGGGTGTCTGCCCTTTTCAAAAAATAAGAGAACAAAATCAAATCTTGACTGCAATTAGTACTAACTATTAGTATTGCATGGAAACTGTTCTCATTTGCTTCTCTTTTGACTGAGATTGGCTTCGAGACAATTCTTATAGCTTTAAGTAGTACCTTAAACACACCTAAGTATAAAGAATAATTATTCATCTTGCTTCAAACAAAGGTTTTAAACTACACCTGTCCCCGTATTTCAAGTGGCCTCACCACAAAGAATGTTCTATTTCACACTCATTTGAAGTATTTTGACTTGAGAACTTTCATAAAGTGCTCTCATACTCAGAAGGATGCTCAAAGCATGTGATTGTAATATCATATGCTTGGCCTTCATGCATGTATCCACTAATGTGAGAACGTTCAGAGTGAGATCATGTAAGGCTAGTTATCAGCTTGTAATGTAGGCATAGGGATGGGTAGGATATTAATTTTTAATAAAAGTGACTTAATCCAATCTTGAGAGTTGTATTGCATTTGTGCTTTTGATGTTATCTACACCTTTAGCTCTTGTTCCTCTTTGTCATGCCTTTTTTTTATTTTGTTCCGACTTCATTTGAATTTTACTTATGTGAGCCCTTTCTCCTTTTGTTTTGGGGAGTTTTCCTCTTTCTTTTGAAGTTTTTTTCATTTTTGTTGGGAGTATTTTCTTTCTTGTTTTTCATTGAGATTTTTCCAAGCTTTGTAGGAGCTTTTGACTCTTTCTTCTTTTCTTTTAAAGTCGTTTTTGCATTCTTGACTTCAGGGACTTTGCATCTTTTGGCTTTGTCAACTTTAAGCCTGAACTTCATCTCCAATTGGTACCCTTTCAGCATGCTTAAGAAGGTCGGGCCAAGATAGGGATGGTGCATTTAAGCACTCAGAAGGTATAGGCTAAGATGTGGTTGTCCAAAGAATAGGCTTTAGGCTTAAAGTGGGACATGCTAAGGATTAATGTCATATGGTTGGAATTTGAAAGGCTCAATAGTGTCAAAGAAGGCCTATGATCCTTTACCAAACCAAGCATTACCCAGGATTTTGCCTCATCAAATATTCAGGCCAAGTTCTAGATCAACGATGCAATGTTATTGAATTAAATCTAAGAACTCACCACACAATGCACATGTAACAATGAGGTCAACTTCATTCTTATCGTAGATGCATGCAAGGAACATTTCTGAGTGTAACAAAAGTATGATGAGAGGTACTAAAAGAATCTATGGTTCACCATGAAATTAGTCCTTTCTATCAAATAAATTATTTTGTTTTTCCACTTGCACGTTACTAACTGTGTTAGCACCAACCAAGTGAAAGACATAGTCCTAAAATGTTGTGTTTTAAATAAAAGGGTACCAAACCCGAAGAGGGTTGCATACGTATCTCAACTCGAGGGATAAGAATCAGGTATGCATAGTTCATGCAAAAATGATAAAATATATACACAAAAATAATGCAAAGGTATAGACAAACTCAAAGTGGTTTCTCCTAATCTTGATGTTTTCAGCCGGGAGGTGTCTACCAGTCATTTACAAAGATAATTGTGGTCTCCCAGTTGTCTTATGGGGACCGTTTGTCCTTGTGATCATCACCCATTATTTTTTAGGGGTGAAATTGAGGTTGCCTCTCCATTATCTATGAGGACACTTGTTGTTGCTTTGGTGTAAGTGTGGTCTCATGATTGCTAGCAAAAACCACTTGTTGTTTGTGTTTTCCCCCAGAATATTTTCAGAGATAATGGGCTTTATCAAACATTTGCTAGAACTATATATTGTTGTGAGATTCCTTAATCATTAGTAAGGATGGCCTTCTTGTAAAGAGACAAGAAACAAGTGAAAGTCATAAAAATAATAGAATGGAAGACTGTAGTCAAAGACTGCCCTAATTTCTCTTCCCAAATGGATATTAGTGTCTTGCTAAGATCAAGAGAAAATGTTATCATCTCCTATGAAGTTCCGGGATCACATCCTGCAAAGTTAGAGGGATAATATTAGAATCCTTCTTAGATTCATAAGATTAAAAAGAAATAAATTAGACTTCTGGACAAGAGATTCGTTAGATAGGAGATCCTCATGATATCGTCATGATGGCACCTAAGTAAGTAAGCCAAAACTATATCAAGGAATAATAAGTAAAGGGCTAGTGGGCGAAAAAGAGAAGAATATGGTAAAAACTTTAAATAAAGTGACTAATAGAGAAAAATAGACTAAACATGCATACAAATAACGAGGGAAAAGAACAAAATATACGAAATGGATCCCCCAAGACCTGGTATAGTCAGTACAAAAGCCACTACAACATAAGGAGTACAAGATAAGTGCAATATATACAGAATAGTATTCGAAAGTACAAAATAAGACTAATCCAAAATAGAAGGAGATAGATCAGCTCTAGTTGCCAAAAGCTCACCCTATATCTCTAATCAACAGCTCCACATGAGGATGGCGTCAGTAATGATGACTCATACTGAGATTTACATCAGGGAAAAAGATGTAAAATTGTAGTATAAGTACAAAAATACACAGTATTCAGTAGGCATCATATACCGACTGAGTTCAAATAAAATAAGAGTATAATAAAGTACAAATATATGCTAAAGGTAAGAAAATAGGGGTCAGAAAGAGAATAATAGGAAAAAGCTAGACAATTGTGAAAAATATAAGGAAATAACTCAGAATGCATAAAGTAAGCATCTAACTATAAACTAATCGGACCCCCATAAGCTTGGAAGATACACAAAACAATAAATAAACCCAAGAGCGATATATACAGAATAGTCTTTGAAAGTACAAAATAAGATTAATCCAGAATAAAAGGAGATAGATTAGCATCGGTCGCCAAAAGCTCACCCTATATCTTTGATCAATATATTCACACGAGGATGGCATCAGCAATGATGACTCGCACTAGGATCTACATCAGGAAAAAAAAATGCAGAAGTGTAGTATGAGTACCAACACATGCGGTACTCAGTAGGCATCATCGGCCGATTGAGCTCAAATAAGATAAAAGTGTAATAAAGTGTGAACATACACTAAAGTTATGAAAAGAGGGTTCAGAAAGAGAGCAATAGGCTAAAGCTAGACAATTACGAGAAATATAAGTAAATAACTCAAAACGCATTTAAAGTGTTCAAAAACCCCATTTTTAAGTCTAAAAATCATGTCTTTAGGCCAAAATACCAATATGCCAAAGGTATAAAATCAAACAAGTACAATAGAGCGAGCAATCTAATAAAATACCAATAATCAGTCCACTAATATACAACCTAGTTAGTAGTTATCTACAATAGGAAAATACACTATGCTAAGGTGAGTTGTCCTAAAGGACCGGTAAACTAGCTAGAAGCCTCGAGAAACTCAATCTATGGCAAGCAGCTACCCGAGCCTAGACTAAGACATCTGACTCTAATCCCAAGAATACTATGTATACTAAGCAAAGTCCTAAAGGAGAAACAACTATTGAGATAAAGGATTTCAAGACGAAATTCTATTCTAATGCCTCTAAATAGACTATAAGGATTATAAATACCTAAGTAGTGTATTCAAGCCACAATATCCCACCAGCAATTAGCAAATTATACCTTAAATAAGCAAAGTCTAAGAGTAGGTAAGTTGTAACCTACCTGGATGCTGAAGAACGTGCTTACAACCTACTAAACTAGAGCTTTTCCCTTTTAAGAAGCCTCCAACCATTGCCACACTACCGAAATAATAATCCAGGAATCAATATAAGAAGAATGATACCCATATTATGAATGAACGCTCCGGGTCAGAAATTGAGTTAAAAATCACCCATACAACCTGCGTACGAAATTTGAAAATCAAACCCGTAATTGTGTCCCTAGTGGGAAAAGGATCTCAGGCTCAAAAATTGAGCATGATCAGTCCCCAAATAGAGTTCCAAAACTACCCACACAAGAAAGGAAAATAAAAATTAAAATGAAGAATTAAAGCATAGATTTAGGACGAAACTTACAAACTAACGACAGGTTTAGGACCAAAAAGAAAGCAAATATCAACCCTTAGCTCTAGCTATGGTTTCCCAGCAAATGCCCAAGATCCAAGGGTTCAAAAATGGTGAATTTTTGGGTAAAAATGATGAAGTGTTCTAAATAGGGATTAATATATAGCTACCTCCACTCAAGCAACGTCTCTTAAGTGACTAATACTCCACTTAAGTGGTGGTTACTATTTTCCCGCCACTCTAATTAAGCATCTCTGCTTAAGCAGAGGAGAGCCTGCTTTAGCGAAGGGGGCTGAAATCAGCTCTGTTTGATTAAGTGGCCTCCTAGACACATACACGGCTCTGCTAAGCCACCCAAAAGGGCTCTTAATTCGATGCACCAGCTGATACACCAAAGTATTTTGCTAAGTCTAAAAGGACTTTGACTAGGTGCTCTAGATTTATTCAAAACCCTGTGCACACAAATGAAATAGACTACCCTACTAGAAATGACATTATGGACTCAATGAAATTAATGAAGGTCCCAAACAAGGTTGGTTTGATGAAAAGTAGGCCCCCACACCCAACCTTCTATTTAAACTAAAAAATAGTTGAGAGCCCAAAATGAGTCCAGAAGCCTCAGGACCTGAACCAAAGGTCCCCCCAGCCTAAAATCTACATTACAAAGCTAAAGAAACATTCAAAATTATCATATGAGGTTGTTTACTTGATGTTTTGATCAAAGACCAATTTCTTAACTTCAAAAGCTCCAAAATAGGGAAATTGACATAAAAATCAAATGAACTGCCTGAAAACCAACCTACCTGTCCCAACAAGTCATAAATTACTTAGGGAAGCTATATGAAGGCTCTAAATATAGAAAACACATGAAAATGAGGAAAACTTCTTATTCTAAGGAGAGGTATTTTGGCTTCTACGGACTTTGAGATTTCAACTATCTTTATATATGCAATGCCCCTGTAAAGAAAAAGATTGGTTTTTAGTGTACCCTGCATTCAAACAAAAATTCTTAGTTTGAGAGGCTGATTGTGTTGTCTTTGCCTTGCGGTTATGTTGCTCCTTCCAGTTCTTGGCTTGCAAACTCATTTAGCCTTGAAGCATAACCTTGGTGGAATTCCTCAAAATTCTGCCCCTGTTTAGAACATAAAGGAACCCTTGAACATTTTTGTATTTCACTATGCTTCTTTATATGGAACTTTTGAGATCTTCTCAGAAATTCTTCCTTTGTCCAATATTGAACAGGCTCTTGTATTCAACCTTAGAAAATGTCATTTATTGTGGAATTTTTGAGATCTTGATGTGTTGACATTTGACGGCACATTTGATGCTTTTAACTATGACAAAATGTAAGTTCTTGAGCAATTTTTGTTGGATTTGCTAGCTTTTATGTCTCATGTATAGGAAAATGTGTTAAACCAAAAATCAGTGGACTGGTACTAAAAAAAAGACCAAATGGCTAGATTGACGGACCATGGACTCTGTCACAGATCATCGGCTTAACTGTGGATCATAAATAATATATAAGGCCAAGTTTTGACAAGCCGAGACTAAATTTGATGGACTGTCAGTGCTCAAATAGATCATCAACCTAACTATGGAGCTTAAGTAGTCTGATAAGGCATTTACTTTGCAGTGGCGATGGTCAAGACGATGGGCCGTCATCCAGCCAACAGACCAGACTTGACCGTGGGATGCAAGGTAGACTTTTCCAAACTTATTTAGATTTCAAAATTTCCCTAGACTATAAATAGCTTCTATTAGGGTTTATTTTATTGATCTATCATTTTAGAGAGAAAAACATCATTATTCTTACGTTGATTTATAAGTTTTGAGAGATTCGACTTGGTTTTTGAATAAAATTGGAGTTTGGATTTCGTTTGTGTAAGTGAAGTTCTTATCTTATGAATTCTATGACTTTGTATGCTTCAAAATCTATGAGTGGATAAACCCAAAAATAAGGGTTGTGGGATCAATGGTGAATTAACATCTTTTGGGTTAATATTGGTAATAGATTCATATAGTGCGAATGTTTGTATTGTTAATTCTTTTATCTTAATCAATTTCTAATGGTTGCAAACATTAGAACATGTCTTAGGTTTAAATTGCTTGAGTAAAGAAGTTAAAACTAGGAAAAAGAACTAATAACGAGGATTCGAGGTTTCCAACTCTTGTCTAATAGTTAATGTTGCAATAAGATTGGTAAACTTGGGAAAATTAGCGAGTTTCACATTTTCAGCACTCTTAGTTTGAGAGAATTCGAGTGAAAATCATCTAAGTAGGTTGAGAAACATTTAGATGTATTGAAGTAATCAATAGCCTTGCATGCTCAGCAATAGAAGAGTTTACTATCATTAGCAAGCCGATTGTGTTATGAAACCTTGGTGAACACAAACCTAGTTCTCTTTATTAACTAAATATATTATATTGAATTATCACTATTGTTCTTGATTGTATTTGATATTGAAATAACAAGCCAATTTTATAAACCCCTCTTTTTATGAAAATAACCAACTAATAGTAAGATAACCGCATAAGATATAGTTTCACCTTATTCCCTGTGGAATTCAACCCCAACCTAGTTGGTTTCTATATTTGATAGGGACCACTTTATTTTTCTAAAAATAGGTGTAATTGGGCATATCAAATTTTCGCGTCGTTGTCGGGGAATACTATTGTAGATTAACTCAACTCTTAGTCTTATTTCCTAATTTTACTCTTAGGAGAGTTTCTTGAGGTGTGAGTGGTAGAAGCATATGGCAACTGTTTTGTCATATTTAGTAGTAAAGGTGGGTTTAGTGGACTGGAGAGGTTAAGGATGGTATCTGCATTACTTGTAATTTGTGACCCATAAATCTGTAAGAATTTTGACAAGTTCTTTCCTGGATATCTGCCTCAGGATTTGGGTGCACTGATTTCCTCCATTGGTGGCGTCTACATTTAGAAGCAAAGCATTTTCACCACCTGGAACAGATAGGTCCAGCATAGTTCTAAACATTCCAAACTATCTGGTAGTACAGAGTTTCCTGTATGGCATCTATAGCTTGTGGAGCTCCAAGGACTTAGACCTAGATCTTTAATGCCTTTGTCAGATGCGGATAAGAGAGGGACATGTTGAAGTTGTTAAATATCGTGACAAAGACTGTCCCAACGTTCAGGGTGATCTCTAATGTACCCAAGTTCACATGTTGGTATTCGTTGTATCTGGTATCAAGAAGGGAAATACGTGCCACGATGGGCTGGCCTTTTCTTCCATGATACGTCAATGCAACTCTGATGGCACCAAAATGGATATTGGTGAAGCCTTGGCTTTTCCACTATCGGAAAAAATCCCCCGACATCTAAAGAGTGATAAACTATTCCTCCTAAGTTGCAAGAATAGGATGCTAGACAAGTTTTGATGCAGCAACGTATTCCTTAACTCCCTTTGGCTTTTGTTCAACCAAAGAATGGATTTGAATCCACAGATTGCATGCCTTCTTTACAAAGGCTAAGTATGGGTTTAAGAGAGGTAGATATGTCGAAGATATTTTATTTTCTGGTGGAAACACATCTATTTCATAGAGATAGTCATATTTACATGACAGAATTTTACTCAGAGTGGGAGATTTGTTTATTTTTTCTAAGGATTTACTTGGACTAGAAGCCGATGGGAAAGACATGGATTTGGAAGAAGACTCTGACACCAACATATTTTTGTTGGTTTTGGCTGATAAATACTCGATGTATTTGTGCTAAAATCTAAGGAATAATGTTTCTTTACATGTCTTCTATTATTGGTTATGGTTCCCAAGCTTCCAAAAATGTTATGCCAAAGGAATGTATCAATCTATCACAAGAAAATGTATCAATCTCTCATAAGTAAAGTATCAAGCTCTCACAAGTAAAGGTACCAATCTCGCATAAGTTAAAGAATGAAGTAAGGTATAATTATAAGTGTATCCATGGGGTAAAAAGAATACCTGCATGACGTATCCATGGGGTAAAAAGAATACCTGCATGACGTATCCATGGGGTGAAATGAACACCTACATGACGTATCCATGGGGTGCAATTAACACCTGCATGATGTCTATTCTCAATATCACGGGATGTATCCATGGGGTGATATAAACGCCTGCATGATGATATCCATGGGGTGAAATAACACCTGCATGATGACTATCCCAACGTTATGGGCATATCCATGGGGTGAAAGAACACCTGCATGACGATACTATTTTTCCCACTAATCAGTTGGGCCCGGATACGACAAATGAGTGACGAAGTAAGTAAAGTAATGTGTAAGAGAATCTATTTATTGTGATTAGCATTTTCCAATCATGTCATGATCCAAAGTCCAACATTATGATTATGTTTGTGCCAATCTCTCATAAGTATAAAAGTACCAATCTCATGGAGTAATAGGAGAGGTGATGTGCAAGTTAGTAAAACTATTCCTCATAGGTGAAGATGTCAATCTCATGAAGTAAAGGAGTGAAGTGAGATGTGTATATAAGTGTGTGCTTTAATGTCATGATCTTTGACGTGTCAATATGGAAAATTCGAATGTTATGCTATGTTATATTATTAACCCACCGAAAGGGTGAAAGCATATGATTTTATAACCTACTAACTAAGTGGATGAATAGCAAGGGTAATGAGCTTAGAGGAATGAAAGAGTCTCTTGAATAGAAGGATCTCTTGAATAGAGAAGAAGAATCTCTTAAGTGAAGGAAATCTCCCTTGAATGAAGATGTGTTTGAAAGATAGTATATGAATATTAAGGCTATCAATGATTGATCTAGAATAACAGTAACATAAGTGATCTATATGTTTCAACATTAAGAATGATGATGGTAAGAGTGAATGAACAAGTAATGCAGATAATGGGAGAAATGAACCTGGTTCCCCACATACAGACAGAACGATAACAAAAGTAAAATTCATGATTTCAAATGTACAGGACGACTGTTTATCCACATTGATTATTCTCTTATCTTGAGTACATTGAAATTCATATCTTTTATACAGTTGCTCTTAGCCTTACATACTCAGTACGTTCTCGTACTGACCCCCTCAGGGGACTTACCTTACACTTTGCAGGTGCAGGTACTAGTAGACCTCTACGGTAGACTGACAGTTAATTGAGGATCTTTGGTGAGCCCCAGTTTCTTCGAGACTTTCCGAGTCACAGTTGTATAGTTGTTTTGATGTTGTAAATATTGTATAAAGCGAGGACTTGTCCCGACTTTTAGTTGGCATGGTAAATGCATCTGTTAGAGGCTTTTGTAGACATATATGGGTATATGGAAGTAAGATATGTACGTTCAGTTAGACGTGATGGACCCAACGGCCAAGTGTTATATATATAATTATAGCATATGTTTTCATGATTCATGACTTTCGCATAGTTGCATGAGGTATAATAAGGTTTATACGAAGATATGCATACGAATGTTCAAGAGCAAAGATTAATTCTCTCGAGCCATATTGGCTTCGGGTGCGCCTCGTTGGGATTCGGGGTGTGACAAAAGTGGTATCAGAGCAGGTCGTTCTAAGGGTGTCTACAAATCCGTGTCTGAGTAGAGTCTTACTTATCAATGTGTTGTGCACCACATTTATAAGTAGGAGGCTACGGGACATTTAGGATGTTGTTTATTTTCTTCATTCTAGATCGTGCAATAGAGCAAAGGTAGTAAGTGAAATCGTATCTAACCATTGGTGATGGGTTTTGATGACAAGAAGAGGTAAAGACGAAGGTAAGCAGGTGGATATGCCTGCCGATGGAGGAATGAGTAAATCACCACCTGACCAAGCTAGTCAAGGTGGAGCTGACACTAGAATTACTAGTCAAGTCCTTTGACGTCTTTACATCAGTTGGTGAATTTATTATAGTCGAAAGGGCATATCGTAATAGTATAGTAGATTATATAAAGCAAATAGTTCTTTGCGGTTTATTTCCCATTTTACCTGTGGTTCCGTATGTGATCCTGAATAATACCTGCAATGATGTTCTATTGTTTCATTAACATGTTCTATTGTTTCATTAATGTATTTATATTTTAATACTCCGCCATAGCTATGTTCACTTGAATCTGTTTCCACTATGTATGTGAATTCTCTTTTTTCGTCCGGGAAGTATAGCTTTGGTATTTTTTTGCACAATGTTTTAATATGTTGTACATTGGTTTTATCTTGTTCATCGAAATGGTATTCTACATCCTTTTTTAATTTTTTTCTGTAAAGGTTTTAAATGTGTTGCTAGTTTTGGTATGTAATCACGTACTTGATTAACTAATCCTAAAAAGGATTGTAATTTCTTTTTTGTCTCTAATAATTCTTCTGAAGTAAGTATTTTTTGTACTATATGTGTTTGCATTTTTATTCCATCTCTATCTATTTGTATTCCTAGGAATTCTATTTGGTTTTTCATTATCTCTGCTTTTTGCTTGCTTAAACTAATTCCTGCTATTTCGACATTATTTGTGAATTTGTGTAATAATTGGATATGTTCATCTTTTGTTCTTGAATATAATAGTATATCATCTATATATAATGCAATTTTCTAGTTGGCTAAAATATTTATCCATAAAATGTTGGTATCTTCCTGGAGCATTTTCATATCCAAATGGTAAAACTTCCATTCATAAAATCCTTGTGGTACTGTAAATGCGGTTAGTTTTTTCGATTCTTCGTTTAACTTAAGATGGTAAAAGCCTGATTTACAATCAAATTTACTAAAATAGTTGAATCCTTGTAGCTGTCGTATTTTTAATATTTTATTAGGGATTGGGTAATTATGGACTAATTTCTTCTGGTATTATCATTTCTCTAGTTAATCCCATTTTAACAACTTGTATAACTAGTTTGATTCCTGTGTATAGTATCTCTGCTGGGGCTGCATAACATTTGACATAAAAGAATGTTTCCCTAGTAATTCGTTTGTAGGTAGTGAATGCTGAATATAACTCGGGTATCGAAGCATTGAAACATGAAATACCGGATGAACAGTGGAGAGTTCTTGGGGTAGTGCCAACTCATACGCAACTTGCCCAAATTTTCTAATAATTTCATATGGGCCTATATAACATGGACTCAATTTTCCTTTCTTTCCGAATCGCATTACCCCTTTCATCGGTGACACCTTCAAAAATACCCAATCACCTATGGAGAATTCGAGCCCTCTTCTTCTAACATAAGCATATGACTTATGTCAACTTTGGGCCGTTTGTAGTCACTGCTGGATCACTTTAACTTTCTCCATAGCCTGATGAACAAGATCTGGCCCAAGTAAAGCAGTTTCGCCTGCTTCAAACCATCCGATTGGTGATCTACATTTCCTTCCTTAAAAAGCTTCATAAGGTGCCATTTTGATACTTGAATGATAGCTATTATTGTAGGCAAATTCAACAAGAGGTAAATGATCATCCCAATTGCCTTTAAAGTCTAATGCGCACACTTGTAGCATATCTTCAAGTGTCTGGATAGTACGTTCTGCTTGTCCATCCGTCGGAGGATGGAAAGCCGTACTCAAATTTACCTGTGTACCCAAGCTCTTCTGAAACGATCTCCAAAAATGTGCAGTAAATTGTGCTCCCCTGGCTGATATAATAGAGACCGAAATTCCATGTAATCGTACTATCTCTTTAACATACAATCTTTCATAATCTTCCGCTGTATAGGTGGTCTTGATTGGTAGGAAATACGCTGACTTAGTAAGCCTGTCAACTATGACCCATATAGAATCAAATTTCTGCAGTGTACGAGGAAAACCTATGATGAAGTCCATATTAATCATATCCCATTTCCAAACTGGAAGATTAATGCATTGCATGTAACCTCCAGGTTTCTGATGCTCCACTTTAACTTGTTGACAATTTGGGCATTGAGCTACAAATTCAGCAATGTCCTTCTTCATATTTCCCCATCAATACACTTCTTTCAAATCATGGTACATTTTGGTAGCTCCCGGATGAATAGAATATCGTGAATGATACGCCTCTGTCATAATTAGTTTCCTCAGCTCATCTACATCCGGTACACATAATCTACCTTGGCATTGAAACACCCCTTCTTGTGTAAGATCAAAGACCTTAGTCAAACCCTGTTGTACATTTTCCTTTAGCTGTAATAACATAGGATCCGTAAACTGCTTCTCTTTCACCTCAGCTATCAATAAAGATTCAACTGTATTTTGTACAATAACCCCTTCATCTGAGGATTCAAGAAGACGAACCCCCAAGCTGGCTAATTGATGTAGATCTTTGACTAAATCTTGCTTTTCTGTCAAGTGGCCACTAGTGCCTCCTATTGCCTTGCGGCTCAATGCATCAGCTACCACATTTTCTTTTCCTGGATGATATAGAATATCAATATCATAATCTTTCAATAGCTCAAGCCACCTTCGTAGCCTCAAATTGAGTTCCTTCTGCTTAAAGATATACTGTAAACTTTTGTGATCAGTATAGATGTCAACATGAACTCCATACAAATAATGACGCCATATCTTTAAAGCAAATACCACTGCTGCTAATTCAAGATCATGCATGGGATAGTTTCTCTCGTGTGGCCGCAGCTATCGTGAAGCATATGCTATTACATTACCGTGTTGCATCAATACACACCCTAGGCCAATTCCGAAAGCATCACAATATACTGCATACCCCTCTGTGCCTTCCGAAAGAACCAATATCGGTGTAGAAGTCGATTTATCTTTCAGCTCTGGGAAACTTCTCTCACATGCATCATTCCACTGAAATTTGATTGCCTTGTGTGTAAGCTTCATTAAAGGTGCAGCAATGGAAGAAAAACCTTCAACAAACCTTTGATAATAACCTGCTAACCCAAGGAAGCCACGAATTTCTGTAGGTGTCGTAGGCCTTGGCCAATTTTTCACCGCTTCAATCTTTTGCGTATCAACCCTTATCCCTTCATCTGATACAATGTGACCCAAGAATTCCACGGACTTCAACCAAAATTCACATTTAGAGAACTTTGCATATAACTTACGTTCACGAAGAATCTGCAACACCTGTCGTAAGTGACTAGCATGGTCCTCTTTTGATCGTGAATAGACAAGAATATCATCTATGAATACTATCACGAACACGTCTAAAAATGGCTTCAATACCCTATTCATCAGATCCATAAAAGTTGTTGGTGCATTTGGTAGTCCAAATGACATAACTAAAAGTTCATAATGGCCATACCGTGTTCGGAAAGCTGTCTTGGGTATATCTCTTTCTCTGACCTTTACTTGATGGTAACCTGACCTCAAGTCAATCTTTGAAAAATACTTGGCACCCTGTAACTGATCAAACAAATCATCAATTCTGGGGAAGGGATATTTGTTCTTGATTGTTACCTTATTCAATTATCAATAGTCAATGCACATTCTCAATGTGCCATCTTTCTTTCGTACAAATAATACCGGTGCACCCCACGGGGACATACTAGGCCTGATGAAGCCCTTGTCCACCAAATCATTCAATTGCTCCTTCAATTCACGCAATTCTGTTGGAGCCATTCTATACAGGGGAATAGAGATAGGCAGAGTGCCTGGATTTACATCAATACCAAACTCTACTTCCCGTTCTGGGGGTAAACCTGGAAGATCCTCTGGAAATACATCAAGAAATTCATTGACAACTGGAACCGATTGAGGAGTTGGTGGTTTCGCATCAATATCATGCACCCTCACTAAGTGGCATATATATCCCTTGGATATCATTTTCCTAGCCTTAATATAGGAAATAAATTTGCCTCTTGGTGCTCCTATATTACCCTTCCATTCAAGAACATCCTTTTGTGGAAAATGGAATTGTACCCTCTTGGCTCGACAATCTACCGTGGCATAACAAAAAGCTAGCCAATCCATTCCCATTATAACATAAAAATCTATCATGTCTAGCTCAACAAAATCAATACCACACGAAAATATTATCCTACCAATAGGGGAAAAGAGATCCATAAGCGACACAGAAGCAACCCTTAATTGGCAATCTGAAAATGCCTTATGTCAGAATAAGGTTGTAACACCCCCTACCTTCCCAACCCTACTTGACGACGTTGAACAATGTTTATTTAGGTGTCGATAGCCATAAGTATGTATTTTGTAATGTTATTGATGAGATAATTGATATTGGGCCTCGTACATGTGGTTAGACCTTCATAGGAGGTGTTTTGTGACTTCGTGGAACATTTGCAGGGTTAAAAAATAGGCTTGGAGGACCTCCTAACAATGGATATTAAAGGTAAGAAGTAAGTTAAAGAATAGAAATTGAAGTATCTAACCAAATCCGCAAAGAAAAGTCGAAGAACAAAATTTTTCAAAAAAATTAGGCCCAGGCGCACCCGAGGGCGTGCCAGGCCGCTCTGGGCTAAAATTTTTAGCCCACAGGCAGCAAGGTGGAGCGCCCAAGGGCGTGCCAGGCTGCTTGTGCGCACCTTTCAAAAGTTGGTCTATTTTCATTCATGGATCACATAATTATGAACATGGTTCCAAGTTCCAATAATGTTGTAACTACTAAAAGAAACTGTTTCAAGGAAAGTGACGACGTAAGGAGAATCTATTCATTCTTAAGTCACATATTCCTCATTCATTAGTCTATTGTTGTTCATGGGTTACATAATTGTGGACATGGTTCCAAAGTCCCAATAATGTTATGTTCCAAAGCTTCCAATAAGGTTGTGACTACAAATATATCAATCTCTCACAAACAAAAGTATCAATCTCTCATAAGTGAATGTATTAATCTCTCATGAGTGAGCGTATCAATCTCTCACATAGTAAAGGTACCAATCTCGTAAAAGTTAAAGAATGAAGTAAGGTATAATTATGAGTGTATCCATGGGGTGAAATAAACACCTTCATGATGACGATTCCAATATTATGAGTGTATCCATGGGGTGAAATAAACACCTTCATGACGATATCCATGGGGTGAAAGAACACACCTTCATGATGACTATCCCAACATTATGGGTGTCTCCATGGGGTGACATGATCACCTGCATGACGATATTATTTTCCCACTGATCAGTTGGGGCCCGGGTACGATGTGATATAAGCGATGAGGAATAAACAATAAAGCGAGGAAAATATTATATATAAGGTACATGGTGCCACATATGCAGATCGATGGGTTATTCATATTGACTATCCTATTACATTTTGATTCTATTGGCGTGTTTGTGACAGTTTCATATGCCCTTACATACTCAGTACATTCTCCGTACTGACCCCTCTTGGGGGATTTACCTTACTTGCTGCAGGCGCACGTACTAGTAGACCTCCATAGTAGGTTGCGGACTTTTGGTGAGCTCCAGTTGGTTAGGGGCTTTCTGAGTTGCTATGTACATTTATTTTGGTATTGTATATGTGTATAGAGCGGGGTCTTGTCCCAACTCTAGGTTGGTTATGGTTATGTATCTGTAGAGGCTTTGTAGATGTTGTGGGATAGATGAAAAAAATGTAAGAAACGTATGTTTTGTCTTGAAGGCCCCAATGGCCAAGTTTCATAGTTATCATGTATGTTCCATGGTTTCCACTATTGGCATATTGTATCCATTTGTGGTGATGATGTTTATTGAGTAGCATGCGCATGAGTGTGTGAGGATGAAGATTGGTTTTCTCGGGCCTCATCGACTCCGGGTGCCAGTCCGCCCCGTTGGGATACGGGGTGTGACAAAGGTGCTGACCAGTATCAGCCAATACATTAAGGGTGTTGTTCATACACAGAATAAGTTTGCAAACAAGGTTGAAATGATGAACAAGAATGCTGAAAAATGTTTACTCAGCATGATGGACTAATTCAAGCCCTAGAACTCAGGCTCACAACTTTACAGTATGATATATGTCCACCAAGAACTTCACTGTGCCACTTGTTTAACCAGCAACCAAAGGAAATGTCTTTGCTAAAAGAACATATCCAATACGTCAAATATGGTAGCTTCGAACCATATAGAACCCAAAGATTACTACCAAAGCCAATTTTATTCCCCATGTCGCCACCTAAATTAAGCCATAACTTTACCACTTTCCCTTCTAGATCACAGATGTCTATGTCTCTCTCTATCCAACACCTAAGAAGGAGAAAGAGTTAGACATTGGCGAACTCGTATCGAAAAGAAATGACGCTCTTGCAGCTCAGAAGCAAGTTGAATTAGCCCAAAACTAGGCCAAAATAAAAAAGGAATCTGGCATGAATACCCAGGTGGTTGATCCAGCAAATAAGATGATCCCATGTTATATTGCTCCAAAGGATGACTTGATCTTCCTGGATCTAGGTCCTATCATTATTGATGATGACTTGAAGATCCCTGACATGAATTCGACTATGAAGATTTGGCCTCTTTGAAATAAGGCCTTTTCGAGGATGACGGGCTATTATCAGATCATGGTTTCCAAAACCAGACTGCTGACTTTATTGTCGCCCATCAAGTTGATCGAAATCCATATGTCCTAGGGAATGATGATCCTACGGTCAAGCAATTATCTTTCAATGAAGAGTCTCATGGTTCTGATATTATTAATACTTTGAGAAAGCATAAGGAAGATTTATCTGATAGTAACACTATAGATGGATGTCCTAAAACTAGAGATACCAAATTGAATCATGGTACAGTATGTAAAAATTCCCCTAAGCCAGACCGATCTTGCCAACTCTCTAATTGCTATGCAAGGTACAAAAGGTACATGCAGTACAGAAGGGACAAACGGCATAAGCCACCAGGCGATGAATCCAAGGTTATTAAGAACACTAAATGATAATTTCTAAGGCTTTCATCTAGATGATACTCTGGAGGATCAACCAAAAGAATAATCATCCAATAGTAACCCTATGGATGAATATTCATAAATTGGTGATAACTTTCCAGCTGGTGGATACATCAAGGATAGCAAAGACTCCTCAGGTGATTCTCGAGAATATATTGAAAAACACCTGAATCCTAAATTAAATCCCCTGAAGATGACTATACACCCATGTGTATGAATCGATCCAAATAACCAGAGGTCTCTGAAGTAGTTGATGAAAAAGACAGGATGACGGGTGATCTGATCCCCTAAAGGAGGCCAAAGCCAACAACAATAGCAAAAACACCTATTGGAACTAGATTTCATACCTTCACCCTCGACAATGTCAAAGTTTTAGCCTGGACCTAAAGGATCCAAGATGTCTATACTTTGATGGCAACAAAGAACCTGGTTGAATGAGAAAAGTACATAATCCTATCAGAATTTACTTTGACATTTTTTGGAATACTCAGAGATTGATGAAACGCACTTGGGATTATTGATAATACCGCTTTTCTCATATCCCAAGACTTTTCTTTCAACATCAGAGTCCTACAAAAAGTATTTTGTGGAAATACAGGCAAAAGACAAGAAATGTTGAGGAGACAGCTCTTTGATATGAAGTGCATATCATTCAATAGATATGTAACTGATGTCCACTTCCAAAAAATGGCAAAAATCTACTTCAAGCTAGGTGGAGATCCTAGCCTGAAGCAAGCCTTCATATCATCACTGCTGAAGATGTTAGCAGGACACACTATGATAATTATGGAGGAGAAGTCAAATCCATTACTCTCTCATAAGTCGGTTAAATCAGACAGGCCATCTTTCAGGCCCTAGATAGTATTTATACAAAAAAATTTGTACTGAAGTAGATCATCTAATATAATCCAGCCCTTAATAGAGCATTTAGCAGGAATGATCTTCTCACTAAATCCAAATACCCTTGTTCAAGCCTTCAGATAAGATCCTAGAGACACTTGCAGTTCAGGAGATTCAAACTCCCTAAACTTCCATACGATAGGTCTAAGACAAGCAGGCACACCAGGTACTTCAGGAGAAGGAGTTCGACCATTTACAATAAGAATAATGGATACTTTATCTATAAAAATCCTGTACACTTTGCAAGAAACTATCCTTAAACAAAGAAGTCCAAAGACTCAGTCCAACTCTTTGAGGAGATAGCAGATCATACGGGCATCTATCTCAGCAAGGTGATGATCTCAAATCGGTCTTCTCGCTGGAGATTTTATTAAGGATTTAGGAGTTTTCTTAAAATATTCTCGAGAATCACCTGAAGAGTCTTCATTATCTTCGATGTATCCATCAACTTGAAAGTTATCACCAGTTTCCAAATATTTATTTGTAGGGTCACTATCAGACGAGTATTCTTTATCCTCCTCCGGAGTATAAGTGGGATAAATGTCTGAAGTATCTTCGTTACATCTCAAATACTACTCTGCGAGATCAGGATCATTTGTATCTTGAGGATCAAATTCTTGGATATCATTGATCTCCAGGCTATAGCAATTTGGAATAACATGATTAAAGAGGATCAAGTCATTAGCTGGGTCTGGAAAACCATGATCTGAGAAGAGAAAATCGTCATCAAGAAGATAACCTTTCAGTAAGGCATTATATTCATTATCTTCCTTCAGTACTTTGGGTTCTGGAACCTTTAAGTCTTTATTTGGGAAGATGAACTTGTGACTTAAGATCATCATAGTTTTTGGGTCTGTTTCCTTCTCATAAAATTCCATTTTTCTCTTGGATTGTTTATGGGTTGCATCGACTTTCTTTGGAGCTGCTATGGCTTGTTTTCTTTCCTATGCTTACTTGGCAATGTCAAACTCCTATTCATCATTAGGCATTGGAGAGAAAGACATAGGAATCTAGGAATCAAAAGGGAAAGTGGTAAAGTTGTAGCTCATTTTTGGACGACGAGTATATCTGTGGCATCAAGGGGAATATAGTTTGATTTGTTAGTGAGCTTTGGGTTCTCTGTGGTTCGAAACTAGCATATTTCAAGTGTTGGATCTTTTCTTTTAGAGAACCAATTTTGTTTTTGTTTTTGGTCGAAGTAGTAGGATGGTAAGATACCTAGTGGACTTATATCAGTAAGGTTTTAAGCCTAAGTTCTAAGGCTTGAATAAGTCCATCATGTTGAGTAGACATCTATTCCACTTTCTTGTTCATCATTTTGACCTTGTTCACTAACTTACTCTGTTTGTGAGCAATACTCTTGAGGGATTGGCCGATACTGGTCAGCATCTTATTTTGGCACATGGCAATTTTAGATTACTAGTTGAGGGTTGCTTTTGTGTCGCTTAGGGACATATTTTCACCCGTTAGTAGGATATCATTTTTTGCTAGTATTTTTGGAGCGTGGCTTAGGTTATCCTTTTCAAAGGGTTTGTTTGGTGGGAAGTCATTTGCATGACTGGAGCCTATAGGGGACATCATGAACATATCGGGTTCAAGCTCTTTTCTGGTTTAGGTGATTTCATTTTTGGAATAGAGTGGGTAAGGCTGTCTAATTTTGGGATCTGTATGATACAAGGAATTCATACTTTTCTAGATGGCTAAGAGAACCAATAGATGAGAGTCGTACCTCTTCTTTAATTCCCTTTCGGAGTTTACTCTGCCTTTTTTTCTTTTCCAGTTTGGCTTCCCATTCTACATCATCCTCCTGACACCCTTTGCAGTCGCAGTCAATTTTTCATAGACAGTTGTCACGCCCCGAATCCCATCGAGACATGATTGTCACCCGAAGCCGATATGGCCCGAGAGAACCAACCTTTGCTCATGTACGTTCGTATGCATGTCCTCGTGTGATCCTTATTAAACCTTATGCAACTATGCAAAAAACATGAATCATGGAAACATGTGCTATATAAATATTTAGAAACTCGGCCGTTGGAGACATCAAGTCAAAACGGACATTTAACTTTCACATTCATAACCCACACATGTCTACAAAAGCCTCTAACAGATGCATTTACCAGACCAACTAACAGTCAGGACAAGTCCCCGCTTTAAACAATATTTACAACATCAATATAGTTGTACACCTATGACTTGGAAAGTCCCGAAGCAACTGGGGCTCACCAAAGATCCATAATGTCAACCTACGATGAAGGTCTACTAGTGCCTGCACCTGCAACATGTAAGGTAATTCCCCCGAGGGGGTCAGTACGAAGAATGTACTGAATATGTAAGGCTTATAAGAAATTCATCATACATAATAACAACAATAATGGAAGCAATATAAGGAAACAAAAATATGAATAAACTCTCTTTTCGTATGTGGGAAACCATGTATATTACGTTCTTTACTCCTCTTGTCTTCATCTTTCATTCATCTTTATTGTTCTACCCATGCTAGGCTATTCTGTCGCCCCTGGGATGAGATTAACCCATGCTAGGTACTTTGACCCCTAGGATGTTATGTGAACCCATGCTAGGCTTTCGTGTCGCCCCTGGGATATCATTAACCCATGCTAGGCTTATTGCCCCTGGGATGTTATATTAACCCATGCTAGGCTTTCGTATCTCCCCTGGGATGTATCGGGATCGACCCATGCTAGGTATTTAACCCCTGGGATACCAACCATGATTACTTCTTAATTATACACCTCTTATTTCTCTTGTTATTCTTAATTCCATTCTTAAGAGTGATACAATGAGGATCATGACATAATTGGAATCACACATATATATATTACTTCTTCACTCTTGCTTCATGAGATTGACATCTTCACTTATGAGGAATAGATATATTAGCTTGCACATCACCTCTCTTATTCCTATTATGAGATTTGTACTTCTACTTGTGAAAGATTGATACAAAGATAATCATCATAATTGAGGTCTTGAAACATGACATTATTGGAAAATGCTATTTAAGAATAAATAGGTTCTCTTATGTTACTCCTCTCTTGATATCGTTCATTTAGGAATGATAACGTTATGACATTTTTGGAACTTCACTGAATGAACAAGAGACAAAAGAATCATCATGCATTTGAGAATAGGACACATATGAATAACAATATACGTCAACCTGATTTTGAGATACTTCAAACCTCTCGGAATTGAAACAAGTCCAATGTCAATGTGAACAACATGTTGCAGAGGGATATGGAAAAAGGAACCTTACATACCTTGTATTCTTAATACGAATACACAATCTTAGACGTGCATACAATATTCCTGCTCCTTCCTTATGTTTCGCTCTACAACACAAGTTTATAACGAAACCAACATTAACCACCAATTACCTTATAATGGCATACAACAACAATAAGTCACATGTTTAGCTTTAACATGTCATTTCCCCCTTAACAAAACCATTGATAAAATCATTATTCCAAAAATCCTCCAATATTCCCAACATTGACCAATACATGATAATCAATACATTCCACCACAACACTTCCCCTTTACACTTTCTTATCCACACCACATCACAAACAATCCATCAATTCACCTTAATACACTTCATAGCACAAATCGGCCAACATCCCACAATTTGCACTTATAGAAAAATAAAAAAGTAAATAACAAAATAACACCATACATGTTCATATTTTATCCACATCATGATCTTTCATCAAAGGCACAAGTCCTTATTCAAGTTCAAATCCCATGGATCACAAATCTTATACAAAAGCACAAAGTGCCATTTCCAACATTTCCAACCATAACCAACATGATATACATATTATATCATGCTTATAATATGTTAAAGTACAATAATATTCACTTACCCAAGCTTGGAAGATGATGATCTTGTCCAAATATGCCTTAGGGTTTTTGGGAGTCAAAGAAGACTTCTTGAGATTTTTCTAGAAAAAGATAGAAAAAGCATGTGTGTTTCTCTTCAATAAAAATCAGCATTTTACCCATTTATATAGGCCCTTAAGTGCCCTCCTTAGTCACTCTTTAGCATTAAATGTTGGGTTCTAGAAGGTCCAAGCAAGAATGGGTCTTTTGACCCATTTTTGGGCCATGTTTTCTTTTCATTTTTGGGCCCTTTTGGGCCCAATTCACTTAACCCGATAAAATCAATAATTTCTCATGTTTAAGTTGGCTAATATGTATTACAATAATATTACCACTCATGCTATGCATATCCGTAGCCCCAATCCAAAAACCAAGTGATTCTAGCCACGTTTGACTTATTTTGACTACAAGGGTAAAATCGTCATTTTGGCTCCAAATTCATTCTCGAGTAATTTTATCATACCAATATAATATGTCATTCATTTCATGTATTTACTCATGATTTTATAATAAACATGGCAAAAATCAGCTCGGTACGACCACGGATACCCTTGGGACTTAGAAATTTCCAATTTTTGAAAAAGTGCAAAACCCAAGGTGGAACGCCCCTGGGCGCGCCAACCTACTGCCTCTGGGCTAAAAGTTTTAGCCCATAGCGGCATGGCACAGTACCAAATGCACCCCTCCTTAAAATTTTTGAAACTTCCATTTTTCGACTTCTCTTCGCGGGTTTGGTTAGATACTTCAAGTCCTATTCTTTAACTCACTTCTTAACCTTAATATACTTTGTTTAGAGGTCTTCTTAGCCTCATTTTGAACCCCACAAATGTTCCATGAAGATCATAAAACACCTCCTATGGAGGTTTAATCACATAACAAGAGCCAAATTCAATTATCTCACCAATAGCATTACCAAATGCATACTTATAGCTCTCGATACCTAAGTACATATCATTTAATGTCGTCAAGTAGGGTTGGGAACGTACGGGGTGTTACAACAGTGTCCCATGAAATGACATTTGAACCACTACACACTGCGACCATCATGATTGAATTACTTTATCCAATCATGTTTGCTTATGAAGCTCGAGAGAAACCATTTTATGGTTTTTGAGTTCTCCACCTATGGTAGGTCATCTGAAGGTTGATACATATGGATAGAGAAGGTTTTTTTATGAGGCTTCTTGAGATGAGAGTGGTCAAAACTTATAGCAATTGTGTTGTCATTTTTTTTAGTAAAAGTGGGTTTAGTGGACTGGAGAGGTTGAGGATGGTCTCTCAACTTCTCATACTTTGTGATCCTTGAATCTTAAAGAATTTTGACAAGTTCTTCCCTGGATATCTGCCTTAATATCTGGGTGTACTAAGTGGTTCCATTGGTGGCATCTACCTTTAGGAACAAAGCATTTTCACCACCTGGAATAGATAGGTCCATAGCATG
The DNA here is from genome assembly GCA_031232105.1 of Capsicum rhomboideum. Classification (NCBI taxonomy): domain Eukaryota; kingdom Viridiplantae; phylum Streptophyta; class Magnoliopsida; order Solanales; family Solanaceae; genus Capsicum; species Capsicum rhomboideum. The sequence continues at coordinate 45,901,437 of CP124708.1, read as the reverse complement.
GTTTTGAACTTTCCAAGCTATCTGGTAGTGGAGAGTTTCCTATATGGAATCTCTAGCTTGAGGATTTGGAACTAGATCTTTAATGCCTCCGTCAGATACAGATTAGAGAGGGACATGTTAAAGTTGGTGAATATAGTGACAAAGACTGTCCTGGAGTTCAGGGTGATCTCTGATGTACCCAAGTTCGTATGTTGGTACTCATTGTATCTGGTATTGAGATGGGAAAGACGCACCACAACGGGCTGGACTTTTCTTCCATGATACATCAACGTAATTCTGACGACACCAAAATGGATATGTGTGAAGCCTTGAATTTTCCGCTGTCACGAAAAATCCTCCGACATCTGCAAATTGATAAATTGTTCCTCCAGAGCTGCAAGAATAAGGTGTTGGGCAAGTTTTGACGCAACAATGTATTCCTTAACTCCCTTTAGCTTTTGTTGGACCAAAGAATAGATTTGCAGCCACAGAATTACAAAGTCTAGATATGGGTTTAGGAGAGATAGATATGTGGATGATATTTTATTTTCTGGTGGTATTATATCTACTTGATAGAGATAGTCATATTTACTAAACAGAGTTTTACTGAGAGTGGGAGACATTTTTATTTTTGCTAAGGATTTACATGGACTAAACACAAACGAAGAAGATGGTAACGAATATGACACCTACATAATTTTTTATTTTTTTTTGGACAATAGAGACTCAAACATTTTTGTCCTAAAATATAAGGAAAAAGATTCAGATGCTATTTGTTCTAAAATCTAAGGAAAGGAAATTAAAACACAAATATATACAAGACTTTGATACTGATAATGAAAGACTCTAGATGATACGAGCATGGTTAGCTTAGGGCATATTAGGAGGTGCTTCCACATATGAATGATAGCTTGGATCATGGAGGAAGCCATGGAGAAATAAATACACAAGCCCATGGGCGATCAAGATGCCATTTGGGCAATCAAGAAGGGCCCTTGTGGGTTATTTAGTAAATAGCCACTTTTGGGTTATTTTGTAATATGCTATTTTTGTAAAGACAATAACTATAAATATTGGCCTTAGTTATTTTCTTCCTTAGATTATGATGATTATATTTTGATGACTTGAATATTTGAGAACTGTTAAGCTTGTTGGTAATTGTAGTTGAGTGATTAGGGTGGTTTCTCAATATTACTCGTGTTAACTTATTCTAGCTTAATCATCAATCATTGAATTTCTCTCTTTATGGATTCAATTAGGTTTCTCGTATTTGATTGAGTCTGGGTATTGTTTTTTGATCGGGTTCAATTGAGAGGTGAAGGTATAAAGTCCTTTGTTTCTCAAAAATCCGATCGAATTTTGATAATTCCATATATCTTTTTCTTTATTTCAATTTTTTGCACTTTGATTCTAGTTTTTTACTAAGATCGTTATCATTTTGGTATTAGAGATAGGTTTTAAGTGTTGTTCCATTAATCCTTAGGTCCTAGGTTCATAAATTTAAAAATTCCAAAAAATTAAAAATTTGAAAATCAAACTATCGTGCGATTCATGTATTTGATTGAGTTTTCTTCTCCCTTGGTTTAATTGTTGTTCAATTGAGTCTTTCTTTCTTGACCTTTTATCTCTTATTACTCAACTATCCTTTAATTTTAGTTGTTTAATTTATTATTTCAGATATCGATTTTATTCACCCGATTAAGATCATTATCACTAGATGATTTGTAACTACAGACTCAAACATAGTAGAGTGAAGACTGAAAATGTAAAGTTGGCATTAATGAAAACGAAAATATATAGTATACAAATACTTTCTTTCTCCTTCTAAAGAGGATGGGATGGCTTTGATATCAAAAAAAGGTAGAGGAAAGTCAAGAGGGAATTCAAGATGAGGTACGGTGAAGGAGACCCATCTATTGGTTCTCTTAGCCTTCTGGAAAAGTATGAATTCCTTGTATTATACAAATCCCAAAATTGGCCAGCCTTACTCACTCCATCCAAAAATAAAACCACCCAAACTAGAAAAGAGCCTGAACCTAATATGTTCATTATGTCCCATACAGGCTCCAGTCATGTAGATAACTTCCCACCAAACAAACCCTTTGAAAAGGATAACTTGAGCCACGCTCCAAAAATATCAACAAAAAATGTTATCCTACCAATGGGTGAAAAGATGTCCCTAAGCGACATAGAAGTAACTCTCAACTGGCAATCTAAAAATGCCATGTGCCAAAATAGGATGTTGACCAGTATTGGCCAATCCCTCAAGAGTGTTGCTCACAAACAGAGTAAGTTAGTGAACAAGGTCAAAATGATGAACAAAAAAGTGGAACAAAATGGACTTATCCGAGCTTTAAAACTCAGGCTCAAAACCTTACAGTTTCATATATGTCCACAAGGCACCTTGTTATCCCACTTCTTCGACTAGTAATAAAAAGAAATGGCTTCTCCAGAAGAATAGATCCAACACCTGAAATATGATAGTTTCGAACCATAAAGAACCCAAAGCTCACTACCAAAGACAACTTTATTCCACATGTCACCATAGACATACTCACCACTAAACATGGGCCACAACTTTACCATTTTCACTTTCGGTTACCATATGCCTATACCTTTCTATCCGACGCCTAATGACAAACAAGATTTTGACATTGCCAAGCTAGCATAGAAAAGAAAAGATGCCATAGCAGCTTAGAAGAAAGATGATGCAGCCTATAAATAATCCAAGAGTAAAATAGAATTAGATGAGAAGGAAATAGACCCAAGAAACATGATGATCTCAGGTCACAATTTCATCTTCCCAGATGATGACTTTAAGGTCCCAAAACCTGAAGTACCGAAGGAAGATAAGGAATTGACCACCTTACTAAAAGGTTATCTTTTCTATGACAACTGGCTCTTCTTAAATCGTTGTTTTCTAGACCCAGCTGACGACCTGATCCTCTCTGATTAAGTTGTTCAAAATCTCTATGGCCTAGAGATTAACGATATCTGAGATTTTGATCCTTAGGATACAGACTATACCAATCCCACAGAGGAGTATTTGAGATGTAACAAAGATATCGATGTTGATCCCACTCATATTCTGGAGGACCAAAAATAATACTTGTCTGATAGTAACCCTACGATGAATATTCATAAACTGGTGATAACTTTCCAGTTGACAGATAGATCAAAGACAACAAAGACTCCTAAGGTGATTCTTAAGCATACATTGAGGAAACTCCTAAATCCTAATCGAATCTCCTGAATAAAACTACCCACCCATGTTCATGAACTAATCCAAAGAACCAGAAGTTTATAAAGTAATCGATGATCAAGATGGGATAACAAATAATCTGATCCTAAAAAAGAAGACGAAACCAACAAAAACAGTAAAAAAAATTGTTGGAACTGGATTCCATACCTTCACCCTCAATGATATCAAAGTTTCGGCCTGGCCCCAAAGAATTCAAGGTTTCTAAACATGGATGGCAACAAAATACCTAGTTGAATGAGAAAAGTACATGATCATGTCAGAGTTCACTTCGAGGTTCTCCAACATTCTTAAAGATTGGTGGAATGCACTTGGGATTGTCAATAAGAACACCTATCTCACATCCCAAAACTTTGATTTTAACATCTGAGTCCTATAAGAGGTCTTCTATGGAGATACATGGCAAAGATAGGAGAAGCTGCGGAGGTAGCTCTTTGAAATGATATACATATCATTCAAAAAAGATGTCATTAATATCCACTTCCAAAAGATGGCAAAGATCTACTTCGAGCTAGGTGGAGATCCCAGCCTAAAGCAAGTCGTCATATCATCACTGCCGAAGATACAAGTAGGCCACACAATGATGACTGTTGAGGAGAAGTTTTATTCATACACAATCCCACAAGTACGCTACATCAGGCAGTCCATCTTCTAGGCCCTAGATAGTATCTGTACAAAGAGATCTGTACTAAAGCAAATCATCTAAAAAAATCTAGCTCAAGATTGAGCATGTAGCAGAAATAATCTTATAACTGAATCCAACTGCCCTTGCTCAAGCCGCCAGATAAGAGCTAAGAGACACCTATAGTTCAAGAGGTTCAAACTCCCTGGACCTCCAAATGACAGGTCCGAGACAAGCAAGCATACCAGGTACTTCAAGAGAAGGAGTTCGACCACTTACAAGAAGTATAATAGGTACTTTATTTGAAAAAACCTAGACACTTTGCAAGAAACTATCCTTAGATAAAGAAATACAAAGACTCAGTCCAACTATTTGAGGAGATAGCAGATCACACGAGCATCTATCTCAGCAAGGAAGACGATCTTGAATCAGTCTTCTCGCTGGAGGAGGAACCAATGTAGGACACTCTCTTCTCCTTGGACATCTATAAAGAATCAGGTGATATCTATGCAAACTTAAGAGATGATATCTACCTGATATTATTTGCTATAAAAAGATGACATCCACATGACCAAACAAAAGCCGGCTAGTCAGATTCTTATGTTCAACACATCAAGGATACTCTCCTTCAGAATGGCAGACTATCGCCTAGTGATGTTCGAGCATGGCATGGACCCTTTCGATCTATTCATACTCATGGAAAAGAGAACTTCAGAAAATATGAAGGATCCATCCTGAAACCTTTTGGAGTATATCCGGAATATTCGTTTTGCCATGTGTTTGTAGCGCTAGCCAATGACTTCCCAAAATAGCTCTTTGGCTATTCTAGTACTTATGCCACCAGTACCACATCCTCATGGAGTTCAAGTGTGATGCATTCAGGTACTTCAATTGAATCCAACAGACTCTCAACAGTTTTATGTTGTGGTTCAAGCCACGGTAATTTTGGGTTCAATGCTTTAAATATTTCTAAGATGCAAAGGTATTCATGCTACATCGTCCAATGGGAATCACAAACCAAGATCTAATTTGTACAGTTTTAAGCCTATATATGTCAATGGGAAAATTTGTACTACCTATGATTTGATTTACTGTTTTAAGGATTGGCAAAGTCAAGCCATCCCTAACGGGTTGAGAAGTCTTTATTTTGTGGCAAATCATCCTTTAGAGGATGTGAATTCCCAAATGTAAAAAAGCTATTGTGGTGTTGCTAAAGCATTGATTTCGTATGGCATGCAACCTGTATGGACGTGAATAACTTTCATGTTTGAAATTTAGAGAGCTACTAGTCTTGCAAGTTAGTTGGTATTGCCTGTGTGTCTTCCCCTACCCCATTCACCCCTTCATGTTAAGGAATATATTGTAAAGAGGCATGCAATCTGTGGTTGCAAATATTTTCTTTGGTCTAATAAAATCCAAAGGGAGTTAAGGAATACATTTGTACATCTAAACTTGACAAGCACCCTATTCCTACAACTCAGGAGGAATAGTTTATCAATTTGTAGATGTCGGAGGATTTTCCGCGACAGTGGAAAAGCCAAGGCTTCACCATTATCCATTTTGGTGTCGACAGAGTTGCATTGATGTATCACAAAAGAAAAGGTTAGCCCATCGTGGTGCGTCTTTCCCTTCTCGATACCAAATACAACGAGTACCAACATGCAAACTTGGGTATATCGGAGATCACCTTGAATGCTAGGAAAGTCTTTGTCACTATATTCCCCAACTTCAATACAGCCCTCTCTAATCCTTATCTGATGGAGGCATTTCCAAATCCTTGGAGCTCTATAATCTAGGGATGCCATACAGGCAACTCTCCACCATCAGGTAGTTTGGCTAGTTCAGAACCATGCTATGGATATATCACATCTAGGTGGAAAAAATGCATTGTTCCTAAACGTAGATTCCACCAATGGCACCACTCAGTGCACCCAGTTCCCGAGGCAGATATCTAGGGAAGAACATGTCAAAATTCTTCCAGATTCATGGGTCACAAATTATGAGAAGTTGAGAGAACATTCTCAACCTCTCCAGTCCACTTAACCCACTTTTACTAAAAAGAATGACAACACAGTCGCTATAAGTTTTGACTGCTCTTATCGTAAGAAACCCTATAAAATAACCTGCTCTATCTATATGTACCAACCTTTAGATAATTTTCCTTAGAAGGAGAACCCAAAAACCATAAAATGGTTTCTCTCGAGATTCTTGAGCGAATATGGTTGGATAAAGCAATTCAATCATGACGGTCGCAGCATGCAGTGGTTCAAATGTCATTTCAAGGGACACTATCCATGGAAATTTGACTGTGACTGCAAAGGGTGTCAAGGGGATAATGAGGAATAGGATGAATACTGTCAGGACAAAGACAAACTGGAAAAAAAAGGGCTGAGGAAACTCTAAAAGGGAATTCAAAAAGAGGTGCGATGAAGGAGACCCATCTATTGGTTCTCTTAGCCATTTGGGAAACTATGAATTCCTTGTATCATACAAATCCCAAAATTGTCCAGCCTTACCCACTCCATCCAAAAATCAAATCACCCAAACCAGAAAAGAGCTTGAACTCTTAATGTACATTATGTCCCCTACAGATTCCAGTCATACAGATGACATCCCACCAAACAAACCCTTTGAAAAGGATAACCTGATCCATACTCCAAAAATACCAGCAAAAAATTTTATCCTACCAATGGGTGAAATAATATCCTAAGTGAAAGAGAAACAACCCTTAACTGGCAATCTAAAAATGCCATGTGCAAAAATAGGATACTGACCAGTATCAGCCAATCCTTCAAGAGTGTTTCTCAACACAAAGTAAGTTGGTGAACAAGGTCAAAATGATGAACAAAAAAGCGGAACAAATGTCTACTCAGTATGATGGCCTTATCTGAGCCCTAGAACTCAGGCTCAAAACCTTTCAATTTGATATATGTCCACCCGACACCTCACTATCCCACTTCTTTAACCAACAACAAAAATAAATGGCTTATGTGAAAGAACAGATTTGACACATAAAACATGGTAGTTTCGTACCACAGAGAATCCAAAGCTCACTACCAAATCCAACTTGATTTCCCATGTAGCCACAGACATACTCGCCACCAAAAATAAGCCACAGCTTTACCACTTTTCTTTCTGGTTTCAAGATGTCTATGTCTTTCTCTCTAATGACGAATAGGAGTTTGACATTGCCAAGAAAGCATAGGAAATAAAAGACACCATAGCAGCTTAGAAGAACGCTGATGCAACCCATAAATAATGCAAGAGAAGAATAGAATTTGACGAGATGGAAATAGACCCAAGAACCATGATAATCTCAGGTCACAAGTTTCCAGATGATGACTTGAAGGTCCCAAAACCCAAAGTGCTGGACAAAGATAAGGAATGCAATGCCTTACTAAAATTTTGTCTTTTTAAAGACGACTAGCTCTTCTCAAATCATGGTTTTCTAGACCCAGCTGACGAATTGATCCTCTTTGATCAAGTTGTTCCAAATTTCTATATCCCCTAGATATTAATGATATCCTAGATTTTAATCCTTAGGATACAGACGATCCCGATCATGCTGAGGAGTATTTAAGATGTAACAAAGATATCTGGGATGCCCATCCTACTCATACTCTAGAGGACAAAAAAGAATACTCATCTGATACTGATCCTACAGAAGAATATTCAGAAACTGGTGATAACTTTGTAGCTGATGGATACATCATAGACAGTAAAGACTCCTTAGGTGATTATTAAGAATATGTTGAGAAAACTCCTGAATCCTCAATTGAATCTCCTAAAGAAGACTACCCACCTATGTTCATAAATTGATCTAAGCAACTAGAAGTCTCTAAAGTAGTCAATGATCAAGACGGGATGATGGATGATCCAATCCCAGAAAAAAGGCTGGAACCAACAACAATAGTAAAAAAACTTATTAGAACTAGATTACATACCTTCATCCTTGATGATATCAAAGTTACAGCCTTACCCCGAAAGATCCAAGATTTTCATACTTGGATGGCAATAAAAAACCTGATTAAATAAGAAAAGTACATGATCATATTATAGTTCAGTTTGAATATTTGTGGAACACACTTGAGATTGTTGATAAGAGAACCTATCTCACATTCCAAGACTTTACTTTAAACATATGAGTCCTACAAGAGGTCTTCTGCGAAGATACAGTCCAAAGATAAGAGAAGCTGTGAAGGCAGCTCTTTAAAATGAAGTACATATAATTTGACAGAGATGTCACTAATATCTACTTCTAAAAGATAGAAAAGATCTACTTTGAGCTAGGCAAAGGTCCCAACCTAAAGCAAGCCTTCGTATCATCACTGCCAAAGATGCTATTAGTCCACACGATGATAATTATCAAGGAGAAGTTCAATCCATCATAGTCCCACAAGTAGGCGGCATTAGGTAGGCTATCTTTCTGGCCATGGATAGTATCTGTAGAAAAAGTTCTATACTGAAGCAGATCATCCAAAACAATCTAGCCCTAAATAGAGCATGTAGTAGGAATAATTTAGTCACTAAATCTAGCTACCTTTGTTCAAACCGCTAGACAAGATCCAAGAAAAATCTGTAGTTCAGAAGGTTTAAACACCCTAGACTTACAGATGATAGATCCAAGACAAACAGGTGTACTAGGTACTTCTGGTGAAGGAATCCGACCACTTACAAAAAGAATAACGGATGCTTCATCTAGAAAAAGCCTGGACAGTTTTCAAGAAGCTGTCCTCAAACCAAAAAGTCCAAAGACTCATTCCAGCTCTTTGAGGAGATAACAGATCACACAGGCATCTATCTCAGTGAGGATAATGATATTGAATTGGTCTTCTCGCTGGAGGAGGAACCAATGGAGGATACTTTCTTATCCTTGGATAATAATGAAGAATCAGGTGATATCTATGCAATCTCAAGAAATGATCACTACTTGATATCACATGCAGAAAAAATGACATCCATATAACCAAAGAAAAGTTGGCTAGTCAAATTCTCATATTTAATACATTAGGGATACTCTCTTCTGGAATGGTAGACTACCCTCCAGAGTTGTTCACGTAAGACATGGACCCTTTTTATCCATCCATCCTCATGGAAAGGAGAACTTTCTACAAGCTACAAGTGTTCAGAAAATATGAAGGATCCATCCTGAAGCTATTTGGAGTACATCCGGATTATCTGTTCTGCCATGTGTTCGTAGTGCTAGTCAATGACTTTCTAAAAGATCTCATTTGTCTATTCTAGTAATTATTCCACCAGTACCACATCCTCGTGGATTTCAGGTGTGATGTATTCAAGTACTTTGATCGAATCCAACCAGCTTTCAGAAGGTTTATAATGTGGTTCAAGCCACGATAATTTTGGGTTTGATTCTTCAAAGATTCCTATGATACAAAGGTATTTATGCTACATCATCTGGTGGGAATCACAAACCATGAGGTCCAAGCTCAGCCAGAAATTTCACTCTGCTGGAAATTTTCCATCTCGATCCTATCTTTGGAAGATGAATATTATGAGGCACAAAGAGTTATCTTCCACCATAATAGATGTATACCCAAAGAAATATGGCCAAAAGAATCGGGGGAAAGGAACTACACTAATAACCATCCCCACTGGGATAAGGTCTGACCAACAACAAAGGAATATCAACTTCCGTACGAGTTCACCAGGGATGAAGTCACAAAAGGCATTACCAGCAAATGGTTGAATGTTCCACCACAAGAATGGGAATGAAACGCAGCATGTTCATCCAACAAGAAGGGTTACTTCACCAGATTGCTTAAAAGAAGCTTGGAAGATAAAGAATGCCTCATTAAGAAATATGACTTTGACTGGCAGATGGAGGAAGGATACACAAGATAACCATCAAAACCTCCAAACACTACATGAACCAATGATGCCCGATGATATATGCAAGAAATTACCACTTACCATCAGCTTGGCAAAAATTACCTGCCAAGGTTTACCATAAAACCCTCCTCGATGGGTTTGCCTACAAGCTACTTATCCAGCTACTTGGCATACACCTACAAGGAGTTTACCCACCTTTTTGCAAGAAGCTTACAAGCTGCTCACCCACCTGCTTGGAAGTCTTCTATAAGTTGCTCATCCACCTGCTTGCACATGATGTCATATGCAAAAAACATATTTAGTTTTTCATCTCATTACGCTTTAACATATATTTATGGGGCCCAGTATTAATAAAAGGTGATGTATATTTCATTTGTATTAGCATAGAAGTGTGTGACATATAGGGCTTTACTAATTTTAGAATAGTGGGCTATGTAAGATAATGTATTTTATCTTTCCGTTTGTTTGTACTAGGCTTCCTTCTCCTATAAAAGGTAGCATAGGTCTTAGTTGGGGGACATCTTTCTCTCCACCTAAAACACATATCAATAAAAAAATTTATTGGCTAAATTCTCTCTCTTACTCTTCTCTCCTAAAGGGATGGGTACTTTAGTCCCTTAGGTTGGAGTAGTGGGGTAACAAAACACTAGGCACTTGTTCTTACTGTGATTTTAATGGCCTTCTAAGTTCTTTGTATGTTGTGAAATAAAATTGGCTTGATCCAACATTATAGTTTTTTGATTGCTTCTTATTTTATCAAAACACGTAAATCCGTTAGTAGGGTAGGACTTGTTCCCCAGGACGTTGAGAGTGTCTAGGCCAAGGAGTGTTGTAAAAGCCCAAGTATGTCAATGGTAAAAGTTGTACTACCTATAATCTAATTTACTATTTTAAAGCCTCGCAAAGTCAAGCCATCCCTATGGGTTGAGAAGTCTTTGTTTCGTGGCAAACCATTCTTTAGAGGATGTGAAGCCCCAGTTGTAAGAAATCTATTATGGTTTTGATAAAGCTTAGATTTTGTCTGGCATACCGCCTATAGGGCTGTGAATCGCCTTCATGTTAGAAAGTTAGATAGTTATTGGTTTTGTAAGCTTGTAGTTATTGCTTGTGTGTCTTCATATGCCTCGTCCACCCCCTCATATTGGTATCAGAGGCAAAAAGAGTTAAGGAATACATTTCAGAGATTGAGGTAGCGGCTGATGGGTCTCACAGCTTACCCAGATCTCTCCTTATATTATCTTATCTTTTATCTGCATTTAAGATACTTTAGATTATTTGATCATATTCTATATTAGAGGCTTGTACTAGTGACAACCAGAAATAGGATGTATCATTGAGATTATACTTTTTTTTGTATCTTTTGGGATTATTTCTATTCTTAATTCTTTCTCTTCTTATTTACTTTGATTATTAAGTTTGGCTTGGGATAGGCTTACCTATATCGAAGGGTTTGACCGGTGTCATCATGTACTCTATTTTGGGTCGTGACATCTAGCCCTCCGTCAAAAATATTTGAGATTAAAAAAGAAATTGTAACATGTGATTAGGTGGTTTTGTGATGTCATAAGTTCATAATTTGTGGTTTGAAATGGGGGTAGGATTCAATTCCTCCCAAGTTACTACTTTAGGACCATTACAGTGGTGGGAATTTTCTCTGTAGTGAGACCACCGTTGTGGTTGAAGATCCACCATAGTGGGGGAAAGGAAGTTTCATCTTGATCTATCATAGAAAGCCCCAATTAGCCATAGTGAATCTGCTGCATTGAGAATCGGGTCGCCACAATGAAAGACGCAAGGTAGAATGCATGTGTAAGTGTTATATTTTGGGGTCTATTTCACAAACTCCCAAACTTCATTCCAGACTTCTAGAGAGGCAATTTTACCAAGGCTAGGTTGAACTTTCTTACTAAGGTAAGTAATTCCATCCATTCTTTCTCTCTATAATCCATTAATATCCTAGAATAGTTAGAAAGATTGTTCATGGTAGAATTGTGGGTTAGAATCCTATGTCTATGAAAATTATGGAAAATCCTATGGGTAGATATAAAATCATCTAGAATTACTTTTAGGGGGTAAATTAACACTTCCTAGCATGAATTGGTAGTTCATAAACATGAATTGCGGTAATTGAGAACCTTGAGTTTCATAAAGATAAGACCTTTCGAATAAAAATTATTTAAAAGAAAATAATTAGAGTAAAAGCTCCATGAATTAGATAATGTGAGTATTGTGGGACTAATAGTTAGAATTAACACTTGGGTAACATTATATATTGTAACTAAGGATGGAATTAATGGGTTTAAATTTCCAAGGCATTGTTTGAAGAGTAAATGATTAATTATTCTTGTACTTGTTTGTTTTAGACCGTGATCGATAGGCATTGAGGAAGGGAACGAATCTTGTGAATTAGCTTATGCATATGGGTTCTTTGGTTGAGGTAGGTTATGGATTATGTGGATTTACACTTGAAATAGTCTATCGTGTGTGTCACGCCCTATTTCGAACCGGTCGAAATAGTACACAGTATAAATGACTTATAACTCTCTAGTTTTGGAAATTGTTTTTTTTAGAGTCGCCACCTAAATTTTAGGAAAAAACTTAGTAAAACAATTTTTTTATGTAAAAACACTTTTTTTTTTGTCTTGAAAACATTTGAGATTCTGAGTAAGGGTTTCGGTTACTCGAGGGGAAGGTGTTAAGCATCCCTCAGAGCCTATCAGAAGATAGTCTTTAAACTCAGTTTAGGAAAAATATTTGGAAAGATACTTGTTTTATTATTTGTAAAAAAATAGTGACGATAAACCTTTGTTATTTATTTTTAGGAGGAAAAAATGTACAATGTATACCAAACGTACGGCCACGATATAATACGAGGGTATATTTATCATGAGAAGAAATATATATAAAAAAGTAATAAAAGAGTTGTGAACTCAGATATATTGATTGTGAGGTAAAATATGCATGAACATGAGCTTAAAAAATGCATAAGAACTTATGACTTTCATTCACATATTAAGACAAATAAAATAGGATGATAAATATAAAATATATGGTGGTAATATGTAGTATAAATGAACAAAAAGAATAATAATATAAGCATATATGTTTAAAATCATATAAAAATCGTGACTTTATATATTTAAGAAAATGGTTGATGAAAGTGAAAAGAAAGTATGTATGTCAAAATTGTGTTTAGGTGGTTAAACATAGTAGATGTGAAATTGATATGTTAATAATATGCATAGGGTATGATATGAATGTGTAGCGGTATATGATGAAATAATGTATATAATTTAAGTAAGAAAATATGGATGATATTTATATATATATATTATAGAGTGTAAATATACCTCGTATGTGGAGGCGTATACATACACGTACCTTGTACACTATATTTACGAAAAATTTATAACATATCTTTTTGAGGTAAAAAAAATACATATTAAGGATCCAACATCATGACTAGTGAGAGTAGATTCTAGAAATCCATTAATTTTAAGGAAAAAGTGAAACATTAGGCCAAAGTTCATTATTGATAAAAAGAAAATTATTTTTGAAGAAAACTATTTTGGCCTCAACTTTAACTAATTTGAAACTTGTTTGGGAGCTCCTTTTCTTAAAATCTGTTCTTGCGAATGGGGATTAGTGATACGCTAATTGATAAAATACGAAAACGTTGGTCTTCTGTAAAGGCAATTCGTTAATATTAAGGTGACGTAAGAATAATATGCAAATGATACTATGTCAAATAATTTCAGCAACAAATAGAATTAGTTATCATCTTAAGCTAAAAAGACAACATGACATAATATGGATAAGTAAAAGGAAAGGCCAAGAAATACTAGGTTCCTAATGGAGTTGGGCTCTTAATTCTCAAAACTCTGACGCGCTGCAATCCTAGTAGAGGGTGACCCCATAATTGGATCAAAATGGAGTTTCGATCTAAACTCAGACTCCCAAGTTTACATGAAAACAAAGAAGCTGAGGATTAGAAATCGGACTTGAGTGAAATAGATAAGTAACAAAAAATAATGTGCAATAAATGACCAAATAATCCAAACTTCCAATGTGGTGATTAGGTGAGACGTAAAAATAAGTGAGCTTAAACATGCATCTGGTAAACTATTACCCACATGGACCTAACAGGTGCAGTGTCTTAGCAAGCAGAATTTTGACAAGGCTACAGGCAAACAATCCCACCGTATCTCAAACTATTTAACAAAATGGTTATCCTCTTCTAAGAAATCAAAAGAAATTCCAAGCTTAAATCTTTTCAAAGAATGGGAACATGACAATGTAAACTAAATCTCAATATATAGTCACGAGAAAACAAACTCAGAAAAATTCATTAATGGGGAATTTTGGCTTAGAAATACATGATCCAATATTTATATAGAATAGAGAGGAGGAACACACATATCCTGTATTAACGAGATGGAAAGAAAATCCCAGGTGACATGATTTGGTCAATTTTTAAGGCTATAAATTCACGTCGTGACCAACTTGACCATCGTTTATTGCTAAAAATCGAAGAAGGAATCTGTAAAACATTTTAGGATTAAAGTATAAGGTTCAAACTCTAAAACCAAAATCGATGAATTCATACTCATAGTAACAGTGATCCAACAACAACAACAACATACCCAGTATATTCCCACCAGTGATCCAACAACAAAATGAGCCAAAACAAGGTCCCCCAAAACATAAGACAAAGTAATGCACTCAACAATACCAAAGTAAAACAAAGTAATGAAGAAGATGAAATTTAATACTAACATTAGTTTCCTTTCATTTGATAATGCTCCGTAGATAACTCCAAACTATATTCGCATAAAACAGGCATCCATGAAATTTAAAACAAAATCACGTTTTGGACTCAATTTCACGAAGAATGAACAACGATACTACAACCAAACTTGAAGCCAAAAATAGATATCATATTGACAAACTTACAGACTTCTATTATGTACACGAAAATAATTTTTCAGCATCAAAACCTACGTTTATCTATGGGGTTCAAAATCGCAACAAACAACATAAACCCGAGAATGAAATAAGTCACATATTTATAGAATCAAAATAGACAAAAAGAAAGAGATGAAGACAAAATAAAGGGAGTGGATTTTACCTTATGTTGGGCAGCAAACGTGAGGCTCCGACGTCAAGGATTCCGGCTTGAAACTCGACTTTTAGAACTCAAAAATAATGAGAAAAGTAATAGTGTAGAAAAGTTGATAGTGTATAGTATTTTGCGAGCCACTTCTCAAATCTGAAAACTTGTATTTTTTGATGTCTAAAACCCTTTTTCCCCCTCTTTGAAAGAATGAAATTATTGGTATTTATAAGCAAATTCAGACTTAAAAGTACGGATTCGAAATCAAAAATACAAAGAAGCCATCGGGCAAATAAAAAGGGGGAAATTGAAATTCAAAAGTTTAAAGAGACAAATCCTCCCTCGAATTTGGATGATTCCCGAACATTAATGGCGTTTTTTAAATTAATTTTAAGTTGTTGCACTAATTTGGGGTCTGTTGTTTCTGATTTGAAGGGTTTCACGGGTGAGGGAGGAAGAAAAAGGGGAGAATCTCGCGTAGCTATGCACAGAGATGGCAGTGGCTAGGGAAAGTAGTGACGCGGCTATGGAGGTTAGGGTGATAGGGTTTTCTAGTTTGGTGGAGATGAGAAGAGAGGAAGAAGAGAGAAGGAGATAGATTCTTTGTTTTTCTGTATTTTTTGGGAAAGTTGAAAGGGAGAGATCGATGGTCCAGGGAAGAGGGAATGCGCGTGAGTATTGATTCTGGGAGGTGAAAGAGCGTCATTGGTACTTGGGGACTTTGACCAAAGTTTGGACCGTTCGATCGTTTGATCGGATGGTTCAGATTTAAAATAATATAATAAATAAATTATATATATATATATTTAAATGGCTGAAAATCTATAGCCCTTGGATTGAAGGAATATTCAACGGTTGAGATGAATTTGTGTTTGTTGGAGAAAGATTTGTGTTTCTTTACTGATGTGACGGTGTGTGATTGGTGGATATGGTGTGGAAGGGATTGATGAGGTGGATGTGGGGTTGGCTGATTTGAGTTTCTTAATGGATCGGGTTTTGGGCCAAATGTTGGGCTCTTTTTTTTTATCTGAAAATAAATGAATAAAAGTGGGTATGAATAAATAAAATTGTAACTGAATTGAATTTGGCCCAAAATACTCTTTTTTTTCACAAAAATTAATTTTAACAATGCTTCTTTTGTCCTAATTGATTTTTAAATATATACGTATATAAATTATATAAATAATTTAATATATGTATTTAAATTTAATAATTTTGTAATATATAATAATAACATATATAATTAGAAGAAATGCGAATGCGAGTGTGTCAAAAATATATTATTATTTTTTTGTGATTTTAATATTAAATACCTAATTATATTTTATTTAAAATATTTTAACACATGGTATGAGAAAATAAACCCTCTGTTTTCCTTTCTTTCAAAAATTCATAGAAATTTAAATAAGAATTTATTTTTAGAAAAATTATTTAGGACTAAGAAGCATAAAAAAAAATAATTTACGGAAAAATACAAGCCAAAATTGGGTGTCAACAGTGTGTGCTATGAATTGATGAGCATGTTAATTGGTCTTCGGACATAATTTGTGATTGATTGTTTGATTGGATTGACATGTGCTTGTATGAATAAGTTTTTAATTGTTAAAGTCTGTCCTCAAATGACTTGTAAGAATAATATACACTTGTTATATTTTTGTACTTTTTGTATTATCTTGAGAGATAGTTGATTATAAGAACATACTGAGATATGTTGAAAGGTTTGAGAATATACTTGAGTGGCTAGAGTCTGATGTGAGCTTATGGACAAGCAATTATGATGTGGAGCGGGTACCATGTTGGTATGATACATGAACCCTAGGTTATCCCCCACAGGTCATGACTAGTTTGACAAAAATAAGACTCTTTAGCATATGTGTATAGATTTATATTCATGTGAGTTTTAATTTTATATAGAGTGAGATTTATGAGATATAGAGGCTATATAGCTGTAAAATTTATATGGAAATGATCCATAGTTGTGATGTGACTGCTTATACTTACAGGATTGGAATGACTTGATATGTCGTATATGATGAATTATATGTCTTTATTTATTGACATTGACATGTCTGTTGATGACTATATATCCTTTGTGTGGTTGTTATTGATGAGTCTGGAAATTGGGTAACTTGATTGGTTGATGCAATTATTGATTATTTGTTGATGTGCCTATCTACTTACTTTATTTGTTCATGAGATATACTTGCTACTATTTTGAGTTATCCTATGATGCTTACCAGTACATAGTGTTTATACTGATACTACTCATGTACTTTTTTTTAGTACAAACTGTGTTCCAAAAACTTCGATGAGTCCTTATATCTAGTGATTTTAGTTAATTAATTCATGGGAGCTACTCCTAATCAGGCTAACACATATCCTCATAGTTGTAGTTGTCTTTCTTTCAGACAATGATTTATTTACTAGTGATATTGTAGTACTCTAAGCTGGTTTTGTTAGTGTCCTTTGTATGATGAATTTTGGATTTTGGGGATGTAATAGTTAGACTTCCTCATTTTATTTATTTATTTTGAGATTGTTATTATTTTATTTTTGCACTGTGTTAAAAGAATTGGCAAAGGTTAGTCTTAGAGGGTTCTCCCATCGTAGGGTTAGTGTGGATGTCACTCACGGCCATTTGTGTCATGATAGGAACCTAAGAGTATATCAATTCACGGTGACTACAAATCCAGACAGTTTAGTAAACATGATCACTGGGGTCAAGGTAAGGGGGTCAGTAATTATATAGAGAGAGATTTAGCACTTGGCGGGCTTATGGGGGCCCGGGTAGGTGGTCTTGTTTACTGTTTGTACTTGTTGAGCTTATACGGTATTGTTCAGATTATTATTATATGATTTGTGTTAGGAACTATTAGGTTGTATTATAATTATTTTCGACTCTTCTTCTCCAGTATGTTTAGCATTTGACGATATCAGTTAGCTCAGTTCAGTTAAGTTGATGGTTGATTTATTTATTATTTAACTCTTAAGCTATGAATAGGTAAGTACATTTTAGATAACCTCTGTCTCCCCATTTGATTATTCACAACACTTTATATTAGTTCATCTATCTATAGATTCAGGAGTTGGTAAGCATATCTAGATTACCTGTGGCGCCCTTATCTGTATTTACATTCAGTACCTTATGATACATTTTCAATTATTTTTTCTTTGCATACTTAGTACATTATTTTGTACTAATGTCCCCATTGCATGGTGTGAATTGAACTCATGCTTGTAGGTCCTGAAAAATAGAAAGATATGCCTCCTCCACAATAGTTGAGCTTCAGCACATTGGCTAGCTCCTTCCTTCTAGAGTTACTAGAGATTTTGAGGTTTCTTATCTTTTGTCATAAATAGCCTTTGTATAGGTTAAGGCCCTGTCCTGGCTAAGTTTTTTTACTCTTAGAGGCTTGCAGACTTTGGATTATATAGATGTGTGCGGTCGGGCATGTAGCCCTATTATCTTATCATTTTCGCATATTACCCTATTTTCCTTAATTGTATATGTGTTCATTTTATATGTTTCTAGGTATAATGGATGAATTGATGGCCCACCTAGCATTTATGCTTTCCTAGATATCATGGTGGCCTCGATGGCCCAAACAAGACTTGTGTGCTATCCGTTTACTGCGAGTATTGGCTATCAATAGCTTATTTTCAAGCTGAGATATACTTGTTTATATTATTGATTGCATATGGCTGCTATGCGTCAATGACAAATGGTTCAGCAAGGTTGGCTTGAGCGTAAGTTTTAGCATCAGGTGCAAGTTGTGCGCATCGAGTATAGGGCATGAACAACTTGGTATCAAAGTAATGTCATATCCTACGAAGTCTATAATCCGTGTCCATTAGAATTTTGATTATAAATGTGTTGTGCACCACGTTGTATAAGTGGGATGCTATGGGTCATTGAAAGTTGGCTACCTTTCTTTTATCTAGACCGTGTTATAAAACTACGTTAGGAGGGGTTATTTGTGATTTACCCTAAGTTAAGAGTCACCTAGGTTTTGTCTATTAAGGGCAAACTCGGACTAGGTTAAGAGGACATGTTCTAGAATTGCATGAGTGCATCCCTCAATTTATAACTGTTAGTTAAAAAAATGACTTTTACAGGTTTTGTGCTTCATATAGTTTGGGTTGGATAATGACCTGTGTGAGTCTCTTTATTTCGAGCCTAAAGGTAAGTATTTTTAAATTATTGTATGTGAATTATAACATACAAATTGGCTTTATCGTGTAGTGTGAAAAAGTTTAAAGGAAATTGTTGTTTGGCTTATGTTAGAATCAATAAAAATTTAGGAGTTAGACATAGGTAGAATGTATGAAATGCCTGGAACTACAAGAGATATAGTTGCAGATAATTGTTTTGAATAAGCAATGACTGCATTTTGAATTAATGACATGATATAGAAATAATTTGAGTTGAATAGTTATGAAAAAAGATAATGTTTTCAGTTAGAGTACAATTGTTTTGAAGATAGAAAGGTAATTGCATAAATGGCAGGTAGCATTACTTATTTACTTAGTTGAGTCAATATAAGCTCGTATGCATTATGTATTGTATTGTTCATTAGTGGTGTGACACATACCTTCTAGTTCACCTATTCACATGTTTCTTGCTTTACTTTTTTTCAATTGCATGCTATTTGTCTCTTTTAAAAATATTAGTTTTGCTACAAAGCTGATCTTATGAGTAAACTGGTGGTAGAAAGGGTTTTACGTCAGGTTAATTGAGTATGTGTCTTAGGTTATTTGTTTGCATGTTATAGACCTTATTAGTTACATGTTTATATGACAAAGACCTCGTAAGTAATTATTTAAGTTTTGTATGTTTTTTCCAAAGTTCCTATGATTCAGGAGTTTTAAGTTTAATTGCTTGTATGTTGTATGATTAACTATTTGTAAGATGAAAGTGTACCTGTTTTGAGAATACAATTTATATGCTATTAGGACACCGATATTTGTAACTCAGTAATTGCATGCCATGCATCCCTAATGGACTATTTACTTGTACGCTATTTGTACTATAGATCGTATATCTTTAAGACTCCTGCCACCTAGGCTATTTCCTATATATTGTGTGACCACACCAAACAAGGGTAGAGATGGAAAAAATGTATCAAATGATATTAGCTCATATGCTAAATGCATCCTGTAATTGTTTCCTATATGTTATTTGTCTCATAACAATATTTGTTCAAATGCTTGTGCTTTTGCATCAAGATTTATTGAGCGTATGTTGAAAAAAATATTGGAACTTACGTTAGGAGTATTATATATTTTATTGATTAATTTCCTAAATGTCATATGACTTACAACTTGTTTGTTTAAATGTTACATACGTCACAGATCATAGCAGGTAAAGAACTAGCATCAGGGACCAAATATCTAGTTGTCTGGAGATTATGAACGTGTAAATTATCAATTTAAGTGTTGTCATGACCCAATTTGTCAGGTCGTGATGGCACCTACTATAACCCACCAGTAGGTAAGCCAACCTGTAGTTCGGAACAGCTAGTAACAGACTACTAATAGAAATAAAGGAAACAACGAAATAAATATAATAGCAAGGCTAATAATAATCCCAAAACCTGGTGGAGCCAGTATAAGAGCTTCTAATACAATAGGAGTACCAGTGAAATACGGGAAAAGTGTATATATACAGGTCGACTCTGACACAACATAGAGAACAGTATAACAATAAGAGGGAGAGTAGGGATACGCCAAAACGTCAAGAGCTCATCCCAAATCTTCGATCCATAGTTGCTCCGCATGATACACACATCAACAACGATAACTCATACTATAACCTGCAGGATGCAGAAGTGTAGTATGAGTACCAAACACGTGTTACTCAGTAAGCAACGGCCGACTGAGCTCCAAAAATAATGTAAGCAGAAAATGACATGAAAGGCATGAATATAGTACAGGCAATTATCCACGGAACTACGCATAATGGGTCTAATGGAGCTATAAGGATACTCTACTCCATTCTAACAGTAATCCGGGGCTAGAGTATAATACCGTATATCACTAGCCAATATGTAATTGAAGAGGAAAGAAGTATATATAATAGTATACAAGGCCAAAGGATATATATACAACAAGGATAGACAAAGGAAGAGAGGGATATACGGTAATACCATACATATATGTATACATATAGGGCTAACTCAAGGATAACTACCTGAAGGAGTCAACCTAACATCTCGAGGATCTTAGCTAAGCAAAGGAGATAACACTAGCATCAACAAGTCTCTACCCCAAGGGTGACTAACCACAGGATAATCTAGCAATAGATATAACTCACCGAAAAATATAAAGGAGTCAAATACGTACCTCCAAACTCGAGTACCAGTCCATAACCAACCTACCACGAACTAACCAAAGTAACCAATAATAAAGTAACCGGCTAGTCCGGGAAAACAAATACCTAATCTGACCCCCATAAGCCCAGAAGGTTCACGGAGAAACTCAGCAAAAAGCAACCATAACCTATACTTGTACAACACCCCCATAAGACCGATAGATATAGGCGCCAAACAACTATACTGGTGATAGGCAATGCATATGAATGGATGAATGCAACATAAACCGAAATGCCATAACCATATCGAGGACACTGGACTCAAACCGGTTCTGCAATCTCAAACCATACAGTACCAAGTGTATACAGCTCCTCCAGCTCACCTAGCTCGCAAAGGCAGGACCTACGGCGACCAAGCTTCTCCGGCACGATGACTCTCGAAAGAAGGGGCCCCTTAGGGGATTCAAGAAATTCGTATACACTGTCTGGTCCCGATCCAGGACTTTCAATAATCATCATAATCCATCTACTCCGTCCAGTACCAGATATATATAAATAAAATCAGTTCTCGAACTCGAACCGTAACTAAATAGATGTAAATTCGTAAATCCATTGCCCGAGATCATGCTAGGGACTAAATCATCATAATCGTGTATAATGGTTTGAAATATACCTCGAACGAGGTAAATAGTAATGGTAAAATGAGTGGATAAGTAATGGACTGGAATCAGCCTCGGTCGAAGTTCTAAAACCTCCTCTTTAGTTCTAAGAGCTCATAATCCAGTAAATGAGGTGGTATGATTCTAGTCATAAAACAATCCATATTTAAAGTGAAAAGTGGGAATAAATCCCTTTTTAGAAATAGTAGTAAAATCAAGGTTTTGGTTGGAATCGTATCACTAAGTAAGCATGAATGCACCTAAAAGTATGCATGCCATCACCAGTATCAAAACAATACCATTATAAGCGCCTATGCGTCTGTAATCTAGAAGCATGTCCCCTTTAGGGATAAAATACTCACCTGGAGTCCAACTGGCAGCGTAACCACGGCCTCGGGCCCAATAATACATAATCGACATAATAATGCCTCATAACTCGGGAAACTACGGTAAATGAGGATGTAGAGTCACTAAAGGATTTAATTGGGGAAATACTACCCAATTCACTAAGTCGAATGATAAACCTTATACAAAAGTATCTTTAATCATCAACTATGGTCATCAACTTATAATCAAGGGTAATAGGATTCTATGGCCATAACAACCAACCTATGCTAAGGTTCGGGTCACACTTATACCCCGAATTCCCTAAATAGGCTAAGTCATGATATACTAGTCATAAGTCCATCCTATGATCCCTGCATAGCATGCAATCTATACCAACACAATCTCATAGAGAAAAGTAGAACAAACCCTACCTCGATGCCAAACCGCAATTCTTGAAGTTTCCACAAATAGCTCGACCTTGCTCCACGATCCCGAATCAATGTCACACTATCAAAATAGTAACCTACACGTCAACATGAGTAAAACGACACCCATATTGCAATATAATACTCTGGGCCCAAAATTGGGTCAATAATGGGCCCATGGTGCCCGCTAATGGAATCCCAAAATTGAATCCGTCATGAGGTCCCTCGAAGGACAAGGAATGTGTTCTCAAAAGTTGAGAACAAACGGGACACAAATCGGGGCCCAGATCAGTCCCCAAAGATTAGGATTTCAAAGACTTAATTTCTAAGAATTTATAATGAAATGGGACTGAATACAACGGGTAAGCGGCTACTGCTAAAGTGGACTTTGACCGCTTAAGCGGTCACTGAAAAAAGGGATAAGGCCTCTAAAGCGGCACCCTGTCGCTTAAGCGGACAAGGGAGCGCTTAAGAGGTCCTAGCCAAAATGGCCAAGGCCGCTAAAGCGGTTTGGTACCACTAAAATGGCTCCTTGACTGCTTTAGCTGTCACACCAGATATCAGCTGCCAGATTTTACCTAAGTCCAAAATGCACTCTGATCGAGTGCTCCAGATTCGTTCGAAAACCCGTCCACGCAAACAAACTATGCTACCATCCAAATTCGACATTCTGAAATCAATGGAACAATCGAAATTTCCATTTGAGGTCGTTTTGATTAAATATGGGACCCACACCTATAGTTCTATTTTTCACCAAATCTACCCAATATCCCAAAATGAGTTCGGAAGCCTCGGGACCCGGACCAAGGGTCCCTTTAGCCTAAAATCAACTTTTCAGAGCTGATGGCACTGTCAGAACTTCCATCTGAGATTGTCTACTTGGAGTTTTGGTCCTAGACAAAATCCTTAACAATGAAAGCTCTAAAATAGAGAAATGAGTCTAAAACCCAAACGGACTATCCGATAATCGAATCGATAGTTATGACAAGTCATAAATGACCTGTAGTAGCTATGGGAAGGTTCAAAATGCTGAAATGTGCAGAAATCAAGAAAATGATCTATAGGGTCATTACAATATCCACTACTAAAAGGACTTTCATCCGCAAAAGTCAATGGATAGAAAGATCTCGAAAGCTCGAAAGGATAAGGTATTGGGCCCGCATGCTACGAGAAAGATTCCCCAGATAACCTCTAAGCAGAACAACACTTTCAATGGATTTCGCCAAAGGTATCCCTTTTTCAACCAACTTCCTTACTTTATTTCTCAAATAACCAAAATTCATCCTTAAAAACCAACTGGTCTATAACTGAACCAAGAACAGTTGATGCACGCAAATCCAGACCACAACATGTTGACAACACACCAATACAAACCTAACCAGGCAGTAACTCAACTAATCCAAAGGCAAACCAAGGCAAGAATTTTGCAACCAACTTCAATTCCAAATCTAACCTTCTTTTGACATTTCTAAACCTACTACTTACTACAAACCATACGAAATATCATCTGACTTACCAAAAATCCATGATGGCAAGCGCAAGAATAACCCTATAAGGTGCTACCAAGACACACAACAGAGGTGACCAAAGTTTGCATTCTTAAGACAACTGGTCTGAATGACCCTCGAAACTGAAAGTCAAGAGTTTGAAGCACCAATCTCATAAAATTGAATGATCCACTTCAAGATGTTCCAACAACCGTGGATGAAGCCATGCTAAGCCCAACTTAAGAGCACTTCTCCCACTGAGGAGAAAATTCATAATTTGGACCAAAACTGAGAAACCAAGGTCAGAAGCAGTAAAAACCAATACCATATGCCGATGGACCGTCTTCTAAACATCTATCCAGCACGGTCTATCCTAACTGAAAGAAGCTAAACCGGTATACAAAGAGTAGGCTTAGCCAGCCTATAAATGAATGCCCAACTGAAGCAAAACCTTGAAATGAGGATGCAACCAAGTCATGCAATCCCAAGCTAAAACCCTAACACTGAAGCTAGACTACTCGCTCTCAACTATTCAAACTGATCCTGTTGACGAGTAGGCATCCACAAACCAAAATCTATCATGACTCCCAAGCCGTCATCCAAAAAGGTAAAAACCATAACTGGGGTAAACAAGTCCTTACAAAGGCCAATTGCCCAAATTAACCTCACTATTAGAAAATCAAGCACATGCCCAACAATCTCCGTAAGGGCTGAGCTAAAATATCGCTGAAGAACATAATCTAACAGATGGAAACCTCCGGCTGAAGATGCAAGCAATCAACTCCACAACTGCAGGAGGACATAATGCAACAAGGCATAACCAAAGACTTGCCAAGACTGCAAGTAGTACTAGTGATAGCCAGGACTCTAGCAAACTGGAAAGTATGACTCAACCATCATATGGCCAATCCAATAACCAATCTACATTAAAAAAATACTCACTCCCCAAGATGCCCGCTTTGGTAACAAAGAACACACCACCGAGTAGAAGCATCCCCCCAAAGCCATATCAGGCCAAACAAAAGTCAAAATGGGAACTTCCCAAATTACCCATCTTTCCAACTCAGAGGAATACAACTTTAGCATGAATTTGGTCACGAAGACACAGTAGGCCGAACAAGTGCCGAAATGAGAATTCTCTGAATTCTCCGAATTATATCAACTTTAACTTGACTGAACCATAAACTATAGCACAGGAACAATGGAGTATCCAACTCCATATCTAAACCAAGATCAACACGCTCACTAGGAGACGAATCCACAAATCAAAAAATAAGTCTCAGACCTCTTAATCTCAGAAATGGGAGATAGAACCGAATCACCAACCCCAACACAAAATGAAAATCAATATCAAAACTATTACCGGGTGATGAACTATCCAAATCCAAAGGACAAATCCCAAATGCATCACCAAAGAAACAGGCTATAGAAAAAAGCTACCAATGCTAAAATCATAACAAAGCCCTAGAAGGTCAAGCTTACCTTTATTCTCACAATCCGATCAATAGCCAACCTTGCTAACAGAAAGGGAAATCAAATCAATCGAGGTAGCCATCTAAGCCAAAGAAATAAGAATAGAAAGAAAGGGGAAATGCTAACTAGATAATGCTAGTCTAGCTGTCTATTAAATAAGAATCAGTCAATGTCAAACTAATGACCATAATATCAATTGCATAAGATGCAGGTGGTACAAAGTGAAAAACATAGCCAGTACCACTCTAAGATCACACCAAGGCCAAAATGCTAAGAAAATGGGACTTTAACCCAACTGTCATACTCCAAGGGAAACACAATACTGATCCACTCTAGAGCCATAACAAGGCCAATATGCCAAGGAAAAATGAGACTTTAACCCAAATGCTACACCCCTAGGACAGTACCACACTGATCCACTACTAAAGAATCATCTACAGGGTAGTCATATATGCATAAACCCACACAAAGGCATACATCAATCACTATGAAAACACCAAGGCATACAACAGTCAGTATGGAAATACCACAGCATATAATCATCGATGGGTATGAAAACCCCAACATAATCCAAAAAGAAATTAAGGGATAGAAAATCAAGGACGCACCTATCGCGATTGAAAATCTGAAGTAATAGTCCTGGCATGCCTGAAGAAGTATGAATCTAAGCATGTCTGAATTACCAACTAAGGCACTAAGTGCACTACCATTAACTAAAGGTGCCACAATAATGTGAGACTGATCAGGATGAACTGAATGACTAATAATCTCACGTCGGGGACACTCTCTGGGCCAGTGACCAGTCTCTCTGTAGTCATAACAAACTCTTGAAGCTCTAACCTAGCAGGAAACACAAGCTAACCTCAACTGGCTGACTGACTCGTGCTTGGGCACTCTCTAGACTAATGACCAATTTTACCACAACCAAAACATGCCCCTGGGACTCTCTGATGTGCTGAACTTGCTGACCCAGAATGGCCGCCACAGCCTGAAGACCTAGACTGAATACTCCTTGACATTTGACCCTGTCCACCGATACCACCACGATTAACCTGAGAGCTACCCAAAAGCTGAAGCACTACCTGTACGAGTCTAATAGGCTATAAATAATGCTGACCTCTACTAGCAAGATTTTGACCTCCAGAAAAAATACCTCTAACACTGAACTGCTGACATGTCCTCTTACTGCCACCTCCGTACGCCTCAAAGCAAGCCCTTTCAGTAGCCCTCGCGTGATCAACAACCTTAGAGAAAAAACACCCAGCTACTATCAAAAGTTTTGATACCATAGAGAACAGTCTAATAATAAGAGGGAGAGTAGGGATACGCCAATAGGTCAAGAGCTAATCCTAAATATCCGATCCATAGCTGCTTCGCATGATAGACACATCAACAACGAGAACTCGTACTATAACCTGTAGGTAGCAGAAGTGTAGTATGAGTACCAAACATGTGGTACTTAGTAGGCAAAAGCCGACTGAACTCCAGAAATAATGTAAGCATAAAATGATATTAAATGCATGAATATAATACAGGCAATTATCCACGAAACTAAGCATAATGGCTCTAATGGAGCTATAAGGATACTCTACTCCATTCTAACAGTAATCCGAGACTAGAGTATAATATTGTATATCACTAGCCAATATATAATTAAAGAGGAAGGAAGTATATATAATAATATACAAGGCCAAAGGATATATATACAACAAGGATAGACCAAGGAAGAGAGGGATATATGATAATACCATACATATATGTATACATATAGGGCTAACTCAAGGATAACTACCTGAAGGAGTCAACCAATCATCTCAAGGATCTTAGCTAAGCAAAGGAGATACCACTAGCATCAACAAGTCTCTACCCCAAGGATGACTAATCACGAGATAATCTAGCAATAAATATAACTCACCTAGAAAGATAAAAGAGTCAGATACGTACCTCCAAAATTGGGTACCAGTCCACAACCAACCTGCCACGAACTAACCATAGTAACCAATAATAAAGTAACCAGATAGTTCGGGCAAACAAGTACCTAACCTGACCCCCATAAGCCTCGAAGGTTCACTAAAGCATTCAATAAATAGCAACCATAACCTGTACATGCACATCCCTCTCATAAGATCGATCGATTCAGGCGCCAAACAACTATACTGGTGATAGTCAATGAATATGAATGGACGAATGCAGCATAAATCGAAATGTCATAACCATATCTGGGACACCGGACTAAAACCGATTCCGCAATCACAAACCATGTCGTACCAAGTGTATACACCTCCTCCAGCTTACCTAGATCATAAAGTCAAGACCTACATCGACCAAGATTCTTCGGTACGACGACTCTCAAAAGAAGGGGCCCCTTAGGGGATTCGAGAAATTTATATACACTGCCTGGTCCCGATCCAGGACTTTCAATAATCATCATAATCCATCTAATCCATCCAGTACTGGATATATATATATATATATATATATATATATATATATATATATATATATATATAATCAGTGCAGGAACTCGAATCGTGACTAAAAGGATGTAAATCGGTAAATCCATTGCTCGAGATCATACTCGGAGCTAAATCATCGTAATCGTGTACAAAAGGTCGGAACATCCCTCGATCGAAGTACACAGGAGTGGTAAAATGAGTGGATAAGAACTGGACCAGAGTCAGCCTCGGTCGAAATTCTAAAACCTCCTCTTTAGTTCCAAAAACTCATAATCCAATAAATAAGGTAGTACGATTCCCGTCATAAAACAATCCATATTTAAAGTAAAAAATTAGAATAAATCCCTTTTTGGAAATAGTAGTAAAATCAATATTTTGGTGGGAATCGTACCACTAAGTAAGCATGAATGCCGCCTAAAAGTATGCATGCCATCACCAGTATCCAAACAATACCACTATAAGCGCCTAAGCGTCTATAATCTAGAATCATGTCCCCTTTAGGGATAAAATACTCACCTAGAGTCCAACTAGCAGCATAACCACGACCTCGGTCCCAATAATACATAATAAACATAATAATGCCTCATAACTCATAAAATTATGGAAATGAGGGCATAGAGTCACTAAAGGATTTAATTAGGGAAATACTACTCAATTCACTAAGTCAAATGGTAAACCTTATACAAAAGTATCTTTAATCATCAACTATGGTCATCATACTTATAATCAAGGGTAATAGGATTCTATGGCCATAACAAGCAACCTATGCTAAGGTTCGGGTCACACTTATACCCAGATTCCCTAAATAGGCTAAGTTATGATGTACTAGTCATAAGTTCATCCTATGATCCCTACCTAGCATGCAATCTATACCATACACAATCTCATAGAGAAAAGTAGATCGAAGCTTACCTCAATGCCGAACTGCAATTCTTGAAGTGTCCACAAATAGCTCGACCTTGCTCCACGATCCCGAATCAATGTCACACTATCAAAATAGTAACCTACATATCAACACGAGCAAAACAACACCCATATTGCAATATAATATTCCGGGCCCAAAATTGGGTCAATAATGGGCCCATGGGGCTCGCTAACGAAATCCTAAAATTAAATCAGTTATAAGGTCCCTAGAAGGACAAGGAATGTGTTCTCAAAAGTTGAGCACAAATGGGACACAAACCGGGGCCCATATCAGTCCCCAAAGATTAGGATTTCAAATACATAATTTCTAAGAATTTACAATGAGAGAGAATTGGGTGAAGAAGAGGATTTATCAGCCCTCAGGTGCCGTTAAAGCGGATTCCTGGCCTCTTAAGTGGCTACCGCTAAAGCATACTTTGACCGCTTAAGCGATCACCGACAAAAGGGATGAGGCATCTAAAGCGTCTCTCCATCGGTTAAGTGACGTCCGCTTAAGCGGATTAGAGAGCGCTTAACCAGTCCTCACCGAAATGGTCAAGGCCACTAAATCATTTTGGTACCACTAAAGAGGCTCCTTGACTACTTTAGCGGTCACACCAGATATCAGCTACCAGATTTTAGCTAAGTCCAAAATGGACTCTGATCGAGTGCTCAGGATTCTTTCAGAACCCCGTGCACACAAACGAACTATGCTACCATACCAAATTCGACATTCGGACTCAACGGAACCATCAAAATTTCCATCCGAGGTTGTTTCGATTAAATATGGAGCCCACACCTATAGTTCTATTTTTCACCAAATCTACCCAATAGCCCAAAACGAGTCTGATGGTACTATCATAATTTACATTTGAGATTATCTACTAGGATATTTGGTCCGAGACCAAATCCTTAATAGTGAAAGTTCCAAAGCAGGAAAATGAGTCTAAAACCCAAACAGATTGTCCGATAACTAAACCGACAGTTTTGATAAGTCATAAATGACTTGTAGCCACTATGGGGCTCAAAATGTTAAAATGCATGGAAATTAGAAAAATGACCTGGAGGGTCATTACAAGTGTTGTAGAGCTTATGTGTCATAACTTAGTGCTCATCTAATATAAGTTTTTTTTCAGCTTAAAAATTCATGTTTAAGATAATTATGCATCTTTGCTGCTTACAAGAGAACCTGATAAACTTCAAGTTAGAGTCTATTATCTAGCTTGCTACATGTTTTAGAGGTCACTTGTATACACGTTGTCGTATAATCCATAGCTCATTTGCACATAAGATTACATATTCTCATAGTTTAATGTTCACAAATTAGGGCCTTTCATTAAGTTTTTATTATTAAGTACCCCTACATGCTCAATTACTTGAACATTATGAA
The DNA here is from genome assembly GCA_031232105.1 of Capsicum rhomboideum. Taxonomy (NCBI): domain Eukaryota; kingdom Viridiplantae; phylum Streptophyta; class Magnoliopsida; order Solanales; family Solanaceae; genus Capsicum; species Capsicum rhomboideum. Next base: position 45,871,184 of record CP124708.1, on the reverse strand, counting down.
TTCTATGTGATTAGTGAATTAGTTTTATGCTATATACTATTTTATGCATACATACTTGAGAAGATAGGTAAGAGTAAGTCATCCTCTTAAATTACAATATGTGATATAAGGTAATTAGCGAGATATTGTCAATTATGTCTTCGAATTATGTTTCCTATCACCTTCAGAGGCACATATGCTGGTTTTAGTTGAGTTTTATGATTGAAATAGTACCAAAACAGAGGATATATATCAAAAGAAACCTAGCCTTAGCCCCATATGCATTTATTTTCATTCGAGGACAAATATTCTAGAGGGGGAAAGGATGTAACACCTCGTATATTTAAGGGTATCTTTTGTCTCATGTTGAGGGCTTACGAGCATAATTTTTTGAGTATTATTAACACAGTGTGTTTGGAAATATTTTATATAAACTAATTTGATTAACAAACATAATAAATAAATATTTTTATTATTGTTACCTTCCTAAAAATGCCTAAACTATTTAAAAATGTTTTTGGTACGATATATTTGATTGTATTATTAGTTTTTTAATTTATTAATATTTTAACAGAGATATAAAGTCTAGATAAGTTGAAAGATATTTTTTGGTAAGATGGGTACTTATATTTATGTAGATAACAAAAAGCTACAGAGAGCATATTTGTGCCACTACCACAATAGTATTTGCAGTAGGAGAAATATTTATAGACCAACTACTACCACTTAAAGTTAAATTATCAGTAATAGTAGTATGATACATAGTAGGTGGGTGTTCTCGTGGAGTAGGCACCCATCTGGTAGTAGTCTCTCCTCTCTTATCTGCAAGCAAAAGCCCCATTAAGTCCGTAGAAGGATTCCAAAAAAGCTTAGTCATGGTATTACAAGAAGGTTGAGCAGTAGAGATGGACATTCTAGTAAGACTATCAGCTAATTTGTTTTGTATTTTGTAGATGTGCACCACATTTGGATCACCCAGCAAACAGGGAAGACACCTGCTATCAGTTGAGAGTAAACAAGCATTAGTATTTGACTGCTCTAATAGTTTGGGTAGCTGTTGAGCGTCCATATTTATCTCTATTGGGTATAGATGTAGATCAAGTGCAAGTTGTAAGCCCTTGAGCAAGGTGCACAATTCAGCCTTCAATGAAGATGAGAGAGACATTGGCAATAAAACCTAGAAACCAATCTCTAGCACCAACTATTCCACTACAGTTTCTGCCTTAGTAAAGCATTCCATTAGTGTTTAACATGTAGTTAGGGTGTTTGGGAGGGTTCCATTAAATGTAAAAGGGGGTGGAGGTACACAACAATTGGTTTTTTACTGCTAGAAACCTATAGTCAATAGTGAGATTACGAACATGAGTTGGGGACGAGTCAAATGTTTGCCTTCAAGCACTAGTTTATTTCTTTGCCACCAGATTTCCTAAAGGCAAAAGGGAATAAAAATATTAAGGGGCATGACGTTACTACTGGTGGTAGTGCAAGAGGAATGTTTAAGGAGAGAGGATAGCCAAGACAGAATTTGGTCGCTGATAAAGAAAGTTTGTTGGACATGTCTAAGTAGTCCTAACTTTGCCCATAGAGTGTTCACTTGAGGGCACCACAAGAAGAGATGAGAGATAGTCTTTATGTGGTTTGAACTACACACTTTGAAAATAGGTAAAGGGATCCTTAAGATATGATGGAAGTATACAGATGTAGGCAAATGCTTATGCATCATTAACCACAAGAAGTGTTTGATCTTTGATGGTAAGACCAGTTTCCAAATCCATCCAAAGTGAGGGGATGTTGTGTCTTGATCGTTAGTGGATGCCAAAGCTCTAAAGAGTAACTTCATAGTGAAGACCATTGTTATTCATACCCCAAGTAATTTGTTAAACGAGTTAGCATAAATGGGGAAGTAAACCTCATTAATAAGACTAAGGATTGTGGCATGCAACTCAAAAGGATGGATGAAAAATTCTAACTATTCACATTCTAAAAATCACCTACTATTTTACTTTCCTTGCTTTGAGGGGGAGGGCCTTGAATAAGGGTCCTAAGTGGTTAGATTAGGTCCCACATAAGGTTCATGCCAAAACATAATGTTGTTTCCATTAGAAGGTCACCAGAGAAGGCCATGTTGGCAAGAGTGCCAACCCAACTGGAGAGATTTCTAAGTTCACAACTTGGATGCTAAAGAGGAATGCAAGTATTTGTTTCTTAAAATAGCCCCCCACATGGTTTTTTTTGTGTGAAACAGCCTCTAAGAAGTAGAGGAAAGTCAGAGCCTTGTTTTTGGCATGAAGGTCTTGAATTCCCAAGCCCCCATTCTCCTTAGAGTTCTTCACTGTGGACCATTTTACCAAGTGAATTTTTTTTCTTCAAGGAAGTGGTTCCCCAAAGAAAATTTCGCTGATATCTTTACATGACTTGAATTATTTTTGAAGGGATATTAATGAGGAACATGAAAAATTTTCCATTAATGAGGAACGTTACATGATTTGCCATAGTGTTAAGGATATATCTTATCAAGATATCTCTACCCACATTTACCCTCCCATCCTACTAATCAATACTTAAAATAATTAAGCAAGAATTGGAAATCTTGTTTAACAGGTTTGGAAGTAAACATGGGATAGCCTAAGTATCTCCCAAAGTGAGTACCCTCCAAAACTGAAAAGGATGACCAGACATAATCACAGTCAGATTGGAGAGTGTTTTTAGAGAAAAAAACTCTTCATTTTGAGAAATTAATCTTTTATCCTGAATTGGCACAAAATTTGGAGAAAGTTATACAATTTTGTAGCAGCAAGCAAGAGAGATTTTTGAGCACAGGATGATATCGTTAGCAAACAATACGTGCGATATTAGGGGTCCTCATTGTTATATTTTAATAGAAGATTATAATTTCTGATCCACTGCTAAGTCAATATCCCTAGACAACCTTTCCATGTAAAGTATAAAAATGTAGGGAGATAGAGGTTCTCATTGTAGGATTCCATGTCTAGGGGCAAAAAATTTTGTAGCAAACTAATTGAGTAAAGTTGAAATAGGGGTAGAAGTGATGTAAGAGATTATGAGGGTTACCAATTGATCCAGAAACCTAAAATAAAGGAGAGTTTCATGAATAAATGACCACTCTAAGTGGTTAAAAGCTTTTTTGAAGTTGAGCTTCATCAACATAGAAGAACTACTTCCCCTAGTTTGCCAGAAATAGCTCAAGATTTCCTGAACTATGGCTGCATTATGAGAAGCTCGACGACCCCCCAAGAAGATAGACTAAGTTGGACCTATAATATCTTAAATAATAGGCTTTAAGCAGTTGACTACAATCTTTGGAATTATTTTATAAAGGGTGTTGCAGTGACTAATGGGGCGGAATTGGCTTATAGTGGAGGCAGTAGAGGTTTTAGGGACTAAACAAAGTAGAGTTTATTGCCTCATGTATTTGAAAGACTTGACTACTAAAATTTAGGATAGAAACGCCAATTAAGTCAAGGTATATTTGATAGATGAATTGATATAGGCCATCTGGCACAGGCTACTTGTAGGGACTAAAGGAGTGAATGGATTGCAAAAGCTCTTTACGGCGTAAAGGTTCTAGTAAGGAGTCATAGGCATTGAAGGGAACATAGTGACCAGAAGCTTGCAATTGATTTCATCTTGAAAATAAGTAAGTGGTATACATTGAGGAGTAGTAATTTATGATGTGGTCATGGATTTCTTACTTATCATTTAACTAGTTCCCCAGAGCATCACAAAGGGTAGTAATATGATTTCTATGCCTTCCCTACAAGGTAGAGAGGTTGAAAAACTTTGAATTAGCATCCCTATCATTAAGCAAATGGATGCAAGATTTCAAGAGCCAAAAATCTTCCTCTAGTTGGAGATGACCCTAATAATCATGAAGAAGACCAATTTTAAGATTTTGGAGGAAAGAACTTGGTGGATAAGAGAGAGAAGCCTTAATGCCCCCAATCCTAGATAAGAGTCTTTTATTGCTTGTAAAGATTTTTCCAAAGCTTGTTTATTCCAATCCACAATATTGTACTTGAAGGACTCAATTATTGGGAGAATAGAGTAATGAGGTGCATACTACGTAGAAGAGATTATTGAATAGAAATCTGGGTGAGTAGCCCAAATTGTTTTAAAATGAAAAGGTTTATTATGAATAGGCTGAGAGTTACAGAATTGCATAAATATAGAGGCATGATTAGAATGAGTCCTAGGTAGGTGAGGGACATTGGCTTTAGAAAAAATATCTAGCCACCCATAGTTACTAGTAAGCCTAACAAGATGATCCAAAATTGTATTCCCCGACCTCCTCGTATTTGACCAAGTATATTTACTTCCCCTAAACCCTAAATCTATCATATTGTAGTAGTTGAAGAAATTTAGGAACCTATTTTCCCTACAGTTATCGATGGAGTTGGCCTCAAATTTATCGTTGGCAAATAAGATCTCATTAAAGCCCCCCCTAATGAGACAGGGCCATTATAGTAGTTAGCTACCCCTCTTAAGTTATCCCATAATATAGTACGCTCTCCAGAATTATTTGAACGATAAATTGTTGAGAATAACTATTCAACTAGAAAGGGTATTACCTTGATTTTGCAATGGATTTCATGAGGGGTAACATCCACCTCTATAATATTAAGAAGATCATTATGCCAAAGTATAGCAATGCCTCCTGCATGAGGGACACCAGGGACCGCTATAACATTAGAAAAGTGAAACTCCTGAGGTATGGACTGATGGTCTTCCCGGTGAGTTTCAAGAAGCACTACCAGAGTATGTCTATTATAATCTAAAAGTTTTCTAGAATTTCTTATAAACTTGAGGGAGGTGGAACCTTGACAATTCCAAATAATAAAGTTCACGAGATGATAGGAATTTGATAACTTTATCCAAAATAGGTTCCACGATTCCTTTTGTATATATAGAGCAATTAACATAATATTATTGCACCTATGAATCACAAGTACTACATCATCCTTATTTTATTAGGAGCATAAGACATTTGGTTAAATTTTCTCTCTCTCTCTAACTCTCCATATATATGTGTGTGTGTATATATATATATGTATATATTATCAAAGACCCAAAGGGTTGGATTTTATTACAAGTAAAAATGGAATAATGTACTTGTCTGCTCTGGTCCAATGCCAAAGCCCATGATATAGTTCCTACTAATAGAAAAAGCAATCAAAAACAAAATTAGGAAATTAAACAAAAGCAAAAAATATCAGCTCAGAAGTGGAAAGGACACGGAAGCTTCAAGATAGCTGGGAAAATTAATTAAGGATGACAAAAAGGTTTGAAAACTAAAAAAGAGTGACACAAGTCTTAATTATTGAGTAGAGGTGACAATTTTAAAATTAGTATTAATGACATTAATCTTAAAACCCTCAAATTTTATTATTTACACAAAGACCCTTACTTTCTCCACCATTACCCCACCTCTTCTGTCACCACCGCCACGCTGCTGCTGCTACCACCACTCCTCCTCCTACACCACCCCACCCACCCTTTGTCGCTGCCATTGCTATCACTCACAACCCCTTCTTTCTCTACGATCACCACCATCACCATTAACACCTCTTTCTAATCCTCCACCACCATCACCACCATTTTTTCCTCTTATACCACCGCCGCCTCTTCTTCTTCTTTCTCCTCCACCACCATCACTATCAACACCAAAACAACCACTACCTTCTCCTTCAGCATCACCACCTCCCCCTTCACCATAACTACCATCTTCTTCCTAGGCTCCTCCTCCACATCTCTTTACAGAAATTAAGCAATTATTAAAGTTGTTGCAGTAACAACGAAAGTTTTTGCAACAACAATCGTAGTTGCTACAGCAACAGTCTAAGTTGCTGCAGCAATGTTAGTTGCTGCAGCAACAGTCGAAGTTATTGCAGTAACTTTCGTAGTTGTTGTTGTTGCTGCAGCAACTTTGATAGTTGTTGTAACACAGACAGAGTTGAATCAGAGAAAACGATGGAGATGACAACAGCGACGGAGTTGAAGCAAAGAAGACAACGGAGATGACGATGGCCAATGGAGTTGAAGCAGAGAATATGACAGAGATGACGATGGCCACGACGATGGATTTAAAGCGGAGAAGACACCGAAGATGACGAAGGCGATGGTGCTAGAGTTGAATCGGAAGCTGAGAGAGGACAGAAGCATAGGAGAAGAAAGGGTAAGGTGAGAATATCAATTTTTGGGGTTGGGTTAATTTTGTATTTTTTTGAAAGTTAAAGAGTTTTAAGAATTATATTTTACACCCCAATTTAACCTAATCATTAATTAAAAAAGATTTGACTTGGGCTGGTCAAACTTGTCACCAATTTTAATTTCAAAACTTATTTTTCACCCTACACTCAATTTTCTCAAGATAGTTTCTAATCTTCTTAATGGTCCTCGCCGATGCAAATGAGCTTCTGCCTTTTGTCTTCTCGATGGTCCTCGCCAATGCAAAGTGATCTTCAGTACACATGAACCTTAGCTGCCAATGGTACTCGCCGATGCCACTCCTTGTTCTCTTCCTTGAATCCCAATCTAACTCTAAAAATAGAAGCTAGTTCGACCAGTGCTTATTCAGATTTATAGCTGATTTTTTGAATGGCTCGTTCATGCACCCGATTAAGGTAAGTCTATTTATCCTATGTATCTCTATAAATCATACTTTACTTCTCTTTTCTAAAGACTGGCGGATTGAATCTCTGAGAAATTAATACCACCACCTAGTCAGTAGACAAGATCTAAAAGGTACGATATAAAGATGCTTCATGTTGGACTGGTTGCAGGTTTCAGATATAGGCCAAAGAGAAAGTCAAATGCAAACAAAGTAGTTCTAAGCCCACATTTCTTGATTTTGTATCTGTTATACACCTCAAATGCTCTCACCAGGTACAAATACTTAATCAAAAAAAATGTCTTCAAGAATGTGTGCTTTATAAATTGTTATATATGTTTTTAATTCCTCGATGCTTGCTTATAAAATTATCTACTTCAAAATTCTTACAATAATAGTGGCTATATCACCAATATGTTGTTCTTCTAATATAAGGCACACCTTGTTTATCAAGATTTAAAAAAATTTGACCTTCAATGGCTATGTCTTGAAATTGATTTAGCTGATAATCACCTGCAAAAACAAAAACAAGGTTAGTAAAAAAATCAGCAAGAGCATTTCCTTCCTAAAGGGAATGCTCTACTCTCGCTGATAATTTTTTCCTTATCCTTAGTATAAAACTAATTTCCATAGCAACACACCAAGGAATTTCCTAGTTTCTATAATTTGTAGCATCGACCATGAATCTGATTAAATGATAAGATTATTAATCATTTGAGCTTGACAATACACTAAGCACTCCCTTATAGCCCTTGCCTCTGCTAACAAACTTGTTGTATCTTCCATCTTAAAACCCTTTGCAATAATTAAATCTCCAGCATAATTTCTAATACAAAATGCAGTTGTACTAGGGCCTGGGTTTCCTTTTGATGCTCTATCAATGTTACACTTCAACTAATCCCTTTGAGGGGGATTCCATCTAATAATCTTGATAGATACAGTAGGCCTACAGCCTTCCAACATAGTTACAATCTCTGGCCACCTCTTACAATCACCAGTACTCTAGAATCTAACTTTTAAAGTTTTTAGGATAGTGTCATTAATCTTTAAAAAGATCTTCCGTACAGAGTAGGTTCCACCATGTACCACTGTGTTTTTCCTTTTCCACGGGTACCATAAAATGATCATAGGAACGACTTGAAACACAGCTTTGGTTCTATAATTACCATCTCTACTTTACCATATTCTGATATTTTTTTTCAAGTAGTTCAAAGGAGCAAAGCCAGTAGCTCTAGAATAGTGTTACCAAATAATATTTGTAATTTCACCCTTTTAGAAACAAGTGCTTAATAGTCTCTCTAACTAAGGTAGAGCAACATACAGAATCTTCAGAAATATTAGGGTCCCAAATATGCATTAGGCAGGCTACTGGTAGTTTACTTTGCCAAATTTTCCATGAAAGAAAGGAAATTTTGAAAGGAAAACCTTTACACTAGAAATTCTTCAAATCATCATTAACTTCTCCTCTATGTATCAAAAGATCCGAAGCACTTTTAACACTGAATTTGCTTGAAGTAGAATGAGTCCACCATGGCTTATCTCCATGATCAATCAATTATACTTCCTGCAGGTTCTTTCTAATATGCTGAATCACATACTCTGAGATCACATCCACCATCTCATCATAATTCCAACCATTCTCAGTAAGAAAACTCCCTATCTCCCTCGCATCATGACAAGAAGATACCTCTATTTGGTGCAAAAATAAAGGATCTAGATTGGTCCAATTATCATACCTAATAGTTAAGGTACCCCCCTTTGGTTCCCACCACAATCCCTGTTCAATTTTCTCTCTATTATGCAACATAAACTTCCACACTTGAGAGCCACTACTCCATTGAACCAAAGTTGGGATTTGTTTTTTGCAATATTTGTTCCACATAAAATTAGACCATAAATTTTTTTGTGTCCTAAATCTCCACCATAATTTGGCATACAAAGCTTGTGAAACATCAATCAAAAATTTAAAACCTAATCCCCCTTTATATTTAGGAAGACAAACATCTTTTCGAGTAGACCAATGTTTACTCCTACTTGAGTCCTTATTACTCTAGAAAATTTTTGGCAAATATCTTATGGAGATCTTTAATGATACAGATAGGAGTAACAATAGCTGAAAGTACATAAATGGGAGTTCTTTGAAGAATTCTAGAAATTAATTCTTCATTTTCTTCATCAGATAACATCTTTCCCTTCCAAGCTTGTACCTTCCATTCGACTATATCAATAAGCTCTGCATAGTATTCCTTTCTCTTTCTCTGATGAGTAATAGGGAATCCTAGATATTTCATAGGAAAATACCTTCTTGTAAAACCTTTACATTGCTCTACTATAGAAATAGATGTTTCCGCTGCATTCTGGTGCATATAGAAAAAGCACTTCTCCTTGTTAATTTTCTACCTTGATTGCTTCTCATATTGTTACAAAACAAATATATTTTTTTGTAAAGAAAATTCATTAGCCAAGGCAAAAATAATTGTGTCAGAAACATAAGTCAAATGGTTTAGATTAGAACTCCACTTTGGCATCACATACCCCATAACAAATCAACCTCAAAAATATAATTTAGAGCCCTCATGAAAACCTCTATAGATAGAATAAACAAAGCTGGGGAGAGAGGGTCTCCTTATTTCAACCCTCTGGTAGAGTGAAAAAATCCATTGAATTATCCATTTAATTGCACAGAATAGTAGTTATTAGCTACCAACCTCCAGATCATATCAACAAACAGATTAGAGAAATCCATTCTCCTTACTACCTTCATTAGAAAAAACTAGGAAACTCTATCATAAGCCTTTTCCATGTCTAACTTTATGACAACACTATCAGGCTTCCTTCTTTGACCAATGTCTATTACTAACTCCTGATCCAGCAATATATTTTCTATAATACTTCTTTCTTTAACAAATTTGGATTCATTAGAGAAAATAATGTTAGGTAACAGACCTTCCAATCTATCATGAATAATTTTAGACAAGATCTTATAACAAAGTTACTCAAACTAATAGGTCTCATATCTGAGAAAGACTAAATATATTCTTTCTTAGGAATGAGAACCAAATTAGTATGAGTGATAGACTTAGGAAGAGAATTACTAGAGAAAAAAATTCTGAACCAGCCTAATGATATCAGGGCTCGCTATATCCCAACAAGTCTGAAAGAACCTACCAGATAGACCATCAGGTCCACATAAGTTGTCCCCACTAAGATTAAACACAACTTACTTTACTTCCTTAGAGTGTGGAATAGCCCCCAAGATAGAATTATCTGCTTCACTAACCAGTATAGGAACATGATCTAGTAATGAAAAATCAGCAGAGTCTCCATCTTGTTGAAATTTCTATTGGAAATGGTCGTCTGCTTCATTTATGATCTCACTTCCCCCTCCAGCCAACTAGCCTGAGAGTTTTGAATTTTGTTGACCTTTAGTCTCTGCCTTCTTCCCTTTACCAAGATGTGAAAAGATTTTGAATTTCTATCTCCACTTTTAAAGCATTCATAACTAGTTTTTTTTGGCCAATAGCTCTCCTCAAACTGCAAGTACCTGGTGTATTCGGCTTTGGACTTTTGTATTACCACTCATTCTCAACTGAAAGGTGTTGTTCTTCAAAATGATTTTCCTTAAGTCTTGCAATCTCTTCCCTATTTATTAACTACTAAAAAATACCCCCAAATGCTTCCCTACTCCACACTAACATAAACATTTTTAATCATCTTGATCTTTCTCTTAAAGTCCAGAAAAGGGTTAGAAAAGAATTTTGCATCCAAATTTTGCCTCACCACCTTTTTAAAACTACCATGATCAGTCCAGAATTTTATAAACCTGAAAGGCTTCTTAAAACTTGGATGTAACACCCCGTACTCTTTCTAACCTCATTTGATACCTTGGGGTCATATATACCTAGGTGTTGAGATTCCATGGGTATGTGTTTTATAGTGTCTTTGGTGAAACATTTGATATCGGACCTAATATGTGCGATTAGACCTTCGTAGGAGGTGTTTTGTGATTTAGTGGAGCATTTGTGTAATACCCCGTACACATTCCAACTTCATTTGGTGACTTGGAGTCATGTTTACTTGATGATTAAGATCACTAAGTAAGTATTTTGTAGTTTTTTGATAAGGTATTGGATGATATGCAAGTATTGAAGAAGTGGCCGAAAAATTCAGCAAGGTGTTGAAACTTGCACCACTCCCTATTTCAGGGGGTGTGGCGCAAGACACCTGATTCATAGGGGGTTCATTTCTTGCTCCACTACCTTGCTTTGCAGCAGTGGCGCAAGGCACAAAAAATGTGCCCTTCCGGGCTCGTTTCGCAATGCAATTCTACGTCGATTCTTATATGGTTTCTTTTGGTTCTTTGGAGTTATTTGAGCATTGTTAAAGCTTAACATACTTAAATAAACTCCTACATACTCCTACATGATCAAATCATGAAATATAAATAGTTATCCAAAATGTTCAATGAAGCCATGGGCGACTAGAATTCCTATTTTTGCGATTGATACTACGAATGAGAATCTCGTAAGAGAATATTTTCGTGACATTATGGAATTATTTAAACATGAGATATATGTTGAATTATACATGAAAGTTGATGGGCTAATCTACATGTGCAATTGGGCCCAAAATGGAATAAAAGACAAGGCCCAAAAGGGCAAATTGACCCATTCTTCCACTTGGCCAAGGGACCATTGCATTAAATGCCAAGGAGTGGCTAAGAATGAATGAAGAGGCTATATAAAGGCCAAAAATCAGATTTTAATCCATTATAACTCTCATGCCTTTTGAGATATTTTCCAAACCTTTCTCTATTCTTCCAAACCCTAAAGCACCTATTTCCTTTGGACTCTTTGGTAAAGATCATCACTTTGAAAGCCTTGGTAAGTGCCTACTCTTATGGATTAATATCTTATATGCATAATATGGCATGTATATTATGATGGTTATGTTGGGAAGGTGGTAAATAGTGTATTTTTGCTTTTGGTAAAAGATGTTCCATCTTTGTGATTTGAACTTGAAATATGACTTGTGACTTTGATGGAAGAGCATGGTATGGATAAACTATGAACATGTATGGTGTGATTTTGTTATTAAACTTGTTATTTTTCTAAAAGTGTAAATTGTGGGATTTTGGCCAATATGTGTTATGAGGTGTATTAAGATAATTTGATGGATTATTTGTGATATGGTGTGGATAAGAAAGTGTAAAGGAGAAGTGTTGTGGTGAAATGTATTGATTATCATGTATTGGTCAATGTATGGAATATTGGGGGATTTTTGGAATAATAATTTCATCAATGGTTTTTTCAAGGGGAAATGGCATGTTTAAAGGCAAACATGTAACTTATTGATGTTATATGCATTTGTAAAGTAGTTGATGGTTAATGTGAATCCCGTCATATATTTGTGATGTAGAGTGACACATAAAGAAGGAGCGGGACTATTGTATGCACCTCTAGGATTGTATATTCGTATTGAGAATACAAGGTATGTAAGGTTACTCTGTCCGTATCTTTCTGCAGCAAATAGTATTCACATTGACATTACGCTTGTCCTATCCCGAAATATGCTAAGGTATTCTATATCCGATTATCAATGGTCATTATCATATATTTCCTACTCAATATGCAATTGTGAATCTCATGTCTCATATTCATGAATAATGTTCCAAAAGCCCAACAAAATTATGTTCCAATGTTCCATAGTGATTATACTCATGTCTCTTGTTCATGGATTATTGACCAATGGTTCCAAAGGTGTTATGGTTCTAATAATGTTTATTTACATGTCTCTCACTCTTTGGTTAATGATCCAAAGCTTCAAGTAAAGTTGTGACTATCATGGTATCAATCTCAAAGTAATAAACAAAGTAATGCATATGTGGTCAATGATCAAGTATGGGTGGCAGATTTGGGGGCAAAATGCCTAGCTCAAGCCGATCCCGAGGTTGTTGGATCAGGGGGCAGTCCTAGGGGCATAAGACTAGCTCGGACAGATCCTGACAGGGGGCAGCTCTAGGGGTAATAACCTAGCTCGAGTCGAACCTGAAATGTTGTATGGGTGGAAGCTATAGAGGTACTAACCTAGCTCGAGCCGATCCCGATATATACATTGATTCATAGGGTGGCAGCTCTAGGGGCATAAGCCTAGCTCGAGCCGATCCCAACATAACGCTATGTTATGTTTAAAACACACTGTTCAGTCGGGGCCTGGGTATCACAAGTCAAAGGCAAAGATGAATAATCATGGAAGCAAGGATATAAATAAAGTAATGAAAGCAAAATACATGGTTTCCACAGTACAGAATAGTGACTCATCTACATTGTGACTTATTTATATTGGTTATGAATTTGAACTTGAGTTCTTGACATATTTTTATATCTTATAAGTTTCGTATGGCCTTACATACTCAGTACATTCTTCGTACTGACCCCTCTTGGGGAATTTACCTTACTTGCTGCAGGCGCAGGAACTAGTAGGCCTCCACAGTAGGTTGCCAGTGTTGCAGATCTTTGGTGAGCTCCAGTTAGTTTGGGGCTTCTTCGAGTCACAGTTTTACATATGTTTTGGTGTTGTACATGTTGTATAAAGCGGGGACTTGTCCCGACTTTTAGTTCATTTGGTCAATGCATTTATTAGAGGCTTTTGTAGACGGATGTGGGTGTATAAATGTAAAAAGGATATGTTGTTCTTAACTTGGTGGCCTCAACGGCCAAGTTTCGCATATGTGTATATATATATATCATGTTCCATGAATTCCATTGTTGGTATCTTAAGCTATGATGTGATTATTGGTTTCTTATGACATGCATATTATTGAACAGAGACAAAGCTTGGTTCTCTCGGGCCTTGTCGGCTACGAGTGTCAATCCATCCCGATAGGATTCGTGGCATGACAAAAGTGGTATCAGAGCAGGTCGTTCTAAGGGTGTCTACAAAGCCGTGTCTGAGTAGAGTCTTACTTATCCATGTGTTATGCACCACATTTATAAGTAGGAGGCTATGGGACATTTAGGATGTTGTTTCTTTTCTTCACTTTCTAGATCGTGCAATAGAGTCAGTGTTGTAAGTTGAATTGAATCTGATCATGGTAATTGTTTTTCTTTGGTATAGTTAAAATGCCAATCACGAGAAGAGGTAGAGGTAAAGGGAAGCAGGTAGATGTGCCTGCTGAAGAAGGAATGAGTAGACTACCACCTGAACAAGCTAGTCAAGGTGGAGCAAATGCTGAAATTTCATCGCGATCTTCGTCTACTTTTCCAGCTCTGGAGGAGCCAGTTGGTAGAGAAGTGCCCGCAGAACCACCAATGAATGCCACAGATCAGGATCTTAGAAATGCAGTTCATATGTTAACACAGTTAGTGGCAGCCCAGAGTCAAGGACGAGCTGGTCCAATGACACATGATGATGATGCGGCTAGAGTGGCAAGTCGCATAACACAAGATTTCTTGAAACTGGACCCTCCTATCTTCACAGGGTCAGATCCAAAAGAAGATCCACAGGACTTCGTGGATCAAATTCAGAGAGCCTTGGAATTTATGCACGTGACAGGGGTAGAAACAGTTAAACTTACTGCTTACGGATTGAAAGGAGAGGCAATATTATGGTACGAGGATTGGAAGAAATCCCGTGAGATTGGTGCAAATCCACCAAATTGGGAAGAATTTAAAACAACTTTCCTTGATCATTACTTGCCCTACGAGATTCGTGAGGCACGTACGAATCAGTTCCTAAATCTCTGTCAGGGAAATCTAAGCATTAGGGAATATAGTTTGCAATTTAATTCCTTGGCTCGATATATGCCAAATGTTGTGGCTACGATGACAGACAGGGTCCATAGATACGTGGACAGACTAGAGCCATATTTGGTAAGGGATTGCACCATTGTGGCATTGAACAAGGACATGGACATAGCTAGAATACAAGCCTTCGCCCATAAAATGGAAGATCAAAGACAGAGAAGAAGGGTACATGAATTTGATAGGGGACAGTACAAAAGGGCTAGACCTATGGGACAACCTATGATGTCCCAAGGAGGATCTAGGCCCCGTATGTTTCCTAGACCACCTAGACCATCGTTCTCGCATTCCACAGCAAGTGCACACTCTCAGTTTAGAGGGTTTAGAGGTGGTCCAGCTGGGCAGAGCAATGGATGTCACGGATCACAGGCAGGAGGTTTTCCTCGGCAACAGTGTCAGCACTGCGGGCGTATTCATGCAGGTACATGTCGAGTGGGGACGAATGCTTGTTTCTGGTGCGGTATGACAGGACACATGATGAAAGAGTGTCCCTAGAGGAGCATGAGTGGTATAACACGACCGGCAGGATCGACCGTTGCATCATCAGCATCGGTTCCTTCACTGGACAGAGGTGTGCAGCCTGTTGGCCGTGGTAGAGGGGCCAGAGGAGCAGCCAGTACTAGTGGGGTCCAGAATTGCACTTATGCTTTAGTGGACCGACAGAATTCAGAGGCTTCCCCTGATGTTGTCACAAGTACATTATCCATATTCTCGTATAATGTATATGCATTGATTGACCCAGGTTCTACATTTTCCTATGTTACTCCATTGGTTGCTGCGAAATTTGCAAAGGCACCACAATTATTAATTAAATCAATTGAAGTGTCTACACCGGTCGGTGAATATATTATTGCAAAAAGAGTATATCATAGCTGCGTGGTAACTGTGTGTGGTCATGATACGTTGGCCGATCTCATTGAATTAGACATGGTGGATTTTGATATGATTTGGGAATGGATTTGTTGGCCTCTTGTTATGCCACGGTAGATTGCCGGGCCAAGAAGGTGCAATTTTGTTTTCCGCAAGAAAATGTTCTTGAATGGCAGGGTAATATAGGGGCACCACGAGGGAGATTTATTTCCTATCTGAAAGCCAAGAAAATGATTGTTAAGGGTTACATATGTCATTTAGTACGGGTGAAAGATAATGATGTGGAACCACTAACTCGGCAGTCGGTTCCAGTGGTCAATGAATTTCTAGATGACAGGAAGTAGAATTTTGCATTGATGTGATTCCAGGCACTCAGCCTATTTCTATTCCTCCATATAGAATGGCTCCAGCAGAATTGCGTGAATTGAAGGAGCAATTGAAAGATTTGCTGGACAAAGGCTTTATTAGGCCTAGTATGTCCCCGTGGGGTGCGTCGATATTATTTGTACGAAAGAAAGATGGCACATTGAGAATGTCCATCGACTATCGGCAATTGAATAAGGTGATGATCAAGAACAAATATCCCCTCCCTCGAATTGATGATTTGTATGATCAGTTACCGGGTGCCAAGTATTTTTCAAAAATTGACTTGAGGTCGGGTTACCATCAAGTCAGAGTTAGAGAAGAAGATGTACCCAAGACAGCTTTTCGAACACGGTATGGCCATTATGAATTTTTAGTTATGTCATTTGGACTAACAAATGCACTAGTTTTGTTCATGGATTTGATGAATAGGGTGTTTAAGCCATTTCTGGACGTGTTCGTCACGGTGTTTATAGATGACATCCTAGTTTATTCTAGATCACCGTAGGATCATGCTAATCACTTACGGCAGGTGTTACAGATTCTCCGTGAGCGTAAGTTGTATGCAAAGTTCTCCAAGTGTGAGTTTTGGTTAAAATCAGTCGCATTCTTGGGTCACATTGTGATCAGATAAAGGGATACAGGTTGATACACAAAAGATCGAAGCAGTGAAAAATTGGCCAAGACCTACGACACCTACAGAGATTCATAATTTTCTTGGACTGGCAGGTTATTATAGAAGATTTGTGAAAGGTTTTTCCTCCATTGCTGCACCGTTAATAAAGCTTACATATAAGGCAGTAAAATTTCAGTGGAATGATGCGTGCGAGAAACGCTTCCAAAGGTTGAAAGATAAATTAACCTCCACACTAGTTTATTGCTTCCCGAAGGTACCGAAGGTTATGTAGTGTATTGTGATGCTTCCGGGTTTGGCCTCGGATGTGTATTGATGCAACACGGTAATGTCATAGCATATGCCTCACGATAGTTATGGCCACACGAGAAAAATTATCCCACACATGATCTTGAATTAGCAGCGGTGGTCTTTGCTTTAAAGATATGGCGTCATTATTTATATGGAGTTCATGTTGATATCTATACGGATCACAAAAGTTTGCAATATCTCTTTAAGCAGAAGGAACTCAATTTGAGGCAGCGAAGGTGGTTAGAGCTCTTGAAAGACTATGATATTGATATTTATTATCATCCAGGAAAAACAAATATAGTAGCTGATGCATTGAGCTGCAAGGCAGTAGAAAGCTCTAGTGGCCAGTTTACTGAAAAGCAAGAGCTAATCAAAGATCTACATCAACTAGCCAGCTTGGGAGTTTGACTTATTGAATCTCCAGATGAAAGGGTTATGGTGCAAAATGCAGCAGAATCTTCCTTGATAGCTGAAGTGGAAGAGAAGCAGTTTACGGATTCTATTTTATTACAACTAAAGGAAAATGTACTGCAGAATTTGACCAAGGCATTTGATCTTACACAAGAAGGGGTACTTCAATGTCAAGGGAGATTATGTGTACCGGACGTAGATGAGTTGAGGACACGAATTATGACAGAGGCGCATCATTCACGATATTCTATTCATCCGGGTGCTACTAAAATGTACCATGAATTGAAAGAAGTGTATTGGTGGGGAAATATGAAAAAGAACATTGCAGAATTTGTCGCGCAATGCCCGAATTGTCGACAAGTGAAAGTGGAACATCGAAAACCAGGAGGTTACATGCAATGTATCAATCTTCCAGTCTGAAAATGGGATATGATTAATATGGATTTCATTACAGGTTTGCCTCGTACATTGCGGAAGTTTGATTCTAAATGGGTCATAGTGGACAGGCAAATCAGCACATTTTCTACCAGTCAAGACCACCTATACAGCTGAGGATTATGCAAAGTTGTATGTGAAAGAGATAGTACAATTGCATGGTATTCCACTTTCCATTATATCATACAGAGGAGTACAGTTCACAGCACACTTTTGGAGATCTTTTCAGCAGAGTTTGGGTACACAGGTGAATTTGAGTACAGTTTTCCGTCCTCAGACTGATGGACAAGCAGAACGTACTATTCAGACACTTGAAGATATGCTACGAGCATGCACATTAGATTTTCAAGGCAGTTGGGATGACCATTTGCCTCTTATTGAATTTGCATATAACAATAGCTATCATTCAAGTATTAAAATGGCACCTTATGAAGCCTTGTACGGAAGGAAATGTAGATCACCAATTGGATGGTTTGAAGCGGGAGAAACTGCTTTACTTGGGCTAGATATTGTTCATCAGGATATGGAGAAAGTTAAAGTGATCCAACAGCGGTTACAAACGGCTCAAAGTCGTCACAAGTCATATGTCGATGTTCGAAGAAGAGGGCTTGAATTCGCCATAGGTGATTGGGTGTTTTTAAAGGTGTCACCGATGAAAGGGGTAATGCGGTTCGGAAAGAAAGGGAAATTGAGTCCACGTTACATAGGCCCATATGAAATCTACTGAAATCATTAGAAGATTTGGGCAAGTTTCGTATGAGTTGGCACTACCCCAGGAACTTTCCTCAGTCCATCCGGTATTTCATGTTTTGATGCTTCAAAAATGCATAGGAGATCCATCTCGTATTGCTTCCGTAGAGGATGTTCAAGTTACAGAGGATCTTACTTATGAAGAGGTACCCATTGCTATTCTAGAGCGACAAGTAAAGAGATTGAGGAATAAAGATGTCGCATCCGTAAAAGTCCTTTGGAGAAATCAACAAGTAGAGGAGATCACATGGGAAGTTGAAGAAATAATGAAATCCAAGTATCCCCATCTATTTCAAATGGACCAAGAAGTTCATAGTGCGGAGGTGGAACAATAACAAGTAAGTATTTAAGAGCATTATGTGTATGTGTATACGTATGTTAAAGTAGAGATGCATTTGTTGTATATAAGACGATGTTGTTAACATTCGAGGACGAATGTTTCTAAGGGGGGGAAGAAGTTAACACCCCGTACTTTTTCTAACCTCATTTGATACCTTGGGGTCATATCTACCTAGGTGTTGAGATTCCATGGGTATGTGTTTTATAGTGTCATTGGTGAAACATTTGATATCGGACCTAATATGTGCGATTAGACCTTCGTAGGAGGTATTTTGTGATTTCGTGGAGCATTTGTGTAATACCACGTACACATTACAACCTCATTTAGTGATTTGGAGTCATGTTTACATGATGATTAAGATCACTAAGTAAGTATTTTGTAGTGTTTTGATAAAGTATTGGATGATATGCAAGTATTGAAGAAGTGGCGGAAAAATTCAGCAAGGTGTGAAACTTGTGCCACTCCCTATTTCAGGGGATGTGGCGCAAGCCGCCTGATTTAGAGGGGGTTCATTTCTTGCACCACTGCTTTGCTTTGCAGCAATGGTGCATGGCACAAAAAATGTGCCCTTACGGGCTCGTTTCGCAACACAATTCTACGTCGATTCTTATACGGTTTCTTTTGGTTATTTGGAGTTCTTTGAGCAATGTTAAAACTTAAAATACTTCAATACACTCCTACATACTCCTACATGATCAAATCATGAAATATAAATAGTTATCCAAAATGTTCAATGAAGCCATGGGCGACTAGAATTCCTATTTTTGCGATTGAGACTACGAATGAGAATCTCGTAAGAGAATATTTTCGTGACATTACGGAATTATTTAAACATGAGATATATGGTTAATTATACATGAAAGTTGATGGGTTAAGCTACATGTGCAATTGGGCCCAAAATTAGGGCCCAAAATGGAATAAAAGACAAGGCCCAAAAGGGCAAATTGACCCATTCTTCCACTTGACCAAGGGACCATTGCATTAAATGCCAAGGAGTGGCTAAGCATGAATTAAGAGGCTATATAAAGGCCAAAAATCAGATTTTAATCCATTATAACTCTCATGCCTTTTGAGATATTTTCCAAACCTTTCTCTATTCTTCCAAACCCTAAAGCACCTATTTCCTTTGGACTCTTTGGTAAAGATCATCACTTTGAAAGCCTTGGTAAGTGCCTACTCTTATGGATTAATATCTTATATGCATAATATGGCATGTATATTATGATGGTTATGTTGGCAAGGTGGTGAATAGTGTATTTTTGCTTTTGGTAAAAGATGTTCCATCTTTGTGATTTGAACTTGAAATATGACTTGTGACTTTGATGGAAGAGCATGGTATGGATAAACTATGAACATGTATGGTGTGATTTTGTTATTAAACTTGTTATTTTTCTAAAAGTGTAAATTGTGGGATTTTGGCCGATATGTGCTATGAGGTGTATTAAGGTAATTTGATGGATTATTTGTGATATGGTGTGGATAAGAAAGTGTAAAGGAGAAGTGTTGTGGTGAAATGTATTGATTATCATGTATTGGTCAATGTATGGAATATTGGGGGATTTTTGGAATAATAATTTCATCAATGGTTTTTTCAAGGGGAAATGGCATGTTTAAAGGCAAACATGTAACTCATTGATGTTATATGCATTTGTAAAGTAGTTGATGGTTAATGTGAATCCCGTTATATATTTATGATGTAGAGTGACACATAATGAAGGAGCGGGACTATTGTATGCACCTCTAGGATTGTATATTCGTATTGAGAATACAAGGTATGTAAGGTTACTCTGTCCGTATCTTTCTGCAGCAAATAGTATTCACATTGACATTACGCTTGTCCTATCCCGAAATATGCTAAGGTATTCTATATCCGGTTATCAATGGTCATTATCATATATTTCCTACTCAATATGCAATTGTGAATCTCATGTCTCATATTCATGAATAATGTTCCAAAAGCCCAACAAAATTATGTTCCAATGTTCCATAGTGATTATACTCATGTCTCTTGTTCATGGATTATTGACCAATGGTTCCAAAGGTGTTATGGTTCTAATAATGTTTATTTACATGTCTCTCACTCTTTGGTTAATGATCCAAAGCTTCAAGTAAAGTTGTGACTATCATGGTATCAATCTCAAAGTAATAAACAAAGTAATGCATATGTGGTCAATGATCAAGTATGGGTGGCAGATTTGGGGGCAAAATGCCTAGCTCAAGCCGATCCCGAGGTTGTTGGATCAGGGGGCAGTCCTAGGGGCATAAGACTAGCTCGGACAGATCCTGACAGGGGGCAGCTCTAGGGGTAATAACCTAGCTCGAGTCGAACCTGAAATGTTGTATGGGTGGAAGCTCTAGAGGTACTAACCTAACTCGAGCCAATCCCGATATATACATTGATTCATAGGGTTGCAGCTCTAGGGGCATAAGCCTAGCTCGAGCCGATCCCAACATAACGCTATGTTATGTTTAAAACACACTGTTCAGTCGGGGCCTGGGTATCACAAGTCAAAGGCAAAGATGAATAATCATGGAAGCAAAGATACAAATAAAGTAATGAAAGCAAAATACATGGTTTCCACAGTACAGAATAGTGACTCATCTACATTGTGACTTATCTATATTGGTTATGCATTTGAACTTGAGTTCTTGACATATTTTCATAACTTACAAGTTTCATATGGCCTTACATACTCAGTACATTCTTCGTACTGACCCCTCTTGGGAAATTTACCTTACTTACTGCAGGCATAGGTACTAGTAGGCCTCCACAGTAGGTTGCCAGTGTTGCAGATCTTTGGTGAGCTCCAGTTAGTTCGGGGCTTCTCCGAGTCACAGTTGTACATATGTTTTGGTGTTGTACATATTGTATAAAGCAGGGACTTGTTCCGACTTTTAGTTCATTCGGTCAATGCATTTATTAGAGGCTTTTGTAGACGGATGTGGGTGTATAAATGTAAAAGGAATATGTCGTTCTTGACCTGGTGGCCTCAACGGCCATGTTTCGCATATGTATATATATATCATGTTCCATGAATTCCATTGTTGGTACCTAAAGCTATGATGTGATTATGGGTTTCTTATGGCATGCATATTATTGAACAGAGACAAAGCTTGGTTCTCTCAGGCCTTGTCGGCTACGAGTGCCAATCCGTCCCGATGGGATTTGAGGCGTGACATTGGATTAGCAACATCACAAGATAGGAGCAAAGGATCATGATTAGAACCATTCCTAGGCAAATGTTCTACTTCTACATGAGGAAATTAGCAAGGATTCTATAAATTCTTTCAAAAATTCAATCATCCCCAGCTCTCCCATTCCACCATGTGAAAGGACTCCCCTTAGTATACAATTGATACAATTCACAAGATTCAACTCAAGACCTAAAATCATCAGTGTCTACATCAGTGAGTGGAAGGCCTCCTAATTTTTCTTCCCCATTTAAAACCACATTAAAATCTCCTTCTACATGCCAAGGAAATTATCCCATCATGTAAAGAGTAGATCTCATCCCATAAGTTCAGTCTCAAACTTCTATAACACTTTGCATATACCAAAGTAACACAGTAATAAGAAGCTACAGCTAAATTCTGAATTCTAAGTCTAACCTACAGATCTGAATTTTCAATAACAGTAGCATCAAATCCATGATTAATAAAAACCCTAATCTGACCATTAGAATTATGAGTAGCGAAAGGCATCTTCAATCTACTTCTATATTTATTGATGGATATGATATGTTAAAAAGGTTCAAGTAGAGCCATAAAACCAAACTTATGAAAGTTGTGTAGCATTTGCACTCTTTGAAAAGCTTGTTGTGTATTTACTGACCTTATATTCCAAATAAGAGCCTTCACTATTTTTTACCAGCTTGAGAAATCACATTCCTCTTTGGTTGCAACCTAACTGGCTGGGAAGAGTCCCCAATACCTTGCTTTTTTCCTTTTCTTACTGACTTGACTGCTTTTTTCACCCTAGGTGAAAGGTCTGCTTCTTTGAAAATCTAATCTTCCTATACTTCTAATAAATTAGAGATCTCGTCACCTCCTTTTAATCCTTCTATGGTCATCTCCACATTATGACATTATGAGTAACAATATCATTCAAGACTTTATTAGGGGACTCAAGCGCACCTAGAAAAATCTGAGAATCATCAACTTGTACCACTGTTGGGACCTCCATGATAGCCAAATTAGAAGTATTTTCATTTAATGTCATCATGCCCTCAGACTTTTTTACTTGGGAGCTAAGTTCCCCATTATGTTGCTCAACTTCAACTGTATTATCTTGAATACCTTGATTGGAACTGACTTCTCGGGATTTTTGATTTGCAGGATATAAAGCTACCTTGTGCATGCGACAACTTCAACCATTTCATTACCAGATTTTCTAACACCACTCTCTGTAACTTCTTACACTTTTTAAGTTATCACAGCACTGCTATCATCACTTTTTTCCATGGTATTGGGGTTGTTTGAGATGGACTGAGGCTCTTTATTTTTGTGGTTGGCAAAATCCTTTGTTATCCATTCTTTTGTGGATGATTACTGGTGTATTTATTTATTTTCCTTGATTGCAACATTGCTATTTACCTGCTTATTAGACTGTGCATATGACTGAGCTCATCATTATCATGTTGTTTTCCATTGTTCTCTCCATTGTTGTCATCCTCCTCTATGTTTTCTTCATCTTCTATTAAAGAAGCAAAAGTGTTACTAGAGTTAATGCTCTTCTCAGGCGTAGAAACCTTGTCACTGAGATAGTTGGAAGGTTCTTTGACAATGGAAAATATTCTCTTGGTCATATTTCACTATTGTTTGAAATTATCTCCTCTTACTCTTTGGTTCTCCAGCATCATCACCCCTTATCTTCTCAATTTTCCCTTTTTCCTCCTCAATCTGTTCATTATTAATCTTTCTCAATTATGGATGTAGAATTCTACACTCCTCTTCATTATGACATTGAATCTTACATTTGTGATAGTACTTTGGTAGAACATCATATTGACTTTTAACCTTCTCAACTCTAGCCTCTTTTGTGATGGGATTCATAATCTCCTTATCTACATACTTGGGGAAATCTGATAATAACTCCACCTACACCTTAACTCTAGCACAACTAGGTCTTGTCTTGTTGATAGTAGACACATCTAGGTGTAAGGGTTTCCCTACTGCTGAAGCAAGTGAAAAAAGGGATTCCTTTACAAAGAAGGTAGGCTTGAGATCCGGAAAAGAAATTCATGCCATAGCTTGAGTAGTTTGTTCATTCACCTAAAATTTTGCATCATAAATCAATGGCCTCATAGGATAAGAATAACCCTCCTTGTCAGTGATGTATTATACATTTTTGGACATTATATTAATGAAATCCTCTGCCAAATTAAATTTCACAAGAAAATGTCTATTCCTTAACATCCCAATAATACAATCCCCTTTAAATTTGCATTGCTTTGGGATTTGATTTCGAAGTTCCTCCAACCCTGACCAACCATATGAGAATTTTTCAATAATCACATAATTAAGGTTCTCTATAGAGTTTATATGATCAACCTCTTCTTCAGTCCACATGATTCAAGGAACGCCATTAACGAAGTTAACCTTCTTAAAAGGGATAGGCTCCATAGAAATTTTTAGATATTGTTTAGGGCTACCATTAGTAGGTTTCAATAGATCTGCAAATTTACTTTGTTGAGATCTTCTACCGATTTATCTCTGCTAGGCAAAGGCACTATAGGCAAATCTGTTTCTTTAGGGTTTAATAGAGTATGAGCTTTTGAAGGTTAGAGAGGGGGGAAATTAGTAGTAAAAGCTAAAAAAGATGACTGGTCAGCCTTAGGAACAGGCTGACCAGTGGCCGTAGTGGCCATTGCCGGAAAAGAGTGATTAAAAGTGATGGTAGCTTGAAAGGTCATGGAGATGAAACTCTCTCTCATTTTATTTATCGCATATTCAAGTTCTCTCTCTCTCTCTCTCTCTATATATATATATATAACTTATTACTTATATTTTTACTATCTTATAAATGTGGATAAGCACACAGGACGTCAACATGTGTGCTTCACAGTCAGAAGGGTACTTTTGTAAATTTCTTATAATAAAACATTGTGATTGGCCTAAAATAGTTCTTACTGTACCTGCTACCCAATTCTTGAGTCCCCTTTGACTAAATTTATCCTTTGATGATCTCATCATTTTATCACCATAATTCTTGTCCAACTTCGTTTTTTCCTCACGTGGTCCCACTTTCCACCTCCATCCAAACTTCTTGTTTTTAAATCATAATATTCATTTTCTCAATTTATCATTCCACAGATATGTGAATTATGCTAATTATGTGACTCCTATTTTTCAAAAACTATGAAATTAAAAATTTCTATCCTGACAAAGTTTTTGCACAATAACGGCAAGAGAAAATAAATTCCATACAGATTATAAGGAATTTTTATTTGATTTAATCATTCCCATTTATGGTTAACGTACCTGTTGATTATAAATAATTATATTAAAAAAATAATATATGTTATAAAATTAAATTAAAAAGATAACAATATTGAAATCGATTGTACATAAGAAATGTGGTGACCAAGAACAATTAAAGAGTGACAAAAGGGAAAGTTTTCTTATTCTTCCAAGTATTTTCAAATGTATATAATCAGAGGCGAAGTCAAAATTTTCATTGAGGGAGTTTAAAAGTGCACAAGCGTACTAGCCGAAGGGAGTTCAACATCTACTATATATACATAAAAATTAATTTTAATCATGTATAAATAGTGTAATTTTTTACCGAAGGAGGTTCGAATGAACCCCATCATTATATGCTAATAAAAGTTATATTATAATATAATAAAATTTATATTATATAATATCTCATCTTCTATTTATAGGATTACATAAAGATAAGTAAAAAATAATATCATAAACACGACATTAAGAATTTGAGATTACGGAGGACGAACATGGAAAAGTTATGGAGGTATGGAGAATATAAGCATAATGGTGAATAGTAATAGTGGAAAAAAAGAGCATTATTTCATAATGGACAAGAGTGATGGACATCCATATTAACTACATATAATATTTGATAACAATATATTTTATAAGTTATTATCTACTGTATTTTTAAACTTAATATTTAGTGTTTATTTCTTCTTGATTGTAATTCATAATGAATATTAGTGTTTTATTAGCTTCTCAAATGTGTGAATACTTGATTCAAAATTTTATTGTTTCAAATAAAATTTAGAATAAGTAAATTCATAATTTTTTATTTATCCATCTTTCATAATCTTGATCTGAACACATATAAAAGGTAACCTGAATCATTTTATTGAGCTCGTGCTGAGCACTGGCAACTGCGTCTAGCATATATATATGGCATATATACCTATTAATTATCCATTAGGAGAAACATTCTTGGCGATAAACATTAACTAAAAGTAGTCCTAATATTATATATGTGTGTGTCTACATATGTGTGCCTTGGAAAGACATCCACCGCCTTACGTATTTGTTTATATCTGGACATGCCTTTTAATTATTATCACGACATATTTTCAAGCACTCAAGACTATAAATTTTCACCTTGAATATGATTTGCATCAACATGGTTTCTCTGGTTCTTTTTCTATATACACGTTAGAAGGAAATCTTTGTGATATTTGATCACCGAAAGAAAATTAATTATTTATCTCAAGTTATTCGAGCTCAAATTTTAGCTAGGTATGTAGAGGATATTTGTTTCTAATTTGGGCATAAAGCTATGTGAATGAGTCAGCAAATATTTCTCAAAGTACTTCCGTCACAAGTTTACTTTTATACTAAAGGGCAGCTCGGTGGACTAAAGCTTCTACTATACGCAGGATTCGAGGAAAGATCCCACCACAAGGGTATAGTGTACGCAGCCTTATCTTGCATTACTGTCAGAGGCTGTTTCGCCTCTCTAGCCTATAAAGTTTGAATAAATGAATTTTATGTATGAATTACATCATTTTCTTTCGAAGCTATTGCCAATCTGATATTTTTTTCCAAGCTTTCATAGGTTTAGGTGGTTGCTAGCTACGTTCATGCTACTCCATTCCGTAAAGGCTGATATCTTCAACGACCTTGAATCACTTCACAACTATTGCTCAATGTGCAATACATCTTGTTTGAGTAGGGAAAGGATTACCATTTATGACTCTTAACTATCAATACATACCCTCGAACAGTAAAACATCTAAGTTGGTGATGAGACCTGTTTAGCATTAAGATCATTAGGAAGATGATCTTCAAAAGGTTGGTTGTAATGTACATATCTAGAATGTTATCTAGGAGTCGGTTGTTAGGTGTATTTAAATTGCTATTGGTGTCATTCTTGTTAATAACCCGTAATCGATGATATTAGTTGTTAGATATATTTTATTTAGACTCGTGTGTCTTACCTTATAGTGAAATATTAAGTTGTATGACGTTTATTTAAACAGACTCTCCATTTTGAATCATTCTGATGACTAGTATGAGGATGGGATTAGAACATTGTAACAAAGACTGCATTTTTGTGGTAATTGCATTGGGATTGTTGCCTCCGGATTTCCAGCGAATAAACTATAATTGTAGTAGTAAAATAATAATGTAACATGGACCCAAATGTGCTCAAGGTATATTGGAGGATTTGTTGCCATAGTAAAATTAAGGGAGGAACACGTGAGTTTATTTAAGCGAAGTTATTTGGACAACCTGAAGAAAGTAAGTATAGAAGTTTAGCTTGTTGTATTCGGTGAGCTTGCTATATAATAACAAGGTTAGAGATAAAAGTTACTGAGGGTTAGAAGAGCAAGTATATAGCTTACAAAAGCACAAGTTATCCTTTGAGATCAACTGAAGTGACTCTCCGTGTAGTTAAAACTAGAGAATGTATACGTAGGTTAAGGCTTCTTTTCCGTGTTATAGTATGACTCTGACTGTCTGAGCTTGTTATAGCTTTTACATCATTTTTATTTGACTTGTATCGTTATACTATTGGGTTGGATACCATGATATGTTAAAGCATCTATAAGTAGTACTTTATTCATTAGCGGCCTAGAAAAAAACATGTTATGACGGTACCAAGGTTTCCTCTGATTACTTGCTATTGTTGTAATGTTTTTATCATCTAGTTGCCATCTATAAGCTTATTTTGGCCTCAAAATACACTAACATGCAAAGTTTTGGAACCTACACGATGACTAATACACCATGCCTACACGCCAGGAAGACCGTGCCTATGGGCCGGGTAGACCGTGCCTACGGGTTGGGCAGATCATAACTACGGGATGGGTAGGTTGTACATACAAAGCAAAAGAAATATTTGTACAAAAATAAAATATGTAAAAAAAACTAAAATAAATAAAAATAAAAAGTCTAACATAGATAAATAATTAATTTCAAAGTCCCCGGCAACAACATCAAAAATTTGTCACGTCCAAATGCACATATTAGTTCCATCCATGCAAAAGAACTAATATGTGTATCCAATGACTGATAGAGCTCTCATCTTGAAAGGGTTGCTTTTTAGAAGCTTGATGAGTTTGTGTTGTCGACTTTTCTTAAACTTCTTTATATGAAGGTCCCTTGGTATTTCTTGCAACAACTACTTTAGACTTTAAAGCAAAAGACTTGTTCACAACTAAGACCACTTTCTCAAGTTCTTGAAGGGCATTAGTAATAGGACCCGCAACGTTCACCAAATACTGCATGTAGTCTTTGAGAAAACTCTAATGTACTTTCACGCCCCGTATCCCAACGGGGTGGACTGGCACCCAAAGCCGATAAGGTCCGAGAGAACCAATCTTTACTCATGCCCAATCATATGCATGCCATAAGAAACATCACCACCACATAAAGACATAAATTGCTAATAGCGGAAATCATGGAGCATTATATATATACATATAAGAAACTTGGCCGTTAGGGCCATCAAGTCAAGGTGGACTTACATCTCTTACGTTACATACCCACATATGTCTACAAAAGCCTCTAACAGAAGTACATACATAATCATCTTAAATTCGGGACAAGTCCCCGCTTTACACAACAATACAGTACCAAAACAAATGTACATATGAGACCCGAAAAAACATTTAATTCTCAAGAACGCAACCACGCCCCCCCACATTGGTATCAAAGCTATGAGAAGTCAAATGACATATTTAAAATGATGAGTCAAAATAAAGCTATGAATACAGATATGAGTAGTCAAAACACTTGTAGGATAACTATAAAAAATGATACAGAGACAAGTTCAAATCAATCTAACTATAAACCATTAACAAAACATCAAGTGGAATTACTCAAACGGATTATGGATGTAAAACAGGAATTAAACTTTAGAAGAGATAGATTACAAAATAATATATTTGCAGGAGTACACCATAAATCAATACTAACCCAGAGAAAAACAATATTTGACTTAGAGTTAGAATTATTTCATTTAGATCATAAATATCAACACGATTTAAAATGAATAAAGAAGAATACCCTGTAGAAGAGAAAACATTTATGGGATCAGAAGGAATATTAATAACAATAGTACATTCAAATTTAGGCCGAAGATATAAAAAATTAGGAAATAATTTACATTTAATGCCAGACCCAACTTCAGCAAAATTAGAAGATAGCTTAACTGCTATGGTAAGAATAACAAAAGAAAATACAGCGATAGATCAGAAATTAGAAATTAAAAAAATCCGTGACCAAGCAAAGAAAGAAATAGAACAAATAAAAATAAACTCTATAAAAGAAGAACCACAACAACAAAATGTAATACATGAAGACGAACAACCCACAACTTCACGTATCCAAGAATTAGAAAAAGAGTTAGCACTATTAAAACAGATATATGCGAATAAATTAAAAGAAAAAGAAGAAAAGAAAATTAATAAAGAAAAACAATTGGCAGCAGAAATAGACCAATTTAAGGAAAAAATACAAATTGAAGAAACTACTAATACTTTTTTAAATGAAGAATTTACCAATATCAGTATAGATAATATAAGTGACGACAATATAAATGACGAAATTGAAACAAATGATGACCCTAGTGAAACTTACATAGAAATACTAAACCAAATAAATAACCTAGAAATAAATGCAACTACCATGGAAGAACCAGAAATTAATACCCCGGAAATTAATACAAATACTAAACATGAACCAAGTACTTCTACATCAACACGAGAAAGATTACACCCAAGAACCTCAAGTCCAAATTATTTTTCAGCAGATTATGGATCATATGATAAAGAAGAAACATTATGAAATAGAAGATTAAATACAAAATGGATACCTAATAAAGTACCAGAACAATCTAATTTCTTAGACCTAGACTGTGTTACAGACATAACTAGAATACTACAAATATGGTTAGGAAATATTTCGAAACAACTAATAGATAATAAAATATCAATAGCAAAAACACCAGGTTATATAAAAAGAACTTTAACAGGAGTAGTAAAATTATGGTTACACAATTTAGCAGAAGACAGTATAGCTACACTAAGGAATGATAAGAAAAATGATGGCACAACAGCCGCATCAAACATAGATATTTTATACAAATATGAAATAGGAATAAGAAATGAATTTAGAAGTATGACCACAAAATTAGCAGAACAAATTAAAGATAAAAATTTAAATAGACATTTAATGAACAAATTAGCAATATGTAATATGTGTTATATAGACCAATATACTTGCGCATTTAAAGAATATTATTATAAAGGTATATATACTCATGAAGAAGGTATAGAAGTTAGGAAATTATATTTTACAAAATTACCAGAACCATTTAGTACAAAGATAAGTGAAAATTGGGAAGCAGCAAGCTTAACAGATACTTTAGGATCTAGAATAAAGTTTTTACAAACTTGGTTCATAGATTTATGTGATAAATATAAAGAATCACAAAAATTAGATAAAGTATTAATAAAAAACATGACATGTTGTACAAATAAAACAGCACCACAATTTGGCTGTAAAATACCAAACAAATACAGATATAAAAAACGACAAAAAATATATAAGACAAATAAGTCAAAATATAAATATAAACAACCACGAAAACGATATTATGTTAAAAATTATAAAAGTAAAAAACCATTTAAACCTAAGAAAAATTTATCCGAATGTACATGCTACAATTGCGGAAAACTAGGACATTTAGCAAAAAATTGTAAAATACCAAAAGACCCAAAGAAAAAACAAATAAGTGAAATATAAATACAAGAAGATATATATACGGAACTACCCTACATTGATTATGACATAGAAAGTGACGATAGTATTTACCAGTTAGAAGCATACGAAAACTCAGACGAAGATAATGATGAAGAACAGTTTTATGACTGAAAACGATATAAGAATAATTAGACAAGAAAATTATCAAGATGAAGAATCTTCAAGCCAAAAAGTAATATTTGACACAAATATATTTGAACAAATTAAGAAACAAGAATCACCCCTAAGAATAGAAAAAGTCCTAGAAATACCAATAGTAAGAAATTGGTTTAAAAAACCAAAAGAAGAATATTACATAATAAGCCAACGAGAACATACGATAGATTGCAAATATGCTAAAGGAAAGGCAATTATACCTTTGCTAAATAAAAAAGAAATAAATAAAGAAATACAAAGTTTAAAATCAAAATCCCCTATAACACACGTACATCTAGGAGCAACGAAAATACTTATAAAAGCATGTTTTAGAGAAGGAATAGATACCCCAATAGAAATCTATTTAGCAGATGACAGAATCATTCAACCTATAGAAAAAAGTGTAATAGCAGCAGTAAAAGGAAATTTAATTTATCAAAAATTTAAATTTATCATAAGCGCCAACTATTCAGTGGCAATAAAAGATAGAAACATAGACAAATCATTAGTATTATATTGGAAAATGACAGGAATAGAACTAGCACCAGGAAGTAAAATATTTACAGCAAGATGTAAAAATTTATATATTCTAACTACAAAACATACTGTCAAAGCAATCAATAAAATTAATAAAATCAAAATAGAAAACCCATTTGACAATATAGTCACAGCAATAGATAATAATGATTATAGTTATAAAGAATTAGATATGGAAATAGATTTAGATATAGTACAAGAAAGAATAGGAACATCAAAAAGAATCATGGAAAATCCAACAACATTTTCAAGAATGAGTACATCTAGACGAATGGAATATATAGAACCAATGGAAATACAACCATACCAATATTATATAACAGGAATGTTAGATCAAAAAAAATATTTAATCCTAATAAATATAGGAGAACAAGAGAACCATATTACAAGAGAACTAGTATTAGAAGAAGAAATAATAACACACGAACAAACATGTTCCGATTTACCCAAAGAACTAAGACAAACAAAAGAAATAACAAACCAAGAATTAATTATTGGAGGAATACCAATCACAATACAATTTAGAATAGCACAAATTAATACAAATATTATTTTAGGACTCACATGGTTAGAACAAGTTAAACCATATAATATAGAAGACAAGCAATTAATTATCCACTATAACAATAAAAGAATTATCATAAGTAGAACCAAGGTATAATGGAATGACAAAAGTATATATACTAGCTAAGATAATGTAGATGGATATAACAATAGATATTATACGCCTATGATTGATACAAGAGCTGAAGCAAACCTATGTAAATATAATTGTTTACCAGAAGATAAATGGGAAAAATTAAAAGATCCAGTCCTAATAACAGGATTTAATAATGAAGGAAGTATGATTACATATTTAGCGAAAAACGTTAAATTACAAATTTGGGATAAAATATTAACAATCAAACTAATATATAATTACGAATTTACAACCAGAGATATGTTACTAGGAATGTCATTCTTAGACAACTTATATCCACATATATTAACTAAAACACATTGGTGGTTTACTACACCATGTAAACACAAAGTAAGAGCTAAAAGAGTACCAAATAAAACCAGAAAAACAACACCATGGATAAAAGGAAGTGAGAAAATAACACAAAAACTAGAAAATAGCCCTAATCAAGATATGACTATTGAAATAATAAAATTTTCTATTAATACATTAAAACCAATACATGATAAACTAGAATTATTATATAGTGAAAACCCCTTACAAAGCTGGGAAAAACATAACATAACGGTAAAAATTGAACTAATAGATGAAAATAGTATTATAACGCAAAAACCATTGAAATATAACTTTGCCGATTTAAATAAGTTTAAACTTCATATAAATGAATTACTCCAAAACAACTATATACAAGAGAGTAATAGTAAACACACTAGTCCCGCATTTATTGTTAATAAACATAGTAAACAAAAAAGAGGGAAAAGTAGGATGGCTATAGACTACCGAAACCTCAATGCGAAAACAAAAACCTATAATTATCCCATACCCAATAAAATACTAAAAGTACCCAAATACAAGGATATAATTACTTTAGTAAATTTGACTGTAAATCAGGATTTTACCACCTTAAGTTAGAAAACGAATCTAAAAAACTAATAGCATTCACAGTACCCCAAGGCTTTTATGAATGGAATGTTTTACCATTTGGATATAAAAATGCCCCAGGTAGATACCAACATTTTATGGACACCTATTTTACACAATTAGAAAATTGCATAGTATACATAGATGACATATTATTATACTCAAGAACAAAAGAAGATCATATACAGTTATTAGAAAAATTTGCATATATTGTAGAAACAGCAGGAATAAGCCTAAGCAAGAAAAAAGCAGAATTAATGAAACACCAAATCGAATTCCTAGAAATACAAATAGATAAAGATGGAATAAAAATGCAAACACATATAGTACATAAAATTCTTAATTCAGAAGAACTCTTAGACACTAAGAAGAAGTTACAATCCTTTTTAGGATTAGTTAACCAAGTACGAGAATATATACCTAAACTAGCAGAACATTTAAAACCATTACAGAAAAAATTAAAAAAGGATATAGAATACCATTTTGATGAACAAGATAAGACACATATCAAACATATTAAAACGATATGCAGACAATTACCAAAATCATACTTTCCAGACGAAAAGAAGCAATTCACATACATAGTAGAAACAGACTCAAGTGAACATAGCTACGGAGGAGTATTAAAATATAAATACCATAATGAAACAATGGAACATCATTGTAGATACTATTCAGGATCTTATACGGAACCGCAAATAAAATGGGAGATAAATCGTAAGGAATTATGTGCTTTATATAAATGTTTATTATCTTTTGAACCATATATTGTATATAACAAATTCATTGTGTGAACAGATAATACACAAGTAAAATGGTGGCTAACAAGAAAAATACAGGACTCTGTGACAACAAAAGAGATACGACAACTCGTATTGAATATACAAAATTTTACATTTACTATTGAAATAATTAGAACTGACAAAAATACTGTTGCAGATTACCTATCAAGACAAAGCTACTCAAACAGAACCAGATAATATCATGGAAGATATGTTAAAGGCCATTACTACACTTTATCATAAAGTGGACAGTATTGACCTAGAAGTACAAAAGCTAAAGGTTAATGAAGTTACTCTGAAACCTACAGCTAGTACAAGTCAGCCGCATGACTCTAAATATGCTGAGCTACGTCGATCGGAAGATGGTAAAATTCCAGAGCTAAAAGGAGACGATGGAAAACTCCTAAAAACCCATAACAATCCTGCTATTTCAAGTGCAGGTACAAGCAGTGCAGGTACAAGCAGGACAGCTAGCAAAAGGCCAATTAATAATTTAAACAGCCTATTTGACAAACCATTTGTCCAAAAGATACCTACCACCAATATACCATCACCACAAACATCCTCATATGCAAATAGCCTAAACCACGAAAAGAAAATATACAACCACATCTCCAGTACATATATACGAAACCTACACCAAATCCAAACGTATTTAAACCTCAACCCAAGATCCACCACAGCCGTAGAACCAAATACGGATTACATAACCCAAAAGCTACAAGGATATAATAAACTTATTGCTCAACCAAAGACTAAGGCAAATTTAGTAAAAACATGTTATGATTTCGGACTACTCAGTACAGTATACACAACTACCGGAGCAGAACTAGAAAAAATACCCGCAGTACACAACGCATTTACTACATATAAAAGAATTACGAAAGGAACTTTCTTTTATGTAAGATTCTACGTCGCACCAGCAGAAATACTCTACACTGAGATAAAACCTATCATCCAAGTTATCAAAATTGGACTTACAAAAGAAATGATAGTACCCGAAGAAACTGGTCCACAACCAGAAATACCAGAAGAAGAAATACCAAGCTTTTTTGCAAATAAACGACTTATTGGATTAACAACTATTATTCAAGAATTAACTAATAATTATACTAATGGAAATGCCATATGGAAATATTCGTCAAGAGACCAAGTTATGATATATTCAAATTCCATAGAACTAAAAACAGCAGATATGGAAGAAGTCCATCAATGGATACTTTCACTACTCAGACCAGAAGAAGCACCTACAACAAGAGCTTTAAAGAAAGAATTTATTTCTCCAGAATTATTAACCAGATACTGCCAGCTAATTGGTCAAAAATACCCAGATCACAGATGCTCTAAATGCAATGGAGGAGATACTATCAATATACCAGAAGTTATTTTAGAATAAATTCAATCATAGACAACAATTAATAGCCGACAGTCTACAAAGATAAAGAAGAAAACAAGATGGCCGACAAAAGATAAAGGAAAAGAAGATATGTAATAAAGTAGTAGATAGATATGTAATAAAGTAGTAGATTCCCTTTCCTTTTCTTGCTTTTTACTTTTTTGTTTTTTAGTGAATAATTCAAAAAGGGCATAGTAACTTTACTATGCATCTTTTACTTTTCTTTTACTTTTCTGAAAGGGCAAACGTCCCTATAATTAGGAATAGTAGTTGGCTCTTAGGATTAATTAGAAGCCAACGTTTATGTATATATATGTATGTAAACTTCAGAAGAAGAAGTAAGCTTTGAGAATTCTTCTCTCAGCAAACTCCCTTCTCTTCCCCCGCTCATGTGTTGAGATTCTTAGATATAAATAAATAAATATTTTTAACAGGTAATGATGGACGAATCAGATACCCATATGGAAGTATCACATACCATCGAAAATATAACAACTAAGGTAAACCCATGTTTCGATATGTATAACTAATTTGTTATATTCCTGATAATCTCTAGAATATTATTAATGTTTATCATGTAGTAGTGTAACTATAGATTGAACTGTTTAAGTAAGTTTGATATGATTAGCCAGCCAAGAGTAGGTAAGACCAGACTAAGCCGTCCTATAGTCGAAACCGAGTAGGCGAGGAATGCCGTTAAAGGGGAGTAGACACCAGTTGAGGCATTGTTAGGGTAACTGATTAAGGCTAAAACTCATAGTAGTGACAGAAAAAACTGTTCAAAATACTGCACTATTAAATGATAAATAGTTAATAATACTAATAGAGGTTAAAGGGAATATACTTTAGTCAATACATGAATTTTGAAAATATGAAAAACAACCAGTTAAACACACAGACTTATCTACTAGATGATAATGAAGAATATAAGATACTACTCTTATATATTTTACGAAAATTAGATACAGATACCACCAAAATGATTTATGATTTATTAAAAACCTATGAAGCTATAGCAGTAATGCAAGATAATTGGATGGAATTTATTATTTCTGATGATATTTACTTAGAAGGTGATATAGATTTTAGTGATTATGATGATTATCTAGACTTTAACTAAAATGATAAATTACGACAGCTTTAATTATTGGTTAGAAATAGTAGAAGAAATAAAATTAAATGAAGAAATACTTAAGATACACATAGATACTTATTTTATGAATTATGAACTCAAATATTTAGACTACATAGAACAGACTATAAAAGAGCTAAGACGATTATACCCTGTAAGGCAATTATATTTTGTATCAGCCTTTATGGCATGTCATTTAGAAAACATAGAAAATTAAAAATGAACCAAGAACAATTCGAAAATTGGAGACAAACAGTAGACGAGCTAAGAGAAACAGAAACTCTATTACAATTTAATTTAGATAATTACATAAGAACACAAGAAATAACAGACTTACAAAAAATATTAGAAAATGTAACGCATATGTTAGTATTAATTCCACTACAAAATAGATACTATGAAGCAACATTTAGATAAAGATGAATCTAAATACAAGCATAATTAATTATGAAAGCCTTCATTATTGGTTACAAACCATGGAAAATATAATATTATTAGAAAAATTATTAAAAACTAATATAGAGACATATCAAAGAACCCAAGATATACAATACTTAGAATATATAGCAAATAATGCAATAGAAATTATTACCAACTGGAGCTCACCAAAGTTCGGCAAAAGATCCGCAACCTACTGTGGAGGCCTACTAGCACATGTGCCTGCAGCAAGTAAGGTAAGTCCCACAAGGGACGTCAGTACGAAGAATGTACTGAGTATGTAAGGCCATAAGAAACTATATGATATATCAATACTTCAATGGAATCAAAAATAAGTAAAGAACCAATATGGATAAGCCATCACTCTATATGTATGGAAATATGTACATTAGATGGGTTACTTTTTTTATCCTTACGCTCACTCGTTCCCGTCATCACTCACTTCTTCATTCACTACTCATCCTTCGCTTCTCACAATGCCCGGGCTCCAAGTTGATCATTAGGTATTCAATAGTTTTCGGGATCGACCCATGCTAGGCTTTTCTTTGCCCCTGGGATACCACCCGTAGTAGCGGGATTGACCCATGCTAGGTGTTCCTTGCACCCCTGGGATACCACCTGAGATATTAGGATCGACCCATGCTAGGTATTAACCCCTGGGATACCACCCAAGAATAAATACTTCATTCCCTCACTTCTTCAATCTTAGAAATAGCTGATTCGATGATTATGTTAATATTGGAACTTTTGAATGTAACATTTTTGGAACTTGGAACCATGTTCATAATTATGTGATCCATAAATAACAATAGATGATAACCTGAAATGAGATGCCTTAGGACATTTCGGAAATGAGTAAGTACAATAACAAGGTGAAAACTACATGCTGCAGAAGGATACTGAAAGAGTAACCTTACATACCTTATCTCCTCAATACGACTATCCAATCCTATACGTGAACACAATAGTCCAGCTTCTTCCTTACGTCTTACTCTACAATACAAATATATACCGGAGCTTACATTAACAACTAGTTACCATACAAGTGTAAAAGACGACGATGAGCTATATGACTGTCGTATAATGTCATTTCACCCTTTACAATACCATTTACGGCATTGTCATGTCAATAACACCACAACATGCCCAACATTGACCAAAATATCACAATTCAATAGCATTTCACACCAAGTTTGTTCTTTACATTTCTTCATCAACACAACGTCACAAATACACCCTCAAATCACCTCAATACTCCTCACAACAGCATATCGGCCAAAATCCCACCATTTATACTTATAGAAAAATAACAATTTTAGGATCATAATCACGCCATACATGTTGATATTTCATCCATACCATGCTTTTTCATCAAAACCACAAGTCATATTTCAAGTTTAAATTCCATGGCTAACACATCTTTTAGCAAGAAGCAAGAATGCATTATGTACACATCGAGACATAAACACAATGATCTACATACTCTCCCATGCATATAATATATTAATCCATAAGAATAATCACTTACCCAAGCTTGAAAAATGATGATCTTGCCCAAAGAAGTGCCTTAGGGTTTGAAGTTGAGAGAAAAGGCTTGGGAAATTCTAGATTTGGTATGAGAGCTTTTTGTGATAAAAAAATCTTATTTTTGGCCCTTTATATAAGCCTTCAAGTCATGCTTATCCATTTCTTGGCATTTAATGCTAAGCCTAGAAGGTCAATGGAAGAATGGGTCATTTGACCCATTTTTGGCCCATGTCTTTTTCCTTATTTGGGGCCTTTTATTGAGCCCAATTCACTTAACCCAATAAAATCAATAATTTCTCATTTTTAAATCATTCCATACATGTTACGACAATATTCCCACTCACGCGATTTATATTCGTAGCCTCAATTCCAAAAACAAGTGATTATAGCCACGTATGGCTTATTTTGACCGAAAGGGTAAAAACATCATTTGGATGCCAAATTCGTCCACGAATAATCTTATCAAAATGGAATTCCAATATTTAAATTATCCCATGTATAGGCTTGTGGTTGTAGAAGAAATGTGGCAAAAAGCGGCCCGGTACGTCCCCGGGCACCCTTGAGACTTAGAAAAATTTCCAACATTTGAAAGGTGCGCACAAGCAGCCTGGCACGCCCTTGGGCGCGCCACCTTGCTGCCTGTGCCCAAAAAATTTGGGAAATTAGCGGCCTTGACGCCCTCTGGCGCGCCTGACCCAATTCTTTTGCAAATTTTTGTTCTTCGACTTTTCTTTGCGGAGTTGGTTAGATACTTCAAGTTCTATTCTTTAACTTACTTCCTACCTGTAATATCCTTTGTTTGAAGGTCCTCCAAGCCTCATTTTTAACCCCACAAATGTTCCACGAAGTCACAAAACACCTCCTACGAAGGTCTAATCACATGTATGAGGGCCAATATCAATTATCTCATCAATAACATTACACAATACATACTTGTGGCTCTCATCACTTAAGGCAAGATAGTTTGAGCGAATACTCATGAAGTCATTTGATTGGAACTACTTTTTAGTGCCATCATCACGGTAGTGATATGCATGAGACCTATCGATCATTATTGTATCCTAGGAAATACTTCCTCCTCTGTGTATCTATGCTTTCTCACGTACTCTTTCCCGTAATACCTAGCAGAACCCTCACCAGAATAGCTAGCCTATATGTGTAATGACCCTCCAGGTCATTTTCTATGTGTTCGTACTTTTTCTGTACTTAAAGTATTCCATTTCCCAAGTATGACTTTCTAGGACTGGCAGTTTGGTTACCACACAGTTATTTTAATTTTTAGAGCCTTTTTCATATTTTGGAGCTTCTAACGTTAAGAAAATGGTCTTGGCCAAAACTTCAGGTAAACAACTGCAAATGAACATTCTAACAGTTTTGTTAGCTCCAAAATATTATTTTAGGCTAAAGGGACCCTTGGTCTGGGTCTCGAGGTTTCTGGGCTCATTTTGGGCAATAGGGCGGATTTGGGTTAAAACAGAACATTGAGTGTGGGACCCACTTTCTGTCGAAATAACCTTAGATGGAAGTTTTGATGGTTCTGTTCAGTCTAGAAATGTTTAATTTGGTAGGTTATCATAGTTTGTTTGCTTGCACAGGGTTCCAAACAAATCTCGAGCACCCGATCGTTGTCCATTAGGACTCTTAAGCAAAGGTTGTCCAGCTTGGCGGGGTCAGCTAAAGCGGCCCTCTTGGTGCTTAAGCAGTGACCGCTAAAGCAGTCATTTAGCCACTTAAGCAGACACTGTTGAGTTTATATAAATATCATCTTCCATGAATTTTTGCTCAAATTCTAAGTCCAAAACCTCCATTTGTGACCTTGGAAAGCTCAGAAATTATGGGTAAATAGTAGATTAAGGTGGGGATTAGCTGGGGAAACATCAAGTGACCATTGTGCGACCTTTCTCCATAAGTTCTCGGGTTATTATTTGAGTAAATTATCCATTGTTGTGCATAATTTATGAATTATGATTGGCACTGTTTGGGGTTGTTTAAAGCTCAAATCACGACCAATTTTTTTGGGGCAAATGATCTTTGAGCTGATAGGGATGTTGTGATAGTTTTAATTTTGTGATTCTACAAGCAGGCCCCATGAAGAATTTTTAGCTTGATTTCTAACACGGAGCATAAATTTTGCAATATAGGTACTGTAATTCTCATCTTGACGTGTAGAACATTATTTGGGTAACATGGCAGCGGTCGAAGGTTTCTCATAAGGGAAAAACTCTATTGTAGAGGTTTCTGCATACTTTCAGCAACGTACAAGTAGGCTAGGCTTACCCTTCTTCTAGACTTTGCTTGATTATTACATTAGTATAATAGTGTGCTAGTTTTATATAGGTTCTTATGGCCCGGGTATTCTTTTAGCTATTTCTGCCTAATTTAGCTGATTAGGTCCATTTCGGGTATGATTCAGCCCCATTTTCCTTATATTAGCCTATGATAATCCTTTAACATTAGACTTAACTTTCTTAGTGCCTTGGGGAGAGATTGTGAAACTGTATCCTAGGTTCGGGTAAGTGCTTTCTTTATGTTGGGTTTCAGGACTTGTAGTGGGCCCCACTACCTCTTTTAAGATAGGATGCCTAGAATAACATCCCTTTAGACCTAAATGATCACATTACTACCTCCTTAAGCTATTACCTAGGTTCAGGTTGATTTAGACATTATTATTCACTTATTTAGCTTCGCCACCTTGGGTATAGTAGTAATTGACCTTAAACAATATTTTTTGACTTAGTAATTGGGACCCGCTTCTTTTTAAAAGATCTAGCCACATAAACTGAAAGTTATGATTAAATGGACCGGAGACAGGATAAAACTCTGGGATATCACTACCTATGGTTTATTTATTAGTTCTAGTTTGAGTTTTGTGGTTTGAGTTCAGCATCGATATATGGTTATTGTTTAGTAGTTATGGCATCTATGTATTTCTATTTATCCATGAGTTTCTGTTCAATTCGGCATCTGGCCTCTTATTATTACCCACTACTTCCAGTTCGAATCCATCT
Source organism: Capsicum rhomboideum (assembly GCA_031232105.1). Lineage (NCBI taxonomy): Eukaryota > Viridiplantae > Streptophyta > Magnoliopsida > Solanales > Solanaceae > Capsicum > Capsicum rhomboideum. Next base: position 45,829,874 of record CP124708.1, on the reverse strand, counting down.
TTCATTAGCTTTACTAATATGGATCTGGGATTGGAAATTGAGAAGAAGTCGGTAAGATTTATGGTTATGTATAGGAAAGGAGTATATGGTACGCATAACGCACATCTTGGCTCATTGTTAATTAGATCCCTTTATTTGTATCACTCCTTGTTTGTACCCATCATGCTTATGAGGGCTCGGTTGGGTTTATTTCTCTTGTGTGAACCTTCTGGGCTTATGGGGTCCAGTTAGGTTATAGTTAGGCTTTTATTTTCACTTTCGAGTTATTTACATTTGATTTACCACATTAGCCTAGCATATCTTACTATTTCCATTTTTTTCCCTTTATTATTGACTTTAGCTTACATTTTTGCACTTTACGTATACTTTTACTGTAATTGAGCTTAGTCGGCCGATGATGCCTACTAAGTACCCATGGTTTTGGTACTCATACTACACTTTTGCATCTTTTTCTCTGATGCATACCCTAGTACAAGTCACCACATTGACGCTGACTTCAGGCTGTGCTGCTGATCAGAGATTGGGTGAGCTTTCAGAGTCCAAAGCTTATCTTCTTCTTTCTACTTTTGTGATAGTCTTATTTTGCATTTTCTTAGACTACTATGTATACTTTTGATACTGTCTAGTACTTTCGTTGTTAATGACTCTTGTACTGACCTTATCAGGTCTTGGGTGGGATTCTTTTTGGTATTTTGTCCTATTCCCTCTCTTATACAGTACATTTCTGTTTGCATATCTCTATTATTTTTGCTTATTGCTTATTATTGTTGGTTTCATTCTCATTTTCCTTTATCTTCCGCTTGTTAGCCCATTACTTGTTGTTTTGGGCTATGGTTTGGCTTACCTACTGGTGGGTTAAAGTAGGTGACATCCTGACCTGAGAAATTAGGTCATGACAGTTAGGTTTCAGAGCCTAGGTTCATCGATATTATTGTTACAAGGGTCAGTGTCTAGTTGAGTCTCGCGAATCAGTATGATGACGCCCGTATCCCATCTTCGATAGGTTACAGGGCATCCTTAGGAAAATCTCCTGTTTTGATTCATTTTTGTGCATTGTGTTTATATTAGTTTATGAATTCTCATTTGTTTCACTTTTTTGCAGATGGCTAGGACGCGGCCTACAGCAACCGGGGACAGAGACCCTGAGCTTGCATCTAGGGCACCGATTAGAGATAGAATCAACCCTAAGGTCGAGGTTAAGCCAGAGTTGTAGCCCCAGGTTGAGGCCAGGCCAAGGAGCCTTCACCTGAGTGGGTCATCATTTCAGAGTGAGAGTATGCACTTGAGTTAGCGCCAGAGGATCTACCGCCATAAAAGTCGGTGGGCCATGGGCAGCCTAGGCCCCACCTGGATTTATATCTTCTTAGGTTCTCTGTGATACTTTGGTACAGTTACTGGGTTTGGTTAGGGGCCAGCTGACGGATGGGGCACAGACGTCTACTCAGGGTCAACCCAGGGTGGACTTGGTATAGAAGCGCATGTAGCGACTCTCTCGGGAGGACGCTACTTCTAAAACAAAAGCTAATTTGACACTGGAGGCATTTAAAAGATCTTAACTTAAAGCATATTAAGCAAAATCTAGTGGCAGATTAGGCCCGTTCAAAAGTGTTAAAGGTACAAAGGTTGCTATTTAGTAATTCATATTATCCGAGTTTAAACAAAGTATGTGTTATAATTTATAGCAGAGGAACCTTTCAAAATAAATCAGCAAGTTTCTTACGAGATTTATTTATCACTACAGACCCATGTTATGAATAATTACCAAACTCTCGAGTATCAAAAGATGGCAGGTTTAACCTTTATACATATTACAAAACCAAATATAAATTTAGTACATTACAAAACTTGAGTTTACACACCCTAAGGTAGCCAACCCAATTACCATATTTAAGTTACAAACCAGCTTCGAAATTACATATATATGTGTATCTCATGGATCATGTACAAGTCCAAAAAACTTCTACAAATTATATGTAACACCCCGTACATTTTCGAACCTATAAGATTGCGTTAACATTTATGAAATTATTTAAGCATGAGAGAGTTGGTGAATTATGCATTAATTTGTTGGGATTAAGTGAATCATGTGTCATTGGGCTCAAAATTGGCCCAAAATTTACAAGGAAGACATGGCCCAAAAGAAAAATGACCCATTCATCTTTTGACTTGATCAACTTGTCATTAATGACCAAGTGTATGGCTAAGAGGGACCCTTAAGAGACTATAAAAGGCTCCAAAATTCATATTTTTAATCATATCCGACACCTTTCCATATTCTAGATTTTTCAAGACATTTCCAAGAGATACAAGAACTCATTTTAAACCCTAAGCCTTCACTCTTTTGGACAAGATCACTCCTTTTCAAGCTTTGGTAAGTATTTATTCTCATGATTTAATATATGATATGATTAATATGGTGTATCAATAATGTTGGTTATGTAGGCAAAGTGTTGGACAGTTTACTATGTGTAAAACTGTCTATTTATGCAATCAAAAAAGGGTGTTGCCTTGTAAACTTGAAAATGGACTTGGTGGTGTATTGAAGGAAAAATGTGGTTTTGGTGATGTTTATGTGTGTTGTGAAATCATGGCTGTTCATTGGTATTAAGTTGGTCAAAAATATGTAAAGGAAAGCTTACTTATGGCCATGGACCACTTATGGTGAAAAAGGACCCAAAAATGACCCTTTGAGATGAAACCGGGCATCCGCCCTCGCAGACGGGGCACCTATGGGTGCAGATGCCAACAAAGGTGACCCTGGACTTGTCCAGAAGGGCACCTGCGGCCGCAGGTCACCCATCTGCGGGCGCAGGTGACCCCTCCAGACCCCCCATGGTCCCGTTTTGCATGTTTTTGTCTCATGTTGATTCCCGAAACCCCTCTAACCTTTTTGGATGCAATTATTAACTTATGAATGACCTCAAAGGAGTAATTTGGAGGTATTTTGAATTATATCAAGTATGGATTGGCTTTAATGTTTTGTTGTGAAAGACGTTTATGCAACGTAACGACGTAAACATGACATTGTATTGAAGGGGAAGTGTAAAGTATAATTTTGGTGTGAAATGCTAGTGATTTATGATATCTTGGGTGATGTGTGACATGTATTGGTAACGGTAATGCATTACATGGTATTGTAAGAGGGTGAAATAATGTTGTATGACAGTTACGTAACTTGTTTTCATGTTATGCATTTGTAATGTAGTTAGTGGTTAACGTAAGCTCTGCTATGCAATTGTATGTAGAGTAGACGTAAGGAAAGAGCTGGATTGTTGTATTCATGAATAAGAGTGTGTATCCATATTGGGGAATTAAGGTATGTAAGGTTATTCTTTTCCTCATTTTTCTGCAGCATTTATCGTTCACATTATCATAGCCCTTGTGTCACGCCTTGAATCCCAACGAGGCGTGATTGGCATCCGAAGCCGATAAGGCCCGAGAGAACCAATCTTTGCTCATGAACATTTGCATGCATAACCTCATATGAATCTTGTTACACCTTATGCAACTATGCAGAAATCATAGATATGGAAACATATGACGTAACTATACATATATGAAACATGGCCGTTTGAGCCATTAAGTCAAAGTAATCGTACATCCCTTACATCCATAACCCACGTACGTCTATGAAAGCCTTTATCAGATGCATTTACCAAAACCAATTGAAGTCGGTACAAGTCCCCACTTCATACACCATGTACAGTACCAAAACATATAAACAACTGTGACTTGGAGAAGCCCCAAACTAACTGGAGCTCACCAAAACTCTGCAAATAATCCCCAGTCTACAGAGGAGGTCTACTAATGGCTGCACCTGCAACATGTAAGGTAAGTTCCCCAAAAGGGGTCAGTACGAAGAATGTACTGAGTATGTAAGGCTCAAATGAAACTGTATAATACATGAATATTGCAATGAACTCAATTACAAATGAATAATCAATGAGAATAAGTCATCATTCTGTACTTTGGAAACCATGTGAATTACTTTCATGACTTTCTTTGCTTCTTTACTTTGCTTTACTTTTACATCACTCATACACTGTCTGGGCCCACATCATGCAGGTGTTCTTTTCACCCCATGGATAAAAGTATCATCATCATGCAGGTATTCTTTTTACCCCATGGATAAGATCATATCATCATGCAGGTGTTCTTGCACCCCATGGATAAATGAGCATCATCATGCAGGTGTTTGCACCCCATGGATAAACTAACATCATCATGCAGGTATTTGTACCCCATGGATAACACTCATGAACACAATCAATATGCATTACTTTATTGTTACTTCACTTCTTTACTTTTGTAAGATTGGTATCTTTGCTTGTGAGGGATAGGTACATTAACTTGCACATTACTTCTTTCATTACTTTTGAGAGATTGGTACATTCACTTGCCATAACATTATTTGAATACAACATCTTGGAACCATTGGAACAATAGTCAATGCATAAGATACATGTGTATAACTCTATTGGAACTTTGGATCATGACATGATTGGAACAATGCTATTCAAACTAAACAAGCCCTCTTTACCTCATTACTCTCATTGAGATAGTTCTCTTAGAATTTACAACATTCTGACAGCTTAGGAACTTCAGTCAATGAATAAGAGATATGTGAATCATACTTCATCTAAGAGTAGGACATACGTGAATAACAATATATATCAACCTGAGTTGGGATACTACAGACCCCCTTTGGAATGTAACACTTTTGGAGCCTTAGGACAACGATCACTAAAAAAGACACATGAACATAACCACTATTGGAACTTTGGAACACATCCTTATTGAGCTTTTGGAACATTATCAATGAATATAAGAAATGTGATTCACAATTGACCAATGAGTAGGAAACATGTGATAATAGCCTTTGGTAACCGAAAATAGAATACCTTAGCACACCTCGGAATAGGACAAGTGTAACGTCAATGTGAATACTATATGTTGCAGAAAGATACGGACAGAGTAACCTTACATACCTTATCCTTCCTATGTAAATACATAATCCAATATGTGAGCACAACAATTCCACTCCTTCCTTACGTATCACTCTACAACACAAAGACATAACGAAATTCACATTAACCACCAACTACCTTACAAATGCATGTAACGTCAATGAATTACATGTTTGCCTTTAAACATGCCATTTCCCCTTGACAAAACCATTGATACACTTCATAGCACATATCGGCCAAAATCCCAAAATTTACACTTATATGAAAATAACAAGTTTAATAACAAAATCACACCATACATGTTCATATTTACCCATACCATTCTCTTTCATCAAGGTCACAAGTCATAATTCAAGCTTAAATCCCATGGATCACAAACCTTCTACAAAAATACCAAATACCATGTTCAACACTTCTAAGCATAACCAACATGATTCACATACTCTCCCATGTATATAATATATTAATCCATAAGAATAATCATGTACCTAGGCTTGGAAAATGATGATCTTGCTCCAAAGGTGGCTTAGGGTTTGAAAAGCAAAAGAGGTGTTCTCTTGAAATTTCTAGAAAATAAAAGAAAAGCATGTGTGTTTTTGTGGGTTAAAAATCTGATTTTTCCTCCCTTTTATATACCCATGAAGTCCTTTGCTCAATTATTGCTTGGTCAAAAGAAGAATGGGTCGTCATTTGACCCATTCTTGGCCCATGTTTTCCATCTTCATTTTGGGCTTTATTGAGCCCAAGTCACTTAACCCAATAAAATCAATAATTTCTCATGTTTAAATCATTTCATATGAGTTACGACAATATTCCCACTCACGGGATTCATATTCGTAGCCTCAATCCCAAAAACAAGCATTTCTAGTCACGTACAACCTATTTTGACTACAAGGGTAAAATCGTCATTTTGATGCCAATTTCGTTCTCGAGTAATTTTATCATACCAATATAATAATTTAATCATTTCATGTATATGCTCATGATTGTATAAGAAACGTAGCAAAAATCAGCTTGATACGTCCCCGGGCACCCTTGGGACTTAGAAAAATTTTCAACTTTTGAAAGGTGCGCACAAGTAGCCTGGCACGCCCTTGGGCGCGCCCCTCTACTGCCTGTGACACAAAAATTTAGGCCAGGAGCGGTCCGGCACGCCCTACCTTAAAATTATTATTTTTTTTCTTTTTTTTTTTTTTTTACTTATTGCTCTCAAAACTAAGGTAAACATGTGCGGGGTGTTACACCTTGTCCTATCCCAAAGAGTTGTACAGTGTCTCATTCCTCTAAATGGTTTAGAGTATCTCATTTCATAGTTAGTAGTACTTGTTATTCACTTAGCTCTCATTCATTGAACATTGGTCTAATGTTCCAATAATGTTACGTTCTACAGTTCTAAAGTTCTCAAGTTCCAATAAAAGACAGTTACCAAAGTATCACTCTTATAGTTAAAGAATGAAGTAATGTGAATAATTAGTTAATGGTTAATGTTGAGATTGGGTGGTATCTCATGGTATGAAAGGAACATTCGCATGAATGTCGATCCCGATTATTATAGCATGGGTGGTATCTCATGGAGTGAAAGAAACACTCGCATAAATGTCGATCCTATTATTATGGGTGGTATCCCATGGGATGAAAGGAACATCCGCATGGATGACGATCCCGATTATTATGTTATTTCCCACTGATAAGTTTGGGGCCCGGGCATTATAAGAATAAAAGGATGAGTAACGAACAAAGGAGTGAGTGATGAATGAATGCATGAGCGTAAAAATAAAGAAAGTAATCAACGTAATGTACATAATTCCACACATACAGAATGGTGACTTAACCATATTGAGTATTCTTTTATATTTGATTCCATTGAAGTTCTTATGTATTGACGCAATTCCTTATACTCTTACATACTCAGTACATTCTTCGTACTGATGTCCCTTGTGAAACCTACCTTACTTGTTATAGGCACAGGTGCTAGTAGACCTCCACAGTAGGTTGCGGGTCAGTTGCAGATCATTGGTGAGCTCCAGTTGGTTGGGGGCTTTTCGAGTCACTATGTACATTTGTTTTGGTACTGTATATATGTATAGAGCAGGGTCTTATCCCAACTCTAGGTTGGTTATGATTATGCATCTGTAGAGGCGTTGTAGATATTGTGGGACAGATGAAGAAAATGTAAGGAACGTATGTTTTGTCTTAATGGCCTCAACGACCAAGTTTCACATATGTATATATCACATGTTTCCATGACTTCCGCTATTGGTATCTTATATCTCTATACGTGATGGTGGTGTTTCGTGAATGACATGCATATGAATAGACATAGATGAAGATTGGTTCTCTCGAGCCATATCAGCTTCGGGTGCCAGTCCGCCTCAATGGGATTTGGGGCGTGACAAAAGTTGTATCAGAGCAGGTCATCCTAAGGATGTCTACAAAGCCGTGTCTGAGTAGAATCTTGCTTATGGATGTGTTGTGCACCACATTTATAAGTAGGAGGCTATGGGACATTTAAGAGTTGTTTCTTTTCTTCATTTCTAGATCGTGCAATAGAGCCAAAAGTGTAAGTGGAAAAAAAAATTATATCTGACCATTGGAATTGGTTTTCTTTTGTATAGTAAAATGCCGATGACAAGAAGAGGTAGAGGCAAGGGTAAGAAGGTAGATATGCTTGCTGATGAAGGACTGAGTAAATCACCACCTGACCAAGCTAGTCAAGGTGGAGCTGACACTGAATTTGCATCACGGGCTTCTTCCACTTATCCAGCTCCAGAAGAGCCGAAAAGGAGAGAAGTATCTTCAGAAATGCCCGTTAAAGACAAGCTCTTGTGCAGCAAAAAGAGGGACAGAGGCAGAGAAGGAGGATGCAAGAATTGGAAGGAGGATCGTAAAAAAGAGCTAAACCCATGGGACAGGTCATGGCGTCCCAAGGGGGATTTGGGCCTCGGAGTTTTCACAAACTGCCTAGGCCATCATTTCCTCATTCTATAGCAAATTCTCCCTCCCTATTCCAGGGGTTTAGAAGCAACCAGTCTGGGCAAAGAAGTGAGACTCAGGATTTACGGACAGTGGGGTATCAAGCACAAGGAGGTGTGAACCACTCGAGGTCTTCTCGTCAAACGTGCCAGCGCTACGGGAAGTTTCATGCAGGTGAATGCCGGGTTGGAATGAATGTTTTCTATTTTTATGGCATGCCAGGGCACATGGTAAGAGGGTGTCCATGAAGGGATACGGGAGGCATGGCACGACCTAAGGGACCAACGGTCACATCGACGTAATTGGTGCCTCCTCTAGGTAGAGGTGCACAACTTGCTGACCATGGCAGAGGTGTTAGAGGAGTAGCTAGTTCGAGTGGAATTCAGGGTCGTACCTATGCCGTAGCAGATTGGTAGGACTCGGAGGCTTTTCCTGATGAAGTGACAGGTATATTATCTGTCTGTCTTTTCACATAATGTATTTGCATTGATTGATCCAGGTTTTTACCCTATCATATATTACTCTATTGATTGTTGAAAAAAAAATTGTGAAAGGACACCAGAATTTTTAGTTAACCCATTTGAGGTATCTACACCAAAAGGTGAATCTATGGTAGTTAATAGAGTGTATCGTAATTTTGTGATAACTGTGTATGGCCATGATACACTAGTTGATCTTATTGAGTAGGAAATGGTAGATTTTGATGTTATGATGGGTAGGAATTGGTTGACTTCTTGTTATGCCACAGTAGATTGCCAAGCTAAGAAGGTACATTTGTATTTTCCACAAAAGGATGTTCTTAAATGGAAGGGTAATGGGGGAGCACTGAAGAAAAAAATTCATTCCCTATAATAAGGTGAAGGAAATAATATCCAAGGGGGATATACGTCACCTAGTAAAAGTACAGGATGCCGATGCGAAAGCACCAACACTTCAATTTGTTCCAATAATAAATGAACTTCTAGATGTGGTTCCTGAAACGGAAAGTAGAGTTTGATATTGATGTGATTCCAGAAATTCCGCCTATCTCTATTCCTTCTTATATCATGGCTTACAGAAATTAAAAAGAGTACTTAAAAGGCTTGTTGGACAAGGGGTTCATAAGGTCTAGTATGTCCCCATGGGGAGCACCAGTAGTATTTGTACGGAAGAAAGATGGAACATTGAGAATGTGTATTCACTATTGGCAATTGAATCAGGTAACGATCAAGAACAAATATCCCCTCCCCAGAATTGACGATTTGTTTGATTAGTTATAGGGTGCCAAATGCTTCTCAAGGATTAACTTAAGATCGGATTGTCATCAAGCAAGGGTTAGAGAAAAAGATATACCTACGACAGCTTTCTGAACACGATATGGTCACTATAAATGTCTGGTTAGGTCATTTGGACTAACAGATGCACCAGCAGTTTTATGGATTTGGTAAACAGGGTGTTCAAGCCATTGTTAGATATGTTCGAGACCATGTTTACAGATGAGATTCAAGGTCACAAGAGAGCTATGTTAATCACTTGCAATAGGTGTTATGGATTTTTTTTGTGACCGTAATATATATGCGAGGTTCTTTAAATGTGAATTTTGGTTAAAACCCGTAGCATTCTTGGGTCACATTGTGTCAGATGAAGGAATTCGAGTTGCTACAAAGAAGATTGAAGCGGTGAAAAATTGGCCAAGGCCTACGACGCCCACAGAAATTCGTAGCTTCCTGGGGTTGGCAGGTTATTATCGGAGACTTGTTGAAGGGTTTTCTTCCATTGCTGCACCTTTAATGAATCTTACACGCAAGGTAGTCAAATTTCAGTGGAATGATGCATGTGAGAGAAGTTTCCAGGAACTGAAAGATAAATTGACTTCCACACCCATATTAGTACTTCCGGAAGGCACAGAAGGGTATGTTGTATATTGTGATGCTTTCGGAGTTGGCCTAGGGTGTGTATTGATGCAGCACAGTAATGTAATAGCATATGCCTCACGATAGTTGCGTCCACAGGAAAGAAATTATCCCACACATGATCTTGAATTAACAGCGGTGGTATTTGCTTTAAAGATATGGCGTCATTATTTTTATGGAGTTCATGTTTATATCTATACTGATCACAAAGGTTTGCAATATATCTTTAGACAAAAGGAGTTGAATCTGAGGCAGCGGAGGTGGCTTGAGCTATTGAAAGATTAAAGCAATAGGAAGCACTAATGATCAGTTGAGGGAAAACCAAGATATAGTTGAGGATTTACTCTAGCTAGTCTTAGGAGTTCGTCTTCGTGAATCTATAGATGAAGGGATTATTGTGGAAAATACAGCGGAATTTTCTTTCATAGCTGAGGTGAAGGAGAAGCAGTTTGTGGATCCTATGTTATTGCAGCTAAAAGAAAATGTACAACGGGGTCTGACCAAGGCCTTTGATTTTACACAAGAAGGGGTGCTTCAATTCCAATATAGATTATGTGTACTGGATGTAGATGAGCTGAGGAGACGAATTATGACAGAGATGCATCATTCACGATATTCTATTCATCCGGGAGCTACCAAAATGTACCATGATTTAAAAGAAGTGTATTGGTGGGGAAATATGAAGAAGAACATTGCAGAATTTGTCACTCAATGCCTGAATTATCAACAAGTAAAGGTAGAGCATCAGAAACCAGGAGGTTACATGCAATGTATCAATCTTCCAGTATGGAAATGGGACATGATTAATATGGAATTTATCACAGGTTTGCCTCGTACACTGCGGAAATTTGGTTCCATATGAGTCATAGTTGACAGGCTTACCAAGTCAGCGCATTTCCTACCAGTCAAGACCACCTATACAGCTGAAGATTATGCAAGATTGTATGTGAAAGAGATAGTACGATTGCACCGGATTTCGATCTCCATTATATCAGATAGAGGAACACAATTTAGTGCGCATTTTTGGAGATCCTTTCAGCAGAGTTTGGGTACACAGGTGAATTTGAGTACGGCTTTCCATCCTCAGACAGATGGACAAGCAGAACGTACTATCCAAACGCTTGAAGATATGCTACGAGCTTGCACGTTAGATTTTTAAGGCAGTTGGGATGACCATTTGTCTCTTATTGAATCTGCTTACAACAATAGCTATAATTCAAGTATTCAAATGGCACCTTATGAAGCTTTGTACGGAAGGAAATGTAGATCACCAATTGGATGGTGAAGTGGGCAAAACTGCTTTACTTGGGCCAGATCTTGTTCATCAGGCTATGGAGAAAGTTAAAGTGATTCAACAACGGCTACAAACGGCCCAAAGTCCAACAACGGCTACAAACGGCCCAAAGTCAACATAAGTCATATGATGATGTTAGAAGAAGAGGGCTCGAATTTGCCATAGGTGATTGGGTATTTTTGAAGGTGTCACCGATGAAAGGGGTAATGCGATTCGAAAAGAAAGGAAAATTGAGTCCATGTTATATAGGACCATATGAAATTATTAAAAGAATTGGGCAAGTTGTGTATGAGTTGGCACTACCCCAAGAACTCTCTACGGTTCATCAGGTATTTCATGTTTCGTTGCTTCGAAAGTGCATAGGAGATCTATCTCGTCTTGCTCCCATTGACGATATACAAGTTACATAGGATCTTACCTATGAAGAGATACCTGATGCTATTCTGGATAGGCAAGTGAAGAGGTTAAGGAATAAAGATGTAGCATCCGTAAAGGTACTTTGGGAGAAATCAACAAGTAAAAGAGATCACATGGGAAGATGATAACAAGTAAGTATTTATACACATTACGTATATACATGATAACATGAAGAATGATCCTAGACTTGCAATTATTAAATTGAATAATGTCACTAACATTCGAGGACGAATGTTTCTAAGGGGGGAAGGATGTAACACCCCGTAGATTTTCGAACCTATAAGACTGCGTTAACATTTATGGAATTATTTAAACATGAGAGGGTTGGTGAATTATGCATTAATTTGTTGGGCTTAAGTGAATCTTGTGCCATTGGGCTCAAAATTGGCCCAAAATTTACAAGGAAGACATGGCCCAAAAGAAAAATGACCCATTCATCTTTTGACTTGATCAACTGGTCATTAATGACCAAGTGTATGGCTAAGAGGGACCCTTAAGAGACGATAAAAGGCTCCAAAATTCAGATTTTTAATCATATCCAACACCTTGCCATATTCTATATTTTTCAAGACATTTCCAAGAGATACAAGAACTCATTTTAAACCCTAAGCCTTCACTCTTTTGGACAAGATCACTCTCTTGTAAGCTTTGGTAAGTATTTATTCTCATGGTTTAATATATGATATGATTAATACGGTGTATCAATCATGTTTGTTATGTAGGCAATGTGTTGGACAATTTACTATGTGTAAAACTGTCTATTTTTGCAATCAAAAAATGGTGTTGCCTTGTAAACTTGAAAATGGACTTAGTGGTGTATTGAAGGAAAAATGTGGTTTTGGTGATTTTTATGTGTGTTTTCAAATCATGGATGTTAATTGGTATTAAGTTGGTCAAAAATATGTAAAGGAAAGCTTACTTATGGCCATGGACCATTTATGGTGAAAAAGGACCCAAAAATGACCCTTGGAGATGAAACCAGGCATCCGCCCTAGTAGACGGGGCACTTACGGGTGTAGATGCCAATGCAGGTGACCCTGTACTATTTGAGAAGGTCACCTACGGCCGCAGGTCACCCATCTTCGGTCGCAGGTGACCCCTCCAGACCCCCCAAGGTCCCGTTTTGCATGTTTTTATCTTGTGTTGATCCCCGAAACCCCTCTAATCTTCTTGGATGCAATTATTAACTTATGAATGACCTCAAAGGATTAATTTGTAGGTATTGTGAATTATATCAATTATGGATTGGCTTTAGTGTGTTGTTGTGAAAGACGTTTATGCAACATTACGACGTAAACGTGACATTGTATTGAAGGGGAAGTGTAAAGTATAATTTTGGTGTGAAATGCTAGTGATTTATGATATATTGGGTGATGTGTGGCATGTATTGGTAACGGTAATGCAGTACATGGTATTGTGAGAGGGTGAAATGATGTCGTATGACAGTTACGTAACTTGTTGTCATGTTATGTATTTGTAATGTAGTTAGTGGTTAACGCAAGCTCTGTTATGCAATTGTATGTAGAGTAGACGTAAGGAAAGAGATGGATTGTTGTATTCACGAATAGGAGTGTGTATCCATATTGGGGAATTAAGGTATGTAAGGTTATTCTTTTCCGCATTCTTCTGCAACATTTATCGTTCACGTTTATCATAGCCCTTGTCCTATCCCAAAGAGTTGTACAGTGTCTCATTCCTCTAAATGGTTTAGAGTATCTCATTTCAGAGTTAGTAGTACTTGTTATTCACTTATCTCTTATTCATTGAACATTGTTCTAACATTCCAATAATGTTATGTTCTACAGTTTTAAAGTTCTCAAGTTCTAATAAAAGACAGTTACCAAAGTATCATATCACTCTTATAGTTAAAGAATGAAGTAATGTGAATAATTAGTTAATAGTTAATGTTGAGATTGGGTGGTATCTCATGGGATTAAAGGAACATCCGCATGAATATCGATCCCGATTATTATATCATGGGTGGTATCTCATGGAGTGAAAGAAACACTCGCATGAATGTCGATCCCATTATTACGGGTGGTATCCCATGGGATGAAAGGAACATCCGCATGGATGACGATCCCGATTATTATGTTATTTCCCACTGATCAGTTTGGGGACGGGGCATTATATGAATGGAAGTATGAGTAACAAATGAAGGAGTGAGTGATGAATGAATGAATGAGCGTAAAAATAAAGAAAGTAATCAACGTAATGTACATAATTCCACACATACAGAATGGTGACTTAACCATATTGACTATTCTTTTATATTTGATTCCATTGAAGTTTTTATGTATTGACGCAATTCCTTATAGCCTTACATACTCAGTACATTCATCGTACTAACGTCCCTTGTGGAACCTACCTTACTTGTTGCAGGCACAGGTGCTAGTATACCTCCACAGTAGGTTGCGGGTCAGTTGCAGATCATTGGTGAGCTCCAATTGGTTTGGGGCTTTCCGAGTCACTATGTACATTTGTTTTGGTATTGTATATGTGTATAGAGCGGGGTCTTGTCCCGACTCTAGGTTGGTTATGATTATGCATCTGTATAGGTTTTGTAATGTTGTGGGACAGATGAAGAAAATGTAAGGAACGTATGTTTTGTCTTGATGGCCCTGTCGGCCAAGTTTCACATATGTATATATCACATGTTTCCATGACTTCCGCTATTAGTATCTTATAGCTCTATACGTGATGGTGGTGTTTCGTGAATGACATGCATATGAATAGACATAGATGAAGTTTGGTTTTCTCGGGCCTTATCGGGTTCGGGTGCCAGTCCGCCTCAATGGGATTTGGGGCGTGATATTATAGATGCCTATTTGCAAATGTGATCTTCATTAAAGCTCCAAAAATCCTACTTCCAATGGCCATCTTCAAGCATCCTCTCGAAGATCCCCTATGATAGAAACAACTATTGTTGAGCCTAAAGCCTAGTGGTGTATAAACATTGGGCTCGGAGCCATTAGATTCTCTGATTCCCTCCCAAGTAATCATGAGTTCAATTGGAACATATATAAATAAATCAAGAAAACAAATGTATCAAAAGTATCAACTTAATATTTAAAGGCTCAAGTATCAAGAAAGCCCAAAAACTAGTTCACAAGAGGTCAAATAACAAGCTTCACATCATGCCATCACACCAAGCATAATCAAATATCAAGAAGGACAGAAGTCCTGTTTCAACAAGGTTCGGAGACCTGTATCAAGAAGGGTCAAAACTCAAAAATCAAGAGAATCAAGAACCATATTAAAAATGGCTTTCTAGTTCTTACTTAAAATGGAAAGCTTCCATAACTAAGACGAACCAAAAATCCATAGTAAAGATGGAAAAAGATTCATATCAACAGGAATGCCAATAGTGACAAAGTCACAGCCACAAGAAGGACAAAGTCCCAACAAGTATGCCAAGTGATCAAGCAATCCGTACAAGTGGGCGAGTTAAACAATGTCTTGCAAGACTCCGAGGATACCAAAACGACAATACAAGGTGACAAGAAGGTAACGAGATAATATTTCAAATACTTCAGAAGTTAACAAGAGTATGAGTTCAAGATTATACACAAACCTTAGCCTTTTAGTATTTACGCAGTCCAGCCACACTTCAAGAGTCTAAGTCGCATACCAAACAACGTATCAAGTTCCTCACCTTGTACATGAGTATACACAACTTTGAATATACAATTAAGTACCCTTTTTAATGTCTAGTAACTCCATAATGTTGATATGAACCAATATTAGCATCAAAATTAAACATAGTTTGTGAAAATTACACCTAATCATCAAAGCAGTAAATCCGTACAGCCCCATCATTTCATGTTGTAACTTAGTTTTGAATAGGTAAACAACAAAACCAAACCTTATAGCCTTCATGAAAGTTTTATGCATATGTATTAGAAGTTCAAAGAATCCAGAATCACCAAAAATTACTTTTTGTACAAAATTATATCACAAAAACTCTGATAGTAGCACATAGGAGATTTCCAAATCAGAAAGCTGGACAAAACTTGTCCTCACTTCCGTCTCCTATTTAGATTTTGTAACATTCAAATCAGCATTTTTCCCAAGACTAAAGGTTGTAGAGATATGTGTTATCTTTCCAAAACATATTTTTTTTTACTTAAAACAAATCTCTACCCAATGAGATATGATAAAAATACTAAACACCGCACAATTCAAAAATAAGTTTCAAGTACTTACCACAAGGTAGGATGTGCCTTTAATTTCAGCCCAAAGGAACAAGATTCGCTAGTGACTTTATGGGATAATTTAATGAAGATGGATTTCAAGAGGTTTCTAAGAGTTAAGGGAACCAAAAATATGAGATGAGGTGCAAATCCATATGATATATTTAAATATCCCAAGAAAACCTTAGAAGGGTGGCTGCCCAAATTTTAAAAGTGGGCTACCCAATTTTTTTTTAAAAAAATATCTCTACTTTATTATTATATATAAAAAGATTATAGTCATGGTAATTTACATAAATAACCCAAAGCAATTGATTAAAATACCACTATAATTTCAAGTAAGCAAATTTCAAAGATTCCAACACTTGGTTAATGAAGCATCAAATAGAAAGGGTTACTATTCTATAGTAATGGTCTATTGGAGCTATAATATTGATTTGAATATTTGGGGGGTGTTACAAATCTCTCCCCATTAAGAAATTTTGTCCCGAAATTTACCTAACTAGTCTCGAAACAGATGGGGATATTGGGTTCTTATGTTCGCTTCTCCTCCCAGGTGGCTTCTTTGCCCGAATGATTTCTCCAAAGTACCTTTACTAAGGGAATTTTTTTATTTCTCAGCTGTTTTACTTTATGCGCCATGATATGTATAGGTTCTTCTTCATATGTCAAGTCATGATTAACCTCAATGGACTCAACCGTAAGAACATGAGATGGATCTGAGAGGTAGCATAGAAACATGGAAGACATTATGGATCTTATCTAATTCAGGTGGCAAATCTAGTTTATATGCAACTAGCCCAACTCTTTTGAGTATTTCATAAGGCCCAATAAATCGAGGACTAAGTTTTCCTTTTTGGCCAAATCTCATAATCTTATTCTATGGAGAAACCTTTAAGAATACCATATCACCAACTTGGTGCTCAATTTCACGCCTTTTAAGATCAGTATAAGACTTTAGTCTATCTGAAGCTATTTTTAGACGATCCTTGATCACCTTTACCTTATCTTCCATTTGTTGCACAATTTTAGGGCCAACAAATTTCCTTTCACCAACTTCACTCCAACAAATAGAAGTTCGACATTTCCTTTCGTATAAAGTTTCATAGGGAGGCATTCCAATACTTGACTGGTAACTATTATTGTAAGCAAATTCTATCAAAGCCAAGTGTTTGTCCCAACTACCCTCAAACTCAATAATGCAGGCACAAAGCATATCTTTCAAAATTTGGATTACCCTTTTTGATTGACCATCTGTCTAGGGGTGAAATGAAGTGCTAAAATTCAACCTAGTACCCAAATCTTCCTGTAAGCCTGCCCAAAATCTATATGTAAACCTTGGGTCTCGGTCAGATACAATAAAAATAGGGATTTCATGCAGCCTCACAATTTTGTTGATGTACTATTCTGCCAAACGTTCAAGTGAGTAATCTATCCTGACTGCCAAGAAATAAGCACTCTTTGTTAGCCTATCCACTATAACCCAAATTGCATCATGATTTCTTTGAGTTCGAGGAAGTCCGGAAACAAAGTCCATGGTAATTTTGTCCCATTTCCATTTCGACATCAATAAGGGTTGAAGCAAACCAACTAGAACCTAATGCTCTGCCTTTATTCGTTGACAAATCAAACATTTTGAAATAAACTCTTCAATATCTTTCTTTATACCATTCCACCAATAGTGTTCCTTGATGGTGTGGTACATCTTGGTACCTCCATGATGCATTACATATGGTGACGTATGTGCTTTATTTAGAATTTTTCTCCTCATTTTGTCGTCATTAGGGATACACAACCTATTTTGATAAAATAGGACACCATTCTCCCCAAATGTAAAATCAAGCTTTTCTCTAATTTGAACTTCGTTGATCAATTTTATGAGCTTTTCATCTAACTTTTGTTGCTTCTTTCACCTGTTCAAGTAATACTGGCTTGACTTGCAAATTAGCAACAACTGAACTATCCGAACCAAGTGGAAGACAAGCATTTATGGCTCTTAACTCAAGAAGTAAGGGCAAAGGGCTCAAAGATAAACTTGCAAAGGAATTGTGACTTAAGGCATCTGCAACTACATTGGCTTTACCTGGATGATAGTCAATTGTGTATTCATAATCTTTGATGAGTTCAAGCCACCTGCGTTGCCTCAAGTTCAGCTCTTTTTGTGTACCCAAGTACTTCAAGCTCTTATGATCAGTGAATATATGGCATTTTTCTCCATACAAATAATTCCTCTATATTTTTAAGGCAAACACTATAGCACCTAGGTCAAGATCATGGGTAGGATAATTCAATTCATATGGTTTCAATTTCTGAGAGGCATAAAAAATAACTTTCCCTTCCTGCATTAAAACACATCCTAGACCATGATGAGAAACATCACTATATATCACGTACTTTTTCCCTTCAATTTGTATAGTAAGTATAGGATCTTGTGTTAACAAGGATTTGAGAGTTTCAAAGCTCTCTTGGCATTTGTCATCCCAAGTCAACTTTACTTCCTTCTTTAAAAGTTTAGTCAAAGGAGAGGCTATCATGGAGAATCCTTTCACAAACCTTCTACAGTATTTTACTAGGCTCAAGAAACTCCTTGTTTCAATTGGACTTTTGGTTGGTTTCCATTCAACAATTACTTGAATCTTACTAGGATCAACCTTCACAGCTTCAGATGACACAACGTGTCCCAAGAAGGCCACTTCATCAAGCCAAAATTCACATTTGGAGAGCTTGGCATAGAGTTCTTTCTTCTTCAAAATTTGAAAAATAATCCAGAGAAGTTTATCATGATCCTCACTATTCTTGGAATATATTAAAATATCATCTATAAAGACAACCACAAATTGATCACGGTAAGGTTTAACTACTCGATTCATTAGATCTATGAATACTACAGAAGCATTTGTCAACCCAAATGGCATCATTAAAAATTCATAATGATCGTATCGAGTTCTAAAGATAGTCTTAGGGACATCTTGATCTCTTACTCGCAGATGGTAATACCCAGACCTCAAATCAATTTTTGAGAAAAATTTAGCACTATTAATCTGGTCAAACAAATCATCAATCCTTGGTAGCAGATATCTGTTCTTGATTCTTATTTTGTTCAATTGTCGATAGTCAATGTAAAGCCTAAGAGTTCCTTCTTTATTTTTTACAAATAAGACAAGGGCTCCCCAAGGAGAAACACTAGGACGGATGAAACCTTTCTCAATAAGTTCTTGCAATTGAACTTTTAACTCCCTCAATTTTGATGGATCCATTCTATAAAGAGTGATAGAAATAGGGGTAGATCTAGGAATAAGCTCTATTGGAAATTCAACTTCTCTTTTCGGAGGCAACCCAGGAAGATTTTTGGGGAAGACTTCAGGGAAATCACACATAGTAGGTATATCCTTGATACTAGGACTCTCTAAACTTGTATCAACTATGTGAGAAAGATATGTATCACATCCTTGACGAATCATCTTGCTTGCCAAGACCACATAAATAATGCTAGATGTCAGTGATCTTTCACCTTAAATAGTGAATGTGAAAATGTAGGATCTTTAGAAGTCAGATGCTCTGACCTATAATCCACTATTGCATGTTATTTGTATAGCCAATCCATCCTAATAATAATATCAAAGTCTTGGATAGGCATTTCAATTAAATCAGCAGGGAAGACTAGATTTTGAATCATGAAGGGACAAACTTGATAAATTCGATTACAAACAACTTGATGAACTAAAGGACTCTCAACCAGCACATCACAGTTAAGACTCACAGATATCACATTTTAAATAAAAACAAGTGACGAGCAAATATAGGAATAGGTAGAACCAGGATCAAATAGTGTAAACACACACAAAGTGAAATAAGTGAAATTTACCGACAACCACATATGGTCCATCTTGATCATCCTTATGTCTCATAGCATAAGCTAGTGCAGTAGCCCTTGACCCACTGGTTTGATTAGTTCCTTTTTACACCTGCTGCTTGTGTGGCTTTAGATCTTGCACCTCTATCGCCTTGAGGAGGATTAGTAGTAGGCTTCTGGACTGAGCCTTCCATGCGCAAAGGAGAAACATGATTAGGATCTGGACAATCCTTAACCTTATGATCAAAGGTCCCACAATTAAAACATGCACCAAAATCCCTCCTACAAGTACCATAATAATTATTTCCACATTATGCACATGTAGGTATGCGAGTCTTGCCTTGGCCATAGTTTGGAGTACTAGCAGTAAAAAAAATCTAATTTGCTTTGATTATGTTGAGACGGCCTGTGAACATTACCTGCCTTGGAATCATCAAATCTTCCCCTTTTGGATGGACCTCCATAATCTAATTTAGGTTTTCTGAATTTGTTTTCATTTCTACTAGTTTCTTCCTTATCAAGTCTTTCCCAAGTAAAAGCAGCAGAAACTAACTTGCAAAAATTCTCATGTTGCAGGACTGCGACATTCTTTCTGATGGAATCATTCAAACCATATTCAAATCTCTTGCACTTATCTTTTTCCTCATTAATAATACCTCTAGCGTAGCGAGAAAGCCTGAGAAACTTTGGTTGATACTCAGCAATAGACATGCCTCATTGCTTTAAATTCAGAAACTCTTTTTTCTTTGCATCACAATGAATAGGTGGGATATACTTCATATGGAATTCCTTACCAAAATCATCCCAAGTAAGAACTGGCGGTTTTGCCTTTTTATTCGATACACTTACCACCAGTCGTAAGCATCATTTTGTAATAGCGAGATAGCATACTTAAATTTGGCAGCATCTGAACACTCTAATTGCTTGAACACCCTCTCTATGTGCTCAAGCCATTGTTCAGTATCGGTAAGATCAACAGTGCCTTCAAACTCAACTCCACCCATCTTTTTCATTTTCTCGAAGTTTACCCCATTTAGATCATGCATCATTTCGGCCAAGTAGTGAAAGAATTCAGCCATATGTTTAAAAGAAGGGTTCATAACATGAGTATTATAACTCATGTGAGGATGTTGTCCCACTCTTACACCCATATTATTCCCAACTTCAGATCCACTGGTACGTGGGAAATTAAGATCAGAAGAACGTTCCCCCATTTCTTCTACTACATGAGGTTGGGCATTAGAGTCTCCCGAACCTTCACGAGCTACTTCCATAGGTCTATTAGAGGAAGAGGCTATAACTTAGTTCCTTCAAGATGGAAGATCACATTGCATTAGGGATATGTACATGATGCATATGCACACTAGATGCAATAAAAATATTAACCATGTAAGCAAGTAAATACTATAATAAAAGACTTCTTAAAGAGAAGCCAGTATACTAGCAATTCACAACAAAAAATCCTAGAACCATAAATAGTAAACAATCCTAAATGCCATGTAGCCTCCTGATTAGAAGTGTGGTGCACAACACACCCATAATCAAGACTCTACTAGACATGGATTGTAGGCCTCTATCTATGACACGACCTTGCTCTGATACCAAAACAAGCGACCCTCTCGAGAGGACACTACTTCTAAAACAAAAGCTAATATTACACTGGAGGCATTTAAAAGATCTTAACTTACAACATATTAAGCATAATCTAGTGACAGATTAGACCCATTCAAAAGAGTTAAAGGTACAAAGGTTTGCTATTTAGTAATTCATATTATCCGAGTTTAAACAAAGTATGTGTTATAATTTATGGCAGAGGAACCTTTCAAAACAAATCAGCAATTTCCTTACGAGATTTATTTATCATTTCACACTACTACAGACCCATGTTATGAATAATTACGAAACTCTTGAGTATCAAAAGATGGCAGGTTTAACCTTTATACATATTACAAAACCAAATATAAATTTAGTACATTACAAAACTCGAGTTTACACACCCTATGGTAGCCAACTCAGTTACCAAATTTAAGTAACAAACTAGCTTTGAAATTACATATATATATGTATCTCATGGATCATGTACAAGTCCCAAAAACTTCTAAAAATTATAGATGCCTATTTGCAATTGTGATCTTCATTAAATCTACAAAAATCCTACCTCCAATGGCCATCTTCAAGCATCCTCCCGAAGATCCCCTACGATAGAAACAACTATCGTTGAGCCTAAAGCCTAGTGGTGTATAAACATTGGGCTCGGAGCTATTAGATTCTCTAATTCCCTCTAAACTAATAAGCAGTTCAATTGGAACATATATAAATAAATCAAGAAAACAAATGTATCAAAAGTATCAACTCGATATTTAAAGGCTCAAGTATCAAGAAAGCCCAAAAACTAGTTCACAAGAGGTCAAATAACAAGCTTCGCCCAATATGTACATCATGCCGTCACACCAAGCATAATCACATATTAATAAGGACAGAAGTCCTGTGTCAAAAAGGGTCAAAACCCAATAATCAAGAACCATATTAAAAATGGCTTTCTAGTTCTTACTTAAAATGGACAACTTCCATAACTAAGACGAACCAAAAATTCATAGTCAAGATGGCAAAAAATCCGAATCAAGAGGCATGCCAATAGTGACAAAGTTACAACCACAAGAAGGACAAAGTCCCAACAAGGATGCCAAGTGATCAAGCAGTCCTTACAAGTGGGCGAGTTAAACAAAGGTCTTGCAAGACTCCAAGGATGCCAAAACGACATACAAGGTGACAAGAAGGTAACCAAAGTACTGAGATAATATTTCAAATACTTCAGCAGTTAACAAGAGTATGAGTCCAAGATTATACACAAACCTTATCCTTTTAGTATTTACGCAGTCCAACCACACTTCAAGAGTCTAAGTCACAGACCAAACAACGTATCAAGTTCCTCAGATTGTACATGAGTATACACAACCTTGAATATACAATTAAGTAACCTTTTTAATTTCTAGTAACTCCATAATATTGATATGAACCAATATTAGAATCAAAATTAAGCATAGTTTGTGCAAATTACACCTAATCATCAAAGCAATAAATCTAGACAGCCCCACTGATTCGTGTTGTAACTTAGTTTTGAATAGGTAAATAGCAAAACCAAACCTTATATACTTCATAAAATTTTTATGTATATGTATTACAAAAAATCCATAATCACCAAAAATATTTTTTGTACAAAAAAATATCATCAAAACACTAACAGTAGAATATAGGAGATTTCCAAATCAGAAAACTGGACAGAATATGTCCTCACTTGTGTCACCTATTTCGAATTTGTAACATTCATATATACCTTTTTATTAAAGAATAAAAGTTGTAGAGATACGTGTTAGCTTTTCAAAACATATTTGTTTACTTAAAACAGATCTCTACCCAATGAGATATGATAAAAATACTAAACACTGCATAATTCAAAAATAAGTTTCAAGTACTTACCAGTGTTTTAGCATGTTTTCCATAAAATTGGGATGATTTGGAACAAGCTAGCATGAATAGATCTTATAATCACAAATTAGAGTGAATTTAGAATGACTAGTTCTGTATTTCAGAATATCAATACAAACAATAATCAAACTAGTTCATGCTTTATTTTTCAGATATCAGTTTATATTTATGAGCTGATAGTATATGGTATTGAGAGTAGTATTTATCACTGAGTGGACACGACTTCCAAATAACCCAAGTACTAGAACTATATTGCCACTGTAGGATAAGGGTCCTCTCCAGTTGAGATTGACACCTTTAGCCCGAATGGGCTTAGTTAGTGGATCCACACCAGACATGTTCTATACCTTTGGCTAGGTGTAGGGCACCCTTCTAACTAGGGTTTTACGTTGGACTCCATGTTAACTCATATGGTTTATGTCGGTTAATAGAATCTTCCATCAAGAAATGGTTTTAACATTACTCGCAATTTCAATTCAATTAAGTTATTTCATGAGTTATAGCACTGCTTCGCATTACAGTTTATTGTTTCTCTTTCAATCATAGTACTACGGTTCAGTTATTTTATTTAGTTTTACCTATTACATCTAAATTAGTTTTAAAGCATGTTTTCAGTATGTTTATATTATTGCATATCTCTCCTGGGTGGTTCTTACCACACTTGTTGCAAGTGGGATAGAAGTTCCCCATTGCAACACTACCCTACGAACAAGAGTTGATGTCCTACTTTTCTGATCATACCGGAGTCTGGGTGCTAGAGATGGAGCACTAGCTGATGATCAAGTTATTTATTCTACCCAAAAAGTGGGAAAAAGTATGATTTCTTAAATCTATTTGATCACATGTTTATCATTTGTACAATATTTTTTGACATTTCTAAGTTATGCGGTTGTAAGTTAAGAAACTTCTACTAAGCTAAACAAGGTTTGAGTAGGTAACAAGTGCAAATAAGTTGCATTACTTGAAGTTGGGCAGAAGTTACAAATAACATTTTACAATAATTGAACAGTTGGAAATAATAGCAATCTATTTTCGAGGCACCTCAGAAAAATTGTTCGGGACCATAATATGTGCTCATTGGTAGTATCATCGTGGGATGACATTAAGGAAGAAAAGTTAAATCACATGTGCGCTACTGTTAAGGTTGGGTTCCTGTGTTCTTATTATCTTGTTGCTTAAAATTATTATGTTATTCATAAAATTGAAATAAAATTGTGAGTACTAAGTTTTAAATTCACAAAATGAAATTAAATGGCAATTTAGCACATGTCTACTTGACTTTTAGTTTCTCAATCTTTTTGAAAAGTTTAGCAGGTTTTGATTTTATCAAGAAACACAAAACTGAAAAAAAAAGTGGCTTCTGGTGTTACACAAGACATACAAATTATCTAGGTGAGCAGTTGTAGTTGCACCACGACTCTGAATGCCTTTTTCTAGGTATGGCTTTTTCTCTCTTCTTCTTCTTCTTTGTTGGCTTATTGCTGGAATGGGCTGAAATTTTTTCATTCTTCATTGCAGCTACTAGAGTTGCAATACATAGGTTTGACTCTACTCGTAGTTGCTGTAGTAGCAAGACTCTCTTTCTCTATTTTTCTTCTATTTCTTTTGTTTGAGTCACTATTATGGACTTTTTCTCCCCATTATTTATTCTTTCAGATTTTTTGTTTTTCCAATATAACAGTTGTTTGCATGGTTTGTTAAATTCTTGAACGTTCAAGTATTACGTAGAAATAATATAATTTTATCCAACCTTTAAAAAGTTGGATTTTCACTTTGCTCGAAACAATCACTTTTAATCCTGTATTGGATGTCAACCTGTGCTTGATGTATTGCAGGATAAATTTGAAAGTGACAGCCATGTCTTGGGATGGATGAAAGAGTTATGGAATAAATGGAGAGGAAAATTTCACGCAAACTATATGAAGGGTAAGCCAATCCAACAAGCTCTTAAGAACGTGCCTAAAGGGGTAGACAACAAACAATGGGAGTGGTTGATAAAGGAACACTTTTCTACAGAAAAATTTCAAGTTTGACATAACATCTAGTTATGTAATTTCATTTCATTCTATTATCTTTTAATTTGCAATTCACTTATAACATTTGAATTTAATATTGTTACTCAAATAAAGATGAGAAGCAACAGGAATGCAGAAAATAGAGCTAAGTTGAAGATGTTTCATCGTGTTGGAAGCAAGCCATTTAGAGAAACTATTTATCAAAAGGTGTTATAATTAAATATTTTATTTCTTAGTATTGTTGAGGCATTATTTGTCATGTTTACTTTTATTTATAGGGTGAAAAGATGGAAAACCACCAAATATGGCAACTATTTTCTTTGAGACTCGGAAGAAGAATGACATACTTGTTGATTCTGAAAAAATCAAGAAACATGTATGTTTGGTCAATTGAATGTGTAGTTTACTTTTACCTAACATGGATGCTTACAAGAATCTCTCTTTACAATTTACTTTTAGCTAACATGTATGCTTACAAGAATCTCTCTTTACAATATATAGGCTCAAATTCAAGAATTGGTGCAGTCTGAACCGTCTCTTCCTAGCATTGAAATTATAGAAAAATGTTTTGGACCTCAAACTTGTAGTCATGTATTTGACCTTGGGGGTAAAGGAAAAATATTTGAAAGGTAGAACTACTTCAAAGGTTGAATTGTGGTCTGAGTTGCATTCAACTCACAAAGAAAATCAATCTTTGAAGGATCACTTGTCTAATGTATAAAATGAGATGAACAAAATGAAGCAATTAAAAGAGTAGTTTTTAGCTCAACATTCCAAGTTCCATCCTCAAACATCAGGAAGCTCAGGAGAATGACTATTCTGGAATTGATACCAAGTTAGTAAACTTACCTAAAATTTCAACTTCTTTTAAAAAATATTTGTTGATTTAATCACATTTTCAAGTATGAACTCACTGTCTTCAGAAAATAAATATTCTAACTACTAAATTCAACTGAATATTTATTATTTGGTTAAGAACAAATAATGTTGAAGTGCGGATTATCACAATCAAACAAAATGTTGAGTTATGATTATGGGACATGTACTTGTTGATTATGGTACTTGTCTAACATTCTGATAACTGATTATGGGTGATATTTTAAAAAGGTATATGATTTTTTTATGCAAAGAAAATTACATAATGAGTAGTACATAATGAGCATCTACTGGCTAGGGAGATATCAACTTCTTTTTATGTGGGCTTCCATTGGTATATTGTTGTCGTCGTCGTTGTTGTTGTTGTTATTAAAGCCAAATTCTAATTCTAAACTTGAAATGGAAGTAATGTCAAATTTAACATTTCTCTAGTTGGGTTTGATAGTAGTTTGATTTGGAGTTCTCTTTCTGTGTTTGATGTTTTGTCTTGCTTGGATTTGGTTATTGACGGTTTATCTTCTATGTTATTCGACATGTTGTGATGTTTGTATGCCCCTATTTGAGGTTATTTTTTGTCTTGTATGACATATGATGGTGTGCATCATAAGCATTAGCTTAATTTATAGTTGCATTTGATCTAAAAAATATGCAATCTTAGCCTTTGCTGGCAGTTGATCGAACCTGTTATAAATAGTGATTTGTCATGAGATTTGACACCATGTTTGCTTCTCTATAGTATCGGACAACTGTATTCTCATTTGAGCCAACCACATCATTGGTTTCTTTAATAATGGAACTCAAATTAAAGTTTTTAGAGGCCTTTCTTGCATCATATAATCACCATAAGCAAAGAGTCCATCTAATTAAATAGCACACTTGTTATATTCATTTGCCTTCAGCCTTTTTTCTGCAAATTCACAGTCGTGGCTTATACTTGATGTATGTTACTTAGCCAATTTTTCAGTTAATCTTTGTAGTCTTTTTTGAATGGATTTTTTGTTAATTTTGCAAATTATGGAAGCTGAGGTTTATAATAAAGTAGCTTTATATGTACAAACAAATTGATTCTTATTTTGCTAGTAGAGTTGGGAAAAGTTTCACTACAATCCAAGGATATTAACTATATAAATTTTTGTGAAGGTTTATGTGAAAAATGTGATTTAACTTAAATCATTGATGTTCCGTGCTGACAATTGATGTTGATCTTGTTTTGTAATTACTTTTTATACATTATATGAAGGCAGCAACATACTTATATTAATTACCAGATTTTCTAGTTGCAAATTGGATGCTCTTAGAAACTTGTTACTTGTTTATCTAGGGACTGGACTATTGGTCCTTAAATCCAGGAGAAAATATTGTCACTAAAACAATAGTTTTAAGGGTTGGTCACCAAATACACTGAGGGCCAGCTTTATACATGTCGCAGAACTATTTAACTACTAGAATTTTAGTCCCTAAGAACTCCAAATTGAATTGAAATGGCGGTCTCTAAAACTAAATTAAGGACCAACTTAAATTGGTCCCAAAAAGGTTTAGCGACCAGACACTTATCTCGTCCCTATATGCCATTAGCATCGGAGCCTATTGGAAATGATATAAGCCAAATTACGAAGATGAGAATTTGACTACGAAATCAAAGAAAAATAATCGATAGATAAAGAGGATAGATAGAAAGACAAAAAAGAAGATAGAAGAAAAAGGAACTATTGAATTTATTGAATTCAAAACCCCTAATTCTAACATCCACGAGCACCTAATCTCTTATGTTGGCTGCAAGGGAATCGAAACGCCCTTACAATCACCATTTCTAAACAAGATGCAACAAGAGCCATTCCAAGCTCTCAAACACTCTCTCAAGAGTTTTCATTCTAAATCAATATCAAAAGCTAACTTAAGAAATAATGACCTAAGCTAATCTATTTATAGTCTAGGGTTAAGTTATTACATTGGGCCCAAAAGTGACCCATGGACAAACTTAAGAAAAGAGCCTAAACTAAGTGGACTGTTTTGAGTGTGATGATCCTCCAAGTGCACCGTCACTAGCTTGGTGTTCCGACACTCCCTCCGTCAAGTTGAGGTAATAGCCTTTTTAATACAATCCAAACTAGCTCTAAACCATTCACCAGAAGACAAGCACGACAGCTTCGAGCATGACAGCTTCAAGCACTCCAAGGGATGTTCATGAAGTGAGAGATACTTGAAGATATCCAAGTACACCATCACTGGCTTGGTGGTCCGCCACTCCCTCTGTCAAGTTGAGGCAGTAGCCTTTTTAATACAATCCAAACCCGCTCTAAACCATTCACTAGAAGCCAAGCACGAGAGCTTCAAGCACTCCAAGGGTTGTTCATGAAGTGAGAGATACTTGAAGATATTCTAATACCATCAAATGGGTGTTACGTATTGGTGATTGCGTCTACAAAGGATCAATGAGCCTTGGAGGGGTCAAAGAAATGCGAAAAGGAGCAAAACAACTCACTTTTGGAGTTTATGAGCTCATCTGCGACCACAGGTGAGTGAGGTGCACTAGCAGCTAGCCAAGGCAGCCCAAAACAGTGGCACCTATTCCTGACCTGCGTGGGCAGGTGCCCACCTGCGTGGGCAGGTGGCCTTAAATGGCTAGAATGCTATGTTTTCAGGGGGAAATGGGTCACTTTTGGGCCAAGTTTGTAATAATTGATCCATGGGTATAAATACCCAAACCATTCTTTATTTTCCTTAGTTTTTCTTGAATATTGATGAACAAATCTCTTGAGAGAGTTTTTGGTGAGCTTTTGTTGAAGGTTTACTTAGTAACGAGTGGTTTCGAGAGCGATCAATTCTCTCTTGGTCATAGTAGGAATTAGGTGTTAGTAGATGAATGTAATTTAGGGGTTCTAGGGTTTAATATATCCTATTATTCTTAATTACTCATTTTCTTGTGTCTAATCTTTCATCTATCTATCGATTATCTTTTTTTTCTTAGTTAAATTCTAGTTTTCATAGTATTCAGGTTATCATTTGGTATCAGAGCCTGGATTAGGGTTGTTTCAACAATCCTAAGTCTTGGGATTGATATTTCAAAAAAGAATAAATTGTTTTGAGTCTTTCTTGAAGTTTCTATACTATATCTTGTTTTCTCTAGTATATTTGAGTCGGAATCTTGAGCTTTAGTTTTGATTTGAAGAAATATCCCTTTTGTTGAACTTGAGTTCTTGAGCTTGAAGAGAAAATGGAAATTGTTTTTTAGATATTGTTGATTTGGTGAAGATTTGAGAGTTGAATTGTTATAAAAGTGTTCTCTACGTTAAAGGGAACCTAAATCTAAAGTTTCGTGGAATTCTAAGTCAAAATAAACTAGTTGGGAATTTTGGTGTTCTTAGTGTTCTTGAGGATCTTCAAATCTTCAAGAAGAAGAATCTTTAAAAAGTGTTGTTTGATCCAAGAAAGAAATAAAAAGGAAAGAAAGTTGTTTGTACAAACAATATCCAAAAGGAAAAGAGAATATTCCAAGAGAGAGAACCCAAGAGGGCCCACAGAAAAGGAGAATTTCAGAATTCCAAGTAAGCTGTCAGACCTCACCTACACCTGACCTGCACCCGCAGGCAGGTCATCTGCACCCGCAGGAGCCCAATGCAGGCTAGGGCAGACTCACTGGTTTTACCTGTGCCCAGTCCACCTATGTGGGCATGTGCCCTCTATGCCTACAAGAGCTGAAACACAGGTCAAGCTTTCCAAAATCAATTTTTGCTTAGGTTCCATCGTCTTAGTTTCATTTCTTGGTTCATAATCTTATCTCTTGATCCCTAAACTAATTAATAACTAGTAATTCGCCTACTTAGTTGGTTGATTAGTTCTTGAGTTTGATTTTTTTCTCAGTCCTACTTCTTTTGTGCTTTTCTAGTTTTCTTTTCATCGTTAATTCTTGATTCAAGTCCTTAAACAATTCTCTTGAGTCTTTCAAACAAGAATCCAATTTGATCAAGAGTATCAATCGACACTTCGTCTACCACCCGGAGTATAAGCTATCCTTCAATATTTGTGGATCCAACTATGAGGTATACAAAGATGTGTAGAGTTGTGAGGTTATTTCTTTAACACTAACTTTTTTGTTGCTTATGTTAGTGTCTTTTTATAGGTACCATGACCCCAAAAGGTGAAACACCACCATCCATGGATGTCAAAACTTTGAATGCAATCTTGGTCGTGATTGAATCTTTGGGTCGTAGATTGGAATCCATGGAAGGTCACATAACTGTTCTCCAAGGAAGTGTGTCAACTATGGGTGGAAAGATAGTGAATATGGAAGGTCGTCTAAACTCCAAGCGACTTTCCATAGGTTTGCTACTTTAGAAGCTATCTTCCAAGAGAATTTAGAAATTAAGAGATATCTTAAGGATAAGACATCGATCAAACCCAAAGGGTATTCATCCACTAATCCATAGAGTAAGAGCAAAGAGGTAGCTCAACCTTCATAGGGATGGAACAAGAACAAGGACGTCAACAAGTCCTATGACAAGAAGCTCACAGAAAAGACTACTCCGAAGTACCCACCAAGGAATGAAGGTAATAAATATTCAACTCTTAATTCTAAAGGTCGTTAATGTTTTAAATGCCAAGGTTGGGGGCACAAGGAAAATGAGTGTCCCAATCGGAGAAATGTGATCCTTAGAGAAGGAAAAATGTATTACCTTGGAGAAAAGGTGGGGAAAAAAGATGATAATGAAGGAGAAACCCAAGATAGAGAGGGGTGTGAAGAAGAAGATCAAGTAGAGGAAGGAAATAAGGATACTTAGCCTCAAGATGGAGAGTTTGCGGTTCCAACTTTGTGGTAAGACGAGTGATGATTAGTAAGGCATTATATGACCCTAGTAAAAGGGAAAATATTTTCCATACTAAATGTCTTATCAAGGAGAGTATGTGATCATTAGTCATTAATAGTGGGAGTTGTGCCAATGCTTCTAGTTCCACCATGGTTAATTTCTTGAAGCTACCCACCACCAAGCATGTCGTACCGTACAATATCCAATGGTTAAATGAGTGTGGAGAATTGAAAGTGACTAGACAAGTGGTAATTCAGTTCAAGATTGGGAATTACCATGATGATATACTATGTGATGTCATTCCCATGCAAGCTTGTCATATTTTCTTGGAAGACCATGGAAATACGACTGTGCAACCAAGCATGATGGAAAAACCAATCGGTATTCTTTTGAGTTGAATGGTCGGAAGTTCACCCTTCACTGTATTTCACCATCACAAGTGAATGAGGTCTATATAACAATAAGGGAGTTGAAAGAGAAGGGTATAAAAGAAGGAGAGGAGGAATCCCATGAAGAGGAGAGTGATGAAGCAAAAAAGAGAAAGAAGTTGAAGGGGAAGGCCCAAATGATGATGTTGGCTAGAAATAAAGACTTGTTTGAGGAGGATAATGATGAGGATTCCATACTCCTTTTAGCCCATTTTTTTCATGCTAACCACTCTACTTCTCCTATTCCCTATTCTATTTCTCTTATTTTGTAGGAATTTAAAGATGTGTTTCCAAAGGAACTACCAAAAGGTTTACCCCTACTTTGGGGAACTGAACATCAAATAGACTTTATGCCAAGCTCATAATTGCCTAACAAACCAGCTTATCGAAGTAACCTGATGGACACCAAATAGCTCCAAAGGCAAGTTGAGGAACTCCTCAACAAAGGATACATCAAGGAGAGCATGAGCCCATGTACGGTCATGGTATTATTGGTACCAAAGAAAGATAGGACTTGGCACATATGTGTTGATTGTTGATACATCAACAAGATAATGGTAAAGTATCGCCACCGTATCCCTATATTAGATGATATGTTAGATGAATTGAATGGTTCTTGTGTGTTTTTAAAGATTGATCTTAGGAGTGGGTACCATCAAATTCGGATGAGCCCGGTGATGAATGGAAAACCACCTTCAAGGGCAAGCTTGGTCTCTATGAATGGATGGTTATGCCATTTGGACTCACCAATGCTCATAGTATTTTTATACGGTTAATGAACCGTGTGATGAAATTATTTATAGGGAAATTTTTTGTGGTGTACTTTGATGATATTTTGGTTAATAGAATGTCCATAGATGACCATGCTAAGCATTTGAGATGTGTTTTTGATGTTCTTAGGAAGGAGCAATAGTTTGCTAATCTTGAGAAATGCTCCATTTGTGTTGATGAGGTTGACTTTTTGGGCTTTGTTGTAAGCTCTCGGGGTGTTGAAGTGGATGAATCTAAGATAGACACTATAAGAAATTGGCCAACTCCACAATCCATTGGTGATATAAGAAGTTTTCATGGATTGGCTAGTTTCTATAGAAGGTTTGTCAAATGGTTTAGCACCATTGTCGCCCCGTTGACCAAGGTAATCTGAAAGGATAAATCCTTTAAGTGGGGTGATGAGCAAGCAAAGGTGTTTGAAACTTTCAAAACAATGCTTAGCTCCGCCTCTTTGTTACAATTGCCCGACTTTGGAAAAATGTTTGAAGTTGAATGTGATGCTATCAAAGTAGGCATTGGAGCAGTCTTAATGCAAAACCAAAAGCCCATTGCATACTTTAGCGAAAAGCTCAAAGGAGCAACCTTGAACTACTCTATGTATGATCTTAAGTTGTACGCCTTGATTAGAGCTTTGGGTAATCGGTAACACTACTTATGACCTAAGGAATTTGTGATTCGGACCGACCATGAGTCTTTGAAACACCTTAGGGCGCAAGACAAATTGAACAAATGGCATGCCAAGTAGATTGAATTCTTAGAAACTTTACCTTATGTAATCCAATACAAAAAGGGAAAAGAGAATATTATAGCCGATGCCTTGTCCCGAAAACATGTATTGATTGCTACTTTGTCTTCTAAATTGATTGGTCTTGAGTGTTTGAAGACATTGTATCCCGAGAACCCCAAGTTTGTTCAAATCTTCAAAGATTGTGAGGAATGGGAAAGGGAAGGATGGCTTAAGGATAGAACTTCTATACCCTACTCTAAAGTTAATGGTTTCTTATTTAAATAAAGGAGGTTGTGTGTGCCCTCTATCTCATGGAGAGAGTTGTTTGTGAGAGAGGCACACAATGGTGGTATGATGGGTCACTTTGGAATTGACAAAACCCTTGGAATCCTAGAGGAACAATTCTACTAGCCCAAGATGCGTCATGATGCTGCTAGAATTTGTGGTCAATGTATGGATTGTAAAAGTGTGAAATCTCACCTTCTCCTCAAGGATTGTATACCCTAATTCCCACTCCCCTACTCCCATGGCTTTACATATCTATGGATTTGTATTGGGTTTGCCTAGTACATGGAGGGGAAGAGATAGTATTTTTATTGTTGCTGATCGGTTTTCTAAAATGTCTCATTTAATTTCGTGTCATAAGTATGATGATTCCTCCAATGTGGCGTCCTTCTTTATGGAATATGTTGTCAAGATACATGGAATTCCCCAGAACATTGTTAGTAATAGGGACTCTAAGTTCTTTAGTCACTTTTAGAGGACATTGTAGGGTAGGCTTGGCACCAAATTGCTTTTCTCAACGTCTTGCTGCCAACAAATCGATGGTAAAACCAAGTTTGTGAATAATACCTTTGTTTCTATGCTACGCACAATGGTTAAAGGGAAAATGGCCTCTTAGGAGGATCACCTACCCTTGGTCGAATTTGCTTACAATTGTGTTATTCACTTGACTATTGGTATGACTCCCTTTGAATGTGTCTATGGTTTTAACCCCCTAGATCTCACTCCTTTGTCTAGTGATGTTGTGATTTGATTAGATGGGAACAAAAGGGCGGAAGCAATGAAGAAGATGCATGAGAAGGTGAGAATTCACTTTGAGAAGAAGAATCAAGCAATATCCAAAGAGTGAACAAAGAGAAGAGAAGGCTTGCACTTGAACCGGGTGATTGGATATGGGTACACCTCTGGAAAGATCGGTTCCCTACCCAAAGAAAAACTAAGTTGATGCCTCAAGGTGATGGCCCATTCCAAGTTCTTGAGAGTATAAACGATAATGCTTACAAGATTTACCTCCCACCGAAGAATCAAGTACAGAACACATTCAACGTGTGTGATCTCTCACCTTTTGATATTATAGAGGATGAGAATTTGAAGTCAAATTCTTCTCAAGATGGAGAGGATGATACAATCTAAACCTACTCTAAACTGTTTACTAGAAGCCAAGAACGAGAGCTTCAAGCACTCCAAGGGATGTTTATGAAGCGAGAGATAACATCCTACTACCATCAAAAAGGTGTTATGTGTTGGTGATTGCATCTACAAGGATCAAGGAGCCATGGAGGGGTAAAAGGAATGCGAAAAGGAGCAAAATGACTCACTTTTGGAGTTTGTGAGCTCACCTACGGCTGCAGGTGAGTGAGGTAAACTAACAGGTGGCCAAGGTAGCCCAAAACAGTGGCACCTGCACCTGACCTGCGTGGGCAGGTTGCCTTAAACGGCTAGAATGCTATGTTTTAAGGGGGAAATGGGTCACTTTTGGGCCCAAGTTTGTAATAATTGACCCATGGGTATAAATACCCAAACCATGCTTTATTTTCCTTAATTTTTCTTGAATATTGATGAACAAATCTCTTGAGATATTTTTTGGTGAACTTTTGTTGAAGGTTTGCTTAGTAACGTGTGGTTTTGAGGGCGATCAATTCCCTCTTGGCTACCGTAGGAATTAGGTGTTAGTTGATGAATGTAATTTAGGGGGTCTAGGGTTTAATATATCCTATTATTCTTAATTACTCATCTTCTTGTGTCTAATCTTTCATCTATCTATCGATTATCTTTAATTTCTTTAAATTCTAGTTTCCATAGTTTTTAGGTTATCACTTTTGGCTCCTTCCAAGTACATTCCAAGCTCTAAGCTATCAACCACACATAGTGTTTCTCTAATGTGAGTTCAAAAAGGGTCCTCCATGGATGTACTTGTGTCCTTATAATGATCATGGCTTGGATCTCCATGTGTTGACCTTGATTTATAGGCTCAAAAGGTTTGGTGCCATTTTGGATTGTATCATCCTCCCCTTCTTGAAAAAGATTCGACCTCGAATCCAAACCTTGCAAAACCATAGGAAAACAAAAAACATAATATCCTCATGGCATGAGGTTTAGTGTTAGCAAAAACAATCTTATCATCATGGAAAGGTTTCACATACTTAACATATAGCCAAGGGTTCTTAGTGTTTAACATGAAAAACCTTTTGAAAAGGGTACAAAGGATTTCGCTATGAGAATTACCAAGAGATAAGGAAACCACAAAGGTCATAATGGTGTCAATAAACCAAGAAGGTAAGACCACATTTATCTTAAGATCCATAAGACACAATTGTTCCATTATCTCTCAAAGAGACCACACCAAAGGTGGTTCCACCGATGGTTCAAACTTCCACAAGAGTTTTCGGGGTAAAAGATGTGAAAGACCCACATTGCATTATTGATCAAACAAGTGTACCAACCAAAGGGATTTCTACCTCCCAATAAAACAATTCCAATACTAACATGGACATCATCATAGGCAAAGAGGTAGTATAGAAAGGAATCTAACATAGAAAGCTCACCCAAGGTGTTATTATCTACAAGGGTGCCATTGGCCTCAAGAGAGCTAGCACATAATGCACTCAAGGACGGAGTTCTAGCATTTAGGCACACAATAATCTTTCTTTCTAAGCAATTCATGAACTCATAAGATGTAGATTCAACATGGTTATGAATAACATCATATGCAAAAAGGTAATAAAGAAAGGTAACACATAAATGGAATTTAACCAAAATGTTTTCAAGAGAAGACTCACTCTTTGACCTAAAAGTAATCACTCTTTGACGTAAAAGTAATGAAACCTTGGTCAAGAATGGAAACGCGAAAAGGTCTCCATGCACAACTTGATCAAATGGATTGCAAGTCCTCAAGAAAGACTTTCCGTCGTAGGGAAAGATACCAACATCCTCAATCAAACTTTGCTTATCATATTGACCAAGCACCAAGTTGGGTGTATAAAAATCACCACATCCCAAGAGGACACTAGGGTCAAATGGGAGTAGTATCCAAGAACATAGGTCAAGTAAATGCCTATTTTTCCCAAAGGTTCCATCCATACAAATAGACATACCCTCTACACTACCATTGACAATTTCATAAGAAAAGAGAGGGTAGAGAAAGGTGCACGCAAGTTAACTTCAACTAAGGTGTCCTTATGCATATACTCACTATTAGATTCAAGATCATTGTCACGCCCCGAACCCCGTTTGGGACGGACTGGCACCCTAAGCCGATATGGCCCGAGAGAACCAACCTATGCTCATGTACTCTCATATGCATACCCTCGTGTGAATCATACTATACCTCGTGCAACTGAGCAAAAGTCATGGAAAATATGTACAATATGAAACTTGGCCGTTAGGGCCATTTTGTCAAAATGAACATACATATCTACATACTGTTCCCACATAAGTCTACAAAGCCTCTACAGATACATAACTAGGACAAACCTAGAGTCGGGACAACACCCCGCTCTATACTCATATACAATGCCAAACAAAAGTGCATAATGACTCGGAAAGCCTCGAAGTAACTGGAGTTCACCAAAGATCTGCAAATACTGTCAATCTACTGGGGAGGCCTACTAGTGCCTACACCTGCAACATGTAAGGTAGGTCCCCCGAGGGGGTCAGTACGAAGAATGTACTGAGTATGTAAGGCTGTAATAAACTACATGATAAAATACGTATTGTACTGAAACCATAATGAGAGAAATAATTATTATGGATAAGTCTCCGTTCTGTATATGAGGAATTATGTTTATCGCATTTATTACTTTCATTTCTGACCCTTCGTCTATATCATCATCCGTCAAATAATACTAACACTTACATGCACACAGAATAACATGCGTATAATGTCGGACATCCAGCTGATCAGTAGGCATAATACAAACGGGACATCCAGCTGATAGTGGGCCATAATGAAAATATAATGTCATGCATATGATACCGGACATCCAGCTGATCAGTGGGCATAATACAAACCGGACATCCAGCTGATCAGTGAGCCATAATGAAAATATAATGTCATGCATATGATACCGGACATCCAACTGATCAGTGGGCATAATACAATTCGGACATCCAGCTGATCAGTGGGCCATAATGCAAATGTAATGTGATGCATATATCAACAAACATCCACCTTATCAAAGAGCCATAATATCACCATAATATCGTATAGTATGAAAAATATGATGTGGGACCATGGTTCATTACTTCTTCTCTTTACTTTTGAGATTGATACATTGGTAATTATAAGATCTTTATTCAAGAGACTTGCTTCCACGAAATTCGTCTATTCAAGAGATTTGGGTTATCAATATAACGCGCATCCACTCAATTGATAGGTTAACAGACTACTTACACACTTTCTGATTTCTTACTTGGGGAGAGATTGATATACTCACTTATGAGAGATTCATACATTGAGGATCAAGACACTATTTGAAACACACAAAGCTTACTTCGCTTCTTTACTTCTTGAGATTGATATCTCTAATTGAGGGATAGATATAGGAGTTCACACATTACCTCTTCTTTACTCTTATGAGATCTTATGAGATTGGTACTTCTACTTGTGAGAGATTGGTAGTCATAATATTATTGGATTTTGGAACATGACATGATTGGAAAGAAATGCTATTCAAAATAAATAGATTCTCTATGCATGGATTCTTCCCTTGAGATAGATACATTATTGGAACTTATCTCATGATTGGAACTTAGGATTACTAACCAATGAATATGAGTTAGGTGAATCATAATTGACCAATGCATAAGGGACATATGAGTAATACACTTCAATAACCGGGAATGGAATACCTTTGAACATTTCGGAATAGAACAAGCCCAAAGTAAAAATGAACAATACGTTGTAGAAGGATATGAAAAGGGAAAACCTTACATACCTTATCTTCCCAAAAATAAATACACAATACAATATGTGAGCACAACAATCCCGCTCCTTTCTTACTCTACATCACAAGTACACAACGGAACCAACATTAACCACCAACTACCTTACACATGCATACGACAACAATGAGTTACATGTTTATCTTTAAAATGTCATTTCCTTTTCTACAATACCATTTACGGCATTGTTATACCAACAATACCCCATTCATTCCATACATTGACCACAAGTTACATTCCAAGCATTTAAGATGACCATGAATTACATGAGTCCCTTATAATATTATTTCACCCTTTACAATACCATTCATGGCATTATCATACCAAAAATACCACAATATTTCATACATTGACCAACACATGATAACCCAACAACATTTCACCACAAATCTTCTCCTTTACACTTTCTTATTCCCACCATATCACAAATAATCCATCAAGTCACCTTAATACACTTCATAGCACAAATCGGTCAAAATCCCATAATTTACACATGTAGAAAAATATAAAGTTATGGACATAAAAACACCATATAGGTTGAGATATCATCAACACCATTCACTTTCATCAAAACATCAAGTCCTTTTTCAAGTTTAATTCACAAGGATTACACATCTTTTTGTAAAAACCCCAAGTGCCATATCCAACACTTTCTAGCATAACCAATATGATCTACATAGTATCTCATGCATATAAGATATTAAATCATAAGAATATACACTTACCAAGACTTTCCAAATGATGATCGTTTCCAAAGAGTTGGCTTAGGGTTCTTGAGAAATGAGAGAAATATCTTTGGGAAATTTCTAGAATAGCATGAGAATGGTAAAATGATAGAAATCTGTTTTTTTTCCACCTTTTATAGCCCATTAATGATCCTTTTTACTCACACACTTGGTCCAATAATAAGTCTCTACTTGGCCAAGATGAATGGGTCAAATTTCCCATATGGGCCATGTCTTTTATCCCAATTTGGGCTTTAAATTGATCCCAATTTACTTGACCCAATAAAATCAATAATTCCTCATGTTTAATGCATTTCATACACTTTACGACAATATTTCCACTCACGGGATTCATATCCATAGCCTCAATCCCAAGAAAAAGCAATTCTAGCCCCGTATGGCCTATTTTGACCAAAAGGGTAAAATCGTCATTTTGACACTAAATTCGTTCTCGAGTAATTTTATCATACCAATATAATATTTTATTCATTTCGTGTATATACTCGTGGTTGTAGAATAAACGTGACAAAAATCGGCTTGATACGTCCCCGGGCACCCTTGGGACTTAAACAAAATTTTCAACTTTTGAAAGGTGCGCAGGGGCGGCGTGGCACGCTGCTTGGCGCGCCCCTTTGCTGCCTATGGACTTAAAATTTCAGCCCAGAGAGGCGTGGCATGCCCCTCCTTATTTTTTTTCCAAAATTTTTGTTTTCGACTTTTCTTCACGGGTTTGGTTAGCTACTTCAAGTCCTATTCTTTAACTTACTTCTTAGCCTTAATATGCTTTGTTTAGAGGTCCTTTTAGCCTCATGTTGAACCCCACAAATGTTCCACGAAATTCATAAAACATCTCCTATAAAAGGTTAATCACATGTATGAAGCCACATTTCAATTTTCCTCATTATTAACATTACCAAATGCATA
This sequence comes from Capsicum rhomboideum, assembly GCA_031232105.1. Lineage (NCBI taxonomy): Eukaryota > Viridiplantae > Streptophyta > Magnoliopsida > Solanales > Solanaceae > Capsicum > Capsicum rhomboideum. The sequence continues at coordinate 45,790,302 of CP124708.1, read as the reverse complement.
CTTATGGCTCTCTACACCTAAGTAAACATTATTCAACGCCGTCACATAGGGTTGGGAAGGTACGGGGTGTTACATTCTCACCCCCTTAGTAACATTCGTCCTCGAATGTTAACAATATCGCTTCATTTGTAGTTATTGCATCTTCATATTAGCATACACATATGCAAACACTTAAGGCTTCAAAGATACTTTCCTTTTATTACTCCACTTCCACATTTTGAACTTCCTTTTTTTTTTTTGATTCATTTACTCAACTCATGTATAACTAGTGCACACAATCTATCTTGACATTAAAGTCCTCCCTCTTTCGTAAGCTCAACTATCCTTGTCGAACGTCGATTTATATTCTTTTCAATTCAATTGAAATAAAAAAGAGCAATACTTTCCCCTTTTTTTTTCTCACCTCTACTACAAGTGAATACTCTGCCTCACTTTACATAAGAATTCTTTCATCTGGAGTTTCCAAAAGACGAACTCCCATATAAATAGTGGTTCCATATCCTTCAAACAAATACCACGATTGCTACCGATTTTAACCAAACTCACATTTAGAGAACTTTGCCTATAATATCATCTCTAAACACGATCTTGAACACACCGAACAATGGCTCGAATACTCTATTCATTAAACCCATAAAACTATAAGTTCCTTTGCTAGCCCAATAGACATACTAGGAATTCGTGGTAACCATACCTTGTTCGTAATACTATCTTGGGTATATCATCATCACGTATTTTTTTTCCATCTCATCCTCATTTAGTTCATCATTTCATCATCCATTTATTCATTCATTCATTTCGTTCCTTCATCTTTCCTAACCCCATCACTAATCAAACAAATCGTCAACTCTGGGAGGGAACTTTTGTTACCTTATTCCTTTGCCGATAACTGACACACATTCGCAACGTATTGTCTTGCTTTTACACAATTAACACTGGCACACCCTACGGGGGTAAACTAGTATCTTTAACATTAGTAGCTTTATAATTGGCATCCGTCACTCTGACTAAGCAACATATGTACCCTTTCCATTCAAGAAAATTCTTTGTGGAAAATAAAAATGTAATTTCTTTGCTCGGCAATCCATTGTGGCCTAACAAGAAGCCAACCAATTCCTACCCATTAGAACATGAATATCTATCATTGTTATCACAATAAGATTAGTCAATGTAACGTGACCACAATATTTACTATACAAATGCGACATACTCTCTTTAACTATAATAAATTCACCAACTGGTGTGGACGCCCCAACTATCTTGATTATCAACTCTAGTGTTTCTTCCAATTTTTCCCGCAGTAAATAGAGGAACACATGATAGGGAAAAACCCAGATCAATTGATGCATATTCATTAGGGAAAAATATAGATAACGTACCTGTCACTATATCAAGTAGAGCCTCCGAATTTTGCTGATCCCGTAGGTCGTGTCATACTGCCCATGGCCCTTTGTGGGCACCCTTTCTTTGTGTGTCCTGGCTTTTTACACCAAAAACAAACATCCGTGTCAAACCAGCAATCACCCGGATGAAATTTTCTGTAGCGCTGGCACCGTTGACGAAACAACCTTGATTGGCTCAGACTTCCTTGTTCTCGATACCCCACTGTCTGTGAACCCTGAGTCCCTTCACTTTGCCCAGCTTGGCTGCCTCTAAACCCTTGAAATTGAGATGGAGTGCCTGCTGTTGGGTAAGAAACTGATGGTCTAGGCGGTCTAGGAAAAATCTGAGGCCTAAATTCTCCTTGGGACGCCGTAAACTGTCCCATGGGTCTATCCCGCTTTGAAGGCCCTGCTTACGATTCTTGTATCCTTTCCCTTTGTCTTTGATCCTCCATTTTCTATGCAAAGGCCTGAATTCTGGCTATGTCCATATCCTTATTTAATGCAGCAATAGTACAGTCCCTTACCAAGTATGGCTCCGATCTGTCTACATATCGATGAACTCTATCGGCCATAGTGGCTACTACATTTGGAGCATATCTCGCCAAAGAGTTAAATCGGAGACTGTACTCCCTGACGCTCATATTTCCTTGACGAAGATTTAAAAACTGACCCCCACGAGCCTTGCGGACCTCATAGGGGAGATACTGATCAAGGAATGCTGTTTTAAATTCCTCCCAACTAGCTGGAAGTGCACCGACATCCCTAGATCGTCTCCAATCCTCGTACCATAGTATAGCCTCGCCTTTTAGTCTATATGCTGCAAGCTCTACTGTTTGTATACCAGTTACATGCATAACCTCTAAGGCCCTCTGAATTTGGTCCATAAAGTCCTGTGGATCTTCATTCAAATCTGACCCAGTAAAGGTGGGAGGATCCAATTTCAGAAAATCCTGTGTCCTCCGACTAGCTGCCCTATCTGTATCATCATTCCTTACCGTTGAACCAAATTGTCCTTGATTCTGTGCAACAACTATCTAAGTCAACATTTGTACTGCATTTCTCAAATCCCCCAACTCTTGTTTCGTAACATTAACAGGTGATTCTGGGGACTCAGTTTCAGCCCCGCATTGCCTAACTGGATCAGGTGGTGATTTATTTGTTCTTTCCCCGACAGGCATGTCTACCTCCTTTCCTTTATCCATACCTCATCTTGTGACCGGCATTTTACTATAAACAAGAAAACCAATTCCATGGTCAGATAAAATTTTCACTTACAACATTGGCTCTCTTGCACGATCTAGGAATGAAGAAAGAAAAGAACTCCTACATGTCCCGTAGCCTCCTACTCATAAATGTGGTGCGCTACACATCCATAAGCAAGACTCTACTCAGACACGGCTTTGTAGACACCCTTAGAATGACCGGCTCTGATACCACTTTATGTCACGCCCCGAACCCCGTTCGGGATGGACTGGCAACCGAAGCCGATATGGCCCGAGAGAACCAACCTATGCTCATGTACTCTCACATGCATACCCTCGTGTGAATCATACTATACCTCATGTAACTTAGCAAAAGTCATGGAAAATATGTACAATATGAAACTTGGCCGTTAGGGCCATTTTGTCAAAATGAACATACATATCTACATACTGTTCCCACATAAGTCTACAAAGCCTCTACAGATACATAACTAGGACAAACCTAGAGTCGGGACAACACCCCGCTCTATACTCATATACAATGCCAAATAAAAGTGCATAATGACTCGGAAAGCCCCGAAGTAACTGGAGCTCACCAAAGATCTGCAAATACTGTCAATCTATTGGGGAGGCCTACTAGTGCCTGCATCTGCAACATGTAAGGTAGGTCCCCCGAGGGGGTCAATACGAAGAATGTACTGAGTATGTAAGGCTGCAAGAAACTGCATGATAAAGTACGTACTGTACTGAAACCATAACGAGAGAAATAATTATTATGGATAAGTCTTCGTTCTGTATATGAGGAATTATGTTCATCGCATTTATTACTTTCATTTCTGACCCTTCGTCCATATCATCATCCATCAAATAATACTAACTCTTACATGCACACAGAATAACATGCGTATAATGCCGGACATCCAGCTGATCAGTGGCATAATACAAATCGGACATCCAGCTGATCACTGGGCCATAATGAAAATATAATGTCATGCATATGATACCGGACATCCAGTTGATCAGTGGGCATAATACAAACTGGACATCCAGCTGATCAGTGAGCCATAATGAAAATATAATGTCATGCATATGATACCGGACATCCAGCTGATCAGTGGGCATAATACAATCCGGACATCCAGCTGATCAGTGGGCCATAATGCAAATGTAATGTGATGCATATATCAACAAACATCCACCTTATCAAAGAGCCATAATATCACCATAATATCGTATAGTATGAAAAATATGATGTGGGACCATGGTTCATTACTTCTTCTCTTTACTTTTGAGATTGATACATTGGTAATTATAAGGTCTTTATTCAAGAGACTTGCTTCCACGGAATTCGTCTATTCAAGTGATTTGGGTTATCAATATAACGCGCATCCACTCAATTGATTGGTTAACAGACTACTTACACACTTTCTGATTTCTTACTTGGGGAGAGATTGATATACTCACTTATGAGAGATTCATACATTGAGGATCAAGACACTATTTGAAACACACAAAGCTTACTTCGCTTCTTTACTTCTTGAGATTGATATCTCTAATTGAGGGATAGATATAGGAGTTGACACATTACCTCTTCTTTACTCTTATGAGATCTTATGAGATTGGTACTTCTACTTGTTAGAGATTGGTAGTCATAATATTATTGGATTTCGGAACATGACATGATTGGAAAGAAATGCTATTCAAAATAAATAGATTCTCTATACATGGATTCTTCCCTTGAGATAGATACATTATTGGAACTTATTCTTCCCTTGAGATAGATACATTATTGGAACTTATCTCATGATTGGAACTTAGGATTACTAACCAATGAATATGAGTTAGGTGAATCATCATTGACCAATGCATAAGGGACGTATGAGTAATACACTTCAATAACCGTGAATGGAATACCTTTGAACATTTCGGAATAGAACAAACCCAAAGTCAATGTGAACAATACGTTGTAGAAGGATATGAAAAGGGAAAACCTTACATACCTTATCTTCCCCAATGTAAATACACAATACAATATGTGAGCACAACAATCCCGCTCCTTTCTTACTCTACATCACAAGTACACAACGGAACCAATATTAACCACCAACTACCTTACACATGCATACGACAACAATGAGTTACATGTTTATCTTTAAAATGTCATTTCCTTTTCTACAATACCATTTACGGCATTGTTATACCAGTAATACCCCATTCATTCCATACATTGACCACAAGTTACATTCCAAGCATTTAAGATGACCATGAATTACATGAGTCCCTTATAATATTATTTCACCCTTTACAATACCATTCATGGCATTATCATACCAAAAATACCACAATATTTCATACATTGACCAACACATGATAACCCAACAACATTTCACCACAAATCTTCTCCTTTACACTTTCTTATTCCCACCATATCACAAATAATCCATCAAGTCACCTTAATACACTTCATAGCACAAATCGGTCAAAATCCCATAATTTACACATGTAGAAAAATATAAAGTTATGGACATAAAAACACCATATAGGTTGAGATATCATCAACACCATTAACTTTCATCAAAACATCAAGTGCTTTTTCAAGTTTAATTCACAAGGATTACACATCTTTTTGTAAAAACCCCAAGTGCCATATCCAACACTTTCTAGCATAACCAATATGATCTACATAGTCTCTCATGCATATAAGATATTAAATCATAAGAATATACACTTACCAAGACTTTCCAAATGATGATCTTTTCCAAAGAGTTGGCTTAGGGTTCTTGAGAAATGAGAGAAATATCTTTGGGAAATTTCTAGAATAGCATGAGAATGATAAAATGATAGAAATATGGTTTTTTCCCACCTTTTATAGCCCCTTAATGACCCTTTTTACTCACACACTTGGTCCAATAATACGTCTCTACTTGGCCAAGATGAATGGGTCAAATTTCCCATATAGGCCATGTCTTTTATCCCAATTTGGGCTTTAAATTGAGCCCAATTTACTTGACCCAATAAAATCAATAATTCCTCATGTTTAATGCATTTCATACACTTTACAACAATAGTTCCACTCACGGGATTCATATCCATAGCCTCAATCCCAAGAACAAGCAATTCTAGCCCCGTATGGCCTATTTTAACCAAAAGGGTAAAATCGTCATTTTGACACCAAATTCGTTCTCGAGTAATTTTATCATACCAATATAATATTTCATTCATTTCGTGTATATACTCGTGGTTGTAGAAGAAACGTGACAAAAATCGGCTTGATACGTCCCCGGGCACCCTTGGGACTTAAACAAAATTTCCAACTTTTGAAAGGTGCGCAGGGGCGGCGTGGCACGCTGCCTGGCGCGCCCCTTTGCTGCCTATGGACTTAAAATTTCAGCCCAGAGCGGAGTGGCATGCCCCTCCTTATTTTTTTTCCAAAATTTTTGTTTTCGACTTTTCTTCACGGGTTTGGTTAGCTACTTCAAGTCCTATTCTTTAACTTACTTCTTAGCCTTAATATGCTTTGTTTAGAGGTCCTCTTAGCCTCATGTTGAACCCCACAAATGTTCCATGAAATTCATAAAACATCTCCTATAAAAGGTTAATCACATGTATGAAGCCAAATTTCAATTTTCCTCATTATTAACATTACCAAATGCATACTTATGGCTCTCGACACCTAAGTAAACATTATTCAACGCCGTCACATAGGGTTGGGAAGGTACGGGGTGTTATAATCATCACCATGAGCACTTTCAACAATGGAAGCACACAAAGTATAAGAAGAAGCAATCTCAAAAAAATTAACACATATTCTTTCGAAGGAAGAATACTCAAGTAGTCACAAACCACCACCAACATCAAGGAAATAAGGACTCACGTATCCACAAGAATCAACATATTCATGAAGACTCACGTCTCCACAAGAATCAACATATTCATAAAACAAAGGTGGGGTGTCATACAAAGGATCACAACCAAAATCATTTTCACAAGAACAATCACTAGTTGGGTTCCTCAAATATTCAAGCAAATCAAGACTATCTTCACCCAATTGATCATTCTTTTCCACAAGTAAGAGATCACTATCAAAAATAGGATAGTTAGCACAATCTTCACTAAATCCTATATTCTTAATGGATTTCAAGAAATAGGATAACATGTGAATCTTAAACAAACTATTCCTCTTTTTAAGTACATCACATTGCTCATCACTAGGTGTTAAGCAAGGAGTGATCTTACTATTTTCAAATAAGACATATTTCTTTGAGAGAGGATCAACAACCATAGGTGAGGAATTAAATCATTCAAGTTCACTCTCAAAACGATACATGTCATCTTTCACAAGATCTTCATTCCAATGATATCTATGGGCAAAACTAATAATTGGGTCTACATCACATGATATGCTCAAAGAATCATTTCCATTCACATGATCAACTCTATCAACAACATCACTATCTTGAGGCTCTTCAAGCACATAACAAATATGCTCAAATAGTGGATTAGATTCACAAGCAAGTTGATCAAGGCACACACCTTCACTAGTTGTAGGCAATTCACATCCAACATAGACTCACCTTGATTTTCACAAGGGTCAACTAGTGTGTGAATACTCTTATCACATGACAATGGGACCTTATTCAAGCTATAAGTGCTAGCACTAAGTGGACACATATCGATCTTACTAGAAGAGTCAATTCGGTCATCTATAGGATCAACTAGTGTTTGCAAACTCACAACAAGAATTTGATCATCATGCAACATAGTGCTATCAAGAGTATTACAAAGGGAAGACTCATTATGCATAATATTAGATAAGACACCATTAACACTTACTAGACTTCTAGCCACATCATGGATTTTTGAGCTTAAAAGAGTGCAAGAGTTAGCATTGTTACCTTGTATCTCATGAGAAGTATGGTCTTTACATTGGTGTTCATCATTGGAGCTCATTTGCTTTTTTGGAAAGCTCTCATCACATGGGAGTTTGTCAATTCCATTCCCTTAAGTCAACTCCCCATCACTCTTTTTAAAGTTGGAATTCTTAGATAAGAACTCTGTTAGGTCTTCAAGCATGTATTCGTAAGGAACTCTCCTTGGGTCCTCCTTTGGAATTTCATGAACCTGCACAATAAAAGTGGTGATACTAGGTAAAATGCTAGTAGCATGATTAGTAGGTAGCAAGGAATCAGTGTTGACAAGTCCACAATTAAGTGTTCCTTGTCCACTTCTTTCAAAAAAATTCTTGGCTCATCAACTATACAAAACTCCTCTTCTTGATCCAAGTCTTTATTTCCTTGCACAAGGGATGATTCCCTTTCCCTCTTCTTAACTTCTTCTTTTTTCAATACTTCCCAGAACCCTTTCATGAATTCATAGTCCCTACTCACTTGGTTGGGTGTCAAGGGTTAAAGAATATGCTTTTGTCCTCCAAATACAAGTACATATTTATTAGACTTCTCTCAATATTGAACCAACCTATAATCCTTCCATGGCTTGCCAAGAATCATATGAAATGCTCTCAAGGGCATTATATCACATTGAACTTCATCTTGATACTTACCTACTCTAAAGTTAATGATTGCTTTCTTGGTTACATCTATTGACCCATTCTCTTCATACCATTGGAGCTTCTAAGGTTTGGGGTGCCTTTGTGTGGGAAGTTTCATTTGTTCAACAAGTGTACAAGACACGGTATTAATACTTCTCTCCCCATCAATAACCAAGGAACATATATTTTCCATCATCTCAAACCTTTTATGATATAGGTTTTTACTTTGGTCAAATTCCTCGTTCAAAAGTTCCCACACTACGTGCCTTAATGCACAAGATAAGCCCCATTCTAATTCCAATTGCTCACCATTCCCTTCCAAGATCACCAAATTATGTCTATGGGTTGGAGCACTTGGAATTTGCTCATTTGACTCTACTTGGGAGTTGGTTTGGAGAGTAGGATCCATGGAATCAATGGACTCCTCAATGTTTGTCATTCTACCTTCCATGCTTGATATGGTACCCTTCATGGAGGTTAAACAACCTTCCATCTCTCCCAATGTACGGTTAATGAACTCAACCTTTTCCCACATAGACTTTGAGGTGTCACTTCTCATGGGACTTTGAGTTTCTTCCTCCGACGCCATTGTACCTAGCAATTAAAGACACTCAACAAGGAAAACAACAATGTTAGCATTAGCAAAATAAAACTCACAATCACTTGTGTTTACCCACCTTTGATTACCTCACAATTGGATAGGCTAATGTTGAAAGTTGTTTATACTTTGGTGCTTCTCAAGGTGTCGATTGCTACTTGTGGCCGGAATAGATTCTTGTTTTGAAAGACTCAAATAAAATATTTACGGACTTGAATCAAGAAGTTACAACGAGATAAAAACTAGAAAAGCACAAAAGAAATAGGATGAAGAAAGAAAACAGACTCAAGTACTAATCACAACTTAGTAAAGTGATTACTAGTTGTTAATTAGCTTAGGAATCAAAGAAAAGATAATTAAGAATCAAGAAAAGAAACTTAGAATCTAAAATGAGCTTACTGAATTTTGGGTCCAACTTGACGGCCTTGGTGGCCGCCCGTCAAGTTGGTGACGGCTAGTCAGCCTTCTCATCGCCCCTTAAGCAGTGAAGGGGGTTCAATTGCCTTGGGTAACGTACATGGTGGCAGATCGTCAACCCCTTGGTGGTCCGTCGGCCTGGTTGTCGCTGCCTTCCAGAATGTGTTTTCAACACTCAACTTATGACGGATCAAGTGACAGTCAGTCACAAGATTAGTTGATCGTCAAGGAGCCTGTCACAACAATCTAGAAGGTCTTTCAAGGTGTGTTCTTGTGCAATGGAGGGTGTGAAGGGTCGTCAATGGGGTGGAGGATCTCCAAGCTTCCCGTCAAGCTAAGAAACAGTACATAATCCTTTCCTTAGAGTACTTTGAATGTTAATCAAGGACTTGGTGTTCTTCAATGGATCCTTCAAACTCTTGACAGCCTTGAATTCCTTGTGGTCTCTTCTATTTTTGTCCTTTCCTCTTTTGGAATATTCCCCTTTTGTACTAACCTTATCCTTTCTTTGTTTGGAATTTTGAAATATTCCTTGGCATAAACAAGTACACCTCCTTTTTCTTTCACTCCTTTTGGATCAAACATACCCTTTTTGAATATTCTTCTTCAATAAGATATGAATAACATGAAGAACACAAGAACATTCAAATTTTGACCCTTAAGCAAATGAATTTGAAATTCGATGAAATTTGAAACCCAAGCTCCTCTCAAGCTCCCAAACACAACACAAGCAACTTTAAGCTCAAAAACTCAACCACAAATTTCACATTCGAGAACCCACTTCAAATTTCTTCAAACTCAAATTTTAACAATGGTGGAACACTCAAATCTTATAAGAATAAGCTCAAACTTTAGATCTTGACTCTATTAGTACTAGGGAACAAGATTCTAGTACTAGAAACTCAAGAAGACTCAAAAATCAAAAAATCAAAATTCCAAAAACCTCAAAAATGTTTTTCACTACATTTTTTTTTTATTTTCTAGATAAAAAACCCAAGACTAGAATCATGGGAATGATTCTAAGCTCGGTTCTGATACCAAATGAAACAAGCCAAATTATGAAGATGAGAATTTGACTATGAAATCAAGGAAAAACAATTGATAGATAAAGAGGATAGATAGATAGACACAAACAAAATAGAAGAAAAAGGAACTATTGAATATATTGAATTCAAAACCCCTAATTCTAATATCCACGAGCACCTAATCTCTTATGTTGGCCGCAAGGGAATCAAAACGCCCTTACAGTCACCGTTTCTAAAAAAGATACAACAAGAGCCATTCCAAGCTCTCAAACACTCTCTTAAGAGTTTTCATTCTTAAACAATATTAAATATAACTTAAGAAATAATGACCTAAGCTAATCTATTATAGTCTAGGGTTAAGTTATTACATTGGGCCCAAAAGTGACCCATGGACCAACTTAAGAAAAAAGCCCAAAATAAGTGGACTATTTTGAGTGTGATGATCCACCAAGTGCACTGTCACTGGCTTGGTGGTCCTCCACTCCCTCCGTCAAGTTGAGGCAGTAGCCTTTTGGCTCCTTCCAAGGGTATTCCAAGATCCAAGCTACCAACCATACGTAGTGTTGCTCTAATGTGAGTTCAAAAAGGGTCCTCCATGCATATACTTGTGTCCTTATAATGATCATGGCTTAGATCTCCATATGTTAACCTTGATTTATGGCTCAAATGGTTTGGTGCCATGGATTGTACCAGTAGCGACTAGAAAATTTGGTCGCTATATCTCTTTAGGGACTAGAAACTTGCTTATAGGAACCAATTTTCCCTTCGCTATTGAGTAGTTTTTTTGTAGAGTCTATGGTAAAAAAGGGTGCTTCATGTGTGGTTAGATTGGTCACCGATTGAGGGTTACCCTCTGCCAAGCAGGGCAATGGAGGTAATCGCACCCAGTCTACTTCTTAATAGCTCTAATAGGTCACCTATCTCAGAAGGGTACCTCTTCTAGTGCAGGTGGTGGATAGAATCAGAACCGCTTTTATGCACTCTTATCTCGCTAGGATCATGAGAGCTTCTAGATGTAGCATTGGTATGTTATATGTTTTTTCTCATGATGTATATGCTATATTAGACCCAGGGGCTACATTGTCTTTTGTGACCCCCTTATGTTGCCTGAAAATTAGGAGTCAGCCATGAACAACACCTACAACCCTTTTTTTATTTCCACTCCTATTGGTGAGTCAGTCATATCTAAGTAGGTGTGTAGAAATTGCCCAATTTTAGTCCTCTATAGAGTCACCATAGATGATCTAGTTGAGTTAGACAGGATGGACTTTGATGTCATTCTTGGCATAGATTAGTTACATTCCTGTTATGCCTCAGTTGACTGTAGAACCAGAGTCATAAAATTTCAATTCCCAGATGAGCCAGTCTTAGAATGGAAGGAAAGTCCTACAGTGCCTATATGTTATTTCATCCCTTACCTTAAGGCTAGAAAGATGATTTTTAAGGGTTACATCTATCATCTAGTTTGAGTTCAGGACTCCAAGTATGAGACCCAACTCTTCAGTCAGTTCCAATATCGATGAGTTTTAGAGGCGTTTCCTAAGGATCTGCCTAGAGTTCCTCCTGAATGGGAGATCGATATTGGGATAGACCTTTTTCTATATGCACAGCCCATATTTGCTCCTTCTTACAGAATGGCTCCAACTGAGCTTAAGGAATTTAAAGCACAGCTAAAAGACTTCTTAGATAAAGGTTTTATTAGGCATAGTATTTCTACGTGGGGTGCTCCAATCCTTTTTCGTGTGAAATAAAGATGGTTCTCTCAGAATGTGCAATGTTTACCATCAGTTGGACAGAGTAACAATCAAGAATACGTATCTAATCCACTGGATTGATGACTTGTTCGACCAATTTTAGGGTACTAGTTATTTCTCTAAGATCGACCTTTCGGGTTATCATTAGCTTAGGGTTAAAGCATGTGACATTCTAAAGACAGACTTTAGAACATGGTATGGTCATTATGAAATTATGGTTATGTCTTTTGGGCTAAAAAAATGCTCCTACAGCTTTTATAGACTTGATGAACAGGGTATTCAAATAGTAGTTGGATATGTTCATCATTGTTTTCATAGATGACATTCTTGTTTGCTTTCGAAGTGAGGAGGAGCATCCAGATCATTTGAGAGTTGTGTTGTAGATTCTCAAGGACTGCTAGTTGTTCACTCAATTAATAAAGTGTTAGTTTTCGGCTGAAATTTGTTATGTTCTTTGGTCATATGGTGCCAATAAGGGCATTCAGATTGATTAGCAGAAGATAGAGTAAGTGAAGAACTGGCCTAGACCCACTTTTCTGTTAGATAATAGGAGCTTCTTGGGCTTGGATGGTTATTATAGAAGGGCACTATAGATTTTGTGGCTAAGTGTCCTAATTGTCAGCAGATCAAGGTAGAATATTAGAGACTGAGAGTTATGACTCAGGATAATAACATTCCTACTAGGAAGTGGGAAATTACTAACATGGACTTCATCACAGGTTTACCATGCACGCGACGACAACATGATTCTATTTGGGTGATTATGGACAGGATGACTAAGTCATCTCACTTTTACTTGTCTAGATGTCACGACCTGAGACTATATCCTAGTCGCATCACGGTGCTTAGAGCCACAAGTGACTCCAAACTAACCCATGCCCTAGCATGACACTAAGAATACTGAATATAAGGAATACTGAGTGGAAACTAAAACTAAAACTTAATAATAATTATCAAAACTAATACCAATACTAAATTTCTAAACTAGAAATGTATGACATAACCAATATGCTAAAAAATCTATTATCTGTCTGAAAGACTCTACTAATGATGAGTTGCTGGGAAAAGTCCCCAACTAACTCTTAATTGTCTGAAAATTAGAAAGAAATACTGAAATAAGTGAAGACTCACATCCTCGGATGATGTGGACTCACCACTGTGGGACTAATGCTGAGCATCCAAACCTATATTCATGATACGATACAACGCAAGAAAAGGTATGCGGTCAGTACTTTAAATGTACTGAACATGTACGCTATGCAACTATAAAATATACTGATAAATACAGGAATGCTATACTAAGATATGAAATTGAACTGAAGTAAAATGACTCTGTATGAGATGAATAAATGTACATATAAAAATTGATATGAAATAATAATTTGAAATGTCATGAGTTTGAGCAAATACAACTGAATCAAGGATCATGTATTACACTGAGTCTGTAACTGTGGGAAGTTCTCGTAACCGACATAAACCATTTAAGCAACACATAAAATCCAACCTATAACCCAAGTTGGGAGGGTATTCGATACCTTGCCAAGGGTAAGAACCATGACTGGCGTGAATTCACTCATGAGCTCATTATGGCTAAGGGAGACACTCTCAACTGGAGAGGACCCCTTTAAACTATGGTGGCACATAGTTTGGGACTTGGGTTATCTAAACGTGTGTCCTCTTGGTGCTAAGTACTAATCCCATAATCATGTACATATGCTCATAATTATACTGAAAGCTGAGTAAAATACATAAACTAGTTCAATTTGATGTAATTGAAGATCACTGAAATCATGGAACTAGTTATATGCAACTTACTCTCTCTAAAAATCATGATAAACATGGTATTTAGAATACTCATCAAAAATTATGCTTCAATTAGATGTTTCAAGCTAATTTTTCAAGAATCTGGGATTATGTGTTCATAACACGCCAATGTATAAAAGACTTATTTGAAATCATGTATAGACTGATATTCATGGTCATAAGATGTTTATAAACACAAATACTAAAAGAAATCATAAAAGTTGAATACTTTGGAACTTGCCCTAATTCATGAATTTCATAAAAACTGAACTTGAAAACATCTTCGGGCATAAGGGTAAAAGGACACCTTTATTGAATACCCACATACTTGGAATTTGGAGAATTTATTGCTAAGAACTTGGACTTGGAGTTCTTGGAGAAGAACCTTCGCTTCTTGGGACTTTATAGAATAGAATAAACTTTTTGAGAATTTCTAAGTGTTAAGAGAGAATGGGGAGGATTTAATCGACTAATCCCCCTTTAATCCCATTTGGTGTAGCCTTAAATGACATAGTATAGGTCTAGGAAATAAGGAAAGTTTAAAAATGCCCTAATCAAAATATAACTGATTTTGGTGCACCAATCATCACGGGTCGTTAGGAAGAGTCATCGTGTCTGACAATGACTCATCATTAGACTCGTTGTGACTAGGCAAAGTTGCTGAGTCTGGGGACGTCTAGGACACAATGACTCATCGTAACTGATAATAGGTCATTGTGTTGACTCTTTGTGATTGGACCCAAATTGTAAACTCTCAGGTCCTTGTTAGGATAAGTGACCTGATGAGTTATCTGAGGTGGCAACAACTCTTCGTCTAGAGTCGTCACTACTGGGAAAAATTTTCAACTTTCAGGACTTGGGTCTGGGCTCCTCAGAACGAGTCACATGATGGCTCATCGTGACTAACAACGACTCATCCTAAATAGTCATTACCACTGGGCTGAAAAATAGTCCTTTAGCACTTTTGACTAAGTACTCAGGACGGCTCACCCAACGAGTCATTGGCACTAACAACGACTCATTGTCTGAGTCATTCTGTGAAGAATTTTCTAATTTTTAAACTGGTTTTCTGTGATAAGTCTGAGACATGATCTTAGGAAATTTAGGGGTATTACTCTATCTCTTCCTTAGGATCATTCATCCTCGAATAAAGACTAACTAGGCTGATAAAATAGGGAAAGAGCTGCAATCCTAAGATTGAGATCTAAAAGCTAAATACTAGCATGATAACTAAATTTCTGACTGAAACATGGACTGAACTGAATTCATGAAAAGTGAATGCAAATTAAGACATGAGAGTAACTGAGGGACATAAGGTGAGAGGAACACTAGGAGAAAACTATTACCTCTAGCTAGAACTAAACTAGAAGGGAATAGGTAAGGGTACTTGGTCATCATATCTGCTTCTACTTCCCAAGTAGCTCCCTTAACTAGATGTTTCCTCCAAGGAACTTTCACTGAAACAACTTTTTTTTCCTCAACTTATGAACCTGACGGTCAAAAATCTCAACTGGGACCTCTTTGTAAGAGAGACTATCTTTCACGCCCATACTCTCTAAAGGCACAACTGAAGTTGGATCACCAATGAATTTCTTCAACATAGATACATGAAAAACTGGATGCACCGCTACTAAATCTGTAGGCAAGTCTAACTCATAGGCCACATAGCCAATATACCTCAAAATACTATAAAGACCAACATATCGGGGACTCAGTTTCCTTTTCTTACCAAATATCATCATGCCTTTCATGGCAAGTAAACCCAATCATCAACTGCAAACTTAAGCTTTCTTCTCCTCACATCTGCATAGGATTTCTGATGACTCTGAGTTGTTTTCAGCCTTTTTGTAATCAGCTGAACTTTATTCAATGTCTGATGAACTAAACTAGGCCCTATCAAAGTAGCTTCACCAACTTTAAACTAACTAATAGGAGATCTACACCTCCTACCATAAAGTGGTTCAAATGGAGCAACCTGAATACTGAAGTGACAATTATTGTTATAAGAAAATTCAATGAGGGGAAAGTGATCATCCCAACTACCTTTAAAGTCGATCACATAAGATCTCAACATAACCTCAATAGTTTGAAGGTCCGCTCTACTTGACCATCTTTTTGTGGGTGAAAAGTTGTGCTAAGATGAACTTGGGTACCAAGACCCTTCTGAAAATACTTCCAGAACTGTGAAGTAAATTGAGTACCCCTATCTGAAATGATAGTCAAGGGGACTTCATAAAACTTAACCAACTCTCTAAGGTAGAGTCTAGCATAATCCTTAGTTGAATCTATAGTGTTAACTGGAAGGAAATATGCTGACCTAGTCATCTGGTCCATAATGACCCATATCGAATCATGTTGTTGGTGCATTCAAGGTAACCCTGTAATTAAGTCCATATTCACCAGTTCCCACTTCCAAGTAGAAATACTGATATTCTGAGTCATACCACCTAGTCTTTGGTGCTCAACCTTAACCTGCTGGCAATTTAGACACTTAGCCACAAATTTTGCGATATCCTTCTTTATGCTATTCCACCAATAGACTTCCTATAAGTCACGGTACATCATAGTGGTTCCTGGGTGAATAGAATATCGAGAACTGTGAGCTTTTTTCAACATTCTCTATCACAAGTCTTATACATCTGGAAAACACAATCGACCTGACAATGAAGAACACCATATCCCCCTTGGCAGAAAACTTTAACTTTCTAACTTTGGACTGTTTCCTTTAACTTAAGAAAAATAGGACCGCTATCCTGCATTGCCTTCATCTCTGCCACTAAAAAAGATTCTGAACAATTTGAACCATGATACTACCTTAGCTGAGTCAACCAACCAAACTCCTAATCTAGCAAGCCTGTGAACATCCCAAACCAATTCTTTCTTTTCATCCTCCACATGAGCAATACTACCAATATAAAGTCTGCTAAGAGCATTAGCCACTACATTGGCATTACCTGAATGGTACAAGACACTCATATCATAATCTTTCAACAACTCTAGCTATTTTCTCTGATGAAGATTTAGATCTTTATAACTAAAAACATACTGAAGGCTCTTATGATTGGTGAACACATCCATATGGACTCCATAAAGATAGTGCCTCCAAATCTTTAAGGCAAAAACAATTGCTACCAACTCAAGATCATGAGTTGGATAATTCTTCTGATGAAGTTTGAGTTATCTATAGGCATAAGCTATGACCTTACCATGTTGCATCAACACACTACCAAGGCCAACTCTAGAAGCATCACAATAAACGACAAACCCAGTTGGACACTCTAGTAGAGTCAATACTAGGGCAGAAGTGAGTCGAGTCTTCAACTCTTGAAAACTCTTTTCGCAAGCATTGGACCACTAAAATTTGAATTTCTTATGAGTCAAAATAGAAATAGGAGAAGCAATAGATGAAAATACTTCAACAAACCATATGTAGTAGCCGGCTATACCCAAGAAATTCCTAATATTTGATGGAGAGATGGGTTTAGACCAATTCCTAACAACTTCAATCTTTTGACGATCAACCTGAATGCCCTCACTGGAAATGACGTGACCAAGGAATGCTACTGATTTCAACCAGAATTCACACTTGTTGAACTTTGTGAATAACTGGTAATATTTGAGGGTCTGTAACACAATCCTCAAATAATCGGCATATTCACCCTCATTTCGAGAATAAACGAGGATGTCATCTATAAAGCCAATGATGAACATGTCCAAGTACTACTTGAATACTCAGTTCATCAAGTCCATAACAGCTTCAAGAGCATTCATTAGTCCATAAGACATAACAACAAATTTGTAGTGACCATATCGAGTTCTAAAGGCTGTCTTTGAAATATAATTCTTTTTAACTCTAAGCTGATGATAGATGGATCTGAGGTCTATCTTTGAAAAACAACTGGCACCTTGAAGCTGGTCGAGTAAGTCATTAATCCTAGGAATGAGATACTTATTCTTGATTGTGACTTTGTTCAACTGAGTAATCGATGCATATTATGAGGTAATTGTCTTTTTCATGCATGAGGAGAATTGGATCACCCCATGGACAAATATTGGGTATGATGAAACCTTTATCTAAGATGTTCTTTAATTGTTCCTTCAATTCCTTAAGCTCACCTGGAGCCATTCTATAAGGAGTAATTAAGATAGGTTGGGTATCTGGAAGAAGGTCGATTCTAAAGTCTATCTCCCTCTCGGGAGAGGCTCTGGGTGGATCTTCAAAGAACACTTTCAGAAATATATTCACAACTGAAACTGATTGAAGAGTTGAAGTTTCAAACTTAGAGTCCTTGACTCAAACTAGATGGTAGATGCCACTCTTAGAGATCATTTTTCTGGCCTTAAGGTAAAAGACAAACTGACCTATAGGAGTTGAAGTACTACCCTTCCATTCTAAGACTAGTTTATTCCGAAACTAAAACTTAACAACTTTGTTTCTACAGTCAACTAAGGTATAACAGGAATGTATTCAATCCATGCTAAAAATAACATCTAAATTAGTTATATCTAACTCTACTAGATCAACTGTGGTGATTTTCTAGGAAACTGTGACTGGGCAATATTTGTATACTCGTTTAACTATAACTGAGTCACCAACAAGAGTAGAGACTGAGAAGGGATCTAAAAGGGTTTCGGTACTGACACTGAAATCTACTATAATATAAGGAGTCATAAATAAAAGTATAGATTCGGGATCTAAAAGGCATATACATCAATATGGAAGACTCGTAATGTACCAGTGACTACATCAGGGGAACCTTTCTGATCCTGTTGAGTCTGCAAAGAATAAAACCAGTCTGACGTTGAACGCCACCTGCACTAGATAAGGCACCCTGCTGAGTTGGGAAACTTACTGAAGATGCTGAGGAGGTAAACTAAGTACGACCACTGATATCACTTCTCTTGGCTGATGGACAATCTCAGAGTTTGTGTACTGACTTTCCAAAACCAAAGATTCCATCTCTATCTATCAAACATTCTTGGGGTGGTTCCTTCCACACATCTTACAAGTTAGGAAAGTACGACCATTGGAAGCACTATAATCAGACTTAGAGCCTAGCACTCTACCTTTCTGATATTTCCTGGATCTAGGAGATGTAACACTAGCAGATGATGGTGCAGGAGCTAAAAATCTCTGCTGAAACTGAGAGCGATTCCCATCGCCCAACTTTTACTAAGAATAGTTGAAGTGCTTATTCTAGCTTTCTTAGTCTCCCTTTCCTTATCTTTTATTTTCTCTTTCTCAATCTGTTGAGCGTGAGTCATAAGTTTGGAGATGTCCATTTCTCCAATCTACATAGCAATCCTACACTCCTTTAGCACTAACTCGGAGACACCTGAAATGAACTTACTCATGCAAGCCCTTGGCTCAGCCACCATCTCTAGAGCATACCTCGAGAGCTGAGTAAACTTCAGAGAATACTCTTTCACTGACATATTGACTTGTTTCAAATTAATGAACTCCTCAACCTTAGATTAAATCAACTCACAAAGAAAGAATCTATCTAGAAAAGTAGTCACGAACTCATCCCAACCAACTGGTCCATATGCATCTACATGCCTACCCTTTTTCCACTATTTGCACTAAGTTTGGGTCACTCCCTTCAAGTAATATGTGGCCAAGTCTACACTCTAAACTGGAGTAATGCCCATAATTTGAGTGAACTTCTCATCAATAAAGTCTTGTGGATCTTTATCCACCTTCAAACTATGAAACTCTGGAGGATACATCCGAGTGAAGTCTCAAACTCGCATAGCCACTGCATTCCCATTTGGGTTAACTGTTGCAACAGCCTGCTGATTAACCTGGTTGGTCATATCCTGAACAAGCACCTAAAAAGAAGCCCTGAACTCATTATGATAGACTAGCTCGTTTAGGGGATCTACTGGAGCTTGTGGAGTTTACTGGTTACCATTGTCATTTCTCCTTTCGTTGAATCTTCTGGGAGGCATTTTCTATAAATGCATAGAGTATGAATTAGAAGAATATTAAATAGAGTTAACACTCTATCACAAGATATGAACATAAAGGAAGTGAGACTTTTCTAGAATATTTTGTAGCCTCTCCCTCATAAGTGTGACGCACTACACACCTATGAACGAGACTCTACTTAACGCGGCTTTTAGAGACCCTAGAAAACTTTAAACCTGATGCTCTGATATCAAGTTTTTCATGACCCAATACTACACCCTAGTTGTAACACGGTGCTTAGAGACACAAGTGACCCCAAGTTAACGCATGGTCTAACACTAAGAATACTGAATATAAGGGATACTGAGTAGAAGCTAAATCTGAAACTAAATAATAATTATCAAAACCAATACCAAACTGAATTTCTAAACTATAAATATCTAACATAACCAATAAGTTGAAAAATCTATTATCTGTCTGAAAGCCTTTACTAATGATGAGTTGCTAGGACAAGTCCCTAGCTAACTTTAAACTATCTGAAAACTAGAAATAAATACTAAAATAAATAAAGACTATCATCCTTATATGATGATGACTCACCACTTTCAGCTGTTGGGATGGCACTGGAACATATTCATTGTGGGACTAATGTTGAGCATCCAAACCTATATCATGATACGATACAACACAAGAAAAAGTATGCGGTCAGTACTTTGAATGTACTAAGTATGTGAGCTATGCAACTATAAAATATGTTGATAAATACTAAAATGTTATGCTAATATATGAAGTACAATGACCCTATCAAAGATACATAAATATACATATAAACACTGATATGAATAACAAACTGAAAAGTCATGAGTTTAAGCAAATACAACTGAATCAAGGGCCATGTATTATATTGAGTCTATAACTATGGAAGGTTCTCATAATCGACTTAGACTATGTGAGCAACATGGAATTCAACTTGTAACCCAAGTTGGGAGGGTGTTCTATACCTTGCCAAGGGTAAGAACCATGACTGGCATGAATTCAATCATGAGCCCATTAGGTCTAAGGGAGACACTCTCAACTGGCGAGGACCCCTTTAACCTGCGATGGCACATAGTTTGGGACTTGGGTTATCTAAACGTATGTCCTCTTGGTGCTAAGTACTACTCCCATAATCATGTACATATGCTCATAATTATACTGAAAGCTGAGTAAAATACATAAACTAGTTCAATTCACTATAATTGAAGATGACTGAAATCATGAAACTAGTTATATGCAATTTACTATCTCTGAAAATCATGATAAATATGGTATACTGAATACTCATCCTAAATTATGCTTCAATTAGATGTTTCATGCTAATTTTCAAAGAATCTGGGATCGTGTATTCATAACATGCCAACATATATAAAAGCCTTATTTAAAACCATACATAAACTGATATTCATGGTCATATGATGTTTAGAAATATAATTACTAAAAGAAATCATAAAATTGGAATACTTGGAAACTTGCCCTAATTCATGAATTTCATAAAAACTGAACTTGAAAATATCTTTGGGCATTAGGGTGAAATGAGACCCTTATTGAATACCCACATACCAAAAATTTGGAGAATTTAATGCTAAGAACTTATAGTTGGAGCTTTTGGAGAAGAACCCTAGCTTCTTGGGCCTTGAGAGAACAGAGTTGCCTTTTTAAGAATTTTCTAAGTGTTAAAGAAGAATAGGGAGGATTTAATAGACTAATCCCCCTTTAATCCCACTCAGAGTAGCCTTTCCTGCACCAGTCATCATGGTTTAGGATGAGTCGTCATGTCTGATAATGACTCATCATTAGACTAATTGTGACTGGGACACAACGACTCATCGTCACTAATAATAGGTCATTGTGTTGACCCGTTATGACTGGAACCAAATCATCAACACTCAAGTCCTCATCAGGATGAGTGACTTGATGAGTCATCTAAGGTGACAATGACTAGTCATCTAGAGTCGTCACCACTAGGCCAAATTTTTAACTTTCAAGACTTAGGTCTGGGCTGCTCTGGATGAGTCACAAGATGACACATTGTGACTGACAATGACTCATCCTAGGGAGTCATTGCCACTGGGATGAAAAAAAGTCCTTTAAGACTTTTGGCTAAGTACTCAGGACGGCTCACCTAATGAGTCATTGTCACTAATGACGACTCATTTTCTGAATCATTCTATGAAGAATTTTTTGGTTTTCTGACTAGTTTTCTATGCCAAGTCTGAGACATGATCTTAGGGACTTTTGGAGTGTGACACAAGACTACAGATTCAACAGAGGATTAAGCCATACTTTACATTCATGAGTTGGTTAGGTTGCATGGAGTTCCTTTGTCTATCATCTCTGACAGGGGTACTCAGTTCACATCTCATATCTGGAAGTCCTTTCAAAAGGGTCTGGTACCCCAGTAGATCTCAGTAAAGAATTTCACCAGTAAACAGATGGTCAGTCAGAATGGACCATTCAGACCTTAGAGGATATATTGAGAGCTTGAATGATCAAGGTAATTGATATGATCACATACATCTTATTAAATTTGCATATAATAATAGCTTCCATTCTAGAATCTAGATGGCCCCATTCGAGATACTTTATGGACGGAGATGTAGGTCTCTTATTGGTTGGTTCGAAGTAGGTAAAGCTACTTTGATTTGGCTAGATTCAATACATAAGGCCATGGAGAAAGTTCAGTTGATTTGAGAGAGATTGAAAACAACTCAGAGTCATCACAAATCTTATGTAGATGTGGGAGGGGAGAGCTTGAGTTTGCTATTGATGATTGGGTGTTCTTGAAAGTTTCACCTATGAAATGGGTGATGAGATTTGGTAAGAAAGGAAACCACAGTCCTCAGTATATTAGTCCTTATAGGATTTTGAGGTGAATTTGCAAGGTGGCATATGAGTTAGAGTTTCTTAAAGAATTAGCATCAGTGCATCCAGTTTTCCATAATTCATTATTGAAAAAGTGTATTGGTGATCTGTCACTTGTTGTTTCTTTAAAGAATGATGGTATGAAGGATAATATCTCTTACAAAGAGGTTCCAGTTGAGATACTTGATAGGTATGTTCGTAAGTTGAGAAATAAGGAGGTTGCATTAGTGAAGGTCCTATAGAGAAATCAGTTGGTTAAGAGAGCTACTTCGGAGGCAGAAGCAGACATGATGACCTAGTACCCTCATCTTTTCCCTTCTAGTGTCGAGATATATAGAGGAAATAGTTTTCCTCCTATAGTTGCTCTTCCAATTTTATGTCCCTATCAGTCATTTCCAAATTCTCAAAATACATGCATGTTCTTTGAGTTTTAGTTGCATTTTTATTCTAAGTCAATTTAGTTATCATGTTAGTATTTTAGATTTAGAAACCAGTATCATGATTAGTAGTTCCTTCCCAATTAGTCTAGCTCTGTTTCAATCTTCATTCAAGGACGAATGATCCCAAAGGGGAGATATTGTAACACCCCAAAAGTTTCTCTGGCTTAAACTCAAACTTAGACCAGAAAACCAACTAAAAATCAAAGTTTCTAGACCAGTGCGACTTATTATATGAGTCGTATAATGAGACCACGAGTCTTACTATGACATATGGTAAGTTGTCCCCAAAAGAAAATCCCAAACTCTAGTCACCATGAGTCAAGACAATGTGTCATGGAATGAAAGTATGAGACGTACAGTGACTCGTACTAATAAAGACCATGACTCATGGATTGATGTCATGAGTCATGGAATGCAATCATGGCCCAAGGTAGAATTTGACTGCAGTAATGAAAAGTCAAGGGAAGACTCGTGGTATCAAAGTACGGGTCGTATTGTATACCCATGATACCTAAAATAGAACCCATTCAATTTAGTTGTAGAAGTCACGAGGCACACCACGACTTATGGACCCATAGTACGAGTTGTAGGTTGACTCGTGGGATGCAGTTCTAGAAATTTTAGTTATGTTTTTAAAGGGCAAATCAGTCTTTTTCCATTATTTTATGTCCTTTACAATGTCTTTTCTTATATTTTTAAGAGAGATCAAAGAGGGATTCCTCGGTTTAACTCCCATTAACATCGATTAAACCACTCCAAATCAGAAAGTGAAAAGAAAGAACGCTCTCAAGCTTCAGGTCAAGGGTTCATCTTCTCACGTCTCAAGTTCAACTGCTAGTCCAAATTTCTCCAGTAACCAAGTATGTGGGATTTCAATGAGGGATTCCTTTCACCCTCATGCTCAAAGTTTTGGGTTAACAGTTATAGTTGGGTTTTCTTTCACCCTCATGCTCAAAGTTTTGGATTATCAGTTATAGTTTTGTGATTTCATGATCTAGGGTTCATACTCCATTTATGCAAACTTCATGATTTTCAGGTGTAGCTTGTTCCCTCATGATTTTCACTTATATTAAAACAATTGTACATGATTTATATTGTCAAAACCTTATTTGAAAACTTACAAGTGATTTAGCATGTTTTCCATAAAATTAGGCATGATTTGGAACAAGCTAGCATGAATTGATCCTATGATCACAGATTACTGTGAATTTACTATGACTAATTCAGTATTTTAGAATATCAGTATAAACAATAATCAAACTAATTCATGCTTTATTTCAGACATCAATTTATATTTATGAGTTAATAGTATATGGTTTAGGGAGTAGTATTTAGCACCGAGCAGATACGGGTTCAAGATAACCCATGTTCTAGAACGTCATTGCCACTGTAGGATAAGGGGTCCTTTCCAGTTGAGAGTGACACTTTTAGCCCAAACAGGGCTCAGTTAGTGGATCCACACCAGAAGGTTCTATACTTTTGGTCGGGTATAGGGCACCCTCCTAACTGGGTTGTACGTTGGACTCTATGTTAGCTCACATGCTTATGTTGGTTAATAGAATCTTCTAAAGAGAAATAGTTTTAACATGACTTTCCTACATGTCCCACTGTTTCAGTTCAATTAAGTTATTTCATTAGTTATAGCTGTGTTTTGCATTATAGTTTATGGTTTCACTTTCGGGTCATAGTACTACAGTTCTATTATTTTATTTAGTTTTACCTATTAGAGTTAAATTAGTTTTAATGCATATTTTTAGCATGTTTATATTGTTTCATATCTCACACGCTCAGTGCACTTGATAGTACTGACCACATACTTTTCTTTGCGTTATATCCTGATATGATATATGTTTCGGTGCCCATTCTCAGACACGTGATTAGTTCGTTTCCAGCAGCATATTTTCCGTAGACTTGGTGAGTCTTCTTGATTTGAGGGCATTTATAGTTTATTTTCAGTCTTTCAGTTTCAGTATTGGAGTTAGCTGGGTACTTATCTAAGAAACTCTTCTTCAGTTAGTAGATGCTTCCAAACACAATTAGTTTATTTCAGTTGGGTCAGACACTATGTCAGTTATTTCAGTATACTTAAATCTCGGGATATTCAGTTTTAAACTTTCCCTATCATTTTCATGGTTTGTACTATGCCAATATCAAAGGTTAGATTGGGATCAATTGTGGTTCTAAGTACCGTGCCTCATCCAAGGTGTAGACTGGGGTCATGACATATAACACTCCTAGCTCAGATGGTGTAAAAAATTTTCCTCGGGCAATGTAAGGTCTTTAGTTCAGATGATGTAAAATTCTTTGTCATGGATCATGTAAAGTATTTACCTTAAATGGTGTAAAGTCTTTGGATCAAACGTACAATACCTTTGGCTCAAATAATGTAAGGCCTTTAAAGTCTTCACCTACAAAAAAAAAGGAAACGAAAATAAATAAACGGAAAACTGTCATGACCCAATTTCTCAGGTCATGATGGCACCTACTTTAACCCACCAGTAGGTAAGCCAAACCATAGCCTGGAACGGCAAGTAACGGGATAACAGGCGAAAGATAAGAAAATAATGATACAACTGTAATTATAAGCAACGAAAATAGGGAGATATATATATATACACATACTAAACAGGGGGGTGGGGGAGAGGAAAAAATACCAGAATGAATCCTCCAAGACCTAGTAAGGTCAACACAAGAGCCACTAACATAAAGAGTACTAGTCACTGTCAAAATATACATCATAATCTCCGAATATACAAAATAAGACTATCAAACAGCAGAAGAAGGATCAGCTACGGACTCTAAAAGCTCACCCAATCTCCGATCAGCAGCACAACCCGAGGTTGTCGTCAATGGAAGTGACTCGTAGCTTGAGCATGTCGTCAATGGCGGTGACTCGTACTTAGATCTACATTAGGGAGAAGATGTAAAAGTGTAGTATGAGTACCAAAACCACGGGTACTCAGTAGGCATCATAGGACGACTGAGCTCAAATACAGTAAAAGTATAAATAAAGTGGAAGTATATAATCTAAAGTCAATAAATAAGGGGCAGAAATGGAACTAATAGGCTATGCTAGGCAAATGCGATAAATCGACAACAAGTAACTCAAAAGCACAAATATAAGCCTAGCTATAACCTAACTGGATCACATAAGCCTAGAAGGCACACACAATAAGAAATTAAACTCGATCAAGTCACCATAAGCATGGTGGGTACAAGCAAGAGTAATACTACAGTGGAAACAGGATAACAAAAAAGGAGGTAAAACAAGCCCAAAAGAGAGAGATGCAAACATTATACTCTTTTTCCTAGCCATAACCACAAATTATATCGGTGTATACCAGATACGTAATGCCAGATCAAAAATAATAAGGATATAAATACCCGACTCGAATCTAAACTAGTAGATAATAGCAATAGAACAAATGTCGGACTCGAACCAAAACTAATAACTAACAATAATATGCCAGGTGCCAAACTCAAACGTGAACTACTAAGTAAGCCAAATGTAACGATATCCTATAGTTATAGTCCATCTCAATTCCATTAAATCATAAATTCTAATATTGTGCGACCAAATCCTTTAAGGAGAAGTGGGTTCCAATTATCAAGTCAGAAATATGCAACTTAAGGCCAGATACTATCCCACCCAAGGTAAAAAATATAAACTAGCTTATTATAATTTCTAAGTCATCCCAAACCCAGGTAATAGACTAAGGAAGCGTTTATGCGATCATTTAGGTCTAAAGGGGCGTTATTCTAAGTATCATATCTTAAAAAAGAGTGGTGGGGCCCACTACTAGTCCCCAAAAATACAGTCTAAGGAACGCACCTACCCGTACCTAGGCTAAAGTTTCTCAATCCCATCCCAAGGCACTAAGGGAGCTAAGTCTAGTCCTATAGGATAATCATAGGCTACCATAAGGGAAAACATGGCCGAATTCAACCCAAGAGGGCCCCTAATTGGCTAATATAGAGAATAGATTCTACAACAATATTCAGGCCATAAGAACCTACCCACAACTAGCACAATATCATTCTAATACCATAAGAAAGCAAAGTCTAAAAGAAAGATAAGCCTAGCCTACTTAGATGCTACCGAAGTATACAAGAAACCTCTACAATGGGGCTTTACCCTTCCGAGAAGCCTCCGATCACTGCCATGCTATCAAATTAATATTCTACACGTCAAGACGAGAATATCAATACCTATATTGCAAAAATACGCTCTAGGTCAGAAATTGAGCTAAAATCCTCTGTGGGGCTCGCTTATGGAATCACAAAATTAAAACCGTCACAACATCCCTCTAAGCTCAAGGATCATTTGCCCAAAAATTGAGTGTAATTCGAGCCCCAAAACCATCCCAACATAAATGAGAAAAATAAGGATAAATCGGAGAATCAAACGGAGAATTAACCAAAAACTTACGCGATGAAATGCCAGAAAATGATCATAATGAAGTTCCTAGCTCAATCCCATCTCTAGTTATCAATTCCCACAATATTTACAAGCTCTCAAGGTCACAAATGGAGGTTTTTGTACTTAGGAAGGAGCTGAAAATCGTGGAAAAAATGATATATGTAAACTCAGCAATGGCCGCTTAAGAGATCACCGCTAAAGAGGCAATAAGGGCGCTTAAGCAACCCTGCCTTAGCTGGCCAGCCATCGCTAAAGCGGTCCTAGGCCGCTAAAGTGGCTACTGCTAAAACGGTCCCCAGGCCACTTAAAAGGCTGCACCAGCCCTTGGCACCAGAAATTTTGGCTAAGTCCTAACAGACTCCGACCGGGTGCTCGGGATTCATTCGGAACCCCGTGCATGCAAATGAACTATGATACACTACCAAATTGTCTTTCTGGACTCAACCAAACCATTGAAACTTCCATCTGAGGTCGATTCGATAGTATGTTGGTCCCACACCCAAGGTTCCAATTTTCACCAAAATCCACCCTATAGTCCAAAATGAGTCTGGATACCTAGGGACCCGGACCAAGGCTCCCCCTAGCCTAAAATCAACATTTCGGAGCTAATGGAATCATCAGAATTGGTATCCGAGGCTGCTTACCTAAATCTTTGGCCTGAGACAATTTTCTCAAGCTCAAAAGCTCCAAAACAGGAAAATGGCTATAAAAAACAAACGAACTGCCCGGTAACCGAACTGTTAGTCCCAGCAAGTATAACTTACTTGGGGAAGCTATAGGGAAGCTCTAAATATAGAAAACGCATAAAAACGTAGAAAATGACCTAGAGGGTCAATACAACATCCACTACCAAAAGGACTTTTGTCTGTGAAAGTAAAGAGTTAAGAAGTACCTGAAGGATCGAACAAGTAAGGATAATGAGTCCGTAAATCATGCTCGGTCTACCAGGTAGCGTCCTCAAACGAATGGTGTCTCCACTGAACCTTAACCATAGGAATTTCTCTAGAACGCAACCGTCTGACATCTCTAGCTAGAATAGAAACTGGCTCTTCTACAAAGGTCAACCTATCATCCAACTGAACTGAGTCCCACCGAAGCACGTGAGACTCATCCAGAATATAGAGCCACAATATTGATACATGGAAAATTGGATGAATAGTTGAAAAGGCTGGAGGCAACCCTAATTATTAAGCTACCTCCCCAACTGTCTGAAGGACCCCAAATGGCCCAATATTCCTGGGGCTTAGCTTGCCCCTCTTCCTGAACCTCATCACTCCTTTCATGGGCGACACTCAAAGGAAAACCAAATCACTAACTCCAAATCTCAAGGCACTAAGCCTACGTTCAGCATAACTCTTCTGCCTACTCTGAGCTGCTCGTAGCCTATCCTGAATCACCCAAACTTTGTCCAATGACTCCCGAAGCAAGTCAGTACCTCGAGGCCTAGCCTCTAAAGTCTCAAACCATCAACCAAAGATCGACACCACCTACCATATAATACCTAAAATGGCGCCATATGAATACTCGAATGGTAGCTGTTATTATAGGCAAACTCCACTAAGGCTAAAAACTACTCCCACTGACCTTCAAAGTCCAAGACACATGCATGGAGAATATCATCCAAAACCTGAATAGTCTGCTCTAACTGTCCTTCAGTCTGGGGATGGAAAGTAGTGCTAAGTTTGACCTGGGTACCCAACTCCTCTTGAAATGCCCTCCAAAATCTAGAGTAAACCGAGAGACTCTATCTGAAATAATAGACATGGGCACCTCATAAAGGTAAACCACCTCTCGAACATTGATCTGAGCCAACCTCTCGGTACTGTAGAAAGTTTGAATATGGATGAAATGGGCAGACTTGTTCAATCGATCTACGATGACCCAAATGGTATCAAACCACAGGAGGTACGAGGCAAACCACCTATAAAGTCTATAGTAACCCGCTCCTACTTCCACTCAGGAATGGGTAGCCTCTGAAGTAAACCACCTAAGCTCAGATGCTCGGCCTTCACCTGCTGACAAGACAAACACCGAGCTATAAAATTTGTTATGTCTCTTTTCATACCACTCCACTAGCAATGTTACCTCAAATCTCTATACATCTTAGTTGTCCCAGGGTGAATAGAAGCTATGAGCCTCCTGAAGTATCAACTGAATCAAACCTCCTACCTTCGTAACACAAATGCGACTATTAAATCTCAATATACCCTCAGAGTCTAAGGTAGCCCTCATGGACTCACCCTTCCGCACCTGATCTCAAAAGACACACAACCTACTATCCTCAAACAGTTGCCCTTTAATCTACTCCAACAAGGTAGACCTAGCCTTCACACTAACAAGAATCCTCTTAGGGTCTGAAGTATCAAGTCGAATAAACTTGTTGTCTAAGGAATGGATGTCCAAGGCCAATGGTCACTCTGAAATTGAAAGGAAGGAAAAGCTCCCTATAATCTCTACCTTTCGGCTCAAGGCGTCCGCTACCAT
The DNA here is from genome assembly GCA_031232105.1 of Capsicum rhomboideum. Classification (NCBI taxonomy): domain Eukaryota; kingdom Viridiplantae; phylum Streptophyta; class Magnoliopsida; order Solanales; family Solanaceae; genus Capsicum; species Capsicum rhomboideum. The sequence goes on along the minus strand of CP124708.1, from coordinate 45,760,414 downwards.
ATTCGCCTTGCTCGGGTGGTATAAGATAGAGAGATCATAGTCCTTCAGTAACTCAATCCACCTACATTGTCTCAAATTAAGTTCCTCCTGAGTCATAATGTACTGAAGACTATGATGGTCGGTGAATATCTCGCAGAAAACACCATATAAGTAATGCCTCTAAATCTTACGAGCGAAACTACCGTTGCCAACTCCAAGTCATGAGTGGGGTGGTTGCACTCGTGTGCCTTCAACTATCTCGAGGCATATGCTATAACTTGGCCCCGCTCCATCAGAACATAATCTAAACCAACACTAGAAGCATTGCAATACACAGAAAACCCCTCGCCCTCAACTAGAAGAGTTAGAATAAGAGCTGAAGTGAGCAAGTTCTTGAGCTTTAGAAAGCTTGCCTCACAGTCATTAAACCATTGAAATAGAACCTCCTTCCTAGTCAATTTGGTCATAGGTCCTGCAATAGTGGCAAATCTCTCAACAAATCGCCTGTAGTAACCTGCCAACCCAATAAAACTGCAAACCTCAATCGGAGATGTAGGCCTAGCCCAATCGCGAATGGCCTCAAACTTCATCGGGTTTACCATAATCCAGACCTTGGACACCGTGTGCCCCAAGAAAGTTATAGACTCAAGCAAGAACTCACACTTTGAAAATTGTCATAAAGTCGATGGTCTTTCAAAGTGTAGAGCACAATCCTTAAATGTTGCTCGTACTCCTCCCTGCTTCTTGAATAGACAAGGATATCATTAATAAATATGATCACAAAGGAGTCAAAATAAGGCTTGAATACGCAGTTCATCAAGTTCATAAATGTTGTTGGGGCATTGGTCAACCCAAAATACATCACCAGAAACTCGTAATGGTTGTAGCGAGTCCTGAAGGTTGTCTTAGGAATATCTTCCACACGAATCCTTATTTGATGGTAGCCAAATCTCAAGTCAATCTTAGAAAACACCGTCGCACCCTGAAACTGGTCAAATAGTTCATCGATATGAGGCATAGGATACTTATTCTTCACTGTCACCTTATTCAGCTGCATGTAGTTGATACTCATAAGCATAGACCCATTCTTCTTCTTAAAAAACAGAACAGGAGAACCCCAAGGTGAGACACTCGGCCTATTACCTATAAGATCCTGAAGCTGAATATTTTACTCATTTAGCTCAGCAAGAGACATGCGGTAAGATTCCATAGAAATAGGTCAGGTGCCCGGCTCAAGATTAATAGCAAACTTTATATCACGCTCAGGAGGAAGGCAAGATAGGTCGGTAGAAAAGACATCAGAAAACTCGTAGACTATAGGAACAGATTCAAGCGAAGGACTCTCAATCCTGACATCATGAACATAAGCCAAATAAGCCAAACAACCCCTCAATACCAGTCTCCTAGCCTGAATATAAGAAATAATCCCCGTCGACGTGCGGCTATAAGAACCCTGCCACATAATTAAGGGTATGTCAGGCATGGCTAAGGTAATAGTCATAGCAAACAATTCAAGACCACATGATAGGGGGATAACCAGTCTATGCCCAGAATTACGTCGAAATCAACCATGTCTAGCACAATAAGGTCAGCCTGAGTGTCATACTCCTAACAGTCATAATACATGATCTATATACCCAATCCACTACTAAAGAATCACCCACAGTAGTAGCTACACACAAAGGCACAGATAATGGCTCCCAAGATAATTCCAACCAAGGTGCATAATAAGTAGACACATAAGAATACGTGGAGCTTGGATCAAATAAAGTAAAAGTTGGATGATGGTAGGTTGAGATCGTATTTGTAATAACAACATCTAAAGCCTTAGCCTTCGGCCTACCAGGAATATCAAAAAGATGACCCCACCTAACTTCGGACTGGGTGCCTACCCAACCACCTATTCTACCTGCCTGAGGACCTTCTTTAGAACCCTAGGGACCACCTCTATAACCCTACATACCACTTCTAGATGGAGGCAACACTGATCTGATTGGCGGAACACTTTGTGTAGATAGGTCAATCATTCCATGTTGGGGACACTCCCTGGCAAAATGGCCCATAACACCACAATCATAGTATGCCCTGGGCACTCTACTCTGACGAGAAGTCCCGATTGACCCAGAATGTCCACCTCAATCTGAAGACCCTGTCTGAATATCCCTTGAAGATTGACCACTGCTGTACCGACTAAAGTCACTATAACTAGGCTGATCCCCGTCTAAAATCTGTAACACTGCCTGAACTGGCCTACTAGACTGACCCTGATGCTGATATGGCTGATGCTGGGGTACCTACCCTGAAAACATCTACCGCAAAATTATGAGCCACTGTGGCTCCCAGTGTAACTGCCCTGCTAACGAGGCCTCTTATCGTTGCCCCCTTGGAACTCACAATGTATATCCTCCATGGTCTAAGCATAGTCACAAATATCAATAAATGACATACCCGAAGCTACCAGACTCTGAGTAGCCATATGTAGTAGGAGTCTCAACCCTCTAATGAAGCACCGAATCTGCTCATACTCAGTATGTAGATCATGGTGGTATGTCTGGCTAATTCATAAAATCTTGCCTTATAGTCTTCCACTGACATAAACCCCTGCTGCAACCCTGTGAACTGATCCCTCAGATGCTCGTACAAGCTCTGAGGCATATACTTTTCTAAGAAAGCCTCGGAGAACTAAGTCTATGACATATAAGGAGACCCACCTGGCCTAGAATCAAGATATCCCCTCTACCACTGTCTCACTGCTTTCTCGAACTGAAAAGTGGTGTAGTCCACACCATGCGACTCAACCAAGCACAATTTGCATAACCTCTCCTCACAACTAGTACAGAACTTGAATGTTTCTTCTCTAGGGGCCTCTGCAAATCTCAGTGGAGCCAATCTAAGAAACCGGCCCAACATCTTCTGCTCTTAACAGTCATGGCTAGTTGGGCTACTGCCGGCTGTGGAACTACCGGTGCTAGTGGAACCTCTACTCTAGGAGCCGCAGTTGCATGTTGCGATCCTATACTAAGTCCATCTTTGGTTGCTCCCTGTGCTGATGTCAGTGTCACGCCCCGAGTTCCAATGAGGCGGACTGATAGCCAAAGCCGATAAGACCCAAGAGAACCAATCTTCGCTCATGTACTCTCATATGATTGTTTACGTATGAATATCATTCTATCCCATGTAATTAACTATCAATGGCGGAAGTCATGGCAACATGTGCAATTTATGAAACTTGGCCGTTAGGGTTATCACGTCAAAATGAACGTACATATCTTACATTCAGTTTCCCACATAAGTCTATAAAACCACTACAGATACATAACTATGACAAACCTAGAGTCGAGACAACACCCCACTCTATACTCATGTGCAATATCAAAAAAATATGCATAATGACTCGGAAAGCTCCGAAGCAACTGGAGCTCACCAACAATCAGCAAATGGTCCTCAACCAACTGTGGAGGTCTACTAGCACCTGTGCCTGCAGCAAGTAAGGTAAGCCCCCCCCCCCTAAGAGAGGTCAGTACGAAGAATGTACTGAGTATGTAAGGCTATAAGAAACTGTATGCAACATAGGATCTCAAATCGGATCAATACATGTGAATAGACATTATGGATCAATCATCGTTTTGCATGTGTGGAACCATGTTCATTACTTCCATTAATTTTCATTACTGGTCATTCATTCTTATCATTTGTTATTCGTGAAATAACATTCCTTCATATTTTCAATTAGGTGACATACTTCCTTTGGCTTTACGTTCATTTTTATTAGCAGTCATCCACTTATTAGTGGGCCCTAATATAGTAACCATCATCCACACTTGGTGGGCTATAATATAATAACTGTCATCCACTCATAGGTGGGCTTTAATATAATACCGATCATCACCTTATAGGTGGCTTATAATATAATACCGTTCATCACCTTATAGGTAGCTTATAATATAATACCGTTCATCACCTTATAGGTGGCTTATAATATAATATCGTTCATCACCTTATAGGTGGATTATAATATAATACTAATAATAATACAGCATAATATTGGGATTGTTCCATCCGTGCTTATGCCCTTTTGATTTGATCCATACTCAATGAAACATAAAGTAACCATATAGTAACCATGTAAGAATTACTTCTTTGCATTGCTTCTTCTCCTTACTTTTGCTATGAGAGTGATACATTGGTGCTTGGAACATCATTGGGAACACGTGTATACATTACTTCATTCCTTACTTTCATGAGATTGATACACTCACTCATGAGAGATTAATACATTCACTTATAAGAGATTGATACTTTTGATGATTGTAACATTATTGGAACTTGGAACATTAACTAAAGAGCATGAGTCATGTGAATCACAATTGATGTATGAATAAGGAACATGTGAGTAACAATTATTAATAACCAGAAATGGGATACCTTTGAACATTTCGGAATAAGATAGGTACAACGTCAATGTGACTAATATGTGCTGCAGAAAGTTACGGAAAGAGTAACCTTACATACCTTATCTTCCCAATATGAATACACAATCCAATATGTGAGTACAATAATTCTGCTCCTTTCTTACGTTTCACTCTACATCACAAGTACATAATGGAACCAACATTACCCACAAGCTACATTCCAAGTGTATAAGACGACCATGAGTTACATGATTCCCCTATAACATTGTTTCACCATTTACAATACCATTCATGGCCTTTTCATACCATCATGCCAACAATACCATAACATGCTATACATTGACCAAGACATCATAACCAATAGCTTTTCACACCAATTTCCTCCTTTACATGTTCTCATTAACACCACATCACAATGAACGCTTCAAGTTACTCCAATACATTTTATAACCAAAATTTTACAATTTACTCATACAGAAAAATAACAAGGTATGGACATAACAATGCCATACATGTTGAGATATCATCCATACCATTCACTTTCATCAAAACATCAAGTCCTTTTTCAAGTTTGATTCACAAGAATGCACATCTTTTAGCAAAAAGCCAAAGTGCACTATTCAACACCTTGCCAACATAACCACCATGATATACATACTCTCTCATGTGAATAATATAGTAAAACATAAGAATCCCAAGCTTGGAAGATGATGATCTTGCCCAAGAGTTAATTGTCTTAGGGTTTGGAAATAAAGAGAAAATTCTAGAAATGTCATGTGAGGTTTTGTGAATAAAAAATCTGATTTTGGCCTGATATAGCCTCCATTTAATGGTTATCTTTATCCACTTGGGTCAATAATTGATTAGCCAAAGGGAGAATGGGTCATTTGACCCATTGGGCCATGTCTTTAATTCTAATTTCCACTTTGGTCTTTAAATTGAGCCCAATAACAAATGTCAACTTAGACCATTAAATTCAAGGTGTAATTCACCATATATCTCATGTTTGAATAATTCCATAAGTGTCACATCAATATTTAACTCACGAGACTCATATTTGTAGCCTCAATTTCCAAATAAGCAATTCTAGCCACTTATGGCTTAATTGAACATAAAAGGGTAAAAGCGTAATTTGGATGCCAACGTCGTCCAAGAATAGTCTTACCAAGATGGAATAATTATATAATAACCCAAGATTCATCTTTATAGACTAATAATCGCAAAAGTAATCGGGCGAAAAGCACCCCGGCACGCTCCCGGACGCCCTAAGGACTTAGAAAATTTTCAGCTTTTGAAAGGTGTGCAGGGGCGGCCTGGCACGCTTCCTGGCGCACCCCCTTGCTGCCTGTGGGCAGAAAATTTCAGCCCAGAGCGGCCTGGCACACCCCTGGGCGCGCCTGGCCCAAAAAATTTTAAAAAATTTCTTTCTTCGACTTTTCGTTGCGGATTTGGTTAGATACTTCAAGTCCTAATCTTTAGCTTGCCTCTTGTATTTAAGAACCTTTATTTAGGAGTCATTTAAGCGTCATTTATCGCTCCTAAAATGTTCCAAAAATTTCCAACTCCTCATACAAGAGTCTAAACACATTGACTAGTACAATATCGAATGTTCCATCCATAACCACTACAACATACGTACTTAGTGCTCTCGAAGCTAAGGTTTATAACGACATCCTAGGTCACCAATCCATCAACTTAGGGTCGGGGATGTATGGGGTGTTACAGTCAGGGCCTCATCCATAGGTTGACCACCAACCATACCCAATAACTGTACTAAGGCATCTCAGAGGACTGCTGAAGATATAAATCTAGGTGGGGCCTGGGCTGCCTCTGGCCCACAGACTGCTGTGGCAGTAGATCCTTTGGTGCTACCACTGGTACAACCTCTAGCTTTGGGCCAATAATTGGCTCACCGGCTCTAGCTCAACCCTAGCCTCTAGGCCGACCTCTACCTCTGCCCCTAGCTGGAGCTCTAGCTGCAGGCTCGGGGTCCCTGTCCTCGATTGCCGTAGCTCGTGGTCCTAGTTATCTGTGAAAGAGTGAAACAAATGAGAATCTAGAAACCAATATAGACACAACCCATGATAATGAACCAAAAAATATGAGATTTTCCTAAGAATGCCCTGTAGCCTCTTAAAGATAGGATACAGACTTCATCGTACCGGTCTGCGAGAGTCAACTAGACATTTACTCTTATAATAGTAGTATCAGTGAACCTAGGCTCTGATACCAAACTGTCACGACCCAATTTCTCAGGTCATGATGGTACCTAGTTTAACCCACCAGTAGGGAAGCCAAACCATAGCCCGGAATGGCAAGTAACGGGCTAACAGGTAGAAGATAAGAAAATAACAATACAACTGTAATTATAAGCAATGAGAATAGGAATATATATATATATATATATATATATATATATATATATATAGGGGGAGAGAAAAAAAAAATACCAAAATGAATCCCCCAAGACCAGGTAAGATGAGCACAAGAGCCACTAAGACAAAAAGAATACAAAACATTGTCAAAATATACATCATAGTCTCCGAATATACAAAATAAGACTATCAAACAACATAAGGAGGAGGATCAGCTCCGGACTCTAAAAGCTCACCCAATCTCCGATCAATAGCATAGCTCAAGGGTGTCGTCAATGGTGGTCATTCGTACTCGAATATGCATCAGGGAGAAGATGTAGAAGTGTAGTATGAGTACCAAAACCACAGGTACTCAGTAGGTATCATAGGACAACTGAGCTCAAATACAATAAAAGTATAAATAAAGTGCGAGTATATAATCTAAAGTCAACAAAAAAGGGGGCAGAAATGGAATTAATAGGCTATCTAGGCAAATGCAATAAATCGACAACAAGAAACTCGAAAGCAGAAATATAAGCCTAGCTATAACCTAACTGGACCCCCATAAGACCAAAAGGCACACACAATAATATATAAAACTCGACCGAGCCCCCATAAGGATGGTGGGTATAAGAAAGAGTAATACTATAGTGGAAACATGATAACAATAAAAGAGGTAAAACGAGTCATACCTTATACTCCTTTTCCCAGCCATAACCATAAATTTTACTGGTCTCTACCGGATACTCAACCCCAGATCAATAATAATAATGATAATAAATGTCGGACTAGAATCGAAACTAGTAGATAATAACAATAGAATAAATGCCAAACTCGAACAAGGATTAATAAATAACAACAATATGCTAGGTGACGGACTCGAATCAGAACTTCTAAGTAAGGATATCCCAGAGTTATAGTCCATCTTAAGTCCATTAAATCATAAATTCTAATATTGTGCGGACAAATCCTTTAAGGAGAAGCGGGTTCCAATTATCAAGTCAGAAATATGCGGCTTAAGGGCAGATACTACCCTACCTAGGGTAACAAAGATAAACTGGCTTATTATAATGTCTAAGTCAACCTAAACCCTGGTAATAGACTAAGGAAGCGGTTATGTGATCATTTAGGTCTAAAGAGGCATTATTCTAAGCATCATATCTTTAAAAAAATCAGTAGGGCCCACTATCAGTCCCAAAAACCCAGTCTAATCCAAGCACCTACCCGAACCTAGGATAAAGATTCTCAATCCCATCGCAAGGTACTAAGAGAGCTAAGTCTAGTACTAAAGGATAATCATAGGCTACCATAAGGGAAAACGAGGTCGGATTCTACCCGAGAGGACCCCTAATCAGCTAATATAGAGAATAAATGCTAAAACAATATCCGGGCCATAAGAATCCACCCACAACTAACACAATATTATACTACTACCATAAGAAAGCAAATTCGGAAAGAAAGGTAAGCCTAGCCTACCTGGGCACCACTGAAAGCATGCGAGAGACCTCTACAACGGGGCTTAAGGAATCATAAAATTGATTCCCTATGGGGCTCACTTGTGGAATCACGAAATTGAAACCATCACAACATCCCTCTTAGATCAAGGATCATTTTCTCTAAAATTGAGTGTAACCTGAGCCCCAAAACAGTCCTAACATAAATGAGAAAAACAAGGATAAATAGAAGAATTAAATGGAGAATTAATCAAAAACTTATGAGATGAAACACGAGGAAATGATCACAATGAAGTTCCTAATTCAATCCCAGCTCCAATTATCAATTCCCATACTATTTCCTAGCTCTCGATGTCACAAATGGAGGTTTTTGTACTTAGGAAGGAGCTGAAAATCATGGGAAAAATGATATATGTAAACTCAGCAGTGGCCGCTTAAGTGACCAAATGACCGCTTAAGTATTCACCGCTAAAGCGGCAACAAGGGCGCTTAAGCGACCCTGCCTCAGCTAGAAAGTCACCACTAAATAGGTCCTGGGCCGCTAAAGCGGTCCCCAGCTCACTCAAGCGGCTGCACAAACACTTGGCATCAGAATTTTTGGCTAATTCCTAACAGACTCCGATCGAGTGCTCGAGATTCATTCAGACGTCGCGCATGCAAACAAACTATGCTACACTACCAAATTTGGTGTTCCGGACTCAAAAAAACTGTAACACCCCGTACATTTTTGAACCTAATTGCGTACCTTAACATATATGGAATTATTTGAACATGAGATTGTTGAGGTATTATACATTCAATTTTTTGGGCTAAATTCATCTTGTGCTATTGGGCTCAATTGAGGCCCAAAATTTACAAGAAAGACATGGCCCAAATGGAGAAAAGATTCATTCTACCATTGACCAAGTAAAACACATTAATTATGCCCAAGTGTATGGATAAGGATGACTAAAAAGGGACAATATAAGGTTGAAAATCATATTTTTAATCACAAAAGCACACATGCCATTTCTAGAGTTTTCCAAAATATTTCTCTTCTCCCACAAACCCTAAGCAACTATCTCTTTGGGCAAGATCACTCTTTTGCAAGCTTTTTTAAGCATTTATTCTTATGGTTTAATATATTATGTGCATGAGAGGTTGTATAAATCATGTTGGTTATGTTGGCAAAGTGTTGGACAGTTCACTATGTGCAAAATAGTCTACTTTTACTTAAACAGTGAAGGGTTTTGCCTTCCAAACTTGAAAGTGGACGTGTGGTCTTGAAAGAAGTAAATGTGATGGATTAAATATCAACATGTATGATGTTGTTATGTCCTTAAATTTCTTTCTCTTTGTGTATAGCATTTGGAATTGTTGTTGTGAAATTGTGCATGGAATTGGTGATGTATTGAAAGAAGGATGTAGTTTGGTGATGTTTATGTGCGTTGTGAAACCATAGATGTTAGTTGGAAACAAAGATAACTTACAATATGAAAAGAGAAGCTCAATTATGACCATGGACCATTCATTGCCAAAAAGGACCCGAAAATGACCCCTGGAGGCTGAAACAGGCAACCGCCCTCTCGAGCAGGGCACCTGCAGGCGCAGATGCCAATGCAGGTAGCCCTGGACCAGGCCAATGGTCACCTGCGGACGTACCTCACCCACCTGCGGGTGCAGGTGGCTTCGCAGGTCAGCCCAGAACTCCTTTTTGATTGTTTTTGCTTCTCTTTGACCCCTCAAGGCCCCTATAAACTTCTTGGATGCAATTACCAACTTGTGGTACCTTTCATATGACTTTAAAGGAGTGGACTGGAGGTATTTTGAATGGTATCAGTTATGGATTGTCTTTAATATGTTATTGTGAAAGCTATGGATATGACTTGATGGAGTAAATGCGACATGGTGTTAATGAGGAAGTGTAAAGTATCAATTTGGTGTGAAATGCTATCGGTTTATGATGTCTTGGTTGATGTGTGGCATGTTGCGGTGTTGTTCGTATGGTAATATAGTAAATGGTATTGTAAAGGGTGAAATGACATTATATGGCAGTCATATAACTCATTGTCGTCTTATGCACTTGTAATGTAGTTAGTTGTTAACGTGAGTTCCATTATGTACTTGTGTTGTAGAGTCAAGTGTAAGGAAGGAGTTGGATTATTGTAATCACATATAGCACTGTATATTCATATTGAGAAGATAAGGTATGTAAGGTTATTTTTTTCGTATCCTTCTGCAGCACCTATTATTCACATTGTCATTGCACTTGTTTCAATTTTGAAATGTTCCAAAGTATCTCATTCAGGTTTGATATATATTGTTATTCACATGTCTTTTATTCGTTGACTGATGTTCCGAAGTTCAAATAATGATGTCATAACCACCAACGTATCAATCTCACACAAGTAAAGGTATCAACTTCACAAAAGTAAAGGAAAGAAGTAATTCATATATGGTTACTTTATGATTACTGTATGGGTACTTTATGGTTACTTTATATTATCTTATAGCCCACCGATAAGGTGGATGATTGTTGATATAATACATTATATTCTGTTATGGCCCACCGATAAGGTGGATGATTGTTGTTATATTACATTATATTATGATTATGGCCCACCGATAAGGTGGATGATTGTACTATAGCCCACTGATCAGCTGGATGAATGATATATGGCCCACTGATCAGCTGGATGAATGTAAAAGAAAAGAAAGTATATCAATTGAGTGAAAGTATATTACTTGAATGAAAGTATATCACTTGAATGAAAGTATATATGAATGATAATGATATGAATAAATGATCGAAAATGAAAATAACAAAAGCAATGTACATGGTTCCACACATACAGAACAAAGGTTTATCCATATCGAATACTCACTTGTACTTGATATCATTGAAGTACTTATGTATTACGCAGTTTCTTACAGCCTTACATATTCAGTACATTCTTCGTACTGACGTCCCTTGGGGGACTTACCTTACTTGTTGTAGGCACAGGTACTAGTAGACCTCTATAATAGGTTGCGGTTCATCTACTGATTATTGGTGAGCTCCAGTTCGGTTCGAGGCTTTCCGAGTCACATGTGTACATATTGGTTTTGGTACTGTATAAATGTTGTATAAAGCGGGGACTTGTCCCAACTTTAGGATGGTTATGTAAATGTATCCGTTAGAGGCTTTGTAGACATTGTTAGACATTGAAGGCATGTATGTCCATTTTGACTTGATGGCTCTAACGGCCAAGTTTCATATATAGCATATGTTCTCCATGACTTCCGCCATTGGTATCTTATAATTATATGAGATAGAATGTTGTTCATATAGAGACATGCATATCAATATACATGAATGAAGATTGGTTCCCTCGGGCCTTAACGGCTTCGGGTGCCAGTCCGCCCCATTGGAATTCGAGGCATGACAAAAGTGGTATAACAGCAGGTCATCCTAAGGTGTCTACAAAGTCGTGTCTGAGTAGAGTCTTGCTTATGGATGTGTTGTGCACCACATTTATAAGCAGGAGGCTATGGGGAATTTAGGAGTTGTTTCTTTTCTTCATTTCTAGATCGTACAATAGAGTCAATGTTGTAGGTGGAATCATATCTGACCATTGTAATTGGCTTTCTTTGTTATAGTAAAATGTCGATTACAAGATGAGGTAGGGGCAAAGGTAAGCAGGTAGATGTGCTTGCCAGAGAAGAAATGAGTAACTCACCACCTGAACAAGCTAGTCAAGGTGGGGCTGACACTGAGTTTGCATCGCGGGCTTCTTCTACTTTTCCAGCTCCAGAAGAGCCGAGGAGAAGAGAAGAACCTGCCGAACCACCTGTTAATGATACTGAGCAGGATCTAAGAAATGCGGTGCAAATGTTGACCCATATAGTTGTTGCACAAACTCAAGGACAAGTTGGTCCAATGACAAGTGAAGATGGCGCGGCTAGAGTAGCTAGTCGGCGGACACAAGATTTTCTGAAATTAGATCCTCCCACATTCACTGGGTCAGATCCGAATGCAGACCCACAGGATTTCGTGGACTAAATTCAAAGGGCTCTAGAGGTTATACATGTGACTGGTATAGAAACAGTGGAACTTGCGGCATATAGATTGAAAGGAGAAGCTATATTGTGGTATGAAGATTGAAAACGATCAAGGGGTGTTGGCGTAAATCCTAATTGGGAAGAATTTAAAACGACATTCCTTGATCATTATCTTCCATATGAGGTCCAAGAGGCTCTTGCGGACCAATTTTTAAATCTTTGCCAAGGGAATATGAGTGTCAGAGAGTACAGTCTTCGGTTTAACTCTTTAGCTAGGTATGCTCCGAATGTGGTAGCAACTATGGCCGACAGAGTTCATTGGTACGTGGACAGATTGGAGCCATATCTGGTGAGGGACTGTACCATTGCTGCTTTGAACAGAGATATGGATATAGCTAGAATACAAGCCTTTGCACAAAAAATGGAGGATCAGAGGCAAAGAAGAAGGACACAAGAAGTTGAAGGAGGTCCGTCTAAAAGGGCTAGATCTACGGGACAGGTTATGGAGTCCCAAGGAGAATTTAGGCCTCGAGTTTTTCCTAGACCGCCTAGACCATCATTTTCTTACCCTACAGCAGGTACTCCATCTCAATTTTGAGGGTTTAGAGGCGGTCAAGCTGGGCATAGTAGTGGGACTCGGGGTTCATAAATAGTGGAGTATCGAGAACAAGGAAGTATGAGCCAATCAAGGTCTTTTCTTCAGCTGTACCAGCACTGCGGGAAGTTTCATTTAGGTGAATGCTGGTTTGGAATGAATGTTTGCTTTTGGTGTAGTAAGTCAGGGCACATGATGAGAGAGTGGCCACAGAGGGCCACGGGTAGTATGACACGACCTACGGGATCAGCCGTTGCGTTATCATTGTCAGGTGTACAACCTGCTGGCCGTGGCAGAGGTGCTAGCAGAGCAGCTAGATCTAGTGGAATTCAGAGCCGTACCTATGCCTTAGCGGATCGATAGAATTCGATGGCTTCTCCTAATGTAGACACAGGTACAGTATTCATATTTTTACATAAGGTATATGCATTGATTGACCCATATTCTACATTATCATATGTTACTCCATTGATTGCGAAAAAAACAAAATTTTAAAAGAACACCAGAATTACTAGTTACGCCATGTGAAGTCTATACACCAGTTGGTGAATCTATTGTAGTTAAAAGAGTATATCGTAATTGTATAGTAACTGTTTATGGTTATAGTACACTGGTTGGCTTCTTGTTAGGCTACAGTAGATTGCCTAGCTAAGAAGTTATATTTTCATTTTCCACAAAGAATGTTCTTGAATGGAAGGGTAATGTGGGAGCACCGAGAGGTAACTTTATTTCCTATCTCAAGGCAAGGGAAACGATACCCAAAGGAGTACATATGTCACTTAGTAAGAGTGAAAGATAATGGTGTGAAGCCACTAACTCTTCAATCAGTTCCAGTAGTAAATGAAATTCTTGCGGTATTTCCTGAAGATCTTCTGGGTTTGCCTCCAGAATAGGAAGTAGAGTTTCGTATTGACGTGATTACAGGCACTCAGCCTATCTCTATTCCTCCGTATAGAATGTCCCAGCAGAGTTACGGGAATTAAAGGAGCACTTAAAAAGACTTGCTGGAAAAAAAAGGGATACATAAGACCTAGTACGTCCCCTTGGGGTGCACCAGTATTATTTGTACGAAGGAAAGATGGCACGTTGAGAATGTGTATTGACTATCGGCAATTGAATAAGGTGACAATTAAGAATAAGTATCCCCTCCCTAGAATTGATGATTTAATTGACCAATTACAGGGTGCCAAATATTTTTCAAAGATTGCCTTGAAATCGGGATATCACCAGGTAAGGGTTGGAAAAAAAAATATACCCAAGACAGCTTACCGAACACGGTATGGTCACTATGAATTTCGAGTTATGCCATTTGGGCTAACCAATGCACCAGCAGTTGTTAGGGATTTGATGAATAGGGTGTTCACGCCATTTTTAGATGTATTCGTGACTATGTTTATAGATGACATTCTGGGTTATTGGGTTGGCAGGCTATTACAGAAGGTTTGTTGAAGAGTTTTTCTTCCATTTCAGCACCCTTAACAAGCTAACACACAAATCAACCACATTTTAGTGGAATGATGCATGTGAGAAGAGTTTCCAAGAGCTGAAAGATAACGTGACTTCTACACCTGTATTAGTACTTTTCAAAGGCACAGAAGGGTATGCAGTATATTGCGATGCTTCAAAAGTCGGCTTAGAATGTGTATTGATGCAACACGGTCATGTAATAGCCTATGCCTCAAGACAATTGCGTCCACATGGAAGAAATTATCCAACACATGATCTTGAGTTAGTAGTCGTGATAGTTGCTTTAAAAATATGGTGCCACTATTTTTTTGGGTTCACGTTGATATATATATTGATCGTGAAAGTTTGTAGTATATTTTTAAGCAAAAGGACCCACACTGAAGATAGCAAAGGTGGCTGGAATTACTAAAAGAAGATGATAGTGATATCTTATACCATCTGGGAAAAGCAAACGTGGTAGCCGATGCGTTAAGCCAATTAGACAGCTTGGTGTGAAATGCTATCGGTTTATAATGTCTTGGTTGATGTATGGCATGTTGTGGTGTTGTTGGTATGGTAATGCAGTAAATGGTATTGTAAAGGGTGAAATAACATTAGCCGATGATAGCCAACTCATTAGCCAATGCGACGTGGTGTTAATGAGGAAGTGTAAAGTATTAATTTGGTGTGAAATCCTATCAGTTTATGATGTCTTGGTTGATGTGTGGCATGTTGTGGTGTTGTTGGTATGGTAATGCAGTAACTCATTGTCATCTTATGCACTTGTAATGTAGTTAGTTGTTAACGTGAGTTCCATTATGTACTTGTGTTATAGAGTCAAATGTAAGGAAGGAGCTGGATTATTGTAATCACATATAGAACTGTATATTCACATTAAGAAGATAAGGTATGTAAGGTTACTCTTTCCGTATTATTCTGCAACACCTATTATTCACATTGTCATTGCACTTGTTTCTATTTTGAAATGTTCCAAAGTATCTCATTAAGATTTGACATATATTGTTATTCACATGTCTTTTATTCGTTGACTAACGTTTCGAAGTTTCAATAATGATGTCATAACCACCAACGTATCAATCTCACACAAGTAAAAGTATCAACTTCACAAAAGTAAAGGAAAGAAGTAATGCAGAGATGTAATACATATATGGTTACTTTATGATTACTTTATGGGTACTTTATGGTTACTTTATATTATATTATGGCCCACCGATAAGGTGGATGATTGTTGATATTGTCACGCCTCGAGGTCCAACGAGGCGGACTGGCACCAGAAGCCGTTAAGGCCCGAGAGAACCAATCTTCATTCATGTACATTCATGTGACTATCCCTGAGTGAACAGTATGTCATCTCATGCAAATACACAATACCAATGGCAAAAATCATGGAGAACATATGATATATATATATATATATATATATATATATATATATATATAAAACTTGGCTGTTGGAGCCATCAAGTCAAAAGCATACGTTTTCTACATCCCTTCTTTTATCCCACAACATCTACAAAGCCTCTACAGATGCATAGACATAACCAACCTACAGTCGGGACCAAGTCCCCGCTTTATACAACATTTACAACACCACAATACCAAAACATATGTACACATGTGACTTGGAAAGCCCCGAACCAACTGGAGCTCACCAATATCAGCAGATGACCCGCAGCCTACTGTGGAGATCTACTAGCACATGTGCCTGCAGCAAGTAAGGTAAGTCACCCAAGGGACGTCAGTACGAAGAATGTACTGAGTATGTAAGGCCACAAGAAACTGTATGATACATAAATACTTCAATGGAATCAATGTAAGAAAATAATCAATATGGATAAACCCATCGTTCTATATATGTGGAACCATGTACATTACATTCATTACTTTCTTTGCCTTTACGTTCATTCATATATATCGTTCTACCCATGCTAGGCTTTTCTGTTGCCCCTGGGATGAGGTTAACCCATGCTAGGTATTGTAACCCTTGGGATGAGATTAACCCATGCTAGGCTTTTCTGTTGCCCCTGGGATGTTAGATTAACCCATGCTAGACTTTTGTGTCGCCCCTGGGATGGTAGATTAACCCATGCTAGGCTTTTATGTCGCCTCTGGGATGTTAGATTAACCCATGCTAGGCTTTTATGTCGCCCCTGGGATGTTACTCAAGAATATACAAACAATTATACATTACTTCATTCTTTAATAATAAGAGTGATACATTACTTCCGTTCTTTTGTTATAAGATTGACACATTGGTGGTTGGAACATTATTGGAACTTTGAAATATTAGTCAATGAACATGAGACATGTGAATCACAATTGGTCCTGTGAGTAATACTATATGACAAACTGAAATGAGATACCTTTGGACATTTTGGAATGGAATAAGTACAATGTCAATGTGAACAATATGTGCTACAGAAGGATATGGAAAGAGTAACCTTACATACCTTATCTTGCCAATATGAATACACAGTCCTATATGTGAATACAATAATCCAGCTCTTTCCTTACATTTTACTCTACAACACAAATACATAACGGAGCTCACATTAACAACCAACTACCTTCCAAGTGCATAAGACGACAATGAGTTACATGATTGCCCTATAACGCCATTTCTGTCACACCCCGAATCCCAACGAGGCATGATTTGCACCCGAAGTCAATAAGGCCCGAGAGAACCAAGCTATGCTTCCATACATTCATATGCATGCCATCGGAACACTACTATCACATAAGAACATGAACCATTAGTATTGAAAATCATGGATATTGGGAATCATGGCATATATATACACATTTGAGAAACTTGGCTGTTGAGGCTATCAAAACAAGACTTCATGAGTCACCTTATATACATATACCCACGTACGTCTACAAAAGCCTCTAACAGATGCATTGACCAATACAAACCAAAAGTCGGGACAAGTCCCCGCTTTATACAATATGTACATCACCAAAACATATATTGTAACACCGCGTAACTTCCCAACCCTACTTGATGATGTTGAATAATGTTTGCTTAGGGGTCGAGAGATATAAGTATGTATTTGGTAATGCTAATGATGAGGAAATTGAAATTTGGCCACATACATGCGATTACACTTTCGTAGGAGGTGTTTTGTGATTTTGTGGAGCATTTGTGTAATAACCCGTACACATTCCAACCTCATTTGGTGAATTGGAGTCATGGTTACTTGATGATTAAGATCACTAAGTAAGTATTTTGTAGTGTTTTGATAAGGTATTGGACGTTATGCAAGTGTTGGAAAAAGTGGCCGAAAAATTCAGCAAAGTACCAAGACTTGCGCCACTCCCTGTTTTAGGGGGTGTGGCGCAAGCCCCTGATTCATAGGGGTGTCATTTCCTGTGCCACAATCTTGCTTTGCAGCTAGTGGCGCAAGGCGCAACATATTGTGCCCTTCCGCGCTCGTTTTGTAACGCGATTCTACGTCGATTCTTAGATGGTTTCTTTTGGTTCTTTGGAGTTCTTTGAGCATTGTTAAAGCTTCAAATACTTCAATACACTCCTACATACTTCTACATGATTAAAGCATGAAACACAAGTAGTTATCAAAAATGTTCAAGGAAGCCATGGACGACTAGAATGTCTATTTTTGCGATTGAGACGACGAATGAGAATCTCGCAAGAGAATATTGTCGTGACATTATGGAATTATTTAAACATGAGATATGTGGTGAATTATACATGAAATTTGGTGGGCTAAGTTGAGATATGTTATTGGGCCCAATTTAAAGACCAAAATGAGCCAAAAAGGGTCAAATGACCCATTCTTGTGTTTGACAAGTAAACACAACCTTTTTGACTAATTGGATGGATAGAGATGAGCATGAGGGCCTATATAAAGCCACCACAAATCAGATTTTTATTTCTTAAAACACACATGCCTTTTTGGGGATATTTCCAACATATTGCTCTCAAACTCTCAAACCCTAAGTCCACTTCTTGGGCAAGAGCATCATCCTAAAAGTATTGGTAAGTGTTTATTCTTGTGATTTAATATATTATGTACATGAGAGGTTATTTATATCATGGTGGTTATGGTGGCAAGGTGTTGAATAGTGCACTTTTGGTTTTTGATAAAAGATGTGCATTCTTGTGAATTAAAAGGCATGGTATGGATGAAATACCAACATGTATGGTGTGATTATGTTAATAAACTTGTTATTTCCATATAAGTGTAAATTATGGGATTTTGGCCGATTTGTTGTTGTGAGGTGTATTGAAGTAATTTGATGGCATAATTGTGATGTTGTGGTGATGGAGAAGTGTAAAGTATGAACTTGGTGTGACATGATCTTGGCTATCATGTATTGGTCAATGTATGGAATATTGTGGGATTAATGGGATAATAAATTCATAAATGATATTTTGGTCAATGTTGGGCATGTTGTGGTATTATTGATATGACCATGCCAAAAATGGTATTGTAGCGAAAGACATGACATTTTTTTAAAGCCAAACATGTGACTCATTGTTATTATATGCCATTGTAAGGTAATTGGTGGTTAATGTTGGTTCCGCATGTACTTTTGTTGTAGAGTGAAACATAAGGACGGAGCGGGACTATTGTATGCACTTAAGATTGTAGAATCATATTGAGAATACAAGGTATGTAAGGTTACTTTGTCCGTATCTTTCTGCGGCAAATAGTATTCACATTGACATCTTACTAGTCCTATCCTGAAATGTGCTGAGGTATACTATTTCCGGATTGTCAATGGTCATTGTCATAGATTTCCTATTCATTGAGCAATTGTGAATCTCATGTCTTATATTCATAGATAATGTTCCAAAAGCCCAATAAGGTTGTGTTCTAAAGTTCCAATAGTGGTTATACTCATGTATCTTGTTCATTGATTCTTGTCCAATGGTTCCAAAAATGTTTATTTACATGTCTCTTGCTCATTGGTCATTGTTCCAAAGCTTCCAACAATGTTAGGGCTACAAAGTATCAATCTCTCATAAGCCAAGGGTATCCTATTTCCGGGTATCAATTATGGTTCCTCACATGTTCTTTATGCATTGATCAATTGTCATTCACATGTCTCATAAGCATTGACTAATGTTCCAAAGATTCCATGGTTCCACCAATGTTATGTTCCAAAGTTCAAAATGATACTATGACTATCATTGTATCAATCTCAAAGTAAAGATCAAAGTAATGCAAATGTGGTTAATGATTGAGCACGGGTGGCAGGTCTAGGGGCATAAGCCTAGCTCGACTCGATCCCGATGTATTGCTTTATGGATGGCAAGTCTAGGGGCATAAGCCTAGCTCGACTCGATCCCGATGCATTAATTTATGGGTGGCAGGTCTAGGGGCATAAGCCTAGCTCGACCCGATCCCGATACACTGATTTATGGGTGGCAAGTCTAGGGGCATAAGCCTAGCTCGACTCGATCCCAACATGACGATAAGTCATGAAAAGACCCACTGATCAGTCGGGGCCCGGGTACATTGTGACACATGTATTGACAAGTAAGCATTGAAGTAAAGAAAGCAAAGAAAGTAATGAAAGCAATACACATGGTTTCCAAAATGCAAAATGGTGACTTATTCACATTGATTATTCATATGTTTTGAGTTCATTGAAATATCCATGCACTGTACAGTTGCATCTGAGCCTTGCATACTCAGTACTTATTTCGTACTGACCCCTCTCGGGGAATTTACCTTACTTGCTGCAGGCGCAGGTACTAGTAGGCGGCCACAGTAGGTTGCCAGCTATTTGCGGTTCATTGGTGAGCTCCAATTAGTTCGAGGCTTCTCTGAGTCGTAGTGGTTCATATGTTTTGATATTGTACATTGTGTATAAAGCGGGGACTTGTCCCGACTTTCAGTTGGTTTTGGTCAATGCATCTGTTAGAGGCTTTTGTAGATGTATGTGGGTGTATGTATATATGATAATAGATGAAGTTTTGACTTGATGGCCTCAACGGCAAAGTTTCTCATATGTATATACGTCGCATGTTCTATGCTTTTCGATTTTATCCTCTCATGTTTCTATGTGATAGTAGTGTTTTCTATGACATGCATATGAATGAATAGAAGCAAAGATTGGTTCTCTCGGGCCTTTTCGGCTTTGGGTGCCAATCACGCCTCGTTGGGATTCGGGGCGTGACATATATACACCCTGACTCGGAGAAGCCCCGAATTAGCTGAAGCTCACCAAAGAACCGCTAACACTGGCAATCTACTGGGGAGGCCTACTTATACCTGCGCCTACAGCAAGTAAGGTAAATTCCCCGAGAGGGGTTAGTACAAAATAAGTACTGAGTATGTAAGGCTCAAATGAAACTTTGTAACACATGAACATACCAATGAACTCAATACAAATGACTAGTCAATGTGAGTAAGTCACCATTTTTGCATTTTGGAAAATCATGTGAATTGCTTTCATTACTTCCATTACTTTCTTTACATTCAATGCTTACTTGTCAATACATGTGTCACAATGTACCCGGGCCCCTACTGATCAGTGGGTCTTTACATAACATATCGTCATGTTGGGATCGGGTCGAGCTAGGCTTATGCCCCTAGACCTGCCACCCATAAATCAATGCATCGGGATCGAGTCGAGTTAGGCTTATGCCCCTAGACTTGCCACCCATAAATCAATACATCGGGATCGAGTCGAGCTAGGCTTATGCCCCTAGACTTGCTACCCATACTTGATCATTGACCACATTTGTATTACTTTATTCATTACTTTGATATTGATACGAGGATGGTCATAACATCACTTTGAACTTTGAAACATAACATTGTTGGAAACTTTGAATCATTAACCAATGAGTGAGAGACATGTGAATAACTTGGCAACATAATCGTATTAGAATCATAACACCATGGGAACTATTGGACAATAATCTATGAACAAGAGACATAAGTATAATCACTATTGGAACATTGGAACATAACCTTGTTTGAGCTTTTGGAACATTAACCATGATTATGAGACATGAGACTCACAAATGATCCATGAGTAGGAAATATATGACAATGACTATTGATAAACGGATATAGGATACTTTAGTACATTTCGGGATAGGACTAATGAAATAGCAATGTGTATACTATTTGCTGCAGAAAGATACGGACAGAGTAACCTTACATAACTTGTACTCTCAATACGGATATACAATCCTAGATGTGCATACAATAGTCCCGCTCCTTCTTTATGTGTCACTCTACAACATAAATACATAACAGGATTCACATTAACCAACAACTACTTTACAAATGCATATACATCAATGGGGTACATGTTTGCCTTGAAACATGTCATTTCCCCTTGATAAAATTATTATGCCAAAAATCTCCCAATATTCCCAACATTGACCAATACATGATAATCAATACATTTCACCACAACACTTCTCCTTTACACTTTCTTATCCACACCACATCACAAATAATCCATCAATTCACCCTAATACACTTCATAGCACAAATCGGCCAAAATCCCACAATTTGCACTTATAGAAAAATAACAAGTTCCATAACAAAATAAAACCATACACGTTCATATTTTATCCATACCATGATCTTTCATCAAAGGCACAAGCCATAATTCAAGTTCAAATCACCAAGATAGCACATCTTCCATCAAAGCAAAAATATACTATTCACCACCTTGCCATCATAACTAGCATAATATACATAATCTCCCATGCATATAATATGGTAATCCATGAGAATAAATACTTACCAAGGCTTGGAATAGGATGATCTTGCTCCAAGATGAACTTTGGGTTCTTTAGGGTTTGAGAGAAATGTTGAGAAAATATCTTAAAAGGCATGGGAGTTCAAGTGAAATAAAAATCAGATTTTGTGGTCCTTTATATAAGTCTTTATTTCCATACTTAGCCACATTTATAGCATTTAATGCTAAGTCTAGAAGGTCTTTGAAAGAATGGGTCATTTGACCCGTTTTGGGCCATGGTTTCTTTTCATTTTTGGGTCCTTTTTGGGCCCAATTCACTTAACCCAATAAAATCAATAATTCCTCATGTGTAAGTCATCTTATACATGTTACAACAATATTACTACTCACACTATTCATATCCGTAGCCTCAATCCTAAAAACAAGTGATTCTAGCCACGTTTGGCTTATTTTGACCTTAAGGGCAAAACTGTCATTTTGACCCCAAATTCATTCTCGAGTAATTTTGTCATACCAATATAATATGTCATTCATTTCATGTATATACTCTTGGTTTTATATGAAACGTAGCAAAAATCGGCTCGGTACGTCCCCGGATACCCTTGGGACTTAGAAATTTCCAACTTTCGAAAAAGTGGAAAAACCAAGGTGGCACGCTCTTGGGCGTGCCAACTTACTGCCCATGAAATAAAAATTTTAGACCTGAGTGGCATGTCATGGTCCCAAATGCCCCTCCTTAAAAATTTTCAAAAATTTCATTTTTCGACTTTTCTTCGCGAGTTCGGTTAGATACTTCAAGTCCTATCCTTTAACTTACTTCTTAACCTTAATACACTTTGTTTTGAGGTCCTCTTAGCCTCATTTGAACCCCACAAATGCTCCATGAAAATTTCAAAACACCTTCTATGCAATTTTAATCACATAACAAGAGCCAAATTCAATTATCTCACCAATAGCATTACCAAATGCATACTTATAGCTCTCGATACCTACGTACATATTATTTAGTGTCGTCAAGTAGGGTTGGGAACGTATGGGGTGTTAAATTAT
Source organism: Capsicum rhomboideum (assembly GCA_031232105.1). Taxonomy (NCBI): domain Eukaryota; kingdom Viridiplantae; phylum Streptophyta; class Magnoliopsida; order Solanales; family Solanaceae; genus Capsicum; species Capsicum rhomboideum. The sequence goes on along the minus strand of CP124708.1, from coordinate 45,737,388 downwards.
TCCCCCCTTAGGAACATTCATCCTCGAATGTTAACAATATCTCTTCAATTACAATAATTGCATCTTATATTAGCATACATGTACATAAACACTTAAGGCTCATGAATACTTACTTGTCATTGTTCCATTTCCGCACTTTGAACTTCCTCATTCATTTGAAATAGATAGGGATACTTGGATCTCATCATTTCTTCCACTTCCCATGTGATCTCCTCTACGTGTTGATTTCGCCAAAGGACTTTCATGGAAGCTATGTCTTTATTCCTCAATCTTTTCACTTGTCGGTCTAGGATAGCAATGGGTACCTCTTCATAAGTAAGATCCTCTGTAACTTGAACATCTTCAATGGGAACAATACGAGATGGATCTCCTATGCATTTTTAAAGCATCGAAACATGAAATACGGGGTGGACTGAAGAAAGTTCTTGAGGTAGTGCTAATTCATAAGCAACTTACCCAAATCTTCTAATAACTTCATATGGGCCAATGTAACGTGGACTCAATTTCCCTTTCTTTTCGAACCGCATTACCCCTTTCATCGGTGACACCTTTAAAAACACCCAATCACCTATGGCAAATTCAAGACCTCTTCTTCTAACATCGGCATATGACTTGTGATGACTTTGAGCCATTTGTAACCGTTGTTGGATCACTTTAACCTTTTCCATAGCCTAATGAACGATATCTGGCCCAAGTAAAGCAGTTTCACCTACTTCAAACCACCCTATTGGTGATCTACATTTCCTTCCGTACAAAGCTTCATAAGGTGCCATTTTAATACTTGAATGATAGCTATTGTTATACGCAAATTCAATAAGAGGCAAATGGTCATCCCAACTTCCTTGAAAATCTAACGTACAAGCTCTTAGCATATCTTCAAGTGTCTGAATAGTACGTTCTGCTTGTCCATCAGTCTGAGGATGGAAATCCGTACTCAAATTCACCCGTGTACCCAAACTCTGCTGAAAGGATCTCCAAAAGTGCGCTGTGAACTGTGCTCCTCTGTCTGATATGATAGAAAGTGGAATGCCATGCAATCGTACTATCTCTTGCACATATAACTTCTCATAATCCTCAGCTGTATAGGTTGTCTTGACTGGTAGAAAATGCGCTGACTTGGTAAGCCTGTCCACTATGACCCATATAGAATCAAACTTCCGCAATGTACGAGGCAAACCCATAATGAAATCCATATTAATCATATCCCATTTCCAGACTGGAAGATTGATACATTGCATGTAACCTCTCGGTTTCTGATGTTCCACTTTCACTTGTTGACAATTTGGGCATTGCGCGACAAATTCTGCAATGTTCTTTTTCATGTTGCCCCACCAATACACTTCTTTCAATTCATGGTACATTTTAGTAGCACCCGGATGAATAGAATAGCGCGAATGATGTGCCTCTGTCATAATTCGTGTCCTCAGCTCATCTACATCCGGTACACATAATCTCCCTTGACATTGAAGTACCCCTTTCGGTGTAAGATCAAATGCCTTTTTCAAATTCTACTGTACATTTTTCTTTAACTGCAATAACATAGAATCCGCAGACTGCTTCTCTTTCACTTCAGTTATTAAAGAGGATTCTGCTGTATTCTGCACAATAACTCTATCATCTGAGGATTCAATAAGGCGAACTCCCAAGCTAGCTAATTTATTCAAATCTTTAATCATCTCACGTTTTTCATTCAACTGACCACTAGTGCTTTCTACTGCCTTATGGCTCAATGCATCAGTTACTACATTTGCTTTGCCTGGGTGGTAAAGAATATCAATGTCATAATCTTTTAAAAGCTCCAACCACCTTCGTTGCCTCAAATTGAGTTCCTTCTGCTTAAAAAGATATTGCAAGCTTTTGTGATCCGTATAGATGTCAACATGAACCCCATATAAATAATGACGCCATATCTTTAAAGCAAAAACTACTGCTGCCAATTCAAGGTCATGTGTGGGATAGTTTTTCTCGTGTGGCCGCAACTGTCGTGAGGCACATGCTATGACATTACCATGTTGCATCAACACACATTCGAGGCCAACCCCGAAAGCATCACAACACACTACATAACCCTCGGTACCTTCGGGAAGCAGTAAAACTGGTGTGGAGGTTAATTTATCCTTCAACCTTTGGAAGCTTTTCTCGCACGCATCATTCCACTGAAATTTTACTGCCTTATGTGTAAGCTTTGTTAACGGTGCTGCAATAGAGGAAAAACCTTCCACAAATCTTCTGTAATAACCTGCCAGTCCAAGAAAACTATGAATTTCTGTGGGTGTCGTAGGTCTTGGCCAATTTTTCACTGCTTCAATCTTTTATGTATCAACCTGTATACTTCATCTGACACAATGTGGCCCAAGAATGCAACTGATTTCAACCAAAACTCACATTTGGAGAACTTTGCATACAACTTACGCTCACGGAGAATCTGTAACACTTGTCGTAAGTGATTAGCATGGTCCTCCAGTGATTTTGAATAAACTAGGATGTCATCTATAAATACCGTGACGAACACGTCCAGAAATGGCTTAAACACCCTATTCATCAAATCCATGAACACAGCTGGAGCATTTGTTAATCCAAATGACATAACTAAAAATTCATAATGGTCATACCGTGTTCGGAAAGCTGTCTTGGGTACATCTTCTTCTCTAACTCTAACTTGATGGTAACCTGACCTCAAGTCAATCTTTGAAAAACACCTGGCACCTTGTAACTGATCAAACAAATCATCAATGCGAGGGAAGGGATATTTGTTCTTGATCGTTACCTTATTCAACTGTCGGTGGTCAATACACATTCTCAATGTGCCATCTTTCTTTCGTACAAATAATACCGATGCACCCCATGGGGACATACTAGGCCTAATGAAGCCCTTGTCCAGCAAATCTTTCAACTGCTCCTTCAATTCACACAGTTCTGCTGGAGCCATTCTATATGGGGGGATAGAAATAGGCTGAGTGCCCGAAATCACATCAATATCAAATTCGACTTCCCGTTCTGTGGGTAAGCCTGGGAGATCTTCTGGAAATACATTCAGAAATTCATTGACCACGGGAACCGACTGCGGAGTTAGTGGTTCCGCTTCGGTATCTTTCACCCATACTAAATGACATATGTATCCTTTAGCAATCATTTTTCTGGCTTTCAAATAGGAAATAAATCTCCCTCGTGGTGCCCCTACATTACCCTGCCATTCAAGAACACTTTCTTGCGGAAAACAAAATTGTACCGTCTTGGCCCGGCAATCTACCGTGGCATAACAAGAGGCCAACCAATCCATTCCCATGATCACATCAAAATCCACCATGTCTAATTCAATGAGATCGACCAATGTATCATGACCACACACAGTTATGATATACTCTCTTTGCAACAATATATTCACCAATCGGTGTAGACACTTTGATTGATTTAATTAATAATTCTGGTGCCTTTGCAAATTTCGCCGCAACCAATGGGGTAACATAGGAAAATGTAGAACCTGGGTAAATTAGTGCATATACATTATGTGAGAAAATGGATAATGTACCTGTGACAACATCAGGGGAAGCCTCTGAATTCTGGCGGTCCACCAAAGCATAAGTACGATTCTGGACCCCGCTAGTACTGGCTGCTCCTCTGGCACCCCTACCACAGCTAATAGGTTGTACAGCTCGGCCTAGTGAAGGAACCGATGCTGATGATGAAACAGCCGACCCAGCCGGTCGTGCTATACCACCCTTGCTCCGCTGTGGACAATCCCTCGCTATATGCCCCGACATACCACACCAAAAGTAGATATTTGTCCCTGACCGACATGTACCTGTGTGCATACGCCCGCAGTGCTGACACTGCTGACGAGGAAAACCTGCTGCCTGTGACCCATGAACTACGCTACTCTGCCCCGATGGACCACCCCTAGACCCTCGGAACTGAGAATAAGCTCCTGCCATGGATTGAGAAAACGATGGTCTAGGTGGTCTAGGGAACATACGAGGCCTAGACCCTCCTTGGGACATCATAGGTGGTCCCATAGGTCTAGCCCTTTTGGACTGTCCCCTATCAAACTCATGCACTCTTCGACTCTGTCTTTGATCTTCCATTTTCTGGGCGAAGGCTTGAATTCTTGCTATATCCATATCTTTGTTCAAGTCAGCAATAGTGCAATCTCGTACCAAGTATGGTTCTAATCTGTCCACATATCTGTGGACCCTGTCTATCATCGTAGCCACCACATTTGGCGCATATCTAGCCAAGGAATTAAATTGCAAACTGTATTCCCTGACGCTCAGATTTCCCTGTCGTAGATTTAGGAACTGATCCGCACGTGCCTCCCGGATCTCATAAGGAAGATAATGATCGAGGAAAGACACTTTAAACTCTTCCCATGTAGGTGGATTTGCACCAATATCACGGGATTTCTTCCAATCCTCATACCATAATATCGCCTCTCCTTTCAGCCTATATGCAGAAAGCTCAACTGTTTCGACCCCTGTCACATGCATAACTTCCAAGGCCCTCTGAATTTAATCCACGAAGTCCTGTGGATCTGCTTTTGGATCTGACCCTGTGAAAATAGGAGGGTCCAATTTTAGGAAATCCTGTGTTCTGCGACTTGCTACTCTAGCCGCATCATCATCATGTGTCATTGGACCAGATCGTCCTTGACTCTGGGTTGCCACTAACTATGTTAACATCTGAACTGCATTTTTAAGATCCTGGTCCGTAGTATTGACTGGTGGTTCTACAGGTACGCTTCTCCTACTCGACTCTTCTAGTACATAGGGAGTGGAGGAAGCTCGTGACACAAATTCATGCTCAGTCTCGCCTTGATTAACTTGATCAGGTGGTGGTATACTGGCTCCTTCACCAGCAATTCTATCTATCCGCTTAGTTTTACCTCTTCCTCTTCTAGTGTTCGACATTTTGACTATACCAAAGAAAAATAATTACCAAGATCAGATACAATGCAACTTACAACATTGGCTCTATTGCACGATCTAGAATGAAGAAAAGAAACAACATCCTAAATGTTTCGTAGCCTCCTACTTATAAATGTGGTGCACAACACATCGATAAGTAAGACTCTATTCAGACACGGCTTTGTAGACACCCTTAGAACGACCTTCTCTGATACCACTTTTGTCACACCCCGAATCCCAACTAGGCATGATTGGCACCCGAAGCGGATAAGGCCCGAAAGAACCAAGCTATGCTTCCATACATTCATATGCATGCCATTGGAACACTACTATCACATAAGAACATGAACCATTAGTATTGGAAATCATGGATATTGGGAATCATGGCATATATATACACATTTGAGAAACTTGGCCATTGAGGCCATCAAAACAAGACTTCATGAGTCACCTTATATACATATACCCACGTACGTCTACAAAAGCCTCTAACAGATGCATTGAACAATACAAACCAAAAGTCGGGACAAGTCCCCGCTTTATACAATATGTACATCACCAAAACATATATACACCCTGACTCGGAGAAGCCCCGAATTAGCTGGAGCTCACCAAAGAACCGCTAACACTGGCAATCTACTGGGGAGGCCTACTGGTACCTGCGCCTACAGCAAGTAAGGTAAATTCCCCGTGAGGGGTCAGTACAAAATAAGTACTGAGTATGTAAGGCTCAAATGAAACTTTGTAACACATGAACATACCAATGAACTCAATACAAATGACTAGTCAATGTGAGTAAGTCACCATTTTTGCATTTTGGAAAATCATGTGAATTGCTTTCATTACTTCCATTACTTTCTTTACATTCAATGCTTGCTTGTCAATACATGTGTCACAATGTACCCGGGCCCCTACTGATCAGTGGGTCTTTACATAACATATCGTCATGTTGGGATCGGGTCGAGCTAGGCTTATGCCCCTAGACCTGCCACCCATAAATCAATGCATCGGGATCGAGTCAAGCTAGGCTTATGCCCCTTGACTTGCCACCCATAAATCAATACATCGGGATCGAGTCGAGCTAGGCTTATGCCCCTAGACTTGCCACCCATACTTGATCATTGACCACATTTGTATTACTTTATTCATTACTTTGATATTGATACGAGGATGGTCATAACATCACTTTGAACTTTGAAACATAACATTGTTGGAAACTTTGAATCATTAACCAATGAGTGAGAGACATGTGAATAACTTGGCAACATAACAGTATTAGAATCATAACACCATGGGAACTATTGGACAATAATCTATGAACAAGAGACATAAGTATAATCATTATTGGAACATTGGAACATAACCTTGTTTGAGCTTTTGGAACATTAACCATGATTATGAGACATGAGACTCACAAATGATCCATGAGTAGGAAATATATGACAATGACTATTGATAAACGGATATAGGATACCTTAGTACATTTCGGGATAGGACTAATGAAATAGCAATGTGGATACTATTTGCTGTAGAAAGATACGGACAGAGTAACCTTACATACCTTGTACTCTCAATACGGATATACAATCCTAGATGTGCATACAATAGTCCCGCTCCTTCTTTATGTGTCACTCTACAACATAAATACATAACAGGATTCACATTAACCAACAACTACTTTACAAATGCATATACATCAATGGGGTACATGTTTGCCTTGAAACATGTCATTTCCCCTTGACAAAACCATTGATAAAATTATTATGACCAATACATGATAATCAATACATTTCACCACAACACTTCTCCTTTACACTTTCTTATCCACACCACATCACAAATAATCCATCAATTCACCCTAATACACTTCATAGCACAAATCGGCCAAAATTCCACAATTTGCACTTATAGAAAAATAACAAGTTCCATAACAAAATAAAACCATACACATTCATATTTTATCCATACCATGATCTTTCATCAAAGGCACAAGCCATAATTCAAGTTCAAATCACCAAGATAGCACATCTTCCATCAAAGCAAAAATATACTATTCACCATCTTGCCAACATAACTAGCATAATATACATAATCTCCCATGCATATAATACGGTAATCCATGAGAATAAATACTTACCAAGGCTTGAAATAGGATGATCTTGCTCCAAGATGAACTTTGGGTTCTTTAGGGTTTGAGAGAAATGTTGAGAAAATATCTTAAAAGGCATGGGAGTTCAAGTGAAATAAAAATCAGATTTTGTGGTCCTTTATATAAGTCTTTATTTCCATACTTAGCCACATTTATAGCATTTAATGCTAAGTCTAGAAGGTCTTTGAAAGAATGGGTCATTTGACCCATTTTGGGCCATGGTTTCTTTTCATTTTGGGGTCCTTTTTGGGCCCAATTCACTTAACCCAACAAAATCAATAATTCCTCGTGTGTAAGTCATCTTATACACGTTACAACAATATTCCCACTCACACTATTCATATCCGTAGCCTCAATCCCAAAAACAAGTGATTCTAGCCACGTTTGGCTTATTTTGACCTTAAGGGCAAAACTGTCATTTTGACCCCAAATTCGTTCTCGAGTAATTTTGTCATACCAATATAATATGTCATTCATTTCATGTATATACTCTTGGTTGTATAAGAAACATAGCAAAAATCGGCTCGGTACGTCCCCGGATACCCTTGGGACTTAGAAATTTTCAACTTTCAAAAAATGGAAAAACCAAGGTGGCACGCTCTTGGGCGCGCCAACTTACTGCCCCTGGACTAAAAATTTTAGCCCAAAGCGGCGTGGCATGGTACCAAACGCGCCCCTCCTTAAAAATTTTCAAAAATTTCATTTTTTGACTTTTCTTCGCGAGTTCGGTTAGATACTTCAAGTCCTATCCTTTAACTTACTTCTTAACCTTAATACACTTTGTTTTGAGGTCCTCTTAGCCTCATTTGAACCCCACAAATGCGCCATGAAAATTGCAAAACACCTTCTATGCAAGTTTAATCACATAACAAGAGCCAAATTCAATTATCTCACCAATAGCATTACCAAATGCATACTTATAGCTCTCGATACCTACGTACATATTATTTAGTGTCGTCAAGTAGGGTTGAGAACGTACGGGGTGTTACAATTTCACCCTTTACAATACCATTTACGGCATTGTCATACCAACAATACCACAATATTCCACACATTGACCAAGACATCATAAACCAATAGCATTTCACGCCAAGTTTCTCCTTTTTGCTTCCTTATTAACACTACGTCACAATTACTCCATCAAGTCACCTCAATAACGATTCATAACAACAATCCCACAAGTTAGACCCACAAGTTATACACATAGAAAAAGCAAGTTAAGGACATAACCACACCATACATGTTGATATTTCATCCACACCATTCACTTCCATCAAAACCTCAAGTCTCCTTCCAAGTTCAAGTCACATAGATGACACATCTTTTAGCAAAAAGCAAAAGTGCGTCACTCAATACTTTTAGACATAAACATCATGATCTACACAATCTCTCATGCATATAATATATTAAATCACAAGAATAAACCCTTACCCAAGCTTGCAAAGTGATGATCTTGTCCCAAGAGATGGTTGCCTTAGGGTTTGAGAGTAGAGAGAAAATATCTTTTTTTGGGAAAAGTCTAGAATGGCATGTGTGTCTAAATGTATAAAAATCTGATTTTTCCACTTTATATAGCCCCTCATGGCCATCCTTAGCCACACTTGGGTCAATAATTGAAGTGTTTACTTAGTCAACATTGAGAATGGGTCATTTTCCATTTTGGGCCATGTCTTTTGCCTAATTATTGGGCCTTAAATTGAGCCCAATTGCACAAGATTAAATTATCCCAACAAATGTAATATATAATACCCCAACAATCTCAAGATTAAAGAATTCCATAATGGTGAAGACAATATTCAACTCACGAGATTCATGTTCGTAGCCTCAACCCCAAGAATAAGCAATTTTTGCCACTCATGGCTTAATTTATCATAAATTGATAAAAATTATAAAAAATTAAAAAGGACAAAGAATTAACCCTCATTTGGATGCCAAAATAGTCCAAGAGTAGTCCCACTAAGATGGAATAATGATACAATAACCCAAGAGCCCTATTTAGAGACTAGTGGTCGGAGAAAAAATTTGGCAAAAAGCGGCCTGGCACACTGCCTGGTGCGCCCCTATGCTGCCTTTGCCAAAAAAGTTTCTGTCAAAAGCGGCGCGGCACGCTCCTGGGCGCGCCTGGCACCTAAAATTTGATTTTCTTCCTTTCTTCGACTTTTCTTTGCGGACATTAAGACAATATCAATAGTCCATCAAAACCAATACAAAATACGTACTTATTGCTCTCAAAACTAAGGTAAACGTGGTTCAAATAAGGTATATAACTACGCCCTAGAGCACTAACCCAGTAGGGTCGGAAATGTACGGGGTGTTACATCTTTCCCTCTTTAGAAACATTCATCCTCGAATGTTAATAATTTCTTCTCATGTACAACAAATGCACTTTTATGTTAGCATATACACATATACATATAATGCTTATAGATACTTACTTGTTATTGCTCTCCTTCCGCACTTTGAACTTTTTCTTCCATGTGAAACAAATATGGGTACTTTGACTTCATTATTTTTTTCCAGCTTCCCATGTGATCTCTTCTACTTGTTGATTTCTCCAAAGTACCTTTACGGAAACTACGTCTTTATTCCTTAACCTCTTCACTTTCTATCCAGAATAGTAATAGGTATCTCTTCATAGGTGAGATCCTCCATAACTTGTACATCCTCAGTGGGAGCAAAATGAGATGGATCTCCTATGCACTTTCGAAGCAGCGAAACATAAAACACTGGATGAACTGTGGAGAGTTCTTGGGGAAATGCTAATTCAAACGCAACTTGCCCAAATCTTCGGACAATTTCATATGGTCCTATATAACGTGGACTCAACTTCCCTTTCCTTCCAAATCTCATCACCCCTTTCATTGGTGACATCTTCAAGAATACCCAATCACCTATGGCAAATTCGAGCCCTCTTCTTCTAACATCAGCATATGACTTGTGTCGAATTTGGGTCGTTTGTAGCCGCTGTTGGATCACTTTAACTTTTTCCATAGCTTGATGAACAAGATTTGGCCCAAGTAAAACAGTTTCACCCACTTCAAACCATCCAATTGGCGATCTACACTTTCTTCCATATAAAGCCTCATAAGGTGCCATTATTATACTTGAATGATAGCTACTATTGCAAGCAAATTCAATAAGAGGTAGATGATCATCCCAACTACCTTTAAAGTCTCGGATAGTACGTTCTGCTTGTCCATCTTTCTGATGATGAAAAGTCGTACTTAAATTCACTTGTGTACCAAAACTCCTCTGAAAAGATCTCCAAAAATGTGCAGTAAATTGAGCTCCCCTGTCTGATATAATGGAGATCAGAATTCCATGTAATCGCACTATCTCTTTAACATACAACCTTGCATAATCTTTAGCTGTATAGGGGGTCTTGACTGGTAGGAAATGCGCTGACTTAGTAAGCCTGTCAACTATTACCCATATGGAATTAAATTTTCAAAATGTACGAGGTAAACTTGTGATAAAATCTATGTTAATCATGTCCAACTTCCAAACTGGAAGATTAATACATTACATATAACCTCCTGGTTTCTGATGCTCTACTTTTACTTGTTGACAATTTGGACATTGAGCTACAAATTTTGCAATGTTCTTCTTCATATTTCCCCACCAATACATGTCTTTCAAATCATGATACATTTTTGTAGCTCCCGGATGAATAGACTACCGTGAATGATGTGCCTCTGCCCTGATTTGTTTCCTTAGCTCATATGCATCAGGTACACACAATCTATTCTGACACTGATGCACTCCCCCTGGCGTAAGGTCAAATACCTTTGTTGAACCTTGTTGTACCTTCTTTTTCAGCTGCAATAAAATAGGATTCGCATATTGCTGTTCCTTTTCCTTAGCTACAAATGAAGACACTGCCGCATTTTTGTACAATAACCCCTTCGTCTGGAGATTCAAGAAGACGAACCCCCAAGCTGGATAATTGATGTAAATCCTTGACTATACCTTGCTTTTTCGTCAACTGGCTACTAGTGCCTCCTATTTTCTTGCAGCTTAATGCATTGGCTACCACATTTGCTTTCCCCGAATGATACAAAATATCAATATCATAATCTTTTAATCGTTCGAGCCATCTCCGCTACCTCAGATTTAAGTACTTCTGCTTAAAGATATATTGCAAACTTTTGTGATCAGTATAGTGGCGCCATATGTTTAGAGAAAATATCACAACTGCTAACTCAAGATCATGTGTTGGATAATTTCTTTCATATGGATGCAATTGTCTTGAGGCATAAGCTATCACATTGTTGTGTTGTATCAATACACATCCTAAGCCGACTCCTGAAGCATCACAATATACTGCATACCCTTCTGTGCCTTTCGAATGTACCATTGTGGGGGTAGAAGTCAATTTATCTTTTGGATCTTGGAAACTCTTTTCACACGCATCATTCCACTGAACCTTGGTCACCTTGTGTGTTAACTTTGTCACGGGTGCTGAAATAGAAGAAAACCTTTCAACACATCTTCTGTAATAACCTGCCAACTTTCGTAGGCATCGTAGGTCTTGGCCAATTATTCACCGCTTCTATCTTTTGTGTCTCTACCCTTATTCCGTCATCAGATACAATGTAACCCAACAATGCTACGGATTTTAACCAAAATTCACACTTAGAGAACTTCGCATATAACTTACGATCACGAAGAATCTGTAACACCTGCCGTAAGTAATTTGCGTGGTCTTCGTGTGATCTTGAAAAAACCAGAATATCACCTCTAAACACGGTGACGAACATATCTAAAAATGGCTTGAGCACCCTATTCATCAATTCCATAAAAAAAAAACTACAGGTGCGTTTATTAGCCTAAATGACGTAACTAGCAATTCATAATGACCATACTGTGTTCGGAAAATTGTCTTGGGTATATTCTTGTCTCTAACCCTTACCGGATGATATCCTGATCTCAGTCAATCTTGTGAGAAACATTTGGCACCTTGTAATTGCTCACTTAAATCATCAATTCTGGAGAGAAAATATTTATTCTTAACTGTCACCTTATTCAATGCCGATAATCAATACACATTCTCAATGTACAATCTTTCTTCCGTACAAATAATACTGGTGCATCCCCCGTGGACATACTAGGCCTTATGAATTCCTTGTCCAACAAGTCTTTTTAAGTGCTCCTTTAATTCCCATAACTCTGCTGGGACATTTTATACGGAGGAATAAAGATAGGCTGAGTGCCTGGAATCACGTCAATACTAACCCTAATTCCAGTTTCGGAGGCAAACCCGGAAGATCTTCGGGAAATACATCAAGGAATTTATTTACCACTGGAGCCGATTGAAGAGTTGGTGACTCCACATCAGTATCTTTCACCCTTACTAAGTGACATATGTACCCCTTTGGGTATCATTTTTTTTGCCTTAAGATGAGAAATAACTCTACCTCTCGGTGCTCCAACATTACCCTTCCATTCAAGAACATCCTATAACTTCTTAGCTCAGTAATCTACTGAGGTACAATCCATAAAATCCACCATTTCCAGCTCAATAAGATCAACCAGTGTATCATGACCACAAACAATTACTATACAATTACGATATACTCTTTTAGCTACAATAGATTCACCTTTTAGTGTAGATACTTCAAATGGGTTAACTAATATTTCTGGTGTCCTTTCACAATTTTTTTTTTAACCATCAAGGAAGTAACATATGATAGGGTAAAACCCGGATCAATCAATGCATATACCTTATGTAAAAAAAATAATATGAATAGTGTACCTGTATCTACATCGGGAGAAGCCTCCGAATTCTGTCGATCTGCTAAGGCATGGGTACGGTTCTGGGTTCCACTAGCACAAACTGTCCCTCTAAAACCTATGCCACGCCCCATAGGCTGTACACCTAACGAGGAGGATACAACGGCTAATCCCGTAGGTCGTGCCCTACTACCCGTGCCCTTCTGTGGACACTCTTTCATTTTGTGCCCCATTATACCACACCAAAAGCAAACATTTGTCCCCAACCGACATTCCCCTAGATGAAACCTTCCGCAGCGCTGACACGGCTGACGAGGAGACTTCGGTTGGCTTCTACTTCCTTGTGCTTGATACCCCATTATTCGTGAATCCTGAATCTCACTTCTTTGCCCAAACTGATTACCTCCAAACCCTTGGGATCGAGGTAGAGCATTTACTGTAGAATGAGGAAATAATGGTCTAGGCGGTCTGTTAAACACCCGAGACCTAAATTCTCCTTGGGACGCCATAAACTGTCCCATAGGTCTAGCCCTCTTTGACGGCCCTTTTTCAAATTCTTGTGCCATTCTCCTTTGCCTTTGATTACCCCTCTTTTGTGCAAAGGCTGGACCAACCTGTCCTTGATTTTTTTCAATGACTATCTGAGTCAACAGGTGCACCACATTCCTTATATCCTGCTCAGTAGCATTAACAGGTGTTTTAGTAGGGTCTTCTCTCCTTCTCGGCTCTTCTGGAGCTGGAAAAGTAGAAAAAGCCCGTGATGCAAATTCAGTTTCAGCCCCACCCTGACAAGCTTGGTCAGGTGGTGATTTACTAGTTCCTTCTCCGGCAAGAATCTCTACCTTCTTATCTTTGCCAAAAAAAATTCTGTCAAAAGCGGCCCGGCACGCCCCTGGGCGCGCTTGACACTTAAAATTTGATTTTCTTCGACTTTTCTTTGCGGACATTAGCACAATATCAATAGTCCATCAAAACCAATACAAAATACGTACTTATTGCTCTCAAAACTAAGGTAAACATGGTCCAAATAAGGCATATAACTACGCCCTAGAGCAGCAACCCAGTAGGGTCGGAAATGTACGGGCTGTTACAGATATAATACATTATATTCTATTATGGCCCACCGATAAGGTGGATGATTGTACTATAGCCCATTGATCAACTGGATGAATGGTAATAAGGATGACTGTAAAAGCAAAGAAAGTATATCACTTAAGTGAAAGTATATTACTTGAATGAAAGTATATCACTTGAATGAAAGTATATATGAATGATAATGATATGAATGAATGATCGAAAATGAAAATAACGAAAGCAATGTATACGGTTCCACATATACAGAACGGAGGTTTATCCATATCGAATACTCACTTGTACTTGATATCATTGAAGTACTTAAGTATCATGCAGTTTCTTACAGCCTTACATATTCAGTACATTCTTCGTACTGACGTCCCTTGGGGGACTTACCTTACTTGCTGCAGGCACAGGTACTAGTAGACCTCCACAATAGGCTGTGGGTCATCTACTGATTATTGGTGAGCTCCAATTCGGTTCGAGGCTTTCCGAGTCACATGTGTACATGTTGGTTTTGGTACTGTATAAATGTTGTATAAAGCGGGGACTTGTCCCAACTTTAGGATGGTTATGTAAATGTATCCGTTAGAGGCTTTGTATATGTTGTTAGAAATTGAAGGCATGTATGTCCATTTTGACTTGATGGCCCTAACGACAAAGTTTCATATATAGCATATGTTCTCCATGACTTCCGCCATTGGTATCTTATAATTATATGAGATAAAATGTTGTTCATACAGAGACATGCATACGAATGTACATGAATGAAGATTGGTTTTCTCGTGCCTTAACGGCTTCGGGTGCCAGTCCACCCCGTTGGAATTCGAGGCGTGACAGAAACCATCAAAACTTCCATCCGAGGTTGTTTCGACAAAATGTGGGTCCCATATCCAAGGTTCCAATTTTCACCAAAATCTACCCAATAGCCCAAAATGAGTCCGAAAGCCTTAGGACCCAGACCAAGGGTCCCTCTAGCCTAAAATTGACATTCTGGAGCTAACAAAATCTTCATAATTGGCATCCGAGGTTGTTTACGTAATGTTTTGCCCCAAGACCATTTTCTCAACTTCAAAAGCTCCAAAACAGGAAAATGGCTATAAAAATCAAATGAATTGCCCGATAATCGAACTATCAGTCCCAGCAAGTCATAAATGACTTGGGACAGCTATAGAAAAGCTCTAAATGCAGAAAAATCACAAAAACACCAGAAATATTTATCGAAGAATAGGTATATCTCAACTGTCAAAGAAAGATCAAGTTGCCCCTTTGGATTACTCTTGCTTGCTAACTAAAATTGTCAAAAAAATAAGCCCACGACCATATGTTGACTTCTGCTCAATAGTTATGATAAAAGTCACAAAGAATAGTGATTTGTAACTATTGATTTACGTAAGAGAAACAAAGAAGCCTTATATAAGAATCAACAATCAAAAAGATAATAAAGAAACTTACCATGCAGTGACTGATTCTCGGACAACACCGATATGTTGCAATAGCTAGTAAAAGTTTTGACTCCCAATGACTGATCGATGGGTATTTATAGAGATGAAAGAGCGGTAGCGGTGACTGCATCTAAATCAAATGGAAGTAGGAGAATTGAGGCAGCTACAGTCTCCTAATAAAAAACAAATTCGGACAAAAAAAACCCAGTGCTTGTAATCCTAATCTTAATATAAGCAAACAAGGAGAATCGGAGAAGCCTTCAACATTAAATGCTAACAAGAAAGTCAACCCCCACCTTTTTAATTATGTTGTTTCATGTGAACCAAAAAATAATTTCCACAAAATATAAAAGGAATATCTAATTCAGTTCCAATATGTTCTCATTTGGAATGACATATATTGGTCCATGATTTTTTATTATACGCAAATATTATTGCAATTAAAGTAACAAGTTAATGTTTCAAGTCTACTCTTCAAAAGATTAAATATCTCGACAAGTCTTGAAATGTGGGGGGGGGGGGGGGAGGAATTTGTGAATAATAAAATTTTATTAAATATAAATTTATAAGAAATTTGAAATATATAAAATTCAAATATATTAGTCTAAATAAATATTATGGATTAATATAAGTAGATTAATTATATAAATCTAATAAATATAGATTTAATTAACGTCCAATTTTCATTGGATTAGTTTATCAAAATTGGGCTATAAATGATGAGCCCATATTGTTAAGACCAAGATGTCATCTTATTCTAGAGGCCAATTTTGTAGCACAAGTTAAATGACTTGGAACGTCAAGTCAAGTAGAGGAGCCAATAGTATCATGTCACATATAAAAATACACATACCTAGTGAAATCAAAGGCCAATGAAAATGTGTCATGTGTACAAGTGACATATTTTGATCAATCAAATATCTCCATGTCACTTAAATCTCATTGGCCAAAAGAAGCCTATTCTCATCACAACTCCTCCATTCTACAACTATAAATAGGGGTCTTCATAATTCAGAAAATCCACCAAAATTCTAACAAGAAGCTAGAGAGAGTTCATGGATCAAACTCTGTAGATTTCTCTACAAGCTATAAGTTCAAGCATTCAGGCACCCAAGTGCAAATACAACTCAAGATCAAGACAAAGATTCAAGATCAAACTCAATAGCTCTTTAATTCAAGTACAAGTCAAGATCAAGTTCATCAAGATTCAATATCAAACTCAAAATTCCTTGAATTTATATTTCAAAAAAAAAAAATCAAAGGATTCATAGAAATTGTAACACTCATCTATTAAAATAAAAAACTACGATTGTTGTAATATTTTTCATGTCTTGATTATTCTTTATCGATGCAAATTTTATTGTGAATAGTATCATCTAGTGGAGAAAACTATTTGGGAGGTTGATACAGGCACACAAAGAATACATCCTCAACCTTTAGATAGTTTGTGTACTTTTTTTCTCTTTATATTCGAGGATGAATGTGTGTTGTAATGGTGAATGATGTAACTCCTGCTCATTTTGTATTTCCAGCTAGTTTTCCCTATTTTGACCCTTCCCATTGATTTTATATCATTTGTGCCTAACTGAAATGCGTTGCACGACTTTGAGGTGATTAGATGGGTTTCAGAGAAGATTTTCAGTTTTGAAAGTTTGGTTAGAAAGTTTGACCAAAGTTACATTTCATATAGACAAGATCAATATCATATTTGACAGTTTTGTTAGGTCTAAGTGGTGATTTTTGACTTGTGGTTTATATGGATCCTGAGGCAGCCAAGAGTGATTTAGGTCATTGGTTGATTTTTAAGTTTTAAAGGAATCAAGGTTGACCACTATCAACACTTGGTCAAGATAACCTTAAATCGGTGATGTGATGATTTCAACAGGTCTGGAACATGTTGTATGGCCAATCTGCATAATTGATTGGTTTTCACGCAGTTCTTAGTAAATCTTGAGGTTCCATTCAGAGATTTTGTTGAAGTTTTTTATTTGTTTTGTTGTCTTCTGGTGAAATACTTATTATTCATTGTGTTTGTGAAGCTTTTGTTATGATTGCCAAGAGTTCTCATGGTGATAAATCTCGATCTGGTGGACTAGGTCATGATCACAGAGAAGAGGCTTAGCTAGGTTCAGGTCACACAAAGTTGTGCTTCGTGTTCTCTGGGAAAAGCTTCAAATTCATGAAGGAGGGATGCGAGCTTGGGTCATGTTTGGTTTCAATGGTTAGGTTCACGTTCGCGAAGAAGGACATGTCAGTGACTATTTTAATTCCCATTCCGATTGCAAAGTTCATAATTTGATTTTTGGAGCTTGAAAACTAGGATTTTGGTGATTTCAAAGGCATTATGCTCATTTTAGCTTGAGGGTAAGAATCTAACATCCCATTTACCATTTCATCACTATTTTACCATTAATTTCTTGATTTAATTTGTAAAATTGATAAGAAATTGAGGGTTTTCCCTCAAAGTAGGATTTTTGTATTTGTTCAATCTAGGGACCAATTAACAGATTGTTTTAGCTAATATTCAATTTGTGAGATTCTTAAGTGAAAGAAATTTCTAGATTCGATATTGCATGACCTGAACCTAGCTAAACCTAGCTAAAGAGATTGGGGGAGAGAGAGGCGGTGAGGGGAGGGGGGGGCGGGAGGAGAGAAGTGAGAGAGGGAGAAATAATAGATTTTGATTATAAATTATCATTATTTAGAGGTATATAAGTTGAAGTTGCGCTGTTTAAATTTCTGATGGTCAGTTTTTTCCCTAAAAATAACTCGTCTCCAAAAGAAACATGCCTTCACGACGTCGTTCAAAAGATCGTCTTTTTTTCCTTTTTTTTTCACAGGCCCTTTAGCTTGTCCCCAACTAAAAAGATGTCGACTTGTGTGCATCATCAGTGATCATAACAAAGTGGAACCCTAGCAATTAAGCACATTTGACTATTCAGCACGAAATATGGCTAGATACGATAGAGCGATCACGGTTTTCTCGCCGGACGGCCATCTATTCCAGGTAGAATACGCACTCGAAGCCGTGCGAAAAGGTAACGCCGCCGTTGGGGTCCGTGGAACTGACACGGTTGTTCTTGGCGTTGAGAAGAAATCTACCCCCAAGCTTCAGGACTCCAGGTACCTTTTTGAATCTGAATTTTACCATTGCAGCGACTACCTTGTGGCAGTGTGTTGAAACTTTTTTTATTTTTATTCTAGGGCAGTATATAACATCCGCCGGTAATTTCTTATCTATTCGATTTGTATCTTGTTTTAAGATCTAAACTTGCACTACTCTGATTTGATGTATGCTAGCGCAGGGTTTAGGGTTTTAGATTTCCCACTGTTCTTTGTTCTGGTTACAATGTTTTATCAAAGAAGTACTGCAATTTAACCATTAAGTTTCTGTCAGCGCCAGAGTGCACACCTACTCAATCAGGAACTTATGTCTGTAATTTACGGTTTAACTTATTCTCCTGCCAAATAAGGGTTAATACTGCATTTTTTCAGTTCGTTTTTCGCTTAACCAAATAGTTAGATAATGTCGGTCATCTGGTCTAGAAAGGAGGAGGACTGGTCACTGCCTCTTCGTTTATATTTACATTACAGAGAACTTCATTGTCACCATGATCAATCCACGTCCCAGGATGGTGCACTGCTTGTATATCTTGCAAAACTAGCCAGATGAAATGGAGTTCTGATGTTCTTACTCACAAAAAGGAGGGAAAGAAAGACGGAGTTCTGATATTATTTATGTAGAGACGAGTATCTATTGTTGTCTGAAATCGGTTCGATTGAACTAGACACTGCTGAAAGAATTTTGTCCTTTTCATATTTGTAATAGTCTTAGAATGTAACAATTAATAGAGAGACAGTAATTGGGAATTTTCGAGTTATTAGAAACTAACAAGTGACACACAATCTCTCCAGTCTATTAATCGAACTGAAAGATTGGCCTCCAATGGTGAATTTCCCTCAGATGAAGAAATGAGAAATGAATTAGGGAGAATTGAGGGAAAAAGAGAGATGAAGAATTTCAGAGAAGAAGATTGAATTTACCAGATTTGTTAACTGTCTCAACTAAGCCTTCTGTGTGTATTTTATCCGAGCCCAATTGATAACAAACACAACTGACTGGCTCAACTAACTGAATTAATCTGATCCGTCTGATGAGAAAAGCCCTTTTGAATCGTAATCGTCCAAATGTAATAGAAGCTGGCACGTGTAATGAGGGATTTCTCCAATAGTTATCCATGTGACCCTCCTTACCTTCTAGATTCAGCTGAATTTCAAACCCTAATTCGCAAATTGAATCGCGATATTTCTACTTCTCCGACATATAAAATTTTCATGTCTAGTATTGAGAACTAGCGTATGCTTAATTACTTAAATTGGTAACCTTTCATCTTAACAAATAAAGAAATTATCGCATGAAGCTTAATTGTCAATGAAAAAGTTTAATAGTTTGTACTCTGCATACATTTATATTCTCAGTAACTATTGAGATGCCTGCGCGCCGTTGATGTCGTTTTTAAGTGTGTCATGGTATAGCTTTCTTGGTTACTGGTT
Source organism: Capsicum rhomboideum (assembly GCA_031232105.1). Taxonomy (NCBI): domain Eukaryota; kingdom Viridiplantae; phylum Streptophyta; class Magnoliopsida; order Solanales; family Solanaceae; genus Capsicum; species Capsicum rhomboideum. Next base: position 45,717,532 of record CP124708.1, on the reverse strand, counting down.
ATTGCATAGAAGATGCTACCTCAAAGAAGCTTAAAAATCTTTAGTTTCTCAATTAAACATTGGATATTTGTAAGGAAAGAGATTAGCCTGATAATTGTGGGTATATATACACGAGAACAATGTACATGTAGAAGTTGGGTACCAATAGAGTTACAAAGTGCTTATAGATAAAAAAGAAGATGTTTTGTTCCTTGATGGCAGTGCTTCTTAATTCTCTTTTCCATCTTGAGGAGGGATAGGGAAAATGATTAAAAGAGTCTGGAGTGCTGAATAGAGAATTAAAGCTCCTAGAGCAGCTTAGATGTTCTGTTGGTCATGTAAAGAGCTGAACCAAGTAAGTTAGAAAGTAACAACATCCGTGAAGTTTATACACATGTGGCAACAGGTTCTCTCTGCACTGGTAGTTGATAAATTAGGTGTCAGGGCACGTGTTTGTCATATTTGGTATGTCTACATTGCTGTGGTTTCCATTCAGTACTTGAGGTGTGCTATCATATGAGGGTTATAGGTCCTCCTGATTTTATTGGTGTCTTGCTTCTATTATGTTGGAAATGACTCACATTTACTTGGGTTTCTGCACCTGATTTGAAATGCTCTGCTGATTACTATTTTTTTTACAGGTCAGTAAGAAAGATAGTAAATCTAGATGATCATATTGCCTTGGCCTGTGCTGGCCTGAAAGCAGATGCCCGAGTTCTTGTAAATCGGGCACGCATTGAATGCCAGAGTCATAGGCTTACAGTTGAGGATCCAGTTACCGTTGAGTACATAACACGTTACATTGCTGGTCTTCAGCAAAAGTACACTCAAAGTGGAGGTGTCAGGCCATTTGGTCTTTCAACCTTGATCATTGGTTTTGATCCTTACACGGGTAGCCCTTCACTTTATCAAACAGATCCATCTGGAACATTCTCTGCATGGAAAGCCAATGCAACTGGGAGAAACTCAAACTCTATCCGGGAGTTCCTTGAGAAGAATTACAAAGAAACATCTGGTCAGGAAACTGTGAAAGTAGCAATACGTGCTTTGCTTGAAGTGAGTCACCTCTCTACTGGTTTCTGTTTACTGCCGCTGTTATACTTTTTCTCCTTTTCTCCTTTTTCAGAAGACAAATTTTAATCTGCTTTGGAGCAGTACCTTTTGGACATCTTCACACTTAACTTGGTTTTGAATAATATGTTTTACCGACTAAAACATAATTTATTAATGTGGTATGTTGTTTGACATCTAATTTACTTCTCTTCAACAAAGGAATATAAACTTGTGTTCCTTTATGTCAAATTGAAGTAAAGTCCTCAAGGATAAGGGATCATACAGTTAGCCTCTCTACTCCTTTCTCTGATACAATTATCAAATAGAAGACAAGAAGAGCAAAGAGAAAGAAGATATACAACAACATACCAAGTATATTCCCACAAAGTGGGGTCTAGGAGGGTAAAGTGTACGCAATTCGTACCAACACCGCAGAGGTGAGTAGAGATGCTGTTTTCGATGTACCCCGGACTTAAGACAAAAAAACAGTCTAGAAAAGACATAATATAAAATAATAGGTAGTATCAAAACAACAGATAATAACGGAAACGAGACTACCACAAAGTAATACTACATTCTCTATCCGAAATAACAAACATCACCAAAACTCCAAGACCAAGACTCTACAAGCGTAACACTACGACTACTGACATGGATAACAAAACAAAGCACTCCTACCTACTAACAAGGGCACACTCCTTCCTACTAATCTTCTACCTTGATTCACATCCTCCATACCTTTGTCCTCGGTAAGCTGTAACTGCTCCATATCATGTCTAATCACCTCCCTGCAATATTTCTTCGGTCTACCTCTACCACGCCTGAATCCATTCCTAGCCAACCTCTCACACCTTCGCACTGGGGCATCCGTGCACCTCTTCATCACATGCCCGAACCATCTCAACCTCGCTTCCCTCATCTTGTCTTTCACCAAAATCACTCCCACCTTGTCTCGAATAACCTCATTTTTAATCCTATCTCTCCTAATAAATCCACACATCCAACACAAAATTCTCATCTTCGCCACCTTCATCTTTTGGATGTGAGAGTTCTTGACTGACCAACACTCCGCCCCGTACAACATAGCTGGTGTAACAGCTATTTTGTAGAACTCGCCTTTAAGTTTAGGAGGCACCTTCTTATCACACATGATTTCGGATACGAGCCTCCATTTTATCCAACCCGCACCAATACAGTGAGTGACATCCTTGTCAATCTCTCTATTTCCCTGGATAATAGACTCAAGATACTTAAAACTATCACTCTTTTGAATAGCCTGAGTATCAAGCTTCACTACAACGTTAGCCGCCTCACTAAACTTGTACTCCAAATATTCCGTCTTGGTCATGCTCAACCTAAACCCTTTAGACTCTAGGGTCCGTCTCCAAACCTACAACTTAGCGTTAACTCCTCCGCAGGTATCGTCAATCAAAACTATGTCATCCGCAAATAACATACACCAAGACTCCTCACCTTGAATTTGCCGCCTCAATACATCCATCACCAAGGCAAACAAAAATGGGCTAAGACTCGATCCCTAATGCAACCCCATCAATACGGGAAAGTGCTTTGAGTTTCCTTCCACCATTCTTACATGAGTCTTAGCCTCGTCGTACATGTCCTTAATCGACCTAGTGTCCACCACAAGAACACCTCTAGCCTCTAAGCACTTCCATAGAACCTCCTTGGGACTTTGTCATAAACCTTCTCAAGATCGATGAACACCATATATGTGTCCTTTTTCCTCTCCTATACTGCTTCGCCAGTCTCCTTACGAGATGAATGACTTCTGTTGTCGAGCGTCTTGTCATGAATCTGAACTAATTCTCGAAAATAGTCACGCTCCTCCTCAACCTCAACTCTACAACCCTTTCCCAAACCTTCGTGGTGTGATTTAACAGCTTGATACTCTTATAGTTGTTGCAATTCCGAATGTTACCCTTGTTCTTGTACAAAGGAATCATCATACTCCATCTCCAAGCTTCGGGCATTTTCACGGGCCTGAAAATGACATTAAACAACTCGGTCAACCACTCCATACCTGCCCTACTTGTGCTCTTTCAAAAATCCACCGGAATCTCATCTGGCCCAGTTGCTCTACCTCTACACATCCTACGAATAACACCCTTAACCTCCTCAACCTTAGTACACATATAATAAACATAATAGCGATGCCTCTATGAGTGCTCCAAGTCCCCAATCACAATGCCCTTGTCCCCAACTTCGTTTATGAGTTTATGGAAGAATGACTGCCATCTCTTCCTAATGAGTACATCCTCCATCAATACTTTGTGGTCCTCACCCTTGATGCACTTTCCTTGGTCAAGGTCAAGAGCCCTACGTTCCCTAGCCTTGGCTAGCCTATATAATTTCTTATCCCTACCTTTATCCTCTAATTCTACGTACAAACTTTCGAACGCCGCTGTTTTAACCTCTGTAACCGCTAACCTAGCCTCCTTCATAGCCATCTTATTTTCCTCCTTATTCGTGCGCTTCTCCTCGGTCTTACTTTCCTCCAACTTTATGTAAGCCCCCTTCTTTGCCCCTACCTTTCCTTGTACTTCTCCATTCCACCACCAGTCCCCTAGTCCTCTCGACGCCTGCCCGATTGATCTCTCGAGACACCCATCACCTCTCTAGCCGTCTCCCTAATGCAACTGGCAGTTTTATCCCTCATACTGTCCGCATCTCCCCTACTCCTTCAAGTCCCCATATCCATCAACTTCTCCCCTATCTCCAAGGCACTTGCCATAGTCAAGCTACCCCATTTGATCCTAGGTCGATCATCCGCAATCCTCTTCTACTTGATCTCCAAATCTATCACCAAAAGACTATGTTGGGTCTACAGATTCTCACTATGGATAACCCTACAGTCTTTACAAAGACCTTTATCCCCCCTTCCTAAGGAGCAAAAAGTCTATTTGAGTTTTGGCCGCCAAACTATGGAAGGTAACCAAGTGTTCCTCCTTAGGGAAACTCGAATTCGCTATCATCAACCCAAAGGCTCTAGCAAAATCCAAAAGTGAAGCTCCTACTTCGTTCCTCTCCCCGAAACCAAAGCGTCCATGCACATCGTCATAACCCCTCAGTGATGACCCGATGTGCCCATTGAAATCACCTCCTACGAAAAGCTTCTCGTTAGGCACACGTCTCACCACCTCATCCAAAACCTCCCAATAGCTATTGTGTTTTGCAACTGCCTGCCATCTTGATGTACATTTTTGCTTAATGATTTTCCGCAACGTTTATCTTATGGAATATTGGACACAAATTAGGTAGGGGAGCTGACCTTTTCAAAGGTGCTATAGGCTAAGACGTACATCATTTACCGAAAATTGGAGCAGTGAAAATGAATGATGCTCATTCATTAAACTTATAAACAGGTTAGATTGATATAACTGTGTAGCACAGATAGGGAAATCAGCATGGTATATAATCTGATATTGATGCAAATACACATTTTTTTTTAAGGATTTGACCCTTAAGAGAACTACCTCCGTAAATGCATTTGCCGTGAAAAAGAACGCTTAAATGAAAAGTCTTTTATTATTGAAAGCCAGCTGAAGTTAACCCCAGAAGGCAAATTTTGTGGAATTTAATGCTCCAAGGAACGGAGATTATGCAAATCTATTTAGATGTCTGAAGTTCGACTTGAGTCTCACCTTCCTTTGATCAGGCTGAATCTGAAGTCCTTGTGTATTCTAAAGAATCTCCAGTTTCATGTTTGATAACTTATTTTGGATGCTCAGAAGGTAAATTAAGGTAGAAGCTCTGCACCAGTGCACAGTGATAGGGATGCTTAGCGGCATTATCAGGATAATGATAGTCGCTTTCCCTAGGAGTTTGTTTAATTTGTTTGTTTCTCCTTTGCCTCAAGGCTTTAGTCTCCCTGCAATGTCAGTTTGCTGTCTTTCCTTATTGGGCTCTAACAATATTAGTTAAAGGGAAGATTCTGGTGCAAAGCTACTTTCTTGTACTTGTGGCTGTGACTCGGAATCTAATGAAGTAGCAGACAGAACTGCAGCTTCTGAACAGTAGATTACATTAAGGGGTGGTTTGTTTGATGGTGTTGGAATAACTAATCCTAGCCTAAAATTCTGCATGAAATAATAGTGTTTAGTTGGACGCTTAAGAAAAAATACTCACCGCATAATTGATGCAGCATTTGGTTGGTCGTATTAAATAGTACCCACATTGAGTTATAGGGGAATTCATGTATTATTTTATGTGGAACTGAATATGGAATAAGAATAAGTATTTGCAATACAGGGAATTAACTATCTAAAGACAAAAATGTCCTTTTAGAGCAAGTAATTCTTGTATAACAATCTTTCCATTATTAATCCGCATGATAATCACTAGAATATACAATCCCTCCATTATAGTTCCTGCATAATCAATATGTGAGCCAAACAAACCCTAAGAGTTTGCGTTTTAGCATTTTGCTACTCCTTAAAAAATAAAGAGTTTGAGCATCTTGCTGCTTTATTTAGTGCGGTCTCTTAACTATATGCGGAATTATGCAAGGACGTATCTTAGCCAAAGAAGTAAAATTATTGTACTAGGTTGTTTGCTGGAAGTAATTTTTCTTTAAGAGGTAACTAGACCAGCATTTAGGTCAGATTATTTTTCTTGTATAACTATCCTAACTCTCATGCCGATGAACATACTGTTACCATTTTAAAAAGAAAGTATTCTAACTCACATGTGTGACTTGGAACTTCCATTCATTTGGTTAACAAGTATGGATTACTGTTAACGGAAGATTGTACATAGTAGTGTCCTTAGGGAAGTTCTACGCTGAGGATGTGGTGCTTCTGTTTAGACTATGGTGAAAGTTGATTTGTCTTCCCTGCTGCACCAGGTTGTTGAGAGCGGTGGAAAGAATATAGAAGTTGCTGTCATGACAAAAGAGCACGGGCTTAGGCAACTTGAGGAAGCTGAGATTGATGCCATTGTTGCTGAGATTGAGGCAGAGAAAGCAGCTGCTGAAGCTGCAAAAAAGGCTCTTCCAAAAGAAACCTAGTTCTGCTGAATTTAGTACTACTTGAATATGTCCCCAGAATAATTTATTGCTCTATTTGACTTCTAAAGCTTGAGTTGGTTTTCAGGCAAAGACCAGTGTTGTGCTTAGTCTCTTTTATAGAGTGAAAAGAAGTTAACAAAATGTTGGTTAAGGCATGCGCTCTTGTTCACATTGCTTGATGTTTTAGCCATGGAACGTAGAAGTTCCTTTCGTTCTTTATTTGTTTCTTTTTCAGCACCAAAACTTTGATGGTATCCCAAATTATAATAATGCGTGATCTAGAGCTAAAGGTTATGAAATGTATCTGGTAGAGAAGAGCAGTATCATGAAAATAAGAAATGTCAATGACTACCGAAACACGAGAGCAAAAAGGTTTTGAAATTGTATTTATTGCAAGTTACACAGGTTGTTTTTTCTGGTGGAGACCAGCTTTACTTTGTGTGGACTGTGAAGTGTCCAGAATTCTTCAAAACTTTAATTCTTTTCTACCGCCAAAAGCAATTTCTAGATCTCCTTCCTTGTTCAGCGTTTAGAAATTTGATTGACATTTATTTTATAACTTAGCGCATTTCCTTCGGACATTTTTTTTTAACTTGGAGTATGTTTGATGTTTTTCAATTTTCTCATGTTTGGTTGGCTTAAAAGTTTTGAAAAATATTTTCTAAATGAATTTGTTTTCCTCAAATTTAAGAAAAATGACTTCTCTTCAGAAAGTAAGGAAAACTTTTTTCAAAACTCACTTTTAACCTCACACCTTAACTTTCCACACTATTTCAAGTCTCGTGTATCGATTTCTGACACTAACTAGGGATTTGACTCCCGACTCCTAATTCTCGACTCAACACCTGAATTGCGACCTCTATTCGTGACCAGACTCTCAATCCTGATCCAAGACACATGACCTAGGATCCGACCTAGACTACCAAACCTAACTTGGGTTGGATGCGTGACCTCGACTCGAGACCCAGGACTTGACTCGATCCTGAACTCGATCCATGAACAATTTTCGACATCAACTTGAGATCCAACATAGAGATGGGAATCATGGCCTGATCTTGACCCCACTCCCAACCTTTGACTCCGGCTCGGGACCCGTCTCCCGATTCAAACCCTAATTCAAGTACTGGTTCAGAAGTTGGGGTTAGGTCCCGAGATCGAAGTCGGGAGTCGGGGTCGGATCTCGGGTCGGGTGTCTGGGTCAGATCCCAGATTAGGAGTCGGAGTCGAATCTCGAGTTAGGAGTCGAGTCCCGGGTTGGAAGTCGAGGCCAGTTATCGGGTGGGGAATCAGAGTTGGGTCTCGGGTCGAGTGTTGGGGTAGGGACCTAGGTCGGGTGTCAATGTCGGGATTCCGATCCCGTATCGGGAGTCGGGGTCGGGTCTCGAGTCGATAATCGAGATCGGGTCCCAGGTTGGTGATGGGAGTCGAGTCCTTATCCGAGTGTCGGGATCGGGTCTCGGGTTGAGAGTTGGGGTTGGGAGTCGATGTCGGGTCCCGATTCGGGTGTCAGGGTCGGTCTCAAGTTGTGAGTCGGGGTCGGGTGTCGGGTCCCGAATGGGGAGTTGGGGTCGGGTCTCGGGGTCAGGTCCCGGGTCGAGTCTCAGGGTCGGATCCCGGGTTGGGAATCGGGGTCTGGTGTCAGTCGACAGTCGGGGTTGGTTTTTGGGTCGGTTGTCGGGGTCCGATCCCGAATCGGGTGTTAGGGTCGAGTTTTGGGGTCAGGAATCGAGGTCGGGTGTCAGGGTTGAGAATCAAGGTCGGTGCTCAAGTCGGGAGTATCCATTTTACTAAATTACTAAAAATAAGTAAAAGTTCAATTTAATAATTTAGTAAAAAAAAGGAAGAAGATGAAAATGGATTCTACAGAGATCTATTCCACAATTGTAATACATTTTGCGTTTTATTTTGATCCGTCCTGCAGTTCAAGAAAAAATAAAAAAGGTCGTGCATATACAAACATGGAAGCCATTCATCTCAATTATAGATATGTAGTCACAACTAAGAACCGTTATATTTTTTGGCATGAAACAACAGAATTTATGAATATTAGAGAAAATTTATAAAACAATATTTCTTGAATTTTGATCCGGAGAGAAAGTTCAAAACATTTTATTTGTAAGACAATTTGAAAATAGATCATTTGACAGAAGGATAGTACTAGTGTTCTTTCATTTTGGTAAATTTTTCCGTTTGAGAACATCAAAATAATAAACCAAAGGGAAACTAGCAACAAAATATGTTTCTACTTTTTTAACTTTATTTATAATTCTTAACTATATTTATCCTTTGTACTTGGATGCAATCTCAAATATATGAGGATTAATGACTAATATGTGATATCTTGAAATACATATTTGTTTTGTTTAGAGATAACATATTAATTAGTTAATGAGTAACTTTGTTATTTTATTGCTTAGGTAAAATTCATTAATTACTATATATTATGGTTGCATGAATGAGTGTGCGTGGAAGCTTTTACACAATATACCCTATTCTATTTGGAAGGATTGTGGCTATACATGAAGTTGCTTTATTTTGAGATTAACTAATAGAGATAATTTTAGAGACAATTTCTGTGATTTTGGCTTGTAACACATTGCCTCTCTTGTAGTTTTAAATATTAAATTAACCTCTGTTCTTTGATATTTGAGTGCTATCAAAACTATTTTGTAATTTAAACTGGACAAGTTTTACCTTTATGTGTTTAATGTTTATGTCAAAAACAATCTCAAAATAATATATTTAAAATAATTTACCAAATAAGATATTTTTAAATTATTTATTTTGCTAATTAGCTTGAAAAAAAAATTAGAGCAATATTAAATTGCCGACTTAATCGGTTTTAATTTGTTTCATACATTTACTTTAATTAAGGCAACACTAAACTTAAATTTCGTGGGTTTAGCCGCATCAATCACACATGTTGTTTGACTTAGTTAATTATTTTGCTTGCTAAGTTTGGCATTGTTTGAACGAACTTTAAAAGTATGGTGTTTAATTACAACGAACAAATATATTTTATTAAACTTTGAATATTCATCTTTGTTGATTCAGACGATATTCAATTATTAAACCTCGATATACATTTAGTCATTAAATACTACGATCCATATTAATCTTTCACAATTCTTGTACTTTATTTTTTAAGTATAGTTATTTATTTATTTAATATTTTATTTTAATAATATTAATATTATACTATGTACATGACTCAGCATAGACGTGCAACTACAACCCACATGACAAAAAAAGAGAGATTGCTATTAACTCACGTTTCATACTTCATTGATTTAATGGCTGCCTACTTTCAAATGGTGCATACTTTAGTTTTCTGGACGTATCTCTATTAGCTTAGTGAAGAGATTGTCATTGTTTGAACAAGAAAGAAATTGCAATCGAAACTTTCCGTCAGTTCGTCATTAACGTTTAGATATTTTTCTTCTATTTAGAATTATTCATGTAATGTATTTAAAATTTTTTCTTTCCGAACCAAATTATACTTAAACTCATTCTTTTCCCATGTTTCGATCATATATGTGCTACGAAAGTTAGCAATCATGGTACAATTGTTCTTGGAATTGTATTTTTTTAATCATTATGAGACATCTTATGTTTCATGACCCGAACAATTATTGATAGAAAGCTTCAAGATATTAGATAAATAATGTATATGTTCAAGTGGTAAACCTTGCAAATATAATACAGACTTTATTCACAAGATATATGTGGTGTATTATTTTGTTATTCTCATATGATCAACTTTTCGTTACACTTTCGAGAAGGATATCAATGATGACAATAATAGTCCTGATGATGAAAGAACACCCGCAATGAATAAAAGAAATATACACTAGAAATGTTGTCTATAAGAAAGTATTAACTAATATGATACACTTCATTATATGTTTGTACATTAATAATGTAAATAAGTAAAAAAAGATTCTCCCTCACACAGACATAATTAAACTTCGATTGCTCATCTTCGTCAACAAATCACAATATCTAATCATATGGACCTCGATGAACAAGTCGCCATATGACGATCAACGTTAAACAGTCACAAAAAGTTGTATTTATTCTTTCATATATAATCAACTACTCAATACTTCATTTTAATAATGTTATTTTATGAAACTATATATAACATGACTAGGTAACCACGTGCAATGCGCGTAACAAGAAACTAGTAAAATAAAAACACTCAAATATAAAAAATCTAATTGAGGCACGAGAACAATGGTAAATTTTAAAAAAATAAAAGTATGTAATTTCCTCGTGAGTTGGTGCTTCTTTATCTAAAATCTTCACGCATTGAGTCGCTTTTTGAACCTTCATGTACCTGTGTGAAAATAAAATATATAATTTTAGCATATACTTTTTGATATCATATTCAAAACAAAATATGTGTTCAAAACTTTAATCCTAAAACTAACATTAATTAGTGAATCAAATAATAAAATGAGAAAATAATAATTTCTTTTATTCAAGATCATTTACTATTCTATTATCACAATCAATAAACACTTACCTCATCAAAATGATGCCAAGAGTTCCTCCATTAAGATAAACATTGTGCAAGAGTTGAATAAGAACTCCGTATTTGCTCATTATACTAAATGAAACAAATGTTTAATTTTTATAGAACATTATTAAACACTAGATGAACATCAATTGGGAGAGTAGATAGAAAAAAAAGAGAGCAGAAAATACATATGGGGAATATTAGTGATATCTCTTAATTGAAATTAGGATATCTCGTGATTGATCTTCCATATCTTAGTATCTCATCACTGGTTTAGTTTCTGTCTTGATTAGGAGAAGATCACAATTCTTTATTAGTTGATTTTTTTCTTATTTACTATTTGTTCTCTTGTATAAATAAACATACATATAAATAAAATGAAATACTTCTCTTCAGCAGTAAAGTTTATATGGTATCAAGAGCCTAAACGCTTCACAATTTTTTTTCCTAAGAATTTGTGTTTTATCGCTGCCAAAATAATGGCTCCAACCAATTTTTCCACTGAGAACACCTCAACCATACCTCCAAACAATTCCCCAACTGAGGATACCTCAACCACACCTTCTCATGTGGCTGCATCAAATTCTCCCACAATTCTCACTATGAATAACAATGAGCAGTTGATCAGTATCAACGTTGTTTCTCATGCATCTCTTAAGCTCAACAATACAAACTACAAGTCATGGAAATACTAGTGGGAAACCATCCTCACTGCACATGACTTTCTCCACTTTATTGAACAACTGCCAAGTTCAACAGCCACATCTTTCCATAAACGATAAGACCATCTTATCTGAAGTGCCATTATTTCCTCTCTATCTTTTGATATTTTTGTAACACCCAAAAAATCCCTAAGATCATGTCTCAAACTTAGCACAGAAAATTAAAAAATTCTTCTCAGAACGACTTAGGCAACGAGTCATCGTCAGTGCCAATGACTCATTGGGTGAGCCATCCCAAGTGTTAGCTAAAATGTCCTGAAGATTGATTTTGTACTTAGTGACGACGACTGCTGACGATGAGTCATTGTCAGCTACAACGAGTCATCCCAGCACTCGTTCTGAGTAAAATTCCCTCAAGTCCTGAAAGTTGAAAATTTGGCCTAGTGGTGACGACTCTAGACTACGAGTTGTTATCACCTTAGATGACTCTTCAGGTCACTCATCCTGACGAGGACCTGAGAATTGACAATTTGGGTCCAGTCACAACAAGTCAACACAATAAGCTGCCATCAGTGGCGATGAGTCGTTGTGTCCCAGTCGTCCCCTGACCCAGTAAATCTTACCCAGTTATAATGAGTCCAATAAAGAGTCATTTTCAGACACGACGACTCATCCTGTGACCCATGATAACTAGATACATCAGAAACAATTACATTTTAATTTGGGTATTTTTGTACTTTCCCTATTTTCTTTAATTTAAAGTGAGTGACAAATCTTTACATTCAATTTTAAACAAAATAAGAATGTGACATATTTTATCCTAATATTATTAGTGCCTTCACTCCTTTACAGATCACAGTTCACATTTTATAAGCATTTTTTTATCGGTTAAATTGAAAACTAAACCGTTAAGGTCCAAAAACCAATAAACCAAAAATCGAAAACATATCTTATTGATTTGATTATTGGTTTAGCGTATCTAAAAACTAAAAATCTATAAACCAAACTGATAATACATAAAATCAAACCGAACCGACCGATGCACACCCCTACAAGAAGCTAGGGTTCTTCTCCAAAAGCTCCAAGTCCAAGTTCTTAGCATTAATTCTTCAAATTACAGGTTTGTGGATATTCAATTAGGACCTCCTTTCTCCCTCATGCCCAAACTATGATTTCAAGTTTAGTTCTTATAAAATCTATGAATTAGAGCAAGATCTCAATTATGTCAATTTTATGCTTTCTTTCAGTAATTGTGTTACTACGTATCTTATGATCATTAATATCAGTTTATGCATGATTTTAAATAAAGATTTTGTATATGTTGGCGTGTTATGAACGCACCATTCTAGATTCTTGAATAATTAACATGAAACATCTGATTAAAGCATAATTTTAGACAAGTATTCATTAAACCATTTTTATCATGAATTGCATATAACTAGTTCCATGATTTCAGTCATCTTCAGTTACAGTAAATTGAACTAGTTTATGTATTTTATTCAGCTTTTAGTATAATTATGAGCATAAGTATATGATCATGGGTGTAGTACCTAGAACTGAGAGGACACGGGTTCAAATAATCCATCCCAAACTACATGCCATCATAGGTTAGGGATCCTCACTAGTTGAGAGTGTCTCCCTTAGCCCAACTGAGCTCATGCATGAATTCACGCCAGTCATGGTTTTTACCCTTGACAAGGTATAGAACACCCTCCCAACTTGGGTTACAGGTTGGATTCCATGTTTCTTACATGGTCTATGTTGGTTACAAGAACCTCCCATAGTTACAAACTCAATATCGTACATGACCCTTGATTCAGTTGTATTTTCTTAAACATATCACTTTTCAGATTATTATTTTATATCAATTTTTATATATGTATTTACGTATCACAGATAGGATCATTGTACTTTAGTTTAATTTTCATATCTCATCATAGTATTTTAGTATTTATCAGCATATTTTATAGTTGTATACACATTCTTAGCACATTCAAAGTACTGACCACATACCTTTCCTTACGCTATATCACTGTAATGACCCGCCAGGTCATTCAATGTACTTTTGTGCTTTTTCTATGTTTAGAGCCTTACTATAGATGCCCTAAGTCAATTATGACTTACTGGGACTGATAATTTGATTATCTGATAGTTCGTTTGGTTTTTATAGTCATTTTCTTATTTTGAAGTTAAGAAATTGGTCTCGGGCAAAAACTTTAGGTAAACAGCCTCAGATACCAATTCTAACAATTTTGTTAGATTTGAAATGTTGATTTTAGGCTAGGGGGACCCTTGATCCGGGTCCTGAGGTTTCCAGACTCATTTTGGACTATTGGATAGATTTTGGTTAAAATGGACCCTTGGGTATGGGACACACTTTTCATCGAAACAACCTCGGATGGGAATTTCAATATTTTTATTGAGTCTGGAATGCCAAATTTTGTAGGGTAGCATAGTTTGTTTACATTCACGATATTCATTCGCCCCTCCAGAGAATTTGGAACTTAGCAAAGTTGCTGGTGCATCAGCACCTAGTGCGGGCCAAAATTGGCCTTTGCATCATGAAGTTCAAGGATTTTAGTCTTTTTATTTGCGATGCTTTGTCTATGACCACAAAGGTCAAGAAATCTTGACCTCCGCATTCGCGAGCTAGCCTTCGCATTCGCGAAGAGGAAGCCAACCTGGCCGGTCCAGGCTCTTTCTTTGCGATCGCGTTGGACCGACCGTATTCATGAAGGCCAGTCTCAGCCAGCTCCTGTGATCCTGACAGGGGATCTACATTCGCGGTGAAGGACCCCTGACAGTATAAATATTTCCCCTTCATTTTTTCAGCGATTTTTCTAAGTATACAACTCCATTGTTGAGTATGGGAGCTCGAGAAATCATGGAAAATCGATAATTGGAGCTGGAATTATCTTTAGAACATTATTATGAGCATTTCCTCATCTTTATCCCGTAAATTCTCGATTTAATTTCAATTAAAATTCTCATTTTTGGTTCTTGATTTATTGAATTATGTTGGGACTGTTTTGGGGTTGTTTTGGAGCTCAGATTACGGTCAATTTTGGGGCAAATGATCCTTGGGCTGAGAGGGACGCTGTGACGATTTCAATTTTGTGATTCTGAACTGGGCCCCACAGGAGATTTTTAGCTTGATTTTTGACTCGGAGCGTATTTTCGCAATAAAGGTATTAATATTTTACGTATAGAATATTTTTTGGATAGTGTGGCAGAGATCTAAGGCTTCTTAGAAGGAAAAGCCCCACTGTAGAGGTTTCTTGCATGCTTTCGGCTGTGTCTAGGTAGACTAGGCTAACCTTTCTTTCAAACTTTGCTTTCTTACGGTAGTAGTATGATATTGTGCTAGTTATGGGTGGGTTCTTATGGCCCAAATATTATGTTAGCATTTATTCTCTATATTAGCCGATTAGGGGCCTCTTTCGGGTAGAATTAAGCCCCGTTTTCCCTTATGTTAGCCTATGATTATCCTTTAGGACTAGACTTAGCTCCTTTAGTGCCTTGGGATAGGATCGAGAAGCCTTAGCCTAGGTTCGGGTAGGTGCTTGCCTTAGGCTAGGTTTTTGGGAATAGTAGTGGGCCCCACCATCTCTTTTTAAGATAGAATGCTTAGAATAACGCCTCTTTAGACCTGAATGATCACATAACCTCTTTCTTAGGCTATTACCTGGGTTTGGGTTGACTTAGACATTATTATAAGTTGATTTAGCTTCGTTACCCCGGGTTGGGTAGATTTGACCTTAAATCGTATCTTTCTGACTTCATAATTGGAACCCGCTTCTCCTGAAAGGATTTGGCCACACAATATTGGAATTTATGATTTAATGGGCTTGATATGGACTATAACTCTGGGATATCATTATATTTAGCTTACTTAGTAGTTTCGGTTTGAGTCCAGCACTTGACATGTTATTGTTAGTTTTCAGTTCTGGTTTGAGTTCGGCATTTATTATCCTTATTATTATTGATCTGGGTTTGAGTATTTGATAGAGATCAGTAAGATTTGTGGTCATGGATGGGAAAAGTAGTATAAGGTACGCATATCGCTCTTTTGGCTCGTTCTACCTCCTTTATTGTTATATCCTATTTTCACTATAGTATTACTCTTACTTGTACCCACCGTGCTTATGGGGGCTCAGTCAGGTTTTATTTCTTTTTGTGTGTATCTTCTGGGATTATGAGGGTCCAGTTAGGTTATAGCTAGGCTTTTATTTCTGCTTTCGAGTTACATGCTGTCGATTTATCGTACTTGCCTAGCATAGCCTATTAGTTCCATTTTTGTCCCTTATTTATTGACTTTAGATTATATACTCGCACTTTGTTTATACTTTTACTATAATTGAGCTCAGTCGGCCTATGATGCCTACTAAGTACATGTGGTTTTGGTACTCATACTATACTTCTGCATCTTTTCCCTGATACAGATCCGAGTACGAGTCACTGTCGTTGATGACACCCTCAAGCTGTGCTACTGATCAGAGATTGGGTGAGCTTTTAGATTTTATAGACGATCCTCCTCCTTCTGCTATTTGATAGTCTTATTTTGTATATTCAGAGACTATGATGTATATTTTTACAGTGTCTAGTACTCTTTTTGTCTTAGTAGTTCTTGTACTGACCTTACCAGGTCTTGGGGGATTCATTTTAGTATTTTGTCCTCATTCTCTATTGTATAGTATGCTTACGTTCACACACACACACATGCACACATACACACACACACATATATATATATCCATTCTCATTGCTTATTATTATAGTTGTATTGTTGTTTCTTTATCTTTCGTCTGTTAGCCCGTTATTTGCCGTTTCGGGCTATGGTTTGGCTTACCTATTGACAGATTAAGGTAGGTGCCATCATGACCTGAGAAATTGGGTCATGAAAATTTGGTATCAAAGGCAGGTTTATGGATATTATTGGTACAAGAGAAGGTGTATAGTAGAGTTTTGCGGATCGGTATAGTGATATCCGTATCCTATCTTTGGGAGGCTATAGGGATCCTTAGGAAAATCTCATCTTTTTACTTCATTATCGTGCGTTGTGTCTATATTAGTTTCTAGATTCTCTTTTGCTTCACTCTTTCACAGATGGCTAGGATGCAAGCCTGGCGGCTAGGGATAGGGGCCCTGAGCCTACAGCTGGAGCCCCAACTTGGGCCAGAGGTAGAGGTCGGCCTATAAACCGGGGTTGAGCTAAAGTCGGTGAGCCGATTCTTGACCCAAAGATAGAGGTTGTACCAGAGGTGGCACTAGTGGATCTTCCACCACAGTAGCTAGTGGGCCAGTGATAACGATCAAGAAACACCCAAGATGTATGAGGTCATTTGCAATATAATTTTTTACCCAACTTGGAGATGAGTCGATTTAACAAGGAATGAAGGCGATAGGTTCACCTTCGAGTATTGTAAGTGACTAGATGTTTGCATGTAATGCTAAAAAAATGTGATAAAGTAAATGGGGTACTAATTTTAAAGGATTTTATGTTCAAATTATCAATTTTGACTTGTCAAAATGAATGCTAGAGAATGTAATCAATTGGTGAAAGCACTTGGGGTTATTCCCTCTTAAGAGTGATTTATTCCCTCTTAAGAGTGATTATAAGTGTGGATAAATAAAAATGCACCTAAAATTCAATTGATAGTTATGACTAGGCTTGGTCTTAAGTATTGGAGGTAATCTTTCAATCTACCACCAATTTTCATAAGGGTTTCTTTCAAACACCCTTATGTATACACTACCAAGCAACCAATGGGCTCAAATTAGTTAGTTTATTTCTGGCACTAGCTATTAAGGGAGAATTTCTCATGTCTTTGTCAACTAAATCTCTCCACCCTTGTCTTCTCTTTTATGCAAGACAAGAGATCTAAGCATGAATAGAGTTTGCAACCTCAATTCTTAAATTGAAACATAGAGATTCTAAAATCATAACATTTAACCAAATAAAAAAGGTAAATAATCACTACCCATACAATAATCAACACTCAATAATACATAACCCCAAGCTTAGGAAATTAGCTACTCATAACAAGAGAAAAAGGAGATATACAATTATTCTCATTCAAATCTACCATATAATCCAAATATTTCCAAAGAAAATCCAAATTCCAAGCAAGAAATTAGTAATAAGTAACTAAGATTCCAACTAGGGTTCAATTACTAACTTTAGCTTCCAAAAAAATGACAAAATATAGGGTGTCAAGCTGCCAAAAAAGCTTATATAACATCAACAAAAATGGGCCAATAAATTACAAAATTGACACCGCATCCATTTTGGCAGATAAATATACCGTCGCCGATCATCTCGGCGATACGCCAAAATACCCTTTCATCGATGAATCGGCACGAACACTATGCCTCAGAGGTTGGCTTCTATCATATTTGGTGATGGAGTATTGATCCACTGATCTACAAAGCGATACGCCTAATTGCATTTGCTCATCCCTGACTTGTTTGAGTTGGAACTTGGCTAAACTATCATGTTCAGCGATAGACCCTTTCATTCAGCGACACACCATGACCTTTGGCGATGCACCAATTTGCTCAGGCAATGCTTCTTGCACTTTGAACTCTAATTTTCCATCTTTTTGGCCTCTTTTCTCCCTTTCAATCACTTTTTGGCTTGAAATTAAACCAAATTAACATTAAAACGCATTCAATTTAGCGTTGAGGACTTGTTTTCTTACCACTTTTAGGCTAAATGAGTCACAATTTGCTGACTCATCAACACTCCCAACTTAAATCTTTGCTCGTCCTCGAGTGAATCAATACACACACACAAAAATAAATAATGCCTACAAATGGTACTACTTGGGAGCTAGACACATGCTTCTTTTGTGAAAACACTTTGCCCTCTTAGTTTTGAAAACAATGGCACAAGTCTCACCTATTAATCGCTCATATTGTGAAAAACGAGCCTTAAATGTTGACTAAGTATTATCACACCACGCACATGCTCATAGACTCCAACCAAGACCAAAAGTGATCAAGTATTGCAATCAAGTGCCCTTACACAAAGAAGTCCTTTCTCTCAAGAACAAATCAACATTAAAACAAAGGACTATCACGAATCACTCGCATTCCAAAAGATGATCATGCACATGAGAACCACTCTAAAGGCTTTCCCATAAGCTCCACTTCATCACATTCGAGAGTGCTATTTTAGAGATCACTAAGGTCTTGCCTTAGCTTGTAGCGTAGGCATCAGGTAAGGTAAGGATAGTTAAGGTTATAGTGTAACCCTCCAGGTCATTCCCAGTGTTTACGATATTTAGAGACTTTCTATGACTGCCTCAGGTCGTGTATGACTTGCTGGGACTGGTAGTACAGTTACCTAGCAGTTGATTTGACTTTTAGAGTCACTTTCCTATGTTGAATTTTTTGGTAGTCAGGTATGGATCCTAGGCCTAAACCCCTGTTAAACGTCCTTGGATACCATTTTTTACCATCTCATTGGATCTGGAATGTCAACTTTAGGTTAGGTAGACCTTCGGTTTGGGTCTTGAGGTTCTCAGACTTGTTTTGGGTGATAAGCCGACTATTGGCTAAGTCGAGTCAGCCCTTGGGGCGTGGGCCCCAATTTTAGTCAGAACGACCTCTGATGGAAATTCCAACAGTGTTATTAAGTTTGGAGCATCAAAAATAGTTAGGTATCATAGCTCGTTTGTGTGCACGGGACTCCGGATCGATCCCGAACATATAGTCGAAATTGCCCGGACTTGGCCATTTTTGGCATTGGCCATGCGCTTAAGCGACCATAGGCAAGACTTAGTGATAGGCGTTTAAGCGGACCTAGGTGCACTTTATCATCCAAGGCAGGATAAGCGCTCCACTTATGATGCTTTAGCGCTAGGCGCTTAAGTGGCCATAAGGGCGCTTTAGCGCCACCTGCTTTGGCTAAATATAAACATTTCACCTCCTTTCTCATGTTTAAACACACAAACTCCATAGAAACACCATTTTCAGAGATTCAATCTCTTATAGAAGCTTATATAGAAAGGTACAAGCTTGTACACTTACATATTTAAGTTCGTGGTTTCGTTCTCGACATTTCTACGGTACGTTTTCCCGATTTTATGATTGTTTACGTTTTCGTTGGATTTGTTGTATTGTTATTGGTATTTGATTTGTGTATTGAGATAAGATGATAATATAGATGTTGTGACTAATGATCACGGTGAGATTTGGGATGCTGTGATGGTTTCAGTTTGGCAGATTTCACAAGTGGGCCCTACGTGAGTTGTCTGGTGATTTTTCGACTTAGTGACATATGGGTATAATAGTCATGTTTTGACATGTAGTTTATTATTTTGATAGTGTGGCAGTAATTGTAAGCTTCTCAAAAGGGGAGGGCTCCATCTTAGCGGGTTCTTTGGCTGGCTTGCGGCGGCGTCTAGGTAGGCTAGGTTTCCTTTACACTTAGATTGGGCTTATGTGTGATACATGTATGCTATTGTGATGGTGTTATAGGATGGTACTCTATTCCTTGTGGTTGTTTTCTGTGATTTAGGCCTTCTAGGCTGGATAGGGCTATTCGGACATATTCCAGGCCCGTTATCCTGGTGGTACACCACAGTCCAGGTAGGCTAGGTTTCCTTTACACTTAGATTGGGCTTATGTGTGATACATGTATGCTATTGTGCTAGTTTTATAGGCTGGAACTATAGGCTTGGTGGTTGTTTTCTGTGATTTAGGCCTTCTAGGCCTGATAGGGCTATTCGGACATATTCCAGGCCCGTTATCCTCGTGGTACACCACAGATGACCTATTTGGGATCGGATAGCATTGATGATGTTATTGTTGGTTGCGGAATGTTATTTTTGGACCTTAGTCCAGGTTTAGACAAACTTAACCCAAACTTAGGCAGGTATAACTAGACTTGGTTTTCAGGACCCGATAGCGGGCCCCGTTACCCTTTCTGTCGACTTGTTAGAACTTTAACATCTTTGGGCTTAGTTAAGACCTAGTATGACCTGTTAGGTTTGTGAAGGGATTGAGTCACACCAATTATACCCGATTGGCTTGTTTAGCCTTTTAGTCCCTAATAGCACCGCACTTGATCGGGATTACTGACCTTGACTTAGAATATGGACCCGCCTTGCCATGAGCTATGCTAGATACCCAGACTAACTTAGATATTACATGATGGTAGACTATGGATCTAGGTGGACCCGGGGACTTACCATGTAGCAGACGATGGGCTAGCTCCTTTACCTATACTTCAGCTTCGGCTGGGACTAGCATGTTCCCCATTTTTTGGTTATGATGTGACATTGGGATCTGTTCTAGTTACTGGCTATAATTAGTTCTAGTTTGAGTATGGCTACTGATTCAGGTATGATGATTTTGGTTATTGATTATTGGGTGTCTTGATTTGATTTCGACCCTAAACTATGGTGTACGATGAATTCTGGTACTGGGTATGGTGATTATGATATTGTTGTTCTCTGAGTTTTGGTTTGAGTCTAGTAGATATGATATATATATGGCCTATTGTTATTACCCACCGTGTCTGGTTCAATTCCGACGTCTGGCCTCTTGTTATTACCCATTGGTGCCGATTTATAGGGGCCAGGCTAGGTATTGTATTCTTCCTTATGCCCAGTGGGATTTTGGGGTACCTGTTGGGTTATGTTTGACTTATGTGTTCAGTGCGCAGTTACTTACTTATTATTCAGTATCGCATTGCTTATCAGTTTTACCTGGACTTAGCATGCACCCCCGCACTTTAGATTATTTATGTTACATTGAGCTCAGTCGGCCTATGATGCCTACTGAGTACCCATTTCCCCAGTACTCATACTACACTTCTGTATCTTTTCTCGATACAGATCCAGGCACTAGCCGATGGCAACGACGTGAATCTCTTCTCAATATTGATTTCGGAGCAGGGAAAGTTTACTGACATTCAAGGTAGATTCCACTCCATCTCTGATGTATAGTCTTTTGGATTTGAGACTGTTGTATATATGTTGTGTATATTTGGTTTCTGTCTTGTATTATCGATTTGTCTAGTAGTGGCTCGTATACTGACCTCACCAGGTCTTGGGAGGGGTTTTAAAGTTATATAATATCTTTGGGAGACTATGGAGTAGTTTTAGGGGATTGTTTTATTCATTAATTGACGTCTGTGAGATAGAGTCATTGTTGGTTTCTGATCCTTGTTTGGTTCACTCTTTCCACAGATGGCTAGGACTGGTGGCACGAGAGTTGGGGAGCAGGACCCTGAGCCTATAGCATGGGCTCTTGTTAGGGGCTGAGGTCGACCTAGAGGTCGGGGGTAGGATAGAGCAGCAGCCTCGAGCAGAGAGCATGTTAAGGATCAATCACCCGATCCCGTTATAGTTTCAGATGCTCCGCCACCATAACAACCGATGGGCTAGGGGGCAGCCCAGGCTCCACCTAGATTTATTAATGCTTCAGTGCTCTGAGGTACGTTGGTACAGTTTCTGGGATTAGTTGGAGCTCCGCTTGTTATTGGAGTATAGCCAGCCATACAGGGAGTTGGTATTGGGGCGCAGCCTGCAGCTGCGGCACCCAGAGTTGAGGTTCCGCTTATATCGATCGTAGTCCAGCAAGTTATGTTTGTCGAGGAGTAGAAGATGTTGAGCCATATTTTAAGATTAGCCCTGCCCAGATTTGTGGGTACTCCAGGAGAGGACGCTTATGAGTTCTTATCTAGATGTGAGGAGAAACTGAGGAATTTGGGATTAGTAGAGTCGTGCGAGGTAGATTTTGCTGCTTATCAGTTTGATACAGTCAGAAGGAGATGGTGGAGAGGTTATCTTGATTCCAGGCCAGTTGGATCTCCACCTGTTACTTGGGTATAGTTCCCCGAGGTGTTCTTAGGGAAATATATGCCCTACAACATGCGTGAGCGTCTTCGAGATAAGTTTTCTAGGTTGAGGTAGGGGTCTACGATAATAGCTGAGTTTGAGGTTAGATTCCATGACTTAGCCAGGCATGCTACGATTATCCTACCTAACGAGTGTGAGAAGATCAGATATTTTGGTAGGGGATTACAGTTATCACTTCGCAGAGCTACATAGAATTTAGTGACTTCGAGAAAGTGATTTGTTGAAATAGTTGAGCATGTGTATTAGATTGAGGAGATAGATTACGAGGCTTAAGGGGACACCGATAAGAGACCCCGATTCTAGGATAGTTATAGTGGAAGTCACAACAGCTCACAGTTTAGAGGTCGCGGGTTTCAGGGTAGGATCCCTCAACAGCAGCAACAGTCTTTTCAGTGACAAGGTCAGCCTAGTAGGCCTGTACAGTCATCCTTACAGATTTTTGATAAGGGTCAGCCCACTGATAGTGGTTCTGGTAGTCAGCCTCAGGTACGTGGTTAGTCCAGTTCATATCATACTGGATCAGCTGGATCTTCTAGGCCGAGCAGAGAGCCAGGAGTATGTTTTACTTGTAGGGTTGTCGATCATTTTACGCGTGAGTGTCCTCAGCACAGGAGATTAAACCTTAAGTTCAGATGACATAGCCCATCTAATCTATATCGACAACAGGCAAAGATGATATATAGGGTCATTGGGGTGGTCCCCAAGGAGGTCAAACTGGTGGTCAGGTCGGTGCTCAGATAGTGGTAGCCAGCGTCAGTTATAGGTCGTGCCGGCTAGGCCGAAGGCTTCAGATTTAGATACAATGATTACAGGTATGATTTCTGTATGCCATAAGCCAGTTTCTACATTATTTGATCTCAGATCCACATTCTCTTATGTATCTACTTATTATGCACCACGGTTGGGTTTATGTTCTGAGTTATTATCTATTTCTTTACGTGTATCTACCCCTATTGGTGATTTTTTAGTAGTGGATCGGGTATATAGATCTTGTTTGGTGACTGTTCGGGAGTTTGAGACTCAGGTTAATTTTATTGTATTGGCCATGGTAGACTTTGATATGATTCTGGGCATGGATGGTTTTTTTTTTCATCATGCAGTCTTGGATTGCTTTGCCAAGATCGTTACCTTAGGTATGCCTGGTATACCCCCGGTGGTATGGCAGGGTTCTGTTAGCCGCACATCGATGGGGATTATTTCTTACGTTCGGGCTTGTAGATTGATATCGAGGGGATGTGATTCATTTCTTGCTTATGTTTGGGATGCTAGTATTGAGAGTCCATTGCTTGACTCCATCCTTGTTGTTCGTGAGTTTCCTAATGTATTCCTAACTGACCTACCTGGCCTTCCTCCTGAGCATGATATAGAGTTTATTATTGACCTCGAGCCGAGCACCCGACCTATTTTAATGGCTCTGTATCGTATGGCTCCTGATGAGTTGAGGGAGTTGAGTAGTCAGCTCCAGGACCTTTTGGGGAAGGGTTTTATCAGGACGAGTGTATCACTGTGGGGTGCTCCCATTCTATTTGTAAAGAAGAAAAATGGGTCTATGCGTATGTGTATCGATTATAGGCAGCTGAACAGGGTGACAGTGAAGAATAAGTATCCTATGCCTTTCATCAATGATTTATTTGATCAGCTTCAGGGCGCAACAGTGTTCTCTATGATATATTTGAGATTTGTATATCACCAATTGAGGGTTAGGGCGGCGGATATCCCTAAGACAACATTCAAGACCCGTTATGGCCACTATGAATTCTTGGTGATGTCTTTTGGATTGACTAATGCCCTAGCAACCTTTATGGATTTGACGAATCGTGTATTCAGGTCATACTTGGACTCCTTTGTATTGTGTTCATCGATGACATTTTGGTTTATTAGAAGAGTAGCGAGGAACAAGAGAAGCATTTGAGGATTGTGCTCCACACTTTGAGAGATCATCAGATTTATGCTAAGTTCTCAAAGTGTGAGTTCTGGCTTGATTCTGTAGCTCTCTTGGGGCATGTTGTATCCAGACACGGTATTATGGTAGACCCAACAAAGATTGAGGCTTTTCGAGGTTGGGCTAGGCCCACATCGCCTACTATGGTTCGCAGTTTTATTGGGTTGGCAGGGTAGTATAGATGGTTTGTTGAGGGTTTATTCTCCATTGCAGTTCCTATGACTAGATTGACCAGGAAGGAGGTTCCGCTTCAGTGGTCTGAGGGTTATGAGATGAGCTTCCTAAAGCTCAAGTACCTACTTACTTCTGCTCCTATGTTGACTCTTTCAGTTGAGGGTTTCACTGTCTACTGTGACACTTCTGGTGTAGGCTTGGGTTGTGTTTTGATGCAGATTGCTTATGCATCGAGATAGCTAAAGGTGCACGAGCATAATTACCCTACTCATAACTTGGAGTTGGCAGCGGTAGTGTTTGCGCTCAGAATTTGGAGGCATTATATGTACGGGGTTCATTGTGAGATTTATACCGATCACCGTAGTCTTTAGCATCTTATGACTCAGAGGGATCTTAATTTGAGGCAGCGCTGATGGGTAGAAATGCTAAAGGACTATGAAATCTCTATTCTCTATCATCCGAGAAAGGCGAATATAGTTGCGGATGCCTTGAGCCGGAAGGCAATGAGTATGGGTAGCTTAGCCTTTATTCCAGTCTCTCAGTGGTCATTGGCTTTGGACATTCAGTCCTTAGCTAATTCGATGGTGCATTTGGATATCTTTGATCCCAGTAGGATTATTGCTTGTGTTGAGGCGAGGTCTACTTTGTTAGAGCATATTCAGAGTTGACAATTTGAGGATAGTGAACTTCATGATCTTCGAGGGCAAGTAGTGAGAGGTGAGTCCTAGAGGGCTACTTTGGGTTCTGATGGTGTACTTAGATATGATGATCGTGTGTGTGTTTTGAGGGTTGGAAACTTGAGTTCTTTGATTTTGCGCGAGGCACATAATTCCAGATACTCTATTCACCCTGGGACAACTAAGATGTATCGAGATCTGAGACAACACTACTGGTGAAGTGGTATACGGTGAGATATTTCTGAGTTAGTGGCTCGATGCCTGTGCTGTCAGCATGCAAAGGCCAAGCAATAGAGACCCGATGGTTTACTTCAATAATTTCCCATTCTCGAGTGAAAGTGGGAGCGATTCATTATGGATTTTGTTGGTGGATTACCTCGCACGTTCCACGATTTTGATAGTATTTGGGTCGTTGTAGATCGGTTGACTAAGACGGTGCATTTTATCCCTGTTCAAGTCTCTTAGAGTGCCTAGCGATTGGCTCGTGTATATATTCAGGAGGTGGTTCACCTACATGGAGTGCCAGTATTTATTATCTCAGATCGATGGTCTCAGTTTACCTCTAGTTTTTGGCAGACTTTGTAGGAGGAGTTGGGTACTCAAGTGGACCTCAGTACTGTATTTCATTCTCAAATCGACGGACAGTCAGAACAATCTATTTAGGTATTAGAAGATATGCTCTGTGCTTGTGTATTAGACTTTGGGGGTCAGTGGGATCAGTTCTTTCCTTTAGTTGAGTTCGCGTATAATAATAGCTTCTACTCTAGCATTTAGATGGCTCTGTTTGAGGCTTTGTATGGTAGATGGTGTCGGTCTCCAGTTGGTTGGTTCAAAACTTTGAAGATCAGTCCCCGTGGTATAGATTTTCTTCGTGAATCTTTGGATCGAGTTTGGGTTATTCAGGACAGCCTACGGACAACTCAGAGTAGACAGAGAAGTTATGCTGACTGTAGACATCATCCTTTGACATTCAGAGTTGGTGATAAAATCTTCTTACGAGTATCACCCATGAAGGGCGTGATACGATTCGATAGGAGGGGCAAGCTTAGCCCCAGATATATTGGAACCTTTAAGATTATGCAGACAGTTGGGGAGTTAGCATATGTCTTAGCTTTGCCTCTGGCATTTTCAGCTATTTACCCAGTGTTTCATGTTTCTAGGCTGCGACAGTGCATTTTGGATGAGTCGCATGTGCTGCAGTGGGACTCGATTCAGTTAGACGAGAAGTTAGCATTTGTAGAGGAGCTTGTGTCTATTCTGGCCAGAAATGTCAGATGATTGTGCTCCCCGGACATTCCAGTGGTTAAGGTACAGTGGCATCACCATTCGATTGAAGAGGCCACTTGGGATCTTGATCATGATATGCGAGCTCGGTATCCCTACTTGTTCACGTTTTCATGTATGCGCTTATTCTTGACTTTCGCGGATGAAAGTCCCTTTTAGTAGTGGATACTGTAATGAACCTCCAGGTCATTCCCAGTGTTTATGGATGTTTACGATGTTTAGAGCCTTTCCATAACTTTCCCAAGTCGTGTATAACTTGATGGGACTGGTAGTACGATTACCTGGCAGTTTGATTGACTTTTAGAGTCACTTTCCTATGTTGAACTTTCAAGTCTTCAGGTATGGCTCTCGGGCCTAAACCCCTGTAAAACGGCCTCAAATTCCATTTCTAACCTTCTCATCGGATCCAGAATATCGACTTAAGGTTAGGTAGACCTTTGGTGTAACACCCCGTACATTTCCGACCATACTTGATTGGTGTTCTAGGGTTTATATGCCTTATTTGAACCATGTTTACCTTAGTTTTGAGAGCAATAAGTACATATTTTGTATTCTTTTGATGGAGTATTTTATATTGTGTTAGTATCCACAAAGAAAAGTCGAAGAAAGGAAGAAAATTAGAATTTTGGTGTGGGGCGCGCCAGGCAGCGTGCCAGGCTGCTTGCCAAAATTTTTCTGGCATGGGCAGCATAGGGGCGCTCCAGGCAGCGTGCCAGACCGCTTTTTGCCAAAATTGTTCTCCGACCACTAGTCTCTAAATAGGGCTCTTGGGTTAGGGTATCGTTAATCCATCTTGGTGGGACTACTCTTGGACGATTTTGGCATCCAAATGAGGGTTAATTCTTATTCCTTTTTATTTTTTATTTATTTTTATCAATTTATGATAAATTAAGCCATGAGTGGCTAAAATCGCTTATTCTTGGGGATGAGGCTACGAACATGAATCTCGTGAGTTGAATATTGTATTCACATTTATAGAATTCGTTAAGCCTGATATTTTTGGGGTATTATACATTAAATTTATTGGTAGTCTTTTACCGTGTTCCATTTTGGTAGTCTTCATCATAACTTTGTGTAGTATATATACTTTTAATCAAACTAGTTTCTTCTTTCTTTAATTGTTTTTGTATTTGTATGTTAGTACATTTTTCTTGTAATATTTAATATTTCTATTATATGTTGTATTCTATTATATTTTTCTTGTAATATTTCTATTATATGTTGTAATATTTCTTTGTCTTTGTATTGCTCCTTCCCTTTTACCCCATCTTTCTTCTATTTCTCTTCCTAATGCTCCTGATAATTTATTAAAAAGTTTATTCCCTAGAGTCTGATCAAAAAAATTTCCGCTTCTAGCACAATAATAGAAATAATCATTTAAAAAAGGTTTTATATGAAGCCAACTACTGATACTCAATTGTTCTAACTAAATTAAAGATTTTCTTTGTAAAACTAGTAAGCCGTTATTAGGGTCTTCGCCTATTATTAAACTATGTATTTTATTTGTGAAGTTATAAGGGTTAGCTCCCATATTTACGAGGTCTTGGAATTCTTGGGTAAATTCTGATTTAAAAGCTTCCCATAGTCCTTTTGTAGATTCTCCTTAAAAAGTCTCCATGTATCTATACATGGTTTCTTCCTCTGTCTCTTGATATGTTTTAACATAGTCTGCTACCACTATTCCTTTCCATACGTCTTTTACCGTGTTCCATGCCTGTGGATCCTGAGCAGCAATATTGAGTATCTTTCCTTTACTTCCTCCTTCCTGGAGTAGTACTGGTTCTTCTATTGGCATTCTTTTTCCTATGGATTTTATTCTTTCTGTCTCTATTTCTGGGTTAATTCTATATACCCTGTGTCGTGGTACATTTCCTGTATTTGTTTCTACAGTATATCCTTGGGTTGTTCTTTGAAAGGGGCTTGAACTTATTGTGGCTGACTCCATAAATTCTTTAACACTTCTTGTTGTATCATCTTCTTCATCATTACTATAATTATCATCGATTCTATACCCTAGGTTATTTTTTCTTAACTTACAACATTTAAAATGTTCTTCTACTTGGAAGATGTCTATTTGTCCTTTTTTGCATCCTTTACATTAGAAAACTTTGTTATTGTTTTTACTGTATAGTTCTTTAGCTTTCTGAATAGCTAGGTCTACTTCATATTCTTCTGGTATTATTCCTACATTCATCATTTCTGTTCTTTCTTCTTCCTCTATTTCTTCATTTTTCTGTGTTTCAGCGTTATAGTCAATGAATTTGATTGAAGTTTGTCCTTTCCTATTTGTGTACATTAGATGATCTGTGGGTTTAAAAATCTCTTGTTTCTTGGTATTTTCTAGGTTCCATTCTAATCCTGCATATGCCTCTGGGTCTATTTTTAAGGGTTCCATTAATTTTATGCCCTTATTTCCCATTAGTTCTGCCACATCTTCTACTTTTAGCTGGAATCTCGTGCAACTATTATTATCTAATTTTCCTATAAATTCTAAACTTATTAGAATATTGTTACCATTTTTCATGTCTTCGTATTCTTTAGTCTGGAATTCAATTTTAATGGATTTCTCGAATTCTGATGAATTTATCATAAAGTCTGAACTACAATAAAAGATTCCACCATTATTTGTCATATCTACTTCCGTTAGACCTATTATTGATTTCTTAGGGTCTGACCGTCTATCATCATACATGGTTATTAGTACTTTAGTTCCTAGATTTTTTCTAGTTAATCCTTTTAAACCTATAACTATTAATCCCATATGCATTAAGTATCTGTTCTTCTTATTTCTTTTAAAGATTCTGAGCTTATTAGGTTTAAGTTTTCTCTATTTTCACCTATGAGACACATTTGTTCTTCTCTGTAATGTCTATAAAGTTGAGCTCTTTGTGAAAATATTCCAACGTTATACAATACTTTTGGATTTAATAATTTTAGTTTATTTTGTTGGAAAATCTATATATCTTTATCTATATCTATTACTTCATCAAGTTGTTGGCTTGGGGTTTGTCTCGAGTTATTATTCATTAGTCTGTATATCATATTGTTTCCGAGTCTATTTTGTACGAAGCTATTTCGGGGTCTGTCCTCTTCTGTTCTCCTACTTGATAGAAAGTCCATGATTTCTTTTTTCTTAGTATTTGCGCTCTTTCTTTATTTGGTGTTACTTCAACTCTTTTCAATTGTTCTACTAATTCGTTGATAGTATTTTCTGGGACTTGAGGAGATTGAGTTTTTTCTTTAACAAGTTTTTCTATGTTCTTATTTGTTTCTTCTACACTTTTGTCCTGAATTAATTGAGGATTCTTTCCTTTCATTAATTTTGCTAAGTTCTTATTTATTTCTACTAATAACAGTATTATCATATTTTTTTGTTTTATTATTATTTTGTCTGCTTTCCGTTGGGGTTGATAATCAATTAAGCCTTTTGGATTTGACTGAATTAGTTCTCCTTGTTTGATTATTTCTTTATATAAAGGATCATTCATGAAAGGGTTATAACTTTGATTTGTTCTATACTTATTTTTAAGTCTCTTAGTTCTTTATAGATTTTCTTTAGTTCTTCTGATGGTTCTCTATTATTTAATTGCCTTTTTTTCTATATATGATTATTGAGCCTTTATGAAATCTAGATTGTGTTCTATCTGGTTAAAGGTTTTTGTTTGTTTTTCTTGCAGTTCTTCTAAGATTTCTATTATTATTGAATTATCTTTGTGGATGCTTTCTCCTAAATTTAACAACAAGTCTACTATACTATTTAAATGAGCGTCTTCACTATGTAGAGTATGTTCTCCGTTAACAAAATTACACCTGATTAAGGAATTAACTTTTAACCGTCTATATTTTTTCTCTGGTGGTAGTTGTAGATCTAAATACTCTAACTTCTTTAGTGTAGCTATGTGGTCTACCCTAATGTTATCCCAATCGGTCTTTCTTTATACTAGTTTATCCACTTAACAAGATTTTGTATATCGCTGTCTAGGCTTGCTAATTCCCAATTCATACTATTTATAATTTCTCTACCAGTTAATATGTATCTATTATTTATTAACCGTTTGTTTAGTAATAAATTCCTTAGAGGTATGCTTATATGTTCTGGTTGTATCACTAATATACTATATTCTCTTAAAGCTTCTTTTACTAAACCTTTATTTATATCCTCTAAAACAACTACTAACTTTCGATATTGTATTATGGATTCTAACAGTTTTTCTAACTTATTGTATTTTGTTTTTGTGTATCTTAACCTATGTATTTGTTGCCTATACATAAAAAAATTAGCTTTCACTTCTTTAGTGAAAAAGTGTTGTTTCATAAGAAGTTCTTTATCCTAACGGTAGGTATTTAACTCTACTTTTAAGGTATTTTATATAGGCTTTTAAACTGTTAATATCTCTCTTTGTTTCGAATAATTCTCCTATTAAATTATGTCTAGAGCTATTAGTTATTTGAGGATCGTATCTTCTTAACTTTCTTTTTTGTATTATCAAAGGCTTTAATTTTATTAATTTGCTCGGTTTTAACTAATCTTGCTATCCTTAATTCTTTACGGAAACTATGGATTTCTTTATAGTGATAAACTATATATTTTGAGTAGTAAATTTCTTTCATATAATATTATCCTAGAGGAAAATGTTTAACTTGGTCTTGAATGTAATATTCGAAGCTTATTGCGTCTTCAATATCCCTAGTAATAGTTAATATGTCTGATAATAGTTTATTTCTGATTCCTAATATTCTGTGGTGTTTTTCTGCTGAACATCTTCTATATTTTTTATTGTTTAATCTATCAAATAGTATTAGATTATTTTCGAATTTTATCTTATTGTCTTTAACCACTTAATTTCTGCTAGAACTACACCGACTATATTATTATGCGATCTGATATAGTTATGATAGTTATCTTTTCTCATATACTATTATGCTAAAGGGATCTTACTAAATTTTTCTAATAATTTACTTATAATATATTTACTAGTTTAACGCCACGTGCGTTGTATGTGGATTTTGAGTGGTGTAACACAATTTATTTATTTTATTAAATAACATTTGAACCTATAAAATGAACAATCAAAATTCAATTTGATACATTCTTTTTTTCTTACTTCAATTTTGTTTGGTAGAAATATGCAGTGACATATCTCACCAAATTACACTCCTAAATCTAACGTATCCCAGCTAATACTTCCAACAGATGTATTACAATTTTCGTTTTCTTTGTAAGTCTGATCGAATAATATTTAAATATACTAAGATGAACAATCAAAATTAGATTAGAAGCATAAATTTTTTTAACTTACTTTGACTTCATTTAAATCAATAACATATAAAGAGATTCATTTTCATATGGAGCGTGGGTGGATGGGAGATTCAGTGCATATGAATATATTGACATATGTAAATTATAAAAACACAATGGTTACATAAGCTTGTAGTACTGTAAAATCATTTACATGAAATTAAAACACCAAAAACAAAATAGAGTACAAGTTTGTGTGATTAGTCAAAGAAGATCGTCGTACAGGGACTTTATTCATCGAGGTTAAGATGATTGAATATAGTGTAAATTACAAAGATGAACAATCAAAACTTAATTATACATGTGTGATTATTTTTACATATTTTGATTTTATGAGGTAAAACATGAAATAAAATGCATCTCACCTAATACTTTTTATAGACGATATTCTGATGTATGTTTCTTTTATCCGTTTCAATTGATCTACCATGTCAGGAATCTTATTCCCAAAATTGATAATTTTCTTGAAATGACCCTAAACTACGATTTCAAGATTCAGAATTATCATGGCAGCCACTTAAATTAGAAATAAGAGGAAAAATAAATGAATTATCGAGAAACCTAGAAATACTAATATATATGAAGGACGATCAATGTACTACCGAAATGAAATCATTAAAGTAATCTCAATCTCAATAAGAAATGTATCACCAAGTTTTGGAATGTTTACATGGTAGGAAAAAAACCAATATCCTTCCCAAGATTCTCAGTATTCTATGCCAATTATTATGTGTTTGTACTGTTCATGTCTGCACTCTCTACGTCTCAATTTATGTTCGACTATTCGCTTTTTGAGAGTCAATTTCATAAATCTTTGCAGAGAAATAAGATTAGATAAGTTAATATTTAAATAACTATGTGAAATGTACAATAAATTACAACTGTTCTCATGTTAATATGATGAAAAAGTATATTTTACAATGTAAGAGTTCACATAGTTTCAATCTCGATAAGTGATTAGTGTCACATATATTGATACAGAAGTAGTATAATTGAAATGATGAACTAATGAACATATTCATAATCTAATGCTTAAAAATATAACGTCTACCATACACCAACTAAATTCAGTCTGCATCTGCTATAGAGTAGAGTACAGAATAAACATCACCACATATTCCTGCAAATATCTCCTAGGATTTATTCATTCTACTTCTATTTATAACTTCCTTTCCCTGGAAATATCAGGGTACAAGAAACAACATAAAGTAACAGAAATCAAGGACAAGAAACTACAGGAGAAATACTACGACTACTAATATAAATTGATAGTAAGATAGCACAAGGCTACCTACTAACCTTCCACACTAATATGTGTTCTCCACACCCTCCTATCTAAGGTCATTTCCTTGGTAAGCTAACTGCACCATGTCCTATTTAATCATATCTCCACAATACTTCTTTGGACTACCTATACCTCTTTTGAAACCAACCATAGCCATTGTTTCACATCTCTGCACTAGGGCATCCATGCATCTCCCATTTACATACCCGAATCATTTCAACCTCACTTCCCACATATTGGCCTTCGTCGAAGCCATGCTAACTTTGTCCCGGATAATCCTCATTTCCAATCATATATCTCATACTATACCCACACATCTATTATAACATCCTCATTTTTGTAACTTTTATTTTCTGGATGTGAGATTTTTTGACTGGCCAACACTTTCTCTCGTATGTCAAAGTTGGTCTAGCCACCACTCTGTAGAACTTCCCTTTAAGTTCTGATGGCATCTTCTTATCACATAAGACTCCGGAAGTGAGCCTCCATTTCAACAATCCTGCTCCAATATGATAAGTAACATCTTCGTCAATCTCTCCATTCTCTTGGGTAATAGATCCAAGGTACCTACTTGATACTTTCTCTCTTTTGAATAACATGTGTATCACACCTCACTTTCCAAATCAATCTCATGTGTAATGTTATTGAATAAGCACTCTATGTATTCTATCTTGACCCTACTCAATCTGAACCCTTTAGACTCAAAGGTTTGTCTACAATCCTCTAGCTTAGCATTAACACCACCACGAGTCTCGTCACTTAGAACTATATCACCAACAAATACCATACACCATGTCACCTGTAAGGGGGTCATCTTCTTTTGATCGAACCCACTTCGGTAGCCATACATACTATAGCTTCAACCCTCTCTTTTTACACTCAACACTTAGTTTGCCTAGGCTTATGAAATAAAATTGACAGAAACACATAGGTGAATCTCTTCCCAACTTTGTATTTTAGTCGTGGCACAAAGAAACACACAAAATCAACCTTCCAAAAATTTGACCAACACGCTTGTGATAGCCTTCATATGCCTATTTATAGGCCACAACTTTTGTCACATGCAAGGTACATACCCAACACAGGTCTAAGACATACCTCTATATTAATTCAATTGGCATCCCCAACTGATAGGATAATTACAAATTCAAATACAACATACAAATTACAACAACAACAAAGCTTGCCAATTGTCCAAAGCGGTTGTAACTGCCCAACTGCTGGTATGTACAAGGCGCACCCCCAGTGCCAGCACAACCTTGGTAGCACTTGTGCCAATTTCGCACAAGGGCCCTGGGCATCTGTGCATGCGCCCATGCCACTGCCTTGTTAGCATCAAAGCTACCGAGTCCCAGCTATGTCAACTCTTATTTCCTTGTCTTAGCCACATCACAACAATATGACTTGTATTATTCTTAATCAGCCTTATTCTTGATCCGTCTTAGCTTGCTAGCCCGTGTCATGCCTTAGTCATACCTTGCATACCATAGCCACACGACTGTCAAGGTCTTGCCATGCCCTACCAACACAGACTATGCCATACTGACATGCCCATATCGGCAGACTGGCATTAAGTGAATCTAACCTTGACCAAAGTCATTGGATCTTGGCTAGGTTGATCATGTAAATCCCTAGCCAATCTCGAGCCATCCAAACCATCAAACTGAGGATCTAACAAACTTCTCCTACTAGATGATCTTGTTGTCTTTGACTAGGAAGAATCTAAGTAGGCCTTAACTTTATCTTAAACTACCAAAATTATGGTCCTTTCTCCCATATAGCATCATACACTTGCTTGCCCTTCCTCTGAACCAGAAATTGTGTCTGCCTATTCTTCTTGCCTTATCCCAAAGTCTGGTGATCCAAGATCTTCTCAATCTCCTCTTCATACTGCTGCCACACAATAGGAGGAACACATCTTGTTGCCGACCTTACTGTATCTTCAACATCTTCATAAAATGTCTTCAGAAAACTCACATGGAAAGTAGGATGGATTTTTAGCCTTTATGGCAGATTCAATCAATAAGCTACGTCACCCACCTATTCTATCACTTCAAAGGGTCCATCATATTTTAAAATAATCCGATGATAAATCATCTTGTTTCTAATATTCTTCTAGATTTGGGGAGTAAGCTTCAGCGACACCTTATCACTAACCTGGAGTTCTAAACCATGCCAATGTTTGTCAGGATACTTCTTCATTAGTTTTGCTTTCTTTCTCAAAGTGTTTTGCACTTCATCTATCACATTTTGCTTGTCTCATATTGTCACGACCCAAAATCCCATTCGGGCCGGACTGGGACCCGAAGCCGATATGGCCCGAGTGAACCAATCTTTGCTCCTATTCACTCGCAAGCGTATTTTAGTATGAATCTTATTATACTTCATACAACTACGCGGATGCCATGGAAAACATATACAATATATGAAACTTGGCTGTTAGGGCCGTCAAGTCAAACAGAACGCACATCTCTTACATTCATCTTCCCACATATGTCTACAAAGCCTCTAACCGATACATGAACACAACAACCTATAGTCGGGACAAGTCCCCGCTTTATACAATAATTACAAAACCAAAACAATATACACGTGTGACTCGAAAAGCCCCGAACCAACTGGGAGCTCACCAATGATCCGCGGATGACTCGTAGCCTACTGTGGAGGTATACTAACACCTGTGCCTGCAGCAAATAAAGTAAGTTCCCCAAAAGGGGTCAGTACGAAGAATGTACTGAGTATGCAAGGCTATAAGAAACTTCATGAAACCTAAACACCTCAATGAACTTGATTTCAAGAGAATAGTCAATGTGGATCAATCATCATTTAGTATGTGTGGAAATAGGTAATTTATGTTCATTACTCCATTTGCCTTTATGCCCGTTACCGTTAGCATTTAGAACCGTCAATAGATAATTGTCAATAATGTATAACCGTTAGTATGCAACCCTCAACATGCAATGAAACCGTCAATATGCATTGCAATCATCAATATGCAATGCAACCGTCAATATGCAACCGTCAATATATATATATATATAGCAGGTTCGGCCCTTAGGGCTACCCCCTGTCAGGTTCGGCATCAAGTTAGGCTTTTGCCCCACTGAGCTTCCCCCCTCCCATCACTCGGAAATCAGTGAAGCAGGTTCGGCATCAAGTCTGGCTTATGCTTTACTGAGCTTTCCCCCTGATCCAACAATATCGGGATCGACTTGAGTCAGGCTTGCGCCCCCACAAAGCTATCACCCGTTCTCAATAGGTATAAAGAAGTATAAAGTAACCATAAGGAAAAATATAAAGTATCCATAAGGAAAATATAAAGTATCCATAAGGAAAAGTATAAAGTATCCATAAGGAAAAGTATAAAGTAACCATACGGGAATTACTTCTTTCATTACCTCATTTGATGACTTCTCTTTTTTACTTTTATGAGATTGATACATTGGGGATCATAACCTTATTGGAAATACATATATGCATTACTTCAATCTTATATGTTCATGAGATTGATACTTGGTAATAATTATAACATTATGGAAGCTTTGGAATTTCGATCCATGATTAAGAGACATATGAGTCATGATTGGTCCATGATTAAGAAACATGAGAATAATAACATATGACAACCTGAAATGAGATACCTTTTAACATTTCGGAATGGAACAAGGACAATTACAACATGAACAATATGTGCTGCAGAAAGATACAGACAGAGTAACCTTACATACCTTATTGTCTCAATATGAACACTCAATTCTATACGTGAATACAATAGTCCCGCTCCTTCCTTATATGTCACTCTACAACACAAATACATAACGGGATTTACATTAACCACCAAATACCTTACAAATGCATACAATGATAATTAGTTACACAATGGCCTCAAAATGTCATTTCTCCCTTGACAATACCATGTATGAAACTATCACACCAACAATACCACAATATTTCCAATATTGACCACAATATCATTTATGAATTATTATACCAATAATCCCACAATATTCCATACATTTACCAATACATGATAACCAATATCATGTCACACCTAGTTCATACTTTCCACTTTCCATCATCATAACATCACAATTATTCCATCAATTCACTTCAATACACCTCACAACAACAAATCGGCCAAAATCCCTTAATTTAAACTTATGGAAAAATAACAAGTTTAGGACCATAATCACACCATACATGTTGATATTTCATCCATACCATGCTCTTTCATCAAAACCACAAGTCATATTTCAAGTTTAAATTCCATAGATGGCACATCTTTTACAAAAACACAAAGTGCCATATTCAACACTTCCAAGCATAACCAACATGATTTACATAATCTACCATGCATATAATATATTAATCCATAAGAATAATCACTTACCTAAGCTTGGAAGATGATGATCTTGCTCCAAAGATGACTTAGGGTTTGAAGAGCAAAAGAGGTGTTTTCTTGAAAAGTCTAGAAAAAGATAGAAAAGCATGTGTGTTCTTGTGGGTTAAAAATCTAATTTTTCCTCCCTTTTATAGACCCTTGAAGTCCTTTCTCAATGATTGATGAGTCAAAAGAAGAATGGGTCATTTGACCCATGTTTGGCCCATGTCTTTTTTCTTCATTTTGGGCTTTATTGAACCCAAATCACTTAACCCAATAAAATCAATAAATTCTCATGTTTAACTCATTTCATACGAGTTATGAAGATATTTCCACTCACGGGATTTATATTTGTAGCCTCAATCCCAAAAACAAGCAATTCTAGCCACGTATGGCTTATTTTGACCATAAGGGCAAAATTGTCATTTTGATGCCAAATTCATTCACGAGAAATTTTACCATACCAATATAATAATTCACTCATTCCATGTATATTCTCATGGTTGTACAATAAACGTGGCAAAAATTGGCTCGGTACGTCCCCGGGCACCCTTGGGACTTAGAAAAATTCTAACTTTTAAAAAATGGGCAAAACCACCTAAGGGCGTGCCATCTTTCTATCTCTGGACTAAATATTTTAGCCCAGAGCGGTGTGGCATGCCCTCTAGTTCACCCCACACTTAGTTTTTCAAAAAATTCCATTTTTTGACTTTTCTTCGCGGATTTGGTTAGATACTTCAAGTCCTATTCTTTAACTTACTTCTTACCCTTAATATACTTTGTTTAGAGGTCCTCTTCACCTCATTTTGAAACCCACAAATGTTCCACGAAGTCACCACAACACCTCCTACAAAAGTCTAGTCACACATGTTAGGTCCGATATCAAATGTTTCACCAATGACACTATAAAACACATACTCATGGCATCTCGATACTTAAGTACATATTGTTCTACGTCGTCAAATAGGGTTGGGAAGGTACGGGGTGCTACATTCTCTCCCCCTTAGAAACATTCATCCTCGAATGTTAATGATGTCACTTCAATTACAACAAAGACATCTTTATATTAGCATATGTAGACATAGACGCTTAATACTCATAGATACTTACTTGTTATTGCGTCACTTCCGCACTTTGAACTTTTCCTTCTGTATGACCCAAATATGGGTACGTCGATTTCATCATTTTTCCAGCTTACCTTATGATCTCCTCTACTTATTGATTTCTCCAAAGGACTTTTACGGATGCTACATCTTTATTCCTCAACCTCTTTACTTGTCGATCTAGAATCCTTTTGATAATTTCATATGACCTTAGCTCGGAAATCCACCGTATCATGCTGACAAATAGGTTCTATACAGTTACAATGTACTTTCTTAACTATAGTAGATTCAATAATAGGTGTAAATACTCCAGATGGTTTAACTAATAATTCTAATGTTCTTTCAATTTTGTAGCGATCAACGGAGTAACATATGATACTGTAGAACCCAGATCAATCAATGCATATATAGATACATTATGAAAACAACAGATCATATACCTGTAGCTACATCAGGATGGGCCTCCACATTCTGTCGACCCGCTAGAGCATAGGTACGGTCCTGTATTCCACTAATCCTGGTCGCTCCTCTAGAACCGTTACCATGACCAACCGTCTGCACACCTTGGACTAAGAAAGGAACCGATGATGATGGTGTAACGGTTGCTCCCGTAGGTCGCGTAATGATACCCATGCCCCTTCTTAGGCAATCTCTCACCATGTGCCCGGCCATACCGCACCAAAAGCAAATTTTGGTCCCAAACCGGCATTCCTTTGAATGAAGTTTTCCATAGTGTGGATACGGTTGGAGAGGAAACCCAGATTGGTTCATACTTCCTTGCTCTTGATACCCCATTGGTTGTGAACCTCAAATTCCACTACTTTGCCCGACATAACTGCCTCTATACCCTTGGAACTGGGGTTGAGTGCCTACTATAGGATGAGAAAGTGATGGTCTCGGCGGTCTATTAAAAATTCGGGGCCCAAATTCTCCTTGGGATGCCATGTACTGTCCCATAGGTCTAGCTTTCTTTGATGGCCCCCCTTCAACTTTGTGCATCTTTCTTCTTTGCTCTGATCCTCCATCTTCTGTGCAAAATCCTGTATTTTGGCTATATCCATATCTCTGTTCAGAGCTGCAATGGTACAGTACCTCACCAAATATGGCTCTAATCTGTCCATATATCTATGAACTCTGTCAGCCATGGTGGCTACCATGTGGGGAGCATATCTGGCCAAAGAATTAAACTGAAGACTGTACTCCCGGACGCTCATATTCCCTTGGGGAAGATTTAAAAACTGATCTGCACGAGCCTCTCGGATCTCATAGGGAAGATAGTGATCAAGGAATTCCACTTTAAATTCTTCCCAGCTAGCCGGGGGTACACCAACACCCCTAGCTTGTTCCCAATCTTCATGCCATAATATCGCCTCCCCTTTCAATCTATACGCCGCAAGTTCAACTGTTTCTACACCAAATATGTGCATAACATCCAAAGCCCTTTTGATTTGATCAATAAAATCTTGTGGGTCCTCATTAAGATCCGATATAGTGAATATAGGAGGGTCTAATTTTAGCAAATCCTGTGTCCTTCGACTAGCTGCCCTAGCCTCACTGTCATTACTTGTCATTGGATCAACTTGTCTTTGATTCTGTGCTGCAATTAGCTGAATCAACATATATACTGCATTTCTTAAGTACTGGTCAGTGACATTAACAGGTGGCTCAACAGGTTCTTCTCTCCTTCTCGGCTCTTCTGGAGCTAGAAAAGTAGAAGAAGCCCGCAATACAAACTCACTTTCTGCTTCATCTTGCTCAACCCGTTCAGGTGGTACGTTACTAGGTCCTTCTCCGCCAATCCTATCTAGCTTCTTCATTTTTCCCTTACCTCTTCTTGTAATCGGCATTTCTTACTATACCAAAGAAAAACAATTGCCATGGTCAGGTACAATTCAACTTACAACACTAGCTCAATTGCACGATCTAGAAGTGAAGAAATGAAACAACTCCTAAATGCCCCATAGCCTCCTGCTCATAAATGTGGTGCACAACACATCTATGAACAAGACTCTACTCGGACACGACTTTGTAGACACCCTAGGACTACCTGGTCTGATACCACTTTTGTCACGATGTGAAATCCCATTTGGACCGGACTGGCACCCGAAGCCGATATGGCCCGAGAGAACCAATCTTTGCTCCTATTCACTCGCAAGCATATTTTAGTATGAATCTTATTATACTTCATACAACTAGGAGGGAGCCATGGAAAACATATACAATATATGAAACTTGGCCGTTAGGGCCGTCATGTCAAACAGAACACACATCTCTTACATTCATCTTCCCACATATGTCTACAAAGCCTCTAACCAATACATGAACATAATAACCTGTAGTCGGTACAAGTCCCCGCTTTATAAAATAATTACAAAACCAAAAAAATATACACATGTGACTCGGAAAGCCCCAAACCAACTGGGAGCTCACCAATGATCCGCGGATGACTCGTAGCCTACTGTGGAGGTCTACTAACACCTGTGCCTGCAGTAAATAAAGTAAGTTCCCCAAAAAGGGTTAGTACGAAGAATGTACTGAGTATGCAAGGCTATAAGAAACTTCATGAAACCTAAACACCTCAATGAACTTGATTTCAAGAGAATAGTCAATGTGGATCAATCATCGTTTAGTATGTGTGGAAATGTAACAGCTCGTACCTTTCCAACCCTACTTGACGACATTGAACAATGATTATGCAGGTATCGAGAGCCATACGTGTGTATTTTGTAATGCTAAGGATGAGAAAAATTGAATTTGGCCTCTTATATGGGATTAAACCTTTGTGGAAGTGTTTTGTGATTTTCATGGGACAGTTGTGGGTTTCAAAACAAGGTTCAGAGGACCTCTAAACAAAGGATATTAAGGTTAAGAAGTGATTTAAAGAATAGGACTTGCAGTATCTAACCGAACCCGCGAAGAAAAGTCGAAAAATGCAATTTTTGACAAATTTGAAGGAGGGGAGCATTTGGGACAGTGCCACGATTCTATGGGCTAAAGTTTTTAGCCCAGAGGCAGTAATTTGGCGTGCCCAGGGGCGTGCCACCTTGGGATTTCCACTTTTTTGAAAGTTGGAAATTTCTAAGTCCCAAGGGTATCCGGGGAAGTACCGAGCCGATTTTTGCCACGTATCTTCTACAACATATATAAAATGAGTAAAATATTATATTGGCATGATAAAATTACTCGATAACGAATTTGGTGTCAAAATGATGATTTTACCCTTTTGGGCAAAATAGGCCATACGTGGCTAGAATCGCTTGTTCTTGGGATCGAGGCTACGGATATGAATAACATGAGTGGGAATATTGTTGTAACATGTATGAGATGACTTGAATACGAGAAATTATTGATTTTACTGGGTTAAGTGAATTGGGCCCAAAAAGGGCCCCAAAATGAAAAGAATGCATGGCCCAAAATGGGTCAAATGACCCATTCTTTCAAGACCTTCTAGAACAAGCATTTAATGCTTTAGAAGTGGCTAAGGATGGAAATAAATGCTTATAAAAGGGACCAAAAATCTGATTTTTTGGTCATTTGGAAGCTCATGCCTTTTGGTCTATTTTTCAATTTATTTTCTCTCAAACCCTAGAAGCTCAAAGACAACTCTTGAAGCAAGATCATCCTATTCCAAGCCTTGGTAAGTATTTATTCTCATGGATTAACATATTATATGCATGGTAGATTATTTATATCATGATAGTTGTGTTGTCAAGGTGGTGAATGGTGTATTGTTGCTTTTGGTGGAAGATGTGCCATCTTTGTGAATTGAAGGTGAAAAGAGACTTGATGTCTTAATGAAAAAGCATGGTATGGATAAAATATGAACATGTATGGTGTTATTTTGTTGTTAAACATGCTATTTTCATATAAGTGTCAATTAGGGGATTTTGGCCGATTTGTTATTGTGAGGTGTGTTGAAGGAAATTGATGGCATAAGTATGATGTGGTGATAATGGAGAGTGGAAAGTGTGAACTTGGCATGACATGCTATTGGTTATCATGTGTTGGTCAATGTTGGGAATATCTTGGGATTTTTGGAATAAT
The DNA here is from genome assembly GCA_031232105.1 of Capsicum rhomboideum. NCBI lineage: Eukaryota > Viridiplantae > Streptophyta > Magnoliopsida > Solanales > Solanaceae > Capsicum > Capsicum rhomboideum. Next base: position 45,675,230 of record CP124708.1, on the reverse strand, counting down.
ACTTTCATGAATGGTTGTGTCAAGTGGGACATGGCATGTTTAAAGGCAAACATGGGAATGTTACTTATGCATTAAGTAGTTGGTGGTTAATTTTCACACCCCGTACATGTTTACCTTAGTTTTGAGAGCAAAAAAAAAAAAAAAAAAAAAAAAAAAGATTTTTTGGGTGGGGCGCGCCCAGGGGCGTGCCACGCCGCTCTGGGCTAAAATTTTTAGTCCAGAGGCAACAAGGGGGCGCGCCAGGCAGCGTGCTACGCTGGTTTTGGCCACTTTTCAAAGTTGGAATTTTTCTTAAGTCCCAAGGGTGCCCGGGGACGTATTGAGCCGATTTTTGCCACGATTATTATACAACCATGAGAATATACATGAAATGAGTGAAATATTATATTGGTATGATAAAATTACTCGACAACGAATTTGGCATCAAAATGACGATTTTACCCTTTTGGTCAAAATGGGTCATACGTGGCTAGAATCGCTTGATTTTGGGATTGAGGCTACAAATATGAATAGCATGAGTAGGAATATTGTCATAATGCATATGAAAGGAATGAAACATGAGGAATTATGGATATGTGTTATTGGGCCCAAAGTTAGGCCCAAAATGAGCTAAACATACATGGCCCAAAATGGGGCAAAAAGACCCATTCTTGCAAAGACTTCTAGAACACCACATGGCATGCCATAGAGTGGCTAAGGATGGATTATAAGGCCTATATAAAGGACCAAAAATCTCATTTTTGGTCATTTGGTAGAAATCTCATGCTTTTTGGTATTTTTCAATTATTTTTCTCTCAAACCCTAGGCTTTCTCTTGGAGCAAGATCATCCTATTACAAGCCTTGGTAAGTATTTATTCTCATGGATTACTATATTATATGCATGAAAGAGTATGTATATCATGTTGGTTGTTCTTGGAAATAGTGGACATGGTATTTGGTGCTTTTGTATGAGATGTGTGATCCATGAAGTTCAAACTTGAACTATGACTTTTTACTTTGATGAAAGAGCATGGTATGGATAAAATATGAACATGTATGGTGTTATTTTGTCACAAAACTTGTAATTTTTCTATAAGTGTAAATTATGGGATTTTGGCCGATATGTGTTATGAGATGTATTAAGGTCATTTGATGGATTATTTGTTATGTGGTGTGGATATGAAAGTGTAAAGGAGAAATGTTGTGGTGAAATGTATTGATTTTAATGTGTTGGTCAATGTTGGAAGTATTGTGGGATTTTTGGAATAATAATGTCTTCCATGGTTTTGTCAAGGGGAAATGACGTGTTTAAAGGCAAACATGTACCTCATTGATGTTATATACATTTGTGAAGTAGTTGGTGGTTAATGATATGTATTTGTGATGTAGAGTGAGACGTAAGGAAGGAGAGGAATTGTTGTTCTCACATATTGGAGTGTGTGTTTACATTGGAAATAAGGTATGTAAGGTTACTCTGTCCGTATCTTTCTGCGGTAAATAGTTTTCACATTGACATTACGCATGTTCCATCCCAAAATGTGCTAAGGTATTCCATAACCGGTTATCCATGGTCATTGTCATATCTTTCCTACTCATTGATCATTGGTGAATCTCATGTCTCATATTCATGGTTAATGTTCCAAAAGCAATAAGGTTACGTTCCAATGTTTGATATGACTCATGTCCCTTGTTCATGGATTATCGTCCAATGGTTTCAATAGTGTTATGTTTCTAATAATGTTATGTTTCTCACACTGTTTGTTCACATATCTCTTACGCATTGGTTAATGATTCGAAGCTTCAAGGAAAATTGTCATAACGTTGAAATCTCTAAGGACCTATCTCCAGAGAATAATAACACAAGAGAATCTATTCAATCTTTGGTGGTAATTTTCTAACCATGCCTTGTTCTAATGTCCTTCAATATTATGATTATCTTTGTATCAATCTTTTATAAGTAAAAGTACCAATCTCATGAGAAGTGAAGAATGAGGTAAAGTGTTTGTGATTTCAAAAGTATCACGATCCTCAATGTATCAATCTCTCAAATGAAATAAATTAGGTTATACATGTTGTTGGTTGCAAGAATGGAGGAAGATAATAGGGGGTGGACACAATTCCAAAGTTCCAATAATACTATGACTCCAAACTCCGATGATGTATGATCCAAGTTCTAATAATGTCACGACTATCTTTGTACCAATCTCATAGGTTTCATAAGAGAGGTGTGTTTCTCATAAGTGGATGTGTTAATCTCTCATAAGTTGAAGTATCACTCTCATAAGAGTAATACGAAGGTGAGGTGCAAGTTAATTAATTATTCCTCATAAGTGAAGATGTCAATCTCATGTAAGTGTGTGCCTCAAGTAAGGTCATGAACTCTAATGTGTCACTCTTATAAGTATGGAAAGGAAAAGATGTGCATATGGTTCCTTTATGTTTCTTTGAGTATGAATCACAAACTAAAAGGGTATAAGTTAAGATGGAACAATCTCAATGCTATACATATACACATATATATATGATATCCCATCAAAGGTGGAGGCCCGGTACTATATATCCCACCAAGATGGATTCCCGATACTATATACATATATATATTAAATCCCATCAAAGGTGGATGCCCGGTACTATATATCCCACCAAGATAGAGGCCCGGTACTACATACTTATTTATCATATCCCATCAAGGTGGATGCCCGGTACTATATATCCCACCAAGATGGAGGCCCAGTACTAAATATATATACACATCATATCCCACCAAAGGTGGAGGCTCGGAATGATATACTCACTTATAAGATGATGATCTATAAGATAGTATGCATCACTAACTAGTGGAGTAGATAATAACAAAGACAGTTGTAAAAGAGATGAGACTATATCCCTTGCATGAATACATAATGATGATGATGACGCGACTGAATGACCGAGTAATGAAATAATAGAAGTAATGAACATGATTCCACATATTCAGGACGAAGGTATATCCATAGTGATTATTCTCTTACGCTTAATTTCTTGGAAGTACTTGTGTGCTATTCTAGTTTCATCTGGCCTTACATACTCAGTACTTTATTCGTACTGACCCCTCTTGGGGGACTTACATTACATGTTGCAGGCAAAGGTGTTAGTAGATCTCCGCAGTAGGTGCTGAGAGATCCGCAGATTGTTGGTGAGCTCCAGTTGCTTCGGGGCTTCCCAAGTCACATATGTATAGTAGATTTTGGCATTTGTAAATATTGTATAGACATGGTCATGTATCTATTAGAGGCTTTGTAGACATATGTGGGGTGTCATGAAGGTAAAAGATGTACGTTTATTTTGATGAAATGGCCCTAACGGCTAAGTTGTATATATTGCATATGTTGTCCTACCTTCCACTATTGATATTTAATTACATGAAATAAGAAAATATGCATACGCGAACATACATATGAGAGCACATGAGCATGATCAAAGATTGGTTCTCTCGGGCCTTATCGGCTTCGGGTGCCAATCACGTCTCGATGGTATTCGGGTCGTGAAAAAAGTGGTATCAGAGCAGTTCGTTCTAAGGGTGTCTACGATGCCGTGTCTGAGTAGAGTCTTACTTATGGATGTGTTGAGCGCCACATTTATAAGTAGGAGGCTACGGGACATTTAGGAGTTATTTCATTTCTTCATCCTAGATCGTGCAATAGAGCCATTGTCATAGGTGAGATTAGATCTGACCATTGTAATTGGTTCTCTTTGATATAGTAATATGCCGAATACAAGAAAAGGTATGGGCAAGGATAAGCAGGTAAATATGCAAGCGGGAGAAGGAACTAGCAAATCACCACCTAACCCAGATAGTCAGTATGAGGTTGAAACTGAGTTTGCATCACGGGCACCTTCTCCTCCCACTTCTCCAGGGAGACCACAAAGGAGGGAAGTATCCCCAGATTCACCCATTCATGTTACTAGGCAGGAGTTACAGGACTTGAAAAATGCGGTGCAAATGTTGACTCAAATAGTTGTTGCCCAGAGTGAAGGACGAGTTGGTCCAGTGACAAGTGATGATGGTGCGGCTAGGATAGCTAGTCGGAGAACACAAGATTTCTTGAAATTGGATCCTCCCACATTTACCGGGTCCGATCTTAATGAAGATCCGCAAGACTTTATAGATCAAATCCAAAGGGCTCTAGATTTTATGCATGTGACTGGTGTAGAAACAGTAGAGCTTGCAGCATATAGACTGAGAGGAGAGGCTATATTATGGTATGAAGATTGGAAACGATCCAGAGGTATCGGTGCAAATCCATCTAGTTGGGAGGAATTCAAGGTGGCATTCCTTGATCATTACCTCCCATATGAGGTTCGCGAGGCTCGTGCGGATCAATTTTTAAATCTTCATCAAGGAAATATGAGCGTCAGGGAGTACAGTCTTCGGTTTAATTCATTGGCTAGATACGCTCCTCACATGGTAGCAACTATGGCCGATAGAGTTCATCGGTATGTAGACAGATTGGATCCCTACTTGGTAAGAGACTGTACTATTGCTGCATTAAATAAAGATATGGATATAGCTAGAATACAAGCCTTTGCGCAAAAGATGGAGGATCAAAGGCAAAGGGGAAGGATACAAGAATCTGAGGCAGAGCCGTCAAAGCGGGATAGACCCATGGGTAAGTTCATGGCATCCCAAGAAGGATTTAGGCCTCGGGTTTTCCCAAGACCACCTAGACCATCATTTTCTTACCCTACAGTGGGTACTCCACCTCCATTTCGAGGATCTAGAGGTAGTTAGGTTGGGCAGAGTAGTGGAATACGGGGTTCACAGACAGTGGGCTCTGTTCGTTAACTGTGCCAGCGCTGCGAAAAGTTTCATTCAGGTGAATGCTGGTTTGAGATGGATGTTTGCTTTCGGTGTAAACAGCCAGGACACGTGAAGAGAGACTGCCCACAGAGGGCCACGAGTAGTATGACACGACCTACGGGGTCAGCAAAATTCGGAGGCTCTCCTTGATATGGTGACAGGTACGTTATTTATATGTTTACCTAAGGTTCTACCCTATCATATGTTACTCTATTGACTGTGGGACAATTTGAAGGAACACTAGAGTTAATAGTCAAGTTAATTGGGGTGACCACACCATTTGGTGAAGTCATTATAGCTAAAAGAGTATGTCGCAAGTGTATAGTAAATGTTGTGATCACGTTACAGTGGTTAAGTTTATTGAGATGGATATGATAGATCTTAATGTTACCATGAGTACATTTTTTCACTTTTTACAAAGAAATTTCTTGAATGGAAGGGTACATATATCGTCAGTCAGAGTGAAGGATACCAAAGTTAAAGCTACTAATGTGAAAGATACTAGTCTACACCCGTAGGGTGTCCCAGCGTAAATTGTATCGATGAGGGATGAGACGTATAGGCAACGGATTGAGGTGTCAGGAAGATTTTACGTATCAGATATATATATGAGTTAAAGGAATGCATTAGGGTAACGCACACCATTCACGATATGCTATTTAGTAGGTAGTAATCAATATGTACCATGATTTGGAAGCGACTTATTGATGAGATCACACGAAAAGAAGATTGTAAAAATTTATACTTCAGTAAGCGAAGTGATAACAAGTAAAGGTAAAGTGTGTGGAATCTGAAGGTTATAGATTATGTAGCGATTCTTTTTAGTTAGAAATAGATGTGATGCCATATGGGTATTACTTGATGGGCTTACCAAGTTAACACAGTTATAGAAATGTTTTTTGGGAACCCAAGTGAATGTAAGCATGGTTTTCGTCTTCAGACTGAGGAACGAGCAAACCGTACTGTTTAAGCATGAGAAGTTAGTTCTATATAGTGTACCTTCTAAGATGGTTTGAAGATGTGGTCAAGTCGTAGATGACTTTAAAGTATCCCAAATATAGTTCATTTAGCATCTCCTATGCGATGCTTTGAAAGTATATAGGAGATTATTCCGTGTTGCTCCCAGTGGAAATCCACCAGTTACGGAAAAATCTCATATGTGAAGAAGTACGGCTTACTATTCTAGCTTGACAAGCGAAAGTAATAAGAAGTAAAGAAGGAGATTCTGTAAAAGCACAATAAGAGAAACGAACACAGGGAAGAAGTCACAAGGGAGACCAGAGAAATAATGAAATCGAAAGTAATCGTAAGTCTTGGACACGAAAGCAAAGTTCAGGGTATGGAAGTGGAATCATAATAAGTAAGTCTTTACAAGTATGCTATGTGTATATGGTAATTGAAGAATTCATTTCTGCTTAAGTGTTACAATGAGACAGTGTTACTAACATTCGAGGACGAATGTTCCTAAGGGGGGAAGAATGTAACACCCCGTACATGTTTACCTTAGTTTTGAGAGCAAAAAAAAAAAAATAAAAAAATTTTGGGGGTGGGGCACGCCCAGGGGCGTGCCACGCCGCTCTGGGATAAAATTTTTAGTCCATAGGCATCAAGGGGGCGCGCCAGGCAGCGTGCCACGCTGGTTTTGGCCACTTTTCAAAGTTGGAATTTTTGTTAAGTCCCAAGGGTGCCCGGGGACGTATTAAGCCGATTTTTGCCATGATTCTTATACAACCATGAGAATATACATGAAATGAGTGAAATATTATATTGGTATGATAAAATTACTCGACAACGAATTTGGCGTCAAAATGACGATTTTACCCTTTTGGTCAAAATGGGTCATACATGGCTAGAATCGCTTGATTTTGGGATTGAGGATACAAATATGAATAACATGAGTAGTAATATTTTCATAATGCATTTGAAAGGAATGAAACATTAGGAATTATGGATATGTGTTATTGGGCCCAAAGTTAGGCCCAAAATGAGCTAAACATACATAGCCCAAAATAGGGCAAAAAGACCCATTCTTGCAAAGACTTCTAGAACACCACATGGAATGCAATAGAGTGGCTAAGTATGGATTAAAAGGCCTATATAAAGGACCAAAAATCTCATTTTTGGTCATTTGGTAGAAATCTCATGCTTTTTGGTATTTTTCAATTATTTTTCTCTCAAACCCTAGGCTTTCTCTTGGAGCAAGATCATCCTATTACAAGCCTTGGTAAGTATTTATTCTCATGGATTACTATATTATATGCATTAAAGAGTATGTATATCATGTTGGTTGTTCTTGGAAATAGTGGACATGGTATTTGGTGCTTTTGTATGAGATGTGTGATCCATGAAGTTCAAACTTGAACTATGACTTTTTACTTTGATGAAAGAGCATGGTATGGATAAAATATGAACATGTATGTGTTATTTTGTCACAAAACTTGTAATTTTTCTATAAGTGTAAATTATGGGATTTTGGCCGATATGTGTTATGAGATGTATTAAGGTCATTTGATGGATTATTTGTGATGTGGTGTGGATAAGAAAGTGTAAAGGAGAAGTGTTGTGGTGAAATGTATTAATTTTCATGTGTTGGTCAATGTTGGGAGTATTGTGGGATTTTTTGAATAATAATGTCTTCCATGGTTTTGTCAAGGGGAAATGACGTGTTTAAAGGCAAACATGTACCTCATTGATGTTATATACATTTGTGAAGTAGTTGGTGGTTAATGATATGTATTTGTGATGTAGAGTGAGACGTAAGGAAGGAGAGGAATTGTTGTTCTCACATATTGGAGTGTGTGTTTACATTGGAAATAAGGTATGTAAGGTTACTCTGTCCGTATCTTTCTGCGGCAAATAGTTTTCACATTGACATTACGCATGTTCCATCCCGAAATGTGCTACGGTATTCCATAACCGGTTATCCATGGTCATTGTCATATCTTTCCTACTCATTGATCATTGGTGAATCTCATGTCTCATATTCATGGTTAATGTTCCAAAAGCAATAAGGTTACGTTCCAATGTTTGATATGACTCATGTCCCTTGTTCATGGATTATGGTCCAATGGTTTCAATAGTGTTATGTTTCTAATAATGTTATGTTTCTCACACTGTTTGTTCACATATCTCTTACTCATTGGTTAATGATTCGAATCTTCAAGGAAAATTTTCATAACGTTGAAATCTCTAAGGACCTATCTCCAGAGAATAATAACATAAGAGAATCTATTCAATCTTGGGTGGTATTTTTCTAACCATGCCTTGTTCTAAAGTCCTTCAATATGATGATTATATTTGTACCAATCTTTTATAAGTAAAAGTACCAATCTCATGAGAAGTGAAGAATGAGGTAAAGTGTTTGTGATTTCAAAAGTATCACGATCCTCAATGTATCAATCTCTCAAATGAAATAAATTAGGTTATACATGTTGTTGGTTGCAAGAATGGAGGAAGATAATAGGGGGTGGACACAATTCCAAAGTTCCAATAATACTATGACTCCAAACTCCGATGATGTATGATCCAAGTTCTAATAATGTCACGACTATCTTTGTACCAATCTCATAGGTTTCATAAGAGAGGTGTGTTTCTCATAAGTGGATGTGTTAATCTCTCATAAGTTAAAGTATCACTCTCATAAGAGTAATACGAAGGTGAGGTGCAAGTTAATTAATTATTCCTCATAAGTGAAGATGTCAATCTCATGTAAGTGTGTGCCTCAAGTAAGGTCATAAACTCTAATGTGTCACTCTTATAAGTATGGAAAGGAAAAGATGTGCATATGGTTCCTTTATGTTTCTTTGAGTATGAATCACAAACTAAAAGGGTATAAGTTAAGATGGAACAATCTCAATGCTATACATATACACATATATATATGATATCCCATCAAAGGTGGAGGCCCGATACTATATATCCCACCAAGATGGATTCCCGGTACTATATACATATATATATATTAAATCCCATCAAAGGTGGATGCCCGGTACTATATATCCCACCAAGATGGAGGCCCGATACTATATACTTATTTATCATATCCCATCAAGGTGGATGCCCGGTACTATATATCCCACCAAGATGGAGGCCCGGTACTAAATATATATATTCATCATATCCCACCAAAGGTGGAGGCTCAGAATGATATACTCACTTATAAGATGATGATCTATAAGATAGTATGCATCACTAACTAGTGGAGTAGATAATAACAAAGACAGTTGTAAAAGAGATGAGACTATATCCCTTGCATGAATATATAATGATGATGATGACGCGACTGAATGACCGAGTAATGAAATAATAGAAGTAATGAACATGATTCCACATATTCAGGACGAAGGTATATCCATATTGATTATTCTCTTACGCTTAATTTCTTGGAAGTACTTGTGTGCTATTCTAGTTTCATCTGGTCTTACATACTCAGTACTTTATTCGTACCGACCCCTCTTGGGGGACTTACCTTACATGTTGCAGGCACAGGTGTTAGTAGATCTCCGCAGTAGGTGCTGAGATATCCGCAGATTGTTGGTGAGCTCCAGTTGCTTCGGGGCTTCCCAAGTCACATATGTATAGTAGATTTTGGCATTTGTAAATATTGTATAGACATGGTCATGTATCTGTTAGAGGCTTTGTAGACATATGTGGGGTGTCATGAAGGTAAAAGATGTACGTTCATTTTGACGAAATGGCCCTAACGGCTAAGTTGCATATATTGCATATGTTGTCCTGCCTTCCGCTATTGATATTTAATTACATGAAATAAGATAATATGCATACGCGAACATACATATGAGAGCACATGAGCATGAGCAAAGATTGGTTCTCTCTGGCCTTATCGGCTTCGGGTGCCAATCACGTCCCGATGGGATTCGGGTCGTGACGTTAATGTTGGCTCCGTTGTGTATTTGTGTTGTAGAGTGGAACATGAGGAAGGAGCGGAACGATTGTATGCGCATTTAATATTGTGTGTTGGTATTGACAATACAAGGTATGTAAAGTTACTCTGTCCGTATCTTTCTGCGGCAAATAGTATCCACATTGCTATTTCACTAGTCCTATCCCAAAATGTGCTAAGGTATCCTATATCCGTTTATCAATAGTCATTGTCATATCTTTCCTACTCATGGATCATTTGTGAGTCTCATGTCTCATTATCATGGTTAATGTTCCAAAAGCTCAAACAAGGTTATGGTGCAATGTTCCAATAGTGGTTAGGCTCATGTAGCTTGTTATGAATGATTGTCCAATGGTTCCAATGGTGTCATGTTTCCAATAATGTTTATTCATATGTCTTCTATTTTGATTATGGTTCCAAGTTTCCAAACATGCTATGTCACATGAATATGTCAATCTCTCACAAGTGAATGTACCAATCTCATATGTCTCTCACTCATTGGATAATGATCCAAAGTTTCAAGTGATGTTATGACTATCAAAATACCAATCTCAAAGTAAAGAACAAAGTAATGCAAATGTGGTCAATGATCATGTATGGGTGGCATGTCTAGGGGCATAAGCCTAGCTCGACTCGATCCCGATATGTTGATTTATGGGTGGAAAGTCTAGGGACATAAGCCTAGCTCGCCTCGATCCCGATGTGTTGATTTATGGGTGGCAAGTCTAGGGGCATAAGCCTAGCTCGACTCGATCCCGATGGGTGGAAGGTCTAGGGGCATAAGCCTAGCTCGACCCGATCCCAACATCACATGATGTGATGTTAAGACCCACTGATCAATCGGGGCCCGGGTACGTTATGATATGAGCAATGAGGAATAAATCATAAAGAGAAGAACTTAATTTATGTAAGCTACACTGTTCCACATATACAAATCGATGAGTTGTTCATGTTGCCTATCCTATTACATTTTGATTCTATTGATGTCTTTATAACAAGTTTCTTATGGCCTTACATACTCAGTACATTCTCCGTACTGACCCCTCTCGGGGGATTTACCTTACTTGCTGCAGGCGCAGGTACTAGTAGGCCTCCACTGTAGGTTGCGGATCTTTTGCAGACTTTTGGTGAGCTCCAGTTGGTTCGGGGCTTTCTTAGTTGCTATGTACATTCATTTTGGTATTGTATATGCGTATAGAGCGGGGTGTGGTCGGTCCCGACTCTAGGATTGTCATAGTCATGTATCTGTAGAGGCTTTGTAGACTTATGTGGGAACAGAATGTAAGATATGTCTGCTCATTTTGGTTTGTTGGCCCCAACGGCCAAGTTGATATATATATGGCATATGTTTCCATATCCATGACTTTTGCATAGTTGCATGGGGTTTCATAAGGTCCATATGAGGAGATTCATTCAAGTATTCATAAGCAAAGATTGGTTCTCTCGGGCCATGTCGACTTCGGGTGCCATTCCGGCCCGAATGGGATTTTGGGTCATGACAGGAAATAGGTACTTTATGTTCATTACTTCATTTGCCTTTATGCCCATTACCGTTAGTAGTTAGAACCGTCAATAGATAATTGTCAATAATGTATAACCATTAGTATGCAACCGTCAACATGCAATCCAACGGTCAATATGCAATGCAACCGTCAATATGCAATGCAACCGTCAATATGCAATGCAACCGTCAATATGCAACCGCCAATATATATATAGCAGGTTTGGCCCTTAGGGCTACCCCCTGTCAGGTTCGGCATCAAGTTAGGCTTTTGCCCCACTGAGCTTCCCCCTTGCCATCACTCAAAAATCAGTGAAGCAGGTTCGGCATCAAGTTTGGATTATGCTTCACTGAGCTTTCCCCCTGATCAAACAATATCGGGATCGGCTTATGTTAGGCTTGCGCCTCCACAAAGCTATCACCCGTTCTCAATAGGTATAAAGAAGTATAAAGTAACCATAAGGAAAAATATAAAGTATCCATAAGGAAAATATAAAGTATCCATAAGGAAAAGTATAAAGTATCCATAAGGAAAAGTATAAAGTAACCATACGGGAATTACTTCTTTCATTACCTCATTGGATTACTTCTCTCTTTTACTTTTATGAGATTGATACATTGGGGATCATAACCTTATTGGAAATACATAGATGCATTACTTCACTCTTATATGTCGATGAGATTGATACTTGGTAATAATTATAACATTATGGAAGCTTTGGAATTTCGGTCCATGATTAAGAGACATATGAGTCATGATTGGTCCATGATTAAGAAACATGAGAATAATAATATATGACAACCTGAAATGAGATACCTTTTAACATTTCGAAATGGAACAAGGACAATGACAACATGAACAATATGTGTTGCAGAAAGATACGGACAGAGTAACCTTACATACCTTATTGTCTCAATATGATCACTCAATTCTATACGTGAATACAATAGTCCCGCTCCTTCCTTATGTATCACTCTACAACACAAATACATAATGGGATTTACATTAACCACCAACTACCTTACAAATGCATACAACGATAATGAGTTACACAATGTCCTCAAAATGTCATTTCCCCCTTGACAATACCATGTATGAAACTATCACACCAACAATACCACAATATTTCCAACATTGACCACAATATCATTTATGAATTATTATACCAATAATCCCACAATATTCCATACATTGAACAATACATGATAACCAATAGCATGTCACACCTAGTTCATACTTTCCACTTTCCATCGTCATAACATTACAATTATTCCATCAATTCACTTCAATACACCTCACAACAACAAATTGGCCAAAATCCCTTAATTTACACTTATGGAAAAATAACAAGTTTAGGACCATAATCACACCATACATGGTCATATTTCATCCATACCATGCTCTTTCATCAAAACCACAAGTCATATTTCAAGTTTAAATTCCATTGATGGCACATCTTTTACAAAAACACAAAGTGCCATATTCAACACTTCCAAGCATAACCAACATGATTTACATAATCTCCCATGCATATAATAAATTAATCCATAAGAATAATCACTTACCTAAGCTTGGACGATGATGATCTTGCTCCAAAGAAGACTTAGAGTTCGAAGAGCAAAAGAGGTGTTTTCTTGAAAAGTCTAGAAAAAGATAGAAAAGCATGTGTGTTATTGAGGGTTAAAAATCTGATTTTTCCTCCCTTTTATAGACATTTGAAGTCCTTGCTCAATGATTGATGAGTCCAAAGAAGAATGGGCTATTTGACCCATGTTTGGCCCATGTCTTTTTTCTTCATTTTGGGCTTTATTGAGCCCAAAACACTTAACCCAATAAAATCAACAATTTCTCATGTTTAACTCATTTCATATGCGTTAAGATGATATTCCAACTAACGGGATTTATATTTGTAGCCTCAATCCTAAAAATAAGCAATTCTAGCCACGTATGGCTTATTTTGACCATAAGGGCAAAATCATCATTTTGATGCCAAATTCGTTCATGAGAAATTTTACCATACCAATATAATAATTCACTCATTCCATGTATATTCTCATGGTTGTAAAATAAATGTGGCAAAAATCGGCTCGATACGTCTCCGGGCACCCTTGGGACTTAGAAAAATTCCAACTTTTAAAAAATAGGCAAAACCACCCTGGAACGCCCTTGTGCGCGCCATCTTGCTGCCTCTGGACTAAAATTTTTAGCCCAGAGCGGCGTGTCACGCCCTCTAGCGCTCCCCACACTTAGTGTTTCAAAAAATTCCGTTTTTCGACTTTTCTTCGCGGATTTGGTTAGATACTTCAAGTCCTATTCTTTAACTTACTTCTTACCCTTAATATAATTTGTTTAGAGGTCCTCTTCACCTCATTTTGAACCCCACAAATGTTCCACGAAGTCACCACAACACCTCTTACGAAAGTCTAGTCACACATATTAGGTCCGATATCAAATGTTTCACCAATGACACTATAAAACACATACTCATGGCATCTCAACACTTAAGTACATATTGTTCTACGTCATCAAATAGGATTGGGAAGGTACGGGGTGTTACATTCTCTCCCCATTAGAAACATTCGTCCTCGAATGTTAATGATGTCGCTTCAATTACAACAATGGCATCTTTATATTAGCATATGTAGACATAGACGCTTAATACTCATAGATACTTACTTGTTATTGCATCACTTCCGCACTTTGAACTTTTCCTTCTGTATGACCCAAATATGGGTACGTCGATTTCATCATTTTTCCAGCTTCCCTTGTGATCTCCTCTACTTATTGATTTCTCCAAAGGACTTTTACGGACGCTACATCTTTATTCCTCAACCTCTTTACTTGTCGATCTAGAATCCTTTTGATAAGTTCATATAACCTTAGCTCGACAATCCACCGTAGCATGCTCACAAATAGGTTCTATACAGTTACAATGTACTTTCTTAACTATAGTAGATTCAACAACAGGTGTAAATACTCCAGATGGTCTAACTAATAATTCTGATGTTCTTTCAATTTTGTAGCGATCAACGGAGTAACATATGATACTGTAGAACCCAGATCAATCAATGCATATATAGATATATTATGAAAATAACAGATCATATACCTGTAGCTACATCAGGATGGGCCTCTATATTCTTCCAACCCACTAGAGCATAGGTACGGTCCTGTATTCCACTAACACTGGTCGCTCCTCTAGAACCGTTACCATGACCAACCGGCTGTACACCTTGACCTAAGAAAGGAACCGATGACGATGGTGCAATGGTTGTTCCCGTAGGTCGCGTAATTATACCTATGCCCCTTCATGGGCAATATCTCACCATGTGCCCGAACATACCACACCAAAAGCAAATATTGGTCCCAAACCGGCATTCCTTTAAATAAAGCTTTCCACAGTTTGGACACGGTTGGCGAGGAAACCCCGATTGGTTCATACTTCCTTGCTCTTGATACCTCATTGGTTGTGAACCTCGAATTCCACTACTTTGCCCAACATAACTGCCTCCAGACCCTTGGAACTGGGGTTGAGTGCCTACTATAGGATGAGAAAGTGATGGTCTCGGCGGTCTATTAAAAATTCGAGGCTCGAATTCTCCTTGGGACTCCATGTACTGTCCCATAGGTCTAGCCTTCTTTGATGGCCCCCCTTCAACTTTGTGCATCTTTCTTCTTTGCCTCTGATCCTCCATCTTCTGTGCAAAAGCCTGTATTTTGGCTATATCCATATCTCTGTTCAGAGCAGCAATGGTACAATCCCTCACCAAATATGGCTCTAATCTTTCCACATATTGATGAACTCTGTCAGCCATGGTGGCTACCATGTGGGGAGCATATCTAGCCAAAGAATTAAACTGAAGACTGTACTCCCGGACGCTCATATTCCCTTGGCAAAGATTTTAAAATTGATCCGCACGAGCCTCTCGAATCTCATAGGGAAGATAGTGATCAAGTAATTCTACTTTAAATTCTTCCCAGCTAGCCGGGGGTACACCAACACCCCTAGCTCGTTCCCAATCTTCATACCATAATATCGCCTCCTCTTTCAATCTATATGCCACAAGTTCAACTGTTTCTACACCAAATATGTGCATAACATCCAAAGCCCTTTTGATTTGATCAATAAAATCTTACGGGTCCTCATTAAGATCCGATCTAGTGAATATAGGAGGGTCTAATTTTAGCAAATCCTGTGTCCTTCAACTAGCTGCCCTAGCCTCACTGTCATTACTTGTCATTGGACCAACTTGTCTTTGATTCTGTGCTGCAATTAGTTGAATCAACATATATACTGCATTTCTTAAGTACTGGTCAGTGACATTAACAGGTGGCTCAACAGGTTCTTCTTTCCTTCTCGGCTCCTCTGGAGCTGGAAAAGCAGAAGAAGCCCACGATGTAAACTCACTTTCTGCTTTATCTTGCTCAACCCGTTCAGGTGGTACGTTACTAGGTCCTTCTCCGCCAATCCTATCTAGCTTCTTTATTTTTCCCTTGCCTCTTCTTGTAATCGGTATTTCTTACTATACCAAAGAAAAACAATTGCCATGGTCAGGTACAATTCAACTTACAACACTAGCTCTATTGAACGATCTAGAAGTGAAGAAATGAAACAACTCCTAAATGCCCCATAGCCTGCTGCTCATAAATGTGGTGCACAACACATCCATGAACAAGACTCTACTCGGACACGACTTTGTAGACACCCTAGGACGACCTGCTCTGATACCACTTTTGTTACGACCCAAAATCCCATTTGGACCGGACTGGCACCCGAAGCCGATATGGCCCGAGGGAACCAATCTTTGCTCCTATTCACTCGCAAGTATATTTTAGTATGAATCTTATTATACTTCATACAACTAGGCGGAAGCTATGGAAAACATATACAATATATGAAACTTGGCCGTTAGGGCTGTCATGTCAAACAGAACACACATCTCTTACATTTATCTTCCCACATATGTCTACAAAGCCTCTAACCAATACATGAACATAATAACCTGTAGTCGGGACAAGTCCCCGCTTTATAAAATAATTACAAAACCAAAACAATATACACATGTGACTCGTAAAGACCCAAACCAACTGGGAGCTCACCAATGATCCGCGGATGACTCGTAGCCTACTGTGGAGGTCTACTAACACCTGTGCCTGCAACAAATAAAGTAAGTTCCCCAAAAGGGGTCAGTACGAAGAATGTACTGAGTATGCAAGGCTATAAGAAACTTCATGAAACCTAAACACCTCAATGAACTTGATTTCAAGAAAATAGTCAATGTGGATCAATCATCGTTTAGTATGTGTGGAAATAGGTACTTTATGTTCATTACTCCATTTGCCTTTATGCCCGTTACCATTAGTAGTTAGAACCGTCAATAGATAATTGTCAATAATGTATAACCGTTAGTATGCAACCCTCAACATGTAATGAAACCGTCAATATGCACTGCAACCGTCAATATGTAATGTAACCGTCAATATGCAACCGTCAATATATATATATAGCAGGTTCGGCCCTTAGGGCTACCCCCTGTCAGGTTCGACATCAAGTTAGGCTTTTGCCCCACTGAGCTTCCCCCCTCCCACCACTCGAAAATCAGTGAAGCAGGTTCGGCATCAAGTCTGACTTATGCTTTACTGAGCTTTCCCCCTGATCCAATAATATCGGGGTCGGCTTGAGTTAGGCTTGCGCCCCCACAAAGCTATCACCCGTTCTCAATAGGTATAAAGAAGTATAAAGTAACCATAAGGAAAAATATAAAGTATCCATAAGGAAAATATAAAGTATCCATAAGGAAAAGTATAAAGTATCCATAAGGAAAGTATAAAGTATCCATAAGGAAAAGTATAAAGTAACCATACGGGAATTACTTCTTTCATTACCTCATTGGATTACTTCTCTCTTTTACTTTTATGAGATTGATACATTGGGCATCATAACCTTATTGGAAATACATAGATGCATTACTTCAATCTTATATGTTCATGAGATTGATACTTGGTAATAATTATAACATTATGAAAGCTTTGGAATTTCGATCCATGATTAAGAGACATATGAGTCATGATTGGTCCATGATTAAGAAACATGAGAATAACAACATATGACAACCTGAAATGAGATACCTTTTAACATTTCGAAATGGAACAAGGACAATGACAACATGAACAATATGTGCTGCAGAAAGATACGAACAGAGTAACCTTACATACCTTATTGTCTCAATATGAACACTCAATTCTATACGTGAATACAATAGTCCCGCTCCTTCCTTATGTGTCACTCTACAACACAAATACATAACAGGATTTACATTAACCACCAACTACCTTACAAATGCATACAACGATAATGAGTTACACAATGTCCTCAAAATGTCATTTCCCCCTTGAAAATACCATGTATGAAACTATCACACCAACAATACCACAATATTTCCAACATTGACCACAGTATCATTTATGAATTATTATACCAATAATCCCACAATATTCCATACATTGAACAATACATGATAACCAATATCATGTCACACCTAGTTCATACTTTCCACTTTCCATCATCATAACATCACAATTATTCCATCAATTCACTTCAGTACACCTCACAACAACAAATCGGATAAAATCCCTTAATTTACACTTATGGAAAAATAACAAGTTTAGGACCATAATCACACCATACATTTTGATATTTCATCCATACCATGCTCTTTCATCAAAACCACAAGTCATATTTCAAGTTTAAATTCCATTGATGGCACATCTTTTACAAAAACACAAAGTGCCATATTCAACACTTCCAAGCATAACCAACATGATTTACATAATCTCTCATGCATATAATAAATTAATCCATAATAATAATCACTTACCTAAGCTTGGAAGATGATGATCTTGCTCCAAAGAAGACTTAGGGTTTGAAGAGCAAAAGAGGTGTTTTCTTGAAAAGTCTAGAAAAAGATAGAAAAGAATGTGTGTTCTTGTGGGTTAAAAATCTGATTTTTCCTCCCTTTTATAGACCCTTGAATTCCTTGCACAATGATTGATGAGTCAAAAAAATAATGGGTCATTTGACCCATGTTTGGCCCATGTCTTTTTTCCTCATTTTGGGTTTTATTGAGCCCAAATTACTTAACCCAATAAAATTAATAATTTCTTATGTTTAACTCATTTCATACGTGTTACGACGATATTACCACTCACGGGATTTATATTTGTAGCCTCAATCCCAAAAACAAGCAATTCTAGCCACGTATGGCTTATTTTGACCATAAGGGCAAAATCATCATTTTGATGCCAAATTCGTTCACGAGAAATTTTACCATACCAATATAATAATTCACTCATTCCATGTATATGCTCATGGTTGTAAAATAAACGTGGCAAAAATCGGCTCGGTACGTCCCCGGGCACCCTTGGGACTTAGAAAAATTCCAACTTTTGAAAATTGGACAAAACCACCCTGGCACGCCCTTGGGCGCACCAGATTTATGCCTCTGGACTAAATATTTTAGCCTAGAGCTGCGTGGTACACCCTCTAGCGTGCCCCACACTTAGTTTTTCAAAAAATTCTGTTTTTCGACTTTTCTTCGCGGATTTGGTTAGATACTTCAAGTCCTATTCTTTAAATTACTTCTTACCCTTAATATACTTTGTTTAGAGGTCCTCTTAGACTCATTTTGAACCCCAAAAATGTTCCACGAAGTCACCACAACACCTCCTACAAAAGTCTAGTCACACATATTAGGTCCGATATCAAATGTTTCACCAATGACACTATAAAACACATACTCATGACATCTCGACACTTAAGTACATATTGTTCTACGTAGTCAAACAGGGTTGGGAAGGTATGGTGTGTTACACATATATAATTGTAGATAGCAGGTGTCATGCCCCGAATCCTAGTCGGGACGGACTGGCACCCGAAGCCGATATGGCCCGAGAGAATCAATCTTTGCTCATGTACTTTCATATGCATGTATCTTTATCAATAGAATACTATCTCATGTAACTAATAAAATATAAAATGCCAATGGCGCAAGTCATGGAAAACATGTACAATATATGAAACTTGGCCATTAGGTCCATCAAGTCTAAGTGAACATACATCTCTTTCATTCATATACCCACATATGTCTACAAAAGCCTCTAACAGATGCCTATACATAACCATCCTAAAGTCGGGACAAGTCCCCGCTTTATACAATATTTACAACATCAAAACAAATGTACAACTGTGACTCGAAAAGCCCCAAACCAACTGTAGCTCACTAACAATTTGCAAATGATCCACAGCCTACAGACGAGGTCTACTAGCATCAGTGCCTGTAACAATTAAAGTAAGTCCCCCAAGAGGGGTCAGTACGAAGAATGTACTGAGTATGTAAGGTTCATAAAAACTGTATCATACATAATAACAACAACAATGGAGTCAATATAAGAGAAATAGTCAATATGAATAAACTCTCTTTCTGTATGAGAGGAACCATGTATATTACGTTCTTTACTTCTCTTGTCTTCACATATGTTTATCTTTATTGTTCTACCTATGCTAGGCTGTTCTGTCGCCTCTGGGATGAGATTAACCCATGCTAGGTACTTTGACCCCTGGGATGTTATATTAACCCATGCTAGGCTTTCGTGTCGCCCCTGGGATGTACTGTGATAACCTATTCTAGGTACTGTGACCCCTGGGATGTTATATTAACCCATTCTAGCTTTCGTGTCGCCCCTAGGATGTACTGTGATAACCCATGCTAGGTACTGTGACCCCTGGGATGTTATATTAACCCATGCTAGGCTTTCGTGTCGCCCCTGGGATGTACTGTGATAACCCATGCTAGGTACTGTGACCCCTGGGATGTTACCCATGAATACTCATCAATTAAACATTACTTCTTTTTCTTATTACTCTTTCTTTCATTCTAAGAGTGATACCTTGTGACTGAAACATTCTTAAAACTTGGAACACATACATACCTTACTTAACGTCTTTACTCTTGCAAGATTGATATCTTTACTTGTGAGGGATAGATACATTAACTTACACATTACTTCCTTCAATACTTTTGTGAGATTGGTACTTTTACTTGTGAGAGATTGGTACAAAGATAATCATAATCTTATTGGACTTTTGGAACTTGTCATGATTGGAAACAAAAATGCTATTCAAAATAAATAGACTCTCTTTACATCATTACTCTCTTTAAGACAGTTTGCTTAGAATTTACAACATTATGACAACTTTGGAACATCAGTCAATGAATAGGAGATAAGCAAATCATAATCCATCTAAGAATAGGACACATATGAATAACACTATATGTCAACCTGAATTGAGATACTTCAAAACCCCTTCGGAATTGAACCAGTACAATGTCAATGTGAATACTATGTGTTGCAGAAGGATACAGATAGAATAACCTTACATACCTTGTCTTCTCAATATGAATACATAGTCTTATATGTGGATACAATAATCCCAATAATCCAGCTCCTTCCTTATGTGTTACTCTACAACACAAGTACATAACAAAGCTCATGTTAACAACCAACTACCTTACAAGTGCATACGACGACAATGAGTTACGTGACTGTCGTATAATGTTATTTCATCCTCTTACAATACCATTTACTGCATTATCACACCAAAAAAACCATAACATTCCACACATTGACCAAGATATCATACATCAATAGCATTTCACACCACACTTACCCTTTATACTTCCTCATTAGCACTACGTTACCTTTTCTCCGTCAAGTCACTTGATAGTTTTCACAATAACACATTAACAACAATCCATATTTTATACCATTCAAAATACCTCCGGGATACTCCTTTATAGTCATTTAAAAGGTACCATAGGTTGATAATTGCATCCATGAAGGGTATAGGGGCTTCGGGGGGTCGAAGGGATGCAAAAACAAGTAATTCGGGGTTCTGGGCCGACCTGCGAAGCCACCTGCGCACGCAGGTGGCTGAACTGCGTCCGCAGGTGACCTTTGGCAGTAGCCATAGGCACTTGCGAAGTCACCTGTGCTCTCAGGTGCTTCGTCTGCGAAGGCGGGTGCCCGTTTCGGCCAAAAAGGGTCTCTTTTGGGTCTTTTTTATGCAATGAATGGTCCATGATCATAACTAAACTTCTCTTGACATATTTTAGATCATCTTAAATGCCAAAGAACATCCATGGTTTCACAACGAACATAAATATCACCAAACTACATTTTTCTTTCAATACGTCGCCAATTCCATGCCCAATTTCGTAACAACAATTACAAACATTATACACAAGGATAAAATAAGGTAAGACTATAATCACATCTCACATGTCAATATTGAATCCATCAAGTTCACTTCCTTCAAGACCACAAGTCCATGTTCAAGTTTACAAGGCAAAACCTCTTCCGATTTAGCAAACAAGTAACATTACACACATAGTGAAAAAGGCATGTGTGTTGTTGTTGAATAAAAATCTGATTTTCTCTTGCTTTATATGGTATTTAATGGTCATCCTTATCCAATTTAATTCATGTTGGCTTGGTCAAACACAAGAATGGATCTTTTCCACATTTGGGCCATGTCTTCCATGTGATTTTGGGCCACATTTAAGCCCAATGGCTCATGACTCATTAATTCCCAACAAATTAATGTATAATTCATCAAATCTCTCATGTTTAACTAATTCCATAAATGTAACATAGTCGTATAGGTTCGGAAACATACGGTATGTTACCGAAGGACACTTTTCCTCTATTTTGGACTTACCAACTTCCAACAGAGTGTTAGGTTGTATGCCCAACACTAGTTCAAAGGCGCTCTTCTCACTTGCCAATGACATGTGCAAATTATAGAAAAACTACGCACCATCTAACAATTCTACCCAGTTCCTCTAACATGCAGTCACATAGTGCGTCAAATCCTCTTCAAGCAGATGATTGATTCTAAAGGTCTGTCCATCAATTTGTGGATGATTCACATTTGAGAACTTTAGTTCAATACCCATCATGTTGAACAATGCAGTCCAAAATGGGCCTGTGAATACCTTGTATCTCGATCTCTTACAATATCAAGTGGAACACCAAAAATCTTTACCATAAACTTATAGAATAATTCAAAAGCCATCTTAGAAGAACAAAGAAAATGAGCGGCAATGAAAATAACATACTTTTTACACCTGTCAACCACAACTATGACTAACACTTTTCCATTAACCTTTGTAAACCCACTAATATAATCTATAGAAATGGAAACCCATGAATGCTCCGCAACAGGCAGAGGTTGTAGCAAACCATTTTCTTTCCTATTTTCAGTCTTCTCAAGTTGACAAATAAGACAAGACTTCACATAGGCTTTAACGTCATCTTCCATTTTTGGCCTAAAATAATTTTGGGACAATAATGCCATCATATTTTCAACACCCGGAGGACCAGCATAGATAGTATCAAGTGTTTCTTAGAGGAGTTTTGGACGTAACCCATTACCTTGAGGCACAATGATTCTCCCTCTTAAAAAACAATAATAGTTCTCGATCTAATATCATCTAATAGTCCCTTGTTTCACTTGATCCATTAATTTTACATATAATAAATCATATGCAACACTAAACTTTATCTTATCTAAGAAATCAGATTCAAGTTTAGTGATTACATAAATTGTAGCAAATACCTCTTTGCAACTCAATGCATTTGCAACTTGATTTTGCTTGCATGGTTTGTGTATCTAAATAAAGTCATATTAAGCAAGAATCTCCTGCCATCGGGCTTTCTTTGGACTCAATTTATGTTAAGTTTTGAAGTATGTAATAGCCATATTGTTCGTGTTGACAACAAACTTCGTTCCCAGCAAATACACCCACCAGATTTAAAGACAATGAAGGACTAACTCTCTCTCCTTTTTATGAGAAAAATACCTTTTCTCTGTAAGATTCAATTTTCTACTCTGAAATGCTACCGTATGATCCTTTTGCACTAGCACACCACCAACTTCATAATCAAAAGCATTGGTATAAACATCAAATAGCAAATCAAAATCAGGGAACCGTAATATTGGTTCAGAAGTAATTACTTTATTCAAGGACTTGAATTCCTTTTGACTTACTCCAGACCAAACCCACTTAAAATTCTTCTTTATCAACTCTGTCAATCGGGTAGCCCTCTTTTGAATAGCCTACAATGAATTTTCGATAATAGTTAGACAAACCCAAAAATGATCTCAATTCTTTAACCCCACTCAGTGCCTACTAATCAACAATAGCCTGCACTTTCTTAAGGTCTATCCGCACCTGGTTTTCCCCAACCAAATGTCCTAGAAATTTGATCTTGCGACAAGCAAACTCATATTTTTCCATCTTTACATAGAGTTGATACTCTCGAAGTCATTATAGCACCGTTCTCAAATGCAACAAATGATGTTCTAGTGTTCTACTATAACTGACTATATCATTTAAGTAAATAACTACAAAGTTATTAAGGTACTCATAAAGAACATTATTCATTAAGTTATAGAAAGTAGATGGGGAATTAGTCAGCCCAAACAACATTACAAGGAATTCATAGCTACCATATCTAGTCACACAAGTGATCTTTGGAGATTCCTCTCAGCTATGCGCACTTGCCATTATCCATACCTTAAGTTTAATATAGCAAAAAAACAATCTTAGACATTCTATCAATCAAGTCTTGAATCAACGACACCGTATATTTGTTCTTCATAGTCACTTTGTTCAATGAACAATAGTTAACATACATTCTCATACTTCTATCCTACATCTTTAGGAACAGAATTGGGGCACCATAGAGAGTCTTCAAAGGCTAGATTAGTCCGGCTTTAAGCAGGTCAGATGACTACTTCCTCTATTTTGCTAACTCCAATGGAGACATACGATAAGGAGGGTATGTTGGTGGGACTGATCTAGGAATCAGTTCAATTCTGTGATCAGTTTCCCTCTTTGGAGGCAACTCTTTAGGCAGTTCTTGTAGCATGACATCCTTGAACTCTGCTAGCAACTTAGTAACACTGTTCAGGACTTTAATCTGCACATCAGTCTTCACTTCAACTAAGGTAGAAAAATAGGTAGTCTCTCCCTTCTTCAATCCTTTTTCAAAAGCTGGAGCAAACAATATAGCATCAATTCTAGAGAGTTTCCTCTTCTTTCCCTCCTCAAAGGGTTGAATTCCTTTCACAAATCCAAGGTCATTTTCCTCCATGAACATCATACAATCAAAGTAAGGAATTAGAGAAACTTTGAATTTCTTCATAAAATCAATCCCAAGCAGAAGATTAAAGTCATCAAGCGGCACCACAGTCAAGTTATGAGTTCCAGTCCAATGTCTTATGGTCAGTGGGACATCTAGCGCCATGCATAGCTTGGCTACTCTATAGAATTAATAACCTTCATCCTCATTGTAGAAGTAGTTACCTTTAGTCCATATACCTGCATAATTTTTTGAGACCACAAAAATGAGAGTAGTGCTGGTATCAACCATTATCACCACACTTTTCCCCCCAATTTCACTTTAACGTACATTAAAAACTATAGGCATACGACAGACCGTCAACACCTTCAGCGGTATTGATTAAGGCATCAATATCATTATCTTTCTCTATTTTCACCATATTTATGCTAGACAACATATTCAACAAACGTAGTGGGTTCATATAGGCAGTAATTTACTATCCCTTGCCTTGTTTCTCCTCTTCAAAAAGAAGAGCATTGATCTTTCTTTTGTTTTGGCTAGTTCATTGCTAATGCCCTGGCTTTTGAAAAGTC
Source organism: Capsicum rhomboideum (assembly GCA_031232105.1). Taxonomy (NCBI): domain Eukaryota; kingdom Viridiplantae; phylum Streptophyta; class Magnoliopsida; order Solanales; family Solanaceae; genus Capsicum; species Capsicum rhomboideum. The sequence continues at coordinate 45,650,224 of CP124708.1, read as the reverse complement.
CAACAGACCTTTTCACCAACTTTCTTGCTTTAGTTTGATGAAGCAACATCCATCTTACCCTTGCCTTTGTAATTTCCATCTTACCTTTGATTATCCTTCTTCCAATATCTGCCCTTTTACTTCTTTTTCATCTTAGAAGGAGTAGGATCAGGGGCAGCACAGTTAGAACAAAAATTAATCAATGCATCTGTCGCTGCAATGGCACTAAGCCGATCTTGAACTTTCTGCCTATGTAGTTCTTTCTATGCCCAGCCTTACATTCAAGAAATGAAGTTGTGCAACTTATCTTTATTAGACATGTTCTGACTATCAAGCATCAAAGAAAAAAGTTCCTTCACATAGTCCCAGATGGAACCAACTTGTTTCAACCACTTCAGCCTGTCCCTAGCAACCCGAGATGAGCATCTGGGTAGAAATTTCTCATAAAATGCATCCCTCTATTTTTCCCATGCATCATATTTGGATCTTCCAACACTGTTGTCATCAGCATTCTTTGTGTGCCACCACAACACTGCATCATTTCTAAAATTATGAATTATCATGGTCATTTTTTCATTTTCAGGCACACAAGCAGCAGCAAAATAATGCTCCAAGTACCACATAAAAGCTTCTAGTTCCTTAGCACCATGAACACCATCAAATTACTTTAGTTCTAGAATTTTAATTTTGGCATGTTCTTCGCCGCCACCCAGCGAACCAGTAATAACCGGGTAAAGGACCACCACCCTGCCTTCAAATCTTTATTTTTCTTCAAATGGCCCTCAATTCATGTACCCATACTTTCACTAAAAGTGACAAGACCAGCCAATTGACTGTCAACTGCAACACGATAACTTGACAGTTCTGTGTTAATGCCATGAATTTGAGTCATGACATTAACCAGTTCATCTACATTGTCTGTCACACCAAGCAGTATTTCCATCCTTTTAAATTTTTCACACAACTCATTGTAATTAGCTTTGCCAACCATCACAACACAAATCTCTGATACCAATTGTAAGGGGGTCAACTTTTTTGATCGAAACCACTTTGGCAGTCACATGTACTATAGCTTCAGACCTCTCTTTTTCCACTCAACACTTAATTTACCTAGGCTTATGAAATAAAATTAACAAAAGAACATACAGGAATCTCTTTCGAACTTTATATTTAACTCGTGCCGCTAAGAGGCACACAAAATCATCCATCCAAATATCTGACCAACATAGCCAAATCTGGCTTGTGATAGTCTGCCTGTGCCTATTTATAGGCCACAACTTTGGTCATATACCAGGCATATGCTGAACACATGTACAACATATGCCTCTATCCTAATTCAGTTGACATCCCTAACTTATAGGATAATGTTAAATTCTAATACAACATTCAAATTACAACTGCAACAAAACTTGTCACATATCCAAAGGTGTTGTAACTACTAAACTACTTGCATATGGAAGGCACACTCCCAGTGCCAGTACATCCGTGGTGGCACTTGTGCCAATTTCACACCAGAGCCCTGGGCGTCTATGCATGCGTCCATACCACTATCTTGTCAGCAGCCAAGCCACCTGGTCCCAGCTATGTCAAATCTTGTTGCCTTGTCTTATCCACGTCTCCACAACATGACTTACTTTATCCTTAATCATCCTTAGCCTTTGTCACTCCCCGAATTCCCATCGGGACGTGATTGGCACCCGAAGCGGATAAGGCCCGAGAGAACCAATCTTTGCTCATGCTCATGTACTCTTATATGTATGTTCGCGTATGAATAGCATCTAATTTCATGTAATTAAATATCAATAGCGGAAGGCATGACAACATATGTAATATGTATGCAATTTAGCCGTTAGGGCCATTTCGTCAAAATGCACGTACATCTTTTACCTCATGATACCCCACATATGTATACAAAGCCTCTAATAGATACATGACCATGTCTATACAATATTTACAAATGCCAAAATCTACTATACACATGTGACTTGGGAAGCCCAGAAGCAACTGGAGCTCACCAACAATCTGCGGATATCTCGCCACTTACTGCGGAGATCTACAAACTCCTGTGCCTGCAGCATGTAAGGTAAGTCCCCCAAGAGGGGTCAGTACGAATAAAGTACTGAGTATGTAAGGCCATATGAAACTAGAATAGCACATAAGTACTTTCAAGAAATTAAGCGTAAGAGAGTAATAAATATGGATATACCTCAGTCCTGAATATGTGGAACCATGTTCATTACCTCTACTATTTCATTACTCGGTTATCCCGTCGCATCATCTCATTATTATCATAACCTTTATTTTTAGATATACACGCAAGGGATATATTCTCATCTCTATCACAACTATCTTTATTATTATTCACTCAACTAGTTAGTGATTCATAACACCTTACGGATCATCATCTTATATTAATATCGGGCCTCCACTTTTGGTGGGATATAATGTGTATATATATATTTAGTACCGGGCCTCCATCGTGGTGGGATATATAGTACCGGGCATCCACCTTGATGGGATATGATAAATAAGTATATTTAGTACCGGGCCTCCATCTTGGTGGGATATATAGTACCGGGCATCCACCATTGATGGGATGTAATGTATATAGATTTAATATCGGGCATCCACCTTGGTGGTATATATAGTACCGGGCATCCACCTTTGATGGGATTTCATATATATATGTATATGTATAGTATTGAGATTGTTCCATCTTAACTTCTACCCTTTCATTTGAGAACCATACTCAATGAAACATAAAGGAACCCTATGCACACATCCTTACATGAGATTGACATCTTTACTTATGAGGAATTATTAATTAACTCGCACCTCACCTTTCTTATTACTCTTGCGAAATTGATACTTCAACTTATGAGAGATTCACACATCCACTTAGGAGACACACACCTCTCTTATGAGACTTATGAGATTGGTACAAAGTTAGTCATAACATTATTAGAACTTGGAACATACATTATCGGAGTTTGGAGTCATAATATTGTTGGAACTTTAGAATAGTGTCCATCCCCCTATTATCTTTCTTTATTCTTGCAACCAAAAAACATACATAACCTAAGTTATTTCTTTTGAGAGATTGATACATTGAGGATCGTGATACTCTTGAAAACACAAGCACTTCACCTCACTCTTCACTTGTCATGAGATTGGTACTTCTACTTATGAACGATTGGTACAAGGATAATCATCATATTAAAGGACTTTGGAACAAGGCATAATGGGAAAATGCCATCCAAGATTGAATAGATTCTCTTATGTTATTATTCTCTTGAACTAGGTCCTTTAGAGATTTCAACGTTATGACAACTTTCCTTGAAGCTTCGGATCATTAACCAATGGGTAAGAGATATATGAGTAAACAGTGTGAGAAACATCCCATTATGAGAAACATAACACTATTGAAACCATTGGACCATAATCCAAAAACAAGGGAAATGAGTATAATCACTATTGGAGCAGGGGAACATAACCTTATTGTTTTTGGAACATTAACCATGAATATGGGACAAGAGATTCACCAATAATCAATGAATAGGAAATATATGACCATGACCATGGATAACCGAATATGGGATACCTTAGCACATTTTGGGATGGAACATGCGTGATGTCAATGTGAAAACTATTTGCAGCAGAAAGAAACGGACAGAGTAACCTTACATACCTTATTTTTCCAATGTAAACACACACTCCAATATGTGAGCACAACAATTCCGCTCCTTTTGCCTTTAAACATGCCATTTCCCCTTGACAAAACCATGGAAGACATTATTATTCCAAAAATCCCACAATACTCCCAACATTGACCAACACATGAAAATCAATACATTTCACCACAACACTTGTCCTTTACACTTTCTTATCCATACCACATCACAAATAATCCATCAAATGACCTGAATACATCTCATAACACATATCGGCCAAAATCCCATAATTTACACTTATAGAAAAATTACAAGTTTTGTGGAAAAATAACACCATACATGTTCATATTTTATCCATACCATGCTCTTTCATCAAAGGCACAAGTCATAGTTCAAGCTTGAACTTCATGGATCACACATCTCATACAAAAACACCAAATACCATATCCACTATTTCCAAGAACAACCAATATGATCTGCATACTATTTCATGCATATAATATAGTAATCCATGAGAATAAATACTTACCAAGGCTTGTAATAGGATGATCTTGCTCCAAGAGAAAGCCTAGGGTTTGAGAGAAAAATAATTGAAAAATACCAAAAAGCATGAGATTTCTACCAAATGACCAAAAATCAGATTTTTGGTCCTTTATATAGGCCTTGTAATCCATCCTTAGCCACTCTATGGCATTCCATGTGGTGTTCTAGAAGTCTTTGCAAGAATGGGTCTTTTTGACCCATTTTGGGCCATGTATGTTTAGCTCATTTTGGGCCTAACTTTGGGCCCAATAACACATATCCATAATTCCTCATGTTTCATGCCTTTCATATGCGTTATGACAATATTCCTACTCATGCTATTCATATTTGTATCCTCAATCCAAAAAACAAGCGATTCTAGCCACGTATGGCCCATTTTGACCAAAAGGGTAAAATAGTCATTTTGATGCCAAATTCGTTCTCGAGTAATTTTATCATACCAATATAATATTTAACTCATTTCATGTATATTCTCATGGTTGTAGAAGAATCGTGGCAAAAATCGGCTTAATACGTCCCCGGGCACCCTTGGGACTTAAGAAAAATTCCAACTTTGAAAAGTGGCCAAAACCATCATGGCACGCCCCCTTGCTTCCTCTGGACTAAAAATTTTAGCCCAGAGCGGCGTGGAAATCCCTTGGGCGTGCCCCACCCAATTTTTTTTTTTTTTTTTTTTTTTTTTTGCTCTCAAAACTAAGGTAAACATGTACGGGGTGTTACAGCATTGATCCACCTTAGCTTGCCAGCCCTTGTCATGCCGTAGCCACGCTTTCCATACCTTAGCCACGCCACTGCCAAGGTCTTGCCTTTCCCTTCCAACACACGCAATGCAATGTTTATGTAACACCCCGTACCTTCCTAACCCTATGTGATGATGTTGAAAAATGGTTATTTAGGTGTCAAGGTACCATGAGTATGTGTTTTGTAATGGTAGTGATGAGAAAATTGAAATTTGGCTTCGTACATGAGATTAGACCTTCATAAGAGGTGTTTTGTGATTTTCGTGGAACATTTGTGGGGTTCAAAATGAGGCTAAGAGGACCTCTAAACAAAGGATATTAAGGGTAAGAAGTAAGTTAAAGAATAGGACTTGAAGTATCTAACCAAACCCGCGAAGAAAAGTCGAAAAATGAAATTTTCAAAAATTCTAAGGCTGGGGACCGCCAGAGAGTGTGACACACCGCTCTGGGCTAAAATTTTCAGTCCAGAGGCAGCAAGCTGGCGCGCCCAAGGGAGTGCCATGCTGGTTTTGGCCACTTTTCAAAGTTGGAATTTTTCTTAAGCCCAAGGGTGCCCGGGGACGTATTGAGCCGATTTTTGCCACGTTTATTCTACAACCATGAGAATATACATGAAATTAGTGAAGTATTATATTGGTATGATAAAATTACCCGTGAACGAATTTGGCATCAAAATGACGATTTTACCCTTATGGTCAAAATAAGCCATACGTGGCTAGAAGTGCTTGTTTTTGGAATTGAGGCTACGAGTGTGAATCCTGTAAGTGGGAATATTGTCATAATGCATATGAAATGAATTAAACATGAGAAATTATTGATTTAATTGGGTTAAGTGAATTGGGCTCAAAAAGGGCCCAAAATGTGAAAGAAAACATGGGCCAAGAATGGGTCAAATGACCCATTCTTCCGTTATGTACTTGTGTTGTAGTGTGAAGCATAAGGACGGAGCGGGACTATTGTATGCACACTTAAGATTGTAGAATCGTATTGAGAATACAAGGTATGTAAGGTTACTCTTTCCGTATCCTTCTACAACATATTGCCTTCTACAACATATTGTTCCTATTGATATTGGGCTTGTTTCAATTCCTAGAGGCTTGAAGTATAGCAATTCAGGTTGACGGATATTGTATCCATATGTGTCCTATTCTTAGATGACTTATTATTCACTCATCTCTTATTCATTGATTGAAGTTCCTAATATGTCATAACGTGGTAATTCCTAAAAGGGACTATCTCAAGAGAGTAATAACATAAGAGAATCTATTTATCCTTGAAAAGCATTTTCCAATCATGTCTTGTTCCAAAGTCCTATAATATGATGATTATCTTTGTACCAATCTCTCACAAGTAAAAGTACCAATCTTATAAGAATAATAAGAGAGGTGATGTGCAAGTTAATATATCTATTCCTTATAAGTGAAGATGTCAATCTCATGAAGTAAAGGAGTGAAGTAAAATGTGTATATGAGTATGCTTCAACTATGTCATGATCCTCAATGCCTCAATCACTCTTAAGAATGGAAGTAAGAATAACAAGAGAAATAAGTAATGTATAATTAATGAGTAATCATAATTACATCCCAGGGGCTACATAAAAGCCTAGCTCGGGTTATCATAATAACATCTCGGGGGAGACACGAAAGCCTAGCATGGGTTAATATAGCATCCCAGGGGTCCAAGTACCTAGAATGGGTTAGTAACATCCCAGGGGCGACACGAAAGCCTAGCATGGGTTCACATAACATCCCAGGGGTCAAAGTACCTAGCATGGGTTAATCTCATCCCAGGGGTGACAGAATAGCCTAGCATGGGTAGAACAATAGAGATGAATAAAAGATTAAGAAAATAGGAGTAAAGAACGTAATATACATGGTTCCACACATACGGAAAGAGAGTTTATTCACATTCATTAATTCTTTTATATTGATTCCATTATTGTTGTTATTATGTATGATGATTTGTTATGAGCCTTACATACTCAGTACATTCTTCATACTGACCCCCTCGGGGGACTTACCTTACATGTTGCAGGTGCAGGCATTAGTAGACTTCCTCTGTCGACTGGGGATCACTTGCAGAGTTTTGGTGAGCTCCACTCTGTTCGGAGCTTTCTGGGTCATGTTGTTTATTTATTTTGGATGTTGTAATGTTGTATAAAGCGGGGACTTGTCCTGACTGTTAGTTGTTCTTGTAAATGCATCTGTTAGAGGCTTTTGTAGACATGTGTGGGTTATGAATGTAAAAGATAAATGTCCGTTTTGACTCGATGGCCCCAATGGCCAAGTTTCCTAAATATGTATATAGCATTTGTTTCCATGTTCATGTCTTTCACATAGTTGTATGAGGTATAATAAGATTCACACGAGGATATACATACGAAGGTTCAGGAGAAAAGATTGGTTCTCTTGGGCCATATCGACTTCGGGTGCCAGTCCAGCCCGAATGGGATTTTGGTTCGTGACAAAAGTGGTATCAGAGCAGGTCGTTCTAAGGGTGTCTACAAAGCCGTTTCTGAGTAGAGTCTTGCTTATGGATGTGTTGCACGCCACATTTATAAGTAGGAGGCTACGGGACATTTAGGATGTTGTTTCTTTTCTTCACTTCTAGATCGTGCAATAGAGCCAGTGTTGTAAGTTGAATTGTATCTGACCACGGTGATTGTTTTTCTTTGGTATAGTTAAAATGCCAATCATGAGAAGAGGTAGAGATAAAGGGAAGCAGGTGGATGTGCCTACTGAAGAAGGAATGAGTAGATTACCACCTGACCAAGTTAGTCAAGGTGGAGCTGACGCCGAAATTGCATCGCAGTCTTCCTCTACTTTTCTAGCTCCAGAAGAGCCAAGAGGTAGAGAAGTACCTGCAGAACCACCTATGAACACCCCTGATCAGGATTTATGAAATACAGTACATATGTTGACTCAGTTAGTGGCTGCACAAGTACAAGGACGAACTAGTCCAATGGTAAATGAAGATGACGTGGCTAGAGCAGCTAGTCGGCGTACACAGGACTTCCTAAAATTGGACCCTTCTATATTCACTGGGTCAGACTTGAAAGCAGATCCACAGGACTTCGTGGATCAAGTCCAGAGAGATTTGGAGGTTATGCATGTATCCGGGGTGGAAACGGTTGAGTTAGCGGCCTATAGATTGAAAGGAGAGGCAATATTGTGGTATGAAGATTAGAAGAAGTCTCGTGGTATTGGTGCAATGCCACCAAATTGGGAAGAATTCAAAGCAGCATTCCTTGACCACTATCTTCCCTATGAGATTCGTGAAGCTCGTGTGGATCAATTTTTGAACTTACGTCAAGGGAATATGAGTGTTAGAGAATATAGTTTGCAATTTAATTCCTTGGCACGATATGCTCCAAATATGGTGGCCACAATGAAAGATAGAGTTCATCGAGATGTGGACAGATTGGAGCCTTATTTGGTACGAGATTGCACTATTGTTGCCTTAAATTGAGATATGGTTATAGCTAAAATACAGGCCTTTGCGCAGAAAATGGAGGACCAACGACAAAGAAGAAAGAAACAGGAATCTGAAGAAGGGCCAGCAAAAAGGGCGAGACCTATGGGGCAGTCTATGGTGTCCCCAGGAGGACCTAGATCTCGAATGTTACCGCCTAGGCCCTCATTTTATTATTCCGTAGCAGGTGCTCACTCATAATTCTGAGGGTCTAGAGGTAGTTCATCTGGACAGAGTAGCGGAGTGCAAGGCTCACAGACAACAGGATTTTCTCATCATCCGTGTCAGCGTTGCGGAAGGTACCACTTAGGTGAATGCCGATTAGGGACGAATGTTTGTTTTTGGTGTGGCACAGAAGGGCACATAATGAGAGAATGCCCACAAAAGGGTGCGAGTGGTATAGCACGACCTACGGGATCAGCCGCTGTATCATCAGTATCGGTTCCTTCCCCAGGCAGAGGCATTCAGCCTATTGGTCGTGGTAGAGATATGAGAGGAGCAGCTAGTTCCAGTGGAGCCCAAAATCGCACTTATGCTTTAGTGGACCGGCAGAATGAGGAAGCATCTCCTGATAATGGTATAGGTATTTAGGTATATTACCATATTTTACATGATGTATATATATGGACTGATCCGAACTCTACTGTATCGTATGTCACTCCATCAGTTACTATGAATCTAATGGGACACCGGAGTTATTAGTTAAGTCAATGGAATATTTCTATCTGTCAGAAAATTTAGTATATATCGAAATGGTATAGTAGATATTTGCACTCATAGATGATTAAGTACTCTTAAAAGCGTCACTCATGAAAAGTATAATGGAATTTCGAAAGAAGGGAAAAATGACCTTATACAACATGCCATGTGAAATTGTTGAAAGTATATAAGAGTTTCCTTACATATTGTTACCATTGAAAATATACAAAGTTCGGAGAATCTCACTAGGAAAAGATAGCTATGGCTATTCTAAACTGACAAGTGTGAAGGTTAATAAATAAAGACATACTTTTTTGTAAAAGTCCTTTGGAGAAAACAACAAGTAGAGGAGATCACATGGTAAGCTAGAAAAATGATGAAATCAACGTACCCATATTTGTTTCAAATTGAATAACAGGTTCAAATTGTGGAAGTGGACCAATAATAAGTAAGTAGCTATGAGCTTCACGTGTCTATATATGTATAGGCGAATATAGAGATGCATGTGTTGTAATTTAAGTAACATCGTTAACATTCGAGGATGAATGTTTCTAAGGGGGGGAGAATGTAACACCCCATACCTTCCTAACCCTATGTGATGACGTTGAAAAATGGTTATTTAGGTGTCGAGGTACCATGAGTATGTGTTTTGTAATGGTAGTGATGAGAAAATTGAAATTTGGCTTCGTACATGAGATTAGACCTTCATAAGAGGTGTTTTGTGATTTTCGTGGAACATTTGTGGGGTTCAAAATAAGGCTAAGAGGACCTCTAAACAAAGGATATTAAGGGTAAGAAGTAAGTTAAAGAATAGGACTTGAAGTATCTAACCAAACCCGCGAAGAAAAGTCGAAAAATTAAATTTTCAAAAATTCTAAGGCTGGGGACCGCCAGAGAGTGTGACACACCGCTCTGGGCTAAAATTTTTATTCCATAGGCAGCAAGCTAGCGCGCCCAAGGGAGTGCCATGCTGGTTTTGGCCACTTTTCAAAGTTGGAATTTTTCTTAAGCCCAAGGGTGCCCGGGGACGTATTGAGCCGATTTTTGCCACGTTTATTCTACAACCATGAGAATATACATTAAATGAGTGAAGTATTATATTGGTATGATAAAATTACTCGTGAACGAATTTGGCGTCAAAATGACGATTTTACCCTTATGGTCAAAATAAGCCATACGTGGCTAGAAGTGCTTGTTTTTGGAATTGAGGCTATGAGTGTGAATCCTGTAAGTGGGAATATTGTCATAATGCATATGAAATGAATTAAACATGAGAAATTATTGATTTTATTGGGTTAAGTGAATTGGGCTCAAAAAGGGCCCAAAATGTGAAAGAAAACATGGGCCAAGAATGGGTCAAATGACCCATTCTTCCATTGACTAATGCAACACATTGCATTAAATGCCAAGAGTGTATAAGGATTAAAATTAATGTCCTATCTAAAGGGGCAAAATTCTGATTTTATTCAAGAGAAATACACATGCTTTTTCTATCTTTTTCTAGAGAATTCTCAAGAAAGCTTCTTTGGCTCCCAAAACCCTAAGACACTTCTTGGAGCAAGATCATCATATTTAAAGCTTAGGTAAGTGATTATTCTTATGGATTAACATATTATAATCATGATAGATTATGTATATCATGTTGGTTATGGTTGGAAGTGTTGGACATGGCACTTTTGATTTTGTGAAAAAGAGGTGTTATCCATGGGATTGTAACTTGAATTATGACTTGTGACTTTGATGAAAGGGCATGGTATGGATAAAATATGAACATGTATGGTGTGATTTTGTTACAAAACTTGTTATTTTCATATAAGTATAAATTGTGGGATTTTGGCCGATATGTGCTATGAGGTGTATTAAGGTAAGTTGATGGATTATTTGTGATGTGGTGTGAATAAGAAAGTGTAAAGGAGAAGTGTTGTGGTGAAATGTATTGATTATCATGTATTGTTCAATGTTGGGAATATTGGGGAATTATTGGTATGATCATTTCATAAATGGTATTGTCAAGGGGGAAATGACATGTTAAAGCCAAACATGTGACTTATTGTTCTTGTATGCCATTAGAAGGTAATTGGTGGTTAATGTTGATTCCGTTATGTACTTGTGTTGTAGAGTGAAACATAAGGACGGAGCGGGACTATTGTATGCACACTTAAGATTGTAGAATCGTATTGAGAATACAAGGTATGTAAGGTTACTCTTTCCGTATCCTTCTACAACATATTGTTCCTATTGACATTGGGCTTGTTTCAATTCTGAGAGGCTTGAAGTATAGCAATTCAGGTTGACGGATATTGTATCCATATGTGTCCTATTCTTAGATGACTTATGATTCACTCATCTCTTATTCATTGATTGAAGTTCCTAAGATGTCATAACGTGGTAATTCCTAAAAGGGACTATCTCAAGAGAGTAATAATATAAGAGAATCTATTTATCAATGAAAAGCATTTTCCAATCATGTCTTGTTCCAAAGTTCTATAATATGATGATTATCTTTGTACCAATATCTCATAAGTAAAAGTACCAATCTTATAAGAATAATAAGAGAGGTGATGTGCAAGTTAATATATCTATTCCTCATAAGTGAAGATGTCAATCTCATGAAGTAAAGGAGTGAAGTAAAATGTGTATATGAGTGTGCTTCAACTATGTCATGATCCTCAATGCCTCAATCACTCTTAAGAATGGAAGTAAGAATAACAAGAGAAATAAGTAATGTATAATTAATGAGTAATCATAAGTACATCCCAGGGGCTACAGAAAATCCTAGCTCGGGTTATCATAATAACATCCCAGGGGAGACACGAAAGCCTAGCATGGGTTAATATAGCATCCAGGGGTCAAAGTACCTAGCATGGGTTAGTAACATCCCAGGGGCGACACGAAAGCCTAGCATGGGTTCACATAACATCCCAGGGGTCAAAGTACCTAGCATGGGTTAATCTCATCCCAGGGGTGACAGAATAGCCTAGCATGGGTAGAACAATAAAGATGAATAAAAGATGAAGACAAGAGGAGTAAAGAACGTAATATACATGGTTCCACACATAGGGAAAGAGAGAGTATTCACATTCATTAATTCTTTTATATTGATTCTATTATTGTTGTTATTATGTATGATGATTTGTTATGAGCCTTACATACTCAGTACATTCTTCGTACTAACCCCCTCGGGGGACTTACCTTACATGTTGCAGGTGTAGGCATTAGTAGACTTCCTCTGTAGACTGGGGATCACTTGCAGAGTTTTGGTGAGCTCCACTAGGTTCGGAGCTTTCTGGGTCATGTTGTATATTTTTTTGGATGTTGTAATGTTGTATAAAGAGGGGACTGTAACACCCGTACATGTTTACCTTAGTTTTGAGAGCAAAAAAAAAAATTTTTTTTTTTTTGGGTGGGGCGCGCCCAGGGGCGTGCCACGCCGCTCTGGGCTAAAATATTTCATCCAAAGGCAGCAAGGGGGTGCGCCAGGCAGCGTGCCACGCTGGTTTTGGCCACTTTTCAAAGTTGGAATTTTTCTTAAGTCCCAAGGGTGCCCGGGGACGTATTGAGCCGATTTTTGCCATGATTCTTCTACAACCATGAGAATATACATGAAATGAGTGAAATATTATATTGGTATGATAAAATTACTCGAGAACAAATTTGGCGTCAAAATGACGATTTTACCCTTTTGGTCAAAATGGGTCATACGTGGCTAGAATCGCTTGTTTTTGGGATTGAGGCTACAAATATGAATAGCATGAGTAGGAATATTGTCATAATGAATATGAAAGGAATGAAACATGAGGAATTATGGATATGTGTTATTGGGCCCAAAGTTAGGCCCAAAATGAGCTAAACATACATGGCCCAAAATGGGGCAAAAAGACCCATTCTTGCAAAGACTTCTAGAACACCACATGGCATGACATAGAGTGGATAAGGATGGATTAAAAATCCTATATAAAGGATCAAAAATCTGATTTTTGGTCATTTTGGTAGAAATCTCATGCTTTTTGGTATTTTTCAATTATTTTTCTCTCAAACCCTAGACTTTCTCTTGGAGCAAGATCATCCTATTCCAAGCCTTGGTAAGTATTTATTCTCATGTATTACTATATATATGCATGAAAGAGTATGTAGATCATGTTGGTTTTTGTTGGAAATAGTGGACATGGTATTTGGTGTTTTTGTATGAGATGTGTGATCCATGAAGTTCAAGCTTGAACTATGACTTGTGCCTTTGATGAAAGAGCATGATATGGATAAAATATGAACATGTATGGTGTTATTTTGTCACAAAACTTGTAATTTTTCTATAAGTGTAAATTATGGGATTTTGGCCGATATGTGTTATGAGATGTATTAAGGTCATTTGATGGATTATTTGTGATGTGGTGTGGATAAGAAAGTGTAAAGGAGAAGTGTTGTGGTGAAATGTATTGATTTTCATGTGTTGGTCAATGTTGGGAGTATTGTGGGATTTTTGGAATAATAATGTCTTCCATGGTTTTGTCAAGGGAAAATGGCATGTTTAAAGGCAAACATGTACCTCATTGATGTTATATACATTTGTGAAGTAGTTGGTGGTTAATGATATGTATTTGTGATGTAGAGTGAGACGTAAGGAAGGAGAGGAATTGTTCTGCTCACATATTGGAGTGTGTGTTTACATTGGAAAAATAAGGTATGTAAGGTTACTCTGTCCGTATCTTTCTGCGGCAAATAGTTTTCACATTGACATTACGCATGTTTCATCCCAAAATGTGCTAAGGTATCCCATATCCGGTTATCCATGGTCATGGGCATATATTTCCTATTCATTGATTATTGGTGAATCTCTTGTCCTATATTCATGGTTAATGTTCCAAAAACAATAAGGTTATGTTCCCATGTTCCAATAGAATAGTGATAATACTCATGTCCTTTGTTTATGGATTATGGTCCAATGGTTTCAATAGTGTTATGTTTCTCATAATGGGATGTTTCTCACACTATTTACTCATATATCTCTTACCCATTGGTTAATGATCCGAAGCTTCAAGGAAAGTTGTCATAACGTTGAAATCTCTAAAGGACCTAGTTCAAGAGAATAATAACATAAGAGAATCTATTCAATCTTGGATGGCATTTTCCAATTGTGCCTTGCTCCAAAGTCCTTTAATATGATGAATATCCTTGTACCAGTCGTTCATAAGTAGAAGTACGAATCTCATGACAAGTGAAGAGTAAGGTGAGTGCTTGTGTTTTCAAGAGTATCACGATCCTCAATGTATCAATCTCTCAAAAGAAATAACTTAAGTTAGGTTATGTATGTTTGTTGGTTGCAAGAGTAAAGAAAGATAATAGGGGGATGGACACTATTCCAAAGTTCCAATAATATTATGACTCCAAACTCCGATAATGTATGTTCCAGGTTCTAATAATGTTATGACTAGCTTTGTACCAATCTCATAAGTCTCATAAGAGAGGTGTGTGTCTCCTAAGTGGATGTGTGAATCTCTCATAACTTGAAGTATCAATCTCACAAGAGTAATAATAAAAATGAGGTGCAAATTAATTAATAATTCCTCATAAGTGAAGATGTCAATTTCATGTAAGGATGTGTGCATAGGGTTCCTTTATGTTTCATTGAGTATGGTTCACAATCAAAAGGGTATAAGTTAAGATGGAACAATCTCAATACTATACATATACATATATATATATATGATATCCCATCAAAGGTGGAGGCCCGGTACTATATATATCCCACCAAGATGGATGCCCGGTACTATACATATATATATGAAATCCCATCAAAGGTGGATGCCCGATACTATATATCCCACCAAGGTGGATGCCCGATATTAAATCTACATACATTAAATCCCATCAATGGTGGATGCCCGGTACTATATATCCCACCACGATGGAGGCCCGGTAATAAATATATATATATATACACATTGTATCCCACCAAAAGTGGAGGCCCGGTATTAATATAAGATGATGATCCATAAGGTGTTATGAATCACTAACTAGTTGAGTGAATAATAATAAAGATAGTTGTGATAGAGATGAGAATATATCCCTTGCGTGTATATTTAAAAATAAAGGTTATGATAATAATGAGATGATGCGACGGAATAACCGAGTAATGACATAGCAGAGGTAATGAACATGGTTCCACATATTCAGGACTGAGGTATACCCATATTTATTACTCTCTTACGCTTAATTTCTTGGAAGTACTTATGTGCTATTCTAGTTTCATATGGCCTTACATACTCAGTACTTTATCCGTACTGACCCCTCTTAGGGGACTTACCTTACATGCTGCAGGCACAGGAGTTAGTAGATCTCCGCAGTAAGTGGCGAGATATCTGCAGATTGTTGGTGAGCTCCAGTTGCTTCGGGGCTTCCCAAGTCACATGTGTATAGTAGATTTTGGAATTTGTAAATATTGTATAGACATGGTCATGTATCTATTAGAGGCTTTGTAGACATATGTGGGGTGTCATGAAGGTAAATTCATTTTGACGAAATGGCCCTAACGGCTAAGTTGCATATATATTTCATATGTTGTCATGCCTTCTGCTATTGATATTTAATTACATAAAATTAGATGATATTCATACGCGAACATACATATGAGAGTACATGAGCATGAGCAAAGATTGGTTCTCTCGGGCCTTATCGGCTTCGGGTGCCAATCACGTCCCGATGGGATTTGGGTCGTGACAGGGACTTGTCCCGACTGTTAGTTGGTCTTGTAAATGCATCTATTAGAGGCTTTTGTAGACATGTATGGGTTATGAATGTAAAAGATAAATGTCTGTTTTGACTCGATGGCCCCAACGGCCAAGTTTCCTAAATATGTATATAGCATATGTTTCCATGTTCATGTCTTCCGCATAGTTGCATGAGGTATAATAAGATTCACACGAGTATATACATATGAAGGTTCATGAGCAAAGATTGGTTCTCTCGGGCTATATCGGCTTCGGGTGCCAGTCTGGCCCGAATGGGATTTTGGGTCGTGACAGTTTACATGCCCATGTCGGCAAACTGGCCTCAAGTTAATCTAACCTTGACTGAAGTAATTGGGTCTTGGCTAGGTTGATCATGTAAATCCCTAGCCAAGCCTGAGCCATACAATCCATCGAGCTGAGGGTCTAACATCACCTTACCTTGATTTTGTTTTGTCAATGTATCCATCACCAAGAAAAATAAAATGGGTTAAGGGTTGTTCCCTGGTGTAACCCCATCAAAGTGGGAAGTGCTCCGAGTCTCCTCCCGTTCTTACCTGAGTCCTGACTTCATCATATATATCATTGATCCCCTAGTGTGTGCCACAGTAAGCCTCTAGCGTCTAAGCAGCTCCAAAGAACGTCTTTTAGAACTTTATCATAAGCTTTTTTTACATTGATAAACACCATGTGTAAGTGCTTCTTTCTTTTTTTTAGAACTTTATCATAAGCTTTTTTTACATTGATAAACACCATGTGTAAGCGCTTCTTTCTTTTCTTATACTGCTCCACCAATCTCTTTACGATATTGATTGTGTGTGCTCCAAATTGGGAGTACATATGCCAAATGGAATGATCAACGCATTTTATTTTATAGGGATTTTTTTGTCTCATTTCCATTGGTTTGATATAATGCGGAGTTACTTAATTGACTTCAGTTTGCTATTTTTAATGTTTGAGAAAGATTTAGCAAATAAATAGATTATGAGAAAAGGCTACGCAAAAATCTTTAATAACTTGTTGAAAGTTGAAAAGTACTTCATTAAAGAAAATTTCTCGAATACTAAACTCATCCAATTTAGCAAAATAGGATGCAACACCAACATACCAAAAATATTTAACTCATTGAAATGTTGGAAATACTCAACTAATAAAGTCAGATTATTCCTTTTGAGGTATGACAAAAATATATGACTAAATTTACAACAAATAGGTCAATACTCTTAGTTTTACATAGTATTCCAATATATTATTAACTTGATATAACACACAAAAAAATGTGTAGACAAAGAAAAGGTGAAAAATATAATACAACACTTAAGACATTATTTTGAATATTTAGCACTCAAATATTTTTTCGACACACTATATGATTTTCTATATTATTAGTAATTTTTAATAAATGTATTTTTGTCAGAAAATATTTATCTCTCTAAAAAAATAATCAAAAAGATTTTCTTGAAAAATAATTTTCAAAATATGCTATTTTTATAGAATAAAAAAAGTGCATTCCAGTGCACTAAAACTCTAGCTATGCACTGGGTTCGGAAAAGAGTCGTACCATAACAGTCATTTTTGGAGAATATTTTCCGAAAAATGTTCCTGTCTTGCCAAGCAATTCCAAACCATGAAATATATAACTAAAGTCATTTTTTTTTTTCTCTTACAAACACATGCAATTGGTGTTTAATAAAAACTATTTACAATGAAAGCTCGAATGAGTAACTGGTTTCAATCTGTCATTGACTTGTTACTACAGAATAATTTATGCCTACCGGGATAGAAAAAATACTTTTTCAATTGCTGGCCAAGAATGATTCTAAATTGTTCTAACTTCTGAGAATCATCTCCTTTTCAAAGTAATCAACCCACAAAGGCAACTTACTAGTCAAAAACACAGATAAATTTCTACCTTCAACCAAAGAAAGTATAATTGGGATATCCCTCTTTATTTCATTAAAGTTGATATTATAATTATGGAATAACAATTTAGTCCTCAAAATAAATGACCCTTGGGAATAAATTATTTCTGATAATGTAGTAATCATCCTATCTAAAGAAAAAAGAGGCAAGAATCATACATTAAGAATTAAGAGGCAAGAATCATACATTAAGAATTAAAACCATGGTATCTCACAAGTCACAGGACACTAAATATTATAAAATATATTGTTCTACAACTTCTCAGTTATTGGAATTAAGAGATTAATGTGAACTCCCACAAACATTTTCTTGGAGAAACTAAATTTACCTCATAGATATATACATTGAGAAATCACAAATAACTTATTTAATAATTTCACTTTACTGTTTCGGAGTTCATGCTTTTAAGGTAGTATATAATATATATATATATATATATATATATTTTATATTTTATTTATTTATTTATTTTAATGATCAAACGTTTTTATTTTTTTTTATTTTTTTTATAAGGTTGTCTATTTTTACTTGTTATTTAGTTTGTCGGTATATCTACCTCTTTCATCTCTTTCTCTTAAACTCATTTACTAAGTACTTGCTTCTTTAACCTTACCCTGGATGACACATGTCCTGCGGCTCTCTTGGCCATTAACGGACTCAAATCCTAGGAATTTATGGGTCAATCCATCGGAGTTGCTTAGACATTTAAGAGACTAACCATATACTAAAGGTAGATTTGGACAACTAAACATAACTTTTAAAGATAGACATGATAAAATATCAACATATATTAAAATATCAACATATATTCATGATATTAACATAATACATAAACATAAACATACAAACATGGGGAATAATACCTACTTCTAGTAAAGCTTATAACCTACTTACATTGAGTAGAGCGGATAGAGGGTTCCCTTTCGGGAGTCCCCGAAGTTGCTCCTAGTGGAACTGGAAAATTAAACACTCACTTTTGTACAAGCACTATTTTTACAAACACACTCTTTTATTTTTCAAACACACTTTTCTCACAGTACTTATTTGTAAAAACTAAGCTAATTGCTTCTTACTATGATTGGAATAAAAGGATTAACTAGAAAAAATTTAGGAACTAAAGTATTAATTACAATCTATGATGATAGATGGTCAGACCCTAAAAGATCTATACTAGGTTTAACAGAAGTAGATATGACTAATAATGGCGGAATATTTTATTGTAGTCCAAACTATATGATTAATTCAACAGAATTTGGAAAATATATTAAGGTAGGATTTCAGACAAAAGGATATGAATACATGAATGGAGGAAATAATTTATTAGTATGTTTAGGATTTATTGGTAAATTATCTAGTAATAGCAACTAGGTTTAAATTAAAAGTAGATGATGTAGTAGAATTAATGGGCAATCAAGGAATTAAAGTAATGAAGCCTTTAAAAATAGACCCAGAGACTTATGCAGGATTAGAATGGAGTTTAGAATCACCCAAGACTCAAGCAATCCTTAAACCAACAGATCATTTAATGTATACTAATAGGAAAGGAGAAACATCAATTAGGTTTATAGACTATAACTTAGAAACTCAAAAGAATGAAGAAATAGAAGAACTAGAAAGGACAGAATTAATGAATATAATAGAAACAATATCTGAAAAATTTGCAGTGGATTTAGCAATAGAAACTGCTAGAGAAATGTACAGAAATAATAAAAACAAAACTCTTAAATGTAAAGGATGTAAATTAGGACATTTACATTTTACTCAAGTAGAAGACCATTTCAAATATTGTAAGTTAAGAACAGATAATTTAGGATATCAAGAAAATGACAATATTATTTTAGACAATAAAAGTACATATAACGAAGAAGAAACCACTAAGAGTATTAAAGAATTTATGGAATCGGCAACATCTAGTTCAAGCCCATTTCAAAGAACAACAACAGGACACACTGTACAAACCAATACTGGTAATGTACCTAGACATAGAGTATATAGAATAAATCAAGAAATAGAAGCAGAAAGAATTAGACCTGTAGGAAAGAGAATGCCTATAGAAGAACCTGTCCAACTCCAAGAAGGAGGTAGTAAAGGAAAAATATTAAATATAGCTGCCCAAGACCCTCAAGCATGGAACACTGTAATAGACTTATGGAAAGGAATAGTAGTAGCAGATTATATAAAAACTTATCAAGAGACAGATGCAGAGACTATGTATAGATATATGGAAATTTTTTTTAGGAGAATCTACCAAAGGATTATGGGAAGCCTTTAAAACAGAATTTCCTCAAGAATTTCAAGACTTAGTAAACATGGGAGCTAATCCCTATAATTTTACAAATAAAATACATAGTTTAATAACAGGAGAAGATCCCAATAGTGGTTTATTAGTATTACAAAGAAAATCCTTGATAGAGTTAGAACAATTAAGTATTAGTAATTGGCACCATATAAAGTTTTTCTTAAATGACTATTTTTATTATTGCACCAGAAGTGGAAACGCTTTTGATCAGACATTAGGTAGAAAATTGTTTAATAAATTACCAGGAGCTTTAGGAAGAGAAATAGAAAGACGATGGGATGAAAGGAAAGGTGTAGTACAAAACCCTAATGCTAGATGGTCCATTGGACATAGAATACAACACATAATAGAAATATTATAAGAAAAATGTACTAACATAAAAATTCAAAAACAGTTAAAGAAAGGTGAAACTAGTTTTTGTAAAAGTATATACACTACTCAAAGTTATGATGAAGACTATCAGAAAAGAAGAAGTCCAAAGAAATATAAAAAACCATACCCAAAGAATAATTACAGACGAAGAAGTTACTATCTAAGAAAATCAGCAGCTAAAAAACCATACTTAAATAAAAATAGACATGTTAGAAAATATAAGAATGATAAAAGTTATAAGAATACTCTAGAATGTTTTACTTGTGGAAGCACAGAACATTTAGCAAATACTAGCCCTAAAACAAATAATACTAGAACAAGAAACTCTCAATTAATAGAAGATTTTCAAGAAACTTTAATTAATGTAGACGAATACATGTCAGGCAATGAAAGTATTTATTCTATAGTAAGTATAAATAACAATGAACCCTATAATTCATCAGACTCAGAAGATGAGAATCTCATTAATGAGATAAATCTAAAAGACCTAGATTTAGACCCACCAAATTTTGATTTAGTAAATATAATAGACTATAATTTAGTTAATATAAAAAGCGAAGACTGTATGCATGAATTTGAAAGAAAAGGCTTAGACAATAATCAATGCTTTATTTGTAAATGGTACCCAGATAAGAATAGAAGAGTCAAATGTAGACTTTGTTATATAAAAGGGTGCATTCCTTGCAATAGAAAAAACCATAGGAAGTAGGTTACTGCAACCTAAGACTAGTAATAAACTACATAAAGAAACAATTAAATAAGTAGAAAGTTCTTCAACTAATTATATTATATCACACACAGAAGAGGATAAAATAATTGAATTAACAACAAGAATAAATAACCTAGAAGAAAGAATAAAAAGATTAGAAAAAGGTAAATATGTCATGGAAGAAGACTCAGAATTAATGAACGAACCCTTTGATGGTTTAGTATGTAGTGAAGATAAGACACTAAGTACAGTCAAAATATTAACTAAAATAAAAATACAAGATTATGAAATAGAAACATTAGGATTAGTAGACTTAGGATGTACACAGTGTATAATAAACCAAAAACTATTACCAAAACATCTTATAAATAATTTTAAAAAACCTCATATATCCATGCAAATGGATGGAACTCATAATACTTATAGATATTTTGTAAAAAATACGGTAATTAGTTTTAGTAATACATGTTCTAATTATAAAACAGTATATAAGTTAGGAGTAATGTTGACCCGAGAATTAAATATAAAGGCAGACTTTGTAATAGGCTTAGATTTCATGATAAAAAATAATGGAGGATGTTTTATAACTAGAGACGGAGTAATTTTTACAAAAAATATTACAATAACACCAGTATTTTTTGGGAAAAATGTACAAAGAAATACAAAAGTCACCAAAGACTCTAAATATCTTAAAGAAACCTCAAAGCACTTATGTGACAAAGGCACAGACTGTACCTGTGAGACAGGAACATTATTGTTATAAGAATTAGACTTAGATGAAGAAATTAATGAAATAGAATTATTAAATCAAATCATAGATAAAAATTATGATTTAATGGAAATAAATATAGACAACTACAATTTTAGGAAGGGAATGCAACAAATAGGAATAATAAAGAACCAAGAAGACTTGCAAAAGATAATTCAAAAATTAGATGACATAGACATAATAGGTGAAAAACCTTTAGAACACTGGAATAATAATAAAATAGAGTGTAAACTAGAAATCATAAATCCAGAATATACGGTAAGAACAACAGCAATACAAGCTACTAATGAAGATTTAAAAGACTTTGAAGTACAAATTAAAGAATTACTTGACCTAGGAGTAATTAGAAGATCTAAATCAAGACATAGGTCAGCAACTTTTATGGTTAGAAATCATAGCAAGATAGTTAAAGGAAAAGGTAGAATGGTAATAAATTATAAAAGACTTAATGACAATACAGTAATGGATGCTTATAAACTACCAGACATAGTAGAGTTAATTAATAGAATTCAAGGAAGAACAATGTTTAGTAAATTCGACTGTAAGTCAGGATATTGGCAAATAAAAATGCACCAAGACAGTATAGAGTGGACAATATTTACTTGTCTCGAAGGACATTTCGAATGGTTAGTAATGCCATTTGGATTAAAAACTGCTCCACCAATTTTTCAAAGAAAGATGGTTAATATATTTGGTAAATACAAGAATTTTGTACTAGTATATGTAGATGACATCTTAGTCTTTAGCTATACTATGAAAGAACATTTAGGACATCTCCAAACAGTTTTTAAATTGTTTGTAGACAATGGAATAATTATAAGTAAGAAAAAGATGGAATTATGTAAACAATATATTAATTTTCTAGGAATCACTATAGGAGAAGGAAAAATAAAATTACAACCACATATAGCAAAAAAGGCCTTAGAAATGCCAGACAAACTAGAAAAAACAAAAGACCTACAAAGTTTTTAGGAAAATTAAATTATGCTAGACAATTTATTAAGAATTTAGGAAAAGCAGCAGGACCTTTATATGCTAAAACTGGCTCTAAAGGACAAAAGACATTCAATACGGAAAATATAAAATTAGTTCAAAGACTAAAAGAAATGGTTAAGGACATACCAGACTTAGCCCTACCTTTAGAAACAGACTATTTAATAATAGAGACAGACGGTAGTTTTGAAAGATGGGGAGCCGTCCTTAAAGCTAGAACCAATAAATATAGCAATAAGAAAGATGAAAGAATATGTGCTTATCAGAGTGAAAAATATAAAGAACAAGGCAATATGAGTAGTATAGATGCAAAAATACTAGTAGTCATATATGGTCTTAATAGTTTTAAAATATACATTTTAAATAAGCCAGAAGTATTAGTAAGAACTGACTGTGAAGCCATAGTCAAATTTCATGAGAAAATTAGCGAGAAAAATAGTAGTAAGAGACGATGGTTAAATTTTATTGACGCTACTTCAATATATAATATTAAATTCGAACATATTAAAGGTAAAGAAAATGTTGTTTTCGGGTACAAATATCTATATTTTAATCAATAAGAACTTCAACTTTAAGTTCAAGAACAATAAAGAAGTTCAAAAACTTCAAACACAAGTTCAACAATAATGAACTATCAAAATGAAGTTTCTACTATTTTCTGGAAAATAGCAAAACCGTAAGAAAGAAGATAAAATAGAAAATTCAGAATCTAGTCCACCGAATTCACGGTTTGTCCTTAAGGAATTTATTCCTCTCAAGTACACGAGGTTATGGAATCTTTCCTCCCAGGATAAAATGATTCACTTCAGTAGAATAGTGGTACCTCAAATTCTACCAAACTTTGAACACACTTAATGATTTCTTGATCACACTTGAGTTTTTTTTTTTGAAGAAAAAGATGTTTTTCTTTCAATAATTTCGTGTCAATACCTGATGAAAAATCAGGTATTTATATCCATAAAGAGTTGCTTCCGAAAAGAAGCAATGGTTCATGAAAAGAGATAACTTTCTAGAACCGGTCCGACCTGCGGACCCACCTGCGCGCGCAGGTGATCCATCTGCTGCCGCAGGTCGCTTAATGTCATTTCCAGAAAGTTTGCTGCCTTCTGCGAAAGATCACTTGCGTCCGTAGGTGACGAACTACCCGCGCAGGTCGTCTTTTAGTGTGAAACAGTATGTCTTTTGCCTCGAAGGGTCGCGTCCCTTCGAGGTGCGTTGTGACATGTGTATGCACATTTCATGTGCGTCCACAAATGGAGAAAAATCATTTCATATTGGATTTTTGGATTAAACTATCAACAATTCTCAAGTTTCAAATAAACTTTGTCCAAAAAGATAGTCTCTCGATCGATCATTTGCCAAATCCAAATCCAAATCCAAATCCAAATCCGAACCCGAAGCCGAAGCCGAGCCGAGCGAGCGACGACGACGGTGCGAGGATTCTCTTGTTCTTGCCTCACTATCCAGATGAAGGGGAGTGTTCCAATATAAACACTAAGAAGTTTCTTTCTCCCACCAATGTGGGAGAACTTAACTTTCTTAAAGTGAATTTTTAATTCATTCACTTTCCCTCCATTTTTCTTCCCTCCATTTTCCAGTCACAATACACTTAGAACCCAACAATCCCTCACATGAATGGGAATGGCTATTTCAACAAAGAATATACAGGAAAGTGTCTGATCAACAAGCAAAGACTAATTGCATCTGGATAAGTAGGTTTCCCTTTGAACTTTCCGTAGTGGACTTACATCGGATGCACTTGGTCAATCGGTAGATATGATATCTTTAAACCGTCGAACATAAATGTACACCTAGACAATACAATTCACACAACCAGCCTTTTACCATTTATGGTTCTCACGGTTTTGTTCATTTCAGCCATGAACACGACCTAGTTTCATGAGAGCTTAGAGAATAGACCTTTACTATCATTCTCCTTGAAGCGGCTTCCACTTCACTCTCACGTAGGTGATTCCTAAATGTTTCAATTCTATATATCAAACTATTTGGTTAAATCTGCCAAACTTAGAAACCATTAAAAGACTTCCAACCATAAGTCTTATCCTTGTTTCCTGAACATTATCTTCATCATGAGAACGGGTTGAGTTTATTGATAATGTTGAACCGTCAATCACAACTTTGTTTGATCTCTTTGAACCTAGCTCTTGGGATCTCCAGTCCGCTAGGTAGAGTTACCGCTGTGACGACTTGTCCTAGGCCGTAAACCCATTCCCTTCGATGATTTCTCAACTCCCTCTCTAGATAGGCCTTTTGTAAGTGGATACAACACATTATCCTTTGACTTTGCATAGTCTATCGTGATAATTCCACTAGAGAGAAGTTCTCTAACGGCATTATGTCTCCATCTTATATGACGAGATTTACTGTTATACATCATGCTACCTGCCCTACCTATTACCACTTGACTATCACAGTGTAAGCATACTGGTGCCAATGGTTTGGGCCAATAAGGAATATCTTCCAAGAAATTTCGGAGTCATTCAACTTCTTCACCGGCTTTATCTAATGCGATAAATTCAGATTCCATAGTAGAGCGGGCAATACAAGTCTGTTTGGATGATTTCCAAGAGACTGATCCTCCACCTAAAGTAAACATATATCCACTCGTGGATTTTACTTCATTTGATCCGGTGATCCAATTTGCATCACTATATCCTTCAATTACCGCTGGATATTTTTGTAATGCAAAGCAAAGTCTTGAGTATGATTTAGATACCCCAAAACTCTTTTCATTGCTATCTAATGAGTTTGATTGGGATTACTCGTGTACCGACTTAATTTACTAATAGCGCATGCTATATCCAGTCATGTACAATTCATGATATACATCAGACTTCCCAACACTCTTTCATACTCTAATTGTGAATCACTTTCACCTTCATTCTTTTGAAGTGCAAAGCTCACGTCTAATGGAGTCTTGGAAATATTGAAATCCAAATACTTGAACTTGTCAAGTACCTTTTCAATATAATGAGACTGTGACAATGCCAACCCTTGTGGAGTTCTATGAATTCTTATTCCTAAGATCACATCCGCAACTCCAAGGTCTTTCATAACAAACTTGCTCTTAAGCATTCGTTTTGTAGCATTTATGTCCGAAATGTCTCTACTAATGATCAACATGTCATCCACATACAAACAAACAATGACTTGGTGATTTGGAGTGTCTTTAATGTAAACACATTTATCACATTCATTTATTTTGAATCCATTTGCCAACATGGTTTGGTCAAACTTTGCATGCCATTGTTTGGGTGCTTGTTTTAGTCCATAAAGTAACTTAACAAGTTTGCACACTTTCCTTTCTTTACCAGGAACCACAAAACCCTCAGGTTGTTCCATGTAAATTTCTTCCTCCAATTCTCCATTTAAGAATGCAGTTTTCACATCCATTTGATGGATTTCAAGACCATATACCGCAGCAAATGTAACCAACATCCAAATGGACGTTATCCTTGTTACTGGCGAGTATGTGTCAAAATAATCAAGACCTTCGTTTTGTCGAAAGCCTTTCACTATAAGTCTTGCCTTGTATTTGTCAATAGTACCATCAACTTTTATTTTCCTTTTGAAGATCCATTTAGAACCTAAAGGTTTATTTCCTGGAGGAAGATCAACCAACTCCCAAGTATGGTTTCTCAAGATTGAATCAATCTCACTATTGACAACCTCTTTCCAAAAGGATGAGTCCGCAGACGACATCGCTTCTTTAAACGTTAGAGGATCATTTTCAAGAAGAAATGTTACAAAATCTGATCCAAAGGAAGTCGATGTTCTTTGACATGTACTACGCCTTGGATTCTCTTCATTATGTTCATTCTCCCTTGGTTCATCCCTAGGTCATTTAGAACCTTCACTAGACAGCTCTTGTCTTGTCTTATACGGATAAATGTGTTCAAAGAACTCATCATTATCTGATTTCATTACCGTATTCTCATGGATATCCGAATGTTCGGATTTATGAACCAAAAATCGACATGCTTTACTGTTTGTAGCATATCCGATGAAAACACAGTCCACTGTCTTTAGTCCTATTTTCAACCTTTTAGGTATAGGAACTTGGACTTTGGCTAGACACCCCCACACTTTGAAATATTTAAAGTTGTGTTTCCTTCCTTTCCATTTCTCATATGGAATAGATTGTGTATTTCTATGGGGTACTCAATTGAGTATTCAGTTTGATGTAAGGATAGCTTCCCCCCACAAGTTTTGCGGTAAACCTGAACTTATTAGTAAGGCATTCATCATTTCCTTCAATGTTTGGTTTTTCCTTTCCGCAATCCCATTTGATTGAGGTGAATACGGGGCCATAGTTTGATGGACAATTCCATTTTCCAAACATATCTCCGCAAAAGGAGATTCATATTCTCCACCCCTATCACTTCTTATCATTTTGATTTTTTTATCCAACTGATTTTCAACTTCAGTTTTATATTGCCTAAATGCATCTATTGCCTCATCCTTACTATTTAACAAATAGACATAACAAAATCTAGTGCAATCGTTGATAAAAGTTATGAAATACTTTTTTCCACCACGAGATGGTGTCGACTTCATATCATAAATGTCTGTGTGAATTAAGTCTAAGGGATTGGAATTCCTTTCAACAGACTTGTATGGATGCTTAGCATACTTAGATTCAACGCATGTTTGACACTTTGATTTACTGCACTCAAAGTTAGGAAAAACTTCCAAGTTAATCAGTTTTCGCAAGGTTTTATAATTGACATGTCCTAAACGTTCATGCCATAAATCATTTGACTCAAGTAAGTAAGAAGAACTAGAACTTTTATTCATATCAATAGTCATTACATTGATCTTAAAAAGGCCCTTAGTGAGGTAACCTTTGCCTACATACACTTCATTCTTACTAATTACAACTTTGTCGGAAATAAATACACATTTGAAACCATTCTTAGTCAGAAGTGAAGTAGAAACCAAGTTCTTTCGCAACCCCGGAACATGAAGGACATTGTTTAGTGTCACCACCTTGCCTGATGTCATCTTCAAGCAAACCTTGCATGTTCCTTCAATCTTTGCCGTAGCAGAGTTGGCAATAAATATCTTCTCATCATCTTGAGCTGGAGCATATGATGCAAATAGTTCTTTGTTGGCACACATGTGGCGGGTGGAACCTGAATCAATCCACCACTCTCTAGGATTTCCAACAAGATTGCATTTCGAGAGCATAGCACACAGATTGTCCATTTCTTCTTTGGATTCAGCCATGTTTGCTTGGTCCTTTTTCTTGCCCTTCTTCGGAGCCCGACAATCAACCAACTTGTGGCCAACTTTGCCACATTTAAAGCAATTTCCTTTGAATTTCTTCTTAGGAGGATTGCCTTGTTGTGCTTGTGCTTTCTTTCTCTTCTTTGATTTGTTGGGATCTTCTTCCACAATATTTTCTCCATTTATTGTAGAATTCCCACGAGACCTTTTCTCAGCTGCCTTATTGTCTTCTTCAATCCTCAACATCACAATGAGGTCTTCAACTGACATCTCCTTTCGCTTATGCTTTAAGTAGTTTTTAAAGTCCTTCCACAAAGATGGTAACTTTTTGATTATAGCAGCTACTTGAAAAGCATCGTTCACAATCAAACCTACAACGAAGGTTAAGTGAACATTAATAACACTCTTAAAATGTTTAACAAAGGCATTATCTAAAATTATACCTTCTGCAAGGAGGTCGTGAATAATGACTTGCAACTCTTGGACTTGGGTAACTACAGCTTTACTGTCTACCATCTTAAAGTCCAAGAATTTGGCAACAATGAATTTCTTCATTCCGGCATCCTATGTTTTATACTTCTTTTCTAAAGCATCCCAGAGGTACTTTGAGGTTTTCATCATGCTATACACATTGTATAGATCATCTTCTAGGCCACTCAATATGTAATTCTTACATAAAAAATCCGAGTGCTTCCAAGCTTCAGTTACTACAAAGCGATCCTTTTTCGGAGTATCTTCCGACAATACAGGAACAATTTCTGTGATGAACTTTTGTAGACTCAAGGTAGTCAGATAAAATAACATCTTTTGCTGCCAACGTTTAAAATCAACACCAGAAAATTTTCCTGGTTTTTTCGCCGGTGCCATGGCATGAGCAGCATTCATACGACTTGAAGTAGCAATGTTTGTAGCTGCAACATTCGTTATTCCATCATTGACTTGAATTTCATCAGTCATTTTGCTTTCACAAAGAGACAACCAATTTAGTATTTTAAATACTAACAACAACGTTTATAAACTTTAAACAACTTGTTTCTAGTTTAACGACGAAGTTTTTATATTCTTCAAATCGTCAACCGAATGATCTTTGACTAGTGATGAAGTTTTTATATCTTCAAATCACTATCAAGTTCAGACAGAGTAGAAAACCAAATGGTTTTAATCTCCAGAAACCAAAAATACATATTATAATAAATTCCTTAAGATTGTTGTTTTCGGGTACAAATATCTGTATTTTAATCAATAAGAACTTCAACTTTAAGTTCCAGAACAATAAAGAAGTTCAACAACTTCAAACACAAGTTCAACAATAATGAACTATTAAAATGAAGTTTCTACTATTTTCTAGAAAATAGCAAAACCGTAAGAAAGAAGATGAAACAGAAAATTCAGAATCAAGTCCATCGAATTCACGGTGTGTCCTTAAGGAATTTATTCCCCTTAAGTACCCGAGGTTATGGAATCTTTCCTCCCAGGATAAAATGATTCACTTCAGTAGAATAGTGGTACCTCAATTTCTACCGAACTTCGAACGCACTCAATGATTTCTTGATCACACTTGAGTTTTTTTTTTTGAAGAAGATGTTTTTCTTTCAATAATTTCGTGTCAATACCTGATGAAAAATCAGGTATTTATAGCCATAAAGAGTTGCTTCCGAAAAAAAGCAATGGTTCATGAAAAAAGACAACTTTCTGGATCCGGTGCCGACCTGCGGACCCACCTGCGCTCGCAGGTGGTCCATCTGCCGCCGCAGGTCGCTTAATGTCATTTCCAGAAAGTTTGCTACCTTCTGCGAAAGGTCACCTGCCACCGCAGGTGACGAGTGAAACAGTGTGTCTTTTGCCTAGAAGGGTCGCGTCCCTTCGAGGTGCATTGTGACATGCATCCGCACATTCCATGTGTGTCCGCAAATGGAGAAAAATCATTTCTTATCAGATTTTTGGATTAAACTATCAACAATTCTCAAGT
Organism: Capsicum rhomboideum; assembly: GCA_031232105.1. NCBI lineage: Eukaryota > Viridiplantae > Streptophyta > Magnoliopsida > Solanales > Solanaceae > Capsicum > Capsicum rhomboideum. The sequence continues at coordinate 45,620,115 of CP124708.1, read as the reverse complement.
TTCAAATAAACTTTGTCCAAAAAGATAGTCTCTCGATCGATCATTTGCCAAATCCAAATCCAAATCCAAATCCAAATCCAAAGCCAAGCCGAGCGACGATGACGGCGCGAGGCTT